>JAUMJM010000005.1:57635000-58882500 GCA_033558235.1 Neomorphus geoffroyi | reverse complement strand
AACCATCAGCATTCACACCACCACCAAGCAAGAAACACCATAACATAGGTTTTGTTTGTTTTTTTTTTTGCTTTCTAAAGAAAAAACCTATTCATTTGCTCTAAGCTGGTTGCTTGTTAGCTTTACTTGACGCCCTTTCATTAGTGTGTGTCAGAATTGCATTAGAGAGAACAAGAGAGGATTTGAGCTTGAAGATTCTCCTTCAGAATTTTCAGAAACTGATCCTTAGTTTTACATTTTAGTTTATATGTGTTTAAAAGAAAACTTACTTTTTACGACGACGCCCATACAACTCGCGTCTTAATTCTCGAGAAATGGGCTTCAAATGCATAAAGTTGCAGAAACCTCCTCGTGTACACTCTCTGAAACAGAATTCAAGATAGACAGTTAAAATTCCCAGCTCCACACTGCACCTGTTCGCCCTAAGCCCTAGTAAACTTCTAGTAATCTAAAAGTGAATCACCTGTAACATTAAACCCAGTAAATTGCAAGCATCACTTACTGACACTGACTCACTCCTAGGTCAAAACTCTAAAAAGATGGCAAAAGTCAAGACACTGACTGCGGGTTCTTCACATTAACATTACCTGAAGTGGTTTTCTTACAGCACTAAGCTACACATAAAAGTCACACCCAAACAACCACCCTGCCTGTGCAAGCATTTCAAAGATCCTGTCTTAGGCAAACAGGAAGTCACTTTTTACCCCATTTCATATTGACGGCAACAGGCCTCTCTGAAGTCAGTCACAGGTGAGAGCTCAGCATGAATGGGCTGCCCATTAAACCAGCGATTGTTCAGGTCTATCACAGCCTTTTCTGCATCTTCTTCACGGCGAAACTAAAAGCAAAATCAACATTTTCTCATGTTACAGAGAAGCAACAGAAGTAGATCAAAGATTCCTATCAAATCAGTTGTGCAATAGCTGAGGCTTAGGTCTAGTAATCACACTAGAAGCTACTTCTGAGTTCCTGGGACAGTCCATCAAATCAAGGGCAAAAATCCTAGTTCACTAATCACGACTCAGAGCCAATCACAACACTGATATTTTCTCTGAATTATGTTCTATTTGATCTTTCAAGATTTGTGTCTTGTATTAAAATATATGATAGAAACACTATTTTCTTCATACAACTTTAAACAAAGGGAAGGCTTAAGAGTACTTTCTAGAACACTAATGCTCCAAATCTAATGGATTTTTTTCAAACATTTCAGAGAAATCTGCATGGGAACTGAAGCTCATTCATTTAAATTAGAATTTACAAAAGTCTGATCCTGTTTTACAATGAATGTAAAACTTAAAACTTGAAATTCCTTCTCAGTTATCCCTTTAAATTTCTAAAAACAACTTTTATTTGATTATGACCTACACAGCTGAGAATTTTAGGCCTGAAAATACTTTCCAGGTAAGTACAGTAAGAAAGTACAATAAAAATATTCTCACATACCCCCAAAACTGTACACACAATACAATTTCTACAAGTGACAACTTCATACTCATTATTGAAGAGATACCAATGATTAAGAGCTAAACCTAAGGGCTCCAGTTGGCACCTTATATCACCCAGCTACTGCCAAATGTAACTTGCGTACAAGATGTTTTGTTTAACTGGGAAGTTAGAAAATAAATGCACCTGTTGAAAATAAACACACCTGTTGCGAATAAACCTCTGCTCATAATGAAGTGCTTAAAAGGCAGTGTGGTGGGAAGACAGACCCCAAATTAATCTTGTCAAACTAAACAGTCCAGCAGTGGTGACTGTGTTTGTAACAATGTAAAGAAAAAAAAAAAGCATTAATCTTTATGAAAATGACACAGATTTTGACTATCAAGAAAGCTTCTCATAATATCTTATAATTTATTTCAAATTCCATTCACATTCCCATTCTTTCTACTTTATATTGTGAAGCTGGAGACAAGCTTATAACCAGAAGAGCTACTCTCACAAAATCTACAGGTAAACAGTAGCTTTTAAAATCATAAATCAATACATATAACCCCCATTATGTAAAAACATCTCTTTATCCTACCTTTACATATACATTTCCAACTAGATGATCTCCAAGGTTATCACAAACGTTCATCTCCTCAACTTCACCGTATTTTTCTTCCATTTCCGTGAAGACCTCCTAAACACAAAGAAATCAATTAAAAGTTTGCAGCACATTATCTGTAAGTACAGACAAATTGCATTTAGCTGTCATTAAGTACAAAATAATGTCTTCCCTAAAAAAAAAGCAAACAAAAATGTTATTTACATTTCTGATTTTGAAGTTAGTACTTGCTTGGCTTGTACTGTGTCCATCTCTAAGTACAGCACTACCAGGATACAATATAAAGCTATGGAAAACATTAAGCATACAGTATTTACAAAACACACAAGATGCACTGAAAACACTCTGTGTAAGCCTTGATGCTGTAATTCTACTTAATTTGCTTCTACACAAATAATTAAGTTCATTTTAATATTACAGGAAAGGAGATTATGGACTCAAAATGCTACAGTGTTTTAGCTGCTGATTTTTAAACAGAGCCTATTATAAATAGTAAAGTTAAAGACTAACTAACCAAAGGTTGTACTAGGGAATATTCAGCACTCAAAGTTAAGTTTTACATGAACACCTGAGGAAACAAGTACTTTTCTCTGAATCCATCTAACTATGTGATACTTTGGATCTATGTAACTCATCGGTCGACAAATCCACACTTTAGTGCATTTTTACATCTTTAACATACCTCAAAGAATTCATCGTAATGTTCCTGCATCTCAACATCGCTCACAGCACCTGTAAAAATGAAGAGTCACATTGATTAGAGGCTACAAATAAGGAAAAAGAGATTTTGATCATACTACAAGACAATCTAGAGAGACCATCTGGAGCATAAAAGACACCACATAGCATGGAGCTAACTAATAGGAATATTAAAAATAAGTATGTGTAATGAGCTTCTGAGTCCCCAAAGTAATATGTCAAAACATTACATTGACATGATCAAATCAAAACAAGTTTTAATCAGAACCAAACTTGTATGTCACAATTTTAAAGGAAGGGGAAAGGAATTACTTTGAAATGTCACTTTAAATTTTATGTACAGTCCTATGCTCTACCTACCAACAATTTTACTTAAACAGAAGGCAAGTGCTTTGTCACATTTGCATATTTTAAAACAATTTAGCATTCCTTGTCCTAAAGGCAAAATTTCATTTTAACATGTCCACCTCTCCAGCATACATGCTAGAATTTCAGAGCTCAGAATGTAACAGAGCCCAGAATTTTTTAATTTGCTCAATATAGTTATTGAAATAGCACACTTTTCTCAGTGCCCTCAAAGAGGGATACCATAATGCTTTGCAACAGAGAGCATCATCACTTAATTTTTCTGTAGTCCTGCAGAACCCCTTTTAGTGCAAGACAAGCTAGCAATATATTCAAGGTTAGATTATTTTCATGCTCCAAGCTGAACTTTACAAATGAGCGCTGCTTGCTTGCCTGCTGCTGTAAAAGCCAACATAAGTTTGGCTTATTTTTCAAAGCTTTAAGAATATAAAAATGAAATTAATTTATTTCTTCCAGTCTACAGCATTTTAAACTACATTAAGCTGTATATATTAAAGGCTAATTTATTAGCTTTCAGTAGTTAAGTGGTTTATTAAGATCAAGCAGAGCAGTTTTAAAACAAACCCTACATTTTATGCTATAAAAATATTCTAGCTTTCAAATTACAAACACTACTGCTCTAGTTCACAGAATGTGAAAGACAAGAAACTGAGTCAACAAAGCCGAGTTTCTTCACTTTGGGCTGCTATGAAAAAAAGAGATGCTTTAGGCTTAGTCATTTTTGGCTAGTATTACTATTTGGACAAACTTTACATTGTTCTTCAAGGGCTCTAATATTAAGTAGCCACACTCTGAAACTGGAATTACTTTTCTTCTGCCAAGCTTACCTCCTGAAGGAGGCTAAGGGGCATCTGTTATATAGTTTAGGCTAACAATACTTCTGCATTAGAAACATGTTAAGAACTTTTAACTTGCTTCTTCCCCACAGTAATATAGCAAATTAAGGAAATATCAAACATTAAACCAGTATTTCTAGACAGTTTAATACTTAACTGTATTCCCAGGGTTCTGCCAACACCACTGATAACAGCTCACTAACACCTAAGGATTTTTTTTTTTTTTTGTTAAGATAACAGATAGGGGCTCTGTGAGCCACACTGGGAATAACTACTTTTTACCAGGTGGACAAGTGCTAAAAACTTACAAGGAGATTCCATTGTCAAGTTAGGAGATCACAAGCAACAGTTAGTTAATGACAACTTGAATGTCCTTCTAAAGTGGGAAGCATACATATGCACAGGGTTTACAAGCATTCGTATTCTAGGGCTACCGGTATCTGAACCTTGAGAAGCCCAATTACTAATTAAAATACTCAGGAAACCTATTGCTGTTCAAAACTAAGGTTAATCCACTACGACGGCAATAGAAAGGAAGACAGTTAAGCAACAACAACAAAAGCATTAAATAGCTACCCAAGTTATCAATTTAAAATACATGCAGTACTTAAGTAGGGACAAATATATATATATAAAAAAAAAGGGAGTCAGGAGTTTCAGCAAACCTACTGACAAGAGCTCCAGTGCTACTACAGAAGGTACAGTTAGGCTTTGTGAAGTATCTATCTGCTTGTCAAGACAAACTAAAGTTGGATACCAGCACTTAGAATGCTAGAGAATCTGTTCAAGACTCTTGCAGCTGTACCATCTAAACAGCTCCACAGACCAAACTGCTGTAACTACGTGCAAATTAGTTACCAGCGCATTAAGAATTCAAGGACAGAGTGGGAATACTCAACTGTACCTTTTTTAGGTTTACTGAAACAGCATTAACTACTAAGCATCTGCAATAAGAAAGCCTACAAACCAATAGAACTGGTTTAAGCATCTAGACAAACTTACAGAGCTCATTACGCATCTAGCTTTATTGTGTGACAAAAAACTTCATTAACTTAATTGGGCCATTATTACTTTTAGAAGCAGAAGAGACTTTCAAGTTAGTGGCTGATTTCGCAAACCATGTCTAATCAAATGCTGGTAACTAATCTGAACTAGTCTACAATACAACAGTCAAAAAAGGAATAGCCAAACAAAGCTTTATTACCACACAGTAAATATTCACTTCAACAAGAAATATTAGTTAGAAAATAATACAGATCCTTTTTGGTTCTAAAACTTTTTTTTGTAATATATATATATATATATATATCTTACTCTAATATTGATGAATCAATCACAATCATATATGAGTAACTGCAGATAAACAATCCTGGTCACTTCTGCCAGTCTCACGGTAGGTGTGTTTTCTTATGCCCATTCCTACCTCATGAGGAGTCATTAAATTAAGTTCATAACCATACCCAAATGCCTTCCCCTTCTCAAAAGTACTTTTAAAAGTATATTTTCCTAAGTAAATAAGCAACTTTGTTTTGGAATTTCAATTTGCAAAGCATGGAAGGAACTTTAAGCATGCACCTATCCAAAAAGGGCAGCTGCCAGAAAGGAAGCGTTTGTCAGTCAACATTCTTCCAAAGTAGACCCTAAGTGGAAGCTGCATTAACCTAGGACAAATTTCTGCATGCAGTCTGAGAAGTTTCAAATTCAAGTTCTCTTTAATGTTTACAGAACAGGAAATCTGTTCTGCAGGAAGTCAATGTGTCACTGTCCTGCTCTTTTATACAGTGGAACCTAATGGATAGCACAAAACATACAGAAAAGCATTCCTAGGATGCAGGCAACTGGCAGGGAGTAGGGTAGAGGGAAGAAAGCAGCACAACCAAGACTGCTTTACAGGTGGTAGTAAAATTTCAACCCCTTTTGATTCAATGGATGGTATTCAGATTCTCCCTCATAGTGTTGGGAGTAGGGAGGAAAGTGAGCAGGCCAAAAAAAAAAAAAAAAAGGGTTTTTTTGTTGGTGGTTTTTTTTTGTGTATTTGTTTTGGACACATTTAATGAAAAGTGGTCAGTTTGATCTGTTAAACTACAATGGTAGACCAGCTTAAGTCGACACTGAGCTCTGACAATCAAGCCCAGGGAACCAGTGAAGGAACTTGTATGAACTTACAGCGCAAACCGTCAGCAGACTGGGAAGAGTTTTGAGGGTTACGGTAAATGTTCAAGAGGGCAATGGTCTGAAATACAAAACGCAACAACTTTATATTATGGAAAATAATTTTAACAAGAAACTGGTTTCCTTTAGGGTCGCTTTAGCCGAGTCTGTGCTGAAAGAGAGGTGGTTATTCTCTCCCAAGAAGGAGAACTTTCACTTAGCTGGTGACCTTTCTGAACCAACCTAACACTGCAAAGTAATAGAGATCTCATGATGCTCCATTATTGTATTTTTTTTTTAAGTTTTATTCACTGATACCAAGGGGTTTGGAATGATTTCAGGCAGGTACGTAACAGATGGCATCCAGACACAGAATTTGAATTACAAGCATAGTAATTTTTTTGGAATTTGGTTTTACTGAATGGTTCCAGGAATATAAGTAATACAATAATTACAGCATGACATGAAATCTCCATTTTCCTAAAAAAGTTTAGATGAAAGAAAACCCACAGTTTTGGGAAACTTACCGTACATACCATCTAAACCTATTTTTTTGTTTGTTTGTTTTGTTAAATCAAGAATTTGAGAAATGTCTGCAGGTGAAACCATTAAAAAGAATGCAGTGTTACTAAAAAACAGGTTTTACTTTGCAGTACAAGAGATCTGCATCAAGTCAAATTTATGCAGTCAATTCTGCATTCTGAATTGCACACATTTAACAAGTTCTTGATCTATGCGCAAGAAGAGTTCCGTCACTTGTCCTGTTTGCAACAGCTTTATGTCAGCAGCTCAGAAGCCAACATTATTTTCTCATAATTAGGAGTGGGCTCTTTAACACCATTCTTTAAAAAAATTTCTCCAACTGTGGGACTTACAGTGTGAGCCGTCAGCCGTCTGTGCACTGTTTTGGGGGTTACGATAGATGTTTTGAATCAAGATGGTCTGCGGGGAAAAAAAATAAAAAGGGGAATTCTACTGGCTGCTGTGCATATAATAGACAATTGCAAAGAGACAACTTGTTTGCAAACAGCTAAAAGTAATATTTTATTCTCAAGATTTCCTTTTGTATTTGCATAATATCTTCCAAAATTGCATCCAGACCATCATATTATGAAAACAGTTTTAATTAACCACCAAGAAAGAGCTGCATTTGTCTCAACAGCTATACTCAAAATGGGAATTTTAAGGCACAGTAACCTAATGATATTATGGCGATGCCTAGCTTTCAAGACCAGATTACTGGAAGCCTAGGGGGAAAAAAAAACAGTGTCACGTGCACAGCATATAATACATAATGCCACACTCTCTAAGAAGTTATACCTGACAGTAAGGATTTAGGCAAGAGGTATGTGTTATTTTGTGCATCAGGAATTTCTTGGTGGAATTTCTGTTTAAATAATATAATAGCATCATAGGTTCACATGTTTCCGATCCTTCAAATAAGGACAATATCCTTCTACCCCTTCTGCTTTTTACTTGAAGAATTAGCCCAGGCAGACTTGAAACCTTACATTTGTACCGTTCTTCTTAAAATCAAGTTTTCTGAAAAAACAAACCATGTTTAAGTTAGTAAACTAATATTACAAAAAAAAAAAAAAAATCCAAACGTCCATATCACTGTAAGCAGCTCAAAAATCGAAAATTCGTTACTTAAAATACAAGCTCAATGTTAGTACAAATTGCAATCCCCAAATAATTTCAGCTTACAAATTATTAGTCACATTACAAATTCAGAGCTTAAAGAAGTCACAGAACTGGCAACATCATTACCTACTATGCTGCACTTAACAGGTAAAAAAATCTGTAACATCACATTTTAAAAATCACATACTTGTTTTGTAAAGGGTATGGTTACATCAACCAAAGCTTTGTGCTTCCGTGGCCCAGGTTTAAAATAACCATGTTTTAGCCTACAATTGGAGGGAGACAGAAACATGCATGTAGTTTCAGTGTTTCTGCTGATTGGTGGTAATTTGATCACCCTGGACTGCACGACCTTTCCTAGCACAGCTCTTCTATAGAGCAGCTGCACCAACAACAGCACCATAACATAAAAATAATGTACCGGTATCTTCCATTAGTAAGACATCTGTTGTTCTATTTTTTTATCACAGCTGATTATCAAACTGCATACAAATACAGATTTCTACAGAAAACCTTACACGTCTGCCAAGTACATCTGAGATATTACAATATCAAATGTCTCTCAGGTGCAATGCTTTAGTGGTCCCAGCCATCACTGGATCAATCTGACATGGCCTGATGACCACTTCAGCTGGCATTGCCAACTGCGGTTTCTAAAGCAAAGCTGAAGACTGCACTGATAGAGGAAACTGTTGTTGCACATAAAGTTTTTTTGTAAAAATGATGCAGGTGTGGTTTTTGGGTTTTTTTGTTGTTGTTTGTTGGATCACCTTATTATAAAGACAACTACTGTAGAAGTTGTCTAATTCTGAAATATTTTCTAGTAGCCAATGACCCACATTCAAGTCTAAACAACCAATCACATTTCAGCATGCCCTCCATGCAGGTCAGCAACATGGGAGCAGGTTTGAAAATGGAAAATGTTCTTTTTGAGATATAATATTTATATCAAAAAAATATTAAATTCCCATAAAAAAACTTGTTTTGTAGATGAAATACCAGCAGTGGTCTCTATTGATCAGTGACCTAGAGAGCCCCTCCTGCCCCTGCCACTCACACACTCAAAAGTTTAACTTCATGAGCACCAACCATCCCTCCATAGTCCAGTCACGTGGTCAGTGCTTGTCACACCAGCCAATCATCAATTCTGCTCCAAGCTAGTTAAAATGAACTTGCAGAGGACTCCACTGCTATGTAAAATTTACCTTTGTATGTACAACTGCTGATAATGCAATAACTTCCATAGGCATTACTTAGCATACACAATATTCCCGAAGAAATCTATTTACCTGTATACCTTGACAATCAGCAGTGATAGAAAGAGGCAAACCATACAGTTCTCCAGGAATGTAATTTCCAAAAACTACAGCGCTCATAGTAATAAACCCCCTACCATTCACTGCACTTGTGGCTTTTTTTCGCAGACACGCAGTTACACATCATATCTCTAATATTATTCACATAGCCAAAGATTAAATAATTTGTCAAATCGGCTGACATATACACTCTCAGCAAACCAGGCAAGTTGTTTTCAAGAATGAATGATTCGCATTCAAATGAAGTATGTAAGTTACTCTTGAAACTTAAAAGCCTGGGTCAGAGAGCAAATGTAATGATAGATAAGTTGCTTTTATTTATTAATTAGTCTTCTTCTATTGTATGCATAAAAGAGTTAAGTTCACGCCTTGGAGACAGGCGGAACATGCTGCTTTGTTTGTGGCTAGAAAAAAAATAAAAATCAGGGATGGTTTCAGTGCCTAAACATCACTGAGAAGGCACACTCACCTGAAAGTTAGCACTGGTTGGTCTCTACTACAGGCAAGCTTACAACAGCATCGCTTCCTGCAGCCATTAAGGGTGACAGGAGATAATTAGAAATGCTGGGAGAAGTAAATGGAATACCGCAAAAAAAGCAAAACCCGATATAAACTGGGACCAAAGTGAACTATTTAATTTGGAGCTTGGAAATGATTCACTTGTATCTAAGAATCTATGTTTTAAAGAAGAATATGCTTCCACAAGGAAGAAAAGAAAAAGGAAAACAAACCTGGCTAAATGTTGGTTTGTTGTGCAACCGAGAACATCTGTCTCCATGACGACAAGCTCCAATTTTGAAATAAAATGAACAGTTGACTCTGCAAGTAAAATAACCGAAATAGTTGCATATTAGAATAAAAAACATTAATATGCAATTCCTATAAAACGTATGTCCTAAATGCCTTTATCTTGATGTGGAGAAGCAACATATAGAACAAAAATTCAAAACAGTAAGAAAGTATTAGAGAAAATCTGTTGATATTTTCCTTACCCTGAACTTACAGAGTGTCATTTAATCAATTTTACCTGCTACTCAAACCCAAAATGCGTTCACGACACCACCATGGACAGAAGTGATTAATACTGTTTTACCCTTCCAGTTCTCCATTCCTGCCTTGATATTTGTTTCACTGGGTGAAGGGAATGGGGAATAATGCAAAAAACAGTCTGAAAAGTTAACACTATAAGCTAAATGGTTGTGTCTTAGTTCATGCAGCTCCCTAGTCTAGGCAATATAACCTGATTTAAAGCCAATACAGTTGCACCTAATGTTTTATAAACCACTTGTTTAAAGTTAAGCTCTAAGGGTAACTCGAAAGTGTTGTCAACACAGCATTTGAAATAACTCAGGTAAGAGAAAAAACACATTACAGACAGAACACGCATAGGCAAAATAAGTTCATTTAATTAAGCCGTTTCCATGAACACAGTTAATTATTATAAAAGGAAGTATTTAGGGTTTTTTTTTAAAAAACATAAGCTTTTCTTGAATTAACTATCACCTCATGACACCTTCAAAACCACGCTGGTTTAGGAATTCCTGTAAAATTCTTGCATGTAAATGTAATTGGCATGGAACAATGAAGAAAACTATAAGGAATTCAGTTACCTTGACTGGCAAAACTGAATGCAAAATGCTGAAGGGCAAGATAACTATTATGGGCTATATATGGGTAACTGAAATATAGGAATTCTTCTGGAAGAAGGATTATTATTCCCGTGCTCATAGTTGACACCATTTCTCTCTACAATCCTACATAACCAACATCAACTCATGGAGGGGAGAAACATTAAAGTACTTAATCGTATCTGATCTCTAGTAAAACATTCTACTGTAAAATGGTAACGTGCTTACTCTTCATTACGTTTTTGAAAATATATACTTAGCATTACAGTATACTTACTGTCTTGTCTGATCTCTATCCTGAAAAAAAAAATCCTAACTATTATATTTTCAATAGTGTCTCCAACTTAAGACACCTCTGGAGAGTTCTGCTTCCTTTCTGAATAGAAAATGAGACCAGTACAGAAATTTCATGCCTGCTATAATGGCATATACTAATACTGTTAAACCGTAATACACGATATCAAAAAGGATGCTACAGTGACAGAGCTCAGGAGAGGCTGCTGATATTGGTTTTCTGACAGACGAATGGATTGGAACTGGCATGTAGCACTACAAAACAGAAGGAAAACAGAAGCCTCGTGGCCAGGGGCTGACAATAATTTAGTCCAGCAGCACATCGATGCCCCGTTTCATTTTTACGAGTGGAAAAACACGGTGGTTTGGTCAGGCTGACGGTGACCAAATTTTCGTTAGGAGGGTTTTGTAAGTATGCTTCCAACAACCAGAGAAACTAGAGGCGTTCCCGACGCGTGGAAGGCTGCAGGCAGAAGCCTGAGGATCAGGATGCAGCAGTCGGGGAAATCCTCCGCACCCTGGGGAGGGGGGAGAAATAACCAGTCGCTGTCCTTGCAGCAGAGCGGCAGCTCTCGGGCTGCTGCGAGGCGCAGCGACGCGAACAAAAGGGGAAGCGAGGGCGGCCCTTTCTGGCAGGAGGCGGCGGCGGGAAGCCTGGCACCCAGCGGCCTCGACCGCTCCCGCCCACCGCCAGGAAGGTACAGCCGCCGGGAAGGGGGAGAGGGGAGGGAAGGGGGAGAAGGGAGAGAAGGAGGGGAGGGGAAGAGGCGAAGAGGGGAGGGGAGGGGAAGAGGCGAAGAGGCGAAGAGGGGAGGGGCGTGGAAAGCACGGCGACGCGCCACGAGGCGCTAGCGCAGCCGCATGGCGGCGGGGCGGGCGGGGGAAATCAGGCCCGGCCCGGCGAGAAGGAAGGGCAAGAGGCAGGGCGGGGCCGGCCCCAACGCGGCGGGAGAACAGCGCGCGCGCTCGCGTCCCCTCCCCTTCTTCCCCTCCCACCCACGGCGGCGCGCGCGTGCGCTCTCAGCGATGGGGCCGGGGGGGGCCGGGGGGGGAGGGGAGGAAAGGAAGAGAGAAAAAGAGGGGAGGAGGGGAAAGAAGGGAGGGCAAGGGGGGATGGGAAGAAGCGGAGGGAAAGATGGGGGGAAGGAGGCCGCCGCGCCGCGAGCCTGGAGGAGGCGCGCGCCCGCCCCGCTTCCTCTGTTCCCACCACCACCTCCTCCTCCACCCACCGCCCCGCCCCGCGACCGCGCGCCGCCACGTTCCAGCGCGCGCGGGGTGGAAAGAGTGCCGGGCGCGCGTCCATTGCCCCGCGAGTCCCTTGTGGCAGGAGGGGGGGGGGGGGGGGGGGGGGCGGGAAGGAAGGTCTGACCGCCGCGATCGGCACAGGCCGCCCCAGGCGGGCGCCCCGCCGAACCCGCCGCCAGCCCCCGGCATCTCCCGACTGCCCGTCCCGTCCCCCCCTACTCGGGGCGCCGAAACCGCGAGAGCAGCGTGGAAAAGCGGGGATGGGGCCACTCACTTGTCCTTTTCTGTTCCGAAGATGGAGGCCAGATACTCCGCCATCTCCCACGGCCCGCCCGCCGGACAGCCCGGCGCCCACCCCGCACGTCACACGCGCCGCGCCGGAAGCGCTTCTACCAAGCCCCCGCCGTGAGGGGGAGGGGCGCTGCTATCTGCGCATGCGCGAGACACTGCCAGCCCCCTCATTGGGGGAGCGGCGAGCGCTGCCCCGCTCCCTCCCGCGGGGCGAGCGCGCCGGTCCCGCCGGGCGCCACGCGGTGCCGTGGCAGCACATGCGCAGCGGTGCTACTGGTGCCGAAAGTGCGGGCAGATAAAGTCTCTGAGAATCGGTTTGGCGTTTTAGAAAGCCGCATCGTTTATTTCAGCGCTGGGCGTGTGAGGGAGTGATTTCCATCAATTCTGTGTGACGAGACAGGAGCTGGGACAGAATGTATGTCCCACTTGGCATCGTGGAATGGTTTTGCTTGGAAAGGACCCTAAAGCCCATCCAGTTCCACCCCCCTGCCGTGGGCAGGGACACCTCCCACCAGACCAGGCTGCTCAGGCTCTTGAACGCTTGCAGGGAGGGGACACCCACACCTTCCCTGGGCAACCTGTGCCAGTGAAGAGAGGGAATCTTCAGATTTTAGATCTTACGAAGAGAGGGGGTCTGATCTTTAGGTTTTAGATCTTGTAAAGAGAGGGAGTCTGGTCTTTAAATTTAGATTTTGGGGTCTAGACTTAAGACGTTTAAACTTTAAAAGTAGTTTAAAAAGCAGAACCGTTGAAGTAACCATTCATGTAGGAGTGAGATATCTTTTAACAAAAGCTTTGAGAAGGGAGTGCAGAATGCCTCGTTAGGATAAGGGAGAACCAAGGCCTGAAAATTGGTTAGCTCTGGTGTGCAGAAGTGGCAAGGAACCAAAGCACGACTGAGTATGCACAAAGCAGAAAGGTGAAAAGTTCAACCCTGAAGATGACTACTTACTTCATCCTTACGGCCACCAAAGACCACCTCCAGAGGACACTGCACAAGCACGACTGGGAGGAGACCTAATTTTAATATGAAGTAGGGACAGGTGATACGTATGTATAGACCTATTAGGTAATCATATGAATATGAACTATTTCATTGCGTATAAACCAGGACCAGTTGCTGGTGAGGTGGGCACGTCTGGATGAATTATCCCCCGTGCCCCAGCACGCTAATAAAAGCGTATCTACTTCATAACTCCATGAGTTGTAAAGTTGTTTCTCCACATGTCACCAGTGTCTCACCACCCTCATCATGAAGAATTTATTCCTAATGTCCAATCTAAGCCTTCCCCCTTCCAATTAAAAGCCATTCCCCCTCATTGCATCACCGCTTGCCCCTCCCCAGTTTTCCTGGAGCCCCTTCAGGTACTGGAAGGCTGCTATGAAGTCTCCCCAGAGCTTTCTCTTCCAGGCTGTTCCAGGCTGAACAAGCCGAACTCTCTCAACCTGTCCTCATAGCAGAGGTGCTACAGCCCTCTGATTATCTTTGTGGCCTCCTCTGGACCCATTCCAACAGTTCCATATCCTTCTTATGTTGGGGATTGCAGAACTGGACACAATACTCCAGGGGGGGTCTCATGAGAGCAGAGTAGAGGGGGAGAATCCCCTCCCTCACCCTGCTGGCCATGCTTCGTTTGATGCAGCCCAGGATATGGTTGGCCTTCTGCACTGTAAGCGCACACTACTGGCTTATTTGAGGTTATATGCATATGTATAGGCTTGTATGTATATACATAACTTATATTCATGTGTATAAATTTTCCCAGAAATCTTATGCATATTCCATTACTTTCCAAGGACTAATTTTAATGTTATTATCAATCTCACAACAGCCAAATCTCTGCTGATTGGAGCAAGTTCTTGTATCACCGTGGTAGAGCAGGACGGTGGTGGCAGGGAGTTCCCACCCAGAGCTCTGCCTTCGCCACAGCAGCGCGGAAAGCAGTGTCCAGCACCCCTGTAATCCAGGAGAGGGTGCTTTGGGAAGTCCCTGCCTACCAGGTACTTAGCGGCCCAGGACACACAGTGGTGTTACCCAAGGGAATAAGGAGAATGTATCTTGGACCTTGTTTATGTAATTTCTTTACTACAGACACCCTGATCCCAGAGATGCAGACACTTGGTATGATCTACAAACATCCTAATATTTGCCCAGAGGTGCAAACCCTTAATATCTTCCACAAACATCCTGGGCTCTGCTCAGGGATGCAGATCGTCTTAAGAAAATGATGAACTCGGTAGTTAATTGAATCAAGGTTGAGAATGTGTGATGGAACAAGGAAAGGGATAGTGAAAATTTGTGATTGTTTAAGGATTACCTGAAGAACATTGTTACCCTAACTAAGAATGTGGGAAGGAAATAAGCAATTTTGTGTTAAAGTAGAATTCTGTAGCCTGATGAATATCTGTATTAGATAGGTGTAACAATTGTATTAGCGAGGTGGGATTTTGAGCATCGATTTTGTGTAAGTAGGACTTTGGGGTCTTCCTTCAGTGTGCTAGTTTCGGGGAAGGTCTTCCACCTAGTACCCCACACAGAATAAAAGCAGTGTCTCTTCTCTAAACAAATTACTTCATTTTGGGAATTTTTTTTTTATTCATTTCAGGAAACAGTGGGAAGCTGGGGCCATCCATGTGGATCTCATTGGAAGTGTTGTATCAGTTGTAAAGCATGTTATGCTCTCCCAGTGGTTCAGCTGGGGGAATCACTGAGATGTACTGTGCCTCCATCTCCAGATGTGTGCCCAGATTTCATAACTAACACCCTCCTCCTGTCTTGCAGTGCAGTGTGGCCATCAGGGCGTTGTACCCAGACTTCTGAAGCAATCTGAGTGTTGCCAGAGTAAGCTAGGATAAAGGGAAATCAGTCAGCAGCTCAAGTAAATTAAGCAGCCTCTCACTGCTATTGAAGCACAAGACTAAAGGGTGTGACAACTTCACGGATGTGACAATTCTGAAGATGGCAGTCTGAAAAAAATAACTGAAGGCAGACATAAAAGTAGAGCTTGCTGGGGCACAGCGCTAACAAGAAGTTTGTATGACTGTAGAGAAGATAAGGGTGCTGCTTAGAAGCTGAAGGGTCTTCCTGCAGTTAGTCATCAGAACAAAGGGCACTGACAAGAAATCTGGATTAGACCTTTGTTATCATGATTTCAAGTGCTGGAATACTGTAATCATTGAAAGGCAGGAAGGTTTAGGTTCTGAAGGAGTTTGAATAAATGATGGATGAGCTGCAAAGAATCATAGAATTGTTTGGGTTGGAAGGGACCTTAAAGATCATCCCGTTCCAACCCCCCTGCCATGGGCAGTGACATCTTCCACTAAATCAGGTTGCTCAGAGCCTCATCCAACCTGGCATTTTAATTGAAAGCACAGTCGATGGTAAGACCAAATTCTTTCTGATTGTTCTGGGAAATTTCATGGAATTATAGTCCAAAAGCTGAAAATTTAAATCAAGCAAATTGAAATTATTTAAACGGAATAATAATGCATGCAGAAGACTATGATCCTATACAGCCTGATGAGCATTTGCAACAAAAGTGGTGTTCCAGTCTGAAAATCAGTGCGGGAAAGCAAACTTACTCATTTTGTTGATGCAGAAACAAAGACTGAGTGCTCAATGTATTGCAATTAAAATTAATCTCTTAGATGTTTTGGCATTCTTTGAAACATTTAAAATAAGCTTTATTTCGCATAGTGTTCACAGCTCCAGTTGTAGTCAGTAGGACTGTTCGCAAGCAAAAGTGCTCACTGCATTGTGCCCTAACACAATACAATTGAAACTTAGCAGCAAGTCCAGTTCTGAGAAAGTGAGCTGGACGTTTTTCTGTCTGAGTCCAAAAGATTTTTAAAATGCTTTTACTTTAAAAATGGAATGGCAATTTTAGTAATGTTTTTCTACTTTGATGATAGTTACACCCAATTAAGGGAGTCTAGTTGCTTTCTGTGACACTCGCTGGAATTCTTTTTTTGGTTTGAGTTAATTCAACGATACCGTAACCTATCAGTGGACAAGGACAGTCTTCTTGGCACCACTGTATGTCCTGCCATGTTCTTCTGTACATGCTCTTTTTGGGATGTAAAGCTTACCTGCTCGCCACTGCTCCTTACTGAGATGACAAAACCTTTCTCCTACAACTTCTGCCATATACAATTTAACTTTCTTTCACTCCTTCCTCCTGCACTCCCTGACTTCCCTTCAAATTAACAATTATGATCCAGATATTAGAAACAGAAATCCCTGGCAAAGTCTGAGAAGCCTCACCACCCTCACAAGAAAAAAATTCTTCCTAATATCTGATCTAACTCTCCCCTCTGTCAGCTTAAAACCATTACCCCTCATCCTGTCACTGCACTCCCTGATAAAGAGTCATAGAATCATAAAATGCTTTGGGTTGGAAGGGACCTTTACACATGATCTGGTCCAACCCCCTGCAGGAGCCTCTTTGCCTCAGTTGCTCACTGTTGGTCTCCTCCCACCTAGGTTTACCACTGGAGCTTAAACTCACTAAACCAGCAGAAGCCAAACCTTGCAAATAAAAGAGTGATTTCCCAGTCATGTAGTGAACCGAACTGGCTCACTGAGCAGTTCAGTGAGTGCCAGAGCTAGCACAAAGGAAAATCGGGACTGCTGCCGCTGTAGCTTGGACTGAGGGTGATGAAAGTGTGGGACAGCCCCTTTAAACAGCAGCATGCCACTAGATCAGCTGTCTCCTGGTGGGAACCTGCTGTGAGCCTTGACCTAACCCAAGCCATCAGGGCAACTACAACTGCAGCAGCCTGCCATGAGTTCTGACAAATTCAAAGTTCCTGATGATTTTTATATCACCGCAGAAAGCAGCCTGTAATACGTGTTCACAGAGTATAACCTTTACATAATAAGCAGAACAAAATTGTGTTGATTTTTGCTTTAGTGGTTTTTGTCAAAGCTAAAGTATGTCAAAATATGTTTTTCCTGAGGAATTAAAATCTGTTTTCACTATCTGTAATGCACTGGTTTCTCACTCCTTATCTTGTAAAGATGCCATTCACTTTAGATTTCCCTTTGCTCTAGCTTATGTGGTGTACTGCTGAGAGCAAGAAACATTTTCGTGAGTGTGGCTTTAACGTAGACACTCTGTAAGTCAGTTGTTGTGCTTAAGTTTGCTTACCCTGGGATCAATGTTTCACAGACAAGTAGCTTGATCTGGAGATGCTATTAGAAAGTAGAAAAAGCTGCTCCCATGTTGGAAATACACCTTTGTACATGACAAGCAGAAATCTTATGCCTCCAGCAAAAGTAGATGCCTAAAATAACTCATTGGGAGTATAAGATGAAAGAGAAAATTGCATGTAGTTCTTCTTTCTGGTTTGTGGAATCAGTATGGCACTGGTTGTGATTGGTTGGGTAGAAAGTGTACTAGTAATTTCTTTTCTCAGTTTTGTGAGACAGTGGTCCTAGAACCAGGACTGTGCTTTACAGGTCATGGAACTATTGAAGAATAATCCCACTCGTATCTTGCTCTTCATTTTCTCAGCAGTCCTCTGTACCATGGGTGCCCTTTACGCTAAGGATAGTGGCGTTCATCTCCACCAGAACTTTATAACCATCTGCCTCTCTTTGCGTCCCCTTTCTTTCCTGTGCTTGCAGCTACACAGTACCTATGGTGTGTCAGCAGGAGGGATCTCTGTGGCTTGCATAGTAATAGCACCAATCTTTTCACGTTTCTTCCTTTTATAGGTACATAAGAATGAATCAGGAAATGAAACAAAATGTATTTTTGTGTGTGAGCTCATGAGGCCTCAATGAGCTTGTGATTAATGCAGTGTCAGAGCCATCTGTGTTAGAGGTGTTAGGGGTATTACAGCTGATTATCTGAAGAGTGAGATATCTTCCCATTGTGTCAATACAGCCAAACCACCCTTGGAAGAAAGAGATGCTGCAGTGTGTCTGCCTAACAGAAGGGCAGTGGTGCGGACAGAGCCTGCAGACACTGGAGGCGACGTTGTATGGGTACATCACAGTGAGGATAAAAGGCTCCTTATCTTCTTCAGTGACTTCACCTTTGCAATCAGGACCATGCTTAAAAGAAAGAAGGGGACCTGGGGCAGAAACTAGGGAGTGTGAGAAGAGAGGGAGAGAGGGAAGTAGACCATTAGAAGTTAATGTTGACAGCACAGCTAGAAAGGTGTAGAGGGAAGACAGGACCCAGCAAAGTAAAGGCAACATGAAGCAAAGGATCTCCAGAGAGAAGCAAGAATCAAAGACAGAAGTCCGTCTAAGTATTCATTATTGCATATTTTATTTCGCCCAAATCTAAATGAGCACATTTGCAGGACTGGGGAGGGGGAAGCACAGCTTTGATATGTTCCCTGGCTTTACACATACTCTTCACCTCTACAGGATTGTTCAGGTTAATGACTTACTGCAGGTTACTGCCTCGCCCCAGCTTGCTTAGTTTGCTTGGGTTAAATGCTGCCATAAGCCTTCCTCAGTTTTTGTCTGCCTTCTTGAGCAGACCACTGGATACCAACTAAATGAGGACAAAATGGTTCCATCCAGATTTGGTTTGGAGATAAAGAGGTGAGAAAAAAATAAGGTGGTAGGGAGGCAGCTGGTTTTAAGAGAGGCAGAGCAAAGAGGAAAGAGGAAGGAAAAATGGTTGTGAAACAAAAGCCAGAAATATGTGGATATAGAAAAAAGAGGTTAAAACAAACACAGAAGCACAACTTAGAGGCCAGGACAGAGTACTTAATGTACTCACTGGAAAATGGCAGCTTCTTGTTGCCAGTACCCAGAACTCTGTGTTAATTAAAGAAATACCTGGGGTTCCAGGCCAGTGGACAGGGCTTGGTTTCTCAGGTTAAAGGGATTTCACTAACAATTCATGGGTAGGGATAATTAGTAACCCAAAGCCAGCAAACCCTTTGAACAATTTTACCAGCTCTCTGCTTAACACCTCTTGGAACAAGACACGGCTGTAAGGAGAGAGAATTGATTTAATATGTGACATCAAAAAATTAATCGGAGAAGGTGACTTGTGTATATTGGAAGAGAGCTAGTAATCTCATCTAATCTACTTCCATGCCTATACTTCGCTAATCACTATGGTTATATAAGCAGATCTTATAAAAAATCCTTAATTATAGCAACCCCAGTAAATGGTACACTGCACGGCAGAGAGAAGATTGAGGTCTTCGTAGCCATAGTCGCCATATGGGTCTGAAAGAGGAATGTAAACTGGTGCAAAATGGCTGTGTCTTTTGTTTCATGTGTTGGAGCAATACACAGAAGCAAGAGGGGTTGGATCTAGATGATCTTCAAGGTCCCTTCCAACCTGAACCCAAAAAGAATTTGGTCCTACCCTTCACTGTGCTTTTAATTAAAATGCCAGGTAGGATGAGGCTTTGAGCAACCTGATCTAGTGAGAGGTGTCACTGCCCAAGGCAGAGGGGATTGGAACTGGATGATCTTTAAGGTCCCTTCCAATCCAAACCATTCTATGATTCTATGATTCTATGATTCTGTGAAGGACTATGCCTGAGAACAGACCCTCTCTGAGTCCTGCAGGTCAAGCATGGTTGAGCACTATTCACCATTAGCGGTGTCAGGGCACTGCTTCGATGCTGTGGAAGAAGGTAAGTTTAACTAGTTTGGTATGGGTGTAGTCAGCATGGTAGCATGAATGGCAAGGAAGAGGAGAGGAAACACTGAGTCACAGAGTGGTATTAGAGCAGCGATAGTGCAGAGCGTGGATGAGAGATTTGAGTGGCTTATGGAAACTTTTCCTTGAAGAGTTTTTGATACCCAGCCCCTGATTAGGAGCACTGCTGATTTTTTAACTGTTGCTATTAGAGAGTGCCTTATAATTGAAAACTAGGAAAACTACTAAAGCTGCAGGACTTTTTAAGTTCAGCATATTATTTGATGTTGTATTTAGCGTTTTGGTCTGGCAAGCTCCTGTGCAGTCTGGGGTCAAGACTCTCATTATGCTTATTCCTTTATATAAAGGGCCCTCTGTCCCCGCCCAGAGGAGCTTACAAGCTAGACAAAAATGACTGCCTCCTTCCTTTAGAGAGGAAGTATAGAAATCAGGTGATTTTCCCAACAGCAAGATGCGGGAGCATTTTGCTCACAGCGATGAGCACTGGTGTGTTTGTGGCCTCCTCTCATTCGTGCCAAGAGGAGGACTTCAGCGCACAAGTGCATTCAGTGCCCGAAGCTGCAGCCTCACTTCTGACTCCTCCTGAACCAATTTTTGAGGCTGTAAAAAACAGCCCATCATTCACACTCTCTATCCAGGGTGCAAATTGCTTGATTTCTCCCTGTTTTCTTTATCCATAGCTCTCTAGCCCCACCTTGCTAGTTTGGGTGTCAGTTTTATTCAGGACGCATACTAGCCTGACCTTGAAGAGACACCAGTAGAGAAAGTACTGATACTGATCTGGCAGGAGACCTGTAAGACCAGGAAGGTGTTTTTCCCAAGGTGAGCCTTATCTGTTGCCTTCTGACTGTGCCGACCCCTGAGCACAGGCTGGTGCAGGCTCTTCTGTGGCTGAACGGTTATCAGGAAGGATGGGTCAGTCTGTATTGAAAATGCTGAGAATACTCTCCCTGTCTGGAGGACTACATCCTGCCTTCTGGCAGGAGGCAGCAGATCGCTGGTGGTTGGATGTGTGTGGCGAAAGACAAGGCATATCCCCGAGAGAGAGAGGGCAGGTTATGTATGAGCTGTCCTGTTTCCCTGAGTTTTTTCCCACTCTCCTACTTTTTTTCAGCTCAGGGGATTTCCTGAGCCTTTCATGGTTCATCAGTTTAGTACCCCTTATTACATCTTTCCCAGGGAAGCAGTCAAGGCACCAGGCCTGGCAATATTCATGAAGCATTTGGACAATGCCCTCAGACACCTGGTGTGAATGTTGGGGTTGTTCTGTGCAGGGGTCAGAGCTGGACTCAGTGATCCTTGTGGGTCCCTTCCAACTAAGGTCATTCTGTGATTCTATGATTCTATAATCTCTTCTCCACGGACTTGTCTAGTGTCCCTTGAGCCCACGCAAACTCCTCCCATATGCTGCACTCTGGAGAGGAGCTCACAGATTTGCTGTCCCCTTTGCATCATTTTATTTGTCTGGCTCCAGCCGGCTTCCTTTAGTTATGATTTCCTGGTAGAGCAGGAGCCTAGCTAATATTAGCTCAGCCAGGGTGTAAGAGGCAGGTTTCTCTCCATCCCTCCCAGGGCTTATTTTGTTCCATCTCTCCTCCTTGTCTGATTGTATGGTAAGCAGATTGAACTTGCTCAAATGGCTGGGTTAATAAGCTGGATCATTTTATCTTGCAATCAGAACTTGCAAGGGGGAAATGAGGCTGCACAGCACAGATGGAAGCAAGGTGGGAGGGAAAGCGGGAAGGACAGGGTAGAAGAAGGAAGGCAGAGTGTAAGGCTTCTCCCTTTATGTGGCAGCAGAGTTGTGCAGCTCAAGCTTATCATGGGACTGTACTCTCACAGCGAGCTTTTTTATCAGCAAATATTAGACCTAAAAATAGCAGGTATTTCTGCCAGTGAAATAGAGGAGGAATATCAAAGCATGTTGTTGTAGGTGGGAGAGGGCCTCCTGCACATTCCCTTTGCTGTCTGCAGTTGAACTCTGCTCACAATTCCACATTCATAAAAAAAAAGAGTGTGCCAGATTTATCCTGAAATACATTTACAGAAGATGTTTTGTTTTGGAAAGGAGCTCAGTCATAGCAGCCTGCAGAAAGGCGAGGTACAATATACCTACAACAAGGTTTTTGCTGCTTCCCTTTGTCAGACAAACCTCTCTCCAAATCTGGTGGGAGTTCTGGGCCAGACACAAGAAGTGCATGTGAACACGCTGCTCCCACTACCCATTGGCACGTGTACTCAATGGGTGCGGTAGAACTTTTCTGCGTCGTCGTGCCCTGTGGTCTGGTAAAGCAGCAGACTGATGTGCAGTGAGGGACATCTCCTGAGAGGTGCCGTTCCCGGTTTGCTTTCCATGACCCCAACCCTAAAAATAATCCCTTGTCTCCGAGGAACCTGGGGATGACCCGGTGAAAGCTGCTGCTGTCAATGATGGATGCAGAGGCTCCCGTGAGCGTTCATTTGCTTTGCTGGGGCTCCCTCCGGTGGCCTTCAGCTGGAAGGGCTCACCCAGCGCTGCCGTACAAATCCATGGCAGAAATTGAGGCCACAAAGATGATGAGAGGGCTGGAGCACTTCTGCTATGAGGACAGGCTGCGAGCTGGGGTTGTTCAGCCTGGAGAAGAGAAGGCTCTGGGGAGACCTTACAGCGGCCTTCCAGTACCTGGAGGGCCTACAGGAAAGCTGGGGAGGGGCTTTTTATCAGGGCTTGTTGTGACAGGACAAGGAGTAATGATTTTAAACTAAGGGAGGGTAGATTTAGGCTGGATATAAGGAAGAAATTTTTTACAATGGTGAAACACTGGACCAGGTCACCCAAAGAGGCAGAGGTGTCCCCATCCCTGGAAACATTCAAAGCCAGGTTGGATGGGGCTCTGAGCAGCCTGATCTATTTGAAGATGTCTCTGCTCCTGCATAGAGGTTTGACTAGATGACCTGTAAAGGTCCCTTCCAGCCCAAAGCCTTCTGTGATTCTGTGATTCTATGAAGTTGAGCAGGACATAATCCAGAGGAGCGTTTCCCATGATGACCTTGCTGACTGCATGAAGCACGAGGGACGGGGATCGGGGGGTCGGCAGAACACGTCTCATGGCCCAATGCAGGGTGGTGAGTGACTTCTGTGCTCCAGAAGCAGCAGAATCACTTCAACAAGATGCTGGCCCTCAGCAGCCTGGGCAGGAGACCTGGGATGCCCCAATATTCTCACATAAAGCATGCAATTTGCTCCTTTGGAGTCCACCTCTCCCTCTTCTGCAATGTGGCCTCCTCAATGCAGCTGAAAGGTGAGTGCTGCTGCCCTGTCCTCCCTTGGACCCTCTTTGAACAGCAGGCTGCCCCTAGCAGTGCATGACACACGGGGGAGCTTATGCTGCCTGTTCTCTGCTGGCGTGTGAAACAAGGTGCCAAGGTTTGTGCTGCCTACATTCACCATAGTGCACAGATGCTGGGTAATGCCAGGGAAACCTGCTATATCATTTGTGGAGATCATAGGGGAGTGCAGGAGATGCCTGTGAGGGAACCCAAATGTGGAATTTGCTTTGGGGGAGTGAGGGATAACTTGGAAGAGGCTGCCTGACCCTATGCTGGCACGGGATCACTTGGGAAAGTGTTATGAAACCGGCTCAGGTTGTGAGGTGACATCTCTGCGGAAACTGCTGGTGCAGAGAGAGGAGCAAGACGGTTGAAGGGAAGCCCTGAGAGAGAATGGGAATGTGACACATCAGGAGCTCATGGGAGGAAAACAGGAGCCCCTTGCTTTGTGCAGTGCACTTGGCCTAAAGAGTCTGTGGCATGCGAGCTCTGCTTTCTCAGCTCCCTGCAGAGTCCTGTGGCATCAGTAAGCCCTTCCAGAAGCAAGTGAGCTACAATGGAGCCTGCTTGCCACTCTTCTTCTTTCCCCAGGGAGCCAGAGCTGGGCAAGGGAGGCTGATGTTTTGCCATAGGCTTTTGCTCAACTCCCAGGGATTCGCTCTGCCCAACACAGCTGCAGTCTGGGTATCTGCGCTGTGGTGTATTCTTCATGCATTCACACAAATAGTTCCCTAACATGGGCAAAAGGTGGGGGCCAGCCCCAGTCAGGGTGTCCTCATCGGGTATGAATGTGCAGGTACATAACATGGACAACAGAGAAGCCTGCATGTGGGGCTGTGTTCATGGCCTTTGACAGAGAGCCTTAGTTACCACAGATAAAGAGGCAAAGGAGCAGATTCACTCTGCAAAAGCAATTGCAGTAGAAATCTGCCAGCATGCAGGCTCTGAGGGGCAGCCTGAGGTGACGCCTAAGCCTAAGCTATCATTTCTCCAGTGCCACCATTGCCCTTCAGAGGCTAGGTAAGCTGCCACGGGTCTGATGACCTGTGCTGAAATTGAGTTCTGTTCTCTGCAATCACATAGGTGCCTTGGAAAATTTTACCCAAAGCCAAGCTGCTTATTTTCAAAGCAGGAAGCTCTAATCCTGTGAAAATATTATTTTCCAATTATGACTTACAGAATGGCTGATGCAGATCTAATCGATCTGTTTAGTCAGTCCTGTGAAAGCACAAGCATCAAAGCTGGCTTTGATGCAGCTGAAGGGCTGTGTTGCTTCATGTGAATTCTTCTCGTTGTTGTTTTAGCCCTTAATTTCAGGGCAGTAACTGCAACAACAGACTTCTTTGCTACCACCTGACTGAAGAACTGATGAGGCTCAAAAAAAAAAAAGCTCAGTATTGTTAATGCTAAGTTATTTGCTACCTAAAAGCATTTCCCTGGAGCTTAGCAAGAAATAATTGTTCACAACATCCAGCAGAAATGTCTTTTTTTCAGAGCAGGGGCCAAGATCAATAGTGTTTACAGTGCTAGTTTTAGCACTGTAAAGTAGCTCTGGCTGAAATAACACAAGCTCACTAAGTAACACTAGGGGTGTAAATCTGTTGCAGGAAACCTCCGCAACACTAGATAGCTGTTTAACTGTCCTTTGGATGCAGCACAACCAGGGTGCTGGAAAGGACCTACCTTCCTCATCCGCATAAGCAAAAGATAAAGGGAGTTTCCCAGGAACCAGTTTTTAGTTTTCAGAGCTGAGCAATACTGAATCCTTGAGTAATACTAGACAACTGTTTCCCCCCAAGATTAAGATCTATTTAAAACAACCACAGCAAGAGCATTAATTTCTGCTAACTTTGTTGGCATGAGATAGTGAGAGAGCTGGAAGGTGACAGTGTCACGAAGAGGGAACCTGAGCTCTGCTAGGACAGAGCAGCTGAAGCCACAGCGTAGCTCAGCAGCTCAGCAACTGGCATAAAGCTACTCAAGCATTTAGCTGACCCTAAATTAAGGAGGCTCCTCTATCCCTTTACTGATGCTGCTGAAAAGATTTTTACCATCACATCTCTCCTGTCGCCTGGAAGAGCTTTCCTGAGCCCCTGGCACTCACTAGGCTCAGACATATGCTGCAGTTCTTTAGCCCCTATTGCCTCTTCTTGTATTGAATGGCTGAAAGTCTCCCTGTGAACCCAGTGGAGGAGCCCAAGCAGCTGCCGGCACTGAGCTGACAGCTGCAAAAGGACCTGGGGGTCCCTCGCCTCAGCTGCCCCTGCCTCTCTTCCCCGCAGCTCCCAGTTTGCAGACAGCCTCCAGCCTGACCTCAGAGAGACTGCCAGAGTGGCCCAGAAGCATTCTGCAGCAGTCAGGAAACTTTACAGCCATGGTGTTGCAGTCTCAATTGTTGTCCGAAATACAGCTGTGTGCAATAAGCCAATAAGTACAGCACTGAGTGAGACATTGTTTATTGAGGTTTGCGCAAATCCCGGGTGCTTGTATATTTCCCTCAAATCAAGGACAACTCAAGGGGTTTGTCGCCTCCATTTGTACACAAAGTTATACATTATTCATCACGCATGAGATCACACATTTACATGTAATTATAATAAATGCCAAGTCATTCCTTGCACCTTCTGCACATGCTCCAAGGGGGTCTTTAGGAGTGCCTGGTGGTCATCACCCCAAAAACTACCTGCCCAGTTCACCTGTTAGTCAACTCCTCCCATTCTGCTCCCAATTATTGGCAGTATCTCTAAAGTGCTGGCTTGGAACTTCTTAATTTAATTAGGTGTCCAACTCCTCATTCAAAAGTTATCCTAATAAATTGCACTATTATCTAACCATACAGATGGACAAACTTTAATCCTCTACCAGAACAATTACCAAAGATAATCCTTAACTGGGACCCATCTTGTGTAAGACTCCTGCCTGTCTGATGCTCCTAAGATATTTTTCAAGATATTAAAGCTATCTTTTTTTTTTTTTCTTTTACCAACACAATGAGCTGTTTTTACAGGTCCCAGTGATTTTCCAGAATTGTATTCCTTTACTCTGCTTAGCAAAACAAGAGATAAAATTACTGTTCATACTTGAAGATGCACTTAGATTGGAGGGAGCCTACAGGAGGGAGCCTACAGCAAGGGGCTCCTAGGCTCCACCTGACTTCTTGGCTCTGCGTGGGACCCCTCCATGGCCTGGCGCACCTCTAGGGGAAGAGGTTATTGTCCAGAGGTTGCGAATGACTGGCTGTAACTCCACCTGGCATGGGACATTGGAACATTTAAGTTATTTGAAAATGGCTGAGTTATTGGTTCAAGAAGTGCATGAACTTGCTACAATTTTCAAAAGCACAGTAAAAAAAAGGTTCTTTCGAAGCAAGTGGCATTTGTGGTGTATAACCAGGGTGTTCAACACGTTGAAATGGATGTTGAGGGAGGTGTCTCCAGGAGATGAAGATGGATTTCTGGTCTGCCTTTGTAACAGTCATTAAAATGGACCACTTTCATCTTTGCAATGGCTGAATGGCAGCAGATACCCATCCAAGCCTGTTTCTGTGCAATTTTCCAGGCACGTTCTCTTTGTCCTTTGTCTCTCTCAACAAATCAGCAGCTACAATGAACACCCTAAGGCAAGATACATGACACTTTAGTCAGTATGCCAATGCCTACAAAAGAGCCTGCTTGTTTTTTACCCCATATAAACTGCTTTCCTAAGCAGTTGTCTTCACTGGAATGTCATGGGAATTTTGCTGTACTGTATTTCTAGACCAGAAATGGTTTTATAGTCACAGCTGCAAAAAATGTCCTGTTAGCAGTGCTTGGCTGTTGAGCAGGTATATTGATGCAGGCTCATTAACAGCTGCTGTTGACTTACACATTCTACTAAATAGCTGGATTAACAAGGTCGAATCATACAGCTCTCATTTGTCACTCTGCTTTCATGTGGTAGATACTGTATGTCTGGTCCTGAGCACTCCTACAGTCTGGCTAAAGTTGGGGAGGAAAAAGAAATCGCTGCTCAGTTCATCTTTCCAGGTGATTCCTCATCTACAGTCTACTGATAATTGCAACCAGTCAAGAACAGAGTGCCATCTCCAGCATGTGTCACTGGGTGGGGATGGAGCAGGCCTGCAAATATGGCTCTCTGATTAGGGGGCCGATGGTGTGGCAGTCCCTCTTCCAGCACCAAGTCCTCGGTTCGTTGCCCTGTAGCGCACTCCTTACCTGCAGAGCGTAGAAATCCCTACAGCCATGAAGAGCTGATGGGCTGCAGTGAGGTCCTTTCCCATCTCTGTCCCCTTCATGCAAAGGCACTTTGCTGGATGTAGCATGGGGGGTGTGTCATGCTTGTGGGCTAGTGGAGAGTTTGGTGCAAAGCCCAGGAGATGCCACACGCAGGAGAACAGCAGCCTTCCTGACTATGGATGCAGCAGATATGCTTAGAGAGCTGAGGAGGGCTCAAGCTACAGATTTCAGCTCTGGATTTTGTACAAGGTAGGGCCTTTAGACTGAGGATCACATAACATGACTTTGCCCTAGGACTGAGCTTCCGTTCATGGCTGGAAGGGTTTAGTTTTGGCTGCTTGGGCCAGGGAAGTGCACTCAGCTTGAGAAGGAAGCCTGGAAAGGCAAGTTAAACCCAGTGCTTTTACCTACAAAGAGTATTGTTGTCTGGAAGACAGCACGCTAAAGAGGTGTGAAACTAGGCAGCAGCACCTGTGAAACCTCAGCTCTTACTTTTGCACCTTCTTTTGTTTGTCTGATAACACTTCCCGCTTCTTGCCTATCTGTGCCATAGGCCAGGTATTAGAAGAAAATGGCACATTGCCTGGGCAGCTGCTTAGTAAAATCCAGTTGTCTGTGGTCCAGAATGAGCTAGAAGATAAGCACTTTCAAAATCAGATCCTGGTTTAAGGGTGAAAATTAAAGCTAAGCTCATTTGAAAATGAGCACCTACATCTGACCCTTATGTAAAGAATAAAGCAAGCTGACGGGATGGATGAGATTTCTGACTAACTCAGGTTATCTTGTAGGCAGTTTGGGTGTTGGTGTTTTCAGAGGTTCACAAAAGACATTTACATCTGACTGGCAATGGACTGACAACCCTGCTCAATGCCTTCCAGAGCTGCACAAATTTTCAGACCGCAGAGCATGTTATGCCCAAGTGCTTTGTAAAGGGAAAGCCAACTCTACAGTGAGGCAACCTATGGGAATAGATGCTAAATGGATGTAGAGCATATTGTGATCTCAACCGAAGACTGCACATTGCTTCTGATATGCTGTGAACACACTGGAAAAATTGCCTGCGCTACAGTTTATGGAGATAAAAAACATTTGCTAACTGCAGAGAGCTATGGAAAGGTGGTGTCAAAAACCCTTGCAATAACATTCACTGAAAAAGAGCAGTTTTTTTTCAGGACAATGTCTCTTCTGCTTTGTATGAAGACATTTATTACATGGTGTTAAAAGGGCTGCACTTTTACTTACATCGCCAGAAAAGCTTAAGACTCTGGGAATCCCAAAGGGAGGGGAGAAGTTTTCAGGAAGGCTGTCCTCATTTTCATAAAGATATATGCCAATCCTTTTTGATGCTTTTATTGATTACAGCAGGTCTTCTCTTTGCTGATGGTTTACTTCTTCAGCCAAGCTGGATCCTTGCAGATCAAGATAACCCAATTCCCTGGATCAGGACAGGGGAGAAAAATGAAGCGGCACAGCCACAGCACTGCACAGTGGCTGCACAGTTGCAGCCTCTTGAAACTCTTATCTTCGGATAAAAAGAAACCCTCAAATTCCAGAAGAGGGTAGCACAAGAGAGGAGGAGCAGAGTGCACAGGGACTGATGTGGTGGCTAGTGTTAGCAGGGTGGGTTGGAAGAGCCGGGGGGAAAGTGCTGTGTGCCAGGCTGAGTTCTGAGGCTCTTAGGAATGCTTTTTTTTTCCGATCATGAAACATCCCTTTGCCCTCTGCAGATGCTTTCTTTACACCTGATCTGGGGAGAGTACAGTGGACAGTTAGCAATATGGTCATGCCATAGCCAATGCGATCATGCCTGGTTTCCCATTTTCCTCTTACAGGGTAATTAGTGCCAAGGTCTAAATGTCTCCTTGCAGGTAAGACCTTCCCAGCTGGAAAGCACTGCCCAGCCTAGAGGGGAGCAGGGCTGATGAAGTATCCAGGGCCCCATTTTGTTACTACAGGGAAGATTTAGTGTCTGCCCTCTTTCTCTTACCCCCTTGACCTCAGGTCACCCCTGGGGCAGAAGCCAGCTTCCAACATAGACTTGGTCATTGAAAGTGAATGGCCACAACAGGACCATAAAAGTAGTCAAATCTTCACGCCCTTCAGAGGGTGATGGCCTGCTTTTTGCTGGGGTGTTGTGAAGAGCAAGCAGATCTTTGGAAATAACAGTTTTAGGTACTGTGGAAGAGGACTGTAAAGCAACAGAGGCTCAGAGGAAGACTGAACAGCATTAAAAGAAGGTTTTAATCACTCAGCAGCACAGAAATATGCAGATGTATCCCCGTGAATAAAACTGGGGAGTCAGAGCAGGGAGCCGTATGAGAATTTGGAAGGAGAAAGGAATTTTGGCTGCACTCAATGAGTGGCAAAATGTAGCATGAGAAGAGTGTTGCTTCTCAGGTGGGGCTGTAGAGCATTCCTCTTGTCTTGCAGTAGGTGGAGAAAGAACACCAAGTGTTAGGCAACATTACTTAGTGCAAATTTTTATTTTCTCTTATGTCCAAATGCTATCAGAAGCCTCCAGAACTACTCTTCTCCATAAAGTGCATTACTTAAACCTTTAACTGAGATTATCCTCAGTGGGTCACTGAAAAGCTCCTCTGTGATCCATAGGTCATTGTGTCACCCTTGTAAGTGAGAAAAGTTATGAAAGGACGTTTGTGTTTGCATGCTGTGAGTTCAGATTTGAGACCTTGCATTTAAAAATGATGGCTCTAGATTTCCCTATTATTATTGCACCCACAGCTGCAACTCCCCTTCTCTGCACTGCTCTTCCCAGTTGCAACACACAAAATTCCACTATTTATTTTACTCAACAGCTGCAGTGCGGGGTTTTTTTATTTGCTTGTTTTCCCTCTCTGTATTTGGTCCCCCAGCTGTGACCTTCTGACAAAATGCATAAAGGATCTGGAGAGAAAAAAAAAGGAAAGGGAAAAGAGGGGTTGTTTTAGACCTAGCGATGCTGTGGCGATGTTTATCATTCAACCTTCATTATACACAGCAGAGCCACGGTCACTGGTGTTGCATCAAATATTTGAAGTCTCATCCCATCTGCTGTGCCTGAGGGTAACACTTTCCTATGGGTTAAAGTCTGGGAAATGTGAAGCTCTTCAGCTTGATTATCCCATAGTTTGTGGTCTTCTCCCCAGGAGCGTGCTCCAGTCCCCAGCCTGCGTGCTCCATTTACTTCACAAGATCATAAGAGACATCAAGGGGATCGCTGGCTCATACCAACTCTTTCCCCTCCTCTGGTGATGCAAGGCAGCCATAAACCTGTAGTGCGTAACAACAGAGAAGAGCTGCGGAGAGCAAGCCTTGGCGTTGTCAGTGCGCGCGCAGAGTGACGCACGCAGAGCCAGTCTCAGCATTTTGTTCGCCAGCCTATTGCACTAATCTCTTTGCAGCTAACCTCCGCCATCCTCATACTAATGCTCATCCTCACATGAGTGCACATAAACCCAGCAAGAGGATTTGGGAGCAGCTTAGACAAATGGTTCATTAGGGTCTTTCTCTGCCAAGTGATGTTTTTTCCTACGGTTCCCATCACTGAGGTACTGTAAAAATAAATTCTCCAAGTCACCAGACAGCTGCCACCATAACAGACTTGTCTGGCATCAAGGCATAAAGGACAGGGATCGTTATCGCACCAAGAGTTAGCTTTTTTTGCTCTCAATTAGGCTGCTGGTTGGACAGATTGGATCCCTTTAAGCCAGATGAAAGCTGTGATTATTCTGTGTTTCTCCTCAGCATGGGGAGATTGATAGGTCCTATGGTGCTGCACAGGTACTTCTGGACCCAGCAGAGGTTCAGAAATGTTCACCTCCATGGCTGCCACTTAAAGGATGTGCTCCCTGCAGTAGAATCTGGATGCTTTCTGTGTTGTGCAATCACAATAGGCTATCTGCTTTAACTTTAAGTAACCTAATTATACAGGTAACCTGTGTACACATAGTCCCTATGGAGAATCGTGTTGGTTTCAGCCTCTGTAACACCAACAGGTGTCTTGATGCCTCTCACTCTCTGACCTAAATCAATAATATGACTTGCCTGCCCAAACACGCTTTCATCTTTTAGATACGATACTGCCTTCTTGCTCAGTCCACCTCCTGTCTTCTCTGTGAGCTGATCTCCATGACTTCCCTTTAGCAGAGATAAACAGCTCAATTCCCAGTGCCAGTTTACACCTGAGCTGTAAACAACTATTGCAGCATCACCTGCAATTAGGCAATTTTTGGAGATTTCCTGGGTGGTTTAACGATTCATGCAATGACATCTAGCTTCGGTGTCTACTGTATTCCCTCCAAGCCTTGCTCAGGCAGTGAAAGGCAGACTCAAACCAGGACTGTGTGGTTCACTGCAGGATTACCAAGTGGCTGCAGGGCTTGCAGAACAGCTTTTACGGAGCTGCTTGTCCTATACAGACCATTCTCCTTCCATGTTATCATCTTTTCTCTTCCAGTCTTCTTCGAGTGCTCCTGTAGACCTCCTCCTCCTGCCTCTCCTTCCCTACCACATCAGCACCACTTGTTCAATTTCCCTCTTTCCTTGGATCAGCAGATAAAGCCACTTTTCTTCCTGGCTAACCCCCTCTTCAATCTCTTTTCCCCCTATACAGACACTGCCCTTAGTTTTGTCTCCTTCCTAAGCCTTCTACATTGTGTATTTGCCGGGTGAATATCTGTGGTAGAGCATTCCCCGTGATACCCCTGCTCCTCCCTGTATGCCATACCTTCCCAGTGCAGAGACTGCGTATTGGTCCTTCCGGGAAAATAAAGAGATCTATGGGATCACTCTGCTGTCAGCTGACTTTGTAGGGTGATCTACTCAATGCAGGAATGCTCGTGTTGACCAGCAGAAATAACTCACAACTAAACTGTCAAGAACACTGAAAGAAAAAAGATTTATTTTATAATATCAAAGAACTAGACAGCAAGTTTGATTTTTTTTCCTAAAAAGAGGTCTCAAGCTGAAGATACATATTATTTATTTATTTATTTATTTATTCATTCATCTATTATTTGCTAGAGGTTCATACAAAAAAACCCAATGGACTTAATTTCTCCTTTCCTCTGAAAAACAGTCCACATTTTAATTCCTCGAACGGTTACAACCCTTAGCGTAAATATTTGCTTTAGATAAGTAAACAAACCCTACACTCTCAAATCCTCTGGTCTGAAAAATATGGGTGTAATTTCCAAAGCAAAGGAACGCTCTACACTTCAAGAAGAGGGGCCATAGAAAGCTCACGGACAGGAGCTCTGGTTGCAAGGCAGAGGAACTCTCAGCAGCAAGCTCCGTAGGTTTGCAAGAGAGGTGGTTTTATTCACAGAAAAGACCAGGGGAGTGAAAAGGGCTCAAATTGTACCTGTGCCTTTCTGGCTGAGAAATCATTTCACTACTTGTTCCCAGTCACCGTGATGATACTTACCTCCTCTGGAAAGCGCCCTGAGATCTACCGATGGGGAGAGGCATCATTGCTTAGCAGCTGTGAATTTCCAAACCTGTTCCTGTCCCAGTTCTCCTGCTGTCTGGGAGTGCTAGATGCTCTCTTCGCATCTGCCACTCTCTGGGTGTGCTGCTGCAGACTAGGAAGCAAAGAGCATCTCTCATTCCCTATGCAAATCCATTGATGAAAACATAAAATGCATTGTGCTGCTAAAACTTGCTGAGCTTGTTTGAATAAATGCCAAGGATTAACAGCACGTAAATTCACCATTGATTTGACAACAATGATATTATGTGCCCTAAACACTGATGGGATTTGTTCAGTGTTTAGGATGTGGGCTCTGAGGTGGAAAAAAGGGATTGCTAGTAATTTTTTAAGCCTCTTTGGCTGCACCAAGGCTGACTGTTGGTATTATATAAATTCTTTAGATAAAATAAATATCAGTCTTTGTATGAGGAGAGCAGATATTTAACTTTTCCAGTATAGTCCTGAACAGTAAATGTGGCCGTGGATTGTTATAAGCCAGGAAATAAAATTGCCCCATCCCTGTAAAACAGGGAGGAAGGAGATGCTGAACTGGAAAAAGAATCTCAAGGACCAGCGATAAAACAGACGATTGTGTCTTAAAAAGAGTGGGACAGAGATTTCTTCTTAGGTAGAAAACTAGAAATACCACCTCCACAACTTGTCCCCTTTGTGATCACTCGCTCTCTGGCCCCAGTGTTCAGCAAGTTTGCAGCCATGGTCCTTGTGGGACAAAAATGATTGTAAGCAAGAGTGGGGACCACCTGGGACAAAACTGTGGTACAGGGGTTGACTGTTCATCAAGCAAGAGTTGCAGAGATGAGGGAAGAGAGAGAGCTATGATGACTTACAGCAGGACAGGCTTAGTCCCTGACTCTTTATGCAGAGCTGCTGGTGTGCAGGGGGTTGCTCACCTGCTTCCAGCTGGGCGACTGATGGCTATTTGTGAGTCATGGGAATTTGCAGAGTTCTCTAGGAACACCCTGATCTCTCTTCAAAAGAAAAGCAAGCCAAGGGTGGTATGGGGTTTTGTTTGTTTTTTTTTTTTTTTTCACTTGCTGAAAGTTAGGCTCCTAGATCTATATTTAACCTTCTTAATATATAGCTTGATTTTCAAAGGTGCTCAGCACGTAGCCACCCTCCCACTAACTGGTTTCTTTCTTGCTATGAACTATACGCAATGAGGAGTTTTCAAGTGTTCTCTTTGCTTTTAACAAGAAACACTTATTCATCTAATGGAAAAAGAATATAACATCTGCCTTCTCTCATCAGCCCTCCCATTGCATTAGTCCTGCAGCCCCAACCACAGTTAAGCGTGGCGCGCAAATTGCACTGATAACTTGGCCTCACCTCCTCCCATCCATTATAAACTTTAGCAAGATATCAACAACATTCAAAACTTAGCAGAAATCACTACTTTAGTGCTTTCCATGGTATTTAATGGAGGTTGAGTGTAGAGGAAAATGGTTTTTGCTGCAGTTATAATCAGTTGTTCCTCCCCTCCATCAGCATCCTAGGTCAGACTGGTTAAAAAGGTTTGGAGCTCCTGACCATGGCACTGCCCTGGGTGGCATGCGGGTTTGAGGAACAGGAAATGAGCCTTCTAAAGAAAAGACTCTTCCTTTAAAACAAAATAAATAAATTCTCTGTATTCATTTCTAAGGAGAGCTTTTAGTAAGTGCTTAGTGACTTATGAGCCAAAGCTGATAATGTTGACTCCCTAGTGAGCCTGCCCTCCTAGCTTGACTGCTTGAATACTGACTTATATGGACTTCTTTTCTTGCATCCTTTCCAAAGCTAGGTCTATGTAAGATTAAGAAAAGCATGGTCTTTTTTTTCCCCACTCACCAGCTCCCTCACACACAGGAAGAATGTTAGGAAGAAAATTTGCAAGAAAACCACATTATTACCTGCCCTAGCTTGTGTGACTGTCATGAACTCCTTCTTGTATCACATAGGAACGTCCCTTCAAAGGGAAAACTTAGTTTGATTAGCATGCTACATGGATAAAGATTATTCACTCCCTTATATTGTCATTAAACAGCTTACATCTAGATGCAGAAGACCATCTAAATTAGTACAGTTGTACCTTTTTGCGTTGATAGATCTATTCAAAAGAAAAAGCACTGGAACTCCTTTGTCTTTTCTAGAAGAACTATTTGAAGACTTGCACCCTCTACAGGTTAACGGAGGCCACTTAACTTGAGGGGACATTCAGATCAATGCAGATAAGTAGCCTTTCTTGGCTCTCCTGGAACTGCAACACACCAGTTGGACTGATTAATCCAAATTATATTAGCACTTCAGAATTGCAAACCCTCCATGGTAACACCCGAGCAGTCAGTCCTCAAATACTTGCTTTTCCCTTCACGTTGGGCTTGTACGGAGCTTGGCACAGGGTCTGGAAACAGTGCTGGTCTCACCTTGAAATCAGCAGGTGAGAGTCAGTCACGCAGACACACTAGTAGCAGCTAAATGAGACCTCACCTAGAGGACTGCGTTCAGTTCTGGAGTCCTCAGCACAGGTAGGACATGAATCTGTAAGAGCAAGTCCAGAGGAAGGCCATGAGGATGATCAGAGGGCTGGAACACCTCTGCTATGAGGACAGGCTGAGAAAGTTGCAGTTGTTCAGCCTGGAGAAGGCTCTGAGGACACCTTATAGCAGCCTTCTGGTACTTAAAGGGGACCTACAGAAAAGCTGGAGAGGGGCTCTTTATCAGGGAGTGCGGTGAAAGGATGAGGTAATGGTTTTAAGCTGAAAGAAGTGAGATTTATATTATACATTAGGAAGAAATTTCTTACTGTGAGGGTAGTAAAGCACTGGAACAGGTTGCCCAGGGAAGTCATGGAGGTGTTCAAGGACAGGTTGGATGAGGCTTTTAGCATCCTGATCTAGTGGGACGTGTCCCTGCCTGTGGCAGGGTGTTTGAACTGGATGATCTTTAAGGTCACTTCCAACTCAAACCATTCTATGATTCTGTCAATACAAGTAAGAGCTGTGCTTGATCACTGCCCCCTGCTTGATTCAGAAGCATGACCTAGGATTTCTGCAGCTTGTCTTGGGCAATGCCCTTTACTAAATATCTCATGTGCTGGCAATTATGTGTGATAGTTTAGGAAGGCATTCTTTCAAATGTAAGCCAAACAGCAACTCCTCCCAGATCTTTTGGGTTGGACTCATATTCCAAATTTACAATAAGGCTTTGGGAAAACCTGCCTTTGATGCATTGCTTTTGGGTGCACTCATGAGCATGTGCACTAGCTTTTCTTCCTCTTACAGGAATGCCAGCTGTTCTTACTGCTTTTGCTCAGTGAGATGCACAAATGTGCATTCTGTGAGAAGTCTGGTCCCCTGAACTGGTGCAAAGTGGTTGCTTTCTCCTCTCATACCAAGTTCTTTATTTAATTCAGTGCTAGTGGAGCTCATAACTGCCATTTTCCTCTTGGGGTTCCCGAATGCGATTTCATTCTGAGAGGAGGCACATATCACACTAGATCGGATTCATCTCACCAGCTCTGCTTGTCTAGAAGGAGGTTAGCATTAGAATTGCCTTCCCTAAGCCAGCTGTCCAGGCTCCCTGCCTAGTCAATCAAGATGTAGGTACTGCTTAAAGGTGTCCCATTTCACCTTTCCTAGCCACCTATATTATCACATGAGCCATCTGGAGGCACCTGTCTGTCTCCACTGACGGGAATCCTGGAACACTCATTTGTACTGGACACCTAAGTTTTTAGACTGTTGGAAGTTAGATGTGATGACTCTCAGGAGACTGCTTGTCACCCAAAGGCATGCAGGCAGTGAGAATTCTGTATCAGAAAAAGACTTTTGTAAATGACTTTTCCATTTCAGTGAAATATTTTGCCCATAAAGGCAAAAATGTCCATCAAAGAAAAAATGGGTCTGATTAATTCTAGGGAGAGCCATAAAAATGTGGATTCAGAAGGAACTAGAGACGTAAACCCATAAAGTCGGCTGTCAGTTTTCAAGTGTTTGAATGTGTGGTAATACACATAATTTTAGATGAAATTTATATGGAGATATATTTGCCATTTTTCTCTCAATAGCCCATTCCCGTTATTCTGCATCAGACTGGGAGTGGATGATGAATTTTCTTAGGCTTCCCTGTGAGATAAGTCGTGGCTTGTAGGCAAGCAGCTGCTCTTCTGCTGCCGAGCTAATAACACTGCACTTCTAATGGGTCTTCCTGAGAGAGATACAGCCGGCCTGGGTTCCCGTCTTCCTCCCCACTCCAATAATCTGCCCCCATTCCTACACTGAGCAACACGCCAGAGGTCAGAGCTCAACATTTTGTCAAATTGTTAAGGACTAGAAGATGCCCAGAGAGGAGCTTGCCATTGTGGACATTCCTGCCTGTGCTTCTGGTGTCTGGGAAACACAGAGGGGATGTTCCCAACACACTGCAGGAACTGCAGCCACTCCTTCCACCTGGCTGGGGCCTGAAGAGTGTGTCTGCTTTTGCTCTTGACCCCCGAATTTGTGTCTTAGGGAACAGTTCCCACCTGCTCCTTTACCAGCCAAATGAATCCTCCAGTGAGTGGCTTGGGATTTGAACCTGTTCCTGTACCTCTCCTTTAATTCTGCATGTATCAGGTCACTGCTACCATTTGGTTAAATACATGTTAGCTTGTCTCTGGTACCGATTGGCTGAGGAGAGATTTTCTTCCCTCCTGAGGTAAAGACTTTCATAGATCTGTTGAAGAAAAATTTTGGAAGCGCTTTATAACTCTTGTTTGCTTTCCCTTGATTTTCTCAAGCATAATGATAGACTTGGGACAGTGAGACTGAATGGGAGTTAGGTCTGTCCGTTGTGTTTATTCCTCCATGTCTTTATGAGGGATTGATGTCCTTTTGGCACCTGTTTTTAGAAAAGCCTTCATGCCTGAGAGCCAGGGCCAGACCATGGAGCCTTTTTGTGCTGAAACTAGGTGAGGTTCAACCTAAACTCTTGTCTGTCTTCTTAGCAGTCTCTACCACATTTTTAGGTGTTTTCTTTGCTCAACTTTTTGCTTTCCATGAAGGAAAGCCTCTGTAGTGGAATCTTCTGGTTCCCACTTTTCCTCTCCTGCTGCCATGCACTGAGTGGGAAGGGGTGGTGTATGGGAGTCAAGGCCAAGGACTTTCCAAGACCACATGGCGCCAAGATGCCAGGTGATTCTCAGCTGAATGTCACTTTAACTCAGTGCTTTTCTGAATTTAGCTCCTCTGGCCTGGGTTGATCCCATTTCTCCTAAAGCACTGTTTCCAGGATCTCAGCCACCCTCAGTTTCTTTCGTTTGTGGCACTGCATGAGAATGCTTCAGCATCTCAGCTCAATGCCTTTTGGAGGTGCCCACTCCTCTATCCCCCTCCCTCTTTGCTGACTGTGGAAGGTGCTGAGACATACAAGACTCCTGTAGTTGTGTTTCCTGTAGCCAAGGCCTCTAGGATGCAGTCCCTACATCACTGCCTCCCGTGGAAATGGAGCTTTGGCTGTCACCGCAGCCTTGGGCCGAGCCTTGCCGTGGAGCCAGGCAGGCTGCTCACAGCCCTTTTGCCACCCAGCTGCCTCAGCTCTCTGGCAGAGCTTGCTGCTCCAATGGTGGATTGTCCATGTGCCCATTCCCTAGCCCATCCAGAATGTTGGGCAGGCCCTTAAAGGCAGCTTTAAGATAAACAGAAACACAAACCACCTGTAACTAGAAATGCATGTTACGCAGCATCTGTGTTGTGCCACTTGGGACATAAATGAATCTCCCACAACCCTCCTAAATCAAAACAAGGACACTCTCAAGAGCAGTTTTGGGTCCATTGTGGTCCATGAACAAACTTAGCTTTCCGTCTTTCTTTTGGTAAAGTATTTGTTTGTTAAAAGTTCCCATTTTGTCAAGTCCATGTTCATGTTCTGCATCATGCACTACTCCCTGCTTCGCTGCTTCTCCACCAGCACCCCATACCGGGGGCCTCAGGCTCCTCTCAAGTGGTGAACACACTTCATAGCATGTCACAAAAAAAGTTCTCCTTTCTTCAACTTGAATTAAACTCTTCTTTTTGATTGGAAGAAAGGTGTTCCATTTATTTGGAAGAGACTTTGTGTCTTCATTACAAGGAGGGGCAGAAACAGAAGCAAATTAACAAAAGGCCAAGGGTGAGTTGCAAAGACCCATAGAGCTGACCTCCTCCACAAGCATCCTTGAGACATCCGTCAAGGTGTCCTGTTTAGCCCACTTGATACTGTGGAGGATCTGCCAGTACCACTGGGCACCCCGTATCTCACAGCCTGCTGCCTGGCATCATCCCTCCAGGACATCTGGCACTGATTCCAATCAGACTGTCATTTCCAGGTCAGTCTCCGCATTTCTGCTGACCACGTTGCCTCTATCATGAGATCATGTCTTTCCAGAGAAATCCCGCTAATGCCTTCATTCTGCAAGACCAGTATATATAGGGGGAGCTTCCCTGGGGCTGCACTGCGCAGTCCAGCCAAGGCATCGCTGTATCCCCAGCGACTGCACTGCCCCCACCACTCTTCCCTCGCAGCCACAGAAGCAAGCATGGACATTACCATCCAGCACCCCTGGTTCAAGCGTGCTCTGGGACCCCTCATTCCAAGCCGTTTGTTCGACCAGTTTTTCGGAGAGGGTCTCCTCGAGTATGATTTCCTGCCTTGGTTCTCTTCCACTATCAGCCCCTACTACCGGCAGTCCCTTTTCCGCAGTGTGCTGGAGTCGGGCATTTCAGAGGTAAGGGCCCTTCGGCTTCCTTTTCTTTTCCTTCCTTTCCCTCCTTACGTCTCTGCCTGCTCCTCTCCACCCATGGGCTCGCTGGCTGGGGCTGGTGGCTGTAGCCCCATGCTGGGGTGTGAGGGGGTAAGGAGGACCTGTGGCCCATGGCCATGCACAGTTTGCCTGCCTCTTCTTGGGTACAGAGGGAAACCCTCGCTAAGAAGGCTTCCCTCCAAGAAATGGAAAACATTTTGGTTCCTGACGGTTGTTTCTGACACATAAAATGCTTCCTTTGCTGCCGTCCTACCTGCCAGCTGTACGGTGATGAAAAAGCTAGGCTGCTCGTGGAGTAAGCACCCACAAGGGCAGCTTGACATGAGAGAGGAACCCAGCGGGCTGGAGCTTCCTCTGACCCCCTCCTCCTCCTCAGGAGCTTGGTATTTTTTGCAAGCCTTCGCTGGAGGACCCAGGAGCAATTTTCCAAAGGCAGCTTTTAGGAAGAATGTGTAGCTGTGAGGGCTGTGGTCCGAAGCGCAGGAACCAGTGCTTTCTCTAGCCTTGTCTCACTGGTTTCCTCCTAGAGCTAAGACCATAAAGAAACCATAAGTCACTGAAAGGATGAAATGCGTGCTGTGAGAGAATATTACACTGGTTTCCATCCCCTCTCACTGCTGAGCACAAATGCATCTGGCCGATCACTGGGTGCAAAGGGTCCCTGGAACAAGAACTGAGGTGAGAATTAACACCTCAGTCCAGTGCAGTAGCAATGGCACAGATTCCTATCGCAGCCTCCCAGTGTCCCTGGGTCCCTGTGATGGGAAGATGACCCCACTAAGGCCCATAGTCACAAAAGGAGACACTGTGGTGCTACCAAACTACCCATCTCTGGCTTTTAAGCTGCCACGATGCTGGTGCTATGTCCGCACTCAGAGCTCAGGTCTTACTGCCTACCAATGTTCGTTTCAGGTAAGGTCTGACCGGGACAAGTTTACAATCATGCTGGATGTAAAACACTTCTCTCCTGAAGACCTGAGTGTGAAGATTATTGATGACTTTGTGGAAATCCATGGCAAGCACAGTGAAAGACAGGTGAGTGAAAGTGATGATGAAAGTGGAGCAACTGTGGAGCTGAGCTCCATTTTCTTTCTTTCTTTCCAGTGGTCGTCAGCTGAAGGTAAAAAAACAGAATATATTAGAAGAAGGAGTTAATTATTGATTGTCATTTTTGATATGGCCTGTTCCCATAGAGCCCCAAACCTGATATCTGGCAATAACAAGCTAATCCACTCCTCTTTTGTTTATTTTCAATCATCATCTCCAATAACCGTCAGATGACGATGTCCATTGTTCACTAATAACACTGGACCAGACAAAGAACATCATCTGGCGTTGCTGAAGCATGGCTGAGTTTTCATAAGCCAGAATCATTAGTGAAAACAGAATTCTCATATGCTGATCTGAGAGAGAAAAGCAAGAGCAAACAAAACAAAAGAAAAACATCTGAGTGCCTCAGGCTTGGAAACTTTTAACACGTATGTCATGGAAATATCTGTGGGGGTCAAAAAGTGAATTATACCAGCAGGGGTTTAATTCTTCTCATACACTTTTTTGGCCAGACAAAGCTCTAGCCTGGAAACACTATGTATTTTATAAAATAATTTTTTTTTTTTCCAGAGGAAAATAGCAGCTGTTTTCATGGCTGAATTAAAAAAAAAAAAATTGCATTTCTCATTCCTTTGGCCAAAAAACATAAGAGGTCAGGATTGTGTATTTGGGCTGACACAGCATTGCTACCTAGTAAGGAATTACACAGGCGCTGTCATGCTCATTGCTTTTAATTTCACAGAATCCCAGACCTTTCCTCCAAGCATCCTTTGAAAATGAAAGCCATGGCAAGGCCCCTATCCAAATCAGATCCCAGCATAGAATACAGCCAAACCCATGCATTGCTGCTGCTCAGCTATTGCAGCTTTAGGGGAATCATGGGAGGGCACCTGCCCCTACAAACCTGTAAAACAGAATAAAAAGCAGAGATGTGCCTGGCGATACCAGCAGTCCAGTGTCACAATAAGCCAGGGCGAATGTCAACCCCCCTCCGATGGAGCTACGGGGTTGGACAGAAAGAACCATGACATGCTGCCGGAAGGTTTCTTACAAGCTTTCCCCTCTTTCCTCACTGCCTGTCAGGATGACCATGGCTACATCTCCCGTGAATTTCACCGCCGGTACCGCCTGCCTGCCAATGTTGACCAGGCTGCCATCACCTGCTCCCTGTCGAACGACGGCATGCTGACCTTCTCGGGCCCCAAAGTTCCCTCCAACATGGACACCAGCCACGTCGAGAGGCCCATCCCTGTGTCCCGGGAGGAAAAGCCCACCTCTGCGCCTTCCTCCTAAGCCCACCTGCCACTGCAGTATGCAGGCTGCCACCACCTGCAGGTCTCATTCCCAGAGCCATTGCATAGATATCAGTGAATATCTAGAGGGGTTTATTTTGTTGGTTTCCCCCCACCTCCCTCCTTTGTTTCTTTTTTTCCCCCCCCTTTCCCTTGGATGGGACGAGGGTCTGGGTGAGCGGCTGGTGGACTTTGAAGCTTAAAACTGCAAGCTGTGCTGTGGGGATGGCATGGATGACAAATGCTCCCACTGTTGTATTTGCTGAAAGGGTCTTCGTCCAGTGCTGTAGTCCATAACCACCATCAGGTAGGAGGGAGTGCACAAGTAACATTGGCTCCTGATGCACCAAATCTTGAAGTGAGGCTTGGAGCAGGGGAAGAGCACTGCAGACTTGCTCTCAATGTTAAACTGGTTGCTCTTAAAGCAACAGAACCAAGCCCCACACCTGAGATCCTGCATAGGTGCGATGAACATGCCAGGAGTTCCTTGCAACCACAGGAGAAATAATAATGTCTTACCTTCAGGGGCTGCAGTGTATATTTTTTTTCAGCAAAGCTTTTAAATGTATTTGTTCACACCACTACCCTGCCGTTGCCCTTAGGGACAACTGAAACCAGGACAAGCACGTCTTTCCACTGTCTTTGTAGGCCCTTGAGGGAGAGAAGGGGACTCACCACTGTGCAGAGGCTTCACACTCCCAGCCAGCTCTCCCCAGCCTGTACGTAACACACCGTCTCCCTTACTCTCGCTGTAATTCTAGGTTAGCTCCACCTCTTCTACTGGTATCTGGCACTCAACCTGAGAACGCGGTCAGTGGCAGTCAATAAAGAGATATAGGAAACACGCAATTGGTTTTGGAGGTTTCATTTGTTCTTTTCTAAGATGTTTGAAGTTGAATGGTTAGCATGGTGTCTAATGCCACTTGGAGGATGTGCTTTCCACTGCTGGAGGTACATTTTGTGATGATGACTTGCCCTTTCTTTCATGTTTCTGTTTTCCCTCACGCAATCAAAACAAAAAGATCAAAAAAAGGACTAAATTCAATGGCCCAGCTACTGCACCTTTTCCTGAATTTCATTGCAACAGTAAAGACAGCAATGTAGAACTCATTTCTGAGATACAATGTGAAGGACTTTGTCCGAAATGAATGGTTAAATTTGTTTGATTATAGGAAGAGTAGGGCATAGATTCTTGCTCTCCCTGTAATTGTCACACACGAGACTGATGGCTCCCAAGCCTGAATCGATGTGAGTACTCAAGACTGAAGTTTTTAGCACTCGATGATTAACTCAAGTAGCTTTCCACACAGATGGAAATCTGGGGTGTTAAGAAAAAGCATAGCATCACTGGTAACCCCACATCCCCATGATTAACCTCATAGATAAATCAATTTGGTCAGTGAGTGCTTTTCCTCTTGGTAGAGATCTTCACATCCAAGACTTGCAATTTGAGATGGAGCTTCTGAGGTCCTCCTTGGCTCTTAAATAGTTACAGCTTCTCCAAGAGCAGACACAAGTTTGTACCAATCAGCATGTTTCTGGCGGGCTTCTACAAAACAAGGCAGGGTGACAACAAAACAAGTGTGTACTTCCCAGGAAAGAGCACAGGTCCATAACCTTGGAGGAAGGTGAAAATAGCTGGAAAAAGAGTGTTTGCCCTGCCAAAAAGAGAAGGGCACCAACTTCCTCTCCTTGTCTGCAGAGAGAAAATACATGCAGAATTTTAGCTCTTATGGAGTGGGTTTCAATATTAATATCAGCAATAGGCACAGAAACTCTGGGCCTATTTAAAATTAGAAAGAACTTTCTTCTGCCACTTCTAGGCCAAATCCCAGGGAGAGCTGGGACTTAGCAGGAAGGATGTTGTCCCTTACTGGAGAAAGCGAATGCACCCCAGGGCTCAACCCTGTCTTCTGCCAGAAACCCCCACGGCTGGCTGTTAATGGGACCAATGGCACAGTTCTGTGCTAGCGGGGAGCCCACTCCTCTCCTCCCACAGTGTCCATGTCCCACAGGCTGCAGGGGTTGAAGCAGTTGGGGGGAGCCAGGGACAGCGGCAGGGCTGCAGAAGTACCACAAAAGCAGGAGGGAGAGGGAAAGGAGGGAGATTACTGTCTGGTAATTAGAAAGCAAGGAATCCCCATGGCGTCTAACACTGTTTTAATCCTTTTATTTTTTTGCTGTGATTAATTATTGGGCAATCCCAAAGCTTTCTACCAAAAAAAAGTGCAGTCTGCTGCATTTTCTTCTCCAGGGTAAAGACGTGAATGGCTGTATTTAGGGAAAGGGCAATTTCATACCAGGAGGGAGCTGTTACCAGCAGCGGGGAAGGGCATTTTAACAGAAGCTGAGTCTCGCTGCTTTGCCTGGTGCAAACAGACCCCTGGCATCTGCTCCTTTCCTTGCAGAGGCATCTCCCTGCTAGAGTCTCAGTGCCTCCTCATGGTGTGCTGACATCTCTCTCCTTCCTGGCACAAACTCAGCAAAGCCAGGAGGCAAAAATCCCCAAATCTAGCCCCAAACATTTACCCCCCATTCGAACCTCTTAGACACATAAAACCAGGGAAACATATTTTGAGCACAATCTACATACAGAGGTTACCTGCAGGTGTCTGAGCATTGTGTATGTCTGTCTGTCCCATGAAACGACCTTTGAACCATTCTGGGGCCTCATTTTCTGTCTGGATGTCAGAAAGTGAAAGTTTGTACGACAAGAAATCAGGGTAGGTTTGGGGCAAGCTGCGAGCTGTGCAGAGGGGACAGTGGCCCTTGCAGTGGCTCTGGTGCTGTGTTGCGGTGGGTGCCAAAGGACTTGTGCAATACCTCCCTTTTGGGATAAATCATGAGGAAATCAGGCCTCAGCTGTCTCACTACTCTGAGAAGGGCTGGTTTGAAAGCCCTTTGCAATCCATCAGCTAATTAAAAGCACGAGCGGCTGCTAGAAGCCTCTGTGTGAGGACATGACTAGCAGCTTCGGGAAGCGGTGTTTTGTGCAGTAGAGGTGATTGCTGCCGAAGGCTCCCTAGCCTGTCCCCAGGCCCAGAGATACCCAAGGGGTTTGTCTGCCTACAGAAGAGCTTGAGCATGGGCAATAGCACCTCCCATCTTACCAGTGTCCATATGTCACTCAGAATATTTCACATTTTTCACCCGGAAGTCTCCTAGTCATATGGCCCTGGGATACTCCTCCTCTGTGCACTTAGCTCTGCAAAAATTATTGTCTGGCTTCGATGGGATTAATTTTCATTCAAAGAAAGTCTCGTCATTCAAAACCTGTGATCACAGTTTCAAGAGGTAGCTCTTCACCACAGCTTTCTACACAAATTCACCTCTTAATAAGGTGTTGCTAATGCTCTTCAAGGAATAAAAAAATTTCTTGGATTTATTTTTGGTTAGAAACTCAGTTCATTATTTTATCATGGTGATAAAGGCAGTGAGGGACCCAATGGCAACTTCCAGCATCTGGGCAGTTTGCTGTAGGGCAAGGGTGGCAAATTTATGGTCTGCAGGCAGATTCTGGCCCTCCAACTTGTTTTATCCAGTCTGACACCTGGTTTCTACCTACTGGGAGCACCGAGCTCCTTGCCCCTGCGCTTCTGCCAGTGCGCCAGTCACGTGTGCAGCGTGTGTGCCGTGTGTTACGCTGCAGGAGAGCAGCAGCAGCTCTGAGTTTGACACCCTTGCTGTAGGGTGACCTGTGACCAGAGTTTTTTGCTCCGGGTGAGTTTTCATCCTTATTGCACTGTACATTTATTATGTGCTGACTGTTTCTACTGAGAATGCTAACATTGCTTGCCAAAAGCAAAGCAGAAATGAGTTTATGTTCCCCTGAGAGAAATTGTTAAAATGTTAACCCAAGGATCTTGAGGTCTGATGCATCTGCCAGCGGTGCTGGGGGATGCATCCTCCACGGAGCGATTCTCCGTTCTCCCACAGGCCCTGACGGCACAGCAATGGTGTCAGCGGCACAGTGGGCAGCAGCGGTTCCTGGTGCTGTACCTATGCCCTCCCCTCCATGGTACCACACCGCTTGGACAGGGTACGTCGTTTCTGCAGGATCCCGTTTCCTTCAAGAAAAAGCTGGGAGCAAGGATCTGGATCTGCAGATCCAGAAAGCTGTCCTTGAGCACCTCAGGCCAGGCCTCTCCCATCGTCACCCCTCTTGGCAGGATGATGAGGAGGACTGTCCTCATCCTTTTCAGGAAAAGGCACTCGGAATTCACACAGCCCTCTCTGCAAAGGCTCGGGCAATCGGCAGGTGCCACATTCCCCTCTTTTGCTCCTGGTTTATCTATTTGCTTTGCTCTTCCGTCCCCGGGCTTTTGGCAGAAGGACAGCCCGGCAGAGAGGGAGGGATTTCCCGGTAGAGCCGTGTCCCCACAGGGTGGCAGCCTTTCCTGCGCTCTGGCACACTGAAGGGCTCCCTTCGCCACCCTGCCCTGTGTTTCAGCGTCCCCTCAGGGAGACGAAACCCCGGGCACAAGGCTAGAAGGCACATGGACCCAACGAGAATTCCACAACTCCGGCATTTCTTGCTTTCTGATCGATTTGCAAGTTAGCCAGCGCTGCACAAAGATCAGGCGGGAGCAGTCTGAAAGTTTACCAGTATTTTTCTCTCTTTTTTTTTCGTATCAAAGCTATTTCCCCTATTAAATTCTGCTAAATGCAACCATCGTAACCCCTCGTCTCCTTGGCTTCATCATCACAATTTGGGCTCTACCACATAGGTCTCTATAATCTGAGGTTAAAAAAACAGTAAATTACTCCATTGGCAACAAAAGGGGCTTCAAAAGCGTGTAAGGCTGAGACACTGGGCAGACGTCTGCGGTTTATTGCTGTGTCAGGCACATCGATTTGGGAGACACAGCCAAAGCAGACTGTGATGATGTGGGCTCTGCCTCCCCTCCCCTCCCCTCGATTTTGTCCCTTTGGTGTCACCTCTTGTCAAGACTGGCTTGGAAACCCACCAGCTCACGTGAGAAGAGCAGGTTTCCTAGTCCCTGATCCAACTGTGGGACTTTACCAGGAGGAAGTGCAGTCGGGTCTGTCCCACAGCCCATTCAGAAGGACTGCAGCCAGGTGCATCATCTCCTAACTTGGGTCATGTGGCTGGCTCTTGGCTTGCAATTAATTGTCACTTTAATGGAAAAATGTGAGGTTGGGACATGGCAGAGATGTTTGTGGCATATCTTACAGTGCAGAAAAAGGAGGGTAAAAATGAAACCACAGTCAGAGAGGCTGAGGCAAGATGATGGAGTGATGTAAGTCAACCAAAACTCAGGAAAATTGTCCCTGTTTCAAAGGCCATCCTCCAGCTGTCTTGCAGAGACCTACCACAAACCATGAGGGCGCTGAACCCTTCAGCAAGTAGTCCCGCTTGGGAAGGGTGGGCTTAGCCCAGCCTGGAGGAGCTGGCCTGCCTCAGCAGAGGTGCTGACAGTTGGGCAGGGACTCTGCAAAACCCAGCGTTGCTGCGGAAATCCCTGACATGAATCTCCCTGTGGCTCTGCCTGATGTCCTGCCTGGCTTGCCCTTTCACAGCCCGTGTTTGCTATGGGGGTGGGCACCAGTGGGTGCTGCTGCCACCACTGTGCTGGGGGAGACATAAATCAGGGGGATGCCACTGAGTGAGGGGGAAGGGTGGGGGACACACAACACCCACCAGCTCAGGGCCACGGGGAGAGCTGTCAGCCACCACCTACAGATTTTTGTCACACCTAGCGGTGTGTCTGCCACCTTGAGCATGCTGTGCAGTACACGGCTCTAGATGTATCTCCTTGGCCAGGCAAGGAGACAACAGGGACTTTAGCACAGGAGCTCTTTGAGATCCTGACACAGAAGAGCAGTGCTTCCTACTGTGTCCCTTCCCTGCTCTCAAACCACAGGGACAGTAATCAGGAGGTCCAAGGGGCACCGGTCTCAGTCAATGGGCTGCCTTGTGGTTGGAGGAGAGACACAGCCATCCCTGGGGTATAGGCAGATGCTGATCTGCAAGTCCCTGGGGACCCGTGCAGGGACTGTCCTCTTCAAAGCACTGATTGCTTCCAGGGTGTGCTGCTATATCCTGCTGGAGCTATTTTAGGGTGGTTACTCAGTCTGTGTTAGGGACCAGAGGTAGGGAGGCCCTACATGGGGTAGGTTCAGCAAACAGCCTCTGGAGGGGCTTATGAACAGCATGCCATTGTGTATGGCGGACCAGTATGTCCTGGGGAAACCAATGACCCAGCTGGCAGTCAGATCCCTGTTGGAGAAAAGGGAATTTCCATGCTATGTTTGGCATGCCTTCTCTGTGAAGATTTCACAGTTGGTTGATCAATTCATTAGCCTCCAATCAGGGAAAAAGGCTCCCAGCCTAATTCAGAGTCTCTGCTCTGCCTTTAAGGACATCAGCGTAGTAAAGATCTGAACAGATATGTATTCCGCCATACGCCAGTCTTTCCACATCTAACACATTATTTACAGACATATAGTTTTATTTCCTTGATACCTTAACTGCTGTGGTCAAAAAGGCCCTGCCGAAAGGATTTCGGCCTGTATTAGAAACAGTGTGAGCAGCAGGAGCAGGGAGGTGACTGTGCCCCTGTACTCGGCGTTAGTGAGGCTGCATCTCGAATCCTGTGTTCAGTTTTGAGCCCCTCACTACACGAAGGACATTGAGGGGCTGCAGCGTGTGCAGAGAAGGGCAACGAGGCTGGTGAGGGGGCTGGAGAACAAGTCCTGTGAGCAGTGGCTGAGGGAACTGGAGTTGTTTAGCCTGGAGAAAAGGAGGCTGAGGGGAGATCCTGTCTACAACTGCCTAAAAGGAGATTCTGGTGAGGTGGGTGCTGGTCTCTTCTCCCAAGTGACAAGTGATAGGATGAGAGGAAATGGCCACAAGTTGCACCAGCGGAGGTTCAGAGTAGATACCAGGAAAAATTTCTTCACTGAAAGAGTTGTCAGACACTGGAACAGCTGCCCAAGGAGGTGGTTGAGTCACCATGTCTGGAGGGATTTAAAAGATGGGTAGATGAGGTGCTCAGGGACATGATTTATTAGTGGACAGGTATGGCTGGACTCGATGATCTCAAAGGTCTTTTCCAACTGAGTGATTCTGTGATTCTCTTTTAACATATCCATCCGACACTTCCTGCTTTCACCCAAAAAACTGTTCCTGGCCTTGCAATCTCGGTCCTTTCTCAGCGGGCTTCCCTTCCCCGGGGGATGCCACCTGGCAGCAGCGGGGTCTCCCCGAGCACGTCCCGGGGGTGGGGATGCCGGTGCCGGTGCCCGGCCCGGAGCTCCTGCGGCCGAGAGTGCCGAGAGGTGGCAGCAGCCCCTCGCTTTCGAGACTGAGTTGGCCAACCCCTGCCTTGAAGGAAACATTCAGCTGAAAGGTCACGCTCAGTATTTTTCTGAGCATCTCCTGAATGTTCTTCCAGAGACTGATATGGGTTTAGGGTTTTTTCTTCTTCTTTTTCTTTCCCCTCCCAGCAGTAATTATTTCAGTTTTCTTCTTTTTTTCTTTGACAATGTGCTCCAAAGGAAGCAGAGCACCACCATTGTCCGTGCTGTCTCAGTTTTCCACCCACTCAGGCTGATGTCAGCTCCTCACCACAAGACTTAATGCACTGCTGTCTACCCTCCACATTGCTAATTGCAGCGCGGGTTTGGGTTTTTTCTCACCGGAGAAGTCACTTAGAGCCAAAGCCTCAGTCCCACCTTTGAAAGCCTGTTGAGCATTTTTAGCCCTTTGAGCTCTTCCCATGCCAAGTCATATTGAAGCACGCCAGCTCCTGAAGAATGGCCTCAAGGTGCACCAGAGGAGGTTCAGATTAGACATCAGGACAAATTTCTTCACCAACAGGGTTATCAGGTACTGCACAGCTGCCCAAGGAGGTAGTTGAGTCATCATCTCTGGAGGTGTTCAAAAGATGGGTAGATGAAGTGCTCAGGGACATGGTTTAGTAGTGGACGGGTAAATGACTTCCCAAACTGTTTTGCTCAGGTCAAAGTGGTCCCTTTTCATCCTCCCTTGTGCCTTACATGAGCCCAGGGCACCCGGCTGTGGTCTCACACCCATGTGGCATTTGGCTGTGACAGTGTTTATATCGAGACAACTCACCAGACGTCCATTGCCTGAGCTTAGAGGTGAGCTGTAAAGACCTTCAAAAGAACCTGATTCATAGTTTTCATTGCTGACTAAAGAAGGTCTAGAGTTTAATTTCCTGCTTTTTTGTTTTTACTTAACGAGAAATATTTGGGATGTCTAGCCTTGTCTCTGCTGGTTCTGCTGGAAGGTTCCTTGGGCTTTTCAGGGGATTTATACGTTGAACTCTCTCACTCTCTCGCTCTGTAAACAAAGCATGTCAAATCCTTCCCAAAGATGGTGGTTTTCCAAAGCATTCATTAAGAACATGACCTTTCTTCTCCACTAATTTATGAACTACTTCCAAACAGTCCACGAAACAGTAATGCCAAATGCCTGACTTATTTATGTACTTCAGCAGGCCATAGGGGTAAGAAAAGCTATACATAGCTTTGTTTCAGTCTCTAGATATGTCATTATTTCCCTTGTGAGGTTCACGACTCCAGAATATATGACCCCATCTGTAGGACTGAAACCAGGAAGTCCAACAGGCTCATTCAGCCACTGTGGCATTTTGGCTTCCCCTGCAGATTGCTGCTTCTCATTGATTTTCAATATATCAGCTCAAAGTCTCACCTGAATTTAATGCAAAACAAATACCCTGTCACATCAACACAGACAAAATGGAATACAATGAACTTAATTAGCAATGACAGGGTGATTCAATGGCATCTGGGATTTTGGAAAGAAAAGCCATTGTTCACAATTTTTTGCTAGGCAGTAGTTTCTCTAGCAATACACACCAGAGGTGTCCTGTAAGCCTGCCAGGCTGACTTTTCCAGGTACTACTAATGCCCTAACATTTTAACTTACTAAGAAAGGGAGCATAAAGTGTAAGAGATATAGTCTGGAATGCATGGGAGATCCAAACAAGAAGTGGTGCTGATGTGTGAACTGGTGAAGCTGACTGAAACAAAGATTTCCATCTTCCTCAGAAGAACCAGCCCAACCACACTCCGCCTTCTCCCCTGTGGAGCAGACAGATAGCTCAAAGACAAACTCTCCAGCTAAAGTAGTAAGTATAGATCAACTTGTTTATGGTTCAGTAACTCAAACTTAAAAGCAACACCCCACAGCAGAGGCTATATGCAATTTCATCTGATTCCTCCTTTGATAAGATAAAGTGCAGGAGCCAATCCAGTGTCTGAAATAAATGCTCCCCAGCAGAGTATAGCAAAAATCAGCATGCTATTGTTGTGCAGCTGGACTGGACTGCTCTCCCTCCCTGCATGTGATGCTTGGAATGTGCCACTGGTGGAGGCTTAACTGTCATTTAAGCTTCTCATTCAAATTTGTGCCATGCAAATTGCAGAAGGTAGCCTCATCGTGTAACTTGCACATTAGGTCATTAACCGAGCAGCTGAAAATGCATTCATTTAAGAGGTTAAAAAAACAAACCAAACCAAACCAAACCAAACCAAACCAAACCAAAACAAAACAAAACAAAACAAAACAAAACAAAACAAAACAAAAACCCAAGACAGCAGAGTCAGACAGCATTTTATTTTTAAATTTTGGAATAAGACAGCATGAAAAACACATCCATAGCATTTGAGGTTTCACTTGCACAGGCCTTCCATCACCAGATGTTACAGGATGAGTTTTTATGGAGGGATACTTTGGTCAGAGGAAGTCAGTCAGAGGTGAGAAGTTACTGTGGCTAAAACCCTTTTCCCTGTAACCCCCGCAGTGCTCAGGGCACAGAGGAGTTACTCACCACATGATTGCACTGCAGAATAATGTTCTTCAATAAATCAAATGTGAACTCGTGTTTCTCAAGTATCTGAGGTGAAATACTCTCTTTGCCTTGAAAGGGAACCAGGCATGGAGGTTTCCAATGTATTTTGCTGTAGCTGCAATGTCTCAGGACACAGCCAGGTCAAAGGTTTGTGGAGAGCGGGAATATTTTTCATTAGATCTGCTAACAGAGCTGAAAAAAATCACAAGAAGTTTTGGGCACCAAAGTCAATCTACAAGTCAGTGACGGCTTTGAGAGATGAGCCTTGACCTTAGTTGTTATGATAGGTTAGACATTATCCCCTTCCACTGCTGTAACCTCCAGCCTGCAGCGCTTGCCTCTGCAGAGGACGGGGTGGAGCATGGGGTGCCAGCAACAGCAGCAAGATTTGCCAGACTCTCTGCGAAAATTTTCCTGTGCAATGCCTACACTGTAGCCCTTCCATGGCTTCACACGCGCTGCCAGTGCTTGGGTAACACAGAGTATCTGCCAGTAAATGGGAGCAGAATGAGGAGACCGTCCAATAACAGCAAAAATCTGCTTTAATCTCTAGTTCACTTCTTTAGTAAACCTTGAGGAAAGAAAATATGGAATTCTTGAGAATACAGAGGGCAAAAAAGACTGGTATGGCACAATTAAGCTGTGTTACTTCTTATTATAAGTTTCAAAATTAAGTGTAATATTCAGAAGTGCTCTGTAGATGTACAGGTGCTGGAGAGAAAACTCTCCCTGTACATGGGGTTGCTTTAGGCCTGGAAGCACTGGGTACAGAAACTGCACAAAGCGCTTCTGCTCAGGTGGCTCTATGCAGAGAGATTACAGGAGCTCAGGCAGCTGCACAAACCCTGTGCAGGCAGAGTCGAGCCAGAGAGAGGGAATTATTGAGCCCCTTGACAGTAGGGACCAAAGCTTAAGCATGACGGGATTTGAGAAGCCAGTGGAGAGACAGAAGAGGACTTGCACGAGCAAATGCACGGGCAGGAAGGGGGCTCCTGGCACCTGCATTTACTTTTATAGGGCCAGTTATCAGTTGCCAAGGGCACTCAGTGCTCAGGAAGGTGTCAGAGATGGGGGACAGCTATTTAGTTACCAGCATCCAGGAGGACATTAAGGAAAAAGACCAGCTGAGCTGAAGTTCCTCCACCAGCTTCATCAGCATCAATGGGATACCGACACCAATGCCAAATGGCAACGCTCACAGGGTTTGGTGTGCCCATGTGAACCAGGCACATTTGTGCCTGGAGGATGGCTTTCATGGTATTTTGGTCTGGTTGGGTGGGCACCCTGGGAAAAATTGTGGGTATTGTTACTCCCCTTATAGTCAGATTTATGGCAGCGTTTGCTCACACAGAGTGGACAAAACTTCAAAACTGTCCTCATGGGGAGAAAAAGCTTGTGGGGAAAGACCCTGTAGCTAGCAATTCAGAGACTCCCTGGGAAAGCCCCAGACTGTCTCCAGCATAAAGCAGTGCAGAAGAGGCCTCAAAGGAGAAGACAAAGTTGTGCGTAGGTGGTAATGCCCCTACCCACTGTAAGGGAAAGCCTCGGGGCCTCCTTTTGGTCTGGGTTTGTAGGTGAGGGTATAGCGATGCTACCTGGTGCATCTCCAGGGCATTAGCTGGGCCTCTGCAGAGGGACCACGAAGAGAGGGAAACAACAGCCACTTTTTTTTTCTTGTTATGCACTATGTGCTCCACAGAAAAGCACTAACTTTCCCTGCTCCAGAGAAGCTCAGGGGTTCCTTTACTGGATGGCCATTGAACCTTCCTTCTGCCCAGCATCCACTGCCTTTTGATCCACTCTGCAGTCCCCAGTACTGCCCTGCATCCAAAGCGGCGCAGCCTTTCTGATTCCAGCTCTCTGCCTCTGCATTTCCTACCTTCTGCAGCCAGTTTCCAGCTGTCCTCCAGCAGTGTGCTCCTGCTCACCTATTAATTCCTGATTTTGCACCCCTGGGGCAACTGCTCAACAGAATGAGTTTGGCAACAGTGCTTTCCAAGGACTACAGCATTTTCTTCTGAGCTGGGAAGAAAAGATGGCAAACAATGAAGCGACACATCTGATGTGCATAATGGAAGGTACCTGGAAATGCCCCATGTAGCATTGCCGTACCCTCATCTACAAACACAGCCCAAAGTCAAACCAAAGGCCAAAGGAGGATGGTGAAGAGCAACTGGCCTCATGTTAACCCCAACTGACTCAAGGCAAGAGAACAGCCTGGCAAACAGTGTGGTTTATTAAGACCTCTAATATAGGAGAAAAAAATTCAGGTTGTAACTGAAAACCAAGACACGTGTGCCCTTACAGGAAGAAGAGACTGATCTGGTGATCTTTTAGAGGGCCATTTCGATATGCGTGCCAGACTGAAATCATACTCGCCGTTGACCATTATCTCTACAATTCATCTGGCTCTTCCTTTTCCTTGCATCTCACAGACAGCATCACTCTGTTAAGATAATAAAGTTTCCCTCTCTTCCCCATTTCTTTCCCCTCACCAAGTCACTGGCTTCAACTGATTCTCAGGATGCACCCCTGCTGACTGCTGAAGAGTGACAAAGCCGTATTGTTTTTCAGCTGAGGAAAGAGCAAAGACTGCATCTTCACCGGAGCTGGAATGCTGACATTAATCAAACTATCACTTTGCCCTTGTTCCTGTGGACACAGTGACACCACCATGCCAGGAGGACTGTGGGAACCAACTGGTACAAACAACTCAGCTAAGCCTTGCAAAATGCCAGGGCCTCTATTCAAAGCTTTCCCTTTTCAGATAAAATCCACCACTGAAAATAACCTTCCCTTCCAAAGGGTGGCCCTGCTTGAGTACTTGGTGTGCCCACAGTGCATGACAAGAGATTTATTTATTGCCAGCGTGCCGAGAATAGGATTTTATGGGGAGAGGGAGGGCAGCAAAGACTATTCCTGAGTAAGCTGGTACTTTTTAACACCTGTTACTGAGGTAACAATTGCGCACACATACACCAGAGATGTCTGGAGTCATCAAGATCTTCTGTAACACTTCCAAGCAATGTCCTTCCTGAGTCCGCAAACTACTGGCTGCCACCGACATGCTGGCTGGCATTCAGCACTCCACTTGGACCCTGGTTGTACATTTACTCTGCTTGCAGTTTGATTGTGACAACAAAACTCCCTCACGCTCAGAGAAGGCCAGCAGCAACATGAGATTTCCCTTGCTTATCCTTTAAGAATCAAAGCCACAGGCAAAAATCAGAATGTAGTTGCACCCCAATAGGGCGGGTCAACGAGGTTGCCAAAATGCTGACCTGTCCTACCGGTGCACTTACGAATGTTGGCGGTGAAGTGACCAGCTGGGTCAATCCATACAGTCCCCTGTTGTTATGAGCAACCACATAAAAGCCTGTCCTGCCCAGCAGGATTCGAAGAACATTTTCTTCACAAGTCTTAATGCATCCTAGACCACAAAGCACTTCCTGACCATCCTTGAGCCAACTCAGATCGATAGGATGAAGGATCAAAAGCCACAAACTGCTGCTCTAGAGGGGAACAGCAGATGAGCTCAAGGGCCTTGCCCAGATCCCAGCAATTTGGCAATTTGACAGAAGGATGCTTGTGAGATGAAAATGCAGGGAAAAGTCTGCAGAGGAAGAACGCTGGGAAACCTGCTCTCAGATTGTTCACACTTCGAGGGAGTTTGTAGGAAGCATGGGGAAGCTCAAACTGTGTGTGTAATACAGAGTTGAGATACGGCTTGGGATCAAGGTATGAATGGCAAACCCCACCACCCATGCCTTTCCCACCACCATTGCTTGCTCTTCTTTGGTGGGCTGAAGGGGTAGGATTCAGGTCACCTAACCTCAGAGGTCTACAGAGTAAACATGTCAGTCTGAGCTCTCTGTTCTCCTCTTCCTGGGAAGACAATGGGAATAAATATCCTCTCTGTGTGCACACTACATCTAACCCACCTTAGCCATCTCCAGCAGAAAGAGAGGTATTGCTCCCAGAATGGGCTGTGCCCATTGGCTAAGGAGCAAGCTCAGAAGAAGATATTTATTTACAAATGTCTACCTCTGAGCAGAGGAATCTTATTCAAAACCTCCACCTTGTGTTCAAGAAGAACCGAGGTCCGATTTGCTGGATAATTGAACTGGAGCATACTTTGCTTCTCATCTGAGCCACTCGAACCCTTCCTGTGGACTGAACAAGAGCTGGGTGATGGACTCTTCTCCTTTATATCATCCTGGAGCTCAACTGAAAGGTGTACCCAAGCACAGTCTCATGTGGAGCCCAGGTGGTGATAAAGTTGTGATGGAACCGTGAAGATTGCTGTGAAAGGAGAATGAATGGGAATATTGATATTCAAAACACCAAAAGGAGTAACTGGCAGGAGGGATGGGAGGAACGACGGCTTGTTGATGGCACTTCGGCTAGAAGGTCTTTGAGAAGTACTTTTAGGGATAGCTTCTCAGAACTCTCAGATCAGCAGACAAAGCACTCAGGACTCATAATCCTGATGACTCACAAAGAGGTGTGGCAAGTGGAGAGACTCATCAGTGTCATTTCTCAATGGGTAAAAAATAGCATTTCTGAACCTGGACGGTGTCACTCAAGAGACTTGGTGAGGACTGGGTAGCCAGTGTTCCTGGTCCTCTGTGCCAGCACAAGGAATCCTGGCCAGATATGGAGGATACACACTTCTCAGTGCTTAAGGTTATGTGGATATGACAGTATGAGGGAGACGCATTCATTTTGTTTTAAAATAAATCACTCTTCCCCCTTACCAGGTCTGACAGTGAACTTTGCTGTGTTTTTTTTCAAATTGCAGCATTATTTCCTACAGCAGAGAAACAAGTCTGGACTTGGAAATGGGGTTGGACACATTATTGTGGTCTTGAAAGGTCCTCAAAGCAATCTGGTGGATTTGGAAATATAACCCCTTCGTGTTGTTAGCTCTAACAGAGTCTGAGGTTACCCTTCACTTTGTAGGAGAAAGGTATTGGTTCAAGTTTTCTTGCCTTGCCTTGACTGAAAGATCTGTGAACCTCCACAAACCTTCAGTTTTGGCTCATTCATTTTGTAGTCTTATGATGAAGTACTAGAAATTTGTGTACACCACTGCAACATTTACAAACATGGATCTCAAATGCTTGGGCTGTTGTGGAAGTATTGTGCAGCCCCTTTGCCTGTGATGCCATTCCTTAGGGAAAGTCTAGCTCTTACTTTCTGTTTTTTCTTGAATCTCTTTTTCCTCGAAAGTTTAAATTACAGATTTTCATAGGAAAGGTATCTTCCTTCTTTGGTCCGAAGCTAACTCATCATTTTTTGAGTGACGACCTTGGCACAAACCCATGGTTTCCCAAAGTAGGTAAGAGGAGGAAACTTTGGGAAACTGGATTAGGCGGACCACAACCCTCTTCAAGGAAACAAAGAGCAGATTGGAAACTGAGGGTGATGCAGCTGAACACACAACTTGAGACCGCATGTCCATGAAGAGTTTTGTCCAAAGGAGGATAGGAAACATTTGTGCTGTTGAAGGCAGTGCTGGATCCTGCTTAAAGTACCTCCCAGGTTTGCAGCCAATGCCAGGGTACAGGAATTAATTGCTCCCTGGGGCCTATACTTCACCAGCATGTCTTTGACCAGGAGTGCTCGCTTTGGAAATCCCACTGAAGGGCATCTTGCAAAGGTTTCAGATGCTCTTGGCTTCTTGATAGATTGCCAGGGTCTTTGCATGCTGGGATAAACAAGCCAGTGTGTTGTATGCTCAGTATGTATGCCATGGCTTAAGTATCTATTTCCATGGTCTGTTAAAACCCTGCCCTGTTCAGCTGCACACCTCTAACAGTGTTGCCATAGCCTCCAAAGAGATGAGGCAGGATGCCATGCCTACGGAGCTGCATTTTGAATGGTGGGCAGCACAAATGTGGGGAAGAATCAACAGAAAAATGGGTAATATGTAGGTTAGACTGTTTGGTCGAGAGGAGACCAGAGGCACAATCTGGGCTTAGATGTGTTTGTACACACTGTTAAAATAGGAATTACTGCTCTGTCAAGACATTATTGCATTGGCTCTGGAGGAGGCTCTTAGAGGGCTTGTTCCAAGGCTTGTAGGTGAGGGACTATTGACACAAACCTAGAATTTGTACCTCTTTTAGAAAATTGCTGTTATGGGAAGACTCATTAGAGATAATATTCTCATTTCCTTTCTGGCAGTAAGCCTGCCAACTAAAATAAACAGTAGGATGCTTTTCATTGATAAGAAAAGAGATATTCCTGCGTTGTAATATAAAGGGATAAAATGTATTCATTTTTCAAAGCAGCACAGGTCACACACACACACATACAGAATGACCTGAGTTGGAAGGGTCCCACAAGGATATTCGAGTCCAACTCCTGTCCCTGCACAGGACAACCCCAACACTCTCCCTGAGGGCGCTGTCCAAATGCTTCTGGAATATTGTCAGGCTTTGTGCCATGACTGCTTCCCTGGGGAGCTGTTCCAGTGCTCCGCCACCCTCTGACTGAAGAACCTTTTCCCAATATCCAATCTAACCCTCCCCTGGCACATCTTCCTGCCATTCCCTCCGGTCATATCACTGGTCACCAGAGAGAAGGGATCAGCACCTGCTCCTCTTCCTCCCCTTGTGAGGAAGCAACGAACTGCGATGAGCTCTCCCCTTGACCTCCTCTCCTCCAAGTGAACAGACCAAGTGACTTCAGCCGCTCCTCATATGATTTCCCCTCCAGCCCCTTCACCAGCTTTGTGGCCTCCTCTGGGCACTCTCCAGTAACTTGGTATCCTTTTTATACTGTGGTGCCCCAAACTGGTCATTAATCTGTATTGTGGCTTTAGCATAGACAAGATTTTATGTACTGTGGAGCCTTACATCTTGGTGGGAGTCTTCCACTGGACAGGCTGAAGCTTTCTTTTGAGTCATGCTCTGCAAGACTCCTCAAGTTTCAGGTCTAGTTACTAACCCTGGAGTCCTTTAGCCTTACCAAAGAATTGACTTGTAGACGTTAAACAAGCCTGATGTGAGAATCACATGAGTCTGGGCCAAGTTTAAGAAAACTCTTTGATTCTTAGGAAAGCAATATTACCTTGGGACAAGCCAAGCAAAAGGTCCATAAGTGTTTCTAACTGAAACAAAATGAAATGTGAGGGATGCATGCCAAATCCCAACACCCATTGCCTGTGTCTTGTACAGACTTGGTCACTGCAGTTCATCCCCAAATGAGGAAATTTACTTCTCAATAGTGTAACTCAGGTTTCAAATAGGGTTTTGGAGACAATTTAGAAGACTGAAGCTTCTCCCTTGGTCAGCAATCCTTTCTGCCTGGCTTTGGCCCAGGACAACTCTTTTCTCATTCCAGTTAGAAGATCACCTTGCCCTAAGGGGAGAGAAGTTTTCATTGCTTTCCTCACACTGTGCTGCCCTGAGAGCACATATAATGAGATAACATTGTGCTCACATTAAAAAAATGCCTCTAACTCCTGGTACTGCAAATCTGTGACAACTCACCAACAAGTGCATGCTCTTTGGAAAAGAAAAACCACTGACCCTGGCCCAGCAGCGTGAGCCCACCTCCTGTCACCAATCTTTTTAAGCTGGGAGCAGTTAGCACTTCATGAACCTCTCATGCAGGGAGGACCTGGGTCTCCTGGGGGTGTCCCACCAGCTGTTTCTGCCTCAGGTCATCCAGGTTTGGCACTGCTGAGGTTTGCCATCGTGGGCACAGGCGTTACCTGTTGAATACCACCTCCTTCTTGCTTGGAAGGGCTGCAGTGTGTGGCCATGCATGAGTGCTGAGCAAACCATATCACTGTTGTTTTATGTTTGACACGGGTCATTTAATCCTGGTGTTTATGGACACAAAGATCATGTGGGAGAACCTGGAGATTTCTCTGGCTCAAAGTCACAGGCAAAGTCAGCTCTATTAAGGTCAGTGAGTTTAACCAGGCTAGAAGCAGGGCTTGTCTTTTCTCTGAAGAAGGGCAGAAGTTACGGTGAGATGATTTCCAAACAAACGAGGCAGTCTTCGTTTGCTGTGCTCTCCCTCCCATTGAGTTGAGTATGCCTGGCTGAAGCAACTGGGAAAAAATATTTCCAATTTAAAAACACCTGTGCTTAGAAACATTCAGGTTCCTTATTCCCCACCAAAATCAGAGCATGCTGGTTATAAGCATTTGGGGCTTCCCAAATGAAATGTTGGGAATCTCACCCCACCCTAAGCATGTGCAAGTGGAGGCTGGAGGCACCCTGTCAAAACCCAGCTTCCAGTAGAAAGTCAAGAATGGGCCATTCTGTTGCAGACATCTCCCAGGTTGCTCTTGAGGCAATGTGCAGGCTGGGTGCTGGCACGCTGCTGGAGCACGGGGAGAGCCCGAAGCCCCAGGACTCTGCCAGGTCTTCTGCCAACCATTTGCTAATGTAAAACCTTTCAGGGTAATGCAAGGAAGAATACAGAGGTAAAAGTCCTCAGGATTTGGCTTTCTTTAGAGAGAGAGAGATTGCTTTCAATTGTGTTCCTACCCAGGATCCTCTTACTTGTTTAAAGATGGTATTTGAAAAAAAATAGGGGTTCCTGCTTTGCTTCAAGTGGCTGACACGTCTCATCCTCTCTCATCCTCCCCAGGGAACTGTGCTGGCCCTCCTGCAGTGAGTTGAGTTGTGGCCTCCTTCCCGGTCATGCTTTTAACTGAGGCCACAACTTGCTGGAAGCCTTTATAAGGATTCCCATGAAGAATAAATCAAAACAACTGAATTGGACTGAAAATTAATTGCTTTTCCATCTGTTAAAAGTTAAAAAAAAATCCCAGCACCACCTTTTGTTAATCAGTCTGTTTTCTATCTGGTTTTGACCCTCACCTGGTTTATTTAAAAATAAAATACAGGCAAGTGTTTTGATTTTCTATTGTTGAGAAACTATTAATTCAAGGAAATGTTTGCAATGGAAGGAAATTTAAATCAAGTAAGATTTAATCTTGGAGTTGTTCTGGGAGCAGTGGGAGCATCTGCAGGGCTGGTGGTGTGGGACACGAAGGCTATGGCACCCTCCCCTGTCTCTGGGGTGAGTTTCACTCTGGTCCAGCACAGCCTAGGAAATGGCAAGAAGGGAAGGAGTTGACCATGGATTATTCAGTTAACCTTGCTTGCCAGCAAGCCAGAAATGCACTGAAAAAGGTCCCTTTCTAGACAATTTGGGGTTTTTTGCTTTGGTCTGAGAGAGAAGAGGGAGACAAGAATGAGACTGTCTCCTTGTTTCACACTTTTATACAGAGTTGGAGCATTTTCTAGTTTGTGAAAGGGTTCTGACATGAGCTGTGTGTTCCAAGTGGGTGTCTGAAAGCAACTAATTCCTCAGATTTTCTCTGCTAATGCCTGATAGATTGTATATCCAAACAAGTGCAGGGCAGGATCACAGTTTGGGGTTTCGCTCCACCTCATCAGATTATAATGACAGAGGTAATTTAGGTGACTCAGGCTTAGTCAGATGCCACCACCATTGTCAGTTTTTAGGGATATTCAGACCCACATGAGACCATTTGTCAAAACTCATTTCCATGTCCTGAGATACATTGCTCTGTCACAAAACCCAGAATCATAAGTTTGCAGTTTCTGGAGTGACAAAAATCAGGCAGGAGTTTTCCTCAAAGGCTTTTTCAACTCATAGCCCAGCACAGATGGAATAAAATAGTAGTAATAATAGCAGTAGTAATAGTGTAAATAATGATATAAATGGCAGCAACACAACAATAATAATACAGTTGAGGGGGAAAATCAATCTCTTTAACCTAAGAAATGCATTTTCTACCTTGAGCAATCTGAAGTCTTGCTTATGGAAAACTTCTGCAAGCTATCTGTTAGTTTACGTGCTCCAAAGCCAATAGGAACTGAGTGAGAAAAGCAAGCAGGCGAGCAAGGCAGAGCAGAAGCTGATGTGACAGCAAAGATTGAAGGGGCTTTAATCTATCTAGGCAGCCCTAACATCCCTGTCTGCCCAAAGGATGCTATTACTAATGGGTCGGGTTGCACACTGCAGAAGGTCCTGAACTCAGGCTCTCAGCCCAGGGAAGCAGCATGTGTCCCTCCCCTGGGAGAAGCCCCACATTCACCCCAGAGCACAGGTCATGTGTCTCTGGGGTCAAAGAGCTCAGTGGGGTGAACACCAGGGGGAGAATGAGGTGGGGGACAAGGAGGGACTGGGTGTTCCCATCTGGAGGAAGCTGAGCAGCAGTGAGGGCCGAGTCTGGTTCAAACTCATCACACTGACCACCAGGGCAGCAGGACTGGCTGCTTATCTCCCTGCCTTCACGTGCCAAAAACTCCTGCAAGACCTATGTGGAGTGGGTTAAGGTTTTAATGAGCTAAATAACAATGTCTGTGGGGGCCAAAAGAAACACAAGTCTACAGGACTGCAGGTGCCAAAACTCCCGGCAGTGATTTTCCCCATTCTTCCATCACCCGTCCTAATTATCTGTGTGCTCTGCTTAGCACCGGAGGAGGAGGCAGCAAAGACCCACACACTCTCCATTCGTTATGAGGATGTCTGCTCCCAAGCACAACCCTGGAGGAGACGTTCAGGCTGAGCAGAAGTGCAAGTGCCCTCTGTTCAAAGGCTCTCAGAAAAACCAAATGTCACGGCCTTCCCACCAGCCCATTTTACTTGTCTTAGGTTCCTTCCTTCCCCCCTCTACCAGCCATAATTATTGCTAAGAGCAGACATGGAAAAACACTCCAAACAAATTCTTGTGCAGCCCATAAATCTCTACCTGGGCTGATTGCTCAAGTTGCCTCATTAGCATCACACCTGCTTAAAGCATCGACACTGCCAAATTAGATGGAAAAACATGCAAATACTGTGTAGCTTTCTGACAAATTAACATGCTTCTTGCACAAAGGTGAAGATCACTTGGAGAGAAGGAGTCATTTGACTAATTATTGAAGCAAGCAAATTAGGAGAAAGGGTGACTGAAAATGCATAAGTATCAATCCAATTGTATAGACGGATGGCACAAAGAGCAGCTCTTCTGTATGGCCACTGGTATCAGCGAGGAGACTGCTTACCTCCAGCTGGCTAAGAGGACCGTTTCAGTTTTCTGCTTTAATAAACAAAAGGGAGGCCTTGGCTGTTCCTGGTGGAGAGGAAGGCATGATACTCCAGTGACATACACAAAAATGATCTCAAGAGAATGATGGCAGCATTAGGAATGCTAGTAGTAGGACATGTCAGATCTACACTTGCCTGAGTGACCACAAGCTTTAGCCCTGTAAGTGTGTGTTCTAAACATCTAAAGATGGGAAAAAATCATAGGTATTCAAAGAACTAAATCAGTTTCATAAAGTGTACATAGAAGGAGGCTGTGCAGGCAGCCTTCACCTTGCCTACCTTCAAAATGTTTGGCTTTGCAATCTGAACATTTTCTTCATCATATTTGCTTGAAAATTCCCAAGGTTTCTATTGGGTATTTTTGTTTTTGTTTTTTTCTTAAGGAAAAGTTGCAATTTGTTAGAAGGTGTAGGACAGGGAGAAAAGAAACAGTAACTTTTGAACAGTTACCATCTCAGCAAAACTAGACATTGCAGCCTTTTGCTGCGGCGCCTGGGATCTCCTGACCCTCTTTCCCATATAAATGACTCGTTCAGTGCTGTTGTCTTTTTGGGTGTCCCATTCCTCTGGGACCAGCAGCTTTCAGCTCTCCTGTCTCTGATGAGTCTCTACTGTCTTCAGTAGCATCATGTGCTCCCTAAATGCATGGACACACCTTCTCTCCTCATGCCCCATCTTCAAAGGAGGCTCCTGTCTGAAAGCTCTGATATTATTCTTCTCAGAAAGTCATAGCTGGTTACCTTCAAATCATCTCATTTCTTTCTGAAAATAAATACAGACGTTTAGTTGTGCTGAAACTGAGAACTGGAGGGTCCCAGGAGGTTCCTCTGCTATCTTTTGGGGGTGTCTTAGCAGGCTTCTGACTGGGGAGCCGTTACGCTGCCATCACCTGTGCCCTCCCCATAGCTCCTGCCACACACGTTCTGCTGAGACCACCAGAAATGGGAGAACGAGTGTGCAAGGAGGAACTGGCATTGTTCCTTTAGGAAGTGCTCCCTGAGATTGATTATTCAGGCTATACGAAATCCACGTGCCCAACTCCTGTGGCCAAGCGTATGGATTTCCTTCTCCCTTCAAATAGAATTTTGTTCTATCTGAAGGTGGAGAACATGGGCCAAAAGAGCTGCCCGATATACTTATTTAGAAATGACTACCTGTCTGCTCCCTTTGTTCGGGATGAAATGGTCTGACTTTTATCTCTGAGTAATATTTCGGTCAGCTGGCTGAAAAGGCTCCCCTTTCTTCCGGGTGGCCTCAATTTGCATGCCTGTTTGCTGGAGCCTTAAAAGCTTCTTTTGTGTTGCTTTTCTTGCAAGTGCAATTAGCACTTTGTGTACATTTGTTCAGGTGCTAATTTAACTCGGGGTGGGGGGGGGGAGGGGGGGATGTACCTTCCTAAATATGTGCTAATAGTTCTCGTCAAGAAAAAAAAGGAAAAAAGAAGAAGGGAGGAAGACCGGACCCTAGGATAGAGAAAAAGAATCGGACAGAATATTTTTGTCTGGATCCAAAGGAAGATATTTATTTTCCTGCCCATCCCTGACCGACTCATGCAAATGGTCCTAAATAGGAGGATGTGCTGCAAGGACAGCAACGAGCAGCTCAGAGAAGGCAGGGCTGGAGGAGCGCTCAGGGATCTGCATCTCCCAAATTCTTTCTGCTCAGCCGCTGAATACCTCATGGCTTGGCCTTGGCAGGGACTCACGGGGCAGGTGTCACACTGCATCACCTAAACCCAAAAGACAAAATTCTCCTAAAAACATTTATGCATATATTCCTTTTAGCCCAGGTTATTCAATGGGCATGCAAACTGATGCACTGGGATGGCTGAGAGGTCAATAACTTGTCCTTGGTCTCTTACATCAGCCTTGTCAGAGAGGTGGTGTAACCAACACTACAGCGTCATTCTTTTCACAAATGGCATTTAAAAAAAAATGGATCAGTCAAGGCCTGGCAATTAGTTGTTGAAACTTTGGTTCAATGAACATCTAGCACACAGCGGGCTTTGTTTCTCACAGGTGCTGCTCAGTATTATTTGGGTAAAAAAATTCAGGTTTCATAAAAAGGGCTCTTGGAAGGAAAAGTCCACAAATCTGAGGAGTGTGAACATCACTAGTCACATTCAAAATCTTTTGCCAATATTGCAGCTTATATTGCTTGGTACAGTGGAGTCCCTGGTGAGCTCTGGATTTATAGAAACTCTATAAAAATAGTCAAGGACTTTTTCTCCACGCTCATTTTGTATGACTTAAGCTGTAACAATTCCATCACTGCCTCAGACAGTTATTCAACAACTGAAAAATTTCCCTGCCAGAGATATTTCCCAATCTAATAACATATTTCACATCACCTTTTTTTTTTTTTTAATGCTAGATGTAAAAAAAGAAAAGCTTTATGAGCGTGGAGGCTGAGACTAGCTAACCCACTTCCATTTTTCTCTCTCTGATGCCACTCTTCAGAAACTCTCCTTGAGAGTAATTAACTAATTTGCTCTGGAGGGGTGTAATAAAAACTGCCAGATTACCACTGTAATGAGGAGCAAAAGAGCAACAGGATCTCCATAACTCTCCTCAGAACAGCAAAAATGTTTTAATTCATGTGGTCCAGGGGCCATGTGGGATGCTAGTGATGAAGGAATCCAGACTCAGATTAAACTACAGACAATAACAAGATAAAAAACAAGCCCAAAAATACAAATAGTAATAGGATAGCGGGAACACAGCAAATGAAGATTTGTAACATCATGCAGGTGCTCGAGGATCTGTACAGAGCTGGGATAATTTTTAACATTTTAATAAAGGTAGTTAACCTTATGTTAGCTTAAAACAATGAGACTGGAATGAAGTCAAGAAGATATGTACCTGCAACCAACCTTAGAGCATTTAAATGCTAAAAATCACACCTACAGGAGGAGATCTTAGCTGCAAACAAGACACTTCCTGTTTATTGAATATTTAAGTAGAAGGCAGGCATGCGCATAGAGCCCTTTTACTATGAAATCATAATGCATCCATAAGAAAAGTGCTTGTATCTTAGTTCTTTGTTTAAATGCATGTAAATACCCTATAATCGGGCTGACAGGGTGGGCTGGCTGTGTGAAATGCCTGGCACTGGTTCTGCAGAACTGACGTGAATAAGAATATCCTGACTGTGTGTGTTGGTTTGGTTAATGCACACTGGGCAGAGAATCTTACTTTTGGGACAACATTTTTGTCAACCCAGGTGGAATAGCCATAAGGCCTTGCCCAGATCATCCTGCTGTCACCGGTGTTGGAAAATTGAATTGGACAAGACTTCAACACACATGACTTGTTGATCGGGGACTCCTCCAAATCCCCTTCAGCTTTGGGGTGGCAAGCAGCTCAAAGGTGCAATGCCCAAGAGATATCTGTGTGAGGTCAAAAGTGGAGGTGAATACTGGACTGGTATTATCTTACATTTCTTCTGCAGAAGTTTATAAGTTGTGTTTGCACTTAGACACATGGTAACAGGGCAAAAAATTACCTTTGCTGATGATGTACAAGGGCAGACCTGAGTGCACACAGGTGAATATTCATTCTAGTTATTGGATCAAACCAATCCATGATTCTATCTTGTAGTCCGCTGGGTTATATTTTGAAAAACTTGAATAAGTTTGGGGGAGATCCAATGACTAAAGATAAAATGGCAAGATATTGTAAGCAATGGTGGCCAAATTGTCAATTGGATGGTGGCGAATGCTGGCTGGAAAATGAGTCTTTACAGTTCAACACTGTATTGTAATTGGTATTGTTTTTTCATTAAGTGGGGAAGTGGGATGAAGTTCCATATGTTGATGCTTTTATGACTTGGTACAGAAATCTGAGTATTCAGAAAAAATGTAAATTAAGAGGAGATAAGTTAATACCATGTATAAAGGGCAAAGGAAGAAAAAGATTTTGTATGTTGTGGAGGAGATGAAAAGGAGGAGGCACAAATATTAACTCCTTTCTCTTCACTCCTGTAAAGCACTGGGACCTAAACAGATAGAGACCAAGAGAATCAAGAGGCAAGGGATGTGTCATGAGAAAATTTCAACCCTATTTCAAGCAGGACTAGAGGAAATATCTGGCCAGCGATACCGGCACCTCTGAGATAGGCAGTGGGAATAGAGGGTGTGCCAGTTTTTTTACATGTCCCATTTATCATTTCAGAATTGTTAGACTGGAAACAGGACTTACCGTGGCAACCCTGAGGGGATGCATCAGCTTTTAGAAACTGTCATGTTGACTCATAATCCTAATTGGAGAGATACGCCTATCTGAATTTTTTATTTTTCGCTGCAGAAGAGAGAAGAATGGTCATAGATAAGGCTAAAAAAAAAAGGGGAGAGAAAAAGAACAGGCACAAGGAACTCAATCAGTATGTGCCTCTAAGGGAAGATCCAGAGTGGGATCCAAATTCTGGAATAAGAAAATCTGAATTAAAACAATATTCACACTTGATATTGTATGGCATACAGCAAGGGGTCTCTAAATTGAAAAAAGTATCTAAATTATATGAAGTTAGACAAGGGCCAGAGGGGAGTCTGTCAGTCTTTTATGAGAGATTGTGTGAAGACTAGTATAAAGGGTATGAGGAGATCCTCCTCTGAGTTTAAATGTGTGCTGTCTACAGACAGGAGGGACAACAGAACCATGAATATTCCTGCAGGGAAGAGAGAGGAGGGTAAATGTAATCAGGATTTGCTGTCTCTTGCATGTGTTTTGCATCTTTGCACAGGTACTTCAATCAGTGAGCTTCTCTGCCCTTGAGTATGCAGGTATACAATTTTCAACCAGGAACCTTAGTCTATATATGGATCTGGAAAGATGAAATGCTGAAATAGAAATGGAATAGACCCTACATCATTCTGCTGAGCATTTATACAGCCATTACGGTGAAAGGGATTGGCTCTTCGATTCACTACACACGAGTCAAACCAGCTCCTCCACAAGAAGGCAGGAACAAGTGGAAAGCTGCCTTGACTGGACTTTTAAAGACTGTATTATCACATAATCATGTCATAAAATGAAGAATTGTATATCTTCTTTTTTTTTTCAGGTTGTAGGATCAACTATGCCTTTTCAAAAATAAGTTCAATTGGAGAATGTGTGGAAAAATCTGGCTGGAAACATTGCAAACACTTCGTCCTTGTTTAGCTGGACTTATCTCAGTCGAAGAGGTTTTCACCTCTTGTTTAATTAAAGCACCAACACCTCCATATCTCTTAAAAAAGCCTACACAGTACTAAGGGGGTTTGAATTTAATATGACATACAACCACATGCACTTCTGAGGAAAGGACAAAGACTGAAAGACAAAGGAATTCTTAGAGTTATGGTAAAAGGAATGTTCCCAAGAGGGAGCTGTGTGCAGTTTACAAATTTCACCCTGCCTGTAAAGTGTGAAAAGAGGTCTTGTTTTGAATTCCTCCTTAATGCGTAATAAAACAGAGTCTAAGATTTATGCATGGGCACACACTAAATTTCCTCTAGGATGGTTCCTCCTTTGCAGAAAACAAGCTTACACCTATATTCCAGCTAAAGTAAGTGGAGGACCATGTTCAACAGAACAGCCCTACTCCCAGGCAAAAAAGGTCTCCAAGTAAAAGAAAATAAAACTAGAAGAGTAAAAACCCAAGCGTGTGTCTTAATACCTGTTTGCGATTCACAGGTAACTTTGTGGAGCTTGAGTGAAGAGGTTGCAGCAGCAGTTTTAGGTTCAGAGGTAGGAGTAGCCATGAATTATCACACCATAAAAAGAATCACATCTGCATTAATAAAAAACATGAACTACACCTCCGAGACTTAGGCAGCCCTAAGAAATGGCCCAGATAAGAGAAGCTACCCTAGAAAACAGGGCAGCAATAGATTATCTTCTTTTGGGGGCTAATCTTTGATTTGAAGAGGGATACGTTGTTTTAATTTAACTGATAATTCCCAAATAGCAGACGGAAAAATACAAAAATTAAAAGATTTGGCCTCAAACTTCAAAGAACAGAATGTATTAAATTTTTCCTGGTTGACCTCTTGGCTGCCTAACCTGTAATGGCTAAAGCAACTGTTTCTAATAGCTGTGCTCGTGATACTGTTCCTGTTATAAAACTGCTGTATGATTCAGTTTTTACATACATGTATAGACTTATGTAAACAGGCTTTAAGAAGCAAAAACCACCAGTAAATGATAATAGCCAAAAAGGAAGAAAAACCATTTCAGAAAACTGAAGAACAGGAATCAGAGGGGGACTTCTTTTGGAAAGCAATAGAAGAAGCAAAGGAAACCAAAATCTGAGACTTAATGGATATTTAAAAAAAAATCCCTAAGTCTCACAAGAAGGAATACGATGAAGGAATCCAGATCCAGGTTAAAGTGACAGACCATAACAAGATAAAAAACAAGCCCAAAAATACAAATAATAATAGGATAGCAGGAATTTGGCAAACAAAAAGAAGATTTGTAACATCATGCAGGTGCTCAAGGATCTATACAGAGCTGAGATAATTTTGAACTTTAATAGAGAAGGTAGTTAACCTTATGTTTGTTTAAAACAATAAGACTGGAATGAAGCCAAGAAGATATATATGCACAACCAACCTTAGAGCATTTAAATACTAAAAATCACACCTACAGGAGGAGATCTTAGCTGTAAACAAGACACTTCCTGTTTATTGAATATTTAAGTAGAAGGCAGGCATGCGCATAGAGCCCTTTTACTATGAAATCATAATGCATCCATAAGAAAAGTGCTTGTATCTTAGTTCTTTGTTTAAATGCATGTAAATACCCTATAATCGGGCTGACAGGGTGGGCTGGCTGTGTGAAATGCCTGGCACTGGTTCTGCAGAACTGACGTAAATAAGAATATCCTGACTGTGTGTGTTGATTTGGTTAATGCACACTGGGAAGAGAATCCTACTTCTGGGACAATTCCAGCACTCAATGTTAGCAAACCGAAGAGAAAGTGTTACGACACCGTCCTGGAGCCATGATGGTGTCTCTTTGGTTCACTAAAATTATAATTTGTTTAGCCAAGGTTGCCAACAGGTCTGTCTTTCCACTGGGCTGTGGGCTGGGCAGGCAGGCTCGAGACAAGTAGTTCTTATGTTTCTTTTACCTTTCTCTAATTTTAATTTGATATAGCTCAAGCACTGGTGGCTTCTTAATTTCCTTGAAAACATGAAGTCTTCTGGCCCAGACAGATTTATCTGAGTCTATGTGACAGGAGCATTTCCAACACTATGGAGATAAAAAAAAATGCAGACTGATGCCTGCAGGCGTGAGGTCCCAGGAACTGCAGGCAGGGAGACGCCGTCGCAGTGCCAGGAGCATCCTGGCATCCATGGGGAGTGATGGGTCCCTCCAGAGAGCAAGAGATGTGGTGAGGGCACATCACTTTTCAGTGGGTGGCAACATTCTCTTGAGGCTGTGGGATTGTGCTCAGGTTGGAGTAGCTGTGCAATTGCCATTTCGGTGATGGAAAAGCAAGTGTATTTTCCTTTTGCAGAACTTCTATCAATCCCATGAATGTATTAATTTACATACTTTATCCAGCTTTCCTACGTCAAACTATTTCCACATATTTTCCTGACTCTATTCAAATTGCTTTTACACCATGTTTAATACCCCACAGGTCCCTTCAATTCACAATTGCTGTTATTTAGTGAAATGTTTTCCTTAGGTCAAGAAACTTCCATTTCAGGGTAGATAATCCTCAGTGTATTCCCTGTGGGAGGCAGGGCTTTGCTCTGCAACTGAGAGACTCTTTGTCAGGGTAATAAACTGAAAGCAGACTTTAGAAGAAATTACCCAGAAATGGAGTCTTTTGCTATAGCTTTCTATTCCTCCTTCAAGTCATGTTTTCCTAAGGGCTCTTCAAAAATAGGGATCAAGAATATCTGTTATCTTTGCAGAATGAAACAAAGGCAGCAGACCAATGACCCTGTCGGGCTTGAAGGAGGGTTTGTAGAGAACAACATACACGCAAAGGCCACTAGAAAGGCCCAAAAAAAGCTCTGTCTAAGTTAGAGGTGTCAAACTCAAGGCCCATGGGCCAAATCTGGTCCTCCACCTTGTTTTATCCAGCCTGACACCTTGTTTCTACTCAGCAGCAGCACTGAGCTCCTTGCCCCCACGCTCCTGGCAGTGCGCCAGTCACATGTGCAGCGTGTGATGTGTGTTACGCTGCCTGAGCAGGAAAATGGCAGGAATAGTGAATTTGACACCCCTGCTTTAAGTAAGGATGAAAGAATTATGTTTGTATTTTGTTGTCTTTCAAATGAAAACGTGCATTTGAAAGCATTGTTTGTCTGGGTTTTAAATTCTTATATAGCTTTCCTAGAAAAATGAGTTCTCTAATATAGAGTATCCCCAGCAAAATATGAGTCTTTATCTTGCTTAGCTTATGGCAGCAATGGATTTGAGTTTGAGTGTCTTTCCTAAGAAGCCATTCCTGTCTTCGGAGTACTCATCTCTAATTTTCTTGTTGCTCTCTTGTTTCAAAGACAGACATTTCCATCTTCCCCATTCACACTCTCTCTTTGAAAAGTAATGTATTTTTCCTGATCTGTCTTTCCCCTCTACACCTTTCTGGCATTTGCTAGTGTCTAATTATCTCTTACAAAGAGAGCACACCCAATTCTTAGGCAAGATATAACCACTGAGCAGGGTCATTTCTATTCATAAAAGTATCTTTGAATCGAGGAAGTTCTTCCCTGACAGTCAATCCAGAAATGCTGAGGCCCTGCAAAAATGAATGACCTTTGACTCTTAGAGGTTTTGCTGCCTTCTGTTGACTGAGCCCAGAACACAACCTCCTTGTGAAAGCCTCATCAGTGCAGAATTTATGACCCTGCATTGTGGCCACTAAGCAGAATTTATTAATGGATTAACAGAATTATTTTTACTAGCTCTGAGGGCCATCACGATTTTGTGTGTCAGAGGCACACACAAAGCACAGAGCTGAAAGGAACTCCTGGGTCACTGGATTTGCTTTCCTGCTGTGGCAGACGTCCAAGTCACATAAGCCTATACATAAATTTACCAGATTGCAGCCTATGGATGATGGTGTGGGTGTGGTGGGGGTCATCTTGCTTGCGTCTCTTGCATATTGGAAAACGTTCTAGAACTTCCTTAGTCTTCAAAACTGACTTCTAGCCTACATGTTTTTCTGATTATCTTAACTCATTCACTTTAGAAAATAAGCCCAAACAAGAGAGAAGGTCACTTCATCCCTTGTATTCAGTGTGAAGATGTAGAAAAAGGCATGAGCTCAGGTCTTTTAGTCTCCTCCTGTAAGGAGGTTGCTGTAAATATCTGTTGTGTGCTGCTGCCAGAGTCAAGTCACTTTCACTGGAAGACCAGCAGCGTGCCCTGTATGTTCCTGTTGAACTCTCGGAAGTGACTGGTAAAACAATATTGACTGTTTCATCTTCCTACAATGGAAATGTCATTTTAGGATTGACTTAAAAGCATTTCAAGGTCAGTTAATTCTGTGAGAGACAGAGGTTAGCTTGATCCTGTGGATGACTTTCAGTTGACCCATCTATCTTCCTCCTTTACTATGACTTTTGTAATTATTTGTTCCTGAAATGATTACTTTGAGCCCATGTGTGACTGAGATCAGTTTAGCACATCTGTAATTTCCATGTTCTTGTCCCTGTCTTTACTATACAAGCTATTTTCCAACCATATGATGCTGGTCTTCAGTGAAGAGTATCCCTTGCCTGGTGGGTTGCAGTTCTTCTTTGCTGGGGTGCCTATATATTACTTTGGTATAGAGAGGCAAACACGGCTCTGTGCTCTTGACGTGCCACAGTTAACACATACCCTCTGTGGTTTTTTAATGCTGTATACAACTTCCCAGAAGTCAGGCAACACGAGCTGAAATAAATATTTAACAATATTTATGGTTCATGCCCAGTGTCTGATTTGTCTTCCCGTCAGCTGTGCCACTGCCAACATCATCTGAAGATACTTTTCCATTTTGGTGAGAAGCTAATCTGTGAAAAGGGAGAGAGGAAGAAACCGAGAGAACTTGAGTCTATTGACAGAAGAGCTGTCTCAGTGAAAACGCAGGCAGTGATTTCTTACCTTATTATATCAAGAAAAGGAAAGTCAGTACAAAGCAGGTGAAAGTCAAACGTCGCAAGATTTCTCAGTCAATAGCCAAAGCTTTCACCTTTGATATTTCACCCTATACAGTAGCTGTTTGGATGCTGCCTGCCTGCCTGCTCCATGCTTGGACGTGATTCAGACCTGATGGGTGCCAAGGTATGGATTCAGCAAAGGGGCAGGAGGGAAGCAAAGAGGCAGGGGAAGGAGCTGCTTTGCGGTCTACTGAGCCCACTGCTCCCATGAATGATTATACAAAAGGAACATTGTTATTGACAAAATAAAGACGTCATGTGAGAAAGAGACTGCTACTGAAAAAAGACTAATCAAAACCAGATCAAAATCCTTCCCTGTGTTGACCAAGAAAAAGTTCAAGAAAACTGATAGGAAGATCAAGACTATTTTGGCTAACCAGCCTGAGCAAAGACCTCTGGCTTCTGATAGCCATGTCGCTACCCTTGGCTGATTAAAGTGGGGAGTGGAGTAGCAAAGGGGCTAAAGTCCCCTTAGACTTTGTGGTACGTGACACAGCCCTCTCCACCCTTGTGCCAGTGGTGCCATGAGTCCCACAAGCAGTACCGGGAGCTGCATTCAGCTTTCATGGAGGTGGACAGGTGACCATCTCCCCTGGGCAGAGATATCACCAAAGACCATCCTGTGGCCTCCTCCCCAGCTCCCAAAGAATTTCTATGACTGAAGTGCCTCTTGTGAAAGCCCAGAAGGATCTTGGCCTCATCTGGATCAACCCTTCAGGAGTTTCCCTGCTTTATTTAGGAAGATGGACCAGGACTAAGGGTGACAACAGCTTTCAGCACCAGGTCTGGGGCACATTTAGACGCTGGTTGTTGCCACTGGTCACTGTTTTCTGCACAATTCCTATGTTCCACTGGCTGAGGTGTTTTCATCAAAATATGGGTGTTCCCATCCACCTTTTTGCACAAATAAGTCTCAGATGGAAGATCTGTTTCTAACTCCGCAGATTCAGTGATCTTCCTAGCTGGCAAGGGAAGAAGGGGAATGAACCAGACTGTGGTAGTGTCACTGGGATGTGAGGACAGCCTAGGTGGAATGTCATGCCAGAGGCGTGTAAGGAACAGGTATAAACCCTGAGAGGCCTCAGCTGCACCTGATCCATTAAACTTCTTATTCTAATGATGCTAATGTTAATTTTTTCTCTGAGAACCGCCTTAGCTCTTGAGTCATCTAGCTTCAGATTGCTGTCAAAATACCAATATTTAGAGAAAATTTTCCATTTTCAAGACCTCCACTGGTCAGAGGTCTTTAAAAATAACATCAGTGTAGTTCAAGACATGGTATGTGGCCACCCTGACAGAACCAAACAGTATGTATGGGAGCAGGTAGAGAAGTGTTTTGATCCCTGCTCTGGAGTGAAAGGCTGGAGCTGGTCAGGTGGGGAGATGTCACAAGGGGACTGGATTTTCTTAGTGTGGCATTTTGTCCTTTCTACCATGGTGCCCCCAAGACCGCAAACATTGGGCTATGGGGACCACCTCTTCCAGGTTCCTGCAAAACTGTGTGTCCAGGCACCTTGAGGATGCATGTGCCCCTCACCCTGCTCTTATGCGGTTCTTATGCAGTGTTGTGCTGCTCATTTCTGCCCTGTTCATGAGGATCATGAGCTCCTTACTCCTGCTTTTGAGAGAGAAGCTCCCCATGCTTCTTTGGAGGCCAACTACAGTGCAGCGAAAACCGTCTGCAGAGAAGTTTTACCATTTTAATTTATTTTTTTTTAATGGAAGAATTTTTCCAGTCCCACTGCCTGCAAAGCCAGCTGACTTAGTCATCCTGGGCTCCAAATGCGCAGGGCTCTCCGGGAGACGGCAGCCATGATACAAGTGCTATAAAATAAATTACACTGTACAACAGCCTCTGACATCTTTGGTCCTTCTGAGGCCCTAAGTGAGTGCCAGGTCCTCACGCTGAGGTTTTCCCCTTTCCAGCAGTACAAAGCTCACAGGCCACAACTGCTGCTACAGCACAGGGTAAAGCCATGCTGGAATCAGTGATAAAATTCTGACAGCTTGTGCTGCAGACCTAGATTATATCCAGGAGATTCATCTATCCCTGCTGTTTATCTTACGGGTCTCGTCCTTTTGCATATGCATATGCACACATCCAGATGTGGGCACATGCAGCATAAAATAGAGATATTTTAATACATGTTTATCTTATAACAAAAGAAATTGACTCCAGATCAAGGATTCTTTATTTTCAAGTTGCCAGCTAGTTTTGTAGGGGTGTGACATTCCCCACCGTTCACCAGAAATGCTGACACAGGAGTTATCATTGACATTTTGGATAATAGATTTTAGGCAGAAACGTTTCCTTTACGCTCAGCCTGATAAATGAAGAAGGAGAAACTGCATACTCATGAGCAGAACATGAATGGCTGGGCATGTTTGTTCATGTTTTCACTTCATTCACCTTAGGTGTGCACATGGTGAGCAGGGTGCTGTGACCAGAGATGCACGTGCTCTGCCAGTAGCCACAGAGCACCCACATTTCCGGGCTGCTGCCCCTAAGGCTCCAGCACTGCAGATGGGCATGAGGCACCCAGTCCCTCACAAGAACGGAAAGCTTTGCCATAGAACTCTTCCTGATCCTCAGCCACTCCCCACAGAGCATGCTGAGAGCATGCAAACAGCACTCAGATAGCTGCTTGCAGCCAGCAGTACTGATATCAACACCCAAGCATCAATCACATGTGGCTGTCCTTGCAGGGACATAGGACCGAAGGTATTATTAACGCTGCAGCCAAGACATTTCAACAGATAGATAGTTTTACACAGGCTTTATACCTCTCTTCTGCTTATCATCAAAGAATCAGTCCTTGTTTTGTGCCTAACTGCTGCAAGTTCCCAGAAGATAACACTGTCTCAGCCAGTTAGGGAAAAGCCTTGCCACATGCCCAGCTCTTGGAGGAAAGCCTGGGTAGACAGTAAGCAAGTGAAGGCCAAATGAGACCTTCAAGTCTGAGGAGCTGGTGAGGAGAGACTGCTAGCTCAAGTGGAAGAGGTGGGATGCAAAGCTTGGAATTATTTCTTTTAGATTCGTTTTCCTCAGGGTAATGATACCATGAGATAAATCAGAATGGAGCACCTCATACTTGAATCACTGTGGAGCCCACCTGTGACATGACTCACGGCCTTGATGACTTATTTAGGATGACTGAACCTCATGAGAGCCATGTGATTAAGCACCCACCAGCACTCATGAGGTGCCATGGCTTGTCAGGGCCCCAAATATAGACGGGTTCAGTCGGACTAGGGAAAAGTTTTGATGAATAAATATTTCCACAGGAGCCCACGTTTGCCAACAGCAGGAAGAATAGTGATTTTCTTTAAAGTGATGCTCCCAGCCCAAACTGGGCCCTAATTTAGCTGAGAAGAAAGATAATCTAAGCACTTCTAGCATGAGTTCTAATGTAAACACCCTCACCATCTGTTTTATTTGCACACACACACACACTCAGTTTATAAAATGCCGGCTCTCTCTGTTGCTTTCACAAGACGCACATCCCACTGCAATGGGAGAAGCGGAGCAACACCAGACCCAAGCACGGATACAAACACAAGTGTGCTGTGCCCATGTACAGCTGCCCTGCCCTGTGCAGCCCCCAACAGCGCACGGAATCCACTGCTCTCTTTTCTTGATGGGGAAACTGTGATTTTTCTGAGCTGCGGTGCGAGGCAGAGCTGGCTGCACACCTTCCATCCCTGCCCAGACTTCTGAGAGGGTTTGCAGCCCTGCTCTCTGCCCTGCCATCAGAGTTGACGTGGGGGGAACCAACACAGGCAGAAAACACCCCTGGGTAGCTCTGGCATTTCCTACAGTGCCAGGATCCCAGCACAACCAGGACTCACACCAGCATGCCCTGGCCACAAACCCTGCTTTGGTGGAGGGAAGGGCTGGGGGTGACTCCATCAATCCACGTGCTGGAGGGATTAAAACGTGCTTCACACACTTTTCAGCATGACTGCAGAAAGTGATGCCCTTTAGCAAATGGTAAATAATTGACACTTTACTCTGCTGGCAGCCAGCACCCCCACTGGCAGCTGGGTTTGTAATTTTTGTGTCTCCTTGGTGGCTCTAATTTCAAATTTACAGTAACATACGCCCATGCCTTCCTTCTCCCAGCATCATGAATGCTTATTCCCTGCTGACCTGTACTGTGCTGGGTGACGAGCGAGTGACATTTCTGCTTCTGCCACAGGTCTTCTCTTGAACTCCTGCAGTGGGAGAACAGAATCTTTTTGTCCTTTCCCCTCTGTGTTTTGTTTGTTTTTTTTTTTTTAAATTTTTATTGCTATTACTTAGACTGGGCAGCTGGGAACCAGGGTATTTCCAGCACGCGTATTTAACTGCATGATTCCCATTAATGTAAATGACAGTTGTACAGCTAAAACTATGCAGATTCAGTTGAAAATTTACCCCTAGGGTTATCATTTTACAGAGATTCCCCCCCCTACACCTTTCAGAGCCTTTGACGCAATCATTGTGTGGAGAGAAAGTTGGAACAAGAGAAACAAGTGACTCGCTTAGGAAATGAAAATTTGCATCAGGCAAGTGTTACAGAGGGACAGGCAGTGTGGGGAGGGAGCAGCCTGCATTTCCCCCTCCAGTCTCACTGTGCCATCCCAAGACAAGTGACGTTTTCTGAGATGTCACGGATCCTTGAGCTGTATTAAAACAGGATAGGCAGAAGAAATTTTTTATTTTTAAACTTCACTTGCAAAGCAAATTCTGCCTAAAAGATAAGCAGAACATTTATCATCCATTTCCTTCTGACAACTCACGCTCCCAGTTTCAGAGAAGGCTTTCATCACGTAAGACTCTCCCCCTCCACAGTAAGCTGTAGGAGGATGCGGGCTGTGTCCTCATGCTGCTACATCATCGGTCGCTGTGCCTCTTCCATGCAGTCATGCAGGATGGACGGGGCCATCAGGGCGTCGTTTCTGCCATGCTCTCCTTGAAGATGGCCATGCCCTGGGAGCTCTCTCTCCTCCAGCAGTGCCTGCTGCTGTTATGTGTCCCTCTGACACCAGCCATAAATTTCCAGGCCAGAAGGAGCCATTACAGTTGGCTAGCACGACCCCTGATATAACACAGAGCATGATCCGTGCGTCAAGCCCGGGACTTTCTTTGGAGATCTAATAAATCTTTGGAAAAGGCAGTCAGTCCTGATTTAAAGGCTGCAAACCATTGCGCCGCATCTCTGGGTATGTTGTCAAAGTGGTTAATTATCCTCGCAGTGTGAGTGCACGGCTTTATTTCTGATCCAAGCTGGCCTGCCTGGGCACTCAGGCAAACGCAGCTGCAGCATCGCATTGTGCCTCTCCCTGCGGGAGCAGCAGATCTACTGGTCACAAGACTCTTCCTGGGTGGGTTGTCAGCCATGGTCAAGTCACCTCCCAACTTTCCCTCTGACAAGCTGAACAAATTGAATTTCTTTACACTGATTGATCAGCCCATTTCTCGGAGCCGTAACGCAGCTATGTGGATTTTATTCCATGCAGTCTTTCTTGTATCAGAATATCGCGTGGGTCCAAATCAAATGTAAAGTGAAAGAGGGACTGGGAGGTTTGCCAGTCACACTTGTGCTCTTAGAGGGGTGCCCAAGCCCACCTGCAACTACATGCATGTCAAAGGCATCCCCCCCCCCAGATGGAAGAGGAACGTCCCTTCTGGATAACTTCCTGGCCCAAGAAGGACGAGTAGAGGGCAATGTTTCTGAAAATCACAACTGGGAGGGCAGGAAGTAAACATGCAAAGGATAAGAGACCCTCTGGCAGGTTACTCTTTCCCAAATAAAAGATGTGAAAGAGGTTAAAGCCTCTCTGATAGCTACATGAGCTAAGTGACTTTCACTCTGGCTGAAGGGATGAGTTTCTTGCCCTGGAGGTGGGGATTTGTGGCCCAGGGAGGGTCTGACCCCTGCTTCATGCAGATTGACAGTGAAACCCAAGGTGTCCTCCAGGCAACATAGCCTGGGGCACAGGGGACACAGCATACTCCCCTGTTCCTGGCAAGTTGCAATGGGCTCAGGTACACCATCCCATCATCCTAGGGACATGTTTCATGTGCTGACGCCTAACAGTTTTGAAGGAACATCTGCATAGTCTGTGTTTTTGTTGGCGAGGGGCTGGATCTCCCACACACCTTGCCTCCTGCCTGCTCCCCTGCTGCTTCCTTTGAGCAAAATACTCTGCCTGAGTTTTTGGCCCAGCCCTGTTACTGTCACCCAGTTCCTCCTCATCTTGTGGGCCAGAGCACAGGATGAACAAAACAGGGTGTGCCAGGCTGGGAAGAGCCAGATCCTGGGTCAGTCTCTTCCCCTTGGTAGCTTTCACTTGTTCAGGATGCGGGGGAACAAAGTTTGCGTCCCTGCTCAGAAGCAGGCCCAGATCCTGGTGTCCCACATACCAAGAAGAGGATGCCAGCAGGGGACCATCAGCCTTTCTGAGAGATGGCCAAAACATATCTGGACTTAGAAACTGCAGTGTAGTCAAAATCAGTAAATACTCTTCACCAGAAAGCTGCAGCTCTCTCTGTCTGGCATTTGCTACACGCCATATTCCAATTTCCACCTTCCCCTGGTGCAATCAGCAGGCTGGCTTTGATATCCATAACCCAGCTACCTCTAGGAAAGCAGAGTACACTGCTTTGCCCCTCTCCGGCTCGACTGGGATGACCCTGACCCATTCTCCAGGCCAACCCACCTCATGCTGTGCAAGTCCTTCTGTCCTTAGAAGAGGGGAGCCAGCTGCCGAGGAAGTTCTTGCTTTCTCCAGCTGGGTTTAGTGGGGCCAGGGCCCGTTAACTCATGAAGTTTATGCAGAACCGCTCTTATTTCCCGAGCGAGGGTTAAGGGGTTTGATTTTTCTTTTGTTTGGCAGAAAATAAACCGCTAAAGAAAAGGTTAATTCAGACTGTCAGGTTGATCTGCAAGGAGCCAGAGGAGTCTGCCTCGGAGTGTGGAGGGCAGGAGGTGAACATAAGTGGGGGATTCTCACAGGACCAGTGCTTTAAAAGCAATCTAGAGGCCAGAGTAAATTGACTGCTAGATTTTAAATCAACCCTTCCACTCTTGAGGGAAAAAAGCCCATATTTCTCTAAAAGGGTCAAAGATAGTGGAATTAGTCGGTGTCTTTTCACTCAAAGTCATTGCATCTTTCCAGCTGCCACAGGATGGAGTATTCTGGATACTTCAGTGTTCAGCAGCTGACCCACATTTCAGGTTTAATGCTAAACAGAGGATCTAATAAGTTCTTCTGCTCCTTGTTCCTGTCCTCCAGCCTACCCCTCCCTCTGCAGTGAGTCAAGGAGGCAAAACGATTTCTAGGGTGGGTACATCTTACACGGTGGTGGGCTGTCACATCAGCAAGCATCCCTCAAGGCATGAGACATGGTAGGAAAAGGAAAGGATCAGTGACAAATTTAACCAGATATCTGATCTCACTCAAGAAGGGCTTGGGAGAGCTGGAAGTCTGCTCAGACAAGTCCCCTAATGCTGTTTGGTCCCTGAAAAATGGGGCTGATGGCTTTGTCACCTTGCACAAAGAGGATGTGCCTGTCAGGTCACTGCAGAGGAGATGTCAGTGCAGCCTGGGTTTCCAGTGCAGGTGTGATAGAGAGTCTTCATTTGCGTCTTTGCTATCAGATCGTCATGAGACAAGGCACACAGAATAACTTCAGCAGGGCTACCTGGTCTGGAATGTGGTGGCATGGAGGATGGAAACCAGACGGGGGGGATTATTTGGCATTACTTTTGATTTTGTGCCAAACTCAATAGTCTACAGCTGAAGTACTCAGAGCAAAGGTGGTGAGTGCATACAGGGGGCTTGGAGGGGCTCCCAAACACTCCTTGTGTCAAGAGCAGAATTCCACACCTCTGCAGACAAAAGAAAAGGTAGCTTGGTGTGCCTGGAATGTCATTCTCTGTAGGGGCCTTGGTGTCCTAAAGCGCTGAGACTTAAGGCATCCATGAACCCACGATGTGCTCTCTTGCCACAAGCTCTGTCTGCTGTCTCCAGAGAATACCTGAAAGATGGGAGCAAAATACAGTCCCCAGGCAAAAGCTGACCATCTCTTGCATGTTATTTCCCATAAATACTCTCCATTTACTCTCCCTTCTGGTGGTCCTCTTGTCACTGTCAGAATAAAAAAGTAAATCATGTACAGATAAAACTTTCTGAAAGCTAATCTGCAGCACAGCAGAAATCAAGGACTGTTTTCAGTGCAACCCCAAGTCCCAGAATTTCTCCTCTGCAAGTTTCCAATCTCCCTTTGTGTTTGTCCTTGTGGCCTACTGTACAGGTGACCTTGACCACCAGGACAACCTTTGTGAAGGTAAAGCACAGGAGAAAACTGAGGGAAGGAAATCCCCTCTCAGACTGCAGTTTGACAACAGATACATTAATGAAAACCTGTCACAAGAGATAACAGTAACATGGATGAAGCAGACAATAGGGGCAGGAGAAGACTTTTTAAACTAAAAAAATTGAACAGAAGAGGTAGCATGTCCCAGCCCTCGGAGTGCAGTGAAGGGCAGTGTCCTTGGCCTAAGCCACTCTCTAAACACACAGTCACAGATGAGCCTGAAGTTTGCTGTGTTCCCTCTCAGTGAAGATTCCTGCTCCATAACTAGATGTATCCTCTAGGGATGTCAGTCCCTGTGCTGTGGGCTGGAGCCCCTCTACCTTTACAGAAATCCTCTTCTGATACTTTTGGTATAACAACCCTTTCTTCAGGTGGCTGTTTCCTTTTTCTGTGCTGTTGCAGTTTAGCTCCAGCCAGCAACTAAGTATCATGCAGTAACTCGCTCACTCCTTTCCTCTGGTATGGTGGGTAGTGGAATCAGAAAGAAAAAGATAAAAAGAGTCAGGATAAAGCAGTTTAATGGAACAGCAAAGGAAGGGAAAAATAATTACAATAACCATAATAAAAAAATATAAGAAGTGCAATTTCTCACCACCTGGAAACTGGATGCCCACCAGGTTCTCAAGCAGCAATCCCCCACCCCCTGACCAATTCACCCATTTTATATATGCCTATCATGATGTCATATGGTATCAAATATCCCTTTGGCCAGTTTGGGTCAGCTGTCCTGGCTATCCCCTCACAGCTTTCTGTGCACTCCCTGCCTTCTTGTTGGCAGAACAATATGAAAAGACGAAGAAAACTAAGTCTATCCCAGCTAAACCCAGGACATGTACACATGCCAGTTAGATGGATGTGTCATGCTGTAGATGCTGATGGCATCCTACACAACTTCAGAAATGGCCCTTGTTTCTCTCTGGCTTACCTAACACCCAGCACACCCCAAAGATGCTCCTCTTGCTGTGGACCAGCTTGGACTCTCCAGCCACCACTGATATTGAGAGGTGACAACCTTGCTTGCCTTGACACACATTGGTCCTTCCACCCAATTCGCAGGACATGCAGTGATGAGTAAAGCTGGTCACCATCCTTTTGGTCATGGCTTTTAGTCATTTTGATCAAAAAGAATGCGTTATCATAGAATCAAAAAATCAAAGAATCACAGAATCATAGAATGGTTTGGGTTGGAAAGGACCTTAAAGCCCATCCAGTTCCAACCCCCTGCCATGGGCAGGGACACCTCCCACCAGACCAGGCTGCTCAAGGCCTCATCCAACCTGGCCCTGATCACCTCCAGGGAGGGGGCATCCACAGCTTCCCTGGGCAACCTGTGCCAGTGTCTCACTACTCTCATCACAAAGAATTTCTTTGCAATGTCTGCGCTGGCTCATGTTGAGCTTCTCGTCAACCAGCACCCCCAAGTCCTTCTCCACAGGGCTGCTCTCAATCACATGATCCCCCATTCTGTATTGAAACTATGCATTGCCCCTGCCCAGGTGTAGGACCTTGCACTTGGCCTTGTTGAACCTCATCAGGATCACACAGGTCCACTTCTACAGCTTAACTGAGTCTCTCTGGATGACATCCCATTCTTCTGATGTGACAACTATCCTACTCAGCTTAGTGTCATCTGCAAACTAGCTGAGGGTGCACTCAATCTCACTGTCTATATCATCAATGAAAACTGGTCCCAGTACGGACCAGTTATAGAGAACATTTGTGGTTCTCAATTGACTCCAGGTGAGCACCATAAAAATTCTCTCTGTGTTGAGGCCAGACCATAGAAGAAGGCAGTATTCATAGAATCATAGAATTACCCAAGTTGAAAGGGACCCAAAAGGATCATCAAGTCCAACTCCTATCTTTACACAGGACAATCCCAACACTCACACGGTGTGACTGGGTCATTGTCCAAATGCTTCTTGAATGCTGACAGACTCGGTGCCGTGACTGTTTCCCTGGGGAGCTGTTCCAGTGCTCCACCACCCACTGGGTGAAGAATCTCTTCCTAATATTCAATCTAAACCTCACCTGGCACATCTTCCTGCCATTACCTCTAGTCCTATCACAGGTTGCAAGAGAGAAGAGATCAGCACCTGTTTCACCTCCCTCCTCTGTGAGAAGGCAGTAAACAGTAGATTCTAGTTAAGCCTTCCTTGGTTGCCCACTTACATAACTAGTGAGTTGGATTAAGAGGACAGGCTGGTTTGGGGCTTTCTAGTCTGGGCAGGCCTGGCAGAAATAGAGGTTCCTTCAAGCCCGTGGGGCAGATGGCACAGGTGAAGGCTGTGTCTTTGCTAATATTGCCCTTTTAGGAGCAGAGCAGAGGTCTACACTGCCCTTCAAAGGAGGCATTTTGAAACAGTGGCTGTCTATCTTGGCTTGCTTTTCTTGCCTTGCCCTGGAGACTCTAAATTCTCAGGTCATGAGTGGGTCTTTCCAAAGACAAATCTGAAATAAACCATACCTTGTTTATTTGCCCCAAAGTACTGGCCATGATTCATCTGCAGATTTAATACCAGTGCCTAGCTGAAATCCCGTTCTAACACTTTCTATACCTCAGCTTACAGATAACAAGTTTAAAGCCATGGAACTGGACAGGATCTCCTGGGGTTTTGTATTGTATCTTCTTCTGTCACAGGAAGTCACATTATGCAATCCCCTTCATAGGTTTGCAAAGCTCTACTCTAAAACTATACAGCACTTTGCTCCTAGGATTCCTGCAGGAAAGCCTTAGTAGAATTTGATTTATCCAGCAGTCATTAATTCTGTCATTTCTCATCTAACCATAGTGAGGAATAGTTTAAAGGCATTTTCTTAATGGTCAGCATTATACTCAAGCTTAAATAACTCATCTCCCTTCTTAATGGACATGTTGGAAAAAGAAGTCGTTACGGAGAGTGACCACATCCACATGGAGCCCCCCAAGTTGCAGGAAGCTGCTGGGGTCCATCAGGGCACAGGGCTGAGAGCTGAGCTGGCACAAGAAGATGGCCTCAGCAACTCAGGCACAGTCCCAAGCACTGCCAAGGTCTCAGGGGGTCCTTGTCCTCTGGCACCACTTCCCCCAGGCCCTTCTGGAAATATTCTAGCCAATGCCGCCTCTGTTTGTATTTGCCTTTTCTTAGCTGTGAGACACTCATGGCTCAGAGCCATCTCATGCCTGAGTGATCTATCTCTGCTGCTTTGTGGATAAGCTGCCAGCATATAGCAGAATTCTTGTTTCTAGTGTCCAAGTACATGGCGGCGCATTTTTTACTGCTAAATTACATCCCATTTGTCTCAGTCTCATCCTTAAGGGCACTCAGCTCCTCCTACGCAATATTCCAGCCTTTATCGGTACTAGCAGTGACTCCTAACTTCACGTCATTCCTGCTCTTTCTGCTAGGGTCGTCTAAAGAAAACAGGGATTAAGATAGCATCCAAGACAGCTCCTCGATGAACTTCACCAGGAGCCTGCTGCCAAATTTTAATTCCCCTTTCAGCACAGTCTGTTTTCTACCCATTGGCTGGTTCTTGACCCAGACTACATCTCTTCCAATATACCTCATCTTAATGAGAACATTCCTGCTTGACAACAAGGAATCAGGCAGCCCTTGTCTCCCCGATGTCCTGTCTCAAGCAAGTCAGGCACAGACTACAGCTGGGAAACCTACAGCCTCCTTTGTTTGATTTATCATGCTCCATCTTGTATTTCTCCATCCTTTCTGCAGAGTTTGTCCCAATGCCTTTCTCCTGCAGCAGCCATGAGCCAGTGTGTGGCTAACTCTGCTGCTCTCTCCAGTACCTTCTCCTTCCCCAAGACAGCTCTTCTCCTGTTCTCTTCCACAGCCCCTTGCTTGGAAAGCTGTAGCTATCAGCCTTGCACATGGTGGTCCTTTCCACACACTAGGTTGGAGATATCCTCAAGCCTTGAAACGGTGTGCTTTTTCTTTATCTCCTCTTCTCTCTTGGCTTATGAATGCCTGGCATTTGCATCCATTTCCCTTTGCCCCGTGCTGTTCCCAAGAGCTGCTGCTGACAAAAAGTTCACATTGGAGTGACAAAGTATTTTGTTCATATTGGGCTAAGCCATGCATTTTTGTATATTCCCTCCTGCCAGGTTCTTCTTTTCTTTGCTGCTCTCCCTTTTACTCTCTGTTGGTCCCCTCTGGATTTCTAATACTGCTGCTGTGAAAATTTTATAAGCTGGGGCTGGCATTTTTAGGGGTGTAATGTTCTTAGAGTTTAGAATGGGTTTGCAATGTTATCTTTGTTTTTTCCCACACTTAAAGCTCCTTCAGGTGGCACAGTGGCTTTAAAACTTTAAACAAGAGAAAAAAGTCTGCCTTCCTTCTCCTCCCCATTTTGGAGCTTTGAAAACATTTTCATGATAGAGTGTGCTTGTGTATCTGGGTGCAAAGAAAGTAGGGAAACAGAAGAAAAACGATAGATGATTGATTTTGCTGGGAAATTAACTCCATGCCATCTGTTTCATCTGTTTGGGCCTTCCTGAACTTGTTTGGGAGTTACGTAGAGCCAGTTGCTCTCTCTCGTTATGCTGTGGGAAGCTGAGAGACACCAGTGTTTTCAAGCTCCAAGCTGAATAACTCCTGCAGTCAGTAAGGCGACTGCCAGTTTCAGCCTGGGAAAAATTAGCTGTGCTAGGTATGGTGCAAAAGTTGTACAGTAAAAGAGGTGGGTGCTGGCAAGGGTGAGTGGATGGATGTGGGTCTTAAAGGTTGTGCTTCGAAGCTCCATTTGCCACCATAAAACATCCCCCAGAGATGCAGCTAAGTGGAGAAACAGATCTGCTGTGGTGGAACAGGCACCTGGGATTTGCTTGAGAGAAGATGCAGTGTGATCTCTTTAGAAATCTCCCCTTTCTGGCTTTCATTATATTGCCCCCAACATAACTCTGATTTTTTTTTTTAAAAAAGAAGAAACACAGTGGTGAAATTTTTGCTGTTATGGATGTATCTCCTAACATATAGTCCCTTTGCAGAGTAGATCATATGTCAGCCATCTGGGTGCACAAGACCCTGAAAACGCATGAGAATTTGCTGGCTGAGGTGCACAAGGAATAACACTCTGTACAGTAAATACATGGCAGTCTCTTTCTACCCATTTTGTAGGAACCCATTGCATAGCTTTTTTTTTGATGCAGGGGCAGTACACCTGTGCTCACTCTCTGAACAAATCCTTTCTTCACTGTTAAGCCAGCTCAAATCCTGTGCCCTGAAGGGCCCACACATTATGAAAATCCATTTTTCTTGTCCTGAACCATTTCCTGCCAGCCTGAGGTGTTCAGCTTTGAAATAATTTCACCAGTGGTTTCTTTATGGAATGCTAGCACAGCTTCTTAAACCACCTTACTAGTAGTTACCATGTTAGTTTGCAGCAGCAGATCAGGGTGTTTGGTGGTGCTATTCCAGAAAATGAGACACGGTGAGTTACAGGACAGGCACAAGGTCGTGCAGAAGGACTGCGGCAGAACAGCACTTCCCCACACACTAATTCTGAGCCTTCATCAGGCTAGTCAATATAATGAAATGCAATCAGCCACTGCCTAAACATTTACCTCTGTGCAGATTTTGGTACCCTTAGGGTTGGCTGACACTTCTGCCAAGCACCAGTTCTCCACCTGTTTGCAGTTCTGTGCACTCCTGGCAGCAGCTGAGTTAAAACAAAGTAGAAAAGATCATTCAGTTATAAAGAGAGGAAAGATAATATCTGTGACTTCCAGTTTTCAGTCGTGCCTACTTCAGTTTCACTTGAGGGAGTTATTTAAGCTATTAAACCTTAACTCAGTCACCGCATGGCACCACGACGCATACTTGCCACACTGCCTTCATGTGAATACACCTTTCAGAGCCTCTTAAAACACACAGCATAAGCTGGCATTTTTGCTACCATGAAACATCAGCAAAGTTACTTTTTAATCACCATTTTTCTGTAATATCATATCTAGCTTAGAGATATTTACTGCATGTGTATTAACAGGAGCAAGCTACTGTGTATGGGCAGGCAGTGTTGGACTTAAATGAGGTGCCAACCAGCCTGGTGTTTGGCAAATGTCTGTGTGCAAAACATCTCTCTCGACTGGCACCAATGTGGTGGGAATGAGGGCAGGGCCATGACCCCGCAACCACGTCTCGCTGGAGCATTACCTGCTTGTGGGTGAGGGATGGTGATGCATTCAGGAGATGCTCTCATTTTCCCTATGGAGATGAGATTTACATGAATGCAAGGCAGAGGTGCATAGGAGTCTTTGTTTCTCTACAGTCACAGATCTGGTGGGAGCAACTTGCTTTTGATCTGGGTCATCTGGAGATCTCTGTGTCTCTCTTCCTGGTGATTTGACAGTTGGAACCACTCTGGCCTACAGAGGGGCCAGAACTTCCCGGGGGCTGTGCAACCCTTGGGCTTCCTAGAGTTCTCTGCGGAGTCACATCTATGGCTTGAGCTATCCTTACTTCCCAGGGCTTTTCTTTCCCTCTCAGGGTACATCTTGATCTGCCTAAGGGAAGAAAGCACATTTCATTGGGAGAAATTTTCGATGAGTAGCTTCATTCATTTTCAGCCAGTTAACACTGGTTAAACCAGTCATCAGAAAGACAGGCACGGCTTTAAAGCCTTCATGGGTACATTTACAGCAGCCAGTACTCTATAAATACAGCTACAGCTTCTGTACACACGGTGGGAGTAACGTAGTTTGTGCAAAGGATTTGGTAGAAAGTGATTGTTTGTTGCACTGGCCCATACTGCAGGTAATGTTTGTGCGAAAGCTTTTCTGCCTCCTAAGTAGCTGGAGGAAGATCATGAAGCCTTGGAAATGTTTCCAGGCTCCCCTGGGCTGTCTAGTCTAGGGTCTCATCCTGTCCATTTTGCCAGAAATACTCAGTGAGTAAAACTCACTTGCTTGTGCAATTCATACCTGATGGAGGTGGCAGTGGCGTCTCTTTTAGTGCAAGCGTGCCCCACTTAAGACATCTCCATGCACCTCAGTTCTGGCATCCAGTCATCGGGTGGTTGGGGGCAGCCACTCTGTCCCCACCACCAACAGCAAGAGGGCTCAGTGCTACCTCTTGCAGCTGGGACAAGTTGGCACCCTTATCCTGATGGTGCAGCTCCAGCAGCACGGATTTGCTGCTTTTCTTATTTCCAGTCCTTTGCTCCTTTCCAGAGGAAACCGGAGCAGGAGGCTTCTTGCTCTGTATATGCATCTGGCTTCCACCTTGGCAGAGGATGAGACATGGTCTGATTTCCTATTTATCTGAGTCCAGGAGGGTTTTCTCAGTTCCACAGTGTTGGACAGGAAAGCACCATTGCACATCTGTAGCCCAGGAGTCACACAGTGAAAGGGTCAGGGATGGGGCTGGGAGTCAGGGCATGGATGTGGACCTTGCTGATATGGCCTCCTGCGATGGCCAGGGAACAAGGTGTGCCTTACCTCTGGCTATGGGTTTGGCACCGAGTGGGGACACCCTTGCTTGGGAGCTTGACACTGGAGGATCTCATGGCCTAGGGCTCTGTCTCTCCTTGGCTCCTCCCACTCGCCCCATAGAAGCATTGGAGGGCCCTCCTGGCCCACCACGAAGCACAAAGGCCACCGGGCAAGGTGAGAAAACAAACTTCTTCCTTTTCCAGCCCTGAGCAGGTACAGCACACGCCATGTAACGTGAGTGGGATTGTTCCTGGATTAGTGAAACATTGAACCCTTGGTCCTGGATGGGCTCCCAGGGCTTTCACTGGGGCTTTGCTCCAGCTCTCCTCACCCTTGAGATCTTTTGGCTTCCAGCCAGGCACTGCTGCATAGCCTCAGGCATCACTCAGCATCCCTGGCGGCTCTGCCTTCACACACAAGTTCTCAGCCACAACAATTCGCTCCTTTTAAGAGCGGGGTGATGCTCTGAAGGACAGCTCTGCTTATCTGAGGCAAGACTGGAGTGGGACAGCCTGCAGACTGGCTGGGTCTTAGCTGCCCTTGAGAACCTCATGGAGATCCTGCCAGGGGCTGATAAATGCCAACAAAAGGTTGTCAAGCACAAGCAGTTGCTTCCAGGTTTGTTTATTCCTCTGATTTCTGCAGAGGCACACAAAGAGTCCACACGCAATCTACACAGAGTGCTCTTTATAAAAATAAATAAAAAGACCCTTGCTGTTCAAAATCAGCTTCCCTCTGGGTCTATTTTAGCCTATTGCCTTAGCAGCAGCTCCTTCAGAAGCCGGGACTCTGCTGATGAGAGTTAGTCACTTCTGTCCCTCAGCAGGCATCTCGGTAATTTTCCCCAGCCGGTTACGTCAGTGAAGCCCTGCACCAGCAGCGCTCCCAGATTATGCAAGCTATGTTCGCAGATACGCTCGGGTTTGGTCTTTTTAACCTTTGTTCACCGGCTCATCACAGGAAGAGCTGCAATAAACGCTTTGCTGATAAAGCCTGGTACTATCTTGACAACAGAAAAGTGTGACATTGGTTAAAGATTATATTTGTGGAAATTGAAAGAAGAAAAAAAGAAGCCATTTGCAGCCTACATAGGCACAGCCAAATCTGTGGCAGTACTGTCTCTTGAAAGGGAAAGCACTTTTTTAGCTCGTCCAGGCAAAAGCACAGACAAAGATTTGGTCTGGGGTGTCAGTTTATTAGCCAAATTCTCTGCAGTCATGGGTTTTGCAAGATTGAGCTACCTCTCTGCTCCCAGTGAGGCACCCTAGAGCTTGGTCACAGATGGTACAGGAACTCCTGAATTACAAGATAGGAGTCTTCAATTTATCTTTTTTAAAATGCTCCCCCCTCCTTTTGTTTTTTTTTTATGGCTGTGTTACTTTTATCTTTGTAAAATGGCAACGGAAGGGGGAAGATGTGAGCGATTTTCTTCACTGGGAGCTTCTGGAAATATTTTATTTACTTAGCTCCAACATGTCCTCAGTCATCCAAGGCTGTTCTTCTTCCCTCAGAACCACAGAACAGTTTGGGTCAGAAGGGACCTTCAAAGAACTCCTAGTTCAATTTCTCCTGCCACGGGCAGGGATATCTTTCACTAGATGATGGGGCATCCATGACTTCTCTGGCAACCTGTACCCAGATGATAAAAAAGCAGGGGACTGGGATAAAGTCTCTTGCCTGGGTCTCCAGTCAAAAACGTTCCCCCTTTAACCTTCCTTCATCACTGGCTGCCAAGTTTTCCCTCCTGGTCCTTAGCAAGCACTGAGAAAAGGCTTGTGCTTCCTATGCAGGGATCCTCCTTACGGACCCTTGTTGTGATAGGATCTAGATCTCTCTCCATTCCGTTGTTAGTGTCAGATGTCTCCTGTGTCTGCAGCATTGGAGTGCAGGACGCATTGTGATGCCCCCTCCTCTTTCCTCCTCGTCCCAACAAGCCAAAGTCTGGGCATGGAGCAGGAGACTGATGCATTAAAAACTTGTTCAGTGGGAGGTGTTTTGCCATGTAGCTCCACGTCAAGTCCAATTCGAAATGAATCGGCTCTTGGAGTTTGGTACTGCTGATCATTCAGTTCTAGATCAGTCACTAAACCTGACTATAAAGAGAAAAAATTGACAAGCTGATTGGGTTTTCTTAAGGCACAAGAAGGGCAACGAGGCTGGTGAGGGGGCTGGAGAATAAGCCCGATGAGGAGAGACTGAGGGAACTGGGGTTGTTTAGCTTGGAGAAGAGGAGGCTGAGGAAGACCTCATCACTGTCTACAACTGCCTGAAAGGAGGTTGTGACGGGGTGGGTGCTGGGCTCTTCTCACAAGTGACAAGCGATAGGACAAGAGGAAATGGCCACAAGTTGTGCTGGGGAGGTTTAGACTGGATATTAGGAAGAATTTCTTCACTGAGAGAGTGGTCAGGGATTGGAACAGGCTGTCCAGGGAGGGGGTGGAGTCACCATCCCTGGAGGTGTTTAAAAAACAGGTGGATGAGTTCCTTATTGGCATGGTTTAGTAGGGAGACAGGTACAGTTGGACTCGGTGAGCTCAGAGGTCTCTTCCAACCTTATGATTCTACAATTCTACGATTCTATGAACCGCAGAAATTCCCTGCCTCTCAGACAAAGGTGTAGCATGGCTGCATTTGGTTGATTGGAGCTAGATCATGTCAGTCAACACAGTAAAGCTGGCAAAAGGTGCTCAGTGCAAAATGCCATGTGCAAGTGTTTCCCTGTGAATACCAGGATGGCTAAGGTAATGCTGGAAAAAGAAAACAGTCACTTATTGTCTCTAGCTGTGAGCGTCACAGCAGAGTAAATGTTAATATTCATATAACTGTTAGCCACAGTGTTCTCATTGGAATGATGGGGAGTTGAGCCTGACAGATAAAACTGATTCATGTTTTTTGAATCATTTACAGGTCCTCAAACTCTGCTATCCTGGGCTGAAAGAAACTGGCAGTAGATTTGTGCTCCATTAGGCAAATATTTCAGCCCAAGGAAAAATCCAAGCACTTTCTTTTTGACATTTTAAAGAAAACTGCTTACTGTTGGCATATTTCAAAACTTCCCCAATGTCACTAAAAGAGATAAGGAGGTGAAAGTGAAAGACAGAATCACAGAATCACAGAATCATAGAATGGTTTGTGTTGGAAAGGACCTTAAAGCCCATCCAGTTCCACCCCCCTGCCGTGGGCAGGGACACCTCCCGGCAGACCAGGCTGCTCAAAGCCCCATCCAACCTGGCCTTGAACACCTCCAGGGAGGGGGGATCCACAGCTTCCCTGGGCAACCTGTGCCAGTGCCTCACCACCCTCACCGTGAAGAATTTCTTCCTAACGATAAAAGCAAAGCACTGCAAAGAAATTATTGTATATCAAATTAAATTTAAGTGACTCAAAGTCATCAGAGTGGTTTCTTATTTGCCAAACAGGAAAGGCAGCCTTTTGCATCCATCTGCAATGACACTGTCTTTCCGATTTTTTCAGGTCGGCCAGCAAAATCCAGCAGCGACACAGCCTGGGACTGTGTGCCCTGAGGGGAGAAATTTGAAATAGCAGCACTCTGCCATTATAGGCCAGGAAATCTTGAAACAGCAAGATTTTGAATATGTTATCTGAACCAATGCTCAGCGCATGGGAAATAAAAACAATGCAGGGAAAGGGTAAGATGTCCTATAAAATGTGAGAATTACATGTGCATGATCAAGCCAAGGTAAATGCTGTCTGTTTGCCAGAGGGCTAGAGGGTGCCTTGTGCTCCTGAGGAACCATAAGAAGCCATGTCAGTCAAATCTCTTTCTTCCTCTTCCCCATGTGCACCTGACTGTGGTCCTATTGCTGTCTCCCAACCAGACTGCTGCCTCCCTGCCAAACAACAGGCAAGTAGATAAAGCTGGAAGGTTAAAGTGTCCATGTCAAGCCAGTGATTAGCAAGTTGTGTACTGGTGTTTAGAAGGGGGATGAGAACAGCTTCATCTGCAAGTCAAAAAGAAACCACCAAACTTTATAGGAAGGACTGGGCCAGGGCTAACTTGTTGCAGGCTCTGCAGCATGCTTAGCCTTTGCTCCGGTGAGCTAGTGAGCATTGCACTAGCTCCATCAAATGTCAGTTCACTCCCTATCCACAGGTTGCCCAGGAAAGCTGTGGATGCCCCCTCCCTGGAGGTGTTCAAGGCCAGGTTGGATGTGGCCTTGAGCAGCCTGGGCTGGTGGGAGGTGTCCCTGCCCATGGCAAGGGGGCTGGTACTGGATGGGCTTTAAGGTCCCTTCCAGCCCCAATTGTTCTATGATTCTGTGATTCTTGTGGGTTTTTGTGAGAGAGAAGGCTCCAGGAGAGCTCATTCTCACCTGAGATTTTGCCAGCATCACTACAGGATGCAAACACAAGACTCATGTGAGATTGGGTGAGAGTGTTTGAAGCTCCAGTTTGCTTTTGAGATGCTCTCCTTGTGCATAGCACCTGTCCCAGGGAGCAGCATCCTCAAGAAGGCTGCCAATGTCCATGTCCCATACTGGCCCCAAGCAGTTATCCTCTTTTGCCACGTAAACCCATGTTTTGAACTCTCTTAACTATTCAGTGTCAAAATTGTCAAGCACTAAATTCCATTAGGGTAGGATGTTCCCACTTGGCACTGTGAAATTTTTAATGTTAGGATGCTGTATTTGGGACAGGGAGCATTTTAACAACTAATCTGCCTTCATGGACAATGAGCAAATACAAAGCAATGAAAGACATCTTTATGTCCATTGAAAGAAGAATTAATAATTAGCACTTACGTCTAGAGGCAGACCCAGTATTATTAGGAGGATTAAGAGTAGTCAGGCATTTTTCATTAAATATGGAGCTGTAAACCGCTCCCATGACACCGCCCTCATTACAGAGGCTGTGTCAATCTGTCTAGGGCTGAAGACAACAAAGGTAAAACTCAACAGTATAAAGCAAGCCCACCAAGCTCCTGCATAGGTCTTCCTTAGCTCACACCCAACATGTGGCTGCATGGCTTGGCTGCATTAAAAATCAGACTTTTGAGGACTTGCTCCATCATGTTTATGTCTCCCATGATGATTGTTTCGATCCACGTAGAGATCAATCCTGCTTACCCCAGGGTCTGCAACGTGTCACAGCTGGAGCATTAAATATGAGCATCAATGCAAATTCTCCCCAAATACAGGCTTGACACTAACTTGGCACTCCCATTTGAATCATAGAATCTCTTGTTTGGAAAAGACCTTTGAGATCATTGAGTCAAATTATATCTGTCCACTACTAAACCAAATGCCTAAGCACCTCATCTACCTGTCTTTTAAACACCCCCAGGGATGGTGACCCAACCACTTCCCTGGGCAGCTGTTTCAGTGTCTGACAACCCTTTTGATGAAGATACTTTTCCTGCTGTCTAATCTGAACCTCACCTGGTACAACTTGATGTTATTTCCTCTTGTGCTATCACCTTTCACTTGGGAGAAGAGACCAACACCCACCTCACTACAACCTCCTTTCAGGTGATTGTAGAGTACGATAAGGTCTTCCCTCAGCCTCCTTTTCTGCAGACTAAACAATCACAGATCTCTCAGTTGCTCCTCATAAGATTAGTTCTGCAGTCCCTTCACCCGTTTCGTTGCCCTTATCTGGACACACTCCTGCACCTCAACGTCTTTCTTGTAGCGAGGGGTTCGAAACTGAACACAGATTTTGTCTCCTTTCAAATGAGGACTTTGTCTGTGCTTAGTAATGCAATTAGCACACACACTCAGTGTTTAATAAACCTACTTACAGAGTCATGAGCGACTGCTCTCAAGTGGGGGAGGATGCACGGCCACCACCTCTGTGACGCCAAGGTCCCCTCTGCTCAGAATATTTCATCTCACTAATGCTGTCGTTTCCCTTGCTTCTCCTGTGCGGAGCGTTTCCGATGCAGATACCACCGCCTTGGCCCTGACGTGTGTCCTTCGCAGAGCAGGAGAAGGCGGAGAGGAAGGGGGAGGGCTGGATCCCGTGGGAGGCAAAGGGAGACTTCCCAGCTGTCCCACGTGTGCCACGGCCTCTCGTGTGCAGCGCACCAGACCCAAGACTTCACACGTGGCTTCTCCACAGCATTACCAGCTGCACTTCTAATAAGCGCTAATTCAATTTTCGGCTTTGCTCCCTCCTTGATCCTTTCATGCCGCCTCCTGAGCTGCTTTGCGCAAATGTCTGCTGATGTCAGCGGCTGTGGGACAGGGAGGAGAGGGACCTGCTGCTGACAGAGGGCTAGGGGTCCCCTCCACCCCCAGGCCAGGGTGAGCAGGCTCCCCAGGAGCCTCCTGAATTATGAGAGGGGTGTTACGAGTGGGTTCTGCGCAGCCAGATCTGTGTGTGAGATTAAAATTCTGTGTCAGCAGCGAGAGGAGTTGTCTGTCAAGCTTCAAGGGGAAGATTAGTGAGCTCAAACTCAGCATGAAATTCAGGAAGAAAATCTTATCACATGCCAAAAAATTTGTGCCACATGCTCTAATCCTCCTGGAGGGGGCTGAATAACAAACAGCACAGCCTGAGGGGGCCCTGCTTGGCTGTCTCAGTCCAGGTCCTGGAGAACACACCTCTAACAAACCTGGCTAATCACCCCCTCTTCAGCCGTCACTGCTGAGTTGGCCAGAGGCCTGATCCAGCGCTGGCTGATGTCAGTGAAAACCTGATCCCAGTGGCTGTGATGCTGGTCATGCGCAGGTGGTGAGCATCCTTTGCCCTCGCTCCGTGCCCTCCTCCTGCCTTGTCTAAGCTCCCATAGAGATAAGCAGGTGAGGGGAAAGCTAGACAGACGTGGAAGGGAAAGATAAACCCTTGCCAGCCTGCTTTTGAGTGTACTCAAGAGCAAAGCCAGCACTGGGAAGCCCAAGGACACAGCCCAGTACTGCCAAACCTTGGCATTTGCCTTGCAAGGCTCACTCTGCTGGCAGGGCTCAGCGTGCAGCCAGCACTGCCTGAGGCTGGCGGTGCACTGCTCCAGCTCTGGGTTGGCTGTCCTCCTCCTCCTTCCCTCACCCTGCCCACTGCTGCCTGCCCAAGGCGATTCCAGGGACCCACAAGCCCTGGAGTAGGGCAAGAGCATTAGCCTACCCATATTAATTCACTAAGAAATTAGTTGGTTAATTAATTCTTTCACTCAGACACAAAATACCAAAGGTATGCACCTGGAAACAGGCAGCCTTTCTGTTCTTATATGTGGGATGTGAATGCAGAGCCAACGCTGCACATCTCCATGTCCCAGAGGCCTGGGGTTTCACGTGGCAGTAGGCAAAAATAGTTTCAGTGACTCCTGCAGAGCTCTTGGACCTGTATTCCCAGCTTTAGTGACAAAGCCCAAATGTAACGCTCCCTTATAATTATCTCCTCTTTCTTTCTCTGAGGGTTCACATTACTTGCAGCTGACTCCAGCCATACCACTGGCTCACCTCCGCGTTCAATGCCGTCATTGCCCCTGCCGAGACTTGTCTTCTATGAACTGTTTTCCCTGTCAGCAGTCAGAAGCGAACAAGTGACAGGGCAATGCAATGTGACAGGAACCAGGAGCCTTCCGCTGTGTACCACATGCATAAACGAATGCAGACTTTCAAGTGTCCCTTGCTGGACTTCGCTTCAGGACAGCAGCAGGCTACTGGTCAGCCTGGAGAGCAGAGTCACTTAACTCCACGGAGAGGCTAAGATCTTCACAAAGATTCAAGTCCTTCTGATGGATAGAAAAGGGGTAATAAATTATTTTAAAAATTTAGGAAACATAAGAAACGAGTTGGCCTGGGGCAGTTCATGAAGCAAAAAGGTTGGGAGTGACTATCTCAAAGCTGTGAAAAGGGGACACATTTTTTCCTCTCCCATGAGTTCACTCTTCAGCCCTGCCACAGTGCTGCCACTAGAGGTAGATGTGACATGCCACTGCAGAAAGGGAACATGCTCCCAGGGATAACCTTGCCTTTTTGTGTGGATCCGGGGTTTGTTGGAGGCTGGAGATGCGTTTCTCGTCTCCAGTGCCTCCCCTGCCTGAAGGAGGGGAGCAGACCACAGCTTTTGTAAATCGAAGCAATTTTGCTTCTGTGTGTAGTGAAGCGCAGTATAAACATTTTCAAACAAGAAGTGAGAGGTAACACAAGGAAATAGCTCTGTAAAAAATTATCATGGACAAGACAGAAAGTGAGCTTACCAAAAAGCCATGAAGCTCCAGAAGGATCCTTTTGAGCTTGCTGCGCACCCAAAGGAGATACTTAGCTTTACGTCAGCAGTGCCCTAATTATGCAAATTGCTCATTGGTTTGTGCACCAGGACACCAGCATTTTGTTTGCTTTGCTCCCAGCCTGCAGGCCAGTGTTTTTCTCCTTCGTGCTGGGTGTGTGGTGTGACAGCAGGGGACAGCAAGGAGGGTCACAGAGGCAGGGCTTGAATTTCAGAGCTCGCACTGCATGCATACCTGCTTTAAAAGCAGGGCTTGTTTCTAAGTCAAACAGGATGAGGCATCTCAGGAAGGTCATTATGGATAATAATGCGTGTTATAATGATTCCAGCTGTCTTCTCCGTGTTGGGTACCAATATTGAGTGTCCCCCAGTGCAGGCATCCTGGTCGAGCTCACAGGGCACGAGGCGTGCTCATCCTCTAGCATTGTGTCTGTCCTCCTTCAGGCTGTCAGCAGTGGAAGCTGGTACAGAGACGCTGACCACGTGCCACTGATGGCCTGGGAATTTCCTCACTGCTTGTTGAGAGCCATCTTTGCCCCAGTTACGTGTTTTGGAAAATCTACTGGGAAAGTAGTTTCAGTGGGCTACTCAAGGAAATGAAATTCCCATATCCATGGACAAAACAACCTAAGAAAAAAAAAAATCTTAATTTCTTTTCAAGATTCATTTAGGACATTAGGCAATTCTGTTGAGAAAGTTCAGAGACAAGAGAGAAAAAAACACCCTAACAGCTTCCTTCCTGCAAATATATCAAAGGCAGCAATAACCATGATCCTGATCCTAGATACACGCAGAGAAGCTTTTAAACCAGGAAGACCCTTGAAGTCTGTCAAAACTACTTATAAAACCCCAATTTATGCTACAATTTAGTGACGTACTATGCCAGTTTGAAGAATTTTTCACTGCAACCCAAACTCAGTAGTCTTTTTGGACTGGCCCTTGCTTTCATAAATTCAACAGTAATGCTCCCGTTGAATCCCAAGCCCATGGGCTAAGCCTCAGCAATTAATGCTCAATGATTCATTCACATACATATTCGCCACAAGGGTATGGAACCCTCTGCAGACACTATGCAAATAATGTATAGTAATAAATGCAAATGCCCCACTTGAATTTACAACATCAATATTCATACTAAGAAAATTAAGACTTCCTTTAGTCTATTAGCATATAGTTATTAATGGTCAGTAAAAAGGGCTGCAGCTGTATACAAAAAAACATTTCCCTTTGCAGGAAACCAGCAAAACCAATCCCACAAAAAGTGCTGTTTCCTAAGAGAAAACTGAGCTTTGAAAAACCTGTAGGAAACATATTTTATGTGCACGTATAGAACTTCTGATCTTGAAATATGTCATTATCTGAAGAAACCACCTTATTTTATTTCTTTTTTCTGGGGGGGGGGTGATGGGGGGGCACGGTGTTGCATATGTGCACTTTTCATTTTTAGATGAAACTTTTTTCATGGAAAATTTGGCCTGAAAGCCAATAGGACTCCATTGAAATTCCAGCTCCCAGGCTTTCTAGAGTGTCTGGGAGCTGCAGTCTAATGTATCCACAACAGGTGAGTCCTTGTCCCTGGCAAGGTGAGATACTGCCCTAGATTTTCTGGCAGTTATTTCTCGTTGACAAGCTCACTGCCTGTTAAGCCTCCTGGCCAAATCAGACAGTGTCACTTTTTCCCAGATCCTGTGAAACTCAGATCACTTATAAATGTACATTTATGGGACTGAGGTATAGACTGCCCTCATAAGATGACCTACTGATACTGCTCTGCCAGACCACCTCGTCTGCCACCATCACCAAGGGGGAAGGAAAGGAGAACAACAGTGGCTGGAAAGCATCGTTTTCTCTAGAAGGGAAAAAGTTTCCTAAGGGCTGAGGTACATCAATAACAGGATATGTGATCAGGCTGATTCCTGCCAAGTTTATTTCCTTTCTCCTTTTTGCCACCAAACAAGAAAGCCAAAAGATTTGCAGTGATACCTATTTGGTCACTACCATAAAATGCAGAATACCAGAAACTGGTATTCCTCCTGGATCTGATATTTTGACATTTGAGTGCCCCCAGGAACATGCAGCCTGCCAGCAGGGAATGAACTCTTACTAATACCCCAAATTAACTGGGATAAGCCCTGGAGTCATCTTTGTCTGCTGCGTTTTGAGGCAATGGAGGACCTGACTCCTCTTTTACAGCTCCCTCTGGATTTTCAACCTAGCGTATAGTCAGATTGGTCTGGCGTGGCCAACCCATCAATCCATACTGGCTATTCCCAGCCACCTTCTTCTCCTTCTTGTGCCTGGAAATATGTTCCAAGACGACTCACTCCATGATTTTTTTAGCGGCTGACATGAGGTTGACTGGGTTAAGGTCTCCTAGATTTTCCTTCTGGCCTTTCCTGAAGATGTGTACAGTGTTTGCCTTTCTCCAGTTGCTGAGGGTCTTCCTGATCTCCACAACCTTTTAAATACGGTGGAGAGCAGCCTGGCAAAGACAACAGCCACGTCCTTTGGCCCCACTGGGTGTAGCCCAGTGGATTGTATGTGCGGGATGTTCTCTAAAGGAAATTCTAACTTGATCCTCTTACACTGTTTATTGTTCTTCTTCCCCTTCAACCCTTTGTCTCCGCATAGAGGCCTCAAATACCTCCTTGATGAAGTCTGAGGCAAAGAAGGCAATCAGTGCACCGGCCCTGCCTGTCTCTGCCGTCGCTAAATCACCCACCCCATTCAGCAGGGTGCCCTCAGTTTCCTTGTTCAGCTTTTTACTACTACTGTAGGGATAGAGACTCTTCTTGTTGCCCTTGATACCTCTTGCAAGTGTCAGCTCCAGGTGAGCTTTGTCTTTCCTAACACTGCCCTACATGGCCAGGCAGTGTTTCTAAATTCCTTCTTCATAGCCCACCCTTGCTTGCACCTCCTGTTACTGCCTTCTCGCATTGGAAGCCAGTGGTAAGTTCATCAATTCTCCATAGCTGTTGCTCCACTGAACGCAGGGTGGACCCAACAGCTGCCTTCTAATGGGAGAGAGGGAGGGTTGCATACCTTGCATAAATTAGGTTCTAAATTAAATTGTAACCTCATAAAGTACCACAGCAGCACATAGCTAATTCTTACATCCTGGTGAATCCTAGCCAGAAAGCAAGCTGAGTGATTTTTAGAATAGCACGTGACAAGGGCACCAAAGGAGGCTCAAAAAGATTTGTCTCCTTTTTTGTTTCTCTGTGCTCAGTGCTGCTCTTCTGCCCACTGTCTGAAATCAGAGATATCTGATAGGGAGCATGGTAAGATGAGATGTAAAGGTGCGCTTGCAGCTAATTTACTGTAACACAAAAAAAGCACATTGTATCTGATTCAAAATGCTGACTCTGCCTGCCCTGCAGAGCCTCTGGCTATATAATTACAGATCAAATGTCACGTTCATTCAGATCTTACTGGATCAATAGCCTACAGCGTCCCTCTGCAACTTCACTCCTACGCCTGAGCCTAAAACAAGCCCATCAGTCCTTATGCTGTGACCTGAAGCATTGAAGGTTCCTGATGGAGGACCAAAGAAAGGGCATAACAGCTAAGAGGCAAGAGGACATCCAGCATCTAGGGATGAAAATCCATTTGTTAAAATGCCTTATTAGAAAAACCTCCAAACAACCAAACTGAAAACACCGAGAAAAAAACGAGCAAATGACTCTTTTCCCTCGCCCTTGAGCAATGAACTTTCAGATCCTCCAGACTCTTCTCGGTCGGGTAGTTTATGTAGCAGGGCACAGCACATACACAGCACAGCTCTTGTTACAGCAACAAAAAAATCTCCCGGGTGATTTTATAAAGTAGAGGAGTCTGAACTAAGGACCTTTTTCTGTTGCCCTTTCTTCTGCAAACAGATTACTTACGGGAATAAAGCTGACTGAGTGAAGAGAGAGGACTAACTGCAAAAGCAACTTTGAGCAAATTGTGTTCCTGCACTTGCTGGCTGGGGGAAAATTTCAGCACCAAAGTTTTTTGACCTCCAAGTAAAATGATGCAGGTTTGGAAAGGAGTTTTTGAAGCTGACATGGTCTAGCAAGGTACTCAGGGAGAGTCGAAGCTGATGGGGTGGATTACTGGGAGAAGCCACGGGGAAAATCACAATATGCCCCGAAGCCAGCATGTCAGAAGAATTCTGACTTTTTTGACATCCAGTAGAGTTCCTCTAAGAGAAAGTGAAGCCTTTGCATGTGAGATTCCCAAAAGTGAAGCTGCTCCAGGCCTCTAGGAGGAGGTGTAGTACTGAAAGACCTGCCCAGAGTTCACAGGAGAGGCAGCTAGGGAAGAGCTCACTGTGAGTTGATGCATATTAAGAGACTTTCCCCGCACAAAAGTAGCTATGAATTTTGGCTTCAGCCCTCCATGAGGGCAGTGAGGTATCCATGTGTCCTCCCTGGACACAACTCTTGTATGGCAGTTAGCCCCAGAGGAACTGGGTATTGGTGAAGGCTTGCCAAGCACCTATAGCTTAGCTTGGCATAGAGGCAAGGGAAGGACAGGCCATGCCATTGGCACAGGTCTGTCTGCCATGGTGGTTTCACCACATGATGCATTCAACAAAAAAAGCCTGTTAATTCTCATGCAAACCCTTTCCAAGATGCATCCACAGCCCTGCGCTGTAACAGACCACCCCAACTCATTCCAGGACCATGCTCCATAAAACCATGCTATGGAGCTCCAAGAAGTCAATCCAGCTGAATAAAAAACCCAACGCAAACCCAAACCTTGCAAATGAACGTGCTATCAGTTCTCTGACCTGGCTCACGGCACAGCCTGACAGCTGCTGGCGGGATGTCCCCTTGCAACACAAGAGGGCCCACTGCAGCTTGGGGCCAGAGCAGCGAGCATGCTCCTGGCATGTGTCGCTGCTGAACGCTTCACCTTGCAAAACCACAACCAGAGGGTCTAATTTGGCCAGCTGCTCCTCCATTATCGGTGATAATTCAGGAGATGGAACAATCCCAGATTGCCTGTCGGAGCCCAGGGCAGGTTTGCCAAGTTAGCAGCGAGAGCCAAGCCTGCCCTCCTGCACGCTGCCTTCTCTTCAGTGCAAGCAGAAACGCCACAGATTCGGGGCCCCTCTCATGCCACGACCCCCTTGCTGGCTGCACCATTTTTGCCACAGCAGATTGCATGTTTGCTGGTCATCTTTTACAGTATGTTAGTGCTTTAGAAATACTTTTCTTTTCAAGTACGATTTGCAGAGTAACATTCCGGCTTGAGAAAGGACGGGCTGTACGAATAGGACCCCAGCATCACTTTGGTGTCTGGTTCTCACTTTCCCTCAAACAGTGTCATCCAACCCTGCTGAAAACATAGCTCAGGAGAGATTATGTGACAACAGACGTCATCACTGCTCACAATTGCGCACTTTGCTTTGTGCTTTTTCCCCTCCTTTTTTTTCTGCCAAGTTATCCTAAGAGAGGCAGTTTCTGACTGGGAATGTGAAATGTTACCTTTATCACTTCTCCACAGCACCAGCAGCATTATAGGTTGTCAGTCTAAAAAAAGCAGCATTGTTTGACTGTGCAGAGCAGACGTTGCAACTGCAGCGCAGGCTTGCCACATCAGGCTCCAGAGGTGGAAAGGGCCCCATTAGGTGTTGACACGAACGCAGCGTGGTGTGCTCAAGACAACTCTTGCGTGGCTGAGCCCGCTCAGACGTTAAATGTATAAATATAGATCCACGCAAAGGCAGTGCCGTTCAGCCAAGACCCACATGTACCGCTCCCCCCCCCAACCCCCCCCAGGATATGAGCAGAAAAGTGGAGGGAGATTGCTCAGTGCTGAAACATCACCAGTGACGCAGATCTATAAGTGGGTCAGATGGAAAAGTGTTGTTAATGACTTTACATGAGAAGTTTAGGAAAAAACCCCCATCCAATGGTGAAGGTGAAGCGAAGACAAAGCCAGGGGCTTTTTAGTATGCTGCTTACCCCGAGTGAGAAACACAGTATGAGCCTTCCTCCCCTCCTTTTCATTTCTTCACTACAGATAGGAAACAGATGGGGAGAAAGGCAGGACAAGTCCAGTTGGGGTTTATTTCAAAGTAGCAACAATAACTACAAAGTTTCCATAATGAAATTTGATTCTTGTGGAGAGCGTGTGTGCTCTGGCTCTTGACTATCTCAGTGCAATCAGCTGAACGAATAGCATGCTTGTTATCTCCATGCAAGCCTTCCTTTTGCCGAGATGCCATTGCAGAGAGGCACACAATTCAAAGAGCATGGATTTACGGCTGCCATATTTCAGGGCTATGTGAGAGGCGCTAGCAAGTTCAAATGACTTCACTGCAAAATGAAGCAAAGTGAAGGCACTGATGTTGATATCCTCATCTGTTATCTTAAAAAGACAGAGCTATGCCCACCTGTTGTCTTTTCAGCCATAGTCCACACTGAATATTGTCAAAAGCAATCATTTCCCCTGCTAAATCTTTCCTTAGGGCTGCATTTCTGTCTGCAAAGAATACAGAAGACACTAAAATGAACCCTATAAAAATAAAAAGTCACAGAATGGGAACCATGGAGATCATCTAGTCCACCCCCGCCTCTCCTCAAAAGCAAGACTATAGCCAACATGAGGTCAGCTTAGCCATGGTTACTTGAGTCTTTAAACCTTCAAGGAGACTCTACCTCTTCTGAGCAACCTGTTTGGCAAAGTCATCAAATACAAAAATGGACCAGACTGTTTGGTGGATCAGAAAGGTGTTTGCCATTCTTTCCGGGTGGAGGCAGAGATGAGGCCATGGCCAGTGAAGTGCAGTGGGAAACATCAGGTTCATCAGGTCTTGTGGGAGCTGTGTCACTTGGTTATTCCAAAGGCACAGGGAGGCCTGATGCCTTTAGGGTCTGGTCAAAGGGCAGTGGTCTTGCAAATAGCCTGGTCTCCATTGCAACACTGTTCCGCACTTCCATACGCTGAGCAGCTGGGTTCAGCTGTGCAGAGGTATTAAGGGTGGTATCTGGGGTCAGAAAGTACAAGAGAGGCCGTCTACCGAGCTGCAAATAAAGCAGCCCTTACTTTGGGGGATCAAGAAGAGGGGCAGATGTACAGGTTTTGAGCCTACTGGTTGGGAGTTCACAGCTCTGCAGAGGGAGCATCAATTGCAATGGACTGCTTTGACTTTAATGAGAAAAGGATGAAGAGTAGAGCTGGAGGCAACCCTGACTGCAGCCAGACATCAACCCAAAGACCAAGTCCTGCTCCAGGGAGAAAGGATTTTACCTCAAGGAGAGATTTTGGTCAGAGGAAGCCCATACCAGAACTTGTGCTACTGTGCTGCTTGTCCTCCCCGCACAGGATGCAGCATGTAAAATGCTTCAAAGTCACAGCTATGCCCCTGCAGCCAGCAGGGTGTGATTGCACAGTACCTAGGCTGTCCCAGGCAACTCCAAAGGATGTTCTGCTGCATCTTCCCATCTAGACATTCCTCGGTGATTTAGTTTAACCCCAGCTCACACATACCCACATGTTACTGGGGTCATTATAGATGTAACCCATCTGTAACAGTGCTGCCTGGTGATTTTTGCCATGCTGTGCATACACACAAACATTTCCTGGGGCTGGGGAAGAGCTGCTCAGGGAGTCTGGAAAGTGCCTGCAGTTTTGTGTAAGCTCTGAAATGCCGTCTGAAAAGCAAATGAAATCGGTACCTTTCTGAAGGGGAGAGTGCTGACTCACCCACTTGGCGTTCACTCCCCTGACTCTTCCCTTGCAGACTACTTAACAGCAGTTTCTTTCTGCTCTTTGCAAGTGCTTTGGATCTCCTTCACGTGCCTTGTCTGTCTCCAGCTATATAGGCACATCCTTCCCCTTTTCATAGCATTCATGCGCAAGCCCTGTGTGCTCATCAGCGATGTCGAAGCCCCAGGGACAGAGCTGGTCCACTTAACTGTTTTTTCTGCACCCCATTTGATGACACACAACAGGGCGCTTGATGCCTGCTTCCAGTGCCATCATTGCAGGGTTGCTAAGGGGGACAAGCACCCTTTATGCTAAGCTTGGATCACTTGAGTTTCACAGATACACAGTTTCACAGATACTGTCTACCATGGATGCAACGTGTGGGACACCGAGAGTAATTTCCAGTGATGCCTCTGGAGGATAAAGTCATCGGTTGACTATGGGGAAAAAAAAATCACAGTTATATTTCAAGAGGTGTTTGGGAGCAGACATTCTTGGATAGCACTGGTGGCAGGTGCCCTGGTAAAAGTCTCATTATATCCAATAAGTTATTCCCTGAAAACTCCCAGAGCTCTTATTATCTCTGGAGTGATACGCAAAAATGGTCTGATGTCTTGCAGAGCTTACGGAAGGATTCTACTCTTTGTTTTGTATTAATTACCTTTCTGAAAAGAAAATTCTTATTGGAAGCGTGGAAAAAAGCAGAGGGTAAATACTCAATGAAAATTATGTAAAATTAGGGTAAAATCCTGTCACACCACTGTTTGCAGTAGGAAGACTCCAGGCTTATGCTGGCTGAAATCAGAGGAAAATTCTCTATCTCACCTTGCAGGGAAAGACCCCCTTCCAGCAGATACCTCAGCTGGATTAAAATTTTAACTAAGAACATTTTCTGAGGAATGAGAATAATAGCTTCATGAATTTATGTACCTTACATCTGAAATCTTATTGGCTTTGAATTAGCCATGTATTTGCAGGTTCTTTGGGTCTGACGCTCTTTTGGGTGAGATTATTTATTTTATTTCTATTTCTAAGAAGATTTGTGTAATAAGGTGTTAAGCTCAAGATAGTTTAAACTAATATTTGATTGTGGAAAAGGGTAATATCACTGGATAAGGTTAAAAGTGGGTGCTTATAAAATTAGAAATTGTTCCAGCTCTGCTTTGGCAGATTAGACCTGTGAAAATATAATAGGATTGCTCTCTCTGTCTCTCCCTCTCTTTTTTTCTCTGGCTGTAGCTTTTCCCTCAGGGGAGCAGAGACAGGCAACAGACAACATACTCAGCTCAACATCCAAACACTGGAGAAGTTCAGGTCAGACTTTGGATCAAAAATTCCTCACAATGGGTTACAACTTCGGCGGTAAAGAGCAAATAAGCAGGAGACCCAGTTAAGCCCATGGACAGGCTTGCAAATTAAAGCACTGAGGCTGAACATCAAGGTAAAGAGCAGGCAGCTGTTTTGAGTCCTGCAGCCTACCCACATATGCCTAGTGAAGTGAATAACTGTTTCCAAATGCTCTGGTTGAGTGCAAGCTGTGGCATAAGCGAAAACTTGGATGGGTTATTCAGAGACTGCATTTTTGAGAGCCCAGACCCCGTCTGGCAATACAGGAGTGATTTGTTCCCCCTGAGCATGACTACCTGCTCACCCCTCCTCTCCTTCTCGTGACTAGAAGCCCGCTTTGCATGGCAGAGCTGGCACAAGAGGTTGGAGAAGTGACATTCCCGTGTGGGACCACCTTGGGACTGCATTTTAGTCAGCTCTGCCTGTTAAATTTATTTAATAATGAAAAAATGAAAATAAAGAGTTGTTCCAAATCAAAATCATCATGACTTCAATGCTGAGGTGTGAGCAATGGCTCTGGGTACAGAGCCACTCTATTTCCCACCCCTCCAGCAGCACCAATCTGTGCCCCAAAGCAGCATTTTTTTCCTAAAAGGAAACCACATTTGTCTTTTATGAAACCTGAATGCCCCAAACCTCCACCTATTGCAGTCATCATGTGAAAACAAACGTCAGCGAGACCCGATCTGGCAGCAATTATGCCCAGCCTGCCATCACAGCTCACCTTACAGCATCTGAAGCTCCCCTTGGAAGATGACTCCTCTCGCTATTATTCACAAGTGCTGCAAGGACCGCTCTCCACTTGCAGATGTGTGTGAGGAACAGTTAAGTGAAACCAATCTTTCCTTACCAGAAGACAAGGTAACCTCATCATCCTGAGGGCACAACAGCAGAAAAAAAGGGGAGGCAGCTTCTGGCATGCAACAAACAGGTGAAAAGGAACCCCTTTTCCTCAACAGCTGGAGAGGTGTGGGTGGCTCAGGGGATCTGAGTTCTGCCCTTGCTTGGCCCAGAGGTAAGGAGCAAGAAGCAGTGCCCTCACCCAGGGACACGACCCGGTGGTGGTGCCGTTGCTCTTGGGCAGCAACTGGGATAGTCGTGGCCTGAGCAGACGTCATCCTTCCTTAGCTTGTTAGTGATGGGTTGCATTTTACAGCACAGGGTAGGAATAGCTTAAGCTCTTCATAAAAGTGAGTGGCTGAGAACGATTATTTCTGTTTTGTAGGCAGTGAAGGAAGTGAGGAGCAAAGTGTCTTGCTGGTGGCCATGCAGATAGTGTGTGGCAGAGCCTGCTTAGCAAGTGGGTTCCTGTCAGTGTTCTCAGCCCCCAGCACTTTCCTTCTGGCCTCCATGGAGAAACCTGATGTGATGAGGGAGAGAGAGGCGGGGCAAGGAGTGGAGAAACGCAGTTCTGCAATCCTAGCCTTATACTGGAAAAACATGCACACTGGTGAGATACTCACTGCTCCACCAGGCCTTCTGCATCCCACTGCTGGCAGAAGGACTCAGCTGCAATGGACTCAGCCTGCTTCCACCCCAAAAAGCAGCCTCCCCTCACCTCCAGTGATCCCCTCTGTAAGAGAAGGGGAACAGAGTAAGAGAAAAAGGAGAAGTGACAAGATAATATTATCCCTGCTTCAGCACTGTATCAAGACAAAGCAAGCCCTTTTCAGGGAAATCGGCTCAGATGCTTATTTTGTGGAACAACAGCATTTAGAGTTCAAACTGAATGATGCAGAATCTTGATAGTGTGTCTCTACAGTGTTATTTGCCTGCCAAGTATTAGTGAGTGGAAATAATCTAAGATTTTTAGTACTGCCTGACGATGTGTTTCTTCCAGAGAGAACTGGTACAGAAAATGTGACTCCCTGTTTCAAAAGCTTCTGCAGTGGTCAGTGAGAAGGAAAGCAAGCTATCTGCCTTCCTGAAGCACCTTCCTCTCTAAAATACCTCCCAATGCCTTGCACTGTTATTGTGCTCCCAGTGACAGCTCCATGATAGGGAGAGCAGGACAGGAGCAGCATGGCATGGAGACTAGAGAGAGGTCCATGCACCCATGGCTGATCGCCCAGCTTTGAGTGGATGGCGCAGGCTGCTCAGACGGTGCTGAGGGTTCAACAACAGTGTCAGGAAATAGTGCAAAAAAAAAAAAAGATTTTGCAGTGCAGGTCCTGAGGAGTGAATACAGCTTGTTTGTATAGCAGCTTGTATCGTTACGCAATGCCTTTGAAGTCATGGTAGCGTAATGGGACAGATGAGGTAATCGCTCGTATTAGCAAAGTCCAGGGGGAATAACTGACATTAAAGTATCCAGGCAATGCTGTGGTTTCTGTTTCCTCTCCAGCTATCTGATTACTGGGGTTCTGTAGAATGACCTAGAAGGTGTTAAAGTGACTGCTGCTCCTGACTCCTTTAGCTGCTCTAGAGTAACAGATCCCGTGCCAGGTAGAGTAAGGGCTCGGCTGTTTTCGTGGTTGTCAACAGGCAGGCAGGGCTACCCAATGCACTATGGGCACCACCAGGCATGGCTTCAGCTCAGCTTTAGGCACCTGCCACCCGTGGAAGCTAACACCTCCTGAAACCCTGCAAGGGTTAAAAGGAAAGCTGACCCCCCAAGATCCTTCCTTTGGAAAGGAGTGACCTCCTGTGAGTACGAATGCAAATGGAGAGACTTGCAGTTAACATCAAGTGAAATCTGATACAAAAATTATGACGACTGAGAGGGATTCGGAACAGGCGAGTGCTGAGGATGTTAAAGCAAACAAGAACATTTCAGGCAAAAGGGAAGCACGAAGTGTGTCAGTGGTCAGCTGAACTACAGGTCTGTAAGGGAGCTGACAGGGCAATTTAAAAGGCTAAGGACACTGCAGAGAAAAGGATTTCTTTGAGTTACTGCAGAGGATGCTTGGAGAGGTATTTGCATGCCAGATATATGATTTTCAGGTTAACAAAGTCTGAGACTTCGTCAGGAACTGAGATGCCCAAAGAAGGGAACTGGTCCAAACCAATGTATTGAATATTAAGTTGCAAGACCCAAGCTTTTATAAGTGCCTCCTAGGAACTGGATACCATGTCACATTTATAAATCTGACTTGTGAAAAAAAAATGATACGTGGCTAAGTTTTACAAAGGAATAACAAAAATGTAATACCTAAACTGATAACAAAATATGCAATCTGTCTTTTAAATTAATGTGTTATTTTAAACAGAGAACCAAAAAGGGGGTAAAGGTGTAATTTTGCACTCATTTATGAAAAGGATGCAATTGTGACTACGCAGCCTAGTGAATCTTACTGCAGGCTCAGAAAACTGGATGAAATGGTAATTAAAAATATAGTTATTAACAGTATATACGAGTTCAACAGAAAGAAACTGGCAGAGCTTCAGTGCATCTGAATTCTTTTACCAGATGAATTGTGAGTAGCTAAAGAAGCGTACATGACAATGCCAAGCTGAGTTTTGAAAGTTCTCTGACTAAGATTCCAAGGAGAAGAGTTTTGGTACACCAAGATATTGGTAAGGTGAAAGGTATGACAATAACATGGAGCAGAACTGGAGTGATGTGGTGGGACATCTGACACAGGCATGGAGTTTAATGGAATCATCAGTATGGAGGGCATTGTCCTCTGAGGAGGAGGCAGAGAAAATCCATGGATTCAGCTGGAGAGTAAATGTCATCCCGGACTATTAGGAAAATAGGTGATTGAATTTACCTGCTTGGCAGCCAGGCTTTCCGACGAGGCTGTGCAAGCAAGCAAGGGCCACAAGGCTGGAGATCAGCTGAAGCGGCACATTTCAAAAACTGTGCAGGGGGAAGGAAATTAATCCAGGCAAAAATTGATCTGTTAGCTTAACCTCTAAAGTATGACAGGCATTGGACTAACTTTGAAGGGATAAATAATGAAAGATGTAGAATTTAATAGAAAATGGTATAAAATGCAACAGGGAGGTTACCAAAAATAGATCTGACCTCATTAACTCAACGTATTTTTTGATAAATCATAGAATCATAGAATCACAGAATGGTTTGGGTTGGAAGGGACCGTAAAGACCATTCAGTTCCAACCCCTCTGCCATGGGCAGGGACACCTCCCAGCAGACCAGGCTGCTCAAGGCCCCATCCAGCCTGGCCTTGAACACCTCCAGGGACGGGGCATCCACAGCTTCCCTGGGCAGCCTGTGCCAGTGCCTCACTGCCCTCAGCATGAAGAATTTCTTCCTAATGTCAGATTTAAGTCTTCCTTCTTCCAATTTAAAGCCATTCCCCCTCATCCTATCAATACTTGTCCTTGTAAAAAGCCCCTCCCCAGCTTTCCTGTAGCCCCTTCAGGTACTGGAAGGCTGCTATGAGGTCTCCCCAGAGCCTTCTCTTCTCCAGGCTGAGGTTCCAGACAAGAAAATGCCATGGATCTCACCTATCTGGCTCCCTCTTCAGTAATTAGTGGAGGAGTGTGTTACTAAGAATTAAGAGGTAAGGAGTAGGCTGGGTTTCCTACGGGTTGCACTGAAAGACCTCTCCGTTACCAACAGTAGCCTTCACAATCGAAAGGAAGACATGGACACCTTTGTGTGGATGCTGATCTTGTGGGGAGTCAGAAGTGCTGCTTTGCATCTCGCTGTGTCCACCTGTCTCTCTCAGTCTCGTAGCTTGTGCTGTCCCTGCCTGCGGCATCTGGGACCTTCACAGCCACCCAGTCCCACCTTCCACGACCTTTGGCCTGCAGGAGGTACTGCTTTGCAGACGGCACGTTATCGCTGGGAAAGAAAATATTGGATGGCTAATTAAAATTTCCCAGCGATGACTAAATCCACATCAAACCCTCTTAAGTTGTTCCAATGGTTATTAATTAATCTCACTGTTACCGTGACAGGGCTTTGGCCGCTGCCTTTTCACCACATGCCCAAAAAACCACAGCCTTTGCTCTGCCACTGAGGGGGAAAGTGAGCTTTTACCTTCTCAGCAAGCCTGCATTGTGCCGCTGGCATTGGTGTGGGGAGAAGAACTTGCTGGAGGCTGGCAGCTATCTGGGCTTGGCAGGCAGACTTGGGACTGAAGTGAGAACTGCCAGCACCCAGGCTGAGAAACTGGGTTGGCACCAAGCGGGTCAGCATCTCTTTGTGCCTGCCAGGCGCTTCCTTTGACATCTTCTCCACTCCCCTTCCCCTCCCGCAGGTTTCCCTGCGCACATGAGCAGCAGCCACCACTCCACTCTGCCTTGGGATTGATTATTTCTCTCTCTCTGGCCTCATGCATCAATGACGCACATCGATTCAAATGCTGTTGCTTTTCATTTCTCTCCCTTTTTCTCTCTCCCTTTTTTTTTTTTTTTAATTCCCCCTATTTTTATGACGCATGAAGTCAGGGTTGTCATTATTCTATATTTGCATGGATTAAGCTGCCTTCATCATCTATTAGCTTCCAAATGATAAGAGCCCACATGCAGGCTCCCTCGTTATGTATGCTGCCTCTGCCCGCCGTTCCTGATTACTTCTGGCCCATATTCCAGCTCTAGGAGCCAAACGGCTGTCTCGTGCAGAAATGCCTCAAACCCATTTTTTTTAAGATGATCTTGTCAGAAAAGGAGATGTATTTTCTTCCATGTTTGTCTATCTTGGCTGCCTCTTCGTGCATTACCAAACCATCCAGGCTTCCTCTCAATTTTTCATGTTTTCCTTTTTAGCCCAGTAACGTAGTTATACGTGAGGTGAAACAACCAGATCTATCTATTGATCTCATCCTTTTATTTGGACAGCTAACGTCTCGGATACCTTGGAGGGTGGTAGTTCTCAAGTCTTTTACAGTAACTAATGTCCTGTCTTCCTACTTAAAAGTGCTTCCCATTATTTACTCACCTTGTTGGCTTAAAACAAAATATAAAAAGAAAAATACAGACTATCCTGGAAGGAGGAGTTAGAAAGATGGACAAAGTCAGGAAAACAGGCAGAAGTGATGGATAGAAGAGGTCTTGCTTGCCTTCTGGTGGACTTCTCTGCATTAGAGAAGCTGCTGTGAGTGAACACAGTTGTGTATCTGTTAATCAGCACACCTGGCAATGTCTTTGAAGTCTGTAACAGCCGAGGTCTGAGTAACCAGATAAGCTATCTGATAACCCAGGTGAGAGGACGACCTGCCAGAAATACCCCCTCAGCTGTGCAGTGGGGGATACAACCCATTAATGGGTTGGTGGTCATGTGTGCCCAGGAAAGTCTGAGACCCACCAGGGATGCCCACAAGGTACCAGTTTCCCTGCCTCCTCACCAGTCTGGAAATGGAGCTGCCTGGCTGGGGGTGGTGTTTCCCAGTGGGCTGGAGCTCTGGTGGGGAGCATGCAAGAGATCAGTTTCAAGCAGGACCTGTTGGTGGTTTTCTCATCAAATCCCGGTCTGTTATTGCTTCTGTTTATGGGTATTTTCTGCATACAACGAAATGATGGCTTTGAAGCTGATAATGAAACAGCTTACCCTGTCCTGTGGTGCATGTAAAAGTCAGTAAACACAATTCCACTGAATTTTATCAGCTGGTTAAAGCCATACAGACCTGAAGGAAAACATCAAGTGCCAGGCAGCGAAAGGCCAAGGCCAGGCAGCAAAGTGGGGGAAAATATTTCTTTCATATCTGAGCCCGGTTTCTGCACAGAACTGTGTGTCTCCCTTCTGCCCTGCTGTGCCCTGGGCTGTCTCAGTCCCTTGGGCCAAAATTTCCCCCTGGGTAGGTCCAGGGGCCACAGAACAGCCCAAAGAGCTAAAAAGCAGGGGAGGGCAATAGCTGCTGTTTGGGGGAATTCACTATTGATGTTATCAGGCCATAGGACAGAGTGCTTATTTATCAGGCTGGGGGCAGGAAGAAGGATAAAATCATGTCAGCACGTAGAGTGAATTATCAGTGCACCATTTTGCTAGACCTGGATTGGAGGGATGATGGGAGAGAAGGTGTAGCACAGCACCACAATATTGCGAGTATGGTGTTCTGTTTGGAAGATGCCATGTAGTTTGTTTTCAGAATGAATAGATTGCTCACTGGAAAAAAAGGGCATTTTAGGTCAAAAGAAACTCTTTTCAAGTTTAAACCAAATTAGTGCAGAGTTTCTATGCTAAAACAATCCAGAGGGAAAAAAATCAGAACTAAAAAAAAATCAAAGCATTGCTAGGTACTTTCAGAATTAAATATCTGACTTCTCATTTTTCCAGTTACGTTTTGTTGATCAAATGTGATTAAACCATGACTTAAATGTTACTAAGACATCAATAAAAGACATAAAACAGCTTCTCCAACCAAAGTCTCTTTATTTACCAGAGAAAGTTGGAGAAAGCAGCTCAGTCTCTCTCAGATACATATACCTGGTGTCTTTGAGTGAGAGCCAAAGAGCTTATCTCTGCTTTTTGGGGTGTCAGGCAGGTACAGATAGGTTCACCGTGCCAGTATCCTGAGCCTTCCCCCCTCCTATAGGGGCTTAGGCACTGCACTAAAGTTATCACAGCTTTCCAATGGCGGCCAACTTGTGCCTGTGCTGTCTGTATGGACATCCCGACTGAGGCAGGAAGAATGTGTATCTTCCCCCAGTTCCCACAACTCTGCCTCTGTTATTTGTAAAAATATCTGTACCACACAGGAATAAAATCCCTTAGGAAAGGGCAGACGGACTCAAGCACTCTAGGGTAATGGGTTCTCTGTATAAGGAACAGCAAGATCTAAATGACTTTGGAGGATCTGGGGGTCCCTACGCTGCTGACATTGCAAGACTAAAAAGGCACCATGATTGACGGATGGTGAGGAAATAAGGACGGAGGGAAAGTATCTCAGTTTTCAGTTGCAGAAATCACCAGGGTGTTACACGATATTTTTCACTATGCTGTCCTCATTACAAAGCAGTTTGCACTCCTTGAAAAACGGTTATCTTTTAAGAAGCTTCTTGAGGGAGGAGTCCTCTCAGCCCCTCTTCACCCCATTCCAGGCCCTCATGCATCCCTATCCCGCTCTGCAGGTGGCTGGGGGAAAAATCAGTTGCCGTGGCTTCTAATGCCACCTGAGGAGCAGCTAATCGAAATCTGTTTTGTGTGGAGTGAGCGCTACAGGACCCAATCTCCATGTCTGACACGCTGCAGCAATTACATATATTGTCATCTTTAAGTGTTACAAATGGCTTAGAGCGTTGCTAAGGGTTTCACCGATGTGATATATGACATGAAGTAGCCAAGTCCCTACATTCGTAAGGGAAGGGAGCCGTGCAGGGCAGGGAAGGGAGCCGTGCAGGGCAGAGAGAACTGCTCAGGCACCAGTGTAGTCCTGCGGAGCTCCCCTGCCCTTCTGAGAGCTGGGCTCACAATATGTAGAGAAACAAGGAGCCCAGCCTCCAAAATAGCAGTTCACAGCACCAAGCATCCTCCCAGCTCTCGTGTTTTCCTTGCAGGCTTGTGCAGTTCAAGCTGGTGTGTGGCCGCAGCAGATGAGCCCCTGTCTGCCCACGGAAAGGGGCTGGAAGCAAGCGAGCCCCATGGCTTTTGGCTCTGCTGCCTGCTCTGAACGAAGCATTTAGAAACAACTTAAAGAAGTGATGTGAAGAGGCTGGAGCCTGGACCACTAAGAAGTCAGCAAAGTAATGGAGGAAGAAGAAAGATGATACCAATATGGGCAGCAGACTGGGAAGGTGCTGCTCTACCAGAAGAGTGAAACAGCGACTGGCTTCCAGGCATGGGCTGCCATACCATGGCAGGCAGCAGTCCTTTCCACAAGTTATCATCCAGAGACAGGAAGCAGGCACGTGGGCTTTTCTCCTGGCCTTGTGTGGCTTCGGGGCACAGAGCAGATCTGGTACAGGAGAGGGTCAGGACTGGGACCTGTCCCAGCTGGGACCAGTACAAAACATCATGCAGCTTGCGGGTGTCACCTAGGGCACAGGTCCCCATCAGTCTCCTGCTCCTTACACCACCAATGGTGCTGGCTCTCACCCCATGTTGCTCCCCTGCAAGAGTGAGCCATCAAAAAGCCTTTGAGTAGGTGTTCACATGCATCCCTCTGCATCCACTCCATGGTGCTTCCTGCACAGGGAAGTCATTTCCAGGTCTTCTCCTTCCTGCTGGTTGCAGAGACCTCCTTGGCAAAGTCTCTTCCCACCTGTCCTTCCTAAAATGCAGTGATCAGGTGTTTCCGTCATCCTTCCACCTCCCTGTCCCCATTAGCACCAAAGAAGGACACAAACTGTCCACTTCTCCCTGCAAAGTCTCTCTCTCATTTATTTCTCTGAAAGGGGGGGCCGAAAAGGGACATATCTGTGGTTTTCCTGATCTCTGTAAGAGTGGAACAGCAGAGCACCGGCTGGACAGCCTAAAACTATCAGGATCTCATGTCAGATAATACATACAGCCAACTTCAGCATAAAGCTCTTTTAGAAGCACTAAAAAACAGTCAAAATGTATTTGGCATTTTTTTGCAAACCTCTTGATTCTGGAGAGCAATAAATACCCGAAAAAAACATTTGCTGAATGCAAAAGCTGATTTGCAGTCTAGGGCCTTAATGTTTCCTAAAAGTTAGAAAAACAGACAGCAAATTAATCTGGAATCATAGAATCACAGAATGATTCGAGTTGGAAGACACCATGAAGTTCACCTAATCCAACATCCCATGCAGTGAGCAGGTACATATTCAACTCAATGGGGTTGCTCAGAGTCCCATCCAACCTGACTTGAATGTTTCCAGGGATGGGGCATGCATCACCTCACCGAGCAACCTGTTCCAGTGTTTCACCACCCTCAGCGAAAAAATTTCTTCCTAATATCTAGTCTAAACCTCTCCTCTTTTAGTTTAAAACCATTACCCCTTGTCCTATTGATACAGGCTCTGCCAAAAGATTTTCCCCCCATCTTTCTTATAAGTCCCCTTTAATTATTGAAAGGCTGCAATAAGGTCTCCTCAGAGTCTTCTCTTCTCCAAGCTGAACAACCCAACTCTCTCAGCCTCTTTTCACACAGGAGATGTTCCAGGCCTTTGATCATTTTGATGGCCCTCCTCTGGACCCACTCCAATAGAATATACTAACAAACTCACAGCAGTTTCTTGTATATTGAGCTCAGTGGGATCAAGACTTTCGCACCTTACTGTAGCACTGTCTTCTGCTTTTTAAGTCTAGAAAGGGGTGCCCTATAGGGGCAGGAATGTAAACCACCAGCAGCCTGTGGTGCTGCCTCAGCTCCTTCTGGCTGAGTATGTTCCAAGTCTCAATGCCTGGTGGGAAGGTGGGAGGAGAGGGGCTGTGAGGACCTCCTCATATCGAGCACCATGTTTTAATGCTGGAGATTAACGTAGGGCTGCAATGAACAGACAGGCATTTGCATATTGAGTAACCACCTGGGTGAAACGGTGCCTCGGCTCTTTGTTTCTGCCAAGGACAATGGGCAATTAGATCACAGCTTCTCAGAAGTAAAAGTCAGTTTCCAGATAAGCAGAGTGTAACATGTGGATTAAAGTTGTCAGTTAATTAAAGAGGCTAGGGTTTAAGCTGTGGATAGGGTTGCATTTAGTGAAGTAATACTAAAAGAGATAGCGTCGTTCTGATGAGCCAGAAAGAGGATAGCATAGCACAGGGAGTAGAGATGCTGGGTTAATTAACAAAACTAATTACATACGCAATGTCTGAGGACTCCTCACCAGGCTCCAAGCCTGTGCCTTGTGGTGCAGACGGAGAGATGAGGACCTTGGATGAGGGGGCATATCTTCCTATCCAGGTGCTGATGAGGCTTGCTGCAAGCAGTGATGGAGCAACTAACACGGACCTGGGACCCTGGAATGGCACCTTCTCTAACCCCAGAGAAAGTGATGGCTAGGTGGATTGACAGGCCTTACAAGCAGCGATAATGTGTTTCATTTGCAATCTAACGGGTTTTGGTGTCTTGTTAATGCGAAGGAGATTTCTGCTCCCATGGGCAGCTTTGGGGCAGAGCTGGCAGCGTGCCTGGCTGATGGGAGCAGCAGACCTCCGGAGTGGGCAACCACATGCACCATCTCCATAGAGAACAAGAAAGACGGGCAAGCAATATTTAGTCTGCCTGGGGCAGAAAGAAACCCTTGGGGAGCCCCACTTTGCAGTGAATGGCAGCCTCAGTTCACACATTAGAGCCGTTCAGCATTTCATTAGTTTTGCATTCTTTAAAGGAGAGGTCTGTGCAAGGCACACCAAAAAAGGCAGACGCTGCTTTGAAGAGCTCAAATGTGAAGCCAGGATCTCCTGACTCATCCATACGCATTGTACCTAGGTGCACTTAAATCTCATGGCATTTCTTGCACAACAGCAGCCTCTTCCTCAGTTGTGCCCTGTGCTTCCACGGGCAGGCAGCACGATCAACTTTAAAATGAATAAATAAAACCAGATTCCTAATTCTCAGCACTCCTAGATGGCAGTGGACAATCCCAAATGAGGTTAAGTTTGTTTCCAGTTTTCTCTTTTGGCAGATTTGTCACAGCAGGGCAACAGCTCAGGCAAAGGACTGTGCACGGCAGTACTCTCCAGGATGAGTCACGCCAGCTCTGGCTCTGAAGGAGGTGTAACTCTCTGCTGGGAGTAAAAGAAGAGGTTGTAAACTTCAGAGCATGAGAGTGAAGGATTTGAATAAAGGTCAAGTCAGTTAAAATTCATCTGCCTTTCAATTAGATCATGAAAGCCACAAGCACCCTGCCAAGTGTCCCCCTGCTTGCTCCCCTTATTCTTCTCCAGAAGTGAGAGCTCTTCCAAGCTGTTCTACAGCCCATGGAGCAATACGTTACTTCTGAGATTGGTTGACAGGCAAAAGCCAAGATCGAATGATGTCTCAAAAATCAAAGAATAATTTAAGTTGGAAGGGACCTCCGAAGGCCACCAGATCTCACTCCCAGCTCAAAGCAGGGCCAGCTTCTCAGTTAGATCAGATTGTTTAGGGCTTGTGCTCTTCATTTGTGACTGTCTCCAAGGATGGAGATATCCCAGACTTTTGGATAGCCTCTCCCAGTGCCATACCACCTCACGTAAAGCTAACTGGAGTTTCCCCTCACATATCTTGTGCCTATTGTCCCTGTCTCCATTTTCTTGCATGAGCCCACAGTAGGGGGGGCTCATTGCCACCAGGCCCCCCAAATCCTCTCCTGCAAAGGTGTTCTCCTCCCCATCAGCCCCAGCTCATCCTGCTGTGTGGGCCTTACACATCCTTCCAGTATGATTTTTTAATTGGCTTAAGGGAGGCTCATGATGGTTCTGGCAGCCCCATCTGCAGCCTGACTGGGTGACTTGTAGGAGCAGCCCTGCTTCCCAGCACCCCACACCCCCCTAATTGTGCGTCTGCCCAACACCCACCGAGGTGCCTCCTGCCCTGTCACCCAGATGGGCTATGAGGACAAGGATCAGTGCCTGGGTCCATATTGACCCTAGCCTCTAGCTCATTCCTGGTAACACCTGGAAGACATCAAGGTCCTCGCAGCGTTGGCTGTGGCAGCACAGTCCTTCCTGAGCTCTCATGGGGCTCTGCAGAGCATCTGTCCTACTGGGTAGTTTTCCAGCCAGGGCTGCACCAGTGCACAGAAGCAGAGTCATTAGCAGAATCTGGCTGCTGTTTCTCATGCACTTGCACTGCAGTGCCCATTACGAGCGTTGCAATGAAGACGATCTGAAGGTGAAAACTTCAAGAGATTCCCCATCTAGAGCCTCAGGCTGAAGACAAAATTAATTCTGTGCTTATAGAGACGTTTTAAAGGTATTGTCAAGACCAAAGACTAAACCCAGGAACTCCAGTCTTACGTCAAATATGTGACAGATAGGTGGTACTTAGCTAAATCTATCTGAAAAACAAAACCCCAAACCAACTTATTGATGGAGTAGGAATACTAAACTTTCCAGCTCTGTATCTCTGACTTTTAATGTTCTTTTTCAGTTTCCTTTACTATACTTTTCAATATATTTCTTTTGAGAACTGAGACCCTTGACTGCCTATAAGAGGATTCAAAGGAGAACCTGGGAAACTGAGAAGGAGCAGTGAATTGTAATACTGTGGAGAGATTATAGATTTATGAGGCCCTTGTGAAATATTTATCAATCTCTTCCTCACTCAGGTAGACATTATAATTTTCATTTAAAAAAATAGAGGGAGTCCTAGCTTCCTGAAACACAGAAGTTCTCAAAAATTCTTCACCAAGACAAGGGAATATCTTATCCCGGAGAAGTGGAGGCTGAGGGGAGACCTTATCACTCTCTACAGCTCCCTGAAAGGTGGTTTTAGTGAGGTGAGTGTTGGTCTCTTCTCCCAAGTAGCAAGTGGTAGGATGAGAGGAATGGCCTCAAATTATGATAGGGGAGGTTTAGATTGGGTATTAGAAAAATATTCTTTATCGGAAGAGCGGTCAAACGTTAGAACAGGCTGCCCAGGAAAGGGTTGTAGTCTCCTTCCCTGGATGTGTTCAAAAGATGTGTAGACATTTCACTTCAGGACATGTTTTAGTAGGCATGGTGGTGTTGGGCTGACAGTTGGACTGGATGATCTTAGAGGCCTTTTCCAACCTTAATGATTCCATGTTTCTGTGATTCTATGATCTGGCAAAACTGGGAAGGGATTTTGGTCCTCAGATCCCAGACATGCCTGGACTGGTTGTGATCGCCCACCTCCTTGCAGGGCAGAAAAGTGCAGCACGTGTGACTGTGAACACAGAAGAAAGGTCTAAAGAAATTCTTCTGTCCCAGTTGGCAAACATTTTTCTCCTTTATAATTTGCTGTATGTGCTCATTCCTAAACAGATTGTATTCATTGATATTGCTCAACAGCAGATTTAGAAAACTGGGAGATGAAGTGGGAGAAAAAATGGCTGGTTTTTACGGAGGTTTCAAACAGCCAGGTAGACTGTTAAACAATCTAAAGAAGGAATCCTGCATGTTAAAAAAGGTAAAAGATTACCATGAATGGCTATGGGAGGAGTACAAAATTAGTAATTATTTTTAACATCTCATTATTGCAATAAAGAGGGAAAGGGAAATGATGGAGGTCAAACTGTATTTGCTTTTCCAGTCACATATGAAAGATGAAAAATTTCATTTGCAGTTGTTGCAAAACGCTTCACTGCATCCAAAATAGAATATTTCATTTGTTGAATGATGTCACCCTTTTTAATCCTTTAAATGGTGACCTACGTATTTTTGAGCAAAAATAAAGGCACAGAAAATTCTCCAATTTTCTCACTTTCCAGCATGTTTATTATATTTTCCCCCAACAGTGAGTCTCAGTTCTGCTTAATAAAGGCCTGGGGAGGAGGGTGAAGGCATAATTTTGTGAATATTTCAGTCTATCAGTTTTTAACACCCTATATGAAGTGGCTAAAACCCAAAAGCTGCTGAAGGAAGAGAGAATGTAGTAGGTCATGCTTCAGAGCCACGAAGTCACGGGGCTCCTTTCCAAGCATGCACTGTGCTCAAGATCCCTGCAGCATGCACCAAGAAACTTTATGTGAACTTAAAAATAATGAAGTGATTTAGTTGTAGACAGAGCAAGAAGAGGAAATGCCTCCGACACTGTCCACTTTCAGCACAGACAAACATGCCAGAGACTCCTTCTAGTCCAAGTTTTATCTTGACAGATGTCTAAAATATGCAAGAGCTAAACTTAGCCTTCCCCGTGCGGTATGGTAATTTATGGGAGTTCAGGTTTATTGGATTAGTATGCAGCAACAAATAATGCAGTGAAACAGCAAATACCTTGGGGCTGGCAGCCCCAGGGACAGGGGTGGTTAAAATATGTAAGGCATGAGAAAACAAACTGCTTTTATTTTTGGTTTTGTTGCAAAGAGGAAAAAATAGCAGGTAGAAAGAAACTCTAGATATCATTGATACGTCGACCAGATTAACCAAGGGGAGCCAGCCATGTCTCTGGCACTTGGGAATTTAAGCTGCCCCTGGGGAAAGGTAGGTGGAAGAATGGGAAAAGAGGGAGAGCAGGATTTGTGTATTCTTGTCTTCAGATGTATCTCCTGTACCAGTGCCTCTGGAGTTGCTGGTACAAGGAGAGTTCCCTGTATGTGACTTGGAGGGGAGTCTGGAAGGGATGTCTTTAATTTTGTTGCAAACTTTCCCCTCCTCTCCTAGAGGATACAGGCTTCATGTACTACTCCATGTACTGCTTTCTCAGAGTCATATTTTTTTGTGATTATAGTTAGATACTATTGCAGTGCCTAAAAACCAGCTAGTAACAAACAGGAGGAAAAAACCAAAACACGGGGAGAAACTGTAGTGGAATATTGTCAAAAAACATCTGATAGAAAGTGCAAAGGCATCCCTAATCTGCCAGAGCATGGGAGAGACCTCCTTGCACCAAACTCACCTCCAGCACCCTCGCCATCCCTGTGCACCTCTCTCTGCTCCGTGGCCAGCTGTGGCCACTGTGATCTTCCTCTAGTGAGAGGCTGAGCCTAAAGCCTGAGGTGACTCCCCAGGGTGATGTGATCACCCTTCAGGGGTTGAGGAGGAGTGCACGAGGCGTGTGAAAGAATCATGTCACCAGCCTCTGAAGAGCAAAGGCACTGGCAATCGTATTCCTGCTGCTCTGGGTTAGAAAGTATTCAGTATTCATGTTTCCATCTTGGCTGTGGCTACTGCCCAGCAAAATGTAGGGGTCTCCTTTGGCTTAGTTTCCAGATCGTAATGAAACTTAGACTAATAAATGAAGAAAAATGAAAACATGTTAGCAAAAAATGGATGCAGAATGAAAATCCTGGAAAATAGCTTCATAAGCATAAATTGAATCCAAGAGTCCCTCAGTGTCTTTGACAGCAACCTCAGGCATGATGGGGAAGAAGTGATTTAGCAGTGCCTGCAGGCATGTTTGTTTCAAATGCTTCTGTGCATTGGTAGCCACTTATTTGTGAGAGGAGCAAGTTAACCAAAACACCATCGTAATACCAGGACTCACTACTTTTTTCCTCCAAGGTGCAGAAAAGCGACTGGATGCCTGGAGCCAGGCACAGTTATTCTATTTTCACCAGGGCTCCCTCTTTTTTCCCAGATCTTTGGCCTGATGAACTTGGATTAAGTCTCCTACCATCTCTCTCATGTTTTCCTGGTGTGCTTCTGCATGACCACCAGACTCAGCTGGCACAACCACGAGGCGGAAATCGAGGAAGTGCAGGGAACACAACCCACGAAGCCAGACTCTCTAGTCACAGTGGTGAGTGAAGGACCTGTGAAGGACAATAAATAATTGTTTAAGTCAGAACTGCAATTTCACCCTGAAGCTTTTTCTGGCAGGGCGTGGGTTGCTGGGCAGCACATGCAGCCAGCCAGCTTCAGATGCTTCCCATTTCAGGAGGATGGTCCCTCTCAGGAGGGACCATGTCCCATGTCAGGGCCTTGATTTCCCTTTGCACACGCCCCTCTGTGCAGCCCCCGCCACACAGGGGCTGAGATTCACTTGGGACTTCCCTCCTCCCGCCCTCCCAGGCATGCAGGGGGAGCCTGGATCACCCCATTCCCCATCCACGGGCCTTGCCTGTTTCTGGTCATGGTGTTTTGTAAACACTGACTCCAGCAGCTGCTTTTCCACTGCTGTTCAAACCAGTGTAGCCTTTGCAGGAAAGGAGACAACGGTGCTTAATCTATCCAAAACCATCCTGGCACTCCACACTTGCTGGTACAGTTGAAACAGCGACTGCCGCTCCTTCGGAGTTACACCAGTGCAAAAGTGCTTTCAGCAAACACTACTCGGTTTTGCTTTGGAAAGAACACCCTAGCAGCAACTAGTGACTTCCTTTATGCCTGTGGTATTTGGGTTCTCACTGAGACAGGGACCCCCTGCGGAAAGGCCACCTGAACCTGAGAGTAACACAGGGCAACTCCCAATACCAGCAGCAGATAAAAGCAAAGGCTCCATTGACCATTCCCTCTGAAACCATTTTAACTCACAGGTTCTGAAGGTTCATGATAACTCTGGTGAGCTGCACAGTGACCTTATTAAGGAAAACCTGCTGGTAGTTCACAGACCTTTGCTTAACCCCAGGATGTCCTGAAGTCACTTGTCCTTCTGCGGTGATGGTGGCACTGTGCATCCCTTCTCACAGAGCTGGGGGGTGACAGAGCTCTGAGCAGCCTCTGAGCTTCACCACGGATGAGCAAAATGATGAAGGCTTTGGTAAAACTTGGGTTGTGGGTGGGTACAGGCAAGTGATAGGTTTAAGAAGGGAGAGGAGAAGCCCCAGTGGGGAACAGGAGGGTATTCCTGCTGCAGAGAAGGGGTATTTGTCAGGTCAGTGAGGTAGCAGCTCCTGCAAACCAGTGCTGCCATTTTCCCTAACTCCAGCATGTCAAACTGCTGGGCAAGATCCCACTGTGCAGGGAAGGCTCACCTCTGCTCTTTGTCTGTGCAAACAGAGAAAACACAATCATGGAATCACAGAACCATAGAACCATAGAATCATAGAATGGTTTAGGTTGGAAGGGACCTTAAAGCCCATCCAGTTCCACCCCGCCTGCCAAGGTTAGGGACACCTTCCAGCAGACCAGGCTGCTCAAGGCCCCATCCAGCCTGGCCTTGAACACTTCCGACGGGGGGCAATTTCCCCCATATGGGACAATGCATGAAAGTGACAGTGCCTACAGAATTTCTGCCTCTCTGTTGAGGGAGACTGTGCTCTCACCCACCTGGCTTGGGGCAGCCACCTCACCTCCCCACCAGCCAAAGGATGGCATCGAGGAGGATGTGCTCCCAGGCTGGCAGACTTTTCCCTACAGAGTTAACCAGGATTCATAAAGTTCCCAAGAGACAAATTGCTTTAGGAAGCCGGGTGCCGTAATTGGTTGTGGATGACTAATAGCATCCTGATTGCAGAGTAGCAGTTGCACAGGTATGAATCAGAACCCGCAATTGACAGCCCGCCGCCTGAAGCCTCCCCCAAAACAGGGGCTTTTTCTTTTCCAGTTTGATAAAGTTGAGCCATTGTGTACCAGTGACAGTTTGCTCCTTACCCTTATTGAAAGGAAATATAATTACAGTGCGTTCAAGGGAAGGAGAAAAAGATCAATATACAGAAAAAGAAATAATTACATACAAATGCACAACCCCTGCAAAGAGAGACCTTTAGGAAATCTCAGGGAAGAGGGGAAGAGCAGGCCATTTCAGTTTCATAAATCTGCCTAATATCGACATTTGCAAATGTGTTTCTATCACGGAGCAAAACTGCCTCCAGATGAAGCCCTTTAAAGAACGATGTCTTTCCCACTCATCTAGGACTCCATAAGCAGCATTAAGCCACTGCAGGCTTCAGCGCTTCTCTCTCCTCCCTCATGGGGCAATTTCACTGTCCCTTCCTTACTCTCACACTGTGCTGGAAAGTCTGAGGGTGCCAACCCAATCTTTCCCTGAAAACATTTATCCAGTTTCCAAAGCTGAGCTCACAAACCATGGGCTCTCACTTCCTGCTGGGGGTTGTGGGCAGGGAAGAACTGCCCCTGCAGTGACCCTTCTGAGTGGCTCAGTGACCATGCAGTACGTGTTCAGGGAAACCAAACTTACAGCCAACTGGGATGGGTACTGGCAGGCAAAGCTCAATTCCTGCCTGTCTGGGGAAGGGACCCAGAGGGAAGCAGGGAGCAGCCCCTGGGAGGCAAGAGGCACCATCCACCCTGCCAGCTGCTTAGGGAGCCGGGGAAGCTGGCACAGGAGGCAAATGAGAGAGATCACAGCTTGGCCTTTTGGGGGATGTTTTCCCCCCAAAAAGCAGGAGAGGAGAAGTCATTATCATCTAATTTCCCATGTAAGTACAGAGAAAGTAATGCTTCACAGGGGTCTGAAATGAACCCATGACTAGGAAGAGCTGGATATTTGATTGCTAAACTACACTTCCTTCATGACTTCTGCGAATGCACAGAGCAGAGACAGCCAGTGGAGACACTTACTGTAGGAACGCCTTCCCCATTTAGACATTAACTACAAATGTGAAAATGAGCATCTTAGCTCCTTGCTTTATTTTTTTAAATCACACAAACTGTTTTTCACTTGGGAGAAATAAAGCTCTTTGCATATCCTCATTTTCGGATTTGTCTATGCCATCCTAGAATTAACATCTAGGAACGCTTTAATAGCTAATGGAATTTTAATCCCTCAGTACCCAGCATATATGTACATAATGAACGCTTGCACATACATGCAAATCTTTGTCCCTTGAGAGCAGCAATATTCACCTCCTATACGCATGGATACATGTTAGTCAGTGCTATGACTTATTGTTTTGGGCCACTATAGGATGTCCATACTCCAGATATGAGTCGTGTGACTCGTTAATTGATGGGCCAGGGGATCAGACAAATCAGTGCTTCATCACACAGCATCATGTGCCATTAGTAACTGGTGCTTTGTAACGCGGTGCTTATATGCCCATCAAAATCTACATGCAGTTCCTCTTGCTCTCAGAGGGACCAACCCCATAACTGCCATTTCAGTACTTACCCGGCAGACAAACAAAAGCAGAATTTTATAGCTGAATTCAAGCCAGTAATTTTTTTCTTCATGGAAGTTCTTGTTTTGCATGAATTTGTTACTTTTTCATACATACAGAACCTTAATAACTTCCTTCATGTGCAGATATCTAAAACTTAGGCTGTAAAACTTGGGCTTTAAAACTTCATTTGATATCTTAAAATAAATAATCTGGTTTTTGTAACACCTCAGTCCTGAGGAAATTCTATGGAAGCTGTCAGATGTACCTCCAAAATTCTGATCATCTATTAGGCAATGGAGCTAATGAAGGCTGGCTTCCTACGGGTTTTGTTATATAGTCTCACACCTCCTGCCAAAATAATCACAGTTCATCCTTAGTCTAAATTTCTGTCCTGATCACAGCATACCTAGCAAAAGGCAGGTTTATTTTTTCTGAGCAACATGTGTGTGGTCTGATCAGTGAGATCTGGGTTCCAAATGGCACATACACCAGCACTGCTACCTTTGCTTCACACGGCCAGTGGCCCAACTTTGAAGATTGTTGTTCACGTGACTACAGACCTTCCTAAAGCACATAGGAGCTTCATTCCTTTGAGATACCTGGACTTTCTTCCCAGTTTAGATGATCTCAGTCAATGAGTTAAAGTGGGAATGTAGACAGCCTGGTCAGTATAACTTTTTTTTTCTTTGGAAAATGGTGAAAAAAACCTAGCACTTTTTGATGCAACCTGGGCGTAACTGCAGCCATGCAAGAGCAGAGAGAAACACCAGAGTCAATTGTCACCCATTAGTTGGAATATGACAGGAGATGTCACCTAGTCCCTTTGGTAACCCAAGAAGGTTACAGGCTTGTTTTCAAAAATTAACATCCGAGCAGGCAAATATGAACACATCATTAAGAAAGGCAGAAGTTCTTTTAGTAAATTCCCTACTGAAACAAGGTGAGCAACAAGCCCAGGAAAACTGCAGAAACCTCTGCTTCTTCACAGCCATAGAGTTTATTTGCTCCTGAAGGTCTCATGCCATTTAGTCCAGTGTGTGTTTCTCCTGGTCTATCTTCTCTCCGTTGTAGGGCAATTAGTGATGTGAGATGAAATCAGAGATCAATGGATTTCACCTCATTTTTTTCACTTCTGAAAACAAATCTGAAGCAAAGCCTTGTGAAGCAGTTCCCTATCATCATCAGTCTACAGGAGCTTCAAAATATGTGACAGTGCACAATCACACAGGCATCATGAGCACGGAACTTAAGCCTTACTTGTTTAGGAGATACAGAATTTCAGCCTGAAAGAGGTGAGCAACTTTGAAAATGTCCTTAAAACAATAACTTCCAAATCAGGCAGCAATAATAGGTTTTCCCACTCTGGGGCCTCTGAGGAGTTATTAAATACAATTTTCCAGACTCATTCAAATGTCAACTTATTACAGACTGTGCAAATAGGAAGGCAGATCGTGGGATTTGTTTTTTTGTTATAACTATTTTTATATTAAATCTATAAAATGTATAAAGGAACATTAAGCCCTGTTATTCTCTCCCTTTTTTTCCTTTCCCCTTAGCTGCCCAACCTCTTTTTGAAAAGGATCATTCAAAAGCAGCCAAATAATAAAAGCTGGATGAGGACATTCCAATCCCTCCTTATCCACTTAAAAATACAATATTTCAAAGGCAATTCTGTAGTGCTTCTTTTGGCAGCTACAAGTGGAGCCACAGTAGAAACCTTTCAGTGGGTCAGCCTGATGGATGGCCTCTTACATCAATGAGCCAGCTGTCCCCATTAGGAGTGGGAATCATCTGAGTAATCCGAGGAGACTTTAAAGGAACATTTATCATATGAAGAAAAAAAAGGTATCTTGCACTTGTGTGGCTCCTTGCAGCAGTACACCTCAAAAGGTCTTCAGAGAGGAGGTCAGTTTTATTATTAGGCATGGAGAAGGGAATACCCTCCCAGCCCAGAAGGACTTGCTGAAGTCCCCCTGTAGCCTGAGCAGCAGAGCTGAGGCTAAGGCAGTCAAATTCCAGTTTGGCGCTAGCCTTGTTCTATCATCCCCCTCCTCCTCCTTGAGCCTCCTCATCCTTCTGTTCATGCCCTGTGGAGTCTCAATGCCTAAACTAAAGACATGAACACGCTTGCATTTACGTCTGTCTCTTCCACAGTCATTTTTTTTCAAGCATTTTTGAGTGGTGATTCTGCAGGGTGACAGAAAATGTCCTCTTGGTGAGTTTGTTGGACTGCCAGGGCTGGGAAGACATCTCCAGCATCCTCAGCTCTCCCTCCTCATCCTTACTCTTCATATACCACTGAGAAGTCCAAGCGTGCCTCACCTCCACCACAGGAGCTACTGCAGGCTTTGTTCTCCCAGATTCTCTAGGACTCCCTCCACTTCTACATACACCACACACCAGACCACTGCAAGGGCTCTCACAGTCTCACCACCTTTATGAAAATTCCTGGTAGCATTCAGGCAAAGCCCAACATCTGTCTGTTTTGGGGGCAAAAGGGTGTTTGGTTTTATTTGTAAGGTTTTGCCACAATTCATGTCCTTGGAAACAGATGAGCAGATGCTGTGTAGAACGGCCTTGACTGGAAACAAATATCTAAGTTCTTGTAAGTTCAAAAGACTTGCAGGAGTCCCTGGGGCTCTGAATTCCTCAATTTCTCAGAAGTCCTGGTTTTTTAAAAGAAGTACAGTAGCAGATAAACAGGATTAGGGACTTTAAGAGCAGATTTATAAACCTTTCCAGGACTACCCAGGCTGTACCCACTAGACAGTTCTTAGAAAATTAGTCTCCCCTAAGATTTCTTGGCTGGGTATAGACCTAAAATTTAATTTTCTTTAATAACAGTCCCACAGAGAAATTGTTTGTGCATGCACAGACATGCTGAGATGGATGTGGTTATTTGGCTCATTTAATTGTCTTTGCACCAGGGATCTGGCAAGGGGACCTGCTGTGTCAAGCGGTGTCTAATCTCCCATAAAACCTAACATGTCTGGCACAAACACTCAAGCTTACAAGTTTTAAGCACTCTTCCTTGCCAGTTATACAAGCAGCCTGTGATCTTCCACGTGCTTGCAAAAAAAGGCTGTGAGATGTCTGACCAGCTCCTTCCTACCAACACCTGCCCTGCCATCCCACATAGACCTGAAACAATGCTGCCAACTGGTCATGCAAGCAGGGAGTTCCTCACATCTGGTGGCTTTCTGCGAATTTCAGTTGCTGGGGTTTTTTAAGTCAAAAAAAGAGAAAAGGATTGGGAGAGAAGGACTTTCAGATGGCAGAAAAAAGCTTGGAAATACTGATAGTTTAACATTTGAAGGCAAACGAAACAACTCAGAAACATGCACTTTTAAAAGCCTTTTAAGAGTGTTGAAGACTACGTGTCCAAATAATGCCTCACTTGACCATGCTGCAGTCTCTTAGGGCTGTGGCTGACCACACGGATACAGCCTCGTGGCTGTCTTTGTGCTATCACCTCTTCTGCTCTTGGTCTTAACAAGAGCTCTGTGAAAAGGAGGAGTTTCACTGTCTCTAAAATATGGAGGAAAAAACCTAAAAGATGTAGTTTCAAAACCAGTTTGAGTTGATGTAAGTCTGAAATGTTGCAAAACCCCTGCAAACCTTGCCTTCGGGCACCTGATCTCATTGAAAACCAATGTTTTCTGGGGAGATGAGGGCCGGTTTTCCAAAACAAGCTGTTGGGCTGGTTTTATGCCTAGGCTTACCAAAGGCTGGCACGAGGCAGAGGAAAGGAGCACATGGCTGGGAAGGCAGACAGATCTGCTCCTTTTTCCAGCAGCGGGGACTGTGATGTTGCAGGGATTGCCAGCCAGTCCCAATGACTCGTTGCAATCCCAGCCAGAGAAAGCTGGCTTTGGTCTCCAGATCCCAAGAACAGCCGCCAAACAATAGACTGACCATCTCTGCCTTCTCCCCAGGAAAGAAGAACGGGTCACGGGGAAGCAGCCTTCATGCCTTCTCTCCTGATTTCTCCAAGTTCCCAGCTAAGTCATTAGAAATAAATAAATGAATGAATGAATATCTGCAGGCTCTTCTGTTCCAGCTGCATAATAAACAAAATGCTATATCCTTCCCTACTACGAGCATTTAAATATTCTGTCTCCTAGCTGCAGCCAGCTAATGTGGATTATGAGGCCCAGCTATGCTGCCAAGAAGAAAGCTCCAACACTGCTTTTTCAAAATCTCCATAGGCATCTAATCTATGTGCAAATGCTTTCTGGATTGTGTTTTAATGCTCTGCTTTGTTAGGTTTTGCACTTCCAAATAATAATCCTACAGGCCGGATGACCACATGTTGGCAATTAAAAGCAGGAGGGTCATCTGGATGTTCTTCCGCTGCCCCCTACCAAATTAAGTTTGGACAGAACTAAACAGCCTGCATGCCCTATCTTCATGGGGTAGTTCTTTTCTGGTTTTCATTTGTAAGCCAGAATGAATTACCGTGCTTCTCTTGTTAATGTAGCTGGTGTTAATTATTTTATTAGTTGCAAGAACAAACAAAATTTGTGTTTATTAATGTAAGTAGAAATCTCAGTGTGTTCACAGACATACCTAGGAGGTGTTATGCTATTTTTTTTTAAGATAAGAAACAAGTGACTACAACAGCGATTACAACAATTATCTTGATCTTTCACACAGCTGGAGAATTCAATGTCTGTGGCTGCGGTCTCATTCTCCTCTTTCCCTGCTGAAAGTTCTTCTAGTTCAGCATGTTTCTGTGGTAGTTGGGACAGAGTTCATGTCCCTCCAAAGGTTAAGATCTCCAGTGTTGCTTTTACGTATGTGGTATTGTTACTCTGATTTCACAGTCAGACAGACACAAAACTGTTAGGTAGCTTACCAAGGGAAGAAAAGGGATAGAAAGGAGGATAGGAAACACAGATAATTCAAAAATATTAAACCAGAAAATATGGGAAATGAAGGAAAATATGTCACTAAGTGTATATAAAAGAGCAGGACATGGCCAGTTATTAAATGTTACCTGTAGTTCTCATGTATGAGTCATATCTAAGCTCTGTCCTCATCTGTAAAAGGAGGCAGAGGACAAGATCTTAAATTCATACAAATCCTTTTTATATAGTCAGGACCTGACTCACCCTGGTGAAGTTTAGCCAGTGGGCAGAGATGCCCTGTTTAAAAGTCTAAAGGGTGAATGTTTTTAGTACAGTTGAAGCCACGACAGTGACTTGCTGAGGTAGAAAGAATGGGACAGCATCTTGTCTGTGTCCTGTCCCGCTGCCCTCGCCTGTCTCATCCCAGCTTATGCCAATGAACCCAGAGGAGAAAAAAAGACTCTTTTGCTGCTGGTTTCATGAGCAGAACTGGTTCTCCAAGGGGTCAAGCTACAGCCAGAACTGATGCAAAAGGAGGAGTCAGGAGGGAGATGTGGGCTGTAGATTGTGCTGGCAAGGGTGCCGCCCATCTGCAGCTGCAGCGCCATCATCCTCCCTTGCTCTACTGTCAAAGAGGACACAGACACCCCCAGAAGGAGTGTCACCTCAGTTCACCTCAGCCCACCTCAGTTCCCTCCCATGAGCACCTATTTTCTCCACCAATGTTAGGGCAGACCAAGTCACCTCCAGCACTAGATCCAGCACTTCAGTGGAGGACTTAAAAAGAGGCTGGCTGAAGTCAGATCTAAGCAAGTTCACAGCCACAGTGCCCTGTTGCAGTATAACTTCAACTGATACCAGGCACACTTCAGTTATCTTAAAATCGACCGCTTCTTCCACAATGAGAGATATGCAGTGTGATTATGCACAAACCAACCATCACAAACAGATGTGGGCGATTCAGCACAACCATGCTTGTATGCCCTCTGAAATCAGTTACCTTGTGTCTGTATCAAAGTCCTTGATATGGCGGTTCTCAAGAGAAAAACATTGTGGTGACTCAACAAATTCATGTGCTAAACTGATATATACCGTGTGTGTGTAGGTCAGACCGAAGGATCTCCCACGACTTGTGCCTGTGCTGAGAGAGAGAATGTGCTGCACGCAGGGTTTGTCTTTGGTGCAATGACATGTCTAATGTGGGACCATAACCACTCTCCTTAGAGCTGGCCCCTCTTAATACTAAATCTTTGTTCACGATCTCTGTGAAGTTGTTTCAAATTCCCCTAACAGAAGTTTGACGTAGGCATTGTCACACATGCATCAGAGATGCCTGTACAAACTTGTCTGGATAACACAGAAACAACTGATGCCAAGAGCTACCCAGTTTCAGATTCCTAGACTTCCCTACTCATAACTCCAGAGAAAAAGAGAGGGAAGAGGAGGAAGAGGTACAGAAAAAGAAGGAGGGCTCTTCATTAGCAGCACAAAGACTTACTTTCACAATGATTTTATCACAGGGCAGAAACCACAGCATAGTCATTAGGTGGCTGTGAGTTAAGAAAATATTAGGCTCAACCTTCAGCTAATTAAGTTTTTTGAAAACCACAACTGCAGGAAGGCAGACACTTGTTAAACAGATCACATTTTTCTTTGCTCATGTATTTTTCATACCTGCCATCTCCATCTCTACCACACACACTCATATCTTTTCTTTTCCATTTCTCAGCATAAGGACTGTCCAGATACACAGTTCTCACCAGCAAAAAGCCCTCACCAAGCGGGGTACAATGACCATCATGCCCTTTGTAAATGATTTAAGGCTTCTCTTAAAGAATATTATCCTGTTATTTGTATGTGGAAGGTGTTTTTCAGAGCCAGTGAAACTCCACTGCCGCTGATCACTCCCACTGTGCTGAGGAAGGTACATGGCACCTCATACACAAACACCCAGCCATCACAGAGGAAAAGCTGGACTTACTGCAGAGCAGCGCCTGGGGACTGAGCTGCCACAGTTTTTCCTGACTAGCATCCCAGCGTGTCTCCAGCCTCCGTGAGCTGCCTCCCAGGCCACAGGACATGTGGGTGCTTGCTGTGCTGGTGGATCAAGCATCTTGTGAAGTGAAGCTGCTACGAGGCCTGCTGGTGTCCAGCCAGCAAAGGTTAGCTTAGCACTAAGGTCCAAGTAGTCCCTTTCCTTTTTGGCAGAGTGCAGTGAAACTCTTGGCACATAACCTGAAGGCCTGGCTCAGCCTAGCTTAGGACAACAAGCTCGGGGCACCTTTCAAGTGGCTGTGCTCATTGTGGGGTGCCCCTGCTGGGCAGGTAAAAGGCAGTACAAGCGGGAACCCTTACTGTGCCACCAAAACACACATGCAGCTCTGTACCATTCTGAGCAGGCAGCTCCTCAAAAAAGAACTAAATACAGTCACCACACAAATATTTATGTGACTGGGCTCTTGTAACATGAGTTGGGGGTCTGGTCTAGTGCTTGGGTGGAAAGCCACCTGCACTTAATGCCACATTTCTTGCAGGGTGTCTTTTGAGGTCTTTGTCACGTCCAATTTGAAGAACTCTGTGTCTCAGCAGCAGAAGCAGACCAGATCTCAAGGGCCCGTTGCCTCACAAGGTCCATTAATACATTGCAAAACCCTTTTGCGGCAGCAGGTGCAGTTGAGATTTGTCTAACATCTGATACAAGTAGCCTTTCAGCAGGGTTTCAGAAGACACATTTCCTTTCCCTAACAGGAAAAAGAAAAAGGTTTCTGTTAGAAGTGCTGAGAAAAACCTTCCCTGGCCAGCTGCACCCTGCAGAGCTCTGTTTGGTACACATAATTGTCTGCTTTGTAATGCATATTTACTACAAATGCAATGTTGTGCTCTGTTTATAAAATACCTGTGGAAGGCCGCACCCGAGCACACCTGCGTGTGACACTGTCGGGTGTCTGCTAGGAGGTGACTGTTGTGCCGACTGCCTAGCAGCTCCTCCAGGCCCCTGACCTACTTTGACGGTGATAAGCTATCCCTCCGTTATCACTGCTGTTTCACAGGTGCCAAAGGATGCCCCCGTGCCGACACGGAGCGGCAGAAGAGTAGCTTTGCATAATGACAGCAGAAGGCGCACATATGGAAAGGATAATTGGTGATGGTGAGCAGGGTCAACACAACCAAAGCACACGACATCCCCAAGGCTCTCTGTGGATGCAGCAGGGACAGATGCCATGGGTACCTGGCTCCACAGCAACTTAGTCTTTGCTGGGTACTGCTTACATCCAACACAAGATGTAACACATATTCATCTGTATGCAAAAACGATGCTGGGTTTAGGGAAACAAAGGAGACAGCTGTGGAGTGTAGCAGGCTATGAAAGTGGTAAAACCCCAGATGGTGAGTGGAAAGAGGTATCCTGTGTGTGCTGAGCACCAGCAAGATATGCTGGCAGGGATGGAGAGGTCAGTGGATTTTAAGGGTCATTCCAAGAAGCAGTAGGTGGCCTGCACAACATACCTACCACACCACAACGGAGCAGAACAGTGAGGGCACAAATGATCTCTTTTAACTGGGGTTTGAATTATTCCTGTGCAAACCATGTTGCTGTCACAACTTCAGTAGGAACAGCTTGCCAAGCCAAACTCTCCTCTTTTACAAAGTTCACCTGCATCCTTTTCCTGAGTAGCTGTCTGAGGCAAAGAAATGGTTATATTATCAGGAGGCTGCTGTCATGGAAAACACCTGTCTCTTTGCAAGCGGAGTGGAAGTGGGTTTTCCAGGCTAAGACCACCTGCAAGGGACCCTTAGGAGCAGGACTCTGGCTTCAGCGGTGACTCGGAACACGAGCCACAGGGGGCCTGAGACTGGCACCCACAGATGACCCTGTTGCTCTCATGCAGACAAGGCTTGGGGATGTTCAGATATAGAATTCGGGTTCAGTCCCATCTGTGGTTCAGGCATACGTGCCCTGTTGCACAGACACAGTAGTGACAGACATGGTAGTCGCACAGACATGGTAGGTCTGGAGCACATGCTGCTCCTGGAGCACGTGGCCTTGATTTCCTGACACAGAGGTTGCTCACAGGGGCTTTTGTACAGGAGTCCTTTGTCTGTCACTAAGAAAAATGGCACTGTGTGCTTTACTGATCCAAATAGACAAAGCAAACAGTTTTAAGAGTTTCTGAGGTAGAAGAAGGGTAACCACCAACTTCTAGAAAACGCCCTTCTGATACATAACTACCTCACTGCTCGGTTCTTTGCAATGCAGTTGCAATCCTTAGGCACACTCCATGACTCTGAATACTCTCCAGCTTTGCAGAGGCAATGAGGGCTCAAATGTTTGCCAGGCCTCTGTGATATGCTCCACTTCATCTGCTCTGCATAGTAATTTCTTTACTAAAAGGTACGTGAGGCCAACACGTTTTTCATGCTCCACATGGCAGATAGCAATGATCGGGCCATATAAGTGAGATTATTTGTGTGCCACTGAGGTGGTAGATAAGGCTTGAACAAATAAAGGGTCACCAGGCTTGGTTGGACTGGGATAAAGCTGCCAGCCTGTTCACAAGGCTCTGTCAGCATAGCCCAGTCCAAACTTGATGCAATACACACTGTGGACTCATGGAATATTCACAGAGTGTTGTACGAGCTTGATATGTGTGATTTGTATCTTTACGAGTTTGTTAGCAATTGTATTCTTGCCTAGATGGGCAAGATAAAGGAGTTCTTCATGCCGATACTCTGGGTGGTGAAGGGTAATTAATGCACATCTTCAGTGCTGAAACATCACTGGCAGCAGTCACTGGGAAACTGCAGGCTCCTGTCCCAAAAAATGGGCAGAGTCCTGTCTCACTTGGTTAAAGTTTCTATCAAACAAGAGATCTGAAGCTGCAGAGCACCGGGGCCCAGCAAGATCCGATACCCTGGGAATGACAGGCACCAGTCTATTGCTGGCAGACGGGCTCTGAGAAGGGCTGCACAAAAGCCCTAAAATACCTGGTTCACAGGGATGTAACAGCCTCTGGATGGGCTCTGGGAGGACAGTCATCTTTTAAACACGAGCAGAAGAGGTACAGCACAGTCCCTGGGAGGGCATGATGCCAGGCTCCCCACATGCCCAGTACTGCTTGAGAAGAGAGACTCAAAGGGAGGCAGCACCTGCAGAATATTTGGGAAACTTTTGTACTACATTGCAGGGTACAATATAACAAGTATTTTTTTAAATTGTCACCTGAAATTTTGGATTCATTTTAGGTCATTTTAAAATTGTAATTCTTCTGCAGTGAGTAAGCAGGCACGACATACTGGGACAAGTCAGTCCAAACTCCTGTCATTAATATCTTACAGAAATGGTCAAAGTTTAAAAACAAATGACTGAAGTCAAATCCATGCATTCATTACTAGCAACTCCTCTAAGATATCATGCATTTTTCTTTCTCTTAAAGGAGAATGACTTGTATAATCGTTCATTTGTATTTTTCCTTTGAATGCTTTCTCTTCTCAGCACTAATCCATCTTGTCTGGTGTCTTATTAGTATTTTTTTCTGAGTGAAAACAAACTCCTGAGAACAGGTCTTATGAGAAGCGGCTGAGGCAACTGGTGTTGTTTAGCTTAGAGAAGAGGAGGCTGAGGGGAGACCTCATCACTGCCTACAACTGAGAGGAGGCTGTAGCAAGGTGACCGTTGGTCTGTTCTCCCAAGTCACAGGTGATAGGATGAGAGGAAATGGTCACAAGTTGTGCCAGGGGAGGTTTAGACTGGACATTAGGAAAAATCTTTTCACTGAAATGGTGTCCAGGGATTGGAACAGGCTGCCCAGGCAGGTGGTTGAGTTGCCAACACTGGAGGTGTTTAAAAGATGGGTAGATGAGTTTCTCAGTATCTCAGTTTAAGGAAACTAAAATGTCTACCTGGACTAGGCAGGGGGCCTCTTCCTAAAAACCACCAGAACCTTTGAAATTAATAGACTTTAATCAGAAAAGGATAACAGTTCTTAACTACAAATACATCCATATACAACCAAAACCAGAACAGAACAAACAGCAATACCATAACCAAAATCTTTAAATGAATTAAGTTCTATCCCTGCTCCTTTTGGCGCAGTTATATTTACGGACAGCAGAACACGATGTCGCGGGAGGCAGTGGGGCACTCTCTCCTTGTTCTTTTGTCCAAAAGCATTGAGGGGAAATAAGTCGGGGGGAAGGGGGGGGGGAGGCGGGGTGGTAGCAACTCCTCTGCAGGTGATGTCGATCCCCAGGGAGTCTGCAGCAATTCCAGGTAGCGATCGCTCTCTCACTGAAGGACAGCACAGGGGGCTGAGCCAAGGGAGCTCCCCCAAGATGGTTTCACCAGCCCAGCAAAAACAGTGGCTCCCACTCACGGCAGCCACCGAGCAGAAGTGGCACCAACTGAAAGAAACCTCTTGCCCTCCTCCCCTCTCACCTCTGCCCAGCCATCAAACTCAAACTCAGAGCAATCAAACCACTCCCCTGTCACCTGTCCTGTCTTTTCAGCTCCAAAACCCACCTGTGTTGACAAGGAAGAGAAAAATTCCCTGAAAGATTTTGAAACTAGAACACTCAGGGATACGGTTTAGTAAGTGGACAGGTACAGTTGGACTCAGTCTCAAAGGTCTTTTCCAACCAGGTGGTTTTATGATTCTATAATTCCAAAGATTTCCTTGTATTCATTACATAGGGGGGTGTATGTAAGGTAGAAAAGATTTGGTAGTGTAAAAGGGTAGAAAAGCACACTCTTAAAAGTATATTCTCTACATTATTATTTTAATCAGGGGTATTATTTCTAAAGGGTGGAAGACTGTCCATAGGCTTTGGCTTGTGCTCAAATATTTAGTCATAAGTCTTAAACAGAAAACACCAACAATTACCTTGCTTGCTGTTTTTCTTATTTTTTGAAATAATCAATTTTAAAATATTTGACAATAGCAGATTCTGGAGGAAATAATGAATGCATTTAGCATGATAAACAGTACACAGTCACAGCTGTATGCAAGAAACAGCTATTTACAGAACTTTGCACACATCCATAATCCATTTCACTACACTTCGCACACACACAAGTCAAGTTAAAGAGTAAAAAACCTCAAAAAAATCCCCAAACACCAAAAAAAATACTAAATTTTCTCAGATTTGACTCATTCTCCCTTGCTCAGCTGTCCCTTAGCATGAATTACACGTGCTAAGAGGAGTCAGGGCCACCAGAGGAACAAGACTGCTTGGCATCTCCCAGCCATCTTGGGGAGATGAGCAGCGACATCTCCTGCTTCTCAGCCCTATTTCATCCCACTGGACTGTGCCGCTCCCCTAATAAGGAGGGATCTGTAATCTCCACTTCAGCAGGACACTGAACCCCAGAAAGAACTGACGTGTCTGGCTAGGTAGATACCACACTAACTTAGCTCTTGGAGGCTGATCTAGGGCTGCAGAGCCACCAGCCAGTACATGCCAGCACCTGTTCTGATAGACATGGCAGCACCAGGAGTAGGCATTGCAGGAAGGAGCAAGCCGTCCTTGCCACAAGAGAAATAATGAACAAGATAAACGTGGTCTTCATTGGCATCTGCAGAAGCAGGTGCAATGCTCCCAGGGATGAAAAAGGAAGGCATGAGGCAAGACAGGAGCAGAAGGAGATGTGGACTGCCAGCAAGGGGGAGGCTGGAAAATGGAGACTTAGCAGTACCCAGTTCCTCCTTTGTGGAAGCCAAAAGTAACTGTAGTGATGAGGTTGAGCCCAGGCGACCTGAGTGTGCGGAACTGCTAGCCAAAGCACGGCCTCAATGGCAGATCCAAAAGCACCAGAGCATTCTTTCAAAACCCAGCAGGCACTTCATACATCAGGAGACATCAATTGGTTGCAGTCTGAGGGACCTTCACCGTGCTAAATAAGCTACATCACAGCACTGCCTCCTCTTCCTGTCTCTGCTCTCTTCAAAATTGAGTAAAATGCCCCAAGTAGAGAATAAAAAGACATCCAGGACTCTGAGCTGCTCTTTCTGCCTATGTCAGCCCTCCCAGGCACCGTTTGTTTTTTAAGCAACTCAGATCCTGACTTGAAGTGGTAAGTTTTGAAATCTTTTTCCTCCTGCTGCTTCCCTTTGGGAGATGTATAAAGCACAACTCATTAAGCCAGCATCGATTTCTGTGGACAAGCCATCTGCTGGGGGTTCATCATGCCTGTGTCCCATTCCTTCTGCTCAGGGGGCGAAAGACTTCCCTCTGCCTTCATTTTTTCACTTAGCTTCAGTCACCAGGGGGTGTCTGCTTTAGACTAGAGTTGATGAGAACAGCCGTGACGGCTGGACCATGCTAGACCAGATGGCAGACACTTCCTAACTCAGTTTCCATTTGCAAGTTACTTTTGACCATTCTCAGAAATGCATCAGAGGAGAACAAGGCCCGCTGTGGGGCTGTGTGGCGGTCTCCTTTCCTCTCTCTGTCAGTTGGGTAGAAAAGGCATTTATAGCTGATGCCCTTTAGATACTGCCAAAAAGTTGTTCTTAGGATTGAGATGTTCATCTGAATGTCCTTGTTCCTTCAGTGTCCTGAAAAAAAAGAAGTTGTGTCTTGTTTTTGAGTTAGGCATGGGGGAGGGGACTGGGATTTATCTCTGACCTCTGAATAACTAGAGTTCACACATCCATGACTATGCTAGTCATTTCTTGCAAGAAAATAGAGTGAAATGTGTATTTTTTATGCTCCATTCATCTAATCTACTTTGATTTTTCTGAGAGTTATGGTGAGTTGCATCAACATTTCAGCTTGGTTCACCCATCGACTCTTCAAATGTTCGGAATTTTTGATGCATCAGTTGTTTTACTTACATGCCTGCTCCTCCAGAAAATATTTGACCAAGGGCTATGGCCCTGACTGAGAAATGCAAAGTATGCTGGGGCATCTGAGCTGGACAAGGCTGTTGTGGTTATCTTGGGAAGATTTGCTCCCAGTCCAAGCAGTGCTGACCTTAGCAGTGAGCAGCTGTGCGTGCCTTTGCGCTGCCAGGGCAGGGCATAGGGGAGTGCCAGGGAGGCTGCTGACACTGCTTACCAGTGGCAGAAAAGTCCTACAGCAATTTTTCTTACTGAGAAATACATATGGCTGGTTCATAGAATCGTAGAATCGTGGCATAGAATCATAGGTCCTGGCAGCTCTAACGCAAACACAGCAGCCTTCAGCAAGACTGGGACCTGGGCAATACCTGGGGCGCCAGGGAGCCCAGGTCTGAGTGTGGCTCCTGTCTGCCTTGGGGAACTCAGTTGGGGAAAAATGTGTCTCCTTTTCCCCTGCAGTCCCACACATTTTCCTTGTGGCTGAGAGAGAGGTGGGTGAAAAATCCTGATTTTCAGCACTGTAGTCATCCATCTTTTGAGGAAAATGAAGGACAGCCTCTCTATTGCCATGAGGGAAGTTAATCTTTCTTCTTCTCCTTTTCCTCTCTTTCTGGCCCATCCCGCCCCCTAGGCCACACGGGAGAAAGGCATCGCTACTCACAAACCCTCCACCGGGTAAAGCACCTGGTCCAAGGGAATCTCTCGCCACTTCCATTGGCTTCATGCAGCGGGTACCGGGGAGCTCAGGAGCCACTTCCGTTAATGCAGCGAGTACCGGGGAGCTCAGGGGCAGTGCTCTGCTTCCTCAGCACAGCTGGGCTGACCGAGGCTGCCAAGGGGCTTGCAGGACCCAGCAATGAGCTTTTCTGATTTCTCTACTTTGTCCTGGCTTTCAGGCCTATTCAAAACCCAAGCTACCAGGTGAGGTTTCCACACATTCACCTGGGAAATGCTGTTTCCAAGCTTCCCCTCCTCTAGGAATGAACACTGCGGTTGATTTGAATCAAAAAAGCCAATGTTACAAAGGAGATCCAATAGGAAAGGAGGGGGGTGTGAAAGCTTGCAATAACTAAAAGGTGAGAATTATGATAGTTTGGATAACTTTACTGTCTACTTCCAAAACTGAAAATTGAGCTGGGCTGGTTTTTCCATCACATTCCTTTGTGGTGTATTCCCTCTCATGCCTTCACAGAAAGGCTGAGTCCCAGTGCCAGGTTAAACTTGCAACAGTTCGTTGTCTCCCTGTGCTTGTGACCTCAGCTTAATCACAAACACTATCCCGAAAAGAACACAAAAGCTTAAACAAAACTTTTCTTTAAAAAAACCCTCAGACACTACACCCACAACTTCATCTTATATTAAAGACGGGGGATTTAGGAGTTTCCACTTTGTTAGGGAAGTTCTTCTGTGACCAGGCACAATATAGCACCAGACACTGCGACATGGAACATGGCTTACAATGGGACATGTAAATATGGTATAGTCCTTTCTGTCTAGGAGGGTGGATTGCACAGCAGGACAGATCAATATCTTGAATAAGATCAGAGCCCTTCTGCTGATGGATGCTTGGGAAGCACAAAGTTTCTCATTCATTGTTCTCATTTTGCATGGTCAGATCTTTGCAAAAAAGCTGTGTTGTAACTGCAAAATATAAAGGCTTTATCTTGGTGACCTATAGCAATGGTGATACACATAGGGTACCTGCAGCCCAAATCGATCCGGAGGGGACGGTTTAGCTTACATGGCATGTGCCTAAGCTTCTCCCCCCTGGCACAGCTATCTACATTAAAAGCAAAGAGGTATGTCTCTAGCTTTGTGTCTCGGTGTAGCGCAGACACGACCCAAAGGTCCCGTACCCAATAAGAAATTCCATTACAGGGGGTACCACATAAGGCGTGTGGAATTAGCTCAGTGTGAGGAGGGAGAGAAATGAATACCAAACCCTCACAGTATGTGTGCATATGTATGTAAGTGACAACGTAACAAGAAGGGGTCACCATAATATCCTCTCATACTCTTTGGGAAACAAGCGACCTTTCAGCAGGCAGCTCTATATTAGCTGATTTCTTAGGTATGCAAGTTATCTAAAAACATTTGCTCCCTAATCTGCTCTCATCAGCTTCAGGTTATGGGAGTTCATAAATCCATGTACGTTTGACGCTAATGGAAAATCTGCATCGTGACTCCCTGGGGTGACCCAAGTGTGTGACAGTAACAAGCGAGCTATGCATTGCTCAGTTTGCCCACAAAAATACAAATTAAGAGGAAGAAAAGAGAGACAAAGGACAGAGGTCAGTAAGATGGCAGTATTAATATTTGTTCTGCCTGAAGCAGCCTTCACTTCCCAGAAGCAGACTCTCCTTTCAAAGTCCCTGCCAACACCAACCACAGTTAGTGGGGGACTCTGCTCATTTGTCACATTGAGCTGGCTGGGCAAGAAAGTGTGATTTCAGACAGCTGGAATTGCAAAGACCTGAGGGGGGTGTGAAGTATCTGCCTTAATATCTCTAATTTATCATCTTCTCCCTCCCCTCGCTGCAGGGGAGGAAGAAAGATACTGAACAGATCAGTCCAGAAGTGTAATGACACACGGCAGACGAAGTGGGACGCGATGCAGTGCACTGTTCCCATAGACTGGTACATATGTGGAAACAAGCTGTTTGTAAGAACTCGAGTTTGGAAACTGTCTTCAGTCTTTCCCCAAACTCTGGCTCCAGATGGTTCAAGAGAAATGGAAGGAAACCAGAGCAAAGAAGAGTGCTTTTGCTCTTCTTTGAATTTTCAACTTCTACAGCAGCTATCTGTCAGAAAGCACATGAGCAGGGCATCCTTGTTACACCCCAGTTACCTGAAAATGTGATCAGTAGCAAGTTTTGTGAAGCAAGTGAGGTCTCCTGAAGTAGAACCTGTGTGCTCTTTGGCTGTGCTTGTGCAGAAAGCTATCTCTTATTTCTGGGAAGGAGGAGGGGAAAGTCAGAGGAAAGTCCAAAATGTCATTGTACCATTGTGTCAGGTTATTTGGTAAATGGTGAGAGAGGACAGCTGGAATGAGAAGCCAGTGAACAAGTAGGCCAAGGAAGAAAAAAACCCAACACAAACAAAAATCCTTTTACAAAACGTTCATCCTTTGCACAGCTATAGACCCACTCCGAAAAGTGGCTCGAAGAGCTTTGCAAACATCAATATTTTTCTGATGAGAATAATACCTCCCAGGCTACTGGATAAAAACCTGAGGGGAGGGAGGGAGAGATCACTGACTATGCAGGTGTCTGAGTTGGCGGTAGTGAGAGCAACAACATTCTTTCTGGAAGGGAAGTGATGGTGTGTAAGGCCCATCTTTCAGCCCAGCTCAGATGTTGCAGTGTGGAAAGGGTATCTGGACAGTGTCAGACCCCAAGCAGTTTCCTTCAGAAGACTGAGCCCGTCCCAGAGCAGGTTGCTGTTAGTTTAGGGACCTTTGCAGCACAGCAAGCAGTTACAGCAGACCTGTCCCATCTATAGTCCTGGCTATCTATATCAGTTTGGTACAAAGTGACACCAACAAATTGGTGCTGCTCTCAGTGACAATTTCTTTGCTTTGGCCTTTCAGGCCGGGAAAGATAATGGTGTCTCCAGTCATCCAGTCCTGTGCAGTGGTGTTGAGGAATGATTTTTTTAATGTAAAATGGATACAGATGTTTCCCACCTGCCCACTATGGCATAAGGAGCGAGATCTCCCAGCTGGGGCTGTCTGAAATGCTTCTTGCACACCTCATGGCCATGCTGAGCAGAGCAGCAACCAGCAACTCAGACCAAGCACGAGTGCAATGGAAACTGTTAATAGGCACCAAGAGTCCTGATGTGAGACAGTAGCAACAAAGGGGTCAGAAAAAGAGAAGCGGTGATGCAGCAGTAAGAAAACCAGCACCTGATTCACTAAGAGTTACTTAACAGGGTTTATTATGTTTTCCTTTATTTTTTGTTTGGTTTTTTTGCATGGGCCCAAATGTTTAAAGCTAAAAACTTGAACAATTCAGAGATATTTCACACCCACACACCAGCATCCAGTGCAGAAAACACTCGTCTTAACATCCCAGTATGTGTTTAGACTAGTGTTTTACTAGAAAGAAGGAAATGGAGAGAGAAGGAGGGAAGCTAATGGCACCCTGGATGGAAGAGATCCCATTAAGACCTCCTGCAGTACAAAGTGTTGAAACTGCACTAGGTTGAGGGCTTCCCGAGCTGGTTCTATTAATACAATTACACTTGAAAGAAACACGAACGTGTTTTTGGCTGGATGGTCTCAGAGCAGAGGACTTCAAGCCTGCGTTAACAGTAAAGACCATATATGTTCTTGCACTTATTTATTATTCAGTCACCTACAGTATAAATGGCTGCATACCTTCATTACCCCAGAATCAGGGTTAAGAAGTTACTTTGCTTCCTACTGTGGACTGAGGCTGTTGGGTTGCACTTGCCTCTCTCACATTTCTACCGCTGTTTTTAACGCCTCCTTTTAGTTACCTGCTTCTGCCGTTTCCTCTGCTCACAGCTCCCCTCTCTTTTCTCTTCTTCATTATTGCCTCCTTGTGCCTCTTTCCTCTCCAGTACTTTTCACGTTAACATTGCCACTGAATATCAATCGAAAACAAAATAAAAGAAAATAAAACTGGGGTAGTTTGTTGGCTCCCAACGAAATGCTTACGGTACTAGACAGTATCAGGGAGACAAGAAATCAGAAGAAAGATGGGGCATTTGCTTTGCAACTTTTGTGATTTTGCAATGGCTCTCATGAATTGAATGCCAATTTTCTCCTACTGGTTCACGACCCAAGCATTGTAATGAAAACAATGGCTGTCACTGATGCCAGTGTGTGTTCCTGGTCCATAACCTGAATGTCAAAGCAGCAGAGTTATGGGATAAAAGGCAAAATGGCACAGCTGACTGAAATTTCCTAAAGGGCAAGAAACCAAAGTATCAGAATAAAAGGAGACTTTCAGAGAAACTCTGATCAGAACTATCACAGTTTAGAGGCTCATACAGAAGGATAATAAATATTTTCAGTAAATATTTTCCTTCCTTCCTTCCTTCCTTCCTTCCTTCCTTCCTTCCTTCCTTCCTCACGTATTTTTTGTAACTGGTTTCCATCTCGCAAGCATTTCACACAGCCATCTGCTCCCTTTGCACTTCCTTCCTCTGTTCCTCCAGGCCCTGATACATGGCAGTAGTCCTTCCCAAAGGTAAAATTTCCTTCTCAGTGACCATGGTGGTATCAGTGCATGCAAAACAGGAATCTGCAGATTCACAGATGATACTCTCATTTTTTTCTGTGTCTCATACCATTTCTCTACGCACACAGTAATTGCTACAAGAGACTAAAAGGGACCTCTGGTCTCTTCTGCTCAGTTACTCTCCTCTTCTGAGCTGGTTCTTTCCACTGGGGCTCCAGAATCAGAATCTATCCCAGGAAAAGCCTTCTCAGCACTGAAACTGAGATGAGTAAGCTGTGGGGAGGAAGCTGCAGTGCACAACACGTTTTAGGGTTCATTATTTTTCATTGCCAGGATGTTTATTCCTATTTCAATGATAAATTCCAATGCACAACCAAAATTGTCTTCACTTCTTGACCTCGGCACAGACTGGCCAACTCAGCATCCTAAGAACATGAGATGAACAAGACCCTGTGTTTAAAAAGGTCTCTTTTGTTCTTTAACACCCAACCACAAAAAGCAGTGTATACAAAACTCAGAGTCGTGAGACAAAAGGAAGACGGTCTCTTCTGAGCCTGTGGCCTCTTAGCCCACAAAGCTTGGGTATGTATCTCCATCCTGAAAGGACATTATGGGGTCAGGACCAATTGTTGTGTCAAGCTTAATCACATATTGACTTGCCAGCTTCTCTCTTTGCTATTCTTTCCAACATGACAACTGACTTTAAGCAAGTTGCCTTTCTTCTCCTTCCCCCTCATCCCTCACAGATGCCCATCATCTTCATAGCTACATGCCAGAATAGAGGGAGACATTTTCTGTGTCTCTACTGTTCAGGGAAAGCCCTTCCCACACTAAACTTTGGGCTGAGTCCAGACATCACATCACATCACAAGCCCAGTCCATGATCAGCTAGCTTCCTCCCAGTCCTTTCCTCCTCACAGCTCACAGCAACTTAGAGTCTCATCTCAGAGAAAAAAACAATGCCAGGCACCTGCATCTCTGTAAAACACAGAAGGTGTCAGTGGAAACGGCAGAAAAGTGGCAGAAAAGAAATATGCTGGTGTTCGTTCACCAATGCCTGGAAATTAATGAAACCATCAGTTTACTTCGCCACAAAGCAGTGACCCACACAAGATGGACCTGGGGCAGAAGGAGGGCTGATGTGAGAGATTAGACAGAGGGGAGAGGGTGTTTATTGGCTAAGATCCTTCTAAAGATATTAAAGATAATACCTTATCCTGCAAAGTCTTTCCATAGCTGTTGTAAACCAGAGCCTAGTTGTTTTAGCAGGGAAGTCAAAGCTGTGACATGGTTGACAACTCAATTCACTACAACGGGTATTTTGTAAATCACAAGTGTTTAGCTTTTTCTACAATCACTATTAATTGAAAGCATTTTTCCAGGTCTGTGGTATACTGCAAGCTAATAGAAACTGTACTGTGTGTATGCTTTAGTATCTGTGGTTTGAGTGCTTTCATAGATTTCTTTAATCTGCCTAAAACTACAGGTTTCAAGTAAACTTTAGCATTTGAGCCAGACGCCTCCAATTAACTCTATTGATTTAGCTGAATGTACCAGGGAGGCCCAAGGCATTAAAATGAGTTGCATGAAGAAACCTACCCAGAATAAATATAATTACAACCTAAGCTTATTGTTCACAATGGCTTGACCTCCAGATGGTAACTCACACAATTAAAATGCTTTCATTTCTTCAAGAAGACAGACAGGGTACAAAAAAAGAGAAGGAAAAAAAAAGCCACACATGCAGTGACTCCATGGCTCCAGAAAACCAACACCGCTGCTTACTGCTGGGCTGCCCATCCTCTTGTGGATTTGGCAGCTCATGCCCCAAATGAGACACTCAGGCACCAAGGACATGAGGTGGCATCACCCTAAACACTGATCCAGAAGAGTGCATGCCGGCTGGGGGCTGGAGCCCCTTCTGTTCATGCTGCTTCCATGGGACTCAGTGTTTGAGATAGTGGTCACCAGCTCAGCTGCAGGCAGCCTGGCATGCCCAGTGCCTGCCCAGGTCAAGGACATGCTGTTCTCACCCACTGCCACTGCCGCTGCCAGGGACATAAATGCCACACCAGCCAACAGCTTATCGCTTTCAGCAGCCAGGCTGCTCCCTGCCCCACACCTGCCTTTGCTGCTGGGTTGAGCACAAGGGTTATGGAAAGACAAAGGGTTTTTGTGGGTGCACAGCAAGAGGTGATATTGGAGGATGCTGGGGAGGGAGCTAGGAATTGCAGGGGTTTGGCACAATCGCGTTTCAAAGCTAGGCTGGGTTCATCTGGCTGTCATCCATGTGTCCATACAGCAGCTATTGGGAGGGCCCAACCAGCCCTCCAGCTTCGAGGTAAAATTTAAAAGAGAAAGTTAAAAAAAAACCCAATCAGGTGAGAGGAATTGCAGGAATTACATGCTTAAGCAAAACCTGCCCATTTCATTGCTTTGTCTCTGTGCTATTGTGTTCAGTTAAATTGGAAACTGCTTCTCATAGCAATAGCCAGTACCGACATCACAGCCTGGGACTTTAGGTTTGTAAGAAGTCAGCCAGTGGGAATGACAAGAACGAAAGTATAGTGTATATACAATTTTCATTTTCTTCTTTCTCTCGGGTCTTGGACACGTTGGGTCAGTTGGATGACATTTACAGAACGAGCCCCCATTCCTTCACACTCTGTAGGGAAAAAGACCCCACACTCCAGTCTTCTGTCACTACCTGAACCAACATCAGTGGTTTGTTTTTCTACCTTTAAGCAGAAACTTAACTTCCAATGAAAGATGCTGAAATTACAGTCCTGCAAATGAAGGTCTTTGTATATCCGCAAAATGATTATATCACAAGGAAAGCTGCACCAAGCAGAGAAATACTTGCTCTTGGTCTACGCTGACCTGATTTGCAGTCTCTGCCCCAGCAATGAGGGCCATTTCTCTGCTCTCATTTATTTGCTGTGACAACTTTCAAGGGTACTACATGCATAATAATACTTTCTCCTTCCCATTGCAGGCAGATGTCCCATGAGATTCTTGCCAGCAATATAGACTCAGCAGAAGGAGAGCAAGCCTGGAGAAGACACCTTTATGGCTTGGTGTGAGCCATACCTACCCTTTACCCCATGGAAGGGGAATTGCATACTTGTTAGTGCCTTCACCAATGAAAGCCCTAAGGTCAGCATTGTGTGCAGGAGGATCCAGGCTGGAACAGGTCCAGGGAGGATAAAATACCTCAAATGCTATACTCTGCAAGACCCACATAATTAGATACAGCTATGTGCCACCCAGGGTTACGGATAGAAGGAGCCACGTCCCAACCTACCAACATGTCTGGGGGTGGCCCCACATACAGCTGCAAAGGAAGGAGGGAACAGGCCATAACCTGACTGTTGGGTGGCTCAGTAGCTTCTCTCCTGCCCCAGATCTGGGCAGAACTGGTGACTTTGCCTCCAGGACAGTGGCAGGGAAATGTCAGCCCTGGGGTGGTGGGCTGGAGTTGAAGGTTTTCTGCTTTCCCCACCTCTCTCTGTATTTCCACATGGGAGAAACTGAAGCATGACACACTGCCAAGACCATAGTGCCTATAACTGCTCTTCTTGCAGCTCTCTCTCCCTCCATGCCCAACTTCCTTCTCTAGCCTCTCAGCTTCTCAGCCCTTCTCTTCCCAGCATGGCTGTTTTTTTCCAGAGGAAATATTAGAAATATTTTGACTGAAACTCTAAAGAGATACCCAGTGTGGGCAATTTCAGCTCAAACTGTTCAGTTCTGGGGAAGTTGAATTGTAGCTGACACAAAGTCTGTGACGAAAGGGGCCAGGGAAACAGCCAGAGTCCAAATTTTTTCTCTTACGGAGAGGAAAACTGAACTCTGCCAGCTGGGACTGACAGGGACAGAGCACAAACAGCATGCACCAAGTCCAACACGCGCCAGCTCCTGCACGGCACACCAGAGCACAAACAGCAAACAAGAGCAGGAGAGAGGGGAGGGAAGTGATTTCACCTTCTAAGATGCTCTCAGAGCTACTCATGGGCCTTAGGAACTGACAGGCATGAGCCACATACTTTCAGAGAGCAAAGGAGAGATCCTAGTGCTCGTGGCAGCTCTTCCAGGAAAGAAGAAACAGATTCAGAGTGTGTGGTGGGATTGCCTCTATCCCGCTGTCTTTCTTCTTCCCTCCTGCCCTTTTCCCTCCAAGACAGACACCTGTGGCAGCCAGTTTGAGTTGTTCAGGGAACAGTTTTGCTGCTGGTGACTGCACATGGCAAATCCTGAATGCCCAGCACTCTTCAGCCCAGGGAGAAGGGAATAAAAGGATGACCAAGCAGAGAGAAGGGCACACAGCGCCCAGCCCAGGAGATTGCTCTGGCAGGGAAATCTCAGCCCACCTGCACAGCCCTGTTAGCAGACACATTCCCTCTGGAGATGCTGGCAGAGGAGATGGCAAACTCATAGCTACAGCTACACTGACAGGGGTAGCAATATGAATCCTCCTGGCAAGTTACTCTGCTCCCCAACATTCCAGTGTAATCACCTGCAGGAGTCTGGTGCACAGACCTGGACCTAAGCTGCAGCAAAAACAAACTTGTAAGCTCCTTATTTAAACACTTAAGGCCTTCTTCTGCTGATGTCAATGGATGTATTTCTCCTCTGACACAGGTTCAAGGCTCAAGCTCTGACACCATTTAAATGTTGCTAAGCAGCATCCTTCACACTAGAAGACAAAAGATAGCAATAGCCCAGTAGTTGTTCCTTTGTGCACGAAATAACCCAAAATGACATTTAAAAGTGAAAAGCACAGGCTTTCATGCAACAAGAAGAAACCACGTTTTTTTCCGGTCATATTGTGCCCTTAAGAGAGAAATAGAAATCATGAAAGCAACTGTTACAAAACTGCAGCACACATTTTCACCAGTCTGAACATTTCTGAAATGTCAGAGGGAAAAAGGAGACAGACAAAATCCAAAACCACTTCGGGAAAGTTAAAATGCTTGGTAGGAAGCTGCGGTTGTTGGCTCAGCAGTCCTGCAATGCCACATTATCTTCCCTGAGCCCACTCCTGTTTCAGGCAAGGAGACACGCACAGTAGTCTGTGCAGGCACTGACTCTGAGAGCAGCAGTTTGCTACCAAGCAGTAACTTTCTGCTCCTGAGTCCAAATATGTCAGTTTGCTTTTGGCGAAAAAAGTAATACCCCAGCTAAACAAGGAGCCTGACCATCCACAGAAGATAAGAACAGCTGAGCTTTGGACTTCCATCAGGGGAGGCAGTAACTTTGTCCTTGGTAAGCATCTGTTGCTGCATGGAGTTGAGTGAAAAGCCAGCAGAAGTGACGGAAAGAAAGAGCTTTCAGAGGGAATGAACTCAGAAAAAACTGACTAAACTCACACAGCCAAGGCTTACTGTTCACTGGAGACAATTTGGCAAGTCCGCCTTTGCTTTTTAATGTTTTCTAGTGATCATGAAAATAATCCTTTCACGCTCTGCAAAGGTAATTTCTGGAAGAACAGCAGATGAATAACTTATTTGACTCAAAATTTGATGAGGAGATGCGCTGAGCCGTACCTTTTGGCTGAGGGAGCAGAGATTGACAAAGTTGGGAAAAGGAAACGAAAGGGATGAGTCTGCAGCTAAAGCAATGGGTGCTGAGATGGAGCTAGTGTGGCAGACCGACCCGTGTGACTGCAGGCAAGGAAGCTCCTCTTGAGAGGTTCCGGGAACAGCCACAGCCTGCACAGGGCAGGACTGTCCTTCCACCTCAGAGCAGACTGAAATCCTGGCTTGTTCCTCTCACTGGCTGTGCACAAGGCCCGGTACAACAAAGCCCTTGATCTCACACAATATCACAGTATCATAAGGTTGGAAAAGACCTTTGAGATCATTGAGTCCAACCTATGACCCAACACCTACACCTACTCCTACTCCTACTTGTCAACTACACCATGTCTCGCTCGGAGCCTGTGAGCATTACCATATTGCAAGCACACAGCCAACCTTCTGAAACGCTGAGCATTTTCTGCCCTCCCTGGCCCTTCATGATGTGGTGTTTTGACTTTGGTTGATACATTTGCACATGTGATACACACATACCTACATATACATATACGTAGGTAGATAGTCGGACATACAGATATATGCATATGGGCATGGATGAAGTAATTTCATCCAGACTCCTCAAAATGTATGCCCAGACTTAGCATGGCTTTCCCTGGGCATGGCAACAGCAGCCAACTCCCTGCAGGGTCCTGATGAGGGGGGCAGCCCTGACCCACTACCCTGCTCCCCCCCCAGATAGATGGCCCAGGTTATTTAAGAGGGGTTCTTCCATGTGAAACCATGGTGGAGTGCCATCTGCTGGGCACGCGCAGGGCTCTTCTGGCATAGGAGGGGAAGAAAGCGGAGAGAAACCCTAGAGAAATAGTCTACATCTGTGCTAGGGCATCAAACTTCCCTGAGACCCTTCCCCAGCCAGCTGGCAGGGAGCAGCCCACAGCCAGGCTGGTTCACCCTGCAGCTCAGCATGGTCCCTGCGACGTGCAGAACGGCAACAGCCACCGGCTCCCACCAACTCCTAAACTGTCCAGGAGAATTTCTGGGGAGAATCCCAGTGGATGCAGGCTGAAAACATGCCAGGGGTCATCCTGATGGTGTGGATGTACCCGCAGCAGCCAGCACCAAGGGATATCCCTTGTTCCTGATCGATTTGTTAGCACAGACACCTTTGGGTGATGTGCGTGTGATTTTGAGCAGGCCAGAGACAGGAAGAAGGATGAATAGGTTTCATACCTTAACAATCCTTCACAGCAGCTTTGAATAACATCTGGATGTACCTACTTCTGACCATTATCTACAAAGTGAGATTCCTCCCCCTAAATGTACAGGCACCCCAGCTGACTGCTTGAAGTAAGTTGCGTGACTCCCTCATGCTTAAAAACCTCTAACAGGCAAATCACCTCGTTTTGAGCCATTCCTCTCTGTCCTGTCTTCTCTGATTCATCACAGATGGTGGCAGTCACTGAAACCTGAATCGCAGCTGCATTGTGTCAGCCCACCTCTGATTACAGTGTGAATGGGGAATACAAAAGGAGGAGGGAAAGTTAGAAGGGGAGAACAGGAGGCAAACTGCAAATTAAAGGCAAATCAGAAGGTTGGTTTCGGCTATTGTGTAAATGGGATGGCTCAAATTTCCACCATGCCAGGAAACTGCGAGACATACCATGGTGCCAAAGACCAAGAATATTCAGGATAACAGCTATTAAGAGCCCTGCTTTTTTTTCCTGTTGGACATCCAACAACCTCATGCATTTCTCTACAGCTGCAGCATGTTTCCTTTCCACCACTAAGGATGCTGGGAACCAATGGAAAAATATGCAGGGACAAACTTTGTCAAGGGCTCTCAGAAAACAGTTACAAAAGAACTGAATCTAAATCCATAAATGTTTTGCCAGCATGCAGTAACCACTAATTCTAGTTTCCTCCGTGAAATACGTCAAAAACAAGCTTTGTCTCCATCAATCAATCGCTTCCCAAAAGTCAGAAAGAGACCTTCATGGGAAGGAATGGTTAAACTGAACAAGCAAAAAGTAACGTGTCCTTCAAAGCAAGTACATACTTTCCTGTCTGCAGGGTTTTATTCATGTCCTTCCAGCCCACTCCAAACACAAACTTATCACTCTCAGGTTTTTGTGCCAAATCAATAACAGCTTGCACTGGGATTGTGGAATGCTACATCTGAAAGCCTCTCACACACTTTGCTGGATTGATAATAATTAATAGCTGCCAAGGACATTCAGTGTTGTTGAGTGGTTGTTAGCATGGTTTTCCCGTGGACACAGTTTAGACTGAGACTTTCCAATTTTCCTGGATGGTATCTGGAAACCAGGAGATTTCTCTCCATTTTTGTGCTCAGTCCCTTGCAGAAGGTTAAGAAAACCTCCCATGAAGCCCTTGGACTGAAATCCTTGTTGATGGACAAGGGCTGCACCTCTTTTAAAACCTCTTCCCACACAGCAGGCCTGTTCAGTCGCACTAGAAAGGCACAGCTTTCCCACCCATAAGGACGTCCAGGTTTTGGGTAGGTGAAGTAGCTCTGGACAAGCTTTTGGGTTGCAGAGGAATATAAAAACACTGTGTGTCACAGGCTGAAGGATTTGTTCCAGATGTTTTCTACCTCTTGCTCTTATTATTCAACTGTTCTGATAGGGTTAGAAACCTTAAGAAGTATGCCTGGATCGTAAGCTGCCTTTATTTCACAGTCATTCTGGAGCTCATTCTAGAAGTGATGCTTTGGGGAGCAACAAGTCTAACAACGTCACTCAACACAGTAGCTAAAGGAAGCAAGAGAAGCTCAAGGGAAGTATTCAACTCCTGGCTCTGCAGTTGTCTTTTGTCAGCTCCTCTCCGAACAAGGGAGGTAAGTTTCTGAAGTCTCCCTATTTCTTTCTTTTTCCCTTGGTTCAGCTGGAGCCAGGAGACCTGCAGAGCCAGCAGGCACTGAGCAGCTCAAAGGCAGCATTCTCGCAGAAGGACAATCTGGCAGGCAGCCAGGAAAACAAATGACCCTGGCTCCCAACACCTCACAGGTAAATCTGTGTGCTTTAACAGGCAGGTGTTTCCACTTCATCTCTTCAGCTTCAGTTCCTGCTTCAATTTTTCATCAGAAATGCTTGTGAGAGCATGGGACACACCTCAGCGGGGTGCAGTACAGACCAAAGCTTCAGCATCTGCCGTTTTCTTTATTGTTTTCTCTCTTCAATGAAACGTGGGTGCTCTCTTGAAGATGGCAGTTGGATGGGCAGCTACATCAATGACCTTCAATGACTATGATTTTCTCATAGTTGTGTGGTCATCTCTAGGCTGTAGAATCAAGACACAGGATCAGACCAAGTTCTGGCTAAGGATGACCAGCATGGAAACTGTAATGGGAAATACACGCCCAGAAGCCAGAGTGTGCCGGCAGGCTGCAACCGCTCTAGTGCCTGCATGAGTTACTGGGAAAGATAGCTACTTATGGCAGGGCCGAATCTAGTTCTTATTCCCAGCAGTCGCGGTGGCCAAAAATCCAATCTGAACAAATGTGATTTAGTCCATTAGCAGACATCAGAGAAGCTACCTGCCTTGACAAAACCCAGCTATGTTTCTAATTAAGCAGAGATGGCTCAGAGTCTGTGTTACCACTGTGGTTACCATCCCAAATTCCCACAACAAATTACCTGCATTTCTCACTGTTAACAGAATTACCTATTTATCTAACATCATCTGCCAAACACTGGAGAACATACTTGCACAGAAGTGTTATTGTAGCCATCACTTGAGATTTGTTTGAACAGCGCTTATGAGTTTTACACCTTTGACACAAGAGTCCATTTACAGCCTGAAGCACAGCAGTTTCTTTTTAAGTCTAAACAAAAAGAGGCCAAGGGCTTAGGTTTCCCTTTCTTTGTATCTTTTTGCTGTTCATGGTACCAGTACCCAAAGAGACATTTTGGGTTTTGCTTCTGGTTGACTGACAGAAGTGAAGGAAAGCCTTACCCTCTCATCTCATGCAGTTGAGCTAAGGTGGATATTTCATCCAGGGCTGCAAACTAAAGTTGCTTTACCTTAGCTGGATCAGCCTGTTTGTTGTAACTGTGCTATAACTGAAGCACTAATGCGCAATACTAAGGCTGGTGTTAAACCAGCTAGCATGGATATGAGCCACAGCAAAGCTGCATTAACAGAAAACTCATTGCCAAGCCCACTGGAGATCCAGGTAGTGCTCAGGTTATCGCTCCTGCCGGGCTTCCTGCTGCCCAGGTCCCACCATGCTGTGCTGTGGTCCTACCCTGGGTTTTCCTTCACGAGTGATGAGGACGAAAAGAACAGCCAGTTTCTCTCCTGGCTGCTTTTCAGAACCCCTCCCCTGGTTCCTGTCCAGCTGCTGCAGCCGCGGGGGATGGCTCCTGGAAAGAGATGCCCAGACACTCTGACCTTCAGTTTCCTGCAGGCAGCGGTGGAGGGCAATCCCTCTGTGAGGAGAAGCGGAGGAGGAGTAAAAGAAGAGTAAATCCTGATCTGCTCTGTCTCAGGTGGATAATACTGTGAAACAGTAAAAGTACATTGCCAGGGTCCCAAAACACATCCTGGACCTGGGCAGCACTTCATCTGCAAGAGACACGGGGACAGTAATTTTCTGCTTAGTTTTAAAAATAATCATGCTCATCAGCTGCAGTAGTGGCTCCCAGTCAGGGTTTTCCTGGTTCCCACTGTCCAGTTTCACCCTTGTGGGCAGGCAGAAGGATAATCCCGCCGTCATCTGTGCCTCTGGCACCTCAGCCCCTGACATCGTGGAGTTTCCTGCCTGTCCTGGCATGCCCTGTCCTGCTGCATCACTGGGAGGAGAGTCCTTGAGGCCACTGTGCCCCTTCCCAGAGGGAAGAGGGGGGCAAATGCTTTGCCAGGACCCTTGACTGATGCAGGGTCCCTGGGCTCCATGCAAAAAGTGGCCTGTGAATTTGGAGGAAGCTATCTCCACCTTTAGTTGCAGGGATGGCTGGATTGGAGCTGCCTCCATGCAGGGCTGAGCCCTGTACCCCTGCTCCACGGCTTCTTGCAGGGACCAAGGAGAGAGTAGTTTGCTGCCCACTGTGCCAAAGACAGGCAAACACACTGGCAGAATGTGCTCATGCTTTAGGAAGCGATATGACATGGGTTTGAGCTTGACTGAGGATTGGCACAGGGACCTCCAAGGGACCTCTCATGCTGATACAGCAGGTAGTGGATCTGGCAGCGTGGACGATGGTCATCTTCCTCCAAGTCAGTCATACTGGCAGGTGTCAGTCACTACAGTGTCAGCTACACTGGAGGGAATAAGGGTGCTGAACTCCCGCCTAGAGCACGATGTCCCAGCAGACCCGGGTTTCTGCAGCTCTCTGTAACAGGGAAAACACCCTCCATATTCACAGCAGCCTCTGATTGGAAACTCAGAGGCACGAAGGACTGGGAGGTTCTGCAGGATCCAGAGCGAAGGCTGAGGAAGAAAGCACAGAGAAGCAGGGACTTGGACTGGTCCTTGGGAAAAAAGGCAGAGCAGGCAGGGGTAGCTCCCACCAGGAGCATGGCCTGGGGTGGGTGGAGGAGTCTGGGGGCACAGGAAGGAAACATGAACAAGAAGGAAGGGGACTGTGGATGAGGAGGCAGAGTGGGAATGGTAAGCAGGGCACAGTGAGGGACTTCAGGCAAGGGCTGAAGCCTGGAGAGGGGGAGAACTGGATATAGCAAAAGGACAAAGACTGGGCAGAAGGTGGAAGAAGATGTGCAATAGGGACAAGGGAAAGCACTGAGTAAAATAAGCCTTACCCTTATGAAGAATGTAAGGGTTTTTTTCTGTTTAAGTCTTTTTTATTTTAATTGCAGATATTCTCTCTTTCGCCCAGCTTTCTTTGCTCATTGTTACCCTCCCGGTAAGTGCCCCTGTATTGGTGTTTCATTCTGCCTCTTGCTCTGCCAGTACAACTGTCATTGCATGCAATGTCGTGTATTCTCTATGAAATGATGCTCAGATAAGCAACCTATGCGTGCAATACAACGGCTGCTCTTACCTCTGCTCTAGGAAACAGCTCAGACTCCTTGCCTGCAGTTATCTTTTTTTTTTCCTTCTCTTCATCTTCTTCTGTTCCTCAGGTCTCGATTTTCCCTCGTGCTTCCTGCAGCCTGGCTCCTTGCCAGCTTTGCCTCCCCACCTTGAGCTGCGTTTATCCCTGTTCCTCCCATTGGTATCACTTGCAGCACTTCCTTCCCTTGCCCAGATCAGCCTTGCTGAGGCAGCTGGAAAGGAGCAATATAACCGAGAGGACGTGAAGAGCATCTATTGCAGATCTCTGTGGTCATGGCTAAGGTCAAAGAACCAAAAGCTTATGGTTTGTGCGTGGGTGTTATGTAAACAACAGTAATTATTCATTGTCAAAACTTCATAACTCATCCTAAACTCAACCGTTTTTGCTGGACTGTTCGCAGTGGCTGCTGCTTCTAAAAACTCACTTTAGTCGTATTTTAGCCTTCTTCTTCCAGCTGTAAATCTTTGCTATTACTTTTAAAGAAGTCATTGTCAGAGTGAATTTCCCACTTCATCCTCACTTGCCACTAGAGGTGTGATCCTGCTGGATATGGCCCCCCCAAACATATTCTCTTGTTTTTGTGAACATGTGAATTTGTGAATTTTTCAGCTTGTTACAAAGCGACAGCCGTGGCCTGAAAGTGTGTGAGCACAAAAGGGCATCGCTTCTGGTGCGTTCTGTGCATTTGAAGGACTTCCACTAAAATGAATGGAAGCACCTTCCCATTAACTCAGCAGCTTTTAGAGCCTCTTGCACTGAGGTGTGTCAGCCTTTACGTACTGCTCATGCTTTTGTTTACAGAATCCCACGTGGATGGAAAGTTGCATTTTGATTATAAAGGAGGAAGTGGCAAACTGTTTAAGTTGTTCCAGTGGAGACAGACACTTAGCTTACATAAAGATGGCCTCATTTTCTTCTTTTTGACTAGAGATTTGGAAATTACATTAGCTTTCCAAAAGTCAACCTCAGGAGTTAGGTCAACTGGGTAAGCAGCAAATACCTCCAAGGGTAACAGAAAGCCATCAGGGCTTCAGCATACATGGGCTTCTGATGACCCTTCACTTGCCTTTTCAGAGGTGTAAGTGTAAGGAAGAGGGTGGAGTTTCTTCCTTACACCTAGATCTCCTAGAAAATCCCTTAGCAATCCCCATCCTCACACCCCTTTCAAGAATGCTCTTCCATCCTCCTTCTGCCACCACATGCAGAGTAATCCTCCTTTTCCTGCGTCACCCATTCAGTGATCCTTCTTATTCTGCAAGATCACATGCGTTGCGTACAGGAACCTCCTTCTCATACTCACAGGGTAAGCACTGAGCTGGGGAGAAAAAAACTCTCCTGTTTTCTCACACATTGCAAATAAAGCCTCCCTTTTTTCCCATTCCCCTACAAGACCCGGGCAGTTTATATACTCTTTCTTTCACTTCGATGCCACAAGACCACTTTTCTGAGTGGTACCAACTGCAAAGGTGCTACTTATCGACATTTTCAGTTAGCATTTGCCTCCTGTTTCAGTTTGCTGCAATAACTTTTCCCACCCACCCTCCTGCTCCTCTGAGGTCATGAGCAAGGCAACACCGTGCTGACAATTCTCTTCTGTCATAGCACCAGGACATGCTGAAAGAACAGACCAGGACTAGGTTACCCTGCCAGCTCCCCCACGTACTTGTGTCCTTGGAGCTCACAGAAAGCACTGTATTGCAAACCAGGGTGCTGCTTCCCCCCAAGGGAAGCTTGTGCTAGCTTGTAGACTCAGGTAAAGAAGAGCTGCATTTTTTTAAGTATGAGAAAGGTGAAATGAAGGAAAAAATATCCTGTGAAATGGCCTCCCCCACTATGCGCAATGTCGAAGTGTGAGAGTTCACAGACCCTCTTCTTCCAGTGTCACAAACCCTGCTGCAGCCAGCACGACTCCTGAGCACCTAAGGGAACAACTCTACACTTTAACCATGCAGCTGAGCAGAGGAGAATAAGTGGTCTCAAAATCTGCTGGTTTCTAGATTAATGTCATTTTGTGACTCCAACAGAAGAGCAAAATTAGGATGGAAATTATAAGATCCAAAAGTGACAGTGATACCCTACCTTTCTCTTCCTCTCCCCATCACCGGTACAAGAGCTTGGCTCTGCCTCACCCCAGGCATCCTCTCTCTTATTTGATGGAGTTGACTTAATGCAGGAAAGGTGATGAGAAGGAGAAAGGTTTAAATCAAACCCGATTACTGGGTGATAGGCTTCCCTGGCAAGCTGTTCTGGGACTGACCCAAAAGTTGTCAGCTCACTGCTTGCTCCCTGACAATGCTGTTTGAAGGGCTAGGGAGCCTTATGAAATGCAGCCTTTCTCTCAAAGCTCTTTTCAGCTCCAAAACTCAGCCCCTCCTTCCTCCTGGAGAAGGGCAGGAGTGTGCTGAGGGCCATCAGGAGGCTGAGCAGTGTGTGGCTTTTAACTAGCCCTTTGGCTATTGGTGGGCAAACAGATGGAGGAAGAGCCCCACAAGCGCTTTGTCTGAGACTCTTGAAATGGCATGCTCTCACTGTGGCTTTGGGAGTAATCCACCTAAGAGATTACTCTGGCGTGGCTGCGAGATAATCCTGCCAAGCCATTGCATGTGCTCAGCCGCCGTCCCCCAGACGCCAGAGCTGTGCCTAGGCCTCTCCCAGGCCATGTGAATGGCTCGTGGTGGCCCTGGGGACCTCGGGATGGGCACTGGGCAGGATCCAACCTGCAGCTGCTCCTCGTGCCAGCGAGTGGAAAGGCATATGCTGGTCCGAGGCTGGTAATAGGGAAAAGGTGCCATTGCATCAGTGGTGGTGGCCATCGCAGGCACAAGCCTCCAAGGTTGACAGGTATCTCTTGGCAGGGTGGGAAGCAAATCCCTAACTTTGGAGCTCAGAAAGTTCATAGAATCATAGAATCATAAGGTTGGAAGAGACCTCCAAGATCATCAAGTCCAACTGTACCTGTCTCCTTACTAAACCATGTCCCTAAGGAACTCATCTATCCATCATTAAACACCTCCAGGGATGGCGACTCCACCACCTCCCTGGGCAGCTGTTCCAATCCCTGACCACCCTTTCAGTGAAAAAATTCTTCCTAATGTCCAGTCTAAACCTCCCCTGGTGCAACTTGCGGATACTCTATGGAAAAGGTGGTAGGAGACAGTCCTGGCTGTAGAAGAGACCTGAGCTTGGTGACTGTGGAGATCCTGTCCAGTCTCATGCAGGAAAGGAAGGGAACGGATTACTATAGGCATGATGTCAGTGGTAGAGGGACAAGCACAGAGGAGTTGTAGTGTGCTGCAGTGGGAAATCGTGCTGTTCCAGACCAAGCTACAGCAAGGTCAACTAACATTGGCCAACACCTAAAATCCGGTGGGATACAGGCCATTAAAAGCGATGAAGAAATATTTAAAAAATTATTCTGAAATGAGTCAAATGCATCCATTTTTTTTTCCTCAATTCAGTCATAAATGCAGCTACTAAAACAGATTGGGTTATAAATAATAATAATAAAAAAAAAACACAACAAAAAACCCAAACAAACCTGGGCCAAAGCAGCATGAGTGTTTTATTTTTATTAAAAAATGGAGAGTAACAAAGTAAAGCTGTAATAATAATATGAAAACGTTGACTAATATCTGTGAAAAACTTGGAGAGCCATAGAGGGAATGAGCTATTGTGTTTTGTGGTGGGTGGAGTGCTGGTGAAGTGTTTGTGGTTAGGACAAAGACAATGAATTTTGCAAGCAGAGCTGATGAGTTTTATGGTTTACTCCCTGCACCAGTAAGGAAATCACTCATGCTCAAGGAAGGCAGAATAGCCAGACTTTTGTTGAGCTAACCAGAGTCTCTTTTGAGGGTCTTTTTTCTCCTCTTTCCTTTTTCCCGTTCCACTACTCAGTGCCATTGATAATTACATTTCAATACTGCAGAAAGAAAAGCAGTGACAAAGAACTCCTTCTTTTTGAGTCATATCAAACCTATTACTGCAAACCCAACAGCACCTGCCATTTTACCTTGTAGAGCTGGCTTTGTGGATGGGAGCTGGTGTGACCTGGCTAAGGAAAGGCTGCATCTGTGAAAATGTCAGTGAAGTATAATAAAAGTTCAAAGGAGGAGAAGAGAATGGGAGATAAGAGAGCTTCAAATCTTCATTTAAAAAGGAAAGAAAATCTGATTAAGATGTGCTGGCTAACTCAAAACATATTAGCCTGAACATCAAAGGTTCATAATTCGTCCACGTGCTGTAGATAATTATCAGTTTAACTCGATACTTCCTACAGCGACAGAGCTGACGTCAGACTGCTTCAGCAACCAACTTTCAAACCAGTCTCTGACATTGAGTGAGGGCACCGCAGCTGACATGCCATTCCTCCCCCTGCCCCTTACAGCCCTGAATGCATACATGTGTCAAAAAGTCTGCTCAGACCCTCTCTCAGCTGCCCAAAGCCTGAGACCCAGGCAAGACCGAGAGAGGAGGCGAGTGGCTCCCAGGCAGCTCTGAACCTCTTGAAGTTCCCCTGTCCTGCAGCACGTACTGCATAGGACAACGACAGAAAACCTTAATTTAAATGGGCCTCCGGGGACTCTGTCAAAATACGGCCTGCAAAATAAATGTCACACTCTGCTTCCTCCAGTCCACTGAAATCTGGAGATGGCCGCGAGCTGGCTCCTCCACTGCAGTAAAAACTGCTCCTGTGCTGCAAATTAGCGAGGTACGCAAGGCAGCTGGTGGCCTGTTCCTGCCCTAGCTCTCTTCACCCTGCTTGACCAGCACTGGGGCAGAGCTGCTGGGGCAGTGCAGGTGGGGGACACAGCGTTGGGGGAGCGGTAGCTGTGCACACAACCTGTCTGCCTCTCGGCCAGCTATGGTTTCATGTCACGGTTTGGCTAGGGGAGCGAAATATTTCCAAAGACAGAAGGTTAGGGCAGAAGGCAGGTAATGAATCCCAGAGCTTCCAAGAGAGCTGTGTGTAGCATGAACATAAGAATTATGTGACTTCAGGGAATGGCAAAGCAAAGCATTTTCCTTCTATGTTCAAGAGACTTCTGTTCAGTAACAAGCTCTCCCCAAGAGCTGAAATGACCTTCTGTCTTCCTGTCCGCAGGAGAGAGAGACAGGACGCAGGCAGAGTAGAGGTCATGTTTTTGTTAGAGGGAAAAAGTAGTCAAAGGCCAGATGATGAAACGCTTCTAATCCCTATGACTCTTCATACAGTGGAGCTGGGAATTTCTCCTTCTGTCCACCCATATGCAGCCCCATGGCAGTTTTCTTTCATGAAGAGCTCCTTGAACTTCATCCACAACCTCAAGACTACCTTTTCTACATCCTTTTTTAATTTAAGGACGTTATTGCTTTGGGGAAGGAGGGGGGAAACGCTAACAATTACAACTAAGTCCCCTGCTGAGAACTCTGTCATTACCCTCATTACCCCATCCCTGTGGAATATGCTTTTTTTTTTCATGTACTCAATCGTTTGTTTAATGGTTAGCCAACTGTGCGTGAAGCTTCAAGGTCTATGAAGAATGAAACCTAACCTGCAAGATGCTCTGCTAAGTCAAATGTTTACAGTAAGCACAGCAGTCCATTAAACATCTTTCTGAAGGCTTCTGAAGAACAGCTTGAGGCCAATAAAATAGTCCAGATTTTTTGGGGGGGAGTGGAGAAATAGACCCATAAATAATCCTTCCTGTCTGTGCCAAGTCCGAAATGCAGGCATCTAGGACTATGGAGAGTAAGCCAGCTCACTTTAGAGCAAAGTGGATTCATACTCTGTGGAATATTAAACACACACGGACTGATTGACCTCCCCTGGAAATTCAGTTCTGTCCCACTCGGCAATCAATTTCACAACTTCAAACAGCATAAAGCATAATGTGTTTATTTTAGCAAAAGGAACTCCAGATGCAGAACTTCAACCTATTCCTACAATGGTGCTTTAATTACCCCAAAAGGCTGACAATAAATTTACATTTTAAGTAAGAATAATGAATTATGTATGATTTGTGTAGCACTTTCTATGTAACTAACAAATGAGCACAGAGAAAGGCTATTTTGTTCGCAATTACAGACCATTTAGGAAAAAGGTCACTCCATTTAGGTAAGAGTCTGTGGAAAGGTTCCTGCTGCACCACTGCAGTTCTGCTGCAGTCTCCATGTTGTATTACAGTGTATGAGAGTGGAGTTCAACATCTCCATCACGACAACACAACTTGAAGATCTCATCACTAGAAGCTTACCGCTTCTGAATGCATTGGGACTGTATATGTAGGAAGAGTGATGGCAAAATATTTCCCATCGTCAGCAGGGATAGGGAAACACCAACATGACTGTTGGTGTTGCAGACTTTCATGAGTTTGCCATGTTTTGTCAGCTCATCTGTCACAAGCGACACTCATCTCCACATAAAACCACAGCATTCATCTGGGGAGGAAGAAAAGTGAGGAAGTTAGCCCTTATGGATGCATAAAACAGTATGCAGATATGAGTACATGCAGGCAGGAATCCTGAATAATAAAACCACAAGACGACAAATTGGACCTCTAATGGAATATTGAACTGTGATTTGGGGGATTTTTTTACATCAAGGTTTCTTAGTGTAAGAGTGGGCAATAGAGCATTGCTATGATATTATTTGAGATTTCACTGCCAGTTCTGTCTCTTAGAGCTTTGACCTTCAAACCAGCTTATGTTTCCAAGCAAAATGATGCAAAAGAGAGGCAGAAAATTAGAACCACTAAGGGAAGAAAAAAAAGAATTCTGTCTTATTGGCACCATCCTGTCCTTATGTCAAATTCTAATTGGACTGAGTTCCTTGGCTTTCATACTTTAGCTGTTTGCTTTGGCATCGTAATAGGAATTTCCTCTTTCAACTGTTCAACTGCAGTGTGATTAGTGCTCCAGCTTTTCTTTGTATGTTGCTGGAGACACTAGCCTTTCATACCCTTGTCTGAGGTGAGGTAACACCTTGGAGAGCAGGGCAGTGGCACTCAGGCTTCCTTGTAAGGAGCCACTGTGAACTTGGCATGGGTGAAAATTTGAGTTTTGCAGCAGGCAACAAAGCTGGTGAGATCTAACAAGGACTCAGATCTGTCAGCAGTTCTAATGGCTTTAAACTGGAAGGGGGAAGATTCAGATTAGACATTAGGAAGAAATTCTTCACTCTGAGGATGGTGAGGCACTGGCACAGGTTGCCCAGGGAAGCTGTGGGTGCCCCCTCCCTGGAGGTGTCCAAGGCCAGGTTGGATGGGGCCTTGAGCAGGCTGGTCTGCTGGGAGGTGTCCCTGCCCATGGCAGGGGGGGTGGAACTGGATGAGCATTAAGGTCCTTTCCAATCCAATCATTCTATCATCCTATGATTCTATGATTCTGTGATTCTGCAAGAGATGGTATGACATGCAGCAGACCAGGGCCCAGCTCTCCTATGTGACCACAAAACTCCCAAGAGTCTTCAGTTCAAGCAAGAGCAAATTGTTAATGCTGGTGGGAGTCTTGCAGGGACTAGTTCTGAGCTGAATGTTAATGTCTGGGTCCAGAAGTTGCTATATAAGGCATCTTGTTCCTGCTGGAGCCTTGCTCCTAGCTCCAGCTGGAAGTGGTCGCCAATCTCATTTCACACAGAGGTGCCAAGGAGTCTGTGCTCCTGATTTGTTTCTTTACCAATCTGGAAGAATGCATTGAGTGCAGAGCCAGTCAGACATGACCTTCACAGAGACACTCACTGATTGGGGTTTTCCCACAGACCATAAGCCAAACTGATATCTAATCTCAGGCAGTGGTACACACCATGGAGAAAGGGACATATACCTCACATTCAATGGTCACATCGTAAGTAGCACACAGAACAAGATCTTCCCAAGCCATCCACTTAAAGGCATACTTTCAACCTGAAATGAAAAGCTTTGTACCCCCATCTCTCTTTTCCCTTCTCTAATGTAACAAGGATAATGAGAAACATGCAATTACTGCAGCATTTCAAATAATACTCGTTGCCTTTGCATACAGATAGCAAATAATGACCCTACCTTTCTCATTCCTCTTATAAAATAACTACAGCTTTTAAATACACTGCTCTCCCTCTGCCACATTCCTATCTTCCTAATTGCTTACCTATCTAATGCTTACCCTTCCCTCTTTTGTTTCCAGATGCTAACACAGCCTGAAAGGCAACTGCAAACACTTGCCTAATACTATTGTTCCATTTAAGTGTTCACTCATGTTGCCAAGGGGATATTATCCTTTCCCCAAGGAGAAGAAAGCATATCATAACATTGTCTCTATGCAGACGCAGATCTCAGGATGAAAATGTCCAAGAGTCTCCAAGTTTCTGATCTACTTGTACCATTCCAGGCAATAAACAAAAATAAACTACAGCGTTTTCAAAATGTAGGCAGTGAACTCTGTCTCTGCCACCTACCAGTGTGTTTTCTGCTCACTAACAGTGGCTTTGAACTGCAGTTTTTCCAGGATTCAGAAGTGATTCTTGGTGTGTACATGAGAAAAGATTTTAGGGGTGCACCTACAGCAACATGATATAGTAGAAGGTTTTTTTATTTCCAGTGTTGCCAAAACCAAATAAAATAAACATTTCCTGGAAAAAAAACCCTAACTATTCTGAGATTTAATAATAACAAAGCCATTTACAAGCCTCTCAACAGTGCCCAGGATGTACATTTGTTACCAAACAAGGCTTGTTCAGCCTAGAGAAGAGAAGGCTCCACGGAGACCTTATAGCAACCTTCCAGTAGTTAAAGGGGTCTACAGGAAAGATGAGGAGGTGCTCTTTATCGTGGAGTGCAGTGACATGGTGAGGGGTAATGGATTGAAGCTGATAGGCAGGAGATTTAGATTAGATATTAGGAAGATTTTTTTTTTTCCTGTGAGGGTGGTGAGACACTGTAACAGGTTTCCCAGAGGAGTCCTGGATGCCCCATCCCTGGAGGTGTTGGGTGAGGCTTTGAGCAACCTGATCCAGTGGAAGGTGTCGCTGTCCATGGCGGGGGAGGAGGGTTGGAACTAGATGATCTTTAAGGTTCCTTCCAACCCAAACTAGTCTATGACTCTATGATTCTATGATTCACTTTTGTTAACAATATAATTTGGGTACCTTGTTGACGAATATATATATGATCACAAACAAAACAAAGAACAACAGTTTTAGTTTCCTCTTTCACCCTGCTTCACAGATATGAAAGATTTGATAGGTCTGGTTTTGGTCTGTCTTTGCATGATCACTGATACTAGTGACCTCTGTAACTCTTATTACCCAAAGCCTAACGACACGCAAATGAGAAGTTTACTGCAGTACAGAAGTTTGGGAAGTATTTTAAAATAAGGATAATATCAGCAAAAGTAAAACCTGAATGCATCTGAAGTTTTCACCTCTAATGCAGTGAACTCAGCAAAACCAGAGCTCAGCACCATACAATTCATACACGTTCTGACAGAATCCTGCACCAGGATCTTTGGCTTCTCCTCACCTAAGGGTACAGAACATAAAGCAGCTTCGTCTTTCAACACAAGGTGTTTTCAGTAATTTGCAGCATGGAAGACAGCCAGTATTTGGATGCTGCTGGTATCTTACAGCATGTTTAAAGTTAGAGTTGCATGTAATGGTAGTCATGCCCTACCAGAAAAAATAAATCAATTTTTTAAAATATGTTTCAAACATTCAAAAGATCCTTTGCCGGCATCTTTGTCCTAAAGCTCTATGATCCAACTTCAACACACAGGGCATAAGTTCAGGAGCAAAGAGGTCTGAATGCATCATCGTTTAATAAATTAGTACAGAAGACTTCAGTGAACTTTGTTAGTCATTTTTACACACATCAGCTCATCAATGATTTTGATAGTTTTATTTGGGGATATTTTTTATGTAACATACAACAGTTATCTAGTTAAGTTAAATGGCTACAAAGGCTATCCATTAACTTCACATAGGCCATCGAACAGCCATCAATAACAATTTTTAGCTATTGTTAACCTTATCTGAAGTCAAACTTGTGAACTTGAAGTGCAGCGTGACAGTCCCATTAACAGCCCCCGTAAACTGACCAGTTCCCTAAGTGGGACTCTGTGTTTTTTTCTCTTTTCCTCCATGAATGTTCCTTTCTATGTGTGTTCCTGATGACATTGAAGGGTAACTTTAATTGGCTCAGCCAACAAAAGGTACGACTAATGTCCCTTTTGAACAGCTGCCGTCACCAAGGCTCGCTATAAAAAAAAAACGCAAGGAAAGAAACCTACTGACGCCTTTGATGATGGAATTGGTGGGAGGTTTCAACATCGCTTTGCTTCTTCACGGACCTCCAGGTGATATGCAGCTTTTTGATCTCAGTCAGAGACTGCTGGGCTTTTGCCATGAAGAAAGTAAAAAAACCACTAAGTTTCAATTGCTGATGTATTTACCTTTGTTTTGCTCTTTAGCTGAGCTCTCCAGCACCAGAGAGGGATGTTTGACTCACACTAGCCTGACTTTGCGTTTCACACAGCACGGTCCATTTGGTTGCTGTAGCTTTGCTTGAAGCAGGTCATGGGGAAGAACTAAGCTCACTCCTTCTTTCAGAAAAATGCAAAAGCCTTCCAGTTCAAGACAGGCTTATCTAAAGGAAGAAGAGACTGTCCGTTGCCTTCTGTGTAACGATAAGAGTGGAGGTGGCCTGCAAGAGTCTCAGTAGAAAGGCACTGCTCTACTAACCCATGACCTTCACAAACCTCTTGATCCTGAATGTCTAATATGATGCCCAGATGAACTGGTTAAAACATAAAATATAGCATTTCACCTCTCCTTCACAAACACACACTCACACACATTTGGTCCTAGCAAATCACATGGTCTCTGGTTCAGTGGAGGACCCAAGCTGCATCAAGTGAAGCAAACTGACAAAAGCAGGCCAAGATGCAGGTTTTGTACAGGACTCACAGCATGGTTATATCTGCTGTTAAGATGAGTACATAGTCAAATGGCAGGCTTTCCCCCAAGTTAGACAAGGCACGCTAGCTAGGGCAGAGCCCTGCCTGCAGAGTCATGCTGCTTCTGGGCTGGAAGTACCTTGCACTGGAATGATGCCAGGAATGGCCAGTGCATGTGCCAAGAGTTTGGCTCTGCTTTTATCTGCCCATGAAACCTCATCCTAAGAAACCCCAAAACACCTAAAGATGATGTGGATGTCCCATCACGGGAAGTGTTGAAGGTCAAGTTGGATGGGGCTTCAAGCAACCTGATCTAGAAAAAGATGTCCCTGTTTGTGGCGGTGGGGGTGAACTAGGTGATCTTTAAAGGTCCCTTCCAATAAAAACATTCTCTGATTCTATGATTCTATGAATGAGTCACATTTCCACAGCTGAGGAATGAGTACAAGAATTAAACAATCAGCTAATAAGAGAATCTGGAACAAGACAGCGTTTGTAATGGAACCAGACAGAATTGTAACTCGGATGAGATGCAAGGCATTTCAAATATTTGGGCTCATTAAGAGCAGGTACTCAGTGGAGAGAGTGTGGCCAGAGCAGCTCAAGAACTAGAGGACCTATGTCCAGCTGTAAGGAAGATCTCAACGGAGTAAAACTGAAAGCATTCAAATGGCTGAGTTAGTTAAGCTTATTGCTGAGAAAGACAGAAAGAAAATATTTGAGAATTGACCCAAACTAAGAAGTTGGTGCAAATGCATTTATTTATTGGCTGAGAAAAAGAACCCCACACCTAAATCCTTTGTAGAGGTTTAAGCACAACCTAATATGATCTATAATTTTTAAAATTAAGCTAAAGAGAGACAAAGGGGATACAAAGTTCATACCTATTTTCGTGCCCTGTGGGCTACAGCAAGGTGGGAAGAAGCAAGTCTGAGGCATTTGAATTGGCATACATGCCACAGACACTACACCAAGTCAAAGCAAGATTCTGGCTAAAATAATGGAAGAAAATAAAACATAGATTTTCTCACATCCTTATGAGAAAGCAATATCTATTCCAGGATACTGTTTTCAGTTTCCAGAGACAGTCCTACCAGCAGTCTCAGCCAAGCAGGTGACTCTAGACCTATTTCTGGCAGTTATGGTGTGCCAGGCAGAGTTGTTCTTAGCCAACTACACAATGTAGACAGCCTGTTGAGCAGTTTGACCACTATCTTTACTGTAAGCATTCAATTCATTTTGGTTGACTCGACACTGGTCAGGCCGCCCTTGAGTGCTGTGTCCACTTTTGGGCCCCTCAGTTTGAGAAAGATATCGAGATGCTGGAGTGTGTCCAGAGGAGAGCGACGAGGATGGTGAAGGGGCTGGAGCACAAGCCCTATGAAGAGTGACTGAGGGAGCTGGGGTTGTTTAGCCTGAAGAAGAGGAGGCTCAGGGGAGACGTTAAAGCTCTCTACAACTACCTAAAGGGAGGTTGTAGTCAGGCAGGGGTTGGTCTCTTCTCTCAGGTGACCAGCGATAGAACAAGAGGACATGGTCTCAAGCTTCATCAGGAGAGGTTTAAGCTTGACATTAGGAAGAAGTTCTTTACTGAGAGGATGAATGGCCATTGGAATGCACTGCCCGGGGAGGTCCCTGGAGGTGTTTAAAGGGACATTGGATGAGGCACTTAGTGCCATGGTTTAGATGATGAGTAGGTGTTGGTGTTGAGTCATAGGCTGGACTCGATGATCTCAAAGGTCTTTTCCAGCCTTGTTACACTGTGATACTGTGCTACTGTGAAGCTCTGCTGGAAAGGGTAATGGAATTCAGATACTGATTCTCTCACAACATCACAGAAAAGACCTAGGAATGGATTGTTGCTGAATAAAACCTTGTTAGAAATGCTGAGATTTCAGGTCCCTCGGGACCTTACACGTGACCACAATGCCCCACCCACCCTGCCCGCACCATCCCAATACAGGAGCCCCATAGGGAGCTTTAGGCTTTCCACCAGCACCTGGTGCTTTGCTTGCTTGGGAAGAAGCAAGACAGAGGCCCTGTGGAGGTGGACAGCCCAATGTTCAGCCCTGCTGTCTGGCCCATCTCTACCACAAGGCACAGCCTGGTACACCCACACGTGGTGAGCAGAGTCAAGACAGAGACTGAGGCACTGCATTGTCACCATTTTCTCCACTCCAGGCCCCACAAGCCTGGCACAGCTGGTGTCACACTTTGTGTTGACCGCATGTTGTTCCTCTTACCACCATTTTGTTCCCCCACTGTCTGGCACAGCCGGCTGTCAGCTGGATGTGATGCTCACAAGACAAGTTTCCTCCTGCCAATGGGTGAGGTACAAACACGCTAAGCCGTGATCGAAACAGCACCAACTGGCTCCTCCCTGCTGTGAGCACAGCAAGCAGTACACAAAATTAGTCTTGGGCAACTTGCCACTTCCCAGGTGAAGCTGGGGTTCTTCACTGGGTAGCTCCTGCTTCGTGCTCACAGGATGCTGTTCCCCACCTGCCCCATACTTGCCATCCCCCATCTCCTTCCATGTTCCTCTGTCTTCCTCTATATCACCTCACTTTCCCTCATGTCCCTCCACGTCTCTCCAAGTGCTTTCTTCTTTTACGTTTTCCTTTCTGCAAGGACTGAGGAGAAATGCCAAGAATGGCCAGTGCCACACAAGTGCAGGCTGTACCCTTGCTGCTGTAGGCAGGGTACTGTCCCTTCCCACCATGTTTCTTGAGCTCAGCCACATCGGTTACCCAGCAAGATCATTCCTTACAGATCCTGGTATGGAAACTTGTTCCTGTTCTGGGTCTCTAAGTACTGATAATGGTGTGTACAGATATGTGCATCACGGTAATGACAAGGAGCTGGAAGGTGGAGTGCAGAGCACACTGATGTGAAGTGACAGCGGGCCGGGAAAGACAGTGCAGGAGGGCGTAGGCTTAAACCATAGCATGTCGGCACACAGAGGACACAGCTCAGTCTGTCAAAATGAGATGGAAAATAAGTGACTTGGGCAGAGATAAGCAAACAGATGAGCGTGCAATGAGGACAAACTGTTTAGGCAGCACAGCTTCACTGCAACGTCCAGAGTCTGAGGAGACACAAGAGTTGCACTGCAGTGTGTATCCCATGCAGAGTGGGTTAAGTAGTCATCCCAGTACTCATCAGCCTCTCCCTGTTTGTTCCCTTAAAGCTGTTGATGAACTGGAAGTGAACCAAAAACGGGAGGAAAAAAAATCTGCAGAAAAGTAGAAGGGGCATAGGGATCATAGAGCTGACAACCCAGACTACAAACTTGGAAAACTGTTGTCGACAGAGGCAAGTCCTGCCATCCTCTCTTGATAGCCAGTAAAGCTAGTTACAGCAGGGACAGCGGGGATCAAAGGTGCAAGGGAAAGGAAAGACGATGCATGCCTTAACAGGACTACTCTCCATAGGGAAGGAGTTCTCCAGCTAAACCTTGCTACAACGCATACATTGGGCCTCCTGTTTCCTTCTCCTAGCCACTGCTTCAGTTCCCACAGCACATATGAGGCAGTGTGAAGAGTAAGTGGAGAGACTGAAAGCAGCCACAACATATCTGAATTCCAGAGCGATTTCCTCGTGGCCTCCTAGGGATGGGATTTTTTTTTTTTTGCAACCTGAAGGTGCTGTTCATTAGTGGAAAAATTATGCAGGCTGGGGAGCACACTCAGCCAATACTGCGCAAGGTGGAAATGTAGCTCTGACTCTTCAGGTAGCCTTGAAGGCATAGATGGGTTCAATGTCACCCACACTGCTCACAGAGGGTGTAAGAGCTACACTGTGAAACAAGGAGCCTTTCTTTTATCTACCAAGGAGCTGAACAGATACTGTACTGTACCTCTCTCCTCCTTCCCCCTCTCCCCATTTTTCCTCCATTTTTGTACAAGCAGTTATAGGGAAGAAATTGCATTGTGTAACCTAGCTTTTCACCCTGAATAACAAGCAAACCACTTCAAAGAAATGCAACAGGAAAGGAACAGAGCAGACAGAGCTCCTGAGACGCTCAGGAATTGACAAGTCAGAAGTGCACATTTTCTGCGAGCATCGTGTTATGAACTGAACTACCTGGACTGGTCAACAACCCACTGTCTCTAAGAGCTGCCTGCACACTGCAGACCCCTGTAAGGGACCAATGAATAAGAGTTTTTTCAGCACTGTAGCTCTTCTACTTTCCAGACAGTGGCTGGGGGAGTCCTTTCAGAGCAGGTGTAAATCTGTAGAAATGCCAAATCCAGCTCTGATTTCAAACTGGGAGAAGGACTGCTGCTCCTTGATAGGTCTCTTTGGCCTAAGCATCTTCAAAACCAGACACAAACCCTGAAAGAAGTGGCAAGTATTAACGGTGTGAGGGGTGTGGGCTTGGGGGAGGACTCCCAGGGCTCCTTCCTAAGTGGCTTGCTCCTTTGGTGTTTCACTGCTCAGCTGAGTCTGCTGAAGTGACTCCTGTGGTAGAGGTCCTCTCCCTGCACCATTAAAACCTTCAATGTGCCAAGTGCATTCAGACTGAGAATGCTTGAGAAGTTACCCTCAGCTCTGCAGTTTAAGTACTGCAACAGAGAAGATGGATCCTCCTACCTCAGCCAGCCCAGGACCCCAGGCACACAGCTGGGCAGCAGAAGCTTCTGTCATCCCCACTCTTTGCTCTGCTGGTGTATGCACTGTCAGGATTATCCTGACTGCTGTGCAGACATCCTTTTAATCATGTTGGGCAATTGTTTCACATCCACATGACTGTTTTCTGCTGAGGCATTTGAGCTCTCCAGCCTAATCCCCAGGGAAGTGCAGAATGGAAGGGGGCAAAAGACAGAGGAGACACGAGGGAAGCCTAAACACCCCTTGGGTAAAAATGGAGGGACAGGTAAAGCAACATGGTATTGAGAGAAGAAGAAGAGACAGAGGAAGGAGATGAGCACATGAAGCTGGCAGGTGAGCAGGAACAAAGAGGCACTGGATGTGGGGTGGGAGAAGCAGGCAGCAAATCTGGCTTTAGAGAGGGGAGCTGGCAGAACCACCAAGAGCAGGAAGGAGCAGGCAAGTGTTGTATAAGAAGCTCCCGGGGGGAAGGCATCCCTGGTGTGGGTAGCCAGCTAGGTCTGCAGTAAAGTCTGGTACACATAGACTTGTCCAAGACGCACACAGGCAAATATTATCCACTGGAGAGGAGCCTTGGTGTAGGGAAGTCCCTCAGAGTCTTGCAGTTGAGCTCAATGGAGACCAGAGCTAGATCTGGGTCTTCCTCCTAACTCTGAAGGAATTTTCAGCCTTCCTTTAGGCTACAGCCCCTGGTGCAGGCCAGGGTGGGATGGGGGTGGTGGTGGTGGTGGGGAAGGCTGTTGCTTGATTGCTTTGAACTAAGATCAGTTCCAACAGCATAGGGCCTGGTGCAGACAGCAGAAATGCAAAGTCTTACGCTAAGGGACGGAATTCATTGGGACAGGTGGAGGTGCTTAAAGTGACTGTTGTATGCTCTTGGACTGAAACAGGGGGATGAAAAAGGCTTTGATGCTGTTGTGCATCCTGCAGTGAATATTCAAGAGGATAAGGAGAGGAAGCTTTAGAAATAGCTTCCTCCAGTAAGGTAGCAACTCTTAAGCTGGGCCTTCCTGACAAGGTCACACTGGCCACAAGCTTTCCTTGCTTTTCTGTGCCAATATTGGAAGAAGCATTGCTAACCTTCTCCCCAGGCCTTACTCTCCACCCTGGCCTCTCTAAGCTGCCAGTGTGGCACGCTGCTGGGAAGGCAGCTAGCCTGGCCCGTGAGCCCCATAGCACGCAGCTCGGCGCTTTCCAGTCAGACAAGCCCTGACCTGATAGTGAGCTGCTTTCGCTTTGCAAATTACTCATGGCATTTCCTGTAAACATCATCAACATCACCTACGGGCTGTGAGCAGGGAAACACTGTGACATTATAAAAAGTCTTCTGAAAGGCCAGGCTGCCTCATTTTTTCCATTATTTTCCAGTTTCCATATTCAGGAGAACTAGAAGTTTGGGCAGGAGTGAAGTGTGGGGAAATCCAAGACTGCTAGTGAGTTAGGGCAACCTTAGCAAAACCTCAGCACGGTACTTTCCAAAGCTGTTCAAAACCTTGGCATGGAACAGTCCTTTCCCTAGAAAACCTTGGGTGAGAAAAGATGAGGAGTGCTCTGTCTGCTTACCGTTTTCCCATCCAACTTCTGCACTCACTGCGCCTGAAGAAAAAATGACTTTAGTCTAATGTCAGGGTAGAGAGAAAGCCCAAAGAGGACATGTAGGCAAAGAGAACTGAAATCTAAATAAGATATAACCAGTCTCATAAAAGTTCATGATTTAGGCTTTGTCAAATTGTGACATTAGATTAAAGAGCAACTTAAGCATTGTGCTTCGAAAAGGACAAGAAAAGTGGCAAACAAAGAAACCTCAGCCTACCTGGAGGTCTATTTGTCTTCTGATATCTTTGTCTTCAAGATCACTGGGGAGGGACTTAACCATCTCCCTGGTGACCGTGAGACTTAGAAACAGTATAAAAATTAACGGCTCAGTTTCTCATGTGACTGCAAACATCCAGGCATTTAGAAAGCAACAAATATCACAAGATTCAGGATTCATGACAAGAATGAGGAACCATCACCAAATTTGCCACTAACACAAAGCAAAGCAGACTGACAGTGTCACCTTACACTGGCATGTACAAATGAATTGCTGTAATAACAGGCTTCAAGGACTTTTTGAAGTCAAGCTTATTTTCTCCTTGTTTGTCTTACACTGGAATTTGCCTGCGCCTCAGTCAGGACAAGGAGGGGTCACCTTACCAGGAGACTTATAGCTGGTTTTTTGCCTCAGGGGCTCACAATCCAGTGTGTGATGCGGACCAGTAAAGGGACTGACAGGACTGAAGCAGTGAGCCAAGAAGATCCATAAGGACTGGACTTAAATTATTGCTCTGGATTAGATAGAGAAAAAGATAAAATAATAATCTGCATGATGCACTATCACAAAAAATGTGAAAGAAGGTTAAATAGACACAGGCAGCTAATGCAACCTGGCAAGTTCCATGGCTTTTACTGGGGCTGCGTGAGGAAGATTGGTGCCATCTGGTCCGCAGCCATGCTGGAGGCTTCAGTTTGATGAGGAGCAGTGATTGATGAATGAAAGTATACAGATGCAGGGCAGGTGGAAGGGCCAAGAGGAGGGGAGACAGTGCCAGACAGAACCAGTCAAGCAATAGCACATTCAGAATTATCTTGAAATGAAATCTCTGAGGCTTAATTTTATTGCAGATTTCTGAGCCCACTCCCACGAGGTCCTGCCGTCTTCCAAGAATGATCAAACCTCTCTTTCTGCTGCCCACAAGGGTTTCACATCACAAGGGAGTGTGGTCTCCTCTGAGAGTCCCAATAACTTTTCATAAATCAGAGCCATTTGAGACTATTCCAGGACATATTTCTCCTACTCTTTCTGCTCCTGCAGATTAACCTGGAGTAGGGGGAGAGTCCTGTAGGAAGGAAAACTAGTTAGTCTGTATTTCTAAACCTCCAAGAACCTGAAACTTTTTTGACTCAGCAGAATCAAAATAGCTGTAGCTGGGCAGGTTGGTTTTCCAGCCCAAACCTCTCCCTTCTCCTCCAAAACCACTCTGCTCCTACACACAGAGTTTTGTGGGGGATGTTTCTTTGCTGCTCTCAGTGTCATCTGAAACCTCTCCCCCGAGTTACATATTGACCCACGGTGTTATGCCCAGTGAGCAGGAAAACTGGCAAACAGGCAGACATTGTGCATGGCCTGTCTGATACACCTTCTCAGTGTGGTCAGCAGCTCTCTCAAAACCTCATGGAGAGTTTGCAAAGCCTTTTGTCTCCTAGAAGCAAAGCTTCCAGGGGAGATTGCAAAGCAGGGAGCTGGATCATAGCAAAAGCATAGCATCACCCAGCTAGTGGAGCAGAGAAGGGTTCCACTGTCTTCCTCTACCGACAAGGGTAAGGATGTTCCAGCTACCCCAACCTACATCAGAAAGTTTGCTCAGAGGGTATCAGGACAAGCAGAGCTGTGCTTGAGGACATAGTTTGAAAAAGCCCATAATGAAACTCAGAGTTTTGTGCCACCTCCCGTTTTGATGGAAGATGCCAGGATGCAAAGAGGGCTGGTTGCTTCCTAGAGGCTGGGCATCTGGGTTCAAGGGTGACCCCAGCTTTGGCCATGCCTTCAATGACAGGCTCTACGCCACAGGATCCAAATATGACATGACAGGGTTTACAGAGGTCTGTTGGCAGCCCTGAACAATGTGACAGGATGAGCCAGGGCCAGGGTCCATCCAGGGGATCCAATCCCGAGCTGAAGGAGACAAGGCTGAGGACAGGATTGGGGACAAGCTCACTACAGCCCAGACCTCAGGGCTATCCAAAATAAAGGGCTGGAGCCATCCACATCTAAATCATAGGTCTGGAGGGGACTGGAAGTCCCAGGCTGAGCTGAGATGGGGCCCCTGGGCCCATGGCCAGGGTGTATGGGAAGGCCCCAGGTGAGACCGGTCATGGGCAGTAAGGATTGTTAGGGCCATCAGAGCTCTGACAGATGAAAGTGCAACAGGAAGAGTGGTCCATCACCTTTAAAAACAAGTTCTTCCTCTCTCCTGAGCTTAAGTCCTGAAGGCACCTGATGTAAGGCTTTCCTATGGAAGTACGAGCTCCTTAGCTGGTGCCTGCAGACTTGCCTGCATGCGGCATGTCTAGAGAGTGATCCTTCATGCAAAGTCTGCCCTCATATCAGAAAAATCTTGCTTGTACAGCTGAGGTATGTTCCTCAGAATCGGTTCCTTACAGCACGTAATACACCCCTTAAAAACAACGTTAATGGAGGTGTGGAGTACCAAGTTAGGAAATGCTATGATTAAGGCCACCTGTGCAGCCTTACTTCACCGTCATTATGTGTCTGCATTGGGAAATAACCTCTAATTTCCTGCTCCACAACATCTTACCTCACTCAGCACACAAGATGGGCAGCACAATGCTGTTCAGTCTCTGACATATGGCCAAAAGCTTTGTGTGCTGCGCACTGCTCCAGCCCTGCTCAGAAAATGATTATTTCACAGCTTTTTCCGAACTCCCCATCATTACTGTATCAGGGTATTTGTCATGAGGATGCATTCAGCTTCGTGAAATCCATTTAAAGGTGCAAAACTGAGGCAAGAGAGAAAATGAATAAATATACTGGTTTTGGTACTGCAACTGGGAGTGTGAAGCTCTCAGAGCTTGAGCCTCCCAGTACTCAGCATTGTGCAATGCTCAGTATCTTTAAGGGCAGAAACCACCAAGTTCAGCTGAATCAAAAACCCTGGAGCATGTCTGCTAGTGAAATCCTAATGCTTCCACTTTTAGCCAGACTGAAGGAACGGTTGATTGCTGCTTGGTTTCAGCAACTTTTTTACCACCATGACAAGAACTTCTCAGAACAGTCTGTGACACAGTCTGGTCACTAAAATGTCATCTTGTACAAAAGTTGTTTGAGATTCAGACTGGTTTCTTCAAGGGAAGTAATGCACTTATATGTACTTTAAGATACATTCTAAGATACACTTATGGGTAGTGTATGTATCCCTGGTACCAATTTATACATAATCAGAAACACAAAACTAGGCAGCATTTTTCAGGAAGCTGTGTTGGCTGTATCCAAGAGTGGTATCTTGTCAAAGTAGTACATGTTTTTCTGAATGCTCTCTGAAAGTTTGACATCCTGGACTCGGAAAGAAGAGTAAGAAATCAGCGAGCATCTTTGTTCCAGTCCCATCTTATAGCCACTCAATTCACCAGGCACAACAGAATCCACACCAAGTACCCTCGACTGCTCTGCCACACACCAGCCTTCTGCCCCAGGGCCAAGCCCTGCCTCCATTCAACATCAGAGTTTTAATCACTACTTCTTTGGATAAGCTGTCTCCCTGTACACTACAGACTTGATTCTCACCTCTCCTCAGCTTTTTCTCTCAAAATCTTGGGGAAAACATCATCTCCCTGTCAGTAATCCCAGCTCCACCTCGCTGCCTAGACATCCTCTCCTCCGTCCTTCTTCTGAGTCAGACCAGCCTTTCTGCTTCCCCTCCACAAACTCTGCTTCCTACTCTCTGTACTCTTTCCTCCCCCACGTCATGTTCCCCCACCTTATCTCCCATGCTTTCTCCCAGGCCTCACTCTGCTCGCTTTACAGCACTCATTTATCATCTTCTTGTCCAGTTTTCCCTCTTCACGCATCTGGCCTCCTCTTTATGTGAAGTTCATGAGAAGGTTCTTAATTTGAGTAGGTTTTCCACAGGAAGGGGGAAAACACCTCTAATAACCCAGATGTATGTTCATTTCTGGCGTTACATTCCACTCAGGCAGTGATACGATGTGATGTGCTGAAGGTGTCTTTGAATTCATTCTCACATATTTCTGAAAACCTGGGCACGTGTACAAGGTAAGGCAGCAAAATGCACCCAAACTGCCCCAAACTGAGCACTCTCACCTTTACTCAGGTATCCTTTTAGCTCAGGAAGGAAATAACACTTCCATAAGTGCACAGGATAGGCAGGGGGGTTTGTGCTTTTTGTTGTTCAGAGGAGCAGGTAGATTTGTATTAAGGGCAGAAAAAAGGAAAACTAAGTGGATAGATTAGGTACAACCACATCAAGGTGAAGTAGAAACTCCCCTCTTCTTCCCCTAGTTCATTAACACCGACACATTTAAAAGGATATTGGACTAAATAATATATAAATACCTACAGTTCTCCTTTGTCTTGGTGGTATGAAGACAGAGGTACAACCAGCTCCCAGCCTCTCTAAAATGAGGGTGACCAGAGGTAAATGAATGAATAGCTGAAGAAGTTTCTTCACTGATCATTATCAAGCAGTCCAGCATCATTCAGCACAGCTAATTCCACCTACCTCAGGTTTGTTTTGAAAGCAAGATGATGCCATTCCTTGTTGTGGATGCACTGTTTAGGCACGTTACAGTATTGCCTAAGCTCAGCAAGAAAGTGAATAACATCGCTAAGGGCAGGTGATATCACTTCTGACTGAGACCAAGGACACGTCTTTCCCAGCACCTGACAATAAGCAATCAGTAGGGAAAGAGGAATTGCACGGTGATCCTGATACAACACAGTTGCCAAGCACATGCCCAGTCTCAAGTTCACAAGTAGCCCTCGATTATGGTTTAGTTCTTGAGTAGCCCCTTTTGGTTTGGGCCAGGCATACAAATGCCTCACTGCATCATGGCCAAAATAGTGGGTAAATACAAGATGGAAATCCTGTCCTCAGGATCACTGAGCTCCCAAACAAGGATCCAGTTGTCTGCTGCAGAGGTGGGGATAGATAGGAAGAAGCAGACCAACTGGCAAACAATGATACCCACAATTTATTTTCGTACAGTGTCTACAGTGCCCTGTATTCCGTAACAGAATATAAATATGTATTCAATGTGTCAAAAGACAAAATACTTTAAGGAAAGCAACATTTTTTTCCCAGCTGAAGCACAGCTACTGTGTCAAGACTTGATCACTTGCTTCTTCAAAGAATGTCATGCAACCAAATGACAACCAGTCACTTAGATTTGGGGTTTTATACCACACTGGGGAGGGGAGGAAGGTAAAGAGTTAGTGCATAACCTGTAGGTATCCCAGGGTAGAAGTCATCTGAAGACCCAGAGAATTTCCAAACCAACAGTAGATGAGAAGTAATTAAAAAAGGGGGGGGAAGAGGGGAGAGAGAGAAGGAGGAAATTCCTATTTTCTTTGAAGTATCCCTGTTTGAGAACAAATAGGAGGCAAATTCCTAAAGTGAACATTTATACCTGAGATAGCTGCTTATGGAAAATGTGGAGAAGCTGGCATTTCTGGGACATTGTCCGTCTCACCCTCATGGAGATGTCTAAAAGAGATCAGATGACTCATGCCATGAGAACTCCTGCATCTCCTCTCTGATGATAAAGGGAACCCAACGCAACTGATGCAGAGCTGTCTGCAGGTGCTTAGCTGGACAAGATACACCCCATCTGCAGTGTCTCCAAATGCCTGGTAATGACCTTTTGTAAGAGACTGAGTCACATTTGTTTGATTAAAAAGAGATCATGCACACAGAGAGAACTGTCTTCAGGGTCACCTTTTGCTTCATCCAGGCTTTCCCTGGAAAAATCTGGTGATGCAGGTGACAGACCTCCGGCCTCTTGCTTTGAGAGGCTGGGCAGAGTCATAGGCTCAGCCTGGAAAGGACGGAGAATCGACGGTGACAATAACACAAATCATCTCCTTCAGAAAATAATGGAAAAAACCTTCGCAATTCAGAATTTGGTAACTGAGACTTCCAGAACACGTTCAAGGGAATCGCTCTATGCTGCTGAATAACATTTGAGGCAGAAAGCAATGGTTGGCGTAGCTTTCTGATATGCACCAATACGTCACCAAGAGAAAGCACCATGATTCACAAACACAGTGAAACCCTGGTGCTTCAGGGAACTCCTTTCACTGCACCCTCTTGCAGAGCTGGGGGAGGTCAGGACAAAGCCAGCATGAAGGGGAGGCACCTGCAGAAAACAACAAGTAAGAAAGAGTAGGGGGAAACTTTAATTTCTTTATGCTTTTGAATACAGACATCAGAGCTCTCCCTCCTTCTGCCCTCATCCCTAAGGACTTCTTTTTCTGGATCAAAACAGGGTCCAGAACCAAGAAGGTAGGAAATGGGGCACAGCAGCTGAAACCTCTGTGCTGCTCAAGAGGAAACATGATAGCGTGCCTTAGATAGCAACTGTCATGCCATCTTCCTCATCTTGTGGTGTTGGCTTCTTAAGAGGGCAGGTGGTGTAGATGTGGGGCTGGGCTCCAGCTGATGAGCCTTCTCCCAGGGCCTTTGGGAAGCACCCTTTGGTTGCACTTGGGATGACACAGAGGAAGATCTTGTTGAACCCATCAGACCAGGCTTAACACCCAGGCTGGGTGTTGGTTGAGTCCATGGAGATCCTTTCAGGTGCCTGCACTCAACATTTCTCTTAACCTGTTATACCCAAGACTTCAGTTCCCCCAGCACTATAATCTCCTGTATCCTAGCCTGTTATTTGTACACCTTAGCTGAATATCTCTAGTGAACGGAGTTCTTACTGGCCGAGCAAATGTTTTACCATTCAACTGTGAAAATTTCCAGCCAGCATTGCAGTACCATTTCCTTTCTTTGGGTTTTCTAGTGAAACATAACAGGTAGCTGTTATATCAAGGCACGTGGCCACTTGGAGAGCATACCGAGTTGTTTGTGTACAGACAAACTACAGAACATACCAGTCTGAAAGCCTGGTATGATTTACTTCAATTCACTGCAGAGAGACTGACGAATATTATGGGAACAGATGTTTACAGACAAACCAGGCCTCGGTTGTATGAGGATTTCCAGAAACTCTCATCCCATCTCAGCAGTAAAAAATGCTTTAGAAAAACATTTTTTCTAAAGCATTTTGCTTGCATACGTTACCTCTTTGGCCACAGGCACAATACCCTGACAATCCGGCTCTTCTCTAGACACCTAAGTGTGGTTTGAACTTTACTGAAACCCTCTGATTCCTGAGGTGTTTTAGTCTGTGCTTAAGAGAATTCTCAACATTTTCCAGCTTAAAATAGAATCATAGAATCATAGACTGGTTTGTATTCGAAGTGACCTTAAAGGTTATCCAGTTCCAACTCACTGCCATGAACAGGGACACTTTCCATTGGATCAGGCTGCTCAAAGCCTCATCCAGCCTGGCCTTGAACACTTCCAGGGATGGGGTAACCGTGACTTCTCTGGGCAACTTGTTCTAGAACCTTATCACCCTCACACTAAAAAAATTCTTCCCGATAGGTAATCTAAATCACTCCTCTTCCAGCTTCAAACCATTACCCCTCATCCTATCACTACACTCCCTGATAAAGAGCCCCTCTCCAGCTTTTCTGCAGACCCCTTTAAGTACTGGAAGGCTGCTGTATGGTCTCCCTGGAGTCTTCTCTAGGCTGAACGTGCCTCAGCTCTCTCAGTCTGTCCTCACATGGAAGGTGCTCCAGCTCATCTTTGTGGCCCTCCTCTAGAGTCGTTTTAACAGATCCATGAGAACACACACATTTATAATAGCGTGGAGGTACACCTGTATGGACAAGTGGCTATTGATTCAACCTACTGCTCAGAGATATGCAATCTCTAAGTGAGATCAGTGCAGTGCTCACTTAGAGGCGTGCAAAGGCAGCAGGTACACAGCAAATGGACATTGCTATTCATGGTCACATGTTGGTAAGTTTTCCTGCCTTTGGGAAGCATACAAACTGCTTATAAGCCTTGAATTATGGCAAAGATGGCTTTTAAAAGAAAGATAACCTTTCTAGTTTATCTAGGGCTTATGTTTACGTGTTGCTGTTGTTCTTGTTGCCATAATAAAAACCAGCTCTCCGTCTTCTGATGTGTGCTGTCCTTGATGAGCCTTTTGCCACAAAAATCCTGTGAAGTGTGCGTCCCATAAACCTTAAACTTTTCCATTATTTTAACAGCAAGGAGTTTACCACAATAAGTTGACCATGTTTCTGTCTCCTTTATGCTATTGGTTTGCCTTCTATTTAATAGGAGCAACAACTGCAAATTCTTCTTTTGAATGAAAGAGCCAAAATCAAACATTTTAGAAGAAGTAGCATGTTTTATCACCTCTAGGCAGTCTCAAACCCTCCCACCTGTCAGATTTGTTTTCTTATAGGCCTATGGAACACACAATGCGACCTTTAGTCCAGTACCTGTTAATGACGCCAGTTTCAATCACAAGCCTAAATTATCAGGTGTTTGGCGCCAGGTATTCAAAGGGTATTCTTAAAAAATAAACTCTAAGTTTGCAGAACTTAACTTACACAAACAATTTGAAAGCAAAAAAAGGTGGGGAAATGTTGTATAAAGAAAGGTAAAAGTTTCATTTATTCTTTGATCATTTCCAGTATTTCTGCAGAATTATTTATTCAGTACTTAGAGCATAAGAATTCCTATTTACATTTTAAATGTGTAGATAAGCATTTTTTCCCTTGTCTGATGACCAAGCAAAAAAAATCAGAGGAAAGAGTTGAGTTCACATTGTGTTTTCAACATTCCTGCAACGATATAAGCCAGAGGAATTGCTGAATGCTTAACATCAATATTCCATTTGTCCCAGATATAACATTTTTCTTTGGGGCCACTTGTAAAACAAGAAAATGAAGTGAAGAACTGGTTTCCAGTAATGCTTGAAGAGCAAACATGCTCCCTTATCTAACAGCTCAGCAGTCAGATCATCCATCCAGGATGCAGGAGATCAGATATTTTCCCTTTCTCCATGCAAAGGAGTCTGACCCCCACCTTGTGTCCTTTACAGAAGTGTCCTGAACATATGAGATGACTGTCAGGAGCAAAGGCAGCGCGAAGGGCAGAGCTCAGGTTCTCCTGCTGACGTTTCACTTTGCATGACAACTTAAAACCTTCACTTAATCAGAGATGAGTGCTCCAGTCCCATCTACCATGCACGTACCTCCATCACGAGGCTAGGATTTCATCCCTGCTCCTCTGAACAGTGAAGTACACCATGCAGAGAGGGAGCCCCTGTTCAAGTCTGCTCCCCACCCAGCTCAGCCTCCAGATTTTCAGCAGGCAGAAGCTGCAAAGCTATATAGGCTTTTACTCAAACTGCATGACCTCAACTCAGATCTGAGCCATGTGGTCGGGCCTGACTTTGAGGGTATAAATGCATGGTTTAATACAGAGGTTTTGCCTTAATACCACATCATGTTGACCTGGCTACACCTCTGAATTTGGGATTCCCCCCGAGAATTCCCACACAGCACTGCAAGATAGCGCGTATGCACACCTTCAGCTGCTGCAAAGTTGGCTCCCTAGAGATGTAAACAAGAGCTCTGAAATATCCACATTTCTTAATAGCTAAAGCTAAAAGGAAAGGCAATTCTCACACCTTGTTTCCATCATTAGACCATCTGCAGGCAAATCAGTTCAGAGGAATGAAGAACAAGAACAAACCTAGGCAATATTAAGGAGCTTCCATGAGAAGATTGGTCAACTAACTTGAAAAAGGAAAACTGACTGTGCAGTACCTTTGTGTTTCCAGGTCCTGGTGCAGGACGGCATAGCTATTCTTGGCACCTTCATTTCATTATCCTTCTAGCCTAGTCAGTGAGACCAAGGCATATTTCCATCTTTGAGTTCTTTAGCCAACACACTAGACTGAAATAGTGTAAGTAAATTATAAGTGTGCATCTAAGTTTGGGATGCTTAGCAGAACAAACCAAGAATCTGAACTTTGAGGGTTCCCATGCACATCCAGTGAAACCCAGCACCGCAGCCTGTGCTGTTGGATGATGCATCGGTTGTTCTTGGCTTTCAACCCACCTCCACTGAATGTTTGTGTTTTTATGGTCAGTTTGTAAAATGTTCATGCAGCTAGTAACAATGTATACTTTGAAAAAGTAGCAGAATGTTATCTGGGCTGGTTGGGAAATCTTTCCAAATGTTACTAGTCTTCAAGGAATCAGAAGAGGCAGAAACTCTGTGTTTGGAAGCCAAATTATTCTGCTAGTTGCTAACAAGCTATCAAATAATCCAGAGCAGGCTTCGTGCACAACTGCACTGTAATTGCTGTCTCGCATGCACTGTGATTCACATCAGATCCTAAGAAACAAGATAAAAGCCACTGGTGAGTCAAAGCCAAGCGTGTCACTGCACCATCTGCTCTGCGAACTGAAATTTTTACCTGGCTTGAGAAAACCCCACAAATGGAGAAGCAGATGGAAAAGATTGCCAGCAGTGCAATCTGAATGAAACTGAAGAGAACAAAACCCAGTGAAAAGGCATTGGGACCTGCTATGATTCCTTTGCTTCTTTATCTGCACATCTGAGTTGTGGTTGGGAGAGCACAGCCCTCTGTCATGCTGACGAAGTCTCAGGTTCATTAAAGAGGAATGACGTGACATTCCTGTGCTAAAGCTACAGCAAACAGTGTCAGAAGCTGCTGAAGAGGCCGGTGGGACCATGCTGGACTATTTAAAGTGGTCTGCTGATACACACCTCAAGTATATTATGTAGTTGAAAATTTTTGCCCACTTAAGAATTTCAGGTGACCACACCCAGGAATGTCTTAATACTGTTGTAATTACGGGTGGGACAACCGGTTCAGATAAAATAAAGAACAACCTGAAACTACACCCAAAACTTAAATGAAACTCTCTCATCCTGTTCAGAGTTGTTTCACATTTTAATTTTTTTTCTCCTCCACATAACTTTCCAGTTTTGAACAAAGAAGAAGCAGGAATAGTGACTACAGCATAGCAGGCTCATCTTGTTTCAGTAACTGAAATCAGCATATATTGCAAATTTCATAAAAAGTCAAGACCCTAAATCTCCAGCACATTTTAAAAAAATGATCTGTGCTTTATAAAATCCCTCTTAGACACAAATTTCTTAGCCTACCTCCAGGTTCCAACAAGGAAAACTAATTACCTTTCACTAATTGTATTTGTGAGCACCTTATGGTTTGCAGTTTAAATGATCACAGGGATGACCTGCATGTTTTCATGGGTTTGAAAGCCTTTGAAACTCCTGAAAAGCTACTGTCTCTTGCTTCTGCACTCAAGGTTAAGCTGGTAGATGCAGAATAAGTCCAGTCAGACTGGGGAGAGGACCAGGCTCTTGTCCTTCCTTTTTCTGTAGCATGGAGCATCATCCACTTCCTAGGATCCCCCAGGAACTGAAGATTTGCTCTATTTTTCCTATATTTCTCAGAGCTCAGAGCAATTTTGGCTCCCTCGTCTGAGGCATTTTCATCTGCTAGAACATGGCTTTGTGGAGAAGAGATGCTAGGATGGAAGGGCTGTTTAGTGACTATTTAGTGGTCCCCATGGCCAATAACTTCTTGTGCATTTGTGTACATATCATTGGTAGTCTTTCCAGGCCTAGCCACAAAAAGGAGAAGAAATCATGGCTCAAAAAGTAAGAATGTGTTGAGACATGACTGAGGGAATCATATTTTATGACTTCTAAAGGAGTCTTTAAAGGCTGGGTTTTTTTGTTTTGGATTTGTTTTTTCTAAACCATTTGTTTGTTTTACCTTAGCATTATCGGGAATGTCCGAGTTTCCTCTTTACATCTTGTTAGTGGTCAGCCTGAAAAGAACCCTCAGGGGCCTTGGCCTGAGACAGCTCTCAAAGGATTCAGCGTCAACAACAAAGGAGCTGTACCCATGCCGCATGAGCTGAGGTTAGCTTGTCTTTTTGCCTCAGCTGTCTCTGGTATTTGAGTTACGTTTGGCTACATTCTACATTAACTAGTGGATGGCAAACTTTAGTCTGACCAAAAATTATTTCCCTTTCAGTTAGGTAGCATTTCTGTAATGGCAAGTGCCCTCATCTTCCTGTGTTTCTTTCACAGTCTGTACTTTTTAAATAAACGGAGTCATAGCAGCAAAACCCATGCAGAAAGCAAGCCGTTTACTAAGCTGTTAAACCCCCCACATACAGTTTCACAGGTTTCAGACACTAGGTGTATGGTCTCCTGCATCGTATGGAGTCAAATCAGGGGGCTGTAAACGGGGTGAGGGCAATAGGATGGTCATTGATCCCAGCTTGGCACCCCTCACCTTGGTTAGCTTTGGTGAGCTTCACCCAACATCCCCATCTTGAATGCAAAGAGCAGCCAGGAAACATAAATGGAGCCCTGCCCATGAACATCACGGAGGGACATTCCCAGCTCTTTCCCACACCACCCTGAAAGCCTTCATCCTGCAAGGTCTGAAAGCATCTGGCTTTTGCCATGGGTCGCCAGGAAACAGCTCACACATGGCAAAGCGACCCAGGCCATAAGCCTCTGCCGCCTGCACGTGACTCAGGGTTTGCTGCAGGGGCACAGGGGGCTGGAGGAGCAGCAAGGAGGGCTCCCAGGCTCACCAAGCACTGAATCAGCTCCTCCAACAAGTATTGTGCTGCGTGCAGGTGCTAGGACTTTTTCATTTCCATCTCTTATCGCACATTCTTTTCCCCTCCTCCTCTCACCCAGCCCTCCCCCACACGCTACGACCTTGATGCAAAATGAACATGCTTAATCAAAAAGGAAAGAAAAACAAGTGCAGCCTTGTGCCACCACCTGTAAGCTGTCCTGAATATATTACCTGTATGGTGCCAGACAGTGACGTTCCCAGCCACTGCGAGTGAAGTACAAACACTACCTCACCCCAATGGCATGTGTGTAGGAACAAAAAAACAACAACAGAATTCCTGTACACATTACTTCAGTTTTGCAGACTTTCTTTTTTTAATGTTGTTTTGCTTCAACATGGGAATTAGAGGTACAGATTTATTTCATTATTTTGTCAGAAATGCATGCAGTTTGCTGGCTGATTAAGCCACTTTATGACGCTCTTCAGACACTTTAAACCAGCTGAAAAGTACTGCAAAATAATAAGCAAGGCTCCTTGTTTGTTTAAAACCAAGGAAATATTAGAAGACAGTCAACACCAAATCATCTCCTTGCCTTCCAATTCCTGAGCTCTTGAGGTGTGCGCTATCAGGTTGCTAATCTTCCCCATCACAGTCACAAGGGCTAGAAACTTGTCTAACTTTTGGTTTAATCCTGCAGTTCCCCCCCTTCTCACCTCAGCAGCTGGGTAACAGAGCTGCGGGCGGCTCTTGCTCTGTGAAGGAATTGCATGAGGGTTTAAAACACACATCTGTTTTTAAAGGACCAACAGTAGTAGTAGTAGTAACATGTTTGGCAGTGACGCCGGGGCTCAGGAAGATCATTTTCTCAGCTTATCTAATCGAACACGTGCCTCACTCATTAAGGCAGCTACTGGTTTGCCAGAGACGGGGACATTTAGCAGTAAGATGCCACCGAGAAACAGCCACTTTCCAGCTCTACTGTTCTCATTTGCCTGCAGAACAGGGATCCTTCTGCAGATCGTTTCAGCTTTGTTATTTAAAAAGCCAGCACTGCAGCAAATAAGTTTTCTGGACTGCATTTAAGCTGTTGATACTGCAGTAGCAGGGACCAACCTCTGTTGCCAAACAGGCCACCCCTAACACCTGCAGAAAGACTTAAGAGTCACACTGAAGTTTGAACCGTCCTTTGTGGCAGATGGGCTGTGGCTGAGGGGTCCGTGCAGCACATCCACTCCGTTCTCAGCATCCATGAGGGTCGCCTGGGAGGTAGCCAACATCTCACTGGCACATAGTGGGTGGCTCCCATCTATGAAGAGGTGGTGATTTATGGCCTGAACCACATCAGCCAGGGATGAGGCATTCATTGTTGCATTTCCACTCCTGGGGCACATAGACACTGTGCTTGCTGCTGTTTAGTCTTGCCTCTTGAGGATGTCTGCTAGTTTCAGGTTCAGAGCAGTAATAAATTTAAGGGAAAGAAGGTGCACTTTAATTGTAAGACCACTCATTTTTTGATTCACAGTTCTAGCTTTTTGGTTTTTAATGTATCAGTTTTTCAGGGACTGTATTTTACCACGTCTCTCTGCTATTTCCCGTGCTGAGGTTTGGTCAATGAAACATTAGATCACAGTGAAACTGCAGTGGTTATGTGTTCAGAAATGCAAGAACCTTTTTTTACTGTGGTTTTGCTCTTATTCAAATTCAAAGATTCACTAGAAGACTTGTGAAACTAACCCACTCAAAGTGTGAAACAAAAGCTTGGTCTGAGTTCATAAGCTATGCTTGAGAAGGAAATCTATCTTTCTTCTATGCTGAGTCAAGCTATTAACCCACCCAAAACATATGTACAGGGAATTATGAGGCATCCACTTACACCTTACCACGTCTCGCCTTGTTCCCACAAGTCTAACACAGATATTGGCTTCTACCCCCTCTCACCTCCACCACCCATTTGTTTTTCTCCAACTCCTCTTCACACTCTTGCTCTTAAGTGGAGGGGGAAGTTCAACTAAAAGATAGAGACAGCCCAGTGCACACATGCTTCCAAAGTTTAAGCACTGGTCTTCTGCACAGACTTTTACACCCCAGCCTCAGAGGTCTCCAAATGTCTCTACATAAACCCTTAATTTAAGTCGCTGCAATCTATTTCTCCCCAGTGCCTGGTGAGGGCACGGCCACCATTCAATTGCTTTCTCGGCCTGGGACCGTCTACCCCGCGTGCAACAGTCAGCACCTTCCTCTGCAACTCTCACTTTACAACTGCTGTCCAGAGCCAGAGGTCTGGAGCAGCAATGGGCTTTGTCGCTTGCAGACCATCAGTCTGGTTGCTGTTGCCTTAATAGAAAAAAAAAAAAAAGCTGTCATAATTTTAACTGGTCAGCAAACCTCGACATTTTTTACAATTGGGTGGAAACCCCCCACTTTTTTGGCCCAAATTATCACAATTGTGCAAAAAGATCTTGTTATTATCAGTGCTTTCCGGAAAGGCCAGCACTCGGGATGATTCGCTGTGTTTGCTTGAAACCCACCAAAGCATGAAAAATATATGTATATAATTTTTTTCATAGGAAAAAAGACCCTTATTTTTTTCTTTCTTTTGCAACAGATAGGTTCCACATAGTGTCACATCACAATAATAAAGTCAGATCATAGAGTGAAATTATTTGCTGTAGGTAAGGTGAGGTCAGGCCTCCTATTTCGTCTCCTACCAGTTGGCACAACACTCCATATACATTCACTGCAGCACTGGAAGTAGACCACCACAGCAGCGGTCCCAGATGCTTATGAGCTTACTAGCAATCAGAGCTGAGCGAAATATCTTTTGAAGATGATAAATAATAAAAATGAAAATAGGAGAGATAAGTATTATTGATATATTTGAATACTTACTTACATACCCAAATCTGCTTGATGAAATAGATTTAAATGATTGATAGAAAAAAATCAGGCAAGGCATCGACATTTTAAAAATCAGGCGATGTATTAGTTTTAAAACAGAGCTTTTGTTTCAAACTGTATACACGTAAAATAGGAAAAGTGTAGGGAAAAACCTTGCCCTGAAGATGACAGGCAAGCTCTGGTCTGAGCTTGGCTTTTGCTGACTCAGAACAAAGTAGTGTGCATAAGGAGGGGTCACATTGGAGGAAATTAAAAGCAGTCCCCTAAACATTTCCCACCAGGATTTTGTTCTTGTTTTTTTTCTTTATTGGTGCTCAGCTACCAGATCAAGGATGTATTACTTACATGTTATTTATACACCTTTAATTAATGGGTATGAGCATTAGTAGTGACCTCTTGCATCATCAGAACCACATGCTTTCTTATTTAAAGTGCATCCAAGAACCTGAATAAGCAGGCAAAGTGAATAAGTTGTTTGTTGTAGCAACAGCTCTTCCATTTTTACCGGGAAAATTCCTCATGGCCTCCAGACACTATATAAACTAGAGAAACCATTTGGAGAAGTGGAAGATGCTGATTCAGTCTCCTCCTGCACTAGAGAATGAGGGGGTGAAAATATCCCGTGGTTATATGGGGAAAACACCAAATTAAACATCTTAAATGTCTCTTCAATTAGGCTTGAAGAGAGGTAGGTTGGTATTCGAGGATAATAAGAGTTATTTGTAAGGAATTGTCAGTTATATAACTATTCCCAAGCTGTTACACAGACCATTCTGCGTTAATCACTCGGTACTCATTCAAATAACTGTTGCAACTGCCTTGTGCTACAGTCGTAGCCGTGGATGCACACATTCACCTACCAGTCAGCTAATCCCATATATACACGCTAGCCTCAGCTTTTCCTTATTGCTTTTTCCTGCTGCTCCCATTGCCTCATCGCTCGACACACCCTCAGACAGATTTGGTGACGACTGTCTGTTCCGTCTGCTGCACGGGTATCGTGCCTGTGCTTGTCCTTATGGGGAGAATCCAGCCTTGACTAAAACACAGGAAAAACTCCAACAATGACACCAATTTGTTTATAACCTTTCATTACTTAATGTAAGATACAAAGCGGCTCATCTGCTGCAAATGGCTCCCGCTCCCTTTCCTTGCCCCACACGATGCTATATGGGAGTCCTCAGGCAAGAAGTGAGTGATGCTTGAGATTACCATGAGACAGTGTGGTTTGAAAACCTTCCCTCCTCACCATAATGTATGTTTTTTACAGAAAGAGCAGACCTGGGAAGGTGAGGGGGTGGTCACACAGCAGTTACCCAGTTGTCAAACCAGTGGGAAAACACAGCCAAACTCCTTATCCAGCAGTGACCCATTTACCTTCGGGCAGGGAGGGAGATCTCATTAAATACTGCGGTACATCCTGAGACTCTTTATAATTTTTTTCCCTCTCTGAAAAGTGATCACAGCCTTAGTCAACTCACCTGGGTATTCAGAAGCCATCTGTTGTGAAAGCTGTGCTCTCACCTGCTCCTCTTACTGCGCTGGATTTGCACGTCACAGTGCTGCTTTCTACCAGAAAAATCAATCATTTTGGGGAAATCTGTCACACCAAAGTAGGCCGATAAGCTATTCAGAATTTTGAAGGTGCTTATTAAAGCTGTAAGAAAATAGATTTGCTTCCAGCATGTATTTAAAAAACCCAATGAAAACCCAAATTAAAAAGCCTTGGGCAGAAATATCACTGGGTTAAACAAGCAGATTTTTGTGAAGCCCTTTATGTAAATATCATTTACCTTCATTTCTGTAAATCTCTAGTCTTTTTTCTTTTGTAACCTTGCCAAAAGATTTCCCCTGCTAACAGAACACTTAGTTTTATGTGAACAAATACGTTGCAAGAATTGTGGCAGGGGACTAAATTGCCAGAAAAGTTCTGCTTTAGGAAAGAAGGAGGGAGCACAGGGGGAAAACAAGGTAACACCCCCAGTATTTGTGAGAGGAATCATGAAAACTAGGAAGAATTACTCTATGAGGCTCATTTTAGTCACAAACTAAATTCTTCCACAGGGGAGAAGCAGATGCTTCAGGGAGCAGGATGAACGAAGTGGGTAGCTGGAGAGGAAGGCTGGTACACAGCCTGGCCGTCCCCAGGGTTCGGTTCCACCATCGGGGTCTGGGCCAACTCTCTGCAACCAGCTCTCCATGGACAGCCCCAAACCCTGACCCTCCCTGTGTAGAGTTGTCCTCACAGAGAGTTGGCCCTTTCTGTCACCATCCTGTCTGTGAGCTGTAATCTGCACCCCTGGCCCCTAAGGATGCTTTCTAAAACCATTCCCTGCCCTCTCAACAGCACACCTGTACTCTACTAAGTATGAACCTGAAAGTTATCAGGAGAAAAGCGTTCGTAGCAGTGCAGATCTGACCGCTTCACACCTTCGCTTGGAAGACTATGCTGTCCTTCTGGTGTTAGCATACTTGTAGTTAGTTTTCAGTTCCTACTCCTTTATAACCTTAAAAATAAAGCATCTCTTTCATGCAAAACTGTTGCAGCCAACTCATGCTAAGGATATGTAGCATCCACCCAACTCCAACAGAGTTCATGAGCTGAGAAATGTTGTTATTCAGCTATATAACAATTCATCTGATACCAATAAAGTGCTGCTATGTAGATTGGGATTTAGCAGACAGGAACTCCACATGCGAGTGTGTGCGGGAAAGGGGAGTAACTTGTCATTGTTTCTTTTCAAGTTAAGCCCATGAACAGCAGAAGTTGGGTTCTGAGACAGTTTAGGTTAAGCAGCAGTGATGGGGAGAACAGGCTGCTGGACAATAGAGAAGTTTGAAACGTTGAAAGTTGCAGAATGTTAAATGGAAATACAAAAGTTTCATGAAAAAAATAAATCTCACTTTTCCTGAAGACCTTATCCACCTACTCTAACTAATCAAATTATAAGCAAGCTTCAGCTAGGGCCTTACCTTGGCACAGCAGTTGCTAATCCAAATTTCGACAACACTTTTCTGTCCTGGTCACTCAAATCTATAAAGATGCTTGCTAATCTCCTCTCCATGGGAATCAATTATATCAGGTGGGTGTAATCCTAAAAATGAAATGAAGAACGAAGGTTTGGGTATTTATTTTTGTTTGCCATGCAGATGGAAAGTACCCCAGAGGCAATATACTACAACTCCTTCAACTTGCATCACAGTAGCCCTGCCCTAGCTCTTCTCAGAGCCTATGTTGATGATGACGGCTTCCTCAGGCGTTTCCAGGAGTCTAATTTAACCAGCAGCACCTTGGTTCTTAACCCTGGCCAGGTGGCCTAAGGAAGAATGACTGTCATTTTAGGCTGAGCCAGAAAAGCAGCTATGTAAATACACTGTATTTTCATTTGCCACCCAAATGGTCTCTACATAGCCATGATTTTAATCTCAAAAAACCCTTTTTAGAAAAGAACTGCACCATGGAGAACCATAAAATAATTTCAAGTCACTTTGGCAGCTGTTGGGAATGTTCATGAAGTGTTTAACTGCCTTTTTATGGTTTTGGATCCAATTCTGAGATTGGTGCTGGAGCCCCTCTGCTATGAGGACAGACTGAGAGAGTTGAGAGAGTTGAGGCTGTTCAGCCTTGAGAAGAGAAGGTTCTGGGGGAGACCTCACAGAGGCCTTCCAGTACCTGAAGGGGCTACAGGAAAGATGCAGAGGGACTTTTTACAAGGGCAAGTAGCAATATGATCAGGGGGAACAGCTTTTCATTCAAAGGAGGGAGGTTTAGATTGGACATTAGGAAGAAATTCTTCACACTGAGGATGGTGAGGCACTGGCACAGGTTGCCCAGGGAAGCTGTGGGTGCCCCCTCCCTGAAAGTGTTCAAGGCCAGGTTGGATGGGGCTTGAACAACCTGATCTGCTGGCAGGTGTCCCTGCCCATGGCAGGGGGGTTGGAACTGGATGATCTTTAAAGTCCCTTCCAACACAAAGCATTCTATGATTCTATGATTTTCAGAAACACTTATCGGTAGCTTCTCATCTTTTACATTCCCTTGGCATCCTATTACTAAAGCATAGTAGATGCCATCACTGCACATAGGCACAGCTACCCAAATTCCCTTGGATCCAAGGTGTTTCATAGCTCAGACCTGGATAGATTCACCGAATAAATATTCTTCCACCTGTTAGATCTGATCTGGTAGTTGTTCTCCTAACAAGCCAAGCAGATGTGGCTCTACACTGACCACAGCAGGGAGCAGCTTGAGATCCAAGGTCAGGTCCACCCTCTGCCTAACTCAGGACCAGTAGCACAGCAAAGAGGTAAGGTATTGATCTCAGGGAAACGATGAAGGTTTCTCCCCAGTACTTTCCATAAATCAGATCATTTTCAGAAACATACAGATATTCATTCTTTATGGACATGCTGGCTTCAACAAAGGCCACTGCAAAGCCCCCAGAGGATCGTCTCCCACAAGGAGTCTGAGGATGATCCCAGAGATCACCTTCCAAGAAGTTCCAGATGTCCTTGCGTGGGACAGCTGCCCCAGAGCATCAATTCTCTTCTGCAGGGTTGCCTGCCACACCAAAGGCACATCAGACACACTGGGGCAAAGACAACTTTGCTTCTTTTAAACCAAATTTGGTACCACGGCCTTTCTCCAGACTTGTAGTGTCAAAAGAATTCTCTTCCCTTTTTTAATTTCATTGCCGTGTTTGTGCTGCAGGACTAAGAGGACTGAGATTTTATTCTGGGTCTTTTATTCAGAGTAGGTTTTTCAACATAAAACAAACAAACAAAGTCTGCTTGAGTCTTGCTCTATGCATTGCGTACAGTTCCAGCTCCTTCTCCCTCTGGACAGTAAGCTCTTTGCGGCAAAGGCTGGTACGTTCTCTGTGTTTGGGCAGCATGTGGCATATCTGAAGTTTACCACTTTTAAAATACAAAGAAATCCCAGGCACCTGAGGCAAGCCACCCTATATACCCACATGAGTACAGACAACTGGCAACTTCATAGTAAAACCAGCCAGGTTGACTGGAAAGTGGCCAGATGGCAGCTCCTGCGAGCTAAAAGGATTAATTATTCGGGGATCATGCCTGGAGAGCAGGCGTGATGAATGTAGTATATAATTCTTTGTCACGACTGTGTGTCAGCGCTGGGAAATGAGGAACAGCTAGTACTCTGGGATACAATCACAGCCATCTTTCCTCTCTCTAGGGGAGCAGCAGGTTTTTTTATAAGGTCCAGAATATGAAAAAATCTCCCATTTAATGTGAAGGTGTATGTGTGAGAGGCTAGCAGCTAGCAGCCTTGGCTTTCCCACAATTACACCTGTCATACATTCTTTTTATAATTATTATTATATATTTCACAACTGTAGTGCTAATTAACTATTTTATTGAGTCTGTGTAATTAACCATGTCATGACTCAAATATCTACAAGGCTGCTTTGGTTTTTTTCAATTATCAGTTTATCACAGAAGACCCCGAACCTGCTTTTTCTGATCAGGTATTTCACTAGATAGCCTTACAGTCCCCAGCCAAAGAAAACTACCAGCCAACCTCCAAGAGTTCCTCAAATTGTCCAGCCTAATTAAAAGCAGTTTGTCCAAGTGGAAAAATCCACTTAGGATTTTGCTGCCAAATGTCTCTCATAAGGCTCGTTTGGGTTACCTCTTCTGCTGCAGTCCAAGACGGTGAGAGTTTGGTGGCCTTCTCCTACCTCAGCCCCTCAAGTGCCTTAGGCTGGAGTTGGCAGGGACACAAGCCTTCTGACAAGCCAAGCAGGGAAATTCCTTGGCACACAGCAAAAACTACTCCCTGGCTTTTGATCCTTGGTCCGGAGACAAAGGCAAATCTCTGACATGTCCCATTCCTCCCGCCAGGCAGCAAGGTCCTGGCTGCACTCCCATTCAACGGGCACCGGCGACAGCCTGTTTTTGACAGCTATGCATAAGCACAGTTATTTCTAGCACAGTTTCCCTGAGCTGTGCCAGCAAAAAGACATTTTTTTAATGTATTTTCAGACCCTAGCTAGCCAAACCGTGCTGTATTCTCCGCCTATACATGGGTGCATAGGTTACAGACCCTGGCTGAAGCTATGGGGAGAAGAAAGGTTGACTGGAGTTCTTGTAAGGCACCTTTATCACTATCTCTGGGACTTTACCCCTCAGATATGGGCTTAACATGGTGAGAGCACACCCCTCCTCGTGCAAAGTACACTTTTGCTCCTCAGGATGTGGCACGATGTGAGCAAAAGCTGTGCTGGAGAAAGATGTTTGCTGAGAAGGACTAAGCGCAAATGCTTGATGAGCCTGCCTGCCCTCCCTCCAACTTCCCCAATTCACAGCAGTGCCCTGGCTGGGCTTGATTGAAGTGTGCTAAAAGGAGAGAAATGCAGCTCCATTTTGGGCCAGCTGGCTGTGCTTGTCTTTCCTCCTTGCTGTCTCTGTCCCCAGCACCTTGGCTGCCACAGGTCTGTGCTCCAGGGTTGCTGCTCTGCTTCTGCACTTGGTAAGGACATTGCCACAAACACAGCTCCTTTGGGGATTTGTGTGCGGGTACATCCCTTATTAGAATAAAATGCTGTCCTTCAACAAAAACACCTCCTTTTAATTTATTTCATGATTTTTTAGATTCTTCTTTCAGCAACAGAAGGCCGTGTCACTGGATGTCTGTCATTGCATCACTGCAGAAATTCTGCAGAACAACCTGAATCCAACTTTGGGCCCTAGATCAAAGGAATTTGAGACCCATACTATTTCAGTCAGGTGTGACTATGGGAGAAAGATTTCCAGGATGCGTTTGCATTCCTGGGAGCAAACCTACAGAGCCCTACCTCAGCCTTTCTAATCCCCTCCTCATTTACGTACATGTGAACTGTTGAGCTCTAATCTGCCACTTTGCTGTTGTGAAGCGGGAGCTAACGCATAAATAAGGCAAATAAAACAGGGAGAGTCCACTGATGCTTCTCTTTACTGTTGGTACTCAGAGCCAAACCAGATTTTAGAAGCTGGTCTATGCCCATTGCTGTTTTCTCACCTGAAACCGTAATCCTCTCTTTGTGCTTTAGTCACTTCCATAGCAACCAGTTGTGATAGCTCCGAGGATTATTGCTTCAGGGAGGAAATAAGCAGTGATGGAGGAAAAAAGAAAAAAGACTTGTTTTTTGCTCTGATCCTGCTTTTATGATGATGGAGCAAACAGGTGCAGAAAAAGTAAAGAGTGTTCTTAGCTCTCATCTGATCTCCAGACAGTCCCAAGCTCAATGAGTAGCTGGTTGCAAAGTTGAGTTTGTTTCCTCCTTTTCTGTGTGTCATTGTATTCAGGTCTCCTAGCTGAGCCAAAGCAATAGGAGAAACACACTTCTCCAGAGCCTGCTCACCTTGCTTTGTTAACCTGTCCAGGTAAAAGGGTTCATATGGTCAAATTGACTTTCCTCAGGAAGGACCACTAGTCTGGCACTAACGCACCACAAAATATTTGTGCAAATTCCTCAGTAATAAAAACATCCTGAGGAAAGGAGATGGATAATACATTCTCAGTGGTCCCACAGTGAAGCCCAGGAAAATAAACAGAAAAGCCTCCTGAGCTTTTTGGCTGGACTAAACAAATAGAAGGATTGTAACTGTGTTAACTTAAGAGAGAGACCTTTAGAGATCATGAGGAACATCCCATTTCTCTCCGGTGCCTCAGTCAGATCAAGCAACCCAAATAGCTGGAGGCATAAGAAACAACACAGAAGATACTGCAGGGAAAAGGATTTAGTGTGAGCCCATGAGGCAAAGTCTGCCAGAAGGGTACGAGCAGTACAGCTCCCTCCAAGTGCCAAAAGAGGATCGGAGGCAGCTGAAACAGAGTTAATGATGTGAGTTATCAGGTCCTGGAGAAACACTAGGAAGAGAGACCCTTTCCCCGAGGAGAAGGAAGGGAAAGAGGGGAGCACAGTGGAAGACTGTAAGTTGCCAGTGGGCTACATTAGTAGCTGTTCCTCTCCCCATCTCAGAGCCCCAGAGCCAGCACTGCTGGTAGGGGTAACGCTACCAGGATCCGGAGACGAACTGGGAAGAAACCTCAGTCCCTCTGCTGCAGATGTGGCCCAGGGAGCAGCAACCTGCTGCAAACGGCTCTCCGCAGTCACTTAGGCCTGTCTGGCAACGCCAGGCACCAACCACCACCAGGAGATCAGCATGGAGGGGTCTTTGTGCTGCCCTTGTTGTCCTGAAAGGTGTCTGTAATTATTTTTATTGTTTTCCCAGGAACAGTAATGAGTTCTGTAGAAATGTGTGTCATTCGAGTTTCTCAGTACATCGATTTTTTTTTTTTTTTTGTTGCAGGTGCAGGGACAAATGAAATGGAAAATAAGGTCATTCCGTCAACGGAGTATTATTACTGCTCAGCCTGACTAATCACCCTCTGACCATAACAAGCAGTCTGCCCGAGGAAGGAGCTCGGAGACGAGAATGGCAGAGCTCTCCTCCTTGCTGCCTGAGAGCGAACACCCCTTGAGGAGCAGCGCTGTGCCCACAGATAGCACCTGCCCGCTCCAGGGGGGGCACACTGGGTCTCGGTCATCCAACGCTGCTGCCGGTTTGCAAAGAAATCAGCTTCTGCATGAGCCTGCCTATTTTTTCCTCAGTAATAAATGCTTTCTGAAGTGCACAAAACATGTCCCAGAGAGGAGCCTCTCACCAGATAGATTGTTCTGGTTCAGAGATGAGGAACGTGGCTTGGTATTTTTTTCTTGCACGGAGGAGGTTTGTTGCTAGAATTGGCCTCCCTGCAGCCTTTTCTCCTCCAGTGCTTGCCCCAGTAGCTGCTTTGCCAGAGAGGGGCCCCCTCAGCCTGGCACAGGGCAGCTGCACCCTGGGACCCCCGGGGAGCTGGGGGACATGCTGCTGGCTAACTCTGGGCTGCCCAGGAAGCCCCCTTCCACCTTCCCTCTGTGTCTACCCATGAGCCAAGCCAGAGGGAAGGGACTGTGGGTGCACCTCACTGTCACAGCCACGTGCCATCAGCCACACCAGAAACCTGCCAAAAGCAAGAGGGTTATTTTGTTGAGGGGTAAGAGGGGGAGGGGAGCCTGCAGGTCAGAGGCAGCAGCACCAGTGTGCTGGGCAGAGAGCGTGAGGTGCTACCACCTCAGACATTTGTGAGTTTTGGTCAGAGCTGCCAAGCTGGGTGCCCGCCACTGCACCTGTGGCTCTGGCCGCACAGTGTCACACCTCCCTGTCGCCCGCCCAAAGCGCAGCCACACGAAGCTGACAGCAACAGATTAGGAAAGGTGAGGTGAAGGCTTGTGCAGGTGACTTTGAAAAGTTAGAAAGCGAGCTATTTGCGTGTGTACTTCAGTAAACATCTGCAAGGAGCCTAACGAAAGCTCTAATCTCGAACCACCTTCAAGCACACAGTAATGACAAAGGGAAGCTCAAAACCATGAACAGGGTAATGCGCTGAACTAATACATATTCACCACCACTCACGTGGAGGTTGCGTCAATCATGCACGCTTCATTCTTCATCGCCTGATCCAAGACAGGTCATGCATAATCTTTTTCTTTTTGCTCAAGTCTGTGCTAGGGACTGGTAGTTACAAGTTCTGTTTACCAGGCTGTGCCGCTGAAATTGTTTAGCTGATGACTTTGGTGTGGTGTGTTAGAAAGGATTAGGTTCTTTATGGGCATGTCCATGTGTACATTCAAAAATCAAAGTCTTTCATGTTGAAATCTTCTAGGGGGCATTCTGTGTTTGCATATATTTAGCAGGAAACCCCAAAGGAACATTTTTCAGACAGTATTTGTTTTTTCTTTTGGCTAAACCTTTCTTTTTCTAGATGAAAGGAAAAGAGAAGAAAGATAAGGTGAGAAAACAAGATAAAAAAGAAACAACGAAACTTTGCTAGGATTTGTAGAGAGGAAAGCATGCAAATCCAGGACTGAAGAACCACATAAAAATTAGTCTGGAAGATAAATAATTAGGTTGCACAATGCCACAGAGCAAGAACAGCTGGACATAAACCTGCTGTATTACAGATCTGAAACAGTCTGTGGTGAAAAACTCGCCCTGCTCCCCCAGTCCCCCCTTCCCCACAGTAGCTTGCTTTTTCCTTTCACTTTCCTGAGGCCCTTCAGCTGTAAGATGGCAGAGACCTATGGAGCACAGGTGCAGAAATGCAAAACACTTGCAGTGTGTGCAGAGAAAAGAAACAAAAGAAAACACACAAAAAAGGTCAATTAGGTATTAAGCCAATAACTAAAGCCTTTCACACAAGCTTCTTCCTTAATTACTGTATTTAGTACCACTGGTGCAATCAGAACATAGCACTGTGTTCAGCCAGTCATGACAGACTGAGCACAGTGTAACTTCATCCCCACTCCTCACCAAGTTCCCTGAAGCCTTTGCAATAACATCCTTCAACCCTGCAGCCTGGAAAATAAATCAAGGATGGATACTGAACCATGTCTCTATGCTATGTATGCTGAAATGAGTAATGTTAATGTGCTCACATTATAGCAAATACCTACAAGGCACAAAAATCCCCAAAGCTAAAACTAACGTGGCAACCTTAAGTCTAGTTGTGTTTCCATATTTCAGTTCCTCGGGAAGCAGATTTAGCTTAAAAGGTGTCCTCTTGCCCTCCTCTATGCAGCTATATCTGCAGATCTGCCCACACCAGCCGTGGCCATCTCTGTGTTGGACTAGCTCTGCTCTGAGCCAACTTTGCAAAATGACCTGTTTTAAAAATGTAACCAAAAAAAAAAAAAAATCTATATTTTCGGGATTTATGTTTTTTTTGCAAGCTAAGTCTGCTTAGAGCTCTTGTTCAAGCATGCTCACCAAAAGTGTTGGGCTGGTGACCCTGAGGGCTGTGCAAGTTACCTTTGGGAGCACAAGTGGTCGTGAACTTCTGGGGAAGAGAGGACATAGACTGCACGGGATGGATACACCAGCAAAGGGATTAGTGTGTAAAGTCCTAGTCATCTATCACTTAGTACAGTTAAACCTATATACATCAAGGATGTGACTTTTCTCAACATGGAGGCCTTTTCTACCACTTTGAGACTGTAAAATGTCCTCCAGGGGAGAAGTGACATTCCCGTTCGCTTTAAATCTAATGCCTTGGTTGCAAAGGGATCTAGCTCTGCATAAACGAGAATCAGATGGTAGTTCTCGTAATAATATCAAGTACTCAGGCTGTGGAATAATGCCAAGTTCATGTTTGTTTGGGAAACCCCATTATTATTACACTCCTTTTTAATTTCCTGACTTGCTGGTAGTTTGCCTTCCATTCTGAACTTTGCCTTCTTTTCTCTCTTTCCCATCACTTCATTGTAACTAAGGAAAGGAGGAGGGGGTAAATATTAAATAAAATTTCAATAGAAGATCAAAATTTCTTACCAATGATTGTTATTTTCCAGTTTCCACACATTTTTAACACATGCCAAACCTTAAGGGATTTGTCCAGAATGAGAATGAGGTGGAAAAAATGTATCTGTACAACTAATGTCTCCATTCTGGCTCCCTCCAAAGTCCATAGGCACCCATCAGCCCATCCCAGTCGAAGCTGGACCGCACTTCAGAGAGAGGAGGGTGAGGTGATAAACACCAAGGGGAAGAGGACTGGGCAGAGCCGTCAAAAATGGGTTAAGAGGAATTAGCTGAATAAGTAAAAACTGAATGTCCTATTTCTACAGTCCTGTTCCTCATCACTGTTCTGCAGAAAGAGTAAGTAACTAAATTAAGCAGAAGAACCTTTAGGAGGAATATGACAGGAAACGAAATCCCGACAGCAAGGTCTGTTAGGCTCCGAAATAGTCCCTCAAGGGAAGCAGCGGACGCTTGTGTCATTTGAACAATAGACTGGACCAAGAGCTGGAAAATATACAGGAGGGAATAAATCTGCATGAGCAGAGGGACGTCTTGCATGACCTAATAGGTTGTTTCCATCCATAAATCTGTGATTCTGTGACAAGACCTTAGCCAGAAGAGGGCTGCGGCAATGTGACAAACAGATACACCCATATTGTGTATGTTGGAACTTGACGTGACCACAGTGACCTACATGTTAGGTGAATGACAACTCATATTTTCGGAACATTTTACTACATTAGCTGCTTTCCATCGCCCATAGATTCTAGAACTAACTTCTGTGCACGCCTCGCCACCTAGTCCATATGGTATTTATACGGTGACAGGATAGCTGGTACATCTGTGCTTCCTAGGGTTTTTTTGTAGTTAAAATACCTGGTTTAGATGCAGCTTGTTGGCTTCGGGAGCCTCCTAGCTTCTCTGGTTTTGTCTTCCAGTGTCTGGCTTTGCAGGGCCTCCATCTGAGAATTTTTGTAGGAAGAATATGCCCACAAGTCTACTGACATTTATCTAGGTAAAGCAAAATATAGATCTTTCTCCTCACACCACAAAGAAAAAAATCACAGTAGGGAAGTAAATAAACAAACAACAAATGCTAAAGTATTTAAAAAACAGTGATCATCTTGGTTTATAATAATGAACACAATTCACCTGCTACATTTTAATATTCTCAGTACCAACGTCATCCCTTCAAGGACTTTAATTTTCAAAAAAGAAGCCATCCTCTTTCACTCACGTGAGTGCAATATTAACATAAGAAAGTAGGAACCTATTCCCCAGCATGTGGGAGACTTAGCATTAGGCATTACCTTCTTTATATCCTTGAAAATAAAGCTCTTTCATATCCAAGCCTGTACAAGCCTGCACACCACTTCTGATGGCTCAGCTGAAAGTCAATCCTAGAAACAAAATTGAGGGTTTAAACCCACCAAATAGATTCTCTGAGCTCTGATCCTCGCTCTCCTTAATCTCTCCAAGAAAAAGCCATCAAGTGCCTCATTTCAGGCCTTTTTCTGCTCTGCATCACCAAAACTCAGCACCTCTCCTACCTCCATCCATCCAAAAGCACTAGGAACCACTGGGTACCAACTTCTGCCTATCACACTCCAGCAAAAGGCAGGCAGCACGCCGGTGGTTGCCTCTCCTGTCATCGCTGCAGAGAGGGAAAAGCTCAGCAGTGTCCGCCAGGAAGAGTTTTGCAGTTACTGAGTCCTGAAAAGTCCTATTAGCCCTCCATTACTGGGTAGGACTGACAATAGATAATGATTGATGAGCCATTTAGGCAAAGAAAGAGCTGCTGAGAGTGTCATTATTAATTCTGGGAATATAATTATGTGTGGTACTGAGAAATCACATTGATTCAGGCACTGAATGCAACAGAGGAGATTCAAAGCACACCGTGTACGTGTGTATTCACGCATACAGGCACAGGTGCGCAAGTGCATTCCCTCTCCTGATGCCTATCAGTCAGGAGAAAGGAGGTGAGCTAGTCTGTACTGCTCCAGTTTGACTGGGCATGTCTACAGGCATAATCACATCTGATCCCTTCTCTTGCCCTGCCAGATGCCAGTGCTGATCAGCACACTACAGTGGCAGCTCTCGCTTCCCCCTGCCACACTCACCTCCTGCCACTAGAAGAAAACTACCAGTTTGCCCTGGCACATCAAAACTCAGCCCTTCCCATTGGGCTAGTGGAAACAGCTACGTTTTCTGGAAGTCAAAGGTGGACATTTAGCCCTTTGGAATTGCACCCCTAAACTGCCTGAGTTAACCCGTTTCAAAATTCCCACCTGTCTGCACTTTTAAGTGCTCCAGTCCCTTCAAAAGCTGGTCCCTTTTAGATCAGCCACCAGCTTGGCCCCAGGGGTGAGATGCAGGGAGAAAAGGATGGGGATCTCTCCCTGGCTTCTGCTCCAGTGCAGCCCCTGGTGCTGGCACATGAAGAAGGCGGGAGGAAGGCGGCTCATCTCTGTAAATAGAGGGAAGGCTTCCCTTTCACACTCAGGCTAAGTCCTGTTTTGATGATGCAACTGGGTTTGAGCAGGCATTGGAGTGACTAGGACAGTTTTGATACACACAAAGTCTTCTGTGAAGTGCAATTAGGAGTTATTGTGATTTCTCCATCAGCTTTGGTAGCAGCTCACATGACAGGGAAAAAACTGGTAACGCTGGAAGCTTTTATTCTTTTATTGAGATTTTTTTTCCTCCAACAAACAATACACACCCGAAAGTGTGATCTCATAGATCGTAAACCCAAGTGAAAGCCAACTGAGTTCACAGGCAAGGCTTGGTGGTGTTAGGGGCCATGTGCTGTCGCATCAGCCTCTCTGCAGTCAGCTCCAAAGCAGCCTGTGTCCTGGCCACGTGTGCTGGAGACCAGGAAAAAGCCGAACACTAACACACAGCAGGGAAAAAAAAAACCCTGTCCTGACCTCGTGGCTGTGGCACACAGAGCAGGTGTCCACGGCACCTCAGAGTCAGCAACTAGCAAAACCAGCAGGAGAGATACTGTTGGAGTGCCTGGCTCCTGCTCACTTTGCTGCACGAAGAATCAATGTTTAAGGGCACATTCTGCCCTGAGGAACTGGTTAATCCTGCTTGCTCAAGGGTCGAATGCAGCCAGTGACTTGATTGCATTTACAGTGTTAAGTCAGTTATTGAATCCAATTAGTGCCAGTGGCTGATTGTGGTGTCCTGCACACACACACATGCATCCACCCTGAGACCAGGAGGGCACCTTTGGGCTTGCAAAATAGAATCTGTGCTGAAGAATGACTGGGTGTTGCTGCATCCTACAATCCCTGTGCCCACTACCCGACAATGGGCTGGAGCTGGGAGAAAGTGAATTTCACAGCTGGTGACTAGCTCCAAAATGTGCTGAGGAGGGCCTCTGCATAGCAAAATTATTCACTGTCTTTTAAGGATGAACAGTAAAGCTATGGCAAAACCCTCATAGTTCCATGCAATTTTCCCTCACGCCCAAGGTCCACTATCACATAAAACCTCTTCGGCTGCTTTCACTGAGGCTTCCATCACAGGACCCACTCCTCCTCCTGCTGCCTGGAACTATCCCAGCATCTCCCACCACTTGTGTGTGCCATCCACACCACATAGCTGGTGGTAGAAGAGACACCAGCACCAAACGCACCAAAGTTGTCCTGAGCGCTGTTTCTGTCCACAAAGGGCGCGAGAGGGAGACTGGAACTCCCATTTTCTCCTGCAGCTCTGATGTACCTCTTCCCATGCAGAAACACAGCTTTCTCCTCCCTTCCCTCTGGAGAGCACCACGCGTCAGACTCCTACTAAACAGAACCTTCCATTTCCAGCAGTGAGTCTACAGAAGTGGGCTGAGTGGCCTGAAGTCACCCAGTCCCATCAGATCTGTTCCTCTCTACTTCTCTCTGCTTTCGTGGGAACACAACCCACTGGGCTACATCATTTGGATGCCTACGACTCATCGGGTCTGTTGTTTGGTGATTTAGAACAGAGATCTGAGTAATTAAGAATTAAAGCTACATTTCTGTGTCAAAGCCATTATGAGGACATCGCTGTAGCCTTTTAAAACCATCTTACCTCGACTAATCCGAAGAGAAAACCTTCCTCCCTCCAGTACAAAGATCCACCCTTTCGCACCCATATTTAATTAAGTGTCCAGAAGACCTTTCTCAGAGAGTTATTAACCCTGCTATTCCAAAATTAAGACCAACACCCCAGTTTTTCTAAAATGTACCAGTAAAGGGAAAAGAGCATGGGCCACACAAATAACTGCCTGATCTGTCAAACTTTGCAGTTAATTTGATGGCTCTGTGTCCTTGTTCCTGTTGTGCTCACTTTCCCTGAACAGAAAGCAAAACTGTTCATAGAAAATGGATTTCAAAGGCATGTGCATAAGTTTTCCTGGAAATCTAATTTTATATTTTCAGTAAAAGCATATGGTAGCATACAAGAGTTGAGTAGGAAAAAACCAGTAAGACGCTCAGCTGACCACTGCACAACTACCTTCAGTTCAAAGAACAGAAAGTGTGAATGTATCTCAGGAAATATAAAACTGCTAAGCAAGCAGGATAAAGCAGCTAAAATCAAATTATTTGCTACCTTTTCTTTTCTATGTGGCATGAACAGAGGGGTTTAAAGTTCAATTTCTGCAAGATGTTGGGTGTGAGAAGCCCTAAATACTTCTCTACCAATTGAGTGCGTAGACGACCTCACCAAATTACAATGATGCTGCCTTGCCAGGAAATGGGAAAGAAATGATGAGCAAGGATAGGTGAAAAAGCACTTAGCCAGAATTTCTACAATCCATTTCAGATCTTGACTAAGATATTTTTGTTGTCACAGAATAAACCAAGGACTGGTGAAAAAAACAGTTGACCAGGTTAGCAGAAAGGAACATAAGACAGAAGAGAATTAAAAAATCACCTCAGCATGATACAGGAAAAGCTCCGTCAAAAATAATGAATCTAAATTCACTGGCTCAGTGGCTGAAGAAACAAAGTATGAGATTGTCTGGCTCTGGAGGTCAGAGCCTTAATGTGCTGTTAATAGCGTTTAATATCATAAAGCAGCGTCACTGCTGCATTACCTTTGATTTAACAATGTCAGTTTACATCAGCTGATGAAGCTATCCATAAATTCAACTCTGAATCTCTGTAATACAGTGTGGGGAGAAAGGCTTGGTCCTCTCTGCAGGGCATAATGAGTGGCCCACTGGGCTGACCTGGGCAATCGCCGGTGCTCAGCCTGCTGTCACTGCTTTGTGACCCACCTGTGAGGTGCAAAAAGGAAAGCATGTGGTCTGTATAGCTGAGCTGCTGGCTGCATAGACCCATCCCTCCATTCATGGTAGTTCCACTCAATCTCATGCCCTGCTCCATCCCCTCTCCAGTGGCTGGCTACACAGGGAACAAGCCCTGGTTTCAGTAAAAGACATTTTAGGATGAGACAATAAAAGAATTATTAGCAGATTTCTGGGACCGGAGGGGTTCACTCAGGAGCTCTGAGGGAACTTAGACTTGGAACTGCTGACCTATTCAGTACAATACCACAGCAGCTGTTGAAATGGCGAGGCACCACAGGAATGGAAGGTGGCAAATGCTGCATTCATGTTTAAAAAGGGCTTTTAGAGGCTGGAAAGTTGGGCAAGACAAATTGACAGAAAGTATAACAAAGAACAGAATAACTATACATGTGATTGATAGAATAGCATTGCAAATCCATTCATGTCAACTGGGCAACTCGACATATTTGTAGAAGATCCAACTGCAACCAAGTGGAGAGTGATCTCATAAAACTGAATGACAACTTGATGAAATGACATATGAAACTCATCAGCAGGAAATACAAAGCAAAGATCTTGAGAAATACCAACCCTAGCCATATAAAGACCACCAAGGGCTCTAAATTAACATCAGTCAGGAAGGAAATCTCAAAGACACTGAGTTTGCTGAAAACTCCAGCTCACTGCTCAACAGTTGCTAATGAGGCAAAAAAAGAACTTTAGGTAAGACTACAGAAGGAAGAGAGAATGAAAAAGTGACCACTTCTAGGGTACCTCTGCCTCAAACATAGAGTGCAGCTCTGCATGCTGCAGGAGAAGAACTGATGAAGATACAGGAGAGATGGCACAGAAATGTACGATGGTTTCTGTAGGCTGGCAGGCTAACTATAGTATTATTCTTCTGTTTGATCACCTCTACAGAGAACGGTTGTGAGAGAGGTCCCGTCAACACAAGAACAGCATGGAGGTGTGAACAGGGAAACATTACTCACTGCGTCTCTTACCACAAGAGAAAGGGAGCACAATGCAGTCTGTTGGGCTGGAGGTCTAATACAAAAGAAAGGAAATACTTCTTTCAAATGATGCAGAATTGGATTACGGCACTCATTGTCACAGGATTCTGTAAAGGCCAGAATTATTAAAAAAAAATCCCAAAAGGCGATAGCCAAATTTTTGGAGGCTCAAACCGTCTGCAGCTGTTAAACACAATGACCTAGACGCCAGTCAAAAATTCCCCTAACCGCAGTTGGCTCGCTACTGGGCTGGTAATACCAGTGGGATTGTGCTAGAGTTACTCTGTCCTTACACCCCTTCCCTAAGCATCTGCTTCTGAAATGAGCTACCTGATTAGCTGGACCTTTGGTCTGAGCCACTATCACCACATAAGACATTACCTTATGATATAAGAAGTATATTAAGAAACTAGAATTTTATTGCAGGTGATGATAAAGTTTGTTCACCTCACGTGAAAGTTTTGCCTTTAGCAGGTGCTAACATCCGATGCCTTGGGAGAAAAGCATTTCTTTCCTAAAAATGTATATATCATGCCCCTGGCAGTCTGTACCAAAGCCCGGCTCTTCCCTGATCTCCCACAGATGCTCCGCTAAATCCTTAAACCATAACAGTGGATTACCCTTATCATTGATTTAACTGTCACCACTGGAAGTAGTTAGCAGACATGAAATAAGCCAGCAACGATATTTGAAGCAATGTCCTCCGGACGCACACATATTTCCTTTTATTAGTTCTTAAATTAATTCTCCTTCATTGCATGAAGTGTGCCTTATTCTCACTTTGCAGGATGCGTAAAACGGAAGTACTGATCACTTTCCATCTCACGCACCATCATTTTGTACACTCAACTGCTTTCCCTTCTGCCACTTCTCCTTTCCAGCTGACACAGGCCAAGATTACAGGATGACGCCTTTCACCATGCAGAAGCCCTTTCCTCACTGAGGTGTGAATTGCTGATCTGGACAGAGAAAAAGGTTGTGAGTCTGACAATGAATCGTGCATCTCCTGCCAGAGGAGAGGTTTAGGTGAGAATCCCTTGCTACCTTGGCTGGACCACACCAACACCAGAGTGCTTGGCTTGATGTCTGTGCTCAGCTTGCTCCATGCGAAAACAGCCTGTGTTTTTCGTTGCTACCAGTCTAGCATCTCCTGCCAGCTCTAAACACTTCCTTTTTTAAAAAAAAACCCAAGGTTTGATTATTCACTTTTGGGACTATGCTAAACTTGCCAGCATCTGTTCCATCTGAAACAGGAGGAAAAACACCAATCATGGACTACGAAAGAAAGGAAAAAGAACTAGGTACCAAGTTGTAATGTGAGAAACGGAGCCAAGAAAAACAGCATCTTGAGAGATATTAAAAACAAACGTGGTAAACAGGAGCAGAGATAGATTTCAGAGGAAAGGCAGGAAGACAGTGACTAAAGCACCAAAAGCGACGCAGTGTACACATAGAAACTGAGTCCAGAGTCCCAGGGTTTCTTTGTTCCTGTTTTTCCTACCATTTCACAGAAATCTTGATGCTGTTGAGATCCCTCTGTACCCCAGGGTCAGTGATGTCAGTGAAAGTTGGTGGAACTGCACTGATTTATATCCATTAAGAAGCAACTTTCTGAGATTTCCCAGAATTACTCAAGTTTAAAATAATATCCTGAGAATGCAGTTGAAAACAGAAGTTGGGATTATTTTTAAATCAGGTCATAATAAAACCTAGATCAAAAATAATTAAGAATACCTCCCTTATTTTTAATAGTTGCAAAATTCCTAAATTGGGATGGTCACATTGAAAACACAACCCTTGCACACGACACTTTTCTACCAGTCTGAGTCATGGCAAATGCATACAGAATTCTACAAATCCCAGTTCAGCAAACAACTCCCTTAGAAAGCAAAATTAAATAAAGATTATCTCTGTTGCCCCCAAGATTTTGTTTAACTTCTTGCATTTACCTTCCCACCACTCTCTCCTTCCCTCAAAACACAATAGGTGGATTTGAAAATCAAAACTTCAGAATGAGGATCTAAATTTTTTTCAAAATCTTCATCGGGATGGAAAAAAATCCTCTTTTTCGCTGAATGTTTGCCAGGTTAAACTAGAGCTTTAAATACTTAGGGGTGCCCTCTCCATCCTCATTCTAAGCGCATGTACAGAATGCAAAGCTTTCTATTGCGAGCATCCTGTGTGTCTGCTGTGCAGAGGACAGCACAGGGTTATGCATGTCTCTCAAAGGCATAAGAGGAACACAAAGCAAATGAAGTAAAACTGGGGAAGAAAATGAGTATGTGGTTCTACAATCTAAACAGCTCAGTCAGGCTGGTCTCTCCTTCTGCACTCCCCTCAGCCTGGCCCCACAGGCCCCTTCCAGACTCCTGCCACCCACCTCCCTTCCCCTCCTTTTGGTCCTTCCCTCCCTACCCCACACTCAGTAAGCAACATCTCCACGAGCTTCAGCGTCACTGCCTCAGTTCGCAGGAGGCCAGGGTGGGCACTCTCACACCTGCCCTTGGTAGAAGCAAGGTGTATCCCAACTTGCCCGGTCACAGCAGGAACCTCAGCTTGTTTAAAGCTAAGGCATCTCTGAAGGACAGGGCAGCCAGTGCTCTGCGCAATTTCCCAGACCAGCTAAGCCTGTGCCTTTCCGGTATTTTTTCAACTTTCAAATTATATTTGAAAGGAGAAAAGATACCACCCCTGGAATCTCTCCCTCCCTCTCTCTCCCCTTTGCTCTTTTTCCGTCACTGCCTTTATCTCATTGGGGCCTCTTGCAGACCAAGGTGACACGGATGGAGTGCTCATCTGGTAATGACTAAACCACGCCTGACCATTTTAACTCCATAGCCCTCTCTTACCATCAGATTTTATAACCCGATTACTACAGACTTGGGTTAGATTCAGACAGATTGCCTACCAGTGAAAGGCTCAATATCCCATTATCAGATTTGTGAGCCCGCTGTTCCTCTTCATTTAGTGTGTAATATAAAGTGTCAGTAATGTCCTATGGACTTAGGCTTTAAAATGAGTCTTACCTAAGCAAGTCATATGTATATATCAGGAGAAAATACCCCACGGCATCATCCACAGCACAACAATTTTAAAACATTTTTTATTTAAATATTAAATAAAACACATCAACTAATCATTTCGGTGTACACCTCTCATTTTAACATAAGAAATAAAATGATTGTTCAGTCATGATAAAAAATAAACTATACATCTTAATTAAACCAATCACGAAGTGTGTTTAAATACCCTATTGCATTGCAGTCTGCAGAACAGCACTGTCAGGATACCTACAAAAACCCCCAAACTTTTAAAATGACCTCTTTTTGCTCCAGCAATAATTCCAAAGAGGTTCTACAGCAATTGGAAAAGAAAAAAAAATACTATCAAAGTAAAGTGCTCATCATTGCTCAGGACAGGAAAAAAAATAACCTGTGGCCTTTTGATCCATGGCATTAAACAAATATTGAAGAAGAAATTCTGCGTTTTAAGTATGTGTGCTACTCCTTAGAAAACTGAAGGCAAAGTTGTTGTTCTGTGATGAGCTGGCTTCTTCTTGCCCTCCTCTCCAGACATCTCCATGCAATCTGGGTTTTTGGGGTTGGTTGCTTTTTGTTTGGTTGCTTTTTTTTCCCCAAACCACTACAAATGAGTGAGACTTTGGTGTTTTCTCTGCTGCAAGGCACCACTCATTAACAAAGATTCAACTCAAGCAATTTCCTCTCACTTTGAAGCTTCCAGACCACATAGCAGCAGTGGCAGCTGGAGATGCACCAACATAGACACACAGATACAACACACAGATAAAGAGGTCATTTATGGAGAGCCACAGACAGAGCCACATGACATCTTCAACCCTTCCTACTCCCACCAATTAACCTGGTCAATCTTTGGCTTTTCTCTTTAAAAAAAAAAAAAACAAACACAAAACAATCAAAAAATAGGTATCTCTATTATTTGCAAATGCGTAATACTGCAGGTTGCATGAAGCCTAGGTAACTTGAAGGCACCCTGTGTCACACTAGGAAGATGGGTCCTTTAAGCAGTTAGACAGAATGCAGCTATTTTCTGACATTCGGATGGCAGCTTCCAGCCAATCTGGCTCACTGTTTGCTCACCTGCTTCCAAAGTTTGAACGCCCTACCCGACTCATTTCTGTAGGAGCACAGTCTGTTCTCCCCTGTATACCTAAGCATAATTTCTACTGATACCAACAGAAGTCATGCTTTGCCTTGGGAGGGGAGTGGGGTTTATACCAGAAACACAGTATAAGCATATTATAAAATATAAAAAATAACTAGTGTTACATATTTTTCTGCTTCCTATTTATACACATATACAGCATTAAAAACCATACGTAAAACACCTATCTAATCCAAATCCTCATTTTGCTAAGATGCCAAAAACAAACTAACCAAAAACAAACACCCAAAGATTGTGCTGTTTTACTCACTTTTAATACAGTTTTGTTCAGAAATAGCTGTACTCTGTTAGAGTAGAATTCTGTTCTAGTCTATTCCTTTTGTCTTCGTCAGTACATAATTATAACCTCAATATTGCACATTTCCCCAAGAGTCAGTTCTGTTTGGACCCTGATAATGAAATGCATAAAAACATAATTAGCAGCGGAAATAACAATGTGCAGCACTAAGAAATACCCCTCAGGCAATTTTATAGGCAACCTCCAGGAGAGAGCTTTTTAAAAAGAAAACCCTTCCCATCGCCCTACCCAGTATGAATGCTTCCCTCCTCAGTGCCTCTGCAAGAATATGAAAAAAATTAGCGTTTGTAAAAAGATTCCTAAAGATTACTCAGACCAAAAAAATATACATGTGTGTATACGTATATACACACACCCCACCTCCAAACAAACATCCCTGCAAAAGACCAGACATCATATAATTGGGATCATATCAAGGGATAAATTTGCAATAATTACTTGCTTCTGTACTAATTAGAAGGGGGTTTTAAGCTTTTTCAGCTGACGTAGCGAGCAAGAAGTTCACAGTTTTCATTTAAAGTGTATGCATCTGGGAGGTGTGGAATGGGGATGTTGGTTCCTTTAAACAAAATGAGGGTTAACAGGAGAAAAAAACCAAACCAACAAATGGCAATGCTTTCACTTTTGTCTTCTATGAATACATAATGCTGCATGCCACTGGTTTCTGTTTATTTTCTTTAAAAGAGGTAATCATCTTCACAAACCCATAAATGAATATTGTGAAAAAGGGAGGCTCTGGTCCCTTCTTTGAAAAGTCTGTCCCTGCTGTGTCACCACTACTGACAGCTGCTAAACTTGTATAACAGCAGAGCTGTATTGGTCTGACTTGAGTACAGTACCGAAGAGTTCTTCCCCAACCATATCCCTCCCTGTCCCCACAAATGCCCCACCCACCTTCCCCATCATTATTTTTCCTTTAAAAAATTCAGTTTCTATTCATATTTGTTCAGTGCAAGAATAGTAGAAGCAAAAAGACATACATATTGCTTGTTTCAGTTCTATAAAGTTGCTAGCTTTCTAAGCCAGACAGCCTCTTCACATACTTCAAAATTTATTGCTTCTGGGAGTCACTTGTCCACACGACACCAGCCAGCCATGGACTCACATATGCCATGGAACAGTGGTGAAAGTTCTTCGCAACGAGAGCAGCATGAGCTGTAGCAGCCAAGGCTTTCATTTGACCAGGACGAACTTCCCTAGCTGGTTGGAAGTCAGGTCCTCCATCTCACAGTCCCCGTGCTGCAGAGTGACAACATCATAGCTTGGAGACTGCCCAGAGAAACTCTGTTGCTGAGAGAAGGTGGTGCCAACTGGAGAAACATTGCTGCTGATGTACAGGTGTGTGTCTAAAAGGTGAGCAGCTGAGGACACTGGTGACACGCTGACACCAAAGAAATGAGGTTGGAGCAGTTGGCTGTTGCCAGCAAAGGCCAGCTCAAACGAGTTCTCTCTTTGTAGCTCTGACAACAGAAGTGAATTGGATGCTTTGCAGGTACCTAGGCTATCAGAGGAGGGGACGCCATTTGTTGCAGATGTCTGAGAAGTCTGGGGACAAGCTGTCTGGAGTAGCTGGTGATGCTGAAGCTGGAGCATTCTAAACAAAACCCAAGGGTGGAAGAAGTTAATTCGAACTGCTAGGATGGTCTAATGTTTTTCTTCCTCCTTTCTTGCCCCTAACCCTGACCATTACTTTCCCTTTGTTTCCTTCTCTCTATCAAATCTCTCCCTACCCAGCCAGTACAATTAAAGCAAGCTGACCATGCCAAGTCAACATGTTTTCACTTGGCTCTTCCTCATACTGGAGAAGGCGACTATCACCAGAAAGTTATCTAGTCACCATTTGGCCTGCTAATAATAGATGTTCTAGAGACGCATGCAGATAAACCGGAAACTCAATTTTCCATCTTGCTTCTATGGGAATGAAGAGGTGCCACCACATATGACATTTGAGGCCACTGGAATTGTGCCTCCTTTGTGGGCTGTAACTTTTCCAAATTACAAGGTCTCACTTCCTTGCCATGGGAAAATTACAGGAGGAGACAGAGGAGAAAAGGAATCATTCCCAAAACTAACAAAGAAAAACACTGCTTGCAATGGAGAGAAGTAATGTTTTCCCCCACAGTACTAAACTGCTTCTCAATTCAGCAACCTCCAACTATTTGGACGTTGAGATTTTCAAGTGGAACTGCACGTCCTATGTTACGTATGCCAGTGCAGGAAGCCACAAAGGAAGCCAAGCAGTTTATCTGCTGCCACACAGCAAAGATGGAGGACAGGAATCCCCTGTGACTAAACTCCCCAACCTCTTTTGCTGTGTTTACTCCTCCTTGCTTGCCTCTAACCAAGGTAAACCCAACGAAAATAGCAAAACTCCTCCTGGCCAGCTTCTCACCTCTGCTGCTGTAGCACCTCCTCCAGGAGGCTTCTTCCCTCTCTGCTGCTTCCACCACTGCTGTACATGCAGGTGTTGGGCTGTGCGTGCTGGAAAGGGCTCATGCCATTCCTTGCTGCCCGAGATGACGAGGACTGACACACCTGCCGAGCAAAGCCTTTGATTTTATTCAAGCCAAGAAACCCTTTGGCTCGAGCGTTCTTCCGCAGCTGCTGCCTAAAAGCCTTCAAGCCTGTAAGACATGAGGAAAAGAAATGTACTTTAATCCTGCTTAGCATTTGCCTAGGAGCCTACTTTACAGATCAGCCTTTCTGGGCAGCTGCCTTCATTTGCGTGAGAACTGCACTAAAAGGGACCATGACTCTTCAGCTCACGTTCACCCCTCTGCTTGATGGTCAGAGCAAAATTTATGTAATGGAACAGGGTCCAGGACAGCTGCACCCTTGTGTAGACGGGCACATGCACGGCAAAGGAAAATCCTGATAGAAACCTTGATGTTGTGCTCTCTGTATTTTAGAAGGAAGGCGGAGCCTGCCATCCCACTCATGGCAGCAGAAATACCTTCACAGGCAGGCTGAGTCAGTATCTGAGAACCTCTCATCTAGGCACCTTCCGCAGGGCATCCAACCCTCCCCTCAGGGACCGTGAGTACAAGAGGCAGAATATCCAGGTGGCTGGCCGCAGTGTAACCCTAACACAAGCAAGCAAGTATCCCTGCATGCTACTCTTTTCTACTGGCAGTTGGAAGGGTGCAATCCCCCAGTAATACAGCAAGGAAAACATTACCTTGAGTTAATGAGGTATCAGATGCTCGCCTTCCTTCTTGAAAACTGACAGGTAGGAGAGAAGCACCTCCCATGCAGCCCTGGGCTTGTAACACCGGAGCGTCAGACTGGGAAGCTAGGAAGGGTGACGTCATCCTAGCTGTGGCTGGGCTCCCCGTCATTACTTGACCTGCCAAACAGCTGCTCAGGGCCACTGAGCTGTCAGCTGAAGATGAAGTAAGGCAGCTGTCTGAACTAGTTCCCTCTGTGGGGCTTGCAGAAGAGGAAATGACTATACCTACAGAGGGGAAGGAAGGAAAGAGCATTCCCAAGATGAGTACAGGAACAAACATGACATCAGAGCCTTCTGCCCACCTACACGGGCACTAATAAGCAGCTGCAAGCTGGTAAGGTGTCCAGCAACTCGTGTTGTCAACGCACAACCTAAGATTCAGCTCCAGTCCAGCCAGCATGGCTCTGCTAGCAACTCCAGCACCACTGGGCTATGCTGGGTCAGGCTTACAGCGTTTCTTTAGCATAACGGCTCTGACATGAGATTACTGTTCTGTGAACAGTTTTATTCATTTGCTTAGTTCATGGGGTCTGAATGTGTACAAAATACAGTCAGAGATGACCTTTTTTTTAAACTCAGGTGTCCCCTCCTCCCTCAGTACAACAGCTGAAGCAAGCAGAGAAGGGTTATGTCCTGCTTGTGAGAATGCTTCCCTCTAAAGTGATCTAGATGAAATACAACAGTGTAACGTCTCTTCCTTAAGGGCCATGCTCATTCATGTGAAGACAGACCCAAGCAGGGCAGAGGATAGACCTCTTTTCTGGGCTTTCCTGTCCCAGTCAAGGTAGAATCACCACACACTCCCCAGGCATTTGTCTGCTATGGCACTCCTCCTCTGTTCTTTTCCTCTAACTACAGACACAATCTCTCCTAGACTTACATGGAGGGGCATGCTGATAGAAATGAGTGGTCACTTCGGCCAGCGTGTGCCTCCTGCTGGTGTTGCTAGGGATGTGGATGGGGTGGTCGTATGCCTTAATTTCATCTTCCAATTCCTTCTCTTGCCTTACTTCTTCACTAATGGTGGTCTCCAGCAGGCTGTTGGGGGAGATGGAGCGGTTCCGGAAGAGCCCGTTGAAGTTGGGATCCACAGGAAAGAACACAGGCTGCAAAACATCACAGACAGATCATAGACTATAGGGTATTTTGTTTATTTCTGCAGTACCTTTTAATACTCTTCACAGCCCTGTGGCATGTCTTCAGTAGGTGTATAGTTTGAGAGGCTACTTTGACACCATGCCCAAATGCCAAACAAAAGATTGAGGGGAGAACAACAGTCACAACCCCTGTTGCTTTGGATAAGCAAAACAATGAAAAGAAGTAACAAACAGTTTAGCTGAGAACACCAACCTGTAATGGATTGCTCATGTCACAGTCCATTTCTGCCTGCAAGGATGGTTGAATCAGGCTCTGAGGTTGTTGGTAAAGCAGAGATGATCGCAGGGTTTCACTAGTGAGATTGTCCTGAGGCATCTGTTGAGAGAGAGATGCACAGAAGCTGTCACATACACCACAGTTCCACATGACTTTTCAGATACTGGAGGCTTAGGGAATTTCAGAGCCATCTTCCGTGCAAGCTTTCTCCATGTAATTTCTATCAACATTAACAAAGCCAGTTTTTCAACACCAACACAAAACTCCAAGTCAGGCAGTTTAACTGGAAGTACAATTTGAAAAGGCTCTCAGAGCACACTTTAAAGTGGGTGGACATAAGGAAAAGAAACAGAAAACCACAGAAAGTGATTCATAAGAACTTCTGAGGATCCTACAGGGTATGTAACAAAGAAGTGTAACTGATACATGTTTAAGAGGGCAAATTTTCATGAGAAGCCTAATCTTTTGGCTCATTATTGACATGCACTGTGTCACTTATCAAGAAACAGGTAATTAGCATTCAATCAGCTTCCTGCAGAAGAATAGTAGGTTGTGTCCTATCAGAGGGCACCAATATCAGAATTGGTTTTCAGAAGCCTGTTATCATCTTGTATTTTCTCATAGCTAGGGGCATAAAAAAAAAAAAAAAAAGAAAGCCGATACAGAGAGCTTCCTAGTAAGTGATGCCCTTCCTTACCTCAACATTGCTGATCTCAGAGCTCCTCGGCCTTTGCTGACGGCCAGTTGATGGACGACTTGATAGCTGGCTGCTTCGATACTCCTTGAGGCGCTCCAAGAGCAGGTAATAAATGGCAGCAAAATGGTTGTAGCTGCTGTTTTGCAGAGACTAGAACACATTGAAAGAACCCTTGAGTTACAGGTAAATGGATCAAGGCTAGTCACTGAGCAACATATATGTAACTGCACTACTGGCATTCTGGTAGTCACTGAAGATATATCTAAGGGGCAAGGACTTCTCACCTCAACAGTTCTCTGCCTGTCAATGCCAAGTGTCTGCATGATCCCAAGGACCTGCTCATTGTAGTCACCCAGGTTGGAGTTGTAGTTTTGCATGGAGAAGGACAAAGAATGCTGTTGTTGAAGAGACGGGTCAGCTTGCATCCACTTGTGTTGCTTTATTTGGGAAATGGTTATTCGCTTGGTTGGGTCTACAACCAACATCCGTCGGATTAGTGTTTCACAGTCTGGATGACAAAGAGACTCATGAGCAAGGTGTAACAATAACAGCCCAGCCCCAGGTGACTGCTAAGAAACCTTCCCAGCAAAAGCGTATGATGTCTACAAAAACAGGAATTAAAGGTTTCTGAGCAGCTGATGCCTGATCTGACTACCAGATATTCAAAACAGCACAAGAGATGTCCATGTACATTTTACAAAAGCAATACGTCACTACAAGAAATTAAGCTGCAGTGGATACTGGCAAGTTTTAGGTGGCCTTGCACCTTGCAGGAGAGCTAGTTTTGACTAAATGCAGGTTTAATGATGCTATGTCCACTTAAAATAGCTCAGAATCTAGTATAGAATTCCATCACGTACAGCTTCCTGGTCCATATAAACTGCTTATTTGTTTATAACCAGAGAATCAAAGCCATTCATGGCTATAACTGATAAACATCAGGCTCTGCACTTAAAAAGAGAGTCACATTCACTTGTTTTCGAATCCAAATCAGAGAGAGGTGATAATAATCTTCGGATCAGTTTTCTCACCAGCCTGCTGGAGTGCTCAAGAAAGACTGCTAAGCCTCACTTTTTCTGTTCTCCTTGACAGCAGTGCCACACTGAAAAATACCCTTTCTGCATAGTTAAAATGTCTATGTAAAACTACACCAATCTCAGTATTGCAGGCTAGTCTCATGAAAATCTCATTCTCGCATTTGTAAGTTATTATTCCTCCAGCTAGGATTCAAGTATTCTTGTTATCCAAAGAAATACTCTAAGAAAGGAAACAACAGCCTTTAAGGTGCGCTGGTGAGATGTCAAACAGAAAATGTGTACAACTAGTCCCTGAAGTGCCCCCTACAGAAATTACTGAATACATAAAGACAAAGTGATTGCCAGCTGCAAAACCAGTCCCATCTGTCATTGCCCCAAGAGAGAACAGGACAGCTATTACTTTATCTGGATCCCCTTTTCTAACATTAAGGATCTGAAAAAAGCACCTTCGGACATGAAGTAAGGGATGCGGAACCGCCCCTCCAGCACTCTTTGCCTCAGAGTTGGTAAATTGGGTCCATCAAAAGGCAGAGAACCACACACAAGGACATACAGCACCACTCCAAGGCTCTGTCGATAAAAAACAGCAGAGCAGGTGAGTAACTCCAGTAGAAGTAATGAGTTTGAAAGCCCACAGATCCTCATGAAATATCAAATGCAGTTTCTAAGGAATATCAACAAGCTCACCCATATATCAAGGTGGGGTCCTTCATACTCTTTGCCTTCAAAAACTTCTGGAGCTGCATAGGGTGGGCTTCCACACCAAGTGGAAAGGGGCTCTCCCGATTTGTAGAAGTTTCCAAAGCCAAAGTCTGTAATGAAGTAAAAGTCTGAGGTAAAATATTACACACAACTAATATTTCAGAAGTAGCACAAAATGGGCAGAAGGGAGCAGATGTATTGTTTTGTCCTCCCTTTTGTTTCTCTCTCTTTTCTTCATAATTTAAATCATTCCCTTTTGTCCACAACGTAAGTTCAAAGAAAACTTTTGTTATACTTTCAGTTACCATAAATACATTTTTAGGATCATCCTAGGGAGACTGAATTTGACTACATGTCTGATGTTTTTCATAGAGTAACAGTATATTTCTTATTACCTGCTAACTTGATATTCATGTTAGCATCTAGCAGAAGGTTCTCTGTTTTGAGATCCCTGTGCACTATGTGATGGCTGTGACAATATTCTACTGCTGAAAGGATCTGCCAGAACTTCTTCCGCGCTTCACTTTCACTTAAGTGCCCATTGGAGGTCAGATGATCTGTGAGACAAAATAAAAGAGGCATAGGATCTAGAAACACCTGGAGGAAAATTTTCATAATCCTGCAGGTGCTGCACTCACTGTTTGACAGCTGATAATGCTAACCCTGGATTTTTAATCGGAATACATATATTACTCTGGAATGACAACAGTAAAGCATGCTCTAGCAGCACGGACTTACCAAACATTTCTCCATTCTTTGCAAACTCAGTAACAATGTAAAGCATATCCTTTGTTTCCATAACCTGCGAAGACAAGAGAGGACATGCTTAAGAAAAAAAGGAGACTTCTGTAGTTTCATTCATTTTTCTAAGTATATTATCAAACATACCAGTTCAATTATTTATTTGCCGCAGCAGCTGGCAGTAATGGCATATAGTTTTGCACAAGGTTCTTTCCAAATAAACTAGTAATGAAAAGGATAACAAATCAATGCTTATGTGCTCACAATATACAATGGTTTCCCATGCCATTGTTCTTTTCACCATTAACACACCACCTAATCACCATAATCAGCATTTCAATAATTTCATATTCCTTGCTGAACTCCTGTTTTGTTAAAATATTCAGATATAGTTTTACAATTCATTAGAAATATTTTGAAATGCAAAGAGACCTAAAGCTCACATAAAGTCATCTTTGTTTCAAGGCTAGCAGGTATTCAGATCGGGAGAGGTATTTGTTACTTGGACAAATCAAGAAATAGTATCGAATACCCCGCTCCCACTTGGTGTGGGCCGGGGACATGACAAGCCTCTCACACAAACGACAGTAGGTTGCTGTCTGTGTAACAGCAATGCTTGATGCACATCAACAATTGCCAATATATCCCCCAGCGTTTTCTTATAAAACTACTATCAGCTTCCTTTGATACTTGTTAATTTTTTCCTTTGGAGGAAAAAAATAAGAACTAAAAATCAAACAATGAAAGAGAAATGCTGAGCATTTTCAAACTCATCTTCAGTTACTATGGCATACCTTTCAAATGTTGCATTTCAGATTTTAAAATATAGAATTTCCCTGCAATTGAGCTCTCAAGGAGCAGATATTTGGTTTTGGAAACAAAAGGCTTACAAGAGGTTAACAATCAAAAAAAGCATCAATACTACTTCAAAGGCTATAATTTCCAGGCTCCTAACATGTAACCTTTTTCCAAAGACTCTAGTCCTCCCCTTGCTACAAGTACACACAGACACAAAACGAAAATAAACAAACAAGGAGCAAAGGAAGAGAGGTTCCCAGTTTAAAAAACTTAAGGAAAGTGTTCTGGGAAAGTTGCCAGCAGGATGAAATTAAGAAGCCCGTACTGAAACTAAAACAATGATGAAATAATACAAGAACACACACCCCACATTGGTATGTCATCTAATTCCATCCCTGTTTCTCAGCCTCGACCAAATAGGTAAAGCATCAGTTACAACAACAAAGAAAAGAAAACTTCACTGAAGAGAAATTATGGTCCACTACCAACGTCATTTGCTCCATCAAGTGAAGTGGTTCAACTACATGGAATTTAACCTGCTTTTCTAAAAGCAATCAACCGAACTGTTAGAATATTTTTGTATATCCTATACCGCCCTATGGGTAACAATGACGTCAGATGTTAACACAGTAATTTTTGTTATGATGGTTAATACTGTAAGTATCAAGTACTTCACGTGTGTCAAGGTCTTTAAAAATAATGCCTTGCCTAAGCACCTGCCTTACTGGCTCTTCAGCCGTACATATTAATTAAACTTTTTTTCTTTTTTTTTTTTAAAGCTAAACCCAAAAGTAAGATTGCAGCAGATAATAGTGTTTACTATGGCACACAGATTTTCAGACCTGCTGCTTCATCCACCTCTCTTCCCTCACTGCCCTTTTAGACAGGTCCAGACACACTATAACACCTCATCTTCTTCTTAAATCCACGTGGCACTATTTAAGGTGATTAACAGAAACTTACACCAAATCTTAATTACATCAAATATTTTTAATTTTGCAAAGCAGTTGTTGCTTACTAGACAGCAGTGATCCTGTTTTCTGTATGGAACATTAATTTGTTCTTACTGTTAAATACATCCATCAGTACAGAAACTGAACAAATTAAACAAAAATTCATGTTGTGAAACTCTACAAAGGGAAAAATATTTAAAATTCTCTTTCAAAACTACACAAACTGGGACAGAATAACCAAACGGGTAATTTTTTTACATAATCTAAGATTCCAAAATTTATAGGCTTTTTCTTTTCAATCTAGATTAGAATTCAGATTCTTAGACTAGACTTCTACTTAGTTTGATTTGGTTTAATTGCTGTTGATTTTAAATCCCTTCCAATTATGGCAAAATCAACTTTTGCTCCTTCTTCTCTACTCTCCTACATTAGTTTAAGTCTTCTTATCAAAAGCACCTACATAGGTTTCAGTCCTCTAAACTACAAAAGCAGAGGAGTTTGGAAAGGCAAGTTAATCATAGAAGTTCAGATAATCAGTTCCTTGATCTGAAGCAAACTTCAGCTTTAAAAGTCAAACTTTCAATTTTTAAAAAAACAGTCTAATGTTTTTAAAAAGTAGTTCTATATGGATTCTCTGCAAATATTTGATGTAAAACCACGTACAATAAAAGAGCACAAGCGTATCTCATCTGCGTGCTGCACCTGAAAAGCTGACCTCTTACCTGATACAGCTTGATAATGTGGGGATGATTTAAAAGCTTCATTATCTGAACTTCTCTATAAATCTTCTCAAGATTGCTTGGGTCTAACCTTGTTTTGTCGATTATTTTTATTGCAACCTGCAGATTTAAAACATAATAAAATAAAACAACCCCATCCTTCACAAAATAGGTACTCTTACTGTTGAGATCTCTTTAAAAAAAAAGAAAAAAAGACAACACCCTCCCTCCACACAAATGCAAAAACTTTAAAAGCTACTTTTCTTGGATTTTGTAAGTACAGACCTAACAAAGCTGATTCTGTTTTTCTGAACTACAAGGAATTCGCGACACAGAACATTTTCATTTTTCTTTTCTACGTCAAAGGATTACATATAAGGTAGTGAACAGAAATTAGCACTGGAATTAGGTAGTGCAGAAATTAGCACTGGACAGGATTCAGTAAATCTTTTAATCCATCCCATGCTAGTGAAAAACAAATTCCTGTAACAGAATATTTTATGCTGTAGTGACCGGCACGATTTTGACATGCACTAGAAATATAAATACGGCTGCACGTCCATTATTAAATTATTTCTGCAAATAACACTGTAAGTTCTCTGTTGTTGAGGCACACACACTGAATGAAAAAAATAAACACATCAAAAGCCTTCAAAAGATCCTGAATTCGTTGGACTCCTTGGCAAACTAAGACGGAGTAACTCAGCGAAGCTACGGGAACACTCAGAAATGTTATTTTTTTTATATATATCCTCGCTCGGTTTTCATTTGACATGAACTCTCTCGAACAGAATGGGAAATCCTGAAGCTCCCACAGTCACAGCAGCTACCAGTGTGCACCCAATACGGCAGGCTGGGCACACCGGGAGAACTGGAAGTTCCCACAGCCAGAGCAGCTACAGGCGTGCACCCAGCGAGGCGGGCTGAGCACACTGGGAGAACCGAGCTCGCTGCCCTTTCTCCATCCTCGCGATGCACGCTGAAGCAGCCCTTGCTCGTTTTCATTTTACATCAGTTCTCTCGAGCACGCTAGGAAAACTCTAAGCTCCCACACCAGCTACCAGTTTGCAACCCAGTGAGGCAGGCTGAGCACACCGAAAACTCGCAGTTCCTACAGCCAAAGCAAGGCTGCCCAGCGAAGCAGCCCGAGCCCGCTGGACTTCGCAGAGCTCGCTGCCCTCTCTCCAACCACGCGAGCCCTCGCTCCGTTTTCGTTTTACATCAACTCTCTCGAGCAGAATGGGAAAACGTGGAGCTCCCACAGCCACAGCAGCTACCAGCGTGCACCCAGCGAGGCAGCCTGAGCACACTAGGAGAACCTGAAGCTGCCACAGCAGCTACCAACGCGCACCCAGCTGGGCAGCCTGAACCCGCTGGACTTCTCAGCGCCCGCCGCCCGCTCACCCCGCGATACAGCCCGCCTCTGGCTCCTCACCCCTCGCCAGACCCCAGCACCCACCTGCGTTTTGGTCACCCTGTGCCTGGCCAGTTTGACCACGGCGAAGTTGCCTTTGCCCAAGGTCCTTTCGATGTCGTAGAAGCCGACGCGCAGCGGGCGCTGCTGGCCCTGCCCGGCGCCCGGCGCCGCAGCGCACTCCGACATGATCACCATGGCTCAGGGGAGGGCGGCGGGGCAGCCCTCGCCGCTGCGATCACGACGGGAGCATCCGCGCTGCCCCGGGGCGTTCGCACCTGCAGCGGGGCGGAGGGGGGGCGGCACAGCACACACACGGCGTCAGCCCCGCCCGCCGGCGGGACGGACCCTTTCCTTCCCGCCTCGTCCCCGAATGCGGTGTCGCCTCGCGCGCCGTCGGAGCGACCGCTGGAGCTGGAGCCGCCGCGTAGCTGGCACGCGCTCTCCGCAGCTGCTCGCGCCGGGCTCTGCTGCTGCCGCCGCGATGTGGGGGGTGTGTGCGCGCGCACCGTCTGTGTGTGCGTGTGTGTGTGCGCGCGTGTGTGTGCGCCGCGGAACAGCGCGCGGGAGGCAACACGCGGGATGTCCCAGCCCGGCCCGGCCCTCCTCCTCCTCCTCCCCCTTCATCCTCCTCCCTCAACCCCGCTCCACCGCCTCCCCCCTCCCCCCCCCCCGGCTTCCACGCACACCCCGCCCTCCCCCCCGTCTCTCTCCTCCTTCCTCCCCCCTCCTCCTCCTCACTCCGACCCTCTTCTCCTTCTCCCACTCCTCCTTCTTCCCCCCTCCTCTCCCCTCTCCAATCCCCGTCCCCCTCCTTCTTCCCCCCTCCTCTGCCCCCTCTCCCCCTTCTTCCCCCTCCTCTCCCCCATTCTCCCCCTTCTTCTCTCCTCCCCCCCCTCCTCCTCCTCAACCCCGCTCCGCCCCCCCTTCTCCGCACACCCCGCCCCCCTCCCTTCCCCCCGCCCACCGCCGAAAGCCGAGACGGGGCCCGATTGACGTCAGCTTTGACGCCAGCGAGAGACGCGCGCCCGGGCGCGAGGCTGGAGGGGAGCGAGGCGCCGGGCCCCCGTTGCCAGGGAACCGGGACCGGCGCTGACGCGCGCGCTGATGGAGCCGTCGCCCGGGAGACCCGGGGGGGCGGTGACGTCAGGGCGGAGGGAGGGAGGGAGGGGCAGCTGGGCCGTGGGGTTAAAGGGGAGTGGGTGCTCTCTGCTGTCACGTGATGCGCGCCGTGTCCCGGTGGGTTCCGCCCTCTGCCGGCGCGCCTGGCGCCCGCGTGGAGCGGCGGCTGTTAACGGTCTGATGGGCGCGCGTCGCTCCCCTCAGCGTTCCGAGGGCACCGGCTGGGAGAGCCCCACACGCCAAGGGGGCGCTCTGCGGGGATGGGGAGGCTGCGAGCGCTCACCGTGCGCCCCCCGGTGACGACGCACATCGCCCCGTCCCGGGCCCCCCGCTAGCTGCACGGCAGCCGCCGAGGCAGCCCCCGACCTGTGCCGGAGCCCGCCGGGCTGTGGGGCCGCCGGCATGAGAAGGATGTGGAACAGTTGGGACGGGTCCAGAGGAGGCCATGAAGATGATCAGAAGGCTGGAGCTCCTCTGCTATGAGAACAGGCTGAGAGAGTTGGGCTTGTTCAGCCTGGAGAAGACCCCAGGAAGACCTTATAGCTTTTCAGTACCTGAAGGGGCTACAGGAAAGATGCAGAGGGACTTTTTGTAAAAGGGCAAGTAGCAATAGGATGAGGGGGAATGGCTTTAAATTAGATGGAGAAGGATTTAGATCAGACATTAGGAAGAAATTCTTCGCGATGAGGGTGGTGAGACACTGGCACAGGTTGCCCTGGGAAGCTGTAGATGCCCCTTCCCTGGAAGTGTCCAAGGCCAGGCTGGATGGGGCCTTGAGCAGCCTGGGCTGGTGGGAGATGTCCCTGCCCACGGCAAGGGAGTGGAACTGGATGGGCTTTAAGGCCCAACCCAAACTATTCTGTCTCGCTGGCAGTAGAGAAAAGTGTGGCTGTAACCCTGCGGGAGGGTGGAGGACATGACATTTTTCCTAATCCCAAAGCACAAGGAGGACTGTGGCTGCCCACCCTTTACAGCGCTGCCTGCAGGGGGCTGCCTGCTTACCTGCCTCCCTGCCTCCCCCTGCACAGGGCCAGTTCCCATTCCTGAGTATTTCCAGGGCATGATGGAGGGGAGCTGATGATCCCCTTTGTCGACCCAAACTCGGGCCAACCTTACCTCTGCATCCACCAGCCGGGCACATGCAGGAAGGCAAGTAATAATAAAGAGCCTGTACATATATATCCACTCCTGTGATACTTTGTCAACTCATTCATACATTCTGAATACTCCTGCAGTGCTATTGTCTCTGGTCAGTCTGGAATGGAGGCTTGGGAAGTTACTGAGGCTGTTTGGGGTTGGACCTCAGCATCCTAGAAGTGTCCAAAGGGTACTTTCAAGGTCAAATATGAAGTGGCAGGTGCTTTGGATTTGAGCATGCAAGTGTTCAGCCTTCACACATCAAGTGACAAAAATGTTTGTACATGTGGTCTCAAATTCCAGTCTAGTCTCAAAAATAAGTCTTGAATAATGCCTACCAGCTCTGTTATTCAATTTTATCTTCTCTAGTAGAGTCAGCCTAGTTTTTTTTCAAACAAGTATCAGTTGGGCTTCTGACTGGAAGACCATTCATCTTAGTCTGAACCCTAGTGTGACCGTCATGGCACATCAAGTGGTGACCATCCTTTTCCATCCAGAGGCACCATGCAAATTGGATTTGCCAGACAGATTGAACTAAGGCAATGATGCCTTGGGTGGAAGAGGTGTGGCTTGGCTTCATATTCAAGATTTCAAAGCAATTGGTTTGATTGTTTTTGCCTGTAGTTGGTGGTCTCCTTAGGGTCCATGAATGGCTTCTAAAGGATTCAAGAGGGACTCACTATGGGAGGAAAGGAAGGTTTTTGTCAGTTTTTGTAAATTTACTCTGAAGACAGGACGTGAAAAAACATGCTCTATATAAATCAAATTACGTGGTATATTAATTTGTCATCAACACACTTAGATCCATTGGGGCGTGAAGCAAGTGAGACTTCTCTGCTTATCTAAATGAACTATATTGCTTATTGTGCTGGTTTTGGCTGGGACAAAGTTAATTTTCTTCACAGTACCTAGTTTGGAGCTACGTTTTGGGCTTGTGCTGGAAACAGTGTCAATAACATGGGGATGTTTTAGTTACTGCTTAGCAGCGCTAACTGACCTCACCAACTGACCAAAGGGATATTCCATGCCATATGTGATCATGCTCAGCATACAAAGCTGGGTAAAGAAGGAGAAAAGCGTGAGAGGTTGTCATTTGGAGTTATGGCATTTGTCTTCCCAAGTAACCGTTATGTGTGACGGAGCCCTGCTTTCCTGAAGATGCCCAAACACCTGCCTGCCGATGTGAAACAGTGAATTAATTCCTTGGTTTGTGTTGCTTGCACATGGGATTTGCTTTACCTATTAAGTTGTCTTTATCTCAACCCACAAGTTTTCTCACTTTCACCCTTCTGATTCTCTCCCACATCCCACTGAGGCAGGTGGTGAGTGAGTAGCTTGTGGGGCTTTGTTGCCGGCTGAGGGTAAACGGTGACAGTCCTTTTGGTGCCCAACGTGAGGCTCGAAGGGTTCCAGGTAACAACAGGTTTGATTGGCATGTGCTAAATCAAATTTGTAGCTTTTATTGCTGTTTCGTTATTAATTGGCAGGCTCCTGTGCTTGCTGTGGGGCTTGCTTGCCTCCCTGTATATTACAGTGTAGTGTTCATTAGTGGCTGCTTTTTGCTTACGCTGCTTGTTGTATTGCTGTACCGCTTATCATCTTACTTTGCTGTGCCTGGGAACGTTTTGATAACAGCAATAGCCATGCACCTGGGCTGGCAGATGGCCAGGGCATCATTGTTCTGTGCTGCTGTACTGGACAGGCTGGAACTCCAGCGTGAACTCAAGACCTCTGGATGAATCCACGTTGGAGCAAGACAGCCCAAAAGCGTTTGTAGTCATGAATAAGTCCACGCCAGAGCAGATTTATCTTCAACCATCCATGGCTGTTGATAAGTCCGTGTTGGAGCAGGTACACGTTGAAGCATCGGTGGCTGTATATGAGATCATACTGGAGCATTTTAAAGTGTGTGGCCATGGGTAAGCCCATGACATAGCAGGTACATCCTGGAAAGACTGCAGCCACAGGCAAGGCCTTGTTGGAGCAGTTTTACTCCTGAAGGGATTGTGGCTGTGGGTAAGATTGTGCTGGAACAGGTGCATCTCAAAGCAATTGTGGCTCTGGGTAAGTCTATGCCGCAGCAGGTATACCCCTGCAGACACTGTGGCTCACAGCTAAGGCTCCACTTGGAGCAGGTACTCCCCTAAGGAACTACAGTCCATGGATAAGTCCAAGCCAAGGCAGGGGCAGGGAGAGGAGTTCACTGCGATGTTAAACCCTATGATCTGGTCCAGAGGGACCAGAGGTGGAGATTGTAATGGAAATGCCTTTGAATTATTGTGACCCATAACTTCAGTTGCATGTTGTGGGAATTACTATAACAGAAACCACCTGAGCCAATGGAGGACCAGCCTTACAAGAAGTAGTGCAAGTGCAGCAGTGACTCAACCTAACGTGGCTTTGGTGCCCAGTAACTCCATGTAATGCACCATCTCTCCTGTCCTGAGTGACCACCAGAAGAAATGGAGCCCGAAATCATAGACTAGATGAATACAATGGACATTTTGTGGACATGTTCCAAAGGGCTTCATAGACTAAGATATCTGCATATTATACCAAAGGATGGGAAGGGGGTAGGTGGTTAATGAGGATAAATACATAATATGGGACTTGACCAGGATGTAAATGGTGTGGAATAAGGAGTGGAGAATGTGCTGGGTTTGAGTGAGATGCAGTTCATTTCTTCATAGCAGCATATAAAGCTGGGGAAAAAGGAAGGAGGGGATGTTCACAGTGGCATTTGTCTTCCCAAGTAACTGTTATGCCTGATGGAGCCTTCCTTTCCTGGAGCTGGCTGAACACTTGCCTGCCAATGAGAAACAGTGAATGAATTCTTTGTGTTGCTTTGCTTGCGCACACAGCTTTTGCTTTACCTATTAAACTATCTTTATCTCAACCTGTGAGTTCTCTTACTTTTACCTTGCTGATTCTCTTCCCTATCACACCAGGGGAGAGTGAGTGAATAGCTGTGTGGTGTGTAGTTGCCAGCTGGGGGTAAACCACAACATTTGTGTTACCTGCTGTAACATGGGTGCTAGCCCTTTGTGAGGCCAGCTACCACTGCAGGGTCTTTCTCCTAGAAACATGGAGAAAAAACACCTGAAATTAACCCCTAAACTTTGTTTATCTTGACCGTTGCACAAAATATGTGCTGCCCCTATGCTTACTGCGAGCAGGCAGGCTGGCAGTCCACAGGGCTTGAATGGTGCTGGGAGAGGATAGCAGCTTGCAGAACTGGTGGTCAGGAGCTGAAAGACAGGAGCTGCTTACATGGAGGCAGTGGTGTGACCCAAGTCATAGGACTGCTATGCCATTCACTGTAAGGAGAGGAATAGCACACAGCCAGCCCAGGCTACTGTAGCATTCAATTAGTGCTTACACAGTGCCTGGAATAACTCACATGACAAGCTGACTTATTATTATTATTGTTATTATTAAGCTAACAGTATATTCTCTGTGGAGCTCATGAAGAGGAGGTGAGGCACAAACAGCACATACAGTAGCAACTGCATGTGAACAGTGCCCCAGGAGTTATGAAGAAAAAAATTACCTTAATAATGGTTCCTCTGCTCTGGTGGGATTTTCCTCCCTTTAATTATAGTTGCCGTTTTCATTTGAAGTTGATTAAGTGTTTTAGGGTGGCAAACAGAACTGGTCTTTTTAGAAAGAACACTCAAGACAGTCAGCCCCAGCTAGGAGCATAACATTTTTGTTTCTTTTTAAAGCACTCAGAATTTCTGTCTTCCCAAATGGGAAGAAGAGGACTGGATTTGGTGCTCTTGTTAACATCTCATGATGTCCCATGCTAAGGAGAGGCGAACATTTGTGCCATGGGACTGCCTGGAGAGTATAAGACCTCACCAGAGGGCTACACTGAGGAGCATACAGCATCTTGATTTCAATTACCTGATGGAAACATCAAAAAAAATTGGCAAGCATTGCTACGCGTGGAAGGTACTTCCACAGACCTGCAATCTCTAGTCCATAGGTTAGAGTACATAGAGCTTCTGCAGTGGAGGAGGGAGCACGTAATTCTTAAGAGTTCTAACACCATTGTATGATTTATTGAGAGTTAAAGACCTGCTTCATCTATTACTTCCAGCAACCTTTTGATATTTCTCTCCATTTTCATACATCAAGGTCACAACGGCATCCAGCAGTGCTGCTTAGAAGCAGCCACTGCTCAATTTTGGTAATGTCATAATTGCATCTTTTTTCTGACACTTTTGCTATGAATTGATCCTATCAAGACATTACAAACGTCTTACACAGTCACGTTCTGTAATCACAGAGGTGCTTCTGTTGGGAAGTTGATGCGTTTGGAATTTCTGCTTTAACACTTTTGCTGCCCTCTGGTGTTTCAGATATCCTGAACGAGGAATTACCTCAGAGGAACATTCATGGTCAGGAGAGGTGTAGTTATGGAGCCGGCTAGTACATAATGGGAATAGAAAAGCGAGGAAAATGGAGAGTGACTTTCCAAAGCATCTCCACAAGGATATTTCTTTGATTTCTCTAGGATGAGGGAGAAACTGGGAGAACACAACTGCTAAGTTTTTCCATTGCAGAAGTCCTGTGCTCCCTCCCTAAGGGTGGCATGGTCTATGGATGGAAATATGCATAAAGACTGCTGCCTTCCAGGACTCATCTCGCAGGTATTTCCAGCAATTCAATCTTCAGTCATTTTGTTCAGCATTTTCTATCAGTTTCAAAGCAAACTACCAACAATAACATCTTTCTTCACTTGGAGAAATGAAAACAAAGTCGAGAAACTGAAGAATTCCTTTCTGCCTATTTCACCCACCGGAGCAGAAGCGAGCCTGGTTTGTTATGGAAGGTTTGCTGGGACACTACTTGCAGTATAGCTGTAGTTTCTTTTTTTTTTTTTTTTTCCTCTCCAGAGAACACCAGTGTGATTACTTTGAAAATCTGATTTGTTGGAATATTTTCAGTTCCCATCATTTACAGAATTTAATTAAATAAAACTTTGCTGAAGTCAATAGAATTTTTCCTGGTCACACCAAGTCAGACTCTGGCCTAGGAAAAAAGTAAAATAGAAAGTGTCACATTCTCAGAAGTACAGTGACATTTAAAGTAAAAAAGATGAAATAATAAACTAAAATACTTGTAGGCTTAATTTAAAGACAAAAGCATTATTTTGAAAAAAATGGTGCATGACTATTGGACTGTTTCTAATATGACTTCAAAGTGTCTTTGAATTTGAAAAAATCCGGGCTGCCACTGCAGTTTTGGCAAAAATACTTCAAAGCTGACATATCCTTACTGAGGCACCACAATGGTATCCAGAAATGTATTTCAGACCACTGGAATGTCTTTGGTCATAATGTTGCATCAGAGTTACATAATTATCATCATAACAATGATCTTTTGTAGTTAATGTTTATGACACTTCATAATTAATGAGGCCATGACATTTCACTGACATAATACATTGAGCTTGTCTTGCAGAACAGAAGTACGTAGTGCTTCTTCTCAGCATTATCTAGGAGTATAAAACAGCTTTTTGTAAGATTGTCACCAGGTATGTTAGGATTCTTTACTTTCCTAAATATAATGTGCTACAGAATCTAATGTTAATACCAAGGCTCTGACTGTTTCTGTTTGTTTTAAGGGAAGTATAAACACAGAACAAACAAGGTGGTCTATGCCCCTGAGACTGTCTTTCTTTCATTGTAATCATTTCCTTTCTGTGTTTGTTGCTCAAATAGTGCTCCACTGTGCTAAGGCGTGTGAACCTGGCTGACAACTGGCAACAAACATATGAAAAGTTTATGTAAAAAGAGAAGTAGGCCAGGTTATTTCCATTGCCCTGGATAAATAAAGCTAAACAATCAACACTGAATAATGACTTTTGAATTAGGGGGTTTTTCAGTCGTTTTAGTTTAATGACCGAAAGTGGTGGTTGTAGTAAATGCAAATACAGACCCGTAATCTAACCATGCCTATATAAATTTACCTGGAACTAATTCTATATTATGTGGGCTGATTTTCTGAAAGAGGGGACATCCACAGTTTCTGCTGATTTTAATGGAAGCTACAACGGTTCAACATCTCTTAAAACATCCATCTACAAGGTATCCTGCGAGGTAAAGCACATATTCTACCAAAGACTTTGACTAAAGCTGACTCCAAGAGCTTCTGGGTCTGAGTACATAGATGTTAAGCTACTGTTACTATAATATTAGCATCAACATTAGCCAGGTAGGTACCTTCCTGGGGCAAGACCAGATGGAGTTCAGATGCCTATAGACCAATACTTGGAAATGGCACTTTCCCACCAAGAGCATATGATCTTCATAGATAGATAAGGAAAAGATGTAATTTCCCCTATTTGCTATACCTACTTTACTACTAGGAGGGCAAAAAACCTACAAGATGAAGTGTCTTGACAATGACGATGATGAGGCAAGTCTGTGGCAGAGCTGTAAAATACATTTCTGCGTCCTGAGCCCAGACAAAGTGCTTTAACTGCAAGACCATCCTTCACACTACAATTAAGTGATTAATCTTAATCTTATGGCTGGTATAAGCAAAGCTACATACTTACTATATGTTTATACAATAGGCAGCTCTTACATGTGATTTTTCACATCAGACTGGACTTTCTGTAAGATTAATACTTGTAATTTAATGCTAGACTCCATTTCCATCTGGGGTGTGGACCTAGAGGCAGGTTAAACAGAGTCAGATACCTTTCTGGTACTCTCCAAGGCTTTGTGACTCTGCCAGCAGTTTCTGTTGAGAGTGTATATTACTTCCCACTGCTCTCTGAAACACCCTACAACGCTGCAGTAGCTCAAGTATTGTTTTGTTGTTTGGGGTTTTTTAGGCCACACCTGATGGGGAAGTTGAGCTGTGTAAAATCAGTCAGGAGCTGGCAGCTCCAAAGGAAAAACTAAGTGGTAAGCAGACTTCAGATATGAGAGCAGAGTTGAGGTTAAGACATGTCCACAATCCATTTGACAGGGGGCTGCTTGTATGAAGAAGCCATGCTGGGTCAGGGACAAGCTGCAGAGGCTGCCCTGCATGGGTCCCAAGCTGTCATAGAAATCAGGATGCTTGGTCATCCTGTCATCCATATCCAGTGACTTTATACCCCCAGGACACCACCAGCCTGAGGCAGGGCTCTCAGTGGGAGCTTCTCATTTGAGCTTTGAATAAGAGCCAAAACTCCAGAGGCCAAACTCTATTTTTTCCCCTGCCTTGCCCAGAATATTTTCTCTGGAATTCCTACAAATAGGCAAAGGCAATTCTGCGAGCCTGATGGAAGTGATGGAAAACCAGCCCCCATCCAACAAATTTGGGAACCCTACCATGGGCAGGCCAGAAGACTGAAAGTTATTGCCCTTGGCTTTACAGCTGCTGGGGTAGCCATGAAGTGTTCCCCTTTGGGCAGAACCTGCCAATTATTCTCCAGCTACTCCAGGTGCCCTCACTGATTACTGCGAGTCTGCCCTGGTACAGAGCTGGAGGGACAATCTGTGAGGACAGGAAGGTCATTCATCCTCGTTCGTTTTGGCCTGACCTTTATCAGCATCCTATTGCTTTTTACAGGAGTGCCATCGGATGCAGAGGTGCCCCAGCGGTGCAGCTGTGGGCAATATGGACACGTGCCCAACAGGAATTAGCCTGAGACAATGGAATTCATTGCACACGTATGTTCTTTGTTTATGGCTGTGCTGGAAACATTGACCCAAATGTGACAGTTTTAAAGTCCCTTCACTGCAGCCTCTGTTCCTCTCCCCTCACTTGTGAATGATTCGTGCAGAAAGCTACACATCCTTCCCCAAGGACAAAATGAATAAGGGCCCTCTTCACCTTTCCTCTATATTAATGCCTTAATGTCTGAGATCCACTGTGCCCTCACTGCAGTTTGAAATGGAAAGACTATCACTTTCCTGTTGTCCTAAGTAATTGCTTCGTCTGTTTGTACCTGCCTGTACCTCTGCCAGACGAGGGGGTATGCACTGGCTCCTGTGAAAATGTTATTAATAGTATTTGTCTACTGCATATTGAAAAATCAGGAGCTTCTCCCCCCCCCTCCCCCTTCCCCTTCTATACTTTTCTCCCTCTGAAAGAAAACAGAAACAAAATAAAAGTCGCGTTTGCAACACGGTGCCGGTGGTACAGTTATTCCACAGGGAAAACCTGATATATCCACCTATTGTCTGAGCCACTACTGAGAGACCTTAAGTGAATGAGCAAGTTACGAAAACAGGTATCCTTCCTTAGAGATTAATGTGATATTTGCGTCTGATATTTCCTGCCATACAGCACAGATTGTTTGTGCCGATGGACAAGTGAGAAATACGGTTTTCCAGAGGGGGGAAGGACTGTTGCAATGCACCTATATTGTCCACCTCTGGAACAGCATATTAAATTTGTTTTCCATCCATTCCTGTGAATACATTTCCTATAATTGCTGCTATGTCAGATGCACTGTAATCTGTCCCCTCCTACGTCAGCTGCATTGTTGTAACACCCCTCCGATGTCAGAAAAACTGTAATCCTCCTCTTACATTACATAGGAGCTGCATCTCTGACATTTTCAATTGCATTCACCCAAAGACAGAACAGGGGCAGAGAACAAAACCGCCAGTTTCTGGACCATGAATGTAATGAGTTCTTCAGCATTTTGAGGGTGCGTGTGGGTGTCTGAAAGTAAGGTCAAATGCATTTTACGCACTCGGGAGCTGGCTTTTCCCAGTCACAGACCAGACAAAGGTTACTACTGGTGCTGAACATGAGAAGCTAAGCAGAATTTTTACATGACATTGAATCATGCATCATACATCCTTACACAGTGGCTCTGCAAGAAGGCTGTGATGAAGGAGAAGTCAATAAATAATGTTTCAGAGAACAAAGGGTTATCAAAATTCTTGTTCCATAAGCCTCAATTGATGAAATTACTCCAATGAAGAGTTTGTGAGCGGGACACCAAGACAATCTATTTTCAAATACATACATACATGTTACGCTTCAATCCCAGGGGCTGAGCAAGAGCCTACAAACAATAATACACAAAAGGCAAATTTCTTACATGCAATTCTTCACACAAGCCAACCTGAGTTTCCAGGGAAGCAAAGTACAGGGCATATGGCATCTAAATATATGCAATCGTGGATGACAAGAAACATGGAAGAATTTTTTGGATTGAGTTGTTTGTTAACGTCCTGAAAATGTCTTTCACAAGACAGATACTGACAAGACAACTCAAAACCAGATGGTTCTCCAGTGATTGTTTCTAAAGAACTTTAAATTTGAGGTGGAGTAAGCAGTTTGTGCTACAGAAGATTGATTGTGACTCCTCAGATAGGAAACCAGATGTTCATACTTCATCAAGAACTAGTACTCTTCTTACACAGCTGATACAACCGGAGAGCACATAGCTTTGTCCTCTTATTCAGCTGGTCACATTATCTTCAGAAAATCTTCATATTGCATGTTTTAGATCAGGTTTTGGGGTGGCTCAAGCTGCTTCCTTTTTGTTGATAGCCATCACCTGTCAGAAGATCAGTGAAGCTTTTCTTTTCCTGCTTGATTTACGCTTTTCTGTTTGGCAGATGGTTCCCCAGTCCATACCAGGAGAAAACCATTACAGTTAGATCTGCTGCTATTAATCTTGAGGATTAGAAGAGACTGGTGTCTTTTAGTTTAAAGAGATACCTTTTTAGAAGGTATTATGATTATGTGTGTATAGCAAGATAGCATTCTATAGGTATTTATTTTAAAGAATAATGCTGCTAGATGCATAAAATGTAGAGGGTCAGATTATGAGGAGACCTAGTTATACAGCACTTCTCACTGCAAGCAAGGGTGAGAAAGTCAGGAACTGAACTAATCTGAAACTTCTGGTCACTTATGTGCCTGTCTAGAAGCTGAGCTCTGTGACATGGATTGTTTCAGCCAGTGTGATCCAACTTTGGTAAGTCACTCGTTGTCAGCAGGGCTTTTTGAGCTGAAAGCCTCTAAATTCTGTCATTTGTAATGAAAGGAGGAAGAGCATGAAGAAGGAGAACAAAATGGGTATTGATTTGCATGGTGTTCCAGTGCAAAAATCCCTTCTGGCAGGTCTGTGTATGCACATGTGTGTGCACTACCCTGTAGCTGCAGATGGCTACAGGGTTCATCCCTTTGACAGCATTAAATTATTCCAGTGGTTTGCAATACCAAATGCAGTCTAACTTGGGATTCAAGGCTTTGACCTACTAGCAATATTGGTAAATATTTTCCTCAGTCAAAAAGTAAATTTCTCACCTTTGAAATCATAATGATGAGCCATAAAGGGATATATGCCCTCTGTGTTAGCCCTAAAAGGTACTTCTGATGCTTTGGGGGAAGCAGAATAAGCTGCCTTACAGAACACACATTGAGATGGTTAAGTACAAGCTTGCAATGTAGTACGGACAAAGTATGGGATGGAGCAACAGTCAACACCACAAATAGGATGGGGCTGTGGTGAGAACACCTATTACCGCATCTCCACAAGACAGAAAGGTATTATGGAAGAGCGTACAGCAGGCTCCTCTGTTTTCAGAATCTCCCTTTTTTTTTGCTGTTTTTCATAAACAGGAAGGAGTCTTGTTAAATAGCACAGCAGCCCCATGAGTGTTCAGAGAGAATGTACTCATGAACAACCTTTATGAAAAGGAAATATTGGTTTGGGAATCAGGGGTTAGAAAAAAATGCCAAGGCTAAGCCCACAGAATGAGCAATGAGTATTAAAGGCATGAACAGCAGTACAGTTCACCAGGCAATCCGGTACTGGTTACTGAAACCATTCACTGAAGAACTTCCAGTGATAACGAACTCCCCAGACTCTGCATCCAGTTTCAGAAATAGAGAGAAAATTTCTCCCAAACATATTGTTAACGGTTAACTGTTTGCCTGACATTAGAAGACAGCAGAGTGAGGATGTGTAGCTCAGCACCCCTGAAGAGCCTAGGATTGGAGTCTCTGCCTGCTCACTGCATTTCGAGGAAAACCTGGAAATGCCTGAAAGTGAATTGGAGGAGCTTGCCACTGGAGCCTGGATGGTGGAAACATAGTGATAGGAAACGGCAATACTGGACTGGCACTGCAGATCTGGGAGTGTCACAGGCTCCTGAGCAGTAAAAACACAGCAAGTCATAAACCAGTCATCTTGATAAACCTAAGGCAAGAAAGGCTGAGTCCCAGCCTGGAGCAATGGCAGCAACTTTTTGTCACTGGAGTAGCACAAGAAAGCTGGTGACTCATGCCAGATAATGCAGTGAGGAATACTTTGGAGCAGGGAGCAGCTGAGCCTTCCTGGGGAGGGAGGACATAGCCAGACCATGCCCTATTCCTGAAGCTCTGGGTACCAGCCATTGCCCCTTGGGACTGGAAAGATAGTTGAGGAATATGTGCAGGCACACAAGAATCATAAAATCATCTGGTTGAAAAGACTGTTGAGATCATCAAGTCCAACCGTACCTGTCCCCTAATAAACCATGTCGCTAAGAAGATCATCAACCCGTCTTTTAAGCCCCTCCAGGGATGGTGACTCAATCACCTCTCTGGGCAGCCTATTCCAATCCCTGACCACCCTTTCAGTGAAGAAATTCTTCCTACTATCCAGTCTAAACCTGCCCTGGTGCAACTTGCGGCCATTACCTCTTGTCCTGTCAGTTGTCACTTGAGAGAAGAGAGACCAACACTCACCTTGCCACAATCTCCTTTCAGGCAGTTGTAGACAGTGATAAGGTGTCCCCTCAGCCTCCTCTAAGCTAAATAACCCCAGTTCCCTCAGCCGCTCTTCGTAAGACTTGTTCTCCAGCCCCCTCACCAGCCTCGTTGCCCTTCTCTGCACACGCTGCAGCCCCTCAATGTCCTTCTTGTAGTGAGGGGCCCAAAACTGAACCCAGCACTCGGGGTGCGGCCTCACCAGTGCTGAGCACAGGGGCACAATCACCTCCCTGCTCCTGCTGGCCACGCTGTTTCTGATACAGGCCAAGATGCCATTGGCCCTCTTGGCCACCTGGGCACACTGCTGGCTCATGTTCAGCCGGCTGTCAACCAGCACCTCCAGGTCCTTCTCTGCCAGGCAGCTCTCCAGTCACTCTTCCCCAAGTCTGTAACACTGCATGGGGTTGTTGTGTCCCAAGTGCAGGACTCTGTACTTAGCCTTGTTGAACCTCATCCTGTTGGTTTCAGCCCATCGATCCAGCCTGTCCAGATCCCTCAGCAGAGCCTCCCTTCCTTCTAGCAGATCAACAATTCCACCCAACTTTCTGTCAACTGCAAACTTGCTGAGGGTGCACTCAATCCCCTCATCCAGATCATCGATAAAGATATTGAACAGGACTGGACCCAGCACTGAACCCTGGGGAACACCACTCGTGACTGGTTTCCAACTGGGTTTAACTCCGTTTACCACCACCCTTTGGGTCCGGCCATTCAGCCAGTTCTTTACCCAGCAGAGTCCAGGCCAGTGGCAGCCAGTTTCTCAAGCAGAATACTGAAAGAAATGCTTTGCTTCCCTACTTCCTGAGCACTGGTCTTCTCCCCTCTGGTGTCTGGCTTACCTGCCCCGATCATAGCCCATCCTAGCAGCAGCTCCTGGTGTTTAGCATGCTAATGGACAGTTATCTTCCCCAGGCCCGTATCTCTCCTAGCCTCTCCTCGCTAACCTGTCCGGGTATGAACACACATGCATCTCCCCTACCCCGGAGGCAGAGGGAAGCCACATATTCCCCAGAGTCAGGATCACCGCGAGCCTCTTTATAAGCCACAGCTTTAAAGTAAATGCGTTGAGATCCTTCCTGTGTTTCTGCAATTGCAGTCCCCAGGAAAGATGGGAGGAGTTCCTAGGTTTGTTTTTTGGAGACGTTTGTTTGTTTCTTGCCCCATCTGGGAGCTGAGCTGGCAGGAGAACAAGGAGATCAAGCGCTCACGCAAGCAGTGCCGAGCAAGCCATCTGCACCAGGATGTCTTGTTTGGATAGGACTTTCACAGTCATACCTGGTCCACTGGCCACAAGCTTTGGTGTAACCACTGCACTGATGTGGTACCTGAGTAAGGCACCTGATCAACTCCTGCATCTGTCACACCAGCGCTGGTCCACTGCTGGGAGCGCAGCTCAAGGCATCCTTGACTTAGCGAGAGGACGTTTCCCTGCACTCCTAGTATTCCTACTCACAGCTTTCTTGTGATGGCAGATGCCCCCCCAAAAAAGGAAGAAAGAAGGGGGGGGGGAAAGCGAAAGAAAATTATCAGTGACCCCTGCTGGACACAGACACAGGTATTCCTCTTGATTTCCTCATTCACTCAAGTCCCGGTGGTACATGAAGCTGATGGAAGCCCTTGGAGGGTTAATAGCAATGGTTTAACTCAAATGACAAAAAAAAGAAAAGTGGAAGAAAGCAAAAATTACAACATTTCCCCCTATTTCTGTGAATATTTCAGTGTATTATGGAAGCTTGCATGCTTTCCTCTGCCTCAATTGCAAATTGCCCCTTGTTGCAAGCTCTTCCCCTTCATCGCCTTTCTCTCTCTGCCTTTATTTCCCCATCTGTGAAGCATGTGATGGATCTGACCCTCCTGGCAGGAAGAGGCACAGGAAGAAGTGTGGACATGTGTAAAGCACCGCTGAGCTCTGTTGGCCTGTCCCCTCCCTGAGGAAGTGAATGGAAAGGTTCTGCAACAGCTCAGGTTTGCTCCACACTGCAGTGCCGCAGGCACACTACAGTAAGATTGCCTTCTGTCATTTGCCGGTAAGCACTCTCTGCCCAGCAGCAAGGACCCACTCCAGAGGAGTCCTTTCCCAGCCTTGACCCTTCCCTTGCTGCATGCAGTCTCCATTAGCTCTATATACCTTGCAAGCTCCTTCTCCCAGGAATAGTCCTGGTCCCTTGTCATCCTCTGCTGGATCTCCTGACAGCAGGTCTTTGCGTAGGCATATGGGGTGCACACCTCAGCCAGGAGGGACCAATACTCTCCTTCCTGCCTTTAAAAGCTACCTCTGAATGTCCAGGCAGAAGTAAGCCAGGCTATCCATGCATCCCATTCTCCATTGTTCCTGGCCCAAGGGGCAGACTGAGGGGAAGGGTTTCTCCTGGGGTTTCCAAATGGCTAAACTTCATCTCCCAGCAGCTCCCTGACTGATGCAGTTGGTTATCCTTGAAAGCCCCCACAGATGTCAAGACTTGCATTCACTCTGGAGTCAGGAAAACTGGTATGCTCTAGGTTCAAAATAGTATAAGACAACTGCATTCTGTCCACCTAAAAGTCATCCTGCAGGTTCTTGCAGATGGCCCCCAGCAGCCGATACATGCTGTTTAACAGCTGTATTTTGGAAAAGGAGAAAGGATTCCTGTAACCTGTACAGTTGTCTCAACTGCCTTGGAAAGAAATAGCATGCTCTTTGTCCTAGCTTAACTGAAAATGCCCTCAGCCAGTGCTAACTATGCCAAAACCACAATTACCTCGTCTTCCTTGTTCTCTAGGATAACTGAGAGCTCTTTTTTATAGGCAATAATATCAGTGCTACTTCTTTCCCTAACAAGATCGTGTGAGCTGCTTCTGATGTCTCCCATTTCTTGAATCCATAAACACAAGCAGAAGAAATCCCCTACGTGCTCCACAATTGCATGCTAACCGGCAGGCATAGCTGCCTGCTTTGAGAAAGATGGGTTTTTAGCTACAGCATCACCTGGTGTTCAGAGGTGTTGGAAGAAGTTACACTCTGCCACCAGAAAACAGATTGTGGTGGTGTGGTCTTCAGTTTCCAAAGCTGCAGTGCCTTTCTGCGTAAGCAACCCCACACAGTCAGGAGATCAGGGCATCCTCATTATTCACCCTGCGAAAAATATGAAGTGTCTGCAAAATTTGGCTCAGTGTGTACAAAGGATTTGGACAAGTTCCGGTAGCGGTCTGGGTACCCCCATAGAGTGGATGTGGTGAGTCTGGCAGGGCTAACTGCCCACCCACTAGGTTAGATTTTCTGCTCAGTGACCAGAATTAAGTTTTTACTTTAATTGCTCTATGCACAAGAAGAAAAAAAACCCCAAAAGCCTTTGCATCATGGGCACTTTTTTTCTTTCTGGCTGCTGTATTCCACCATTCACCTTCCTCCTCTCCCTGCTCCTGGGGAAATAACTTTTGTATCAAGCAGCTGGGTCAGCACAGAGATGTGTTTGCCAGGTCAGTAAACAGCAGTGACATATGAAGCTGCAAAGAGGCTGACTTCTGTTTTCACAACTAGAGAACTTGAACAAATGCAGGTAAAGAAAAGTACAACCTCCCAGCTTCCAACATCAAAGGCCCTGCTGACTCAAGAGACCAACACAGACACCTCTGGGTAGGAATATTGTTTTTGTTTCTACACTAGAGGTGTCAGACGACGGCTCCTGCCATTCTCCTGCTCCTGCAGCGTAACGCATGTCACACACACTGCACACATGACCAGCGCTGGCAAGGAGCTCGGCACTGCCACCAGGTAGAAACAAGATGCTGGGCTGGATAAAACAAGGTGGAGGGCCGGATTCGGCTGTGGGCTGCGAGTTTGACACCCCTGCTCTATACCATGAAGGTATAAGTCATGAAGGAGACCAATTCATGAAGACAACTTCCTTGACACACAGTTTTTGCAGAAGGAACAAGCCTCTTGGCCCTAAGTTTTGTGGAGGAGCCCAGAGCAGTAAATGAGCCACAGATAGTTACTTACAGGTAACCTGCATTAATAAGTGAAGAAGGACATGCAGACCTGCTTGCCCATGCTGTTTAACTGCTAACTCACTCCTTGGGTCTGTTTTAGACTGCTCCAGCTAGCTCTCTGCTTGGAAGGGACCTAATCCTGCACAGCAGAAAAGTGAGTAAACAAGCACTGCCCAGGGTCAGTCCGTGGCTTTTTGTTTTACTAGCAAGATGTGAGTGCCACAGGGTTTTAGGTGGGTTTTCCAGCTGAAACTGGTGAGCAACTATCCTGTTTTCAGGATCTAGCCCCTGGGATCTGTTGTAGCACCCAGAGAGCAGGCACACTGATTCAAAAGGCCTGGGACAAGGAACACTGGCTCTTGCCCCTGCACACGAGGCATTTTTAATGTCTACGTTGTGTTAAGCATGGAAAATGAATGCTTCTCTAATAATTGCTCTCATGAAGAAGTAATATTATAGTCAAGGCATCCTGCAGAAACACCATGAGTCAGAGGAGAGGCAATTCCAAGACGATCTTCCTGTTAACTGGAATCCAAGCTACAAAGATTTTGCGCAGCTCTGAGCAAACTGATCATAGTATAACTGTAATTTTCAGTCTATCATCCTTTATTTTCCTGTTTCTCTACTATGATGTGCCTACTCTGAACCCAAGGCCAGACTTACTGACTTGTCTGTGTTCACAGGGGTAGAAGTATCCCTTGGACACACGACTTACATCATTAGTCACAGACTTTGATGCTTTTGCTCCCATTTCCTCTGTGGCAAGAGACCAATTTCTTTCTTTCTGACACCACTCTGTAGGACTTAGTCCTTTGGCCACTGCACTGAACAGCACTGCAATGTTTTCAATATTTCCTCAGGAATTCCTCTGAAATATTCCAGTACTTACGTTTAATAACACCAAAACATTGTTAAGCAATAAAATGCAGCAGGGCCAGTGCAATACTCCTGGAGGACTGCAGAGCCCTCTTTGCAGGGTAGGCACATGAAATGGCCAGTTCTTTATACTATGTAAGCTTTTGGTAATGGGTTGGACATGTCAAACAGATGGGCTGGACACCAGACCTCACGCATTTAATCTGTCTCTTGGATGGGAAACTTCCTGCGCCAGGAAGTTTGTCTCATAGACGAAGAGTTAAGCATGCTGTTAGGTCTCTGTAAATGCCACATTAACAACTGGCATTTTAAGTGGCCAGAATTTCAAAAGCACAAGCCAAGGAACTGGAGTTCTCTGGGCATTGCAGGAGCGGGGTAGGGGTGGGGGGTGGCAGTGTGGAGAGATACAGGGACAGGATAAAAGGCAGCAGAAAAGGGTTGCAAAAAGAAAATTCTGATTAGGTGCTAGAAAAATTTCTATCACAACACTGGACTAGGTTGACCAGAAACACTGTATAAACTGCAGGCTTGGAGGTACTCAGAGCTCAGCTGGACAAGTCCTTGAATTGCTTGATTTATGTTGACCATGCTTTCAGCAGGGGTTGGGACCAGGTGTCATCCGAGGTCCTTCCTGATCTGCATGAGTCAGTGGCCAGTGGTAGCCAAGTCATAGTGATTCAAGAAAGTACCCCAAGGGTGAAGACTGAGCTAAATTCTCTACTACTCTATAACTGTTAAATGAAAAGATGTAAAAATCATCTTGCTCACCCTAGGGACAGTGGGGAGCTACTCTGCATCAGGGACCTGCAAGTTCATATCTGCTATTGCTTGTTCCTAAGCTAAAACTTTATTTAGGCAGGATTTCTCTTCTGGCCGATAGCTTATTCACAAGAAACAAAGTTCCAGTCAGCCATGGAGCCTGCAGTTCCTGTTCAGCAGGTGACATTTTAGAAGAGATCATAAAGCCACTGGAACCCAGCAGCCGCATTTTGTGGTCAGGGCATGGAGCTGAGCTGTGGGAAAGCCATCTGCCTCTTTCAGACCAAGTGATGGAAGCAGGATGTCCCTCCCCACAACGAAGTCTCTTAACTCCCAGGCCATCCTCTCTTTGACTCCTAGCTATTTAAAGAGCCTGTGGACAGTGGAAAAACTCCAGAATGGGGGACTGAGAGCAACCACCCCTCAGAGAGCACAGAGACGTGAAGACATGGGGTTCCCTTCAGGGGTGAAGCTGTTGATTCTGTGTCACCCACATCCTGTGTGAGAGCCTTCCACCACAACACAGAGGCACCAGCATCCCAGGGAGTCCTGCACTGTGTCCTGCTGCTTTCGCAAGGAGCATCCGCAGCAGGAGGGGAGCAGGGACCTGGGGATGTTTGCCTGAGGATCAGACAAGGGGCTCCATCCAGTGCCAAACTTATTGCTCTGTTTGGCTGCTAGAAGGACAAATCAAACAGTAGTACCCCCAGCAGGAAGGGATCAGGAGCCGGGGCACAGCGATGCCTGACACACCTTAACCAGAAAGCAAACAAGAGAGAGGGAGGTGATCAAGGTTTATGACTGTGACCCTTGGCGTTTTCAACCCATCCTACTCTACCTAGTGGGTATTTTATTTTGAATGAGTTACAACCTCCTGCACTCAATAACGGGGGTGGGGGTGGGGGGGAGTGTGTGTCCAGACATTTCAAAATAAAAATCAAGCCTTAAACAGGTGAGAATTATATATATATATACACACACACATAAAGGCATAGAAGAAAAGCAATAATATGAGAACTGAACCCAAGCATTTTTATAGGAACTGTGTGCTCTTTCCCTTTGGGCCACTGTATTTGCACAGCACATAAGCAGCATTGCTCATACAGCTTACAAGGAAATCTGACTGGCAGCGCAGGCTGCCTGGGTGGGGAGATATTTTTGTCCTAAGGCCCAAAAGAGGAACAAACAATATTGAGCAGAGAGCATAGGTGAATCACAAGACAAAGCAAGCCAGTTCCGGGGCAGCGTGGGGAAGATGGGCACATTGTTCTGTGGGTGAAAACAAGCCCCCTCCAGTCAGAGGGAGCAGCCTGGAGAGATGGGAAGTGGAAGGCAGGAGCAGAAGCCAGAGGTGAGGAGGGTGGAAGAAGACATGAGGCTGTGGGCCTCCCGCAGGGAAGGGAAGCGTAGGAGGAAATTTGAGCAAGTTAGTGCGCAGAGGCTGCTCAGACCAGAGGTTTTAATGTCAAGGAGAAGAGCTTGACCAAACATGAAAGGGAAGAGATCAGGATGGCAGTGGAGGGAAGGAGTGGCTCTGAAAGCAGGGAAGGCATTGGCACAGCTGGGCTTTGTGGAGGCCCCTGCCATGCTTGGCACTGGAGAGGGGAGGAGAGGTGGCAGCACAGGGCTCCCAGGGCAGTGGGAGACATTCTGACATCCCCAAAAGGAACTGGGTGCTGTGACAGTGGGAACAAATGGCCCTTTCAGGGGCCTCCATAGTAAGCAGGAAGGAGGAGATAAAGCTGCAGCTGGAGAAGCCACTTGGTTTTGAGGGAAATTTCCTTCATTTCAGAAAGACCCAGACCAGAAAGGCCCAGGCCTGCTTGCAGTACAGCGTCCGGGCCTGGGGGAATCACAACCTATGGATGGAGGGTAGAGCTCCGCTGGCCCCTCACAGGCAGGCACACACTTGAGATGCATCAAAGTAGAGTGATGAAGAGTGTGGGTGCAGCTCTTCTCTATAACAATAGCTTCATCCCATTTTTTGGCATTGCCACCTTCTCCATGCCCAGGTCCCACCGCCACAAACACTCCTGATCTCGCCTCCCAGAAGGAGGGGCCCCCTCAGTATTTTGAGATCAGCTTCAGGCATCCCAGCCACCAGATGAGGTTTCGCTGTGACGGGCTCTACCAGGGAGCTGCTGCTTAGATGCAGCCCTCTGCCTTGCTGAGTGGCTGCTGGCAGTGCTACTAACACCTTAGGCTGCCTTCCTCTGCGTGCTCTCCCTGTTCCCATCCCATCCTGTTCCATCTTACTTCATCCTATCCCATCCTCAGCATAGGAGCAGTAGCTGCAGAAAGAGCTGGCTGTACAGAAGCTGCAGCAATGTAAAGTAGATGCAGAAAAATACAAATTGACGACTGACCATGAAAGCATCAACTGATGGGGGTGTAAATGCACATCTGCATTGGGTCACATCTCTGACCCCATCTCTCTTGGTCTCTGTATATGGAGCTAGGTGAGGAGCAGTAAATGGTGCTACGTGACCCAGGGAAGCCCCACTTTAATGGTTTTGAGAAAGAACTGTCACACATGGGCGTTCTTCGAGCTCTCTTCCAGGTTTATTTTCTGACACTGGCAGTGATGGTTGCTGTCAACATGTCTGTCCTGGGCAGCACTGGCAGGGGAGGCAGGGGTGGGGGTGCCTTTCTTACTACGCAATGTAACCTGGCCCAGTGAATGCAGGAGAAGTTCTCCTGCAGCCTTCTCTGTCGTACTGCTCTCAGTTCCACTGCCAGCAAGCAGTGATAACAGAGGGGAAGTGTCAGCTTTCCAGCACAGACTATTTTCCTAAGGATTCCTAACCCTTATGAGTCACAGGAGGTTTTTCCGCTGACTGCAAGGAATAAAATCCTAGCACTGAGATATTCAAAAAATGTGTGTAGTGGTCAGGAATGCTGTTTTATCAGCTTTTAGGACACCATTTGGTTATAAGACAACTTTGATAAGACTGGAGACACAGCTAATTACAATTTAAAGGCTACATCTTCAAGTAAAACACAGGGGGACAGCTTTCCCTATCCAAAAGATCTGTAGTGCCCCAAAACAAAGTGGTAACCTGGTATGCCAGGTCAAACACAGAAAAACCCTGAGACTATTCCTTGCTCGGGAACCAAGAGTGGGAGGGGAGAGACAAAGAGATGGTAATAGAACATGTTCTAACCTGTCACAGTGAGACAAGGCTCAATTTGATCACTTCAATCAGTAGGAGCAGACATGTGTTCAAATATAGATGTTTTTCTTACCCTCAGTTGGAAAAATGTCAGTGTGCAAGACTGAACAGAGAGTTAACACTGAGTTTCTTATGAAACTTAAGAAATCCACCATGGAACCTTTTCAGTTATTGGCTGAGGCTTATGGTCAAGAGATCCCAAAGACCAAGTCAGTGCTCAAAGGAACTCACTTTTTGTCAGTAGGAGATGTGAAAGCAAAAATTACAGAGATCTTCATCAGCCTTTCAGAAATGATCTGCAGAATTGCTTTGAACTTTGGCAGCTTCATGTGCAGCTGTGTGTCAGCTCAGAAGGGAACTATTTTGAAGGTTATCATCACTGATTTTCTTAATTTGTTAAATAGAAATAATTACAGGCACAGTCTCAGGGCATTTTTGTGTTGGACCACATATGTTTAGCCCACTGTGGGCTTAATTAAAGCCTTTCATCCATGAGAAGCATTTGAAGTTGTGCTTCAGTGCTAGGTGACCACAATCGCACCTGGCATTTTCATACACAGAGGCACTTTGCCCTTTCCCAGAGCTCGCTGCGATGGAGTAGTGTCAGTCACAGCACAGAGTGCAACTCAGAGTCCCTTCCTCCCAGCTTCCCCAGATGTCAGCAGTTGAGCACTTCCATCCCACACTGTTGGAATAGCAGGTCAAGACATTCTCAAAAAAATAGATACCAAGTAAAAGCAAAGTTCAGGGGTTTGAAAATCAACAGTTTGTGTGCAGCTGAAGAAATTCTCTGGGTGGTTACTGCATAGCTTTAAAATAGCTAGTCTGGGGGAAAGGGCTGCGTTTACCTAGAAATATCCATTTTTCTGCAAAGAGTGTGCTTTTTCTTGGCTTTCTTGGAAAGAGCCCTCCAGATGGGATCATCCCAAGCATCACATGGGAAGGATTTTCAAACCACACTAATGTGCGGCGAGATGGAGACTCTAAGTGCTGGTTTGGATCTTCTGGAGAAGGTCAAGAGCCTTCTTAACTTCCATTAATGTCACTCCAGTCACTTTTGATAGTACCGAATATCAAAGAGGGAAAGAGAAAGGTAAAAACAATCTTAAAAGCTTTTCAAAAATACCACATTCTTAAAGAAAGTGGCATTTGCTTTAAAGTAGCTTTAAAGGGAAAGAAAGCATGAAAGAACAATCGTTTCTTTATTGATTCCCAAATTATGTCCTGGGCAAGGGAATGACTAAAATGTGATTCAGTACTTAGGCAATGAGACCAACTGAGATTCGCCCTTAGCACTGCTGATGTGACCAAAAGAGATGCTCAGATAGTAGTGGCAATCATAGGCTGGGAGATGTCCCCTGGTCTCCCTGCACTTCAGGAGCAGCACAGAGTAAGCAGAATGAAAGCCAGGCAAAGCAAAGGGTTAGAGAGAAAGGCTGTAAGAAGCTGTTCCTGTCCAGAAGGAAGAGAAAGAGTGGCCACAAGCTCAGAGAGACCACAACTGTTTTCTGCAATGTCTAAATGTCACACTGCATTTAAAATAATTGATCAGTCTTTTTCAGCCAGTTCAGCTCTGGCAACAAATGCACTGTCTGACTTTTTAATGTTTCCTTCAAACGATCATCTAGCAACAAACACTGTGTTCAAAAAAGCTCCACAGTTGCAGTTTGAGATTTATTTTAACTTTTCAGAAAAACAAAACCTCAGAATCAAAACAAAAAGAGTCAGAAGGGACTGTGGGAAACTTTTCCCTAGATAAACGTGAAGTTAGGTTATTTTGCTCTTTCCACCCTGGCAGGACTGTTGGGATGCCACCAGGAGAGGACAGAGGGTGTGTGGTCTAATGACTAACAAGGCCAGAGGAGTCTGAGTCCAGACATTGCCAACATACAGAAGCACCTCAGGCAAATCACTAATTGCCTGTGACTTATTCCCATTTATCTGAGGGGTGGCGGCTCAGTCCCGGGAATGCGGTGAGCATTTAATCATTTAGGGCTCAATTGCTGCTTTGAAATCCTGGCTTCTGAAACATGCCTGGTAATTGCAGAAAGTCCTTTATTCTTCCCATCATCAGTGACCATGCAACACTTGCACACACAGATCAGACCCTTCCAAAGCCTGGCCAGTCCCCCTGCCCATCTGGGTGACCTGCTGATGTGGTGTTTTGTGGCAAGAAGAGACTGCTCATCGGTAGCTGGAGCTTTTTTTGAACCCCATCAGATAGAGCTGTGAGAGGGGGGCCACAGGCAAGCTGAGGGCCGGCAACCAGAAGACTGTGGTGGCAGTTATTGTACTGATGAGAGAGGATTGCCAGCTTGCAACCCAGTTCCCAAAAGGTGACACTGAAAGTAAGCCAGGGACATGGCTGTGTTCCTTGCAGGAATGAAGGGGCTTGCCTTGGAGGTGGAGATGATGTAAACAGATGGAGATGGAAATGGAGATGGAGCAGGCTGTGGTAACTACAATCAGTGGAAATGTCAGTGGTCTTTAATTAAAAGTGTCAGTGTGCTCTGCAGACTGATAATGACCAAAACACTCAGCTGGATGGCAAGGTGGAGGCAGAAGCAAGTTCGGTGCTGTCCCGTGCCCCTGAAAGCACCCATCCCCTCAGCTCCCCAGCTGGGAAAGCAGGACCACCTGCAGGGACACCAGCTGCTGCCCAAAGCTGCAGAGAGGTGAGCCTGTACCCCACTCTCAGCACCAGTGACTGGAGGCAGTGCAGCCAGCACACAACCATGGGGCTGAAATGGGGTCATCTGTCAGCTGCATGGAAGGAAGACAAGAGAATTATTTTTAGGCATCTCAGGTGAGAAGAAGGTTAACTATTATTACTAGATAAGGCATTTTCCATCTAAGTGAAACATTTCAAAATGCCCCATGCCTGAACAAGCATTTCTGAGAAGCCCAAGCAAAAACAAAGCATCAGAAGTCATTGGTTTGTGCTCCTCCTGCCTCTGTTTTGACCTCTCTCTGGCCTTGGTTCCCCCTTTGCCTTCTTTCAAGGAAGAAAGAAAAAATGTTGAAATTGGAAGGCTGCCAGCAGGACTGAAATTTCATTTTCCAGCAGCCTCGGCAGCCACACCAAACCCTGTGGGGCCCTAGAGTCACAGGAGAAAGTGTGACCCACAAGGATGGTCCTGCAACACCACAGGCTTTGTGGCCGCAGCCTCGCCGGGCTCTGCTAGGGACCCAGGGGCTCCTGGAGGTGTCACCAAGTGGGGTGACCCACCCACAAAACAAGAGGAGTCGTGGGTACTGGGAGAGTTATGTGGCTCACCCTGTTCTTCCTCTGAGGGTTACTCATCCTCAAGGGTATTAGAAGTGAGCTGATGGCTCCAGAGGGGCTTAATCCTTATTTCCCACTAGCTTTGTGCTGTTTGTTGTTGAAGTCAATGCCCTTGGCTATGGTTTCCCTTCTTCTGTGGGACTGTCACCCACCTTCAAAGCTAGCACCCAAGTGCCCAACCTGCCTGGGGCAGCCTCATTTTGGAAAATGCCCAAGGAGGGCAGCCTCTCTGTATCTGCTATGAAATGTCCTATGTGACGTTTCATCATTGCTTGTCAAGTCCAGATGAGACAACTGGATTCAGAGCCCATGCTGGTGACTCAGCACCTTGCAGAAAAATCAGCATGGATAAAGTTCTTGCTGCACTCCACATCGAAGTCAGGAGCCAAACTTGTGATGCAGATCTCCAGACCTGGTGGCATCTTCCCTCCACTGTGCAGCATCAGGACTAATGTAAACCATCCTTTCCCAGGAAGCTCTTGAGCCAGAAGAAAGTTGTGCCTCCTGAGAGCAGGAATAAAGCCTTGCGCCTTGTAGGTGAGGATAGGCAACACAGCAGAGCTTAGGTGAAGCAAATGCCCAACTCCTACCAGCATTTTTATGGCTGATAACTCTTCAGAGTGATAACTCTTAGGCTGTCAGGTGGAGCTGTAACTGCATGTGCCTTTGAAATGTCATAAATGCCAGGGCTGCCTTCTCCAACTTTGCTGGGCAAGATGCACAAGTGTAATGATTTTCTGTACTTCAGTGGTGTCTTTGTGTCAATCCTTGCTCCTGATGACATCTGAAGAAAGGCTTGTTGGATAACCTTAGGGGCCAGGGGACAAAACACCAGCAAGGTGAACGCTTGGTCGCTCCATTGCCGCAGACCTCGGCGTGTGCAAGCACGGGTGTGGGAAGAAGCCGGTAGAGAAATAGGAGGTCTCACAGAGAACTGCAATGGCTCCCTAGGGAGCACACAGCAAGGAAATGCCACCAATTCATGTTTCCTGATGAATGGCATTGCCACATGACTGAAAAAAGGAGAAGTGGAACAATGGAGAGGCTGTCTCACTACCTTCTGCCTGTCTCTCCTCTTCCTGTACGCTCTCCAGCTCGTCTCAAGTTGTGTCTGCTGGATTTCAGCTGTTTCTCCCTGTTACCAGGCTGCATTTGCCACTGTCTCTTATGGTGGAAGAGATACTTTTTAAGATGCCTTTTAGTCCCTGTAAGCTTTAGCAATGATTCCCCAAGGCACAGAGGAACTTCCAGTAACACCCCTTTTTCCAGAGCCGAGCCAGCACCCCTTCACAGCCACGATAAGCACCAGGACCTGTCAGAGGGCATCCCCCTACTGTGACCATTTTGTACCACTCCCTCTCCCTTGACAAAGATGTGTCTAGCTGGACCCAGGCCTGGGGCTGCCCAGGGACATGACTGCTGCACTACCCTGGGAAGAGGCAGAGCTCTACATGAGGGTGGAGGTAGTAGGATTGTCTGGAAAACAACTGGGGGGTTGAACTTTCTTCAAAATACTGACTTCTTCTGAGAGCTCTAGGCTGGCTCCAGCCATCTGCAGCCTCTTGGGTGACACCCACATGCTCCAAAGCATCTCCAAATGCAGTCCACCAAGGAGGATGATGCAGCCTAGGCATGGTCAATATGACCCAGTGACAAATGGAGAAAAAAAATGGTTCAGTGACAGGCAGCAGTCACTGGTATGAGTAGCTCTGACAAAAATGTCCCAGTGTGACTGCAGAACTTAGTTTCTCAATCCCTGCCATCTCTTGCAGCTCTGTGGTAGAAAACCAGCCCACCTTTTTATTTCCTTCTGAAGGATCATTGGCTGCCCCAGTAGACAGAGGATTTTTAGAATTATTCTTCTAGAAGAATCCTTTCAGCTTTAGGGACATACCACAAGCACAAACATATACATACCCCATGTATGTATAGAAGATAGTCATTCATGCAGCTACACTTTTCTTTTGGCTGAAAGCTCACTTCTACAGAGCGCCCCCTCCTACAGAGCGCCCCCTCCTACAGCTCATCCCACATCCTTTATCCCAACTTACTGTCTCCATGGGGCTTCCCTCACTCCTCCCTTTGCCTTAGGATCAAATGAACAGGAACTCCCGCACACTTTCTGTCCCCTCCACAGTCTGCACAGACCACTGCATACAGCATCCCACAGCGTGCCTCCTCACCCATGTGCTCTGAGATATTTATTAGGCTCCAACGAGACTGAACTGAAAAGCCTCTAAAAGTCTTTAAGGGGTGTCACTCTACAGTGTGCAGCAGAAACACGTTCTATGGAGCTAAGGTGCTGGAGTCCCAACTTATCATCCCCCCATGTAGGTAGCAAACAACAGAGAGTTCAAAAAGTGGTTGTGGAAAGCCCCCCCACAAACCCCAAAGCAGTTATTTTCCACTGGGAAAGGTGCTACTAGCCTGTTAACTGGGGGAGAGGACATCTGCCACTTATGGTAGAAAGCATGGCTGCCACCTCTGGAGATGTCCTCTTGCAGCTGATGCTGACAGCCATACCTTGCCCCCTCAGTTAACCTACCTGTGATGGGCTGAGCTCTGCTGTGATCCCACCAGGAGATACTGTGGGGAGGAGCCCGCCACCCTCACTGGGAAAAGGCCATGTTCCCATGGTGCCCAAGTCAGCACTACAAAGCCACTCCTCAAGGAAGATTAATAATTTAGGAATAAACTGAAGTCTCTATTGTGTTCTGAGTAGGCTGCCATCTCTACTTATCATGACAATGTCTAAGCTCCTTCCGGTAATGCACTCGGCTCTCTGATGAGCATTTGATGTGTTTGTTCTCATGTCCTCTCCCCGGGAAGTGAAGTGCCAGCCTGCCTGATTGCTTGGACAGTGTGGGGACACTCACTGAAGTGCTGGACATGATTTATCAGATAATGAGGTAGTTCTATTACAGGCATTGAGAGTAGGGTCTAACAACCCAAAGTAGTCATGAACAGGGACCGCTCGTGGTCCACTGAAAGCTTAGAAACACCATCTCCTGGAGAAGTTCTCCCAGCTGGTTTGATAGCTTTCTCTGCAATCTAGAGTATTTGTTGAACCCACACAGACCTCTGGGAACAATGTAGGCTCTTTAGTTTTCCTCAGTGATTCCTGGAACCATTCTGGGATAGCTTTTCCTGGACAAGCCTATGTGCCAGCACCCCTGTCCCAGAGTACACATGTGACTCAGTTCATCCATTTCAGTTGAGGCACCCAGGAGGAGGTACTGTGCTTTAAATTCACAACTGTCATTAGTACCAGACAGATATTGCATGTGGACAGCCCCCTGTGAAAAACAGCGTCCTGGAAATGTTCACAGCCATCTTCTATTAGAGACAAAGGGGTAATAAAACCACAGTGCGGTGCAGAAGTAAGATCCAAGCTTTAAACATAGGTAGAGGCAGAAGTTAAGGTAAGACACGCTTACCCTCCTGTCAGCTAAACTGAGGGGCTGCAGCTCCTATGGCAAGTACTTAATGAGAAAGTAAAGAGCGACTGGAGTATAACGTAATCTGCATTCACCATGTTTCATGAAACCAGCACATTGAGAGATCCTTTCTGAGAAGCCTTGAAACGGGATGACCTGAAGCCGTCTGGTTTACAGGAATACGCAGCTCGTAGCACGGTCTCTCTGTTAGCTGGATGGAGGGAACAGCTTAGTCACCCTTAGGGGAATCGTTCACAGAGAGCTGAAACCTCCACCTCCTCTTGCAACAGAGGAGTTGTTGTTTTTCTCTTGCCCACCCCTTATGTCACCACTACTGCGTGGCAGACAACTCTTCCCCTCTTCCCAGCCAGCTGTCCATGTTGCTGAGTCACACCACGGATGTGTCCCCGTGGAGAGGTGCGCAAGAATTAGTATCTCACAGGGAACATTGCAAATACCTTGACTGAAGAGCCACTGTACAAAGGAATACATATTCATGGTGGCTGATATTGGGCAACCCTGCATCCTCCTACTGAAACTGTAGTTCTTTATAAGAAGCAACAAGGGTCCCCCAGGGGCCATGAGGTAAATGCCTTTCATCAGAGGCCAGCTGAAAAGTTCTCCGAGATCAAAGGAGATTCATGCTGATCCCAGTGGGCTTTTACTCAGGGGTTTAAGGGTCTGGGGTCAGGTTTGCAGAGGGATTAAGATATTACTTCTGTTCATGAGCTAAGGGTGGGTCCATCCTGCCAAAATCTTCCTGGCAGCAGCATCCTTGTATCCATGGGTTTGGGAATTAAGACCTCTGACTAAAAGGACTTAAACCCACATTTCCTATTCCATGTGACACCGTATAGCACGTCAGGGTCGGAAGAGATGATCTCATTCTCTCCTGCTGAAGCTGTTCCGCTTGACATAGATAAATTAAGTATTGATGCGAGTATTGATTACTGTCATGCTACGTATTGGAAAACTTATCCTCATCCTTTAGTGGACATTTTTCCATCTCACTATAATTAGATACCCAGGCAGATCCTCTTCCCCCAAAGGAGATGAGGCTGGATTGTCATAATGTCCTATAAGTCAAGACTAGTGCTGGTGGGCAAGGCTGTAGGAGAAGGCAATATTGCCTTCGTAAGCAGAGGGAGAGCACTACCCAGAACAAGCAGTGCCTGGCAGGAAGAGCAGTGCTACCAGCAGAGTCCACACCTGAGGACTACAGGTGCTAGCTTGTGTTTAGAGGCTGTCTTTGATGAGCACAGTGAGTGCAAGGGGGGAGGAGAACCTTTGAGAGGGTAACCGTGCATCGCAAATCACTCACTGGGACTGGGAAGACCCCAAGTAGGATGTTTCTATGGGAAAGGCTCCTCTGGCACTGTAACTCTGGGTGTGACGTTTCTTTTCAACAGTGTTTATGAAACCATTAGATGAGTCTGTATCTGCAACGTGAATATTTTACTGACCCAAGTTGTCACCATCCCTGGAGGTGTTCAAAGAAAATTTGGATGAGGCACTTAGTGACATGGTGTAGTTGACAAGTAGGAGTAGGAGTAGGTGTAGGTGTTGGGTCATAGGTTGGACTCAATGATCTCAAAGGTCTTTTCCAACCTTATGATACTGTGATACTGCGATACTGTGTGATAATACTGGCAAGGCACGTGTGCTGTGCTTTGGGTCAAAGTAGAAGAGCCCCGTGCACCTCCCTGAGCAAAACCGAGCAAGCTGTTGCAGCGAACTGCTGGTCACTGTGTTTTTCCTTAGTGAGTTTGCAGACTGTCTCAGTGAGGATCACGCCTCTTTATATCTCAGCTTAACCCAGCTGGTCCGTAGTACAGACATAGTCTGCATTAATCACATAATCTGCATGCACACACCTGTTGAAAACACTTTAATGCTTTCACGTTTCGGTAGTTTTCATGTGCAGGATGCAAACAAAGTAGAGTCAGAAAGTCCTGCAAATACTAAAGCCTCACAAACAGAACAGGGCAAAACGGTTCCTCCCCCACTATGTGGTTTGAGCTATACCCTTTTCAGATTTTGCTCTCAATCACAAGGTTAATGCAGGGCTTACAGCACAGAGACATTTTCACTAGAAACCAAGTAGTTTCAGTTAAAGTGATACACAAATACAACGGTTTCATATCTATGAGGCAAAATCAAAAGGAAATGTATTTTTTGTCAAAATAGTTGTTGAATCTTTTGATTAGAAGTAGATTTTCTAATGAGACTGGTACAGCTGCATTGAAGGTAACTCTGCCTGGACCACTCCCAAAGCATAGCAGCAATCTGGCCTGTGGTTCTGAATTGGTGTCATTGATAATCTCTGGGCTTTTTGAGATAACTCACAGGCTGTGTGCTGTTCACTGGCATAGGGTGAATTCACTTCCAAAACAGGAAGTAAACAACAGGTCAAATAAGAACTGTCACGTGCTATTCACAGTGAAAATAAAACTTAAAGAGGCAATTTTTTTGTAATATCATGTAAGATAAAGCTCCACTGTCTGTCAGTAAAGGCATCACACTGGCAGTGAGGGAGGCAGCCAAAACATTTTGCAGTTTATCAGCTTCTCTGTAGGGTGAATATTTGCATACGGTGGAGCTTTTTTCTTTTCCTTTTTCTTTTTTTTGCTTTCCCCAAATCAACCAAGAAGTGCATGATTTCCCACAGAAAGCATCACCAGTTTCTGCAGTTCTGCCAGAATCAATAGATTCCAGGAACACCTTTGATGTGGAGATGTGTTAGTGAAGCAAACTTGCCGCAGTCTAGTTTTAATGCTTTTGGTGTGTATGCTCTCATTGGAGAAGAGTGGAGAAGGAGAGATGAAACAAAACCACAAAACGCTTTTTACACGACACCTTATCTCATTCAGAAGCAGAAAAGCACATAAATCTCACAGTTCCGCTCTGAATGGTGCTTCTGTCAACAGTTTAAAGTAACATCGCCTAAAGTGGCGTTTATCTTCGAGGCTATCTATGAGATTCCTTTCTAAATTTGTTGCGTGTGTGCTCCTTGCTATTTATGCCATACATGGTTAAAGGGAACCTTTGTTGTTTCTCCACAGGTTACAGCAAGGTCAGGACTGAGCACTGTACATCCTTTTGTTTCCTAAGCATCACACACTTAATCCCAAAGGCTCTGTCATGGAAGTGCAAAATGCACCTACAAGGATACCTTCACTCCAGTCTGCCCATAAGGTTACCTCTGCACGCAAAACCCAGCAGCCACATGGGAAGTCTTCTCTGGAAGTCTGCCCTGAGCTCGGCAGTGTAAGGATGAGCCTATGTTGGATTTCAGGCAGAAATGAGCCAGTATCTTCCTGCTTTATGTTTACGTTTAAAGCTTGGTGAGAAGGGATTTATCCTTGTGCTGACTTATCCTGGGGAATTCTGAGACAAGCAAAGCAAATAATGCTCTGAAGTGACTTGAGTGGTGGTCCCAGCTTACTCCAGGGGCCATGTAAGGTGTCTTTGTCAACTTACAGCCCTGCTCCAGTTCCCCAAGGTGTACACAGTTGTCTTTTGCTGGACATTTTAAGAACAACCACACAGTACTTAAACATAATTAATTTGCAGACCATTAAAACTAGAATGCAAATCTCTGCTGCCTTTGCTTCTCAGTGGGTGAGTGTTGGCTTACCAAAGGTGTTGGAGAGAGGTGTTATGATTTAAGCATTCAACAGTTTCTTCACTCTGGCCCATCAGACTAAACATAGGGCCTTGATGAACAACATCAACCATTTCTAGTTCATTACAGGTGTCTGCGTGCCAAGGAGGCCTGTGCCGCCGTGTTCCCTCCACTGTGTTCAGAAGGTCCAAGTGCTATGGGTGTCACAGCAGTAGCAGGGAGCTCCCTTAGGAGACAAGTCCCTGTCTGCTGCTGCTGTTTGAGAGGGACAGTCTTAGTAGGCAGAGCTCCAGCCAGCCTGGGGAAGAACTGGGCAAAGACGGAGCAAGCCCATCCTTTATGCCAGTGCACGCAGAGCTGAGTCTCTGTGGTCGTTTCATCCTCAGGAAACCCACTCTCTTCTGTCACTGACCGGCAGAAAACCAAAGAACCAGACAGGACAAGTGGTAGATTCCTTCTTTAATGCCCTGACGGGAATTGTTTGTACAGAGAAAAACCATTTGCCACCTCAGGCTTCTTAACCATGTTGCACAGAGAACCCCTTCTGTAAGGATACCTCTGCACATGCCCCACTCACCATGCAAGAACTCAGGGTACAATGAGTTGTCAGAGTGGGGAACTGAGTCTAGATTTGGGGGCAAAATCTCCTCTCCAGCTGAGGAGATAGAGAAATAACCTGCGCTGACAAAAGATCTGAAGAAACAAATCAAGACAAAAGGAAAGCACCGTGTATGGTCAAAAGCCTACACGTTTCTAGTCCTCACAACTTCTCCACCGTCTTGAGGAACTGTGAGGGCTTGATTGATTCCTCCGACTGCAGGAGAGGAAGCAACCGAGGAACACTATTAATACCTCCAACTCCAAGTGGTGAGCAGTCATGGTTTGAATCTCGTGAATTTCAGTTGGAGCCTGACAAAAACAGAAGGCTCTTTTGCTGCTTATGGCACATGAACAACTGTTCAAGAGGAGAAACATCTCTGCAGCAGATGAGTCTGCCATCAAAGTCATCCCTAGATTTTGGGGAATTTCTGGCTGTTGAAGCCCCTTTATACCACAGCTGTCCAAGCAAGGCTGAGTGCAAATGCACACCCCCTTTACCTTGGACACCTGTAAATCTGACAGAGAAGGAAAATAAACACCAGTCTAACTAAACCAACTTTAATGAAATCAGTTCTCCAGATTTACACCCACGCACCCAGGAGAAGGATCAAGACCTGTACGCTGAATCTATTCCACTGCGTCATGTAACACTAGAGGAGATTAGTGGATACAGACTAAAGCAGGGACAAATGTCTGTGAATAACTTCATGGTTAAATGGTGAAATTATAGGCTGGTTTACTGGTGGAAGTCAAGAGACATGGCATCACCACTGGTGGCACCTCTTCAGCAGAGATCTGCTGGTCTGACAAACATTGAATTTTCACACTAAGGTAAGCAGGAGCAAAAAGTGGCCAGCACCACTGGCCAAACAGCAAATGAGCTCAGACATCCCTGCTCCATACCCACTCACAGAGGATAACGTTTCCAGCAATTCCACTTATTCACTCCTGTGCAGTCTGTTCCAAAATCCTGCAAGAGCCACTGAAATCTGGCAATGGGCAGCTAACCGGCACCAACAAAATGGGATGACTGTTATTTTGCATTTAACAATCAGGAGCACTACTAATCCACACGTGTCACAGGGATGAATAGCAGCCTTTCTCCTACGTGAACAATCTCACAGGGTTTTTCTCAGCCTTTCAAAATGTCTGTATGCAGGCTGACGTGCCTCTGTGGGTGTGTAATCGTGCCTCTGTGCAGAGAGTGACAAACAGCGAGACACATCTTCACTGAAGACAGGGTCACTTATGAAGGGGTTGGGGTTTTTTTTAATCTTTCTCTGACCACAGCAAACATTTACGGGCTGTGAGAACTTCCTTTGCAATTTGTGTGCCTGGTTAAGGACACACTTCTGAAATAACAGCCACAAGGAAGAATTTTCCCCACCAACAGCCTTGCCCTGCCATTGCTCTTCCCTACTGCCCTTCTGGGGCCGCCGCTGCTGCAGTGCTTTTTGTCAACTGGCTTTTTGCTACTTCATCCCCAAAGAAAGCCAAGACAACCTCTTAGTCCAAAGCCCTGCCTGTGCCTGTGGGTGCATGTGTATGTGTCCAGCTGAAAGGGACTTCTTTCTGATGGGAACTTGGGATAGGTTGTGTGCAAAATCTACACAGCCACGTGCTCAGAACTTGTAGGAAGGAGACTGGTGGGAATCAACAAACAGAACAGGAGGATGAATGCACATGTCCACACTCCCTGGAAACTCCAAAGCTGCCGGTACAGCCTGTCCAGGGAAGAGTTAAAAGCAGAGCTCTGGAAAGTTTGGCCAGATGACTTCCTGATGGAGTTTATACAAGTATAGTGTGCACAAGGACGTATGTGCCTACGTGCCACTTCTCCCGAAGCAGCCTGAGCTGAGCAGAGGGAGGAAAAAAAATATAAAAACATCACAGATGGGTCCAGGCTGAAAACAAGCATCTGATAAATGTGCAGGGTCATCACACCCCTCTCATTATAAACCTGCTAGACAAATCTGTATGATGCCTCCTCTGCTATGTAAACCCTTTGACGCAGAGCAAGAGCACAGAGGGCAAAGCCAGGGCAGGGGAGAGGCAGAAGAGGACATTAGCACAAGGAATTTGCAGCATCCCAAAGCAGCTGCCAGTTGTTCAACTCTAAGGACATCCCTAGCAGTCAGGGAGACAGTGCAGTCATTTGCAGTTACTGGGACACCAGAGTGATACGGGGTTGATGCAGAGGTGATGGCAGGGAGATTCCAGGAAGATACTGAGGTGATGTCAGGGTGATGCTTGTAGGTGCAGTCAGGACGTGTGACGGTATGTAGGTACATACACACAAGTTGGTGAGCTAAAACCTAGCCTGAGTAAAAAAATTCAGTGAAACACAAACACAAGCTTGTTAGCAGGGATTGTACAAACTTGTGCAGGACATTGGTACTCAGGCTGTCCCTTCTTGCCTTCTAGTTGTGCGTGTGTTCTGTAAATGTCAAGTCCGTATACACTAATATGCATGTCCTACTGCAGAGTTGTGATAGCCAGAACGGCTAACCATGAGAGAAAGGGTCTTGCATAAGCTCAGGAACTCTATCCACACTACTGTGATTGCTTTCAGGGAAGGATTTGCAGAGATGACTAATGATGGTTTTGATCTTCTTGTAGCTATCCTGCACCCCTTTCAGCCTGGGCTGTACCTAGTACTCTATGTAGCAGCAGGATTTAGCTGTTGCAGCAAAGTGGACATTACTTTGTGCAGTGATTTACAACAGACTTATCTTCTAGGTCCTTAATGCAACTTTTGGTTTAGAGTTAATACTTCAATATCACAGCTATATGGAAGTGGAGGTGCCTCCTAGGACATCTCAGCGTGTGCATGAATAGGGGAGCATAGATCTGGTATGACAACACTTGAGATTATCAGCCTTAGCTGCTTTGATACCGTGAGCCTTTACTGCCTTGTGCTGAGTAGGAGCCCTTGCTGGCCTCCCAAAAGAGAGGAGTGGGGCAAGGGGTTAGATACAAATCAAGGACTACGTGCAGTAGCTTGACTGATAGACTGGGCTGCTCGAGGTAGGTCAGTAAGAAGGCAAACTCCATATTACTCACACTTAGCAGTAGATTATTTTTATTCCTAACTATGTCATTCCTTTAGAGCACATTTCTCTTCTCCTTTAGAGCAGGGTAAGAGGGCACTGTCTACGAAGAGATTAAGCATCAGTCCCTTCAGGGATGCTTAGTCAGTGAACCCGTGCTTCCTATTGCATGCTTTCAACCTGCTGTCATTTGATAATCTTGTGGAAGGGTTTCCAAGTTTGTGCTGTCTCAGAAATTTCTGCTTGCTCAATGCAGCTGGACTCAGAGAGGATGTTCTGTGCACAATAAGTCTCTCGGTGAGACCATGGCTAATTTCATCAGGAGGTCAAAAGGAAGATCTTCTGAAGTGCCACCATTGCAAACCCTTCCTGCATTCCCAATCAAGGCAGGTTGCTTACAGAGCCATCATTAGCATAAATAGCTAAAAAGCTGCAGATAGAATTAACATAGAACACAGTTCTTTTCCTGATAGCTATGCTGTCTTTGGAAAATAAGACATGTAAATAGTAGGAAATGGCCATTTAAGCAGAATTAGCGTTTTATTAATTGATTTATTTTCAATAAGAATACTTACACTGAATCCTATTATTTGACTGCCTGGTTTCCAAAAGTTGTGTTATTTTGTTCAGCTGGTTCCTACCCCATTTTTTGTATTGAGCCCACAAACCTATCTTTCACTGGACCAATTACAAATCCTAAATTCTTGAGTCCAATTCTCTGGAAGGCAGTTTTGAATGCTGACATGCTCTGTCCCTTTTCTGGATATTCCCATTTTTACATTCCTGTCAAAAATCTCTGGCATTTCCACCTCATTTTTCTAATGCCCAAAGCAAAAGAAACCTCTTGGGTTAGAGTCGGAAGTGCAGGTATATTTGGAGGAAGATACGTTACATTTTGCACTAGCACAAAGAAGTCTGTTGAAGATGAGAAGCCAGGGAGTTGATTTTTGCATCAGCAGATTCAGAGCTGACTTCCCACCTCTTTGCATTTCACCCTCTCTACAGACTAGCTTAGGCTCAAGCCAGGATGCTTAGGATTAGGATAATGTGAGACAGTGGAAAAGAAGTAATTTCATCTTAATGAAAGCATTTCACACTGGATTGTCTCCCGCTTGAGCTGATGCGTTAAAGAACAGAGATGTTTACCTGTGTGTGGTAAACTTAATTTACACAGGGGACACGGCCTGCCTTGCACTCAAACCAGAAGTGTCCCAGCTTCTGGACCACTGCCTGAAAACATTCAGAGAGCACAGAGCATGGTTCAGACTCCCTACCTGAACGACAGACGTCTAATGCTAACCACTACAGTGGTTTCTCTGTTTGGGTGGGAAGGACTAGCAGCATCAAACAATAGGTGGATTCATACCAGATTTATTCCAAAACCTAAAAGTCAACTCCATCTTTCGTAAGCAACAAGCTCCCTTTTCAAAAAGAAGAGTAATTTAAGGTCAAATACTTTCATCGTAAGCAACATAAAATGAAGAATAGTAAAATTGGGTTGGCATCCTGTGTCATTTTCCAGCAGTCCCTCCATTTGGGGGAGGAACGCAACGTCCCATCTGCACAATGCAAAGGCCAGCAAGCCCTGTCGCAACACCGCGTGGCAGCAGAATGACATCAGGTCACATTACATGGAAGCGTGCCACCCAGAAAAGGTCATACCCTGGGCCCCAACCCAGCCTGCCCCACTTGGAAAGCAGGTTTTTTATCCAGTGCTGGCTGTCCTCTTCTGGAAAATGCCTGCTCAAGGCTCAGCTGCCTGCAGGGCTGTAGGCAGATGCCACCTGAGCCCCCCACAGCAGCTGATCACTGGCAGAACAGCTCTGAGCAGGTGCAAGTGGTAGGGGAAAATAAAGGAGTCAAAAGGGAGGGACTATTTCTTAGAAAGAGAAGAGGAACATGTCACTCTGGCTCTGGCCAGCTGGTACACAGTGTTTTACAAACACCAGACCTATATGAGCAGAAGTGGCTGCCGAGAGTTGCCCAGAAATGAGTTTGACCCTCTTCAGACAACTGCAACTGACGGTCTCCCTTGCAGGACAAATTCTTCCTCCCTTTCTTCCTTCTGGGGTATTTCCTGAGCTGCTCCAAGCCAAACATAGACTGATGGGGGCTGGCAGAGACCAGCAATGTCTGGCAGCACCCCCGTGGATATAACCAGTCACGTATGCGTCCTCCAAGCCTGGTACAGATTGCCATGTGTCACCATGTTATAGTGCAGTGAGCTGTGCCCTTGCAGATGCCAGCTCCCCATAAGAAGGCTCCATGTCCCTTGCCCATCTATTAATCACTTCACAACAGCAGTGAGGCTGCTTTCTGCACAACCCCATGAACCTCTTGGGAGTGGTGGGCAATGTGGTCCCCAGAGCGTGCACTCAGGGCCCAGGCCATCATTGCCAACCCAGAATGGTCTCACACAGTCTTAAAGTGAAAATCAACCCTGTTAGGCAGGAACTGAGCTTGATTTCACATAAGATGCTCAGGCGTCCTTTGGCACACTTGTGGTGCCACGCTGTGCCTGGTTCTCTCACCTGTCCAACTATCAGCACCCAGAGGAGCAGGTTTCCAAACTCAGAGGGATTCTGCCCTGCCTAATTTGTTAGTTTTGTGCCACTAGAGGCTTATGAAGAGGTTGCATTCAAGCTAGGCAGGAAGATGTGCCAGGGGAGGTTTAGATTGGATATTAGGAAGAGGTTCTTCTCCCAGCAGGTGGTGGAACACTGGAACAGCTCCCCAGGGAAGCAGTCACGGCACCAAGTCTGTCAGCATTCAAGAAGCATTTAGACAATGCCCTCAGTCACATGGTGTGAATGTTGGGGTTGTCCTGTGCAGGGATAGGAGCTGGACTTCACAATCCTTTCAGTTTCCTTCCAACTTGGGTAATTCTATGATTCTACAATTCTAGGCTCTGGCTTATCCCTGTTTATTAAAATGCTGATCAGTTTGGATGGTCTCACTGCTTCAGCAAGTTAACAAAGGAAGCTCATCCTAAGCCCCCCTAGTTCTGGGGACATAACGGGGCTCATGCGGCTGGTGATGAGGTCAGGTACATGCAAGGAGTGGTTCAGTGCTCATGCTATATAACTCAAAGGGTGTTAGGACAGGAAAAGAAACATAGGCACTAAACCACTTGCACTCCCCATCCATAAAAATGTCCCATGGCTTTCTTCCTCACAGAAGTTGCAACACAGTCATTTGCATCTGTTAGTGAGGCAGAGAGAAAGGACACCTGAGCCTCTCACAAGGGCACGTTTCTCACCCATTTGGCATCTGTGCAAAGGGTAATGCCCTGGCAGAGTGCCAGGCTCAGTGACCAAGCCATTAGGGAAACTCATTGCCAGGTGCTGGGACCCTAAACTGAGAAATCAGCTCTGCATGGGTCACACAGTCTAACCTCTGCTTTCACGCACAAGCACCTTCCTCATCCCCTCTCATCCTTTCTCCTGCAGCTGCTGAGGCCAGCATAGCACCTGCACCCCAGCATCCTAAATATATCTGCCTTCCCCACACTGGGCATCTAGACTGGGATATGTGGCTCAGAACGTAGGCTGCTCAAGCTGCACTGCAGATGAAGTCCTGCCTCTGATGAAGTTAATTTTGCCCTATATAGAATCATAGAATGGTCTGGGTTGGAAGGGACCTTAAAGATCATCCAGATCTAACCCCCATCATCTAGTCCCAAGCCCATATGGCTGCTGTTTGACAGTGACCCTGCAGGACATGAGGCAGTGGCCGTGCCAGTCATCAGGCAGAATCCTCATCCATTCTTATTCCCATCCTGCTTTGACAAGCAACTTTTTCATGCCTCAGTTTCCCCCTCTGTACATAAAAGGAAGCTGAAGTTGAAAATGCACCTTCCCCTTCTTTATGAAGTTCTTTGATAGAGAGATCTAAAATACAACTTAAGAGCTAGCATTGACCTTCACTTTCTTTTACCATGCCCAGACCTATTTAGTGCGTATTTATGGCAACCTGGTCATTAGCACTATAAGAACAAATTCAGTACAAAGAAAGCTTTAAACCACTAAAGTGGGGTGTTCCGGACTCTCAGAACAGCTATTGTACAATACTTTCCTCTTTGCCCTATTAAAGACAAAAGCTGCATTTGATGATTGAAGACACAGAAACCAGTATAGCAATGGGAGCTCCTCCTGCAATAAAAGGAATTCCGTGTTTCCTAAACCCCATAATTTTTCCTTCCTTCATGCTGCTCGGTCTCCTAGGACCTCTCCACAAGGGGACCAGAGCAATACTCTTCCCTTAGCTTCCAGCTTACCTCTTGCAGTCCTTCATGTCAGTCCTGGGCTAAGCTATTCCAGCAGTGTCAGAAGAGCTTGTAATGAGTACATTTTTTTGGTTGCTCTGTTTTCAGATAAACAAAAGAGCAGGCAGCTGATGAGACATGGACAGTCTCTTTGTCAGGCAGGGAGCTGCTGCCACTTGCTGGCATCCTGTCTTGTTCAAGTGGAAAGGTTTTCCTTCTGTATTTCTCCCCATTGAATGTTTCAAGGGTAAAAACACATTGAAAGGAGGTGATGCACCTCCTGCTGAGCCTGGAGGAATTTTTAATTTATGGCTTCAGGTTCCCTCATATCTCTTGCACATTTCTTTTAATTTTATTTCTATCCCTCTTCCTGGAGCAGGGCTGCTCAGTTCTAGCTCTAGAGCCGCAAGAAGAGCAGATAGCTTTGCCTCACTGAAATTCACAGACAATGAGAAAACCTGAGTTAACAAGATCTTTCATAACTCCCCCTCTGAACTAAAACCAGGCTGGAAGGTGACATTGGTGTTTAGATGTGTACAGCAGTGAGATTGCCTTGGACAGAAAAAAACCCCAAAGAATCCTATTGTGAAAACATAATGTCTGGCGGGGGGGGGGTTAATTTTAAAGAAAGCAATTGTGGTAGCAGCTTGATATCCCTTGAAAACACTTGCAGAGGCACCCACTGTATGTACACTATATATATAAATATATTTTGTCACAACATAATTTCTGGTCTTTCATTCAATTCTGTTTCAAAACGCCCATCTGGCCCACATTGCTGGCAACCGAGCAAACTAACTTCAGCTTTCATTGGTCCTAGAGATGTACCCACAGCTCTGTGTAAACACTACTGGGGAAAAACAAAACTTTGGGGTTTGGATATGATGGAAATGGAAAAGCATAATCCCCCTCAAAGAGGCACTAGGCTGAGCAAGTGGATGCAGCAAGGAGGGAAATACAAAAATGCAAACTAAGACTAGATCTCACAAAACAAGCACTTTACTTCAGGTGTCAGATCCTGTGGGTGCTTGAAGGTCGCTGTGCTGTTCAAAGAGGCCTCTTCTGGCACCCACATTTCCTGAGGGAAAAGGTTTAGAGATATTTTATAGTTGACACAATTAAACTGTAAGGAGGGGATTAATTCCTCCCAGAAAACACACCACAAAATGACTGGGGAACACCTTTCTGCCCAGGAGGTGAAACTATGCTGTGCATCATGTAAACACAAAGAGCATCTGTCCTGAGAAAGTTCTGTTTGTTTGTTGACAATCAGCTTAGCTGGACACCAGATAAAGCTTGATTAATGCAGTCCAGTTATACTTTCTAGGTTAAATTCTTGACATATATATAAAAGCTATGACATAAAGTCACAAGTTCACTCCAGCAGAAGTCAAGGAAAGAGGAAGCATTTTAACCTCTATCTCAAAGGGGCCTTTTTACAGAACAAAAACTATTAGCGAGTTGTTGTCTGGCCCATGCTCACAGCCTCCTTTGCTTGGCACGCCTAGAGATCTTACATACTGTAAAGAGTATCACCCTGGGAAAAGGCCCAGAAACACTCTCTCAGGCATGCCCTTTTATAACCCCAAATATCTCTTTTCTACATTCACTTGCAAATATTCTGCAACACGTTGGAGTTGGCCTTTTATCATTGGTAAAATATGAATTCATGTACGTGGATATTCACAGAATCACAACGACTTTGCAAATGTCTTGTGAGAAAGCTTCAGGGTTAGGGTGACCTATAAGTAGGTACTAACGGCAAGCCTTATTCACAAAAATCTTACCAAAACCTCTTTAGTTTCCAAGCAGATTCCAATCAAACAAATTAACACGACGAGCACTTCTTGTCTTTCGTCCAATTTGCAAACGCAATGTCATCTTCTGGGTCACAGAAAATAATTCCTGTTTCTGTTACACTGATCAACCAATGAACCCAGAGTCCAGTTCTTTCCAGTGTCTATTTAGGAGTTGAATTGTTGCCTGATTATACCACTACAATCACCCAAAACTTTTGTATGGTCAATGGGCAGTGAAATGGAAAAGGAATGGGCTGAAACCTGGATGGCAACCAAGGGAAGGAATCACACTAAGCAGTAGGGATGACTGCCTTGAGCTCCTGAAAAACACCTCTAGAGAAAAGGACTAAATAGCAAAAAAGTACTTTGAAGTCTGCAACACCTCAAGGTTATGAATCAAGGGAGAGGAAGGGAGCTAGGTGTAGCTAAAGGCAGAAGCAGTTTGTTGAGCCCTTCCCCAGAGAAAGAAAATCCCACAGCCCAGGGCTGAGGAGAGCAAAGCAAAATGCAGCAGAAAGATGAGCAAGAGGAGAGACTGGGGCAGCTGACAAACGGGCAGAGCTATGGCCACAACATCAGTGAGAGCAAAGCCAAAATGACATTAAATCTTCAGAAGCATCGTCAAAATAGCATCCTTCTGACTGAAATGCCACGAGTCCAAGGGTCAGCTACAGGCCAGCTACTGCAGCCGAGGCAGGCAGTTCCCAGGGGAGACATGTTCCAATGCATCCAGCAGACCTAACTTTGGCTACGCCTTCTGTTATCATGCCCAGCTCTCTGTCAAACCATCCAGCAGGCCCGCAGCACCTTTCTGTGGGACAAGAGGGTTACTTGAAAAGCACAGCTCATGCAGCATGAGCCAGAGCTCTAACTCTGTTGCATTTATAGCTGAAGAGCCGAATGTGTCCCTTCCAGCATAGCAAGGACACGCCTCCTGAGGAGAAGGAGCAGACGAGAAGAGGAAAGCATTCAAAAAGACCTGAGGAGGTTGTCCATGTTGCCTCTGGAGCTGGCCAAGGGAACAGAAGGGGTAAATGGAAAGAAATAATGATCAGTTAAAGTGTTTGTATTGCACATGGAAGAGAATAAACTGGGAAGAGGGGAAAAATCATAACCTGCTAAGACTGCAAATACTCATTTCCATTTTCTCCCCTATAAAACACACAGCCTGTTTTTCTATAGAAACAAAGCACTCCTTCTGATTCCCTTCTTTCAACTCTAATAACTTGAACTTATGGGCCAATTTTGATTAAATTTACTGAGAGGCAATGGTGTCAAAGGCAATCTCATTGCCGTAGGTGTTGTCCTGGCCAGGCAACTCAGAGAGAGACCAACATAAACTCACCATTTACCAAGCAACAGAGACTCCATGTGTGTACATGCCTGTGCCGAGGTGAGGAAGAAAGAGGATGAGGAGGAGACTGAAAGGGGATCTAGGAGACTGAGAGGGGATCTCATAGCTGTTTACTGCTTTCTCACAAGGGAGGGAGGAAGGTGACACAGGTGCTGATCTCTTCTCTCTTGCGACCTATGATAGGACTAGAGGTAATGGCAGGAAGATCACAGTATCATAAGGTTGGAAAAGACCTTTGAGATCATCGAGTCCAACCTAAGATGTGCCAGGGAGGTTTAGATTGGATATTAGGAAGAGGTTCTTCTCCCAGCGGGTGGTGGAGCACTGGAACAGCTCCCCAGGGAAGCAGTCATGGCACCGAGTCTGCCAGCATTCAAGAAGCATTTGGACAATGCCCTCAGTCACATAGTAGGGATAGGAGTTGGACGCAGTAATCCTTTTGGGTCCCTTCCAACTCGGGTAATTCTATGATTCTATGACTCTACGATTCTACGAGAGATGTCCAGTCACCAGGAACAACCCTGGCCAAGCTTATAGGATCTTAAACAGTGAGGCCAATCAAGCTCTAGACATGCTGTCTTGCTGGTAACGTGTTTAGGAGATGTGCTGCTTGCAGTAGCACAAAACAAGCTGTCCTTTCGTTTTCCTGTGCGTCACAGCTTTCAAATGATGCCCTCAGGTAGGATCAGTGCTTGCTAAGGTTGAGGGAGCACTGCCCTAACCTCTAACCAGCCATTTCTACCCGAAGGCAGAGTCCTTTGCTGCCTCCAAAGCACAAGTATGAAGCTTCCACCTACAGATGAGTGGGATGCCCTTTGATATAGGAAGTCTCCTCTTGCTTTTTGGCTGTATATAGGCAGCACTGAAAATCAACTTGGATAAACCACTGGAACAGGAATGGAAAGCGTAACAGGATGATCATATGCCGGATAGGAGGCCAAATGCTGACAGTGAAGAAGCCTGAATGGGTTTGTTAACCTACTAAAATAACATAACTCTTTCCCCATCAGTACATTCATACACAACTTCTGCCACAACAGGTCAGTAAAGATTTATTTACCAAGTCTGTGGCAGAAAGGCTAGGCAATGCTAGCTGGATCCTGCTGGGAGGGTGGAGGAGAACACGGTAAACAGCAGCAAATTGTTGTGCTGGTGTGAGTGTAAGTGCATGCTTCTGTGCTGTTCCTCTTGCTGAAACCTCCAATGGTGGCTATAAATCTTTCTCTGCCACTTGCAGGTGGCATTTATTAATTATGGCATTAGCACGTCTTGTACCCCTCCGTGGGTCCTCAGGAAAGCCTAGCAAAGGAGCAGAAATAGTTTTGCAACGAAGGCAGGTTCAAGGAATGAATGCCTCAGCACTGATGTCTCCAATGCTCTGACAGCAGCACTAGGAAACCAAGGATCACAATACAGAGAACAAGGATGTTAATTCTGCCTAAATAACAGACTGCGTTTCCTCCACCCGGCTGTTCTGGGGAGATAATTACACAGATTCTCAAATCAAAGAAATATAAAACAGTCTGCAAATGATTGCAATGTTGATGTGCTGGCAGTTCAAACTGTGACATATGGTCCTTCAGTATGCCATCCCAGAGAGCAGGCTCAGGAGCAGCACTCTTTACGCAAAATAATGTCATAAATAACAGAAAGAGGCCGATTTTAGAAATGCACTTGAGATGGTCTCCCTGCTTAGCCCCACAAGAAGACAGTCAGTGTTTTACAGAGCTGCTGCCAGCCTGGTAATAGGTTCCCAAATGTACCTCCCTTGAGGGGGAAGGAAAGTGAATCATATCCAGACAGGATCCCTGCTCAGTCAATACCCACACACAAACTTTGCTAAACCAGCGCTAAGGTTGCGAAGTCAAGTTTACGGCACCAACGCTTGCCGAGCACCGTGTGCATGCACACCACCAGCACTGTTTCGGGAGCACCGCGCAGCAGTGTGCCGGCGCTCATGCTGCTCATCAGCAGGATTCAGACCTCAAGATTCACCACCTGGACCACCATCATGGACCTTGTGGAGTAAGAGACACATGCACGAGCCATCTGTAGGCCAGGAGGAGAGAGGGGTGAGACATGAGTGCCCCAAGGACTTTCACACCTTCACCTTCACCCGTAGCAGCAATATGGAGCTTCGGTGATCTGCAGTCCCAGCTGAGGAGGTGAGCATTGCTCCTGGTGGCACAGTGCTTGTGCCCTAGGACAGAGACCCTTTCTTTCTCTTCCTCCTTCATGCTGCCCTTGCCTGAGCTCTTTCACTTCCTCCACTCTGGCAGCACCTCACTTCGTACTTTTGCAACTTGACCTGCTGCCACCACACTTCAGTCCCCAGTCAACCCCACAGTTTGTCCTCTACTCCCCTTGGGCACCCCACTACTAGCCCAGCTGGCACATCTGGTCTCAAGCAGAAACCCTCAGGAAAATGCCAGAAGTCCTCCCTGGCAAGTGCAGAGGTGAATTTCTCTGTGCAAAGTTTAAGGACAAAGCTGATTTATTTTCTTCTTACCCTTTGGGCTACTAAGTTCAGCTGCTCGGCAACACAGAGCAGCATCCCTGCATTGAGCAATCTGAGGCACCAAGATCAAGATTTTGGACCAGAAGACAGGTAACCCAGCCTCCACTGCCCACATCCTCAACCCACCCTTCTCCTGCCCCAACCGTATCACAGCGTAGTAGGGAAAAGGTAAAGTGGATTGTGACCTGGAGGCGTGGCTCCTCCCTTAAAGTCATCACTTTGGTGTTTGTAACCCTAGGCAATGCATTACCAACCAGAGAGGTGGTAGAAGCCCCATCCTGGGAAACATTCAAGGTCAGGTTGGATGGGGCTCTGAGCAACCTGATTGAGTTAAAGATGTCCCTGCTCCTGCAGAGGAGTTGGACTAGATGACCTTTACAGGTCTTTTCCAAGCCAAACCATTCTATGGTTCTATGATCCTATGATCATTCTTAGAGGGGCCCAACACCTGCCCTGGACATAAGCCATTTGTTGTGAAGTTTATTATTCCAGGAAAGGGGCACAGTGCCATTGTTTCAGCCTGCCTTACTGTACACCAAAATCCCAAATTCTGGCATGCTGAGGGCCCCAGTTGCCTTCCTCTCCCCCTGCCTGTGTTTGGCCTTCAAGCAGGCAAATATAACTCCAGTATCAGCATAGAGGAAAGCTCAGAGAGGCCACAGAAGCACTGTGCCTCTTGGGAAGGAGGCAGCAGATAAACAGGATTAGGGAATTTTGCATAGCTCAACCTGCCAATTTCTGCAAAAAGGAAACGTAGGCAGTGCCTGCAGCCCTGATTCAGAGGAGAAATCTTTGAAATGTCTGCCAGGCAAAACACGTTAACATACAAGCTGCTTTTCCTCCATAACAGGGTGCAGTGCAGGGAACAGCCCTTCTCTGTGGAGCCCACCCTGTGCCAGGCACAGTTTGTGGTGTGTGGCGGGTTGGTGAGATCCCTGGGAGCCAGGCAAATGAGGCCTGATCCTGCGTCACAGGCTCCAGCTCCTGCCGGGAATAAACAGGGAGGTCAGCTGCATCATGCTCTCTTACAGACGAGAACAAAAAATTTCACTAAGAATTGGTATCCTAGGAAGATCTTAATTTTTTTTTTCACCTCTTTTTCTTGTTGAAAAGCGCTGACTTGAAAACGAAAATATTTGAAATGGTGTAGGAAGGGGCGGGATTTGGGTTCTTCCTTGGAGAAAGTATTGGGATTTTCAGGTGAAAATGGTTAGTTTGCATCTTTCCATCAGAAAGGTGGCTGTTCCGTGGGGAAATACTGGTGTGCGCCCACTAGCTCTGACACTCAGTCTCTCAGCAGTGGGTTTATTCTGCAACAGTTAGGGCTTCGCTGTGCAGGAACATGGTATTAGAGAGGCCACCCTAGCACCACAGAATTCTGCCCTCAGGAGTCATCACACTCCCAGGAGGAGAGAACAAGCCCATAATTTGCCTCTGCTCTGGAACAAGGGGAGTTGCCAGTGTTTCTCCCCAAAAACAGAGCACCCATCACCCTCTCCCTGATCCTGGTCACTGCACCAGAGGATGAACGCTGATTTTTTGAGTGAGCTCTCTGTGAGTAAGTACACAATGAAGCCTGTGAGGGCTCTGCCCGTTAAACCCAACGGGAGCATACTAGAAGAAAGGGAAGGAGCACTATAAAAAATAAGTTGTTGCTGTGTGACCAGCATTGTAATGGTCCAGCCCAGCTCGTTCAGGATCACTGGATTGCCATGTTGATAATCCTTGGCGTTATCACTACTGGTTGTGCCTTTTTGGCCCTCAGGTTTGGCTGGGGATTGTGCCTTGAAAGCACAGAGCCAGGTTTGAGCAGTTTAGTGGAGCTGGGGAGAGGATAGAGATAAAAATTAGAGTGGAAATCACCATAGCCTAAGCATTCCTTGTGGCACACCTGTAGGAGTGCTCTGACAGGGACAAGGACCCCTGCTGATACAACAGTAGGATCCCTCATCCCAGTTATAGGACAATCAACTTCTTCCCGCTACCTCTGCTGCAGAGGCAGAAATCTTCAGCAAAGAGCTGGGGTAGGCACATGGGGACAGAAACTGGCATGAAACGATGGAGCTGGTGTGGAGCATGGCAAAGTTCAAGCCAGCATTTTCAAGGCAGGACTAACCCATCTCTCAGACAACAGGAGATCTGTGGCAGTATGCATGTCCCCTGGGGTGGGAATGAGGCAACCAGTGCAGGTGGAGTAAAGTGGTGAAGATTTCCTGAGTGGCCAGGATACAGGATCTGGCTGTGTCTTTACAAGTGAGGGGAGCAGGGCAACCCTCAGGCAGCTGCTGGCAATGGAACACGAGGCTGGTGTTCCCCAGCGGGGAGCTCCAGGTCAGGGCAGCCAGTTCCATCTTTGCAAGACAGCTGAGTCTGCAAGCCTTGAACCTCCAGGGCCAAGTCAAACCCCAGTAAGTGTAAATGCAAAAAAACCCAGCTGCACTCCTGGAGTATTTAGTTCTAACCAAATACAGCTAAAATGAAGAAAACTCTAAACTTTTAATTCATATAAAATTTTTAAATTATGTGTTTGCACATAGTGATTCAAAAATCTTTTTTTTCAAGGTTGGTCTGGACAGCCTTTTGTTAAAACTTACTTTTCTCCTGCACAAATGGCACGCACCACTGGCAAGTTATATGAGCAAAGAATTAAGTAAAGAATCACATCTGGTTTCCCTGCATCTGATCTGAATTTTCTCTCTTTCGCATTGTATGGTATTTGTTTTCTCCCTCAGGGTACTCTTGTCCTTGGATGAGATTTTAGTGTTGCCCTTAAATCCTGTTTAGATGGACTTCCAGCAAGCCCCAGACAGCTCAGAGCCTGGCTGCACAGCATGCAAGATAGGACTGTTTGGTACGTGGCGCATGGAGCAGGCATGGGGAGAAGCTGCTTCTTCAGACAAGGTCTCATATGTAAACAACAGCTTTCCAAAACGCCCACCCCTTCCCTGCTCTGCTGGGCCTGGAGGCCTGCAGGTAACCTGGGTTGTTGACCCACTCCACCGAGCTCCACGTGCAGCCACATCACCCATCTTCACGGCCCAGCCGTTGCGGCATGTTCAGGCAGGCCCTGTTGGCTCTCAGGAGCCAGCAAGAACAATGCCAAACTGGTAGAGGTTGGCAACATCGAGAGACAATGCCCAGGACTGGCACGAAGGTGGAAGACCTGGAGTGGAAGAAGGGGTGGTGACCCCGACAACGCAGTTCGATGATGTGCCTGTAGGGACCCAGGCAGTAGCCATGCTTGCTAGCAGGCCAAGGGATGGCCAGGTTGGTCAGAAAGTTGAGCTATGTCCCATGCTGTCCTGAGCACTGATGCAGGTGGATGCTAAAGCTGTAAATAGAGAAAAATTGTCAAAGAAAGGTTAAAAAAAAATCAAATATCCCACATCAGCCCAAAGTAATAGCTCAGCTGCCATAAAAGGTGAAATTAAACAGATCAACCTGTAGAACTGTGCCATTTTATGCCAGATAAAGAAGCCAGCTTCTTATCTTTTAGACTTTCATCATTTTCTTTTCCAAGAATCCATCTCTCTGCTAGCAATGATGTCAAATAAATCTTTGCTAAAATGTAAAAATGTTTATGATTATACATACTGACCCATTCCTTTATTAAATGAGGACAATAGGATGATGCCCTGATATTTGCTGATGTGTTACTCCCATTCAACCTTTTCTTGTTCATCCAGATCATCTGTTTTCATTTCATCATACAATAGTTGCCAATAAAATTAAGTCAATTAAATTAAGGGTCTATTATGTTATTTGAAATCAGCCTGAGACCTTTTTTCTTTCCCCAGTCAATGCTCTGAGAAGATTTTTGATAGGGCAGCTGGGAAATCTTGAGCTGATTCTCATCTGCTGTAAACTGATTTAACTTTTTAGAAATCAATAGAGTACCATCAGCTTACCTCAGCTGAGGGCCTGAACCCTGATGTGTATGAATAAGCCTCAAGCCTATCTTTGGGCCAAAATTTAGATCTGGAATTACTCCCTCATACAGTCTCAAAGACCTTATCTACTTATTGAATTGTTAGCAGTTACCTATAACATAAGTTCTGCAGTTAGGTATAGCATTAGCATTCAGGTATACAGTGCAATGATCTCTTCTCTTCATAAATACCCTCATTTCCGTATTAAAACGACCTTTTAGATTTAACTTTAAATGTGAGCTATTCCCAAGAGGCATAAGTGAAATCAATAAAAGAGTCTAATGTCACATACTAGTGTCTGCATGAAGTTGCCTGCTTTGGTTTTTTGATATAAAATGTTTTACTGTGGTTTTTTTCCAGTGTAGACAAGACCTTAATATCTCATTCAGTGATTATTTAAATAAAAGGCAAAGAGAGGAGGAATGTTCTACGTCCCAACCGAATTCCAAGATCTAGCCTTGAAATGCCATTTAAGTATCTTAAGAACTAGTAATGGACAGTACAACTATATAAATGGTCTTGATCTGTGGATGACTTTGAAACAGCTTTGAAAGTGACTTTTCATTTCTGGGCCAGGCATCCAGTAAATTTTTGCCAAAATCAGCTGCTTCTTAAAAAACACCATTTAGCTGTATCACCGTTAACGGAAAGCCTAAGGCTGATAAGGCAGGGTGCCCATAGCTTATTCCTCTGCCTTACTGTGGGACAAATGCTTTGTGAAGAGTTGAACATGCCCCCCCAGACCGGACGGGTACGCGAGGGGAGCTCAACCACTTCAGATATTCCTGGCATGACTCACCGGCTGATGTGGTCCCCAGTTCTGCCTCATTTTCTATTCACTCACAGTGCCTCTGGCATATCCGATTAAAGCATGACGGTGGAACAGCCTCTTGGCCTCTGGTGTGGTGCGTCAGGACAGATGCTTCCAGTCAGTCAGTGGGAGGCGTCAGGTTGCAGCCAGGGTCTCTGATCCATCCAAGGGAGTGTCTTGGGGCAAGACATCTTGAGGAGACATGCAAATTAGCTTGTACCTCCTAAGTGGTTGCAACTGGTTAGTAAGCCATTAGTGAGACCAGTGTCATGACTTGGCAAGTTTTGAGGGTTGGCTTTCACGAGGCTGGGCTCTCAGCCACCAGGAAACCTTGGGCTGCAGCCTCCAGAAGCAGGACGTGTGGTCTGCCTGGTAGAAACCCTGCACCGTGGCAATCACAGCAGGGCGCAGGAATGGAGGAGGTCCTACTCCAGGCACAGATGAGTGGTAACCACTTGTGCAAAAGGCTGCATGCTGACACATGGTCAGGGGACAGAGGAGAAGCTGCCAGAGCAGCTAGGGACTACCTCGAGGAGGCTTCCTGAAAGGTGTTGGGCTGCAGTCCCATAGATTCCTGGTGGAGTGAGAGACACTAATTGGACCAGTCAGGTGGTTGGCTTCAGTCTCATCTCATAAGCTGGAGATGACACCTCCTTTCTACAGCCCCAAATGTCAGATGTTGGGAAGACAAAGGGTATTTTATTTGTTTTAGAGGCCCAAGATATTCTGATTAACCCTTTAGAGGGCATAGAGAAGTAAGCTTGCTCCAGGATACATTTTCCTTTTTGTATTTGTCTTCCCCCTAACAATAAAGAAGGACTACTGATCTTCTCTGTGAAATTCTCATAAGGCTAGTGAAAATTTCATGAATAAACCTAACCAAGACAGCATCAGCTAGCTCAGGTCACACAGTTTTGGATGCTTTTTTCAACTTGAAAGTGGTGACCCTCCCTTAATAGTCTCTCTGTGAATGCTTTGTCAGAATTCATCTGCAAACTCTTAACTCATCATATCAGTACTGCTATTAAATTTGAATCTCCAACCTTCTGTTAGCAATCATCCTGAAGAGCTGGAAGAAAAGTAGAAAGTGTTTTAACTGTCTTCCTGCAGACTTGATGGCAAAGTTAGCACAATGCCCACCAAGCCTAGACAAACTCTGCTGTGAAAAGAAAGCAAATAAAGACCTGGAAAAGCTCCTTTGTAGAGACCGAGAGGAGAGAAAATGTTTACTGCAAAATCTTAAAACAAACTTGCAAATTAACACTGAACAGCTTTGTGTGTATTTCCAAGTGAGAGACTTTGGAAGCAAAGCTTTATTTAACTCTCTGCTGTCAGAAATTCAAACAGTGAAACAACTCCTAACCCTAATTAACTCAAAATGTTTGACATCTTAGAAAAGCTTATAAGCACAGAAGGGCTTTCCACCAGCCAAAACTACAGTTCAGATCAGAAGTTTCCCTATTCAAAGTTTTTCAGTTTGCAACAGGCATTGTATATATGCGTTACACAAGATCCAGGAATGTATTTTGCTCCTGGAGTGCATTTTTCTAGGACAAAAGCTTTATCCTAGAAAATATTTTAAACTGTAAGTACATTTTAAACTGTAAGCAGAAAATCCCAACTTCTTGTCAGATCCAAGGGACATGAAAATCCATGCAAGAAATATGATCACACCATCAAAATGCAAGACAAAAATGTCCCTTGCGTAGTGTTGCAAGGGGATAGGTCAAGAGGTGAGGGTCAGACCTTCCTCTAAGCTGATCTCCTCTCTATGACTGAACAAGGGATGGACCAGAGATATCCCAAAGTTTCTTACACAGCAGTCCGTACTCAGGCTAGAGACTGGCCAAGGACAGAACGCTTAACACTCTTCCCTCAAAGTATCTTATCATTCATTTATGGGTTTCCAACTCTAAATGGTCTCTGAAACAATGCAAAGAAGAGTTGGCTGCTGATTGCCTCTTAATCACCCTGGTGGTGCAGTTCCATCGGCTCTGTGTAGAGCTAATTTTTGCTGAACAATCACAGCTAAGCTGCTGGAAACCCGCATGTCATCAATTTCAAGAACAGTAAAGGTGAGCTTCCTCCCAGGAGATCCACAGTCCTCCTGTAATTGTGAAATTAATGGAGTTACGTTGGGGTAAAAATGATGTAAATTAACAGAACACTTACTTGGCAGTTTACGTACTGTATCAGGAAAACGTTATCACTTCTAACATATCAGGCAGATTCTCTGTTTACTGACACCTCTGTAACCCAGCAGTGATTTTGATGAAATCCTTAGGTAATGACTACATCAAGAGAGTTACACCACTGAAAAAAACTACAGCATTTTCCATCTGCAATGCCCATTAAATACCAGCAATGCTGGCTTCCTTGGGGTTGTCCTTGTGTAGAAGTGAAGCAGCAGAGCTCAGATGCCTGCATTTTTGTCAAAGCAACACACAGCTTTACAGTTTCTTCCAGTTGCTCGCATTGAAACAGCATCTTGAGGTTTATTACTACATTACAGCTTATAAAGAAAACAGTGGTAGTCACAGTGGTGCTACAGCTAAGTACCGCTTTCTCATCGTGTGAAGTCTGGGAGCCACAGCCAGGACAGCTTGGTGTCAGTGAAAAAGAAAAGGAAGAGTATTCTTATACCTATGGTGTGCTCACAGAAGGAAAAGGGATTGATCAACAGAAGCAGCAGCAGAATGACTTCTCCATCTCCAGATATGCATCATGTCTACAATTGATTGATTCATTCACAATGGTCGGTTTTAACAGAGAGTAGGAGAATAAAAGTACAAACCCTCTGAACAAGATAATCTGAGTTTGTATACAGCAATCCTTACCATTCAGCTACCTTTTCCTTAAAGAAAGATCTTTCTTTAGATCTTTAGATCAAGGTGCCCAAACAAGAGTTAATGCCGTCTTTGATCACAACTGAAATGTTGCTGTGATAAGAATTATCCGAGGGACTGTGGAAGAAAGCGCACCACACTCAGGGTAGGCCAGGGTGCTTTGTCCCAGGGCTGCCTGAAGTGTTTGCAAATGAGGGACATCTGGACTGCTAATTCACACATACAGAGAGAGCCTCTGCTGCAAGCCATGGCCAGATGGCAAAAGTATACAAGAAAAGCTGTGTCCCATGTGCCTTTCATACAGGACATGGGATTTGACAGTATAATACAGGAAATCTGTGTTGGAAGGGGTGGCTGAGAGGCTTAGCCATGACTGATGGCAAGGGGAGTCTAGTGCTGAAAATGGCAGAGATGAGAGGTTCCTGTGTGGGATGGGACATGTAGCAGCAGCTCCCAACTATAGCTCTTGAGGGGCTGTCCATCGCATGGGTAGCACCCCACATTTGCTGAGGAAAGATGCTGCGAGGTATCTTTGGCCTCTCCACTGGGCTCCCTTCAGGCCAGAGCTGTCAAGGAGGTCAGCTGCCTATTTTAAGGGGTCTTCCTTGGCTGGTCTGCTCCCTTGGAAGTTGAGGCTCAGTTTGGACCTAGCTGCAACTGCCTATGGACACCTCTGCATGGGGAAGGGTGCACTCTCCCTGAAGGCTTTACCTTGGAAGAGTGGGAAACAACCAGCAGCTGTTGGCAGGAAAGCACAATTGTTCTAAGAGAAAAGAACAATGGTAGAACGTGTGTGTGTGGGTGGGCAGCGGTGGGAGAGCAGTCATTTGATAGTCTGATTTATTGTGCAGAGCTTATTTACAACAACACCCAGAGTGCAGTGATCAAGCTCTGGCTTTTGCGGAGAGTGATGTGTCCAAGCCCAGTTCTAACAGCCAGAGGGTTCGTCTCACAGGTCCTGTCTTTCCTTTCCTGCCAGGTAGACTGAACACTTGGGAATGGGGTTTTTTCCCTTCCTCTTGTTTGCAAACAAGAAGAGGAATTCCATTGCATTAATCTGGGAGCAAAAGCCAAGAGGACAAATTGCAAAGATTGCAAGACTTACAAAATCACAAAAGCTGGCAGCACTATGTAGAGTCATCTGTACATTAATAATTCCAGAATAATCAGGAGAGACTTAATCAGCTCACTAGCAAAGACAGGAACACGTGGTGCCTTGTAAAACCCAGAGCAAAGAACAAAGTGAAAAGGTAGCCCAGCTCCCTGTAGACGAGGAATTGTAGCATGCAACTCTTGTGGATCTAGTCTCTCTCTGTGAATGTCCTTGTTCCTTGCTGTATCCTCAAATCTCTGCAGATTTCAGCACAGATACTCCTTGAGCCTTTTACCAAACTGCAGGAGAAACAAAGTCCATATGACAAGAGCATGAACTAAGAAAAAGACTCCAAGCAGTCCCCAAATTAATTTGTCTAGACTGCATCCAGTAAGTGCTCCCTGTGCCATGTGGCCAGACCAGCTTTGATTCCTACTGCCTCTGGCATTTCAGTGGCACGCAGTGTTTTGTGGTGTGAACTTGTCCTTAGTTCACTCACAGTTCTCTGTGATTCTCTTGAAACTTGTTTGTTATAACATTATCTTCTCAGTGTCACCACAGTAAGGACCTGTGAGCCACATCCTGCGTTCCTCATGCATTTGATACTTTCCGGGCCACAGAAATATGCACTCTAAGGCTGGTTAGCTCAAAGATAAAGATGCCCTTTCAGAAAAATATCATGGCTGGACAGTTGGAGTCTTCTCAGTCCTGGAGCTTCAAAACCAGTTCTGCATATGAAGTCACGGTTCAAAGGAAAGAAACAGTTTTCTTCTTTTTTTTCTAGACAGCCATGTATTAAAAATGCCAAGACAAGTAACTTTCCAGGGAATCACACTAGTCCCATTTCTGTCTGCTGAAGGACAACTGTCTTAACCAGCCAACAGTCAGATCTTTCCCTATGGAAGCTCACCAAGCACATGCTGTACCATCTAGGTCTCCCCTCTTTAATTCCAGGTTGGGTTGGGAAGAATTGAAAGAGTCTTGACTGACATAAAACTGCAGGAAACAAGATACTCTTAGACACAGTGGCTATGGTAATACGACACCTCCTCAGGTACCGTATTCTTTGACAAGAATCATTGATACTGGCAAAACCAACCGTGGCGAAGGAGTGAGAGCCATCTGACAAAGATAAGTAAATGTATTACAAAAACCAAGATAATCCTAACAATGTGGCAGGTAATCAGAACAGGTTTGCCTCTGTCCATCCATACACACACACATCTCTATACACACACATATATATTGAGGTAGAAGCACTATTCAGACAGAGGTCTAATTTTAAGCTGATGATACCCATTAGTGCAAGGTGTAACCAACAATTTGGAAGCACTTGGAAGCATTTTAGTTTGTGGGTGCAGAGCTGCTAAATTGCATTGCAGAGGCAGCAATGGTTCACTCTTAGGAAGACTGTGCTGCAGAGCTTCAGAAGGCAGGCTGGTGCCTCTGCTGCTCTATGTGCCTTTCATTGCAAGTCAGAGATAGGATGCAAGTGCTTTGCTGCTTTATCACCTCCTCCTGCGCCTTTCACTGGAGTTTACATCAGCCTGAATCTGGCCTGGCTCATTTAAACAAAGCCATCAAACAAAATGTCACTGTGTTTTCCTAAGCACAAATGGATTTACAGAGCCTAGCGTAGCAAATGGCGATGTAAAACTCACTTGCTTTACAAGTACAATCTCGCTGATGTAAACTGAAAGGCATATGCCAAGGGAAAGTTTAATAGTCACCTGGAAAAAACATTAACTTGAGTTACATCTATTTTGTAATGGCATATTGTGTGTGTAACTAAACACCCACAAATAATTTTGGGACCAGGGATGTTCCCCCTTCTAATTGTTTTCGTCATGGGGGCTGCCAGGGCTCTTACGTGCGCTTTCGACTGCCGCTGTGAAATATGTGTTCCCTGTTTGTTCTTGTTCTGCCTCTGCAGGAAATCAGAGACTCTGGCTTCCTGTAGGCTGCAGATGCTTTATTCTTTGTATTCCCCAAATAGGAAGTCCTGGGGTCATTCTTCCAAATATATGGAAACTTAATTTCATTTCAACACAGGATTAATCACTAGGAAGTGTCAGGACATTGATGGCCCGATAACAAGACAGTTAAAGCAGAAACCCTTTATGGGCACCAGGGCTAAACCATTTGGCAACAGACATGACCTTGTAAGTCTCTGCATCAAATGGGGAAGGAAGGCTACCTGATGAGAATTAATACCGGCAATTGTAATAGTGGTGGGTTTTTTAATATCTTGTAAACTGTACCAAACTTTTGTGCCTTTTTTTATTTGAAGAGGAAGGTAGATTGTTTCTGATGACTAACCCCTGGTTTTGATGACTAAGCTTTTTGTTTTTTCTCTACAAATCATAACAGTATGTGGTGATCATCCTCTCGCCACAGCCTGGCAATGGCACACCTCCGCTCAGTTGAAGGAAAAACTTCTGATTTGCACCCTTGGAAGCCACAAATCAGTCTCTTACTTCCACTGCATGTACGAGGAGGTGCAGATAGCTCAGGCTAATGGATACAATGGGAACACTGGAAAAAACAATTGCTAAATTTAAGTCCATAAGCTGAAATGGAGTTTCACCAAGTGTGCGCAGACTTTCTGTTTAAAGTACTGTGTAAGTCCAGCCAACGTCATATCACTGGGAGGTCAAGCATTGGAACAAGCTGCCCAGGGAAGTAATGGAGTCTCCTTCCCTGGAGGTGTTCAAAAAAGTGTAGACATGGCACTTTGTGACATGATTTAGTATTCATGGTGGTGTTGGGCTCACAGTTGGACAGGATGATCTTAAAGGTCTTTTCCAACCTTAATGATTCTATGATTCTATGAGGTTAGCAACTAGTATTCTTATTCCCATTGTAAAGGCTTGGAAAAGTGAGGTGCAAAGACTAAGAGCTTGGTCTGTGCCCATGGAGTTGAGCTCTCAGGGATTGAGAAGGGTTGAGTCGCCAATCCTGGAGGTGTTTAAAAGATGGGCTGATGAGCTTCTTAGGGACTTGGTTTAGTGGTGAACAGGTGCAGTTGGACTCAATAATCTCAAAGGTCTTTTCCAACCAGACGATTCTATGATTCTATGGCAACATCAATCTTCAATCAGTGTCCAACTTTTGCTTAGGACTCAAGGTAGCTTGCAGAAGGTACCTAGCATCCTATTTTAACCAATCAAATCCCCCAACAGCATGACCTTCATAACACCTCCTCTTGTATTCTCTTCTGTATGGGCCTCATCTTTCATATTGTACCCTACTGAGCTCATTAGACATTTTTATACTTCTTCAAAGGTCTAGCTTTAGGGACAGGTGCAACACTGTTCTATCATGGCATCAGGCTGTGTTCATCTTAGCAGCAACTGGGACAGAAATGCAGCTCTATAAGAGATTAAGCATGTTTTATGGCAAGCAGTTAAGGACAAGACAGGGTTGTGCGGAGCATTTCATGAACATGTCATCCCCTCCCTTAGAGGAAGAGATCTGTCTAAATAGTAGGACTTCGTGAAGAGAGTATGCTTTAAAAACATATTCAGTTTAGCATTTTCTACAAAGAGCAAACAAGGAGGGAGTAATCTCCTTTACAGAAAGTCAGAATCCCTTCACAGAGACCAGCAGGCACCTGCCCAAACCACTCCTCTGCAGTTTACAAATTCCTCCCTTCTAAAAACACCACTGCATCAACTGAGTATTTCAGTTTCTACCCTTCTGAGCTTGTGTGAAATCTGCTGTGGAAAAGAAGGCAAATCAGCCCACCGTGCTTTGCGTGCCTCCTCCATCTCCACCACCTGCAGCCAGAGATGAGAAAACCCAGGTGGGTCAAGGGATGCCCTTTGCACACCACATGAGATCACCCTGCTGCCATCATCCTTCCCAAGCAACAAAGCTGAGATGCTGATGATGTTCTTGAGGAACCCCACAAGCAATTTCACCTGGCAAATCCAACACTACAAAAATGTCCTTTGATGAGTGAGACTAAAATACCAACATTGTGCCTTGGAAATAAAATGTTGGATGCACAACTGGTGAAGGGGGAAAACCCTGGGGCAAGAGTGAACCACTCTTCTGTTTGAACCCACTTCAGCAAAGCTTCACCCTCCTTGTAATTAATCCTCTTCTTATTTTGTGATGCAGTGTGAATATTCATCTAAATCTAATAAAAAGCCATGGGATTTGAGCATGAGTTTAATATTAAACTCGTGGTTAAATGTGCCGCTGTCTAGAAATGGAGCCAAAAATTGACTTATGTGCTTTGCTTGTTGCAGTTCAGTGTCAGCGGAGAAGGGAGACTACTCTGTGAGGATGATTCATTTCTCTCAAGCCCAGACAACCCCAAGCTCCACAAGCCAGATCCCACCCTGCGTGTAAAGGAGAGTTGAGAATATGAGAGGTTGGAATCAAGCAGTGATGTACATGATGACTGCCAGAAGGCACCCAGGATGTGAAAATAAGAAATGCAAAAAGGTTCACTGCAGAGCATCACTCCCTGAGGGGTCTACATGAAACTGCAGAAACGCTGCATGAATAAAGCGGTGACCTTACCTAACTGACGTATGGCAATTGAGTCAAACTACCGGCACTTCAGTCAGCTTCACGTAGGAGCACTTGTCAACACTACAAAGCCTTTCCTAGCAGCTAAGCTGGCTGATTTATGTCAGTGGCAACTCCTAAAGCATAGTAAGCTGATATTTGGAAGGGGATGATTTGGAAGATTTATCTTAATGTCCTCCCCAAATAAAATAAGCCATGTTCTTCTGCTGGTCTAAATTCTGCTTACTCAGTGGGTTTTCCTGACCTACCTAACCTGGTTTGGGAAATAATCCTTTTCCCCAGAAAAACTTCAGAATATCAGCTTGACTGAGGAGACCAATGCAGCAGCAAACACACATAAAAGAGCAGCCTATGAGAAATTAAATATAAAGATGACAAGGGGCAGGAAGTTTGGGATAAAAAAATTCAAGGAAAGGCTTCCCAATGGTTAATCGTTTTGTTACAGACAAAACCCAAAGGAAAAAGCTAAAAAGATTATCATAGAAAGAGTCATGCTAAAAGCCTGTCACAGAGAGAGTTTACATTAGAGACAAACAAAAGACATCAAGAAAGGCGTAAAATGCTGCCCTGAAGGACATGTCCTTTTCAGAAATGGCCAGGCTCTGGAGGACAGAGCAATTGGGATGAGAAGGAAGCCGAGAGACCTAGATTAAAGGATCCTGTTGAAATTTGTTGAGATATTTGTTTCAGTGTTTAAAGTCCGAACTGGAAAGCCCCCAAAAAGTGAATAACAGCATTTCTTCAATTGAAGGGTTTTACCAGAAGCTCTGTGAAATCCTATGGCACGGACATTTGTAACCCAGGGCATGGGCTGGCTACAGCCCCCAGTGGTGGAGGGTGGGTGGGCTCTAGGCAGCCTCAGCAACAGAGATCTCCTGAGCATGGGAGCTGGCACCAGTGAGCTGCCTTCTTTGCAAGACCAAGCCCCTGAGGCAGCTGTTCTTGCAATATTACTTCTTTGTGCAGAGGGAAAGACTGGGGAAAGGGACAAGGGGTCCAGCAGGGAATACACTGAGAATTAGAGTTCAAGTGAGCAAAAGCAGCATTTTACGGGGAAAAAAAAATAAAAGGAAAAAAAGGAGGATTTCAACATTTATTCCCCACTCCATGCCAGAGCAAGAACTCAATTTTAGATGGCCTTAACATAGGGAGAGGAGGGAGCAGAAGGGAGCAGCCGAAAGGGCAAAGGTAAAATTGGAGAAAGCCAGAGAGGATCACCTTGGCAGCAGGCGGCTCAGGCTGGGGTACAGCTAGTATGCCTGAGGTCAGATGTGATGAGCACCTAATCCTCAGCATGGCCATTCATTTCTTCTCTATTTAAAAAAAGACATATATTTGCAGGACCTCTTGGGGAAGGGAAGTTCTGCGAATTAGTGTCTGACTATTAGTTGCTGACCCAAGTGAAGGCATTAGCAACTTGGAATGCCCATTTCACATTGGCTCTCCAGGCATCCTGTTAGCTGTGGGCTGGTAGAGCTAACCCCACCTAAACTTGCATCGTTGTCATGTTCACAAAGCACTAGTAACATCTCTCATGGACCTGAGATTACCTCAGGGGCTTTCTCTTCCTGCCTTGAAACTCTTCTTTCAAGGTCCTTGGCTTGTTGAAATGTAAAATTTTTCAGCTTCATGACAGGAAATTCTTCAAAAGGAGGTACTTTCTACGCCGCATTACCCTTGGAGCTTCTCACAGCAACCAAGTTCCTACCCTAAAGTGCCTTTGATCATATCATTGCTCTGCAGAGCACCCCAAAATATATAGTGCCAGTTTCCAAGAACTATGGATTGCCAAGGGAAACCTTGAAGCTGCTCACACCCTGCTAGGTATTAAAGAGGCACTGCTCTACCCCTGCAAGCTGCCATTAGGCTCCACAGAGCTTCTCCCTGACTGAAGGGTTACACCTGATTTCAGCCCAAGTCACAGAAGGGTGGTGTTCAGGCAGTGTGGCCACTGCAGCTTCCCTGAGTCCCTCATCCCTGCAACAAGGGAAATCCCTGGAGAAAAAGGGTTGTACAGAGCCCTTGTGAATTAGACAAGTCCTAACTTTTCTTAATGGCATCTTCCAGACTGCCAGCCCAAAGCCAGTCCAAAGGCATCCTTGGTGAGGACTAGCAGATTGGCCCAGCCTTGGGGAGCATGGCCACAGGGTAAGGTGACATTCCAGTCCATGGAAGTGACAGAGAAACCTCGCAATTTGAATGGTTTCTCATGAGAATTAGACATCTGGAGGCACATTTGTAATCGAACCCAGTGGTCTTTTTAAAATATCCCAATCTCCCAATGCATTTATTTCAATGGAAGTTTGTGACCAAGGGGCTTCCCAAAGCCCTGTTTCTCCCCCATCACTCAGAGTTCGTTGCACATCTGGCCTCTGAGAGCTGCCGGCATCACCCACCAGCAGTATTTTTGCCCCTAAGACTGAGGTCGGCTGCCGTCAACATCATCTCTCCATGCTAGCAGGTCCTCTGGCAGGACAACGCTGAGACCCAGCAATCACGCTCACACAGTTGCCTCTCTGTTAGGCACAATTAGCCACAACACATGGACCTATGTCTGTGCAGATTTAATCCATCGCCCTGGCCTCGTGCCAGCTTCAGGAGGACGTGTAGCACCTGATCTGGCATGAAAGCAGCTGTAACAATGTTAACCCATCCAAAACCACGTTGTCTGGTGAATAAGAAGCAGCAGGGGGATTCAAAACAGCAGCTTGCTGTTTCGTGTTATATGGTTGCAACGGATTTGGGTCAGTGCTAAGTGCCCTGAAAGCTGATTTACTATCTCATTGAGCCACAGCCTCTGCTGCTTGGGAAATTTGGAATAACATTTCCAGAAGCACCTAAGTGCTCCTGATAAATTTCACTGCCAAAAATTAATTTCCTTAATTTCCTCTTTTTCTTCCTACTTTCTCCCCTTATTCCCATTACAGTTTCAGGAGCAAAGAACTGATGTCAGTGCCACAAAGAGCTCTGAATAAATTTGCTTACAGCTTTAGGTAGGGAGATTTTTTTTTCATCAGAAGGTTTTATTGCATTTTTCCTCTCCTCCTCCCTTCTTGCACCTATGCCTGGCCTCTTCCTCCCTGCACTGGCATTTCAAGACTCCCCCTCAGCTGCTCTCGTAATGGAGGCATCACTACTGAGTCATCCCTTCGCAGCCAGCTTGTTGCTAATCCACCTCTTGCTGTTTCCTTCACAAGGGCTGTTCACTCTTCTTCCCCACATCTATCCCCAGCAGTCCGTGGTTTGGGCATTTCAACCCTCAGTCACTCCCATTACCTCCTCTCTGAATTTTTCCTCTCTCCTCTATCCAGAGCCCTCATTGTTTAAGATGGCACCATCCCTTTTCCCTACCTGCTGTTTATTCAAATGCCTTCCTCAGTTGTCCTCCAAAGCTTCTGGTCTTTTTCCCCCACCTCCACTATGGAAGTAGCTACGTTATCCTCATCTTTACAGTCACTGCGGATGCAAGTAGGGATGGGCTTGGCAACCTTTCACTTCGATAATTTTCCATGGGAAACAGATTTCCCTGTTTTGTCTTTGTGTTTGGTTCTCTGCTTTGGCCACTGGAGTCCTGAGACCTCCTCCTCCTTCTCCTCCTCCCTCTTCAAAGGCAGCTCCGACGGAAGGAAGGAGGCCTGGCCACTCTTGGAGGCTGGCGATGCAAAGTCAAAGCCTCTCCAGAGCCTCTCCGCACCCTGTGCTGTTGAGGCTGAGTCAGGAGACAGCCATAAGCACAGCTTCTGTGTGAGGGGCAGGAACAGGGAAGGGAGGAGACTATTCCCTCCCTGACGCTCCCACACAAGGGAGCTGAGGTAGGGCAAAACTCACTGTCCCTCACACCATGGTGTAACCAGAAGACTCGTTATTTGCAACATTACACACACTATTTAGCACATTGCAATTACTTTATGGGCAGGTTGCTTGTACTTAACAAAAATCTTTGTTTTTTCCCAGTCTCCCCAGGAAAGGGGAGGACATCACAGTCCCTCAGTCCTCCAGGTCCTTCCCCTCCCCTCCTCTTCCTCCAGCCCTCTGTTTGCTAGCCCAGAGCACAGCTGGGGACCCTAAGGGTTTCTTCCTCAGGTTGCCTCTTCTCAGGTGTCTGGGAGCTCAGAAACACCTGAGATGGGCATTACAAGAGGAGGGAATCACATCCAATGATGTCTTTCAGAGAGGAGCTGGGGCTACTTTAAAGCATTTGAGTCTCCATATCAGAAGCTGGTTGGTATTACTACAGATAAAACACACTTCAGAGGAGTGGGCTGCAGCCAGAGACAGTGATTCATCGCCAAGAGCTACAATGCAGGAGGCTTCCCACTTTTTTACATCAGTGCCAGGAGCTTTCATACCACGTCCTCGTAGAAGAGCTGAGACCATCATTGAGAGCAGACCCTTTCTTGTCCAAGCAGCAGCTCTGCCCTCCAGTACATTTAAGGTCTCTGGAGAGTGGGAGAATCCCTGTGCATGAGCACATCGAAACAAGCCATCACACAACTAAGTGTGCCTGCACCGGTATCTTCGTAGCCTGTTGTCTAAGTCCAATGTGCAAAACTGAGGTAGGAGATGGACAGGGAACAGGACACAGTCCTCTTCCAGCTCATTCTTTTAGAGGTATATACAGTCCATGTAGCCAGGACATCAGCTGGCAAAACTCAATCAGCCAAGTAAAAGGAAAAGTTAAAGGGTGTTTTGCCAACAATAAAAAGAAGAAAAAACCAGGTTCAAGCAGCAACAAATAATTCAACTGATAACATCAACAACCTTTCTGCAACTTGCTGGCTATTCAGTAGCTTTTGGTGCCATTTTTATTAGCCACATAGGGTGAAGATTGTTTAATCCTATACAGGTGACACTGTTAAATCAAGAAAAGATACTACAGCAAAACAGCCTGCACTGTGGCTTAGTTATATGGCCCTCACCCAAATCCCACTGAAGTCAATGAGGATCTTTGCCACTGACTTCTAATGACTTTGCACGACTGAATACATCCAGCAGGGATTTAATAGGAAAAAAGAGTGAAGTTTAAGCTGCAAAACACAGGATATAATCCGTACAGCAGAAAAGCTGCTGATATACTTCCATGGCACAGGCAACTGTCATTGATAGGAAAAAGGAGATTCTGACCTAATGGGAAAGCTTTAGGGTTTGCGTCTTCATTTTCTGTTGATGGACTCAAGGAATCCTTTGAGATTTACACTAATAAACTGGTGCCTAACCATAAAACATAGGCTGTCAGAGGGCCAAAATGCACATCTGTGCATCTGGGAGAGGTAGAGTATGTTGACACCTAGGGCTTGTTTTCTTACTGAGCCAAATCTTGATTATGTTGAAGTGAAACACTTCCCACAGGCTTCAGCAGGATGGTGATTTAGCTCACCCTCTGGAAAGGGCTGGCACTGTGGAAGGAGTACTATTGCACACTCTGGACTGACTGTTGCTTTGCAGAGTCCTTTTTATAGATGCTTCTTGTTTATAAGCAAAAGTACCTACATTAACATTGCAAAAACAAGTAGTCTAATGTTACATTATAAGGGCACGTTAACTTGAAAGAGCAGTCAAGTTTGTTGACTAAAATGATTTACACAACTTTTAAGGCCACTAAGCAAGTATTGCTCAATGTCTCACTAACGGCTCAAGGGAGCAGAAGCTAAAAATGCCACAGCTCAAAAACAGTTCTGTTGATAAGTACATCGTGTTTCTTTGCAAATAAGACTGTTAGGGGTTACTTTAAGAAAAAAGGGAAAAAGGAAACACAAACCAACAAAACCACAAACAAATCAGAAACAAATAAATAATATTAATAATTTCTAAGTACATATTATCCTCTTTCCCTCCTTTCATTTTCCTTGTATAACTCCATTCAGACACCCCCAACAAATCATCTGCAGTATGCCCGGATTCCCTACCTACCTTCAAACAGGCTGCTGGCTGGCAAAGGGGCAGTGCCTACTGTGGCTGTTTCAACACAACAACCCTTCATTTAGCAGGAACAGGGACATCCAGGTGCCATTTACACAAGTTGATTGTCTAAGGTGCCCAGGTTGCCTGAGAAATGTAGAATGTCTTCCATCAGCAAAGATTTTGATGGGAGGTAAATGTCACAGCAAGCATCTCACAGAGTCCAGCCCTAAAAGCACAAACGTACCCATGGCTGTGAGGCCTTATGCGTGATTCCAGTTTGCAGGTGCAGTCCCTGATCTGTCAAGTTGCCATCGGACTAGGTGCCTGTCAAATGTTGTCATCGATGAAGAGCTCAGTGAGGATCCCTCCTCTGTTCATCGAAGTGTGCCATTCAAGGAAGCAGTATAAACTGGAGATGGTTCTTCAACAAAGTAGGCAAGGGAGTGGTAAGATAAACAGCTGGAACCTGAATTCAGGAAAGCATTATGCTAGCAGACATCTAACACTGAGAGAAATCAGTCAAGGGACTCATTAGCAAGGGACACCATGTTGTCTCCACGACTTCATGCCTTTTCATCTACATTGACAAAACTTTTCCTAATAGGCATTGTTCAATCATTGTTATGCTTGATTTCAGGAACTAAAGGATAAAATTCAGTCTTCCATCATACAAAGGTCAAGCAGGGTGATCACAAAGGATTTTAAAACATTGAGACTATGAGTGCAAGCATTTAAAAGATTTGAAAAGCTTTTGGCACTGTCAACATGTAGGAGAAGCAGAATGGGAGAGTATGCTCTACAGCTGGACTGCAGGCAGGGAAAACACCAAGCACTAGCTGCTCTGTTTTGGTAGTTTCTACAGCCATGGCTGCCAAACAACAGAGATCCTCACTGATTTATTGACTCCAGCAGGCCTAGTGAAGCTTGAATATAGCCAGCTTTCACAGCTACAGAAAGAGACAAGAACCACTGTTTTATGTCATCCAGTCATATAAACCATAAGGCATGCAAAGTACTTGCCTTCCTTCCTCTGCTAAGCCAGCTCTGAACTGTTTTGGTATTGCAATAAAAAGGGTCAATCTGCCAAATGTCACATTTGGAGCATACGTCTTCCATCATATATAGCCTGTCTTTTCAGTTGGGTATCTTTCTGTTCTCTGCAAGGTAGCAGGAAAGCTTCACTGTAAATGAACAGATGTCTTACAGAGGTGACTCTCACTCAGGTCCTGTATCATTACCACGCATAGGCACTACACAGATCTATTCTGCCACAAGAACGTGGCTGGTCTTTTGCCTGCGATAGGATCATTTGCCAGAAATGACTGTAAATAGAGCAGACAATGGGCCTGCTACTTAGAAATGTTTTCTGATAATCACATTCTGTCACCCTGAGCCAAACTGATATAACATCTGTGCTCAAACAGTTCCTACGCAGACACTGTCTGAGACCTGTTTTCCCTCTGAACTTTTGGTGAACAGTGCAAGACAGAGCAGGAAAATGCCACGTTTGGCAGTACCTCCACAATGCAGGGAGAAGCCCACGAGATGTACTCTCTTTATATAAACACCAATAGGGGATAAGTCAGTACTCTTGAAATTGGTATGTCACCTTATTTCAACATCAATCTTGATGTGAAAGTTGTCAGAGCTGAATCTGGCTCCACAATTTATGGTGTTTATTTAACTTAGAAGCCAGCATGATAGTAAGTATGTCAGATACCTCTTTAATCTGAATAGTTTATATCTGAAATTACATTTAACTGTTCAAGGATGGGAAGGCGGGAGAGTCACATTTTGGACCAGGATTTATTGGGTGCATTGGGAACTGCCTCTTGGATGCCTGTCCCAGGGAACAAGGCCCAGAAAGCAGCTTCAGACTGGGAATGAACTCTGGCCTTGGGGGCCAGAGGAGAGAAGCAGGGAAGAAAAAACCTGTCCATACAAAAGAGCAAAGGCACTTGGGGTTTCCAAAAAAAATGTATGCCACAGGGCAGGAGGCTCAAATGAGAAAGGCAGGGGCCAAGCTTGGCACGAGGCAGATTGACCAATTGCCCTGTCCTGAGAGGAGACAGAAATGGCTCCACAGGCAACGCATGCACTGCTCAATTTCCTCTCCTGCTCCCTCCCTCCATGCTGAGGAGTGACACACATTTCCCCTGCAAAGGATACAGCCCAAAACCTGGGGCCACGCTTCAAAACTGTGAGAGCACACCCCCGCTGCAGGCTGTGAAACGGGGTCCTGCCACTGCAGCTGGTGGAACTGACCCCTGCTTCCAGAGAGGCTTCCAAGGGGCCAGCTGAGCACAAGGAGCACCGAATACCCCCAGGCATTCAGCACCTGGCTATTGAGGCACACACAGCCCCTGGTGTAAAGGTTGCTGTTATTTTGGGTCTGTTAATGACAGGGCTGAAAGCTGCTTCAGTAAGGAATTGTACTCAATTCATCTTTAGTTTGAGGGGGCTGCGAACAAAATCTCAACAATTCTCTCTGGGACACATAGCTATGCATTTGGATTTTTAACTATCAATTTGCTCATTATATGTGATATAAACACATACATTTACACACATACGTATATAAAACTCAGTAGACTTTCTTTAATGACATTTAAGTGCAGTAGAAAGTTTTCCCTTTTCCCTTCACGCAGGGCCCTGAAATGCTCCCATGGCCCAATGGTATTCCCTGCCTTTCGCTGCAGATGTCTCAAGAAGGCAGCAGAGGTTTTGTGCTTGCTTGAAAGCTAGAGCCCCTCAGGAATGGCAGAGGGGCTCATGCTGCCTGCCTCAGGCTCAGCAGGAGATAGATGGACCTGCCACAGGTGAAACTGGGTGAGGTGAGGCCAGGTTGGCCCAAGGCAGAAGAAGAGCTGCTGTGTTTTGTACAATAAAAGAGAGGCTGTTTTCCAGTGGGTGCTGCAGGTGAAGTTCGTGGTTGCAGTATCAGGTTCGGCACATCTCAAAACTGCCACAGGTCCCAACACAGATCTGCCTTGGGTGGCACAAATGCAACGGTAAACATGGACCAAAACTGCATCCACTCAAAATCTGAATGGTTTGGTTCATTGGGATGGTCATGAGACTTAACAAGGTCCAAGACTTTGTTTCATCTATTTGCTCGGTCTTGGTTTGCCAGTGCCAAGATCTCCTCCAGGACAAGTACCTTGTCTAATGACTCTTCCTGCAAAGCCAGGATTCCCTGCATCCTGAAAAAGTCATTGCTGGATGGTACAGGAGTCAGACCCAAGTGATTCAAACACCAGAAAGGGTGGATTCAAATGCCAGAAAGGGATGATTTCACTGCATCATTGAATGTACATTCGACAGATAAGCCTAGCAACAGGGATCCTGTCTGCAGGTTGTCTCCCAACAATCAGCTACTGCTACAGCTCCCTGACACTCGACTGCACTGCTGCAAACGCATGAATAACTAAATAATCTCCTATAGCATTTGTGCAATAAGCGGAATATTAGCATGTGGCTCTCAAGATGACCTTTATCAAAGGAAGCAGCATGTATACTGGAGAAACTTATCTAAAAATAAATGATTATCACTCATGTATACATAGAAATGCCAAGGGCAAGATGACTTTCTATAATGTGAAATGACTAATTTTCCCCCTGAAGTTTTAGTGAGTGCTGAAGACATGTACTTCTAAGAGTGAATCACTCCAAATGGCCACTGGGTGACTGGCTGAGTTTGAACTAATCTAGGGGAAGAGTGCTGACGTAAGGGCTGTGGGACTTGGAATGCGCAGGCTATTTGCAAGGCAAGGATGGCAGACATCAGCACTCAGTTGTCACTAGTGAATCTCAAATTGCTTTGACAGGTGGCAGATTGCGAGACCTGAATGGCTACAGCTTCCAGGGGGACACTTGTTTTCATGGAAAGTGGGATGAAGCCAAGGGAATAGCCCATATTTCTTCTTTACTTGCACATGTGCACACACATGCACACACATATACAGCTGTTAGAAATAAAGCGCCTCTTTAACGGATCAGTAAAGTAACTTAAACTCTCACATCTGCTAGCTCAACCCCACAGTAAAATCTCAAGCTTTCTGGAAGCACAGCTGGACTGCCAACCTCCAGAACAAGCCTCAGAAACTTCTGGTGAGTTATCTACAACCTTTTTAAGTGTGAGAGAATTCAACAGCTCTGCAGATATCTACAGGGGAGTGTGGAGCCTCCTTCTCGCTGGGTTCAAACCACTCCTAGGACAATCAGTGACCACAGTATGAGGCATTAAGTGTTGGGTTTTTTTCAGTTACCCCAGTGAGGTTTGTCCTCTGTGTCATTCCCAGGTGTCCACATCAGCACAACACTGACTGGCACTCTAGGAGATGGCACAAGCCTTAGGGAGGGGTGGCATCCCCTGTTCTCCTGAACACAGCCAGTGTGGCCAACACATTAGTTGTGACAGCACCAGGGGAAGAGCTTTCTTCTCTCTTCCCAGTGGCATAGATAGACATTAAAGGTGGCAGGACTGAGCAAGGACTGCTGCAGTGTGCTAACGGGGCACACAACAAATTCCTGACTCACTTAGGAGTGCCTCCCCCAGGGCACAGGCATTACACATGCATAAATATCAGATTCATATTGGAGACAAGTCGGAAGGAGGGACATGAAACAGAAACAAGCTTTGACTTCACAGATTACCTCACAGGTCTCGTTGAGAGATTAGAGCATCCTGACTGCTTGAGGAGGGAAAGATGCCCAGAAAGTTCTGTCTTTCAGAGTAACTTAGCAGATCCCATAAGCAATATAACTTGGTAATAACAAATGCCAGCCATGCAACATGGCACACAGTTAAAGTGGGCTGAAGCAGCAAAGCACCAATGCCTCGGAAATGGCTGCACATGTTAACTCATATTCTATGATCCGCTACAAACAGCTCCCTGCACATAACCCAGCGCCTGATGCATATGTGGGTTCCTTATGCTCAGTGAACTCAGTTGCTGAATAAGTGTCCCACACAGGCTTTACACCTTGCTAAGGGACTGCCTGAGGCAATTTTGCCTTTCATTTCACACTCCCATGGGGAGTAGCCAACACAGCTTGCCCTGTATTTTGCAGGGAAGTTCATGGAAACTGGTCACAATGAGGTACAAGTTTTGCTGTGGGGTTTAAGAAATAACAAAATAGAAGCCAAATCAATTCAAGGCAAACTTGTTATGATGAAATGTTTCCACAGAGGACAGAGCTGTCAAGCAGAATGTCTTTCAGAGGACAGGAGAAACCTCTTTTGACTAACACAATCTCCAGAAAGGATGAAATCCTGGAAGGATTTTGAAAATGAGAGGGAAATGTGGATATTTCCAGTACTGCCACAGAGATTTTGTGTGACCTTGGAACAGTGGTTTAACCCCTCTTTGAACCATAACTTCTCCCATCCTCCAAAGGCAAAGAGATGACTGGAACACCTCCAGTTCTTCCCACTCTATAAAGGCATCAGTAAGTCTAACACACTGGACAGGCAGGGATTTTAAGCAGATGAATTTTTTTTTATAAACATTCTTTTCCACTTCGCTAATTATTCACATACCTACTGGAACAGCTATAAATTTGCTCATGATTATTAAACAGGAGAGGGATGCAGCTGTACCTCACCCTGCATACAAGCTCTTTGCACAAGAAGGACGGAGTCAGCCCTGGTCCCACTGCAAGAGCAGTGCAGCTGCACAGCCACAGCCACAACCAGCTGCTACTGGGGGAGGCAAAAGGGTTGCGATCTCTTAGCCAGCCTCTCACAGGAGTAAAACAGGAGTGCAAACCACTCATTCTTTTGCTGCCATGGAGTTATTCAGATGCACTTTCATGGTACATGATGGCCAAAGCCAAACTAACCCTATGAACCCTGTCAAATATTAATAAATTTACATTTCACCTTCCTGAGAACAGTTTTAAGAAAACACACCAACCCCTCAAGTAAGTGGAGTCCTCAACAGCTAGTAACTCGCGTTATCTGTAATGAAATTAAGGTTTCTGGGAAGAATTTCAACCACTCCGCTCTTACAGTGCTGCAGCTTATGTAGAGGAAAATACACCACATAAAAACAGAGATGAGCTGGTTTTAAATCCCACCGTGCCCTGGCTCTCCTCTGTGATTTCATACAAACAGCTAAGTGTTAACTACGGTTTCCGTTTTCCACCAGAGGACATTCAAAGGACTGTTGTACTGAGAAGGGGGTTCTCAAGATTTTTGGATTTTAGAGGTAGGGCAAGAATTAGTTATTAGTTAACTAGGAAGGAGATTGCACCTGCATCCTCAAAGAATAGACTATTGTCTGAAATCGTTGAAGTAAAGAAGCAGCCCCTGGTAAGAAGGAACTCTCAACCCTAAGAACCGGCTGAAGATGGGTCACCGGCCTGGCAGAAAGTCAAGGAACAACTGAGCCTGTGCAGTGCTGAAAGGTAAAAAGTTCAACCTTGAAGATGACCGCTTACTTCATCCTCACAACCATTGAAAACCACCACTAGGAGGCACTGCGCAAGTGCAACGGGGAGGAGACTTAATTTTAATAAAAAGTGGGGACAGGTGATGCATACGTATAGGCGTATAGGGAAATCATATGAATATGGAACGCTTTATTGCATTTAAGCTGGGATGAGCTGCTGGAAAATTGGGCATGTTTTTGGAGGAGTGATCCCACGTGTCCCCAGTGCTGTAATAAACATACTCTTCATAACCCACCAGATTGTGAAGACATTTCTCCAAGTGTCAGTACCAAAGACTGAGAATAAGAGCTGATTAACCACGCAGATGAGATCTATAACCATTTGTGCAGGCGAGGCAGAAGACTTCAACATGACATGCTTATTTAACAGAGAGCCAGGCAATAATTGATACCTGAAGAACCGATTCTTGCACGAGGGATTTTGACAAGTATATTTCGTTTTCAGTGGCTGAGATTGTCCTTCGGAGAATAATTAAGTATGCAATATATGGTCTAAAACAACCAGGAAAGAGACTGAAAATACAGAAAATTGAAAGGAAATTATTTCAAACTGGAGTGCTCTGACTCTGGAAACTAAGTTAGAAATGCTTTTGAGAACCTGCATTTATTACTTGCAATAAATAACTTTTCTTCCAAACATGCCTTTGTGTGAGAGACAGATTAGCAGTGCAAGTGGAGCGTATTTCTGCTGTGCAGAAGTTACTTATTTTAGAATAATGGACGTCACAAATTGGCCCTGCATAGCAACACTCATTGGAAAAAGATCACAGTTCCACTTAACACAAAAGTGTAATCTTGAAGCCCATTGAAACTGAAGTCTCTTCGCAGGGCAAACACTGAAGTAGCTCCTCATTTGCGTAAAGCCGGACAATTGCTCCACTTCCATACACAAAAAAATCGCTTAGCTATCTGCTATGCATAGGGAAAGGCTCATTAATCACATTACAGAAAGTGAACATCCCAAGGTTAAATGCTGCTGCTGTGGAGTACTTCAGCGCTTTATAAAGTCATCTAAATGGGATTTATGTCCACAAATCATCACGGTGCAGTGAAGATTTGGAGCTTACCTTTAAACTCAGAGCACTTCTTTTTCTCTGTAAGAAAAGCAAGATTCTGAAAAACAAATTTACATACATAAGGTCTGATTCTCCACTACATTAAGCCTGTTTTACAGCTGTGTCACTGCAGTGAAAATCAATGGAGCAGCACTGGTGAAGAAAACCAACATAATGACGAAAGCCAGCTCAAGCTCTTTAAAAGGCAGTTCATGCATCCATTCCCTCAGGTTTTCTGCAAGCCCATTTTGCTAGCTGCTATGTGGCAGGGGGATGTAGGGAAAAAAGGCCATGAGATGCCAAACCCCTCCATCCTTGTTTGCTTGTTTTGTGGTATTTCTATCTTTCTGGTTTTGCATCGTAACTCTGCTTTCCTTCAAGGAAAAGAAAACAATGAGACCTAGATATATCCTCATTAAGCAAGCTGCTTTTCCTTACAGGGTGTTTTTTCTGTGAGAAGTAATTACACCTGAATTTGTTCCACTGCTTCTTACCACCCTGGGAGGATGGCTGGAAGCACAATCTGTAAACCAGCATAGCTCTAATTGGGATGAAGGGAACAATGTCGATTTACACTCACAGAGGATCTGTCTCATGAGGTTTACTATCAGGCATGTTATTTCACTTCCAGAGTCTCCACTGGCAGACACCAAGTTTCCTCTCAGAAACTGGCCAAAACTGCTCAAAATCTTGCAGATCGCTTCAAAGTGACCTTCAAATCACTTGTGAGAAAAAGGGGACAGGTCCTCTGCTTGTCACCAGTCACGTGTTCCTCCCAGCACCCGCTGCCTCTCACTCAGCCCACACCAGCTCTCACTCATGTTCCTCCAGGCTGCCTGGCACGCAGCTGGATGCAGCTTCACCAACCCGCCCAGAAAGAGCCAGCTGACAAGGCGCATGCGCTGGGATTTCTCCTCATTCATCACACCAGAAGCTGCTCTTATGTGGCTGAGGCTCAGACACAGGGAGCCTGGGCTGGTGTTCAAATTTGCTACAGACTCCATGCATGAGATGAGGGAATGTAGTTGGGCCTTTTGGGTCTCAGTTGCCCATCTCTGATGACAACACAATGGCTTGTCCCTTCATCTACCCTCTGTCCTGTGCATAAGCTTTTGGGAACATAGGTTTTTCTAGTATGTCCTCCACATTAGGACCTGTCCCATTGCACTTCACTGCATGAAACTCCATCCAGAGCTTAAAAAGCAAAGGTGGGTCTGCAGATGCGTGTCTGCATTTGCTTTCTTAGAGCCGACATTTTTCAAGAGTTTGGGATTAATAATACCAAGTGGCAGGAGAGCAGGCTGGGTGCTGGGACTCCGCTCAGTGTCAGAATCATAGAATGGCTTGGGTTGGAAGCGATCTTAAAGACCACATCCAGTTCCAACCCCCCTGCCATGGGCAGGGACAAAGCCGAGTCGCTGGCTGTGAAGAAGTTTGGCAGCAAGGAATTATCAGGATCAGGGGAGCATTTGAGCAAAAGAAGGTGTGTATGAGCACAAACTTGCTTAAAAGAGGGAGGGCACACCTGTGGCTATGGTTCTAGAGAACTGAGAAGGGAAAGGAGACAGGACAACTGAGCAAAATCCTGGCGAAGAGTCAAGAGCCATGTAAGCGCAGAGCAGCGCATCACACCAGCTTGAATTTTTCACACCTTTCTGATTTGGCCAAGAAACGTTATTCCTCTCAAGCACTTTGTGTCACATGGTTGCAGTATCCCTTTGCCCAGGACAGAGTGCTCTAAATCCAGACACCACCTCCCGGACACATGGCCCTGCGGTTGAGGCTATGTCCATGCTGGAGACAGCCCTGGGAAAGGGGGAGCAGGGATCCCTATGCAGCAGGGTGGCTCTCTGACCACATCTCCAATAAGCACTGTGGCATCTGTGACGTATATGTGTGACTGGCAGAGCTAAATCACCCTTCGTTAGACTGACAACTGATTCAAAGGCCACGCAGCTGTCATATGATCCCTCCCATTCCTGGGGTCAGGCTGTTTTAATTTTAGCAGCCCCACATACCTTCGAGGTTAGAAATGGGGGTTTTCCAAGTGAAAGCCATGGGTATCCAGACCCACCCAGAGCTGCTTCATTCTGAAGATGACGCAGCTAACTGGACACCGGCAACTGGAAGATACAGACAGCTCCACGAGGTGGCTGCGAGTCATCTACCTGGGGTTTCTGATTTGGTTTCCCTTTGTCTGGAGATGAAAGTAAAGTCCCATGACTCCCAGTAAAACAACAAAGCACAAAGACGATCTGCAAGGATTCAGATAGTGACAAAGTAATGAATGTGGCAGGGAGGACTCTTCTGTTAATCCAGAGCTGGATGAACTACTCTTCCTAATATTATGCACATTTTGTCCACTGACAACGGGGTGGTCTTGAGATTTTCTGCAACAACCAACAAAGTATGAGACTCGGCACCATTTTGTGGGGATGTGAGGCCACATAAAAGAATGAGGTGAATATGTGACATATCAGGAATAAAACAATGTAAAAAACCTAGCTTTGTCAGTGGTGTAGTCAGAAGGAAACACAGGTAAACACAGCTTAACCATTTCTAATTCAGATATTTCCTTCCTTTACACATGAGGAAGCAGACAGACAAGTGAGCTTACCCACCTCTTTCCTCACCAGCTCCCACCAAGCTACACTATATCATATTTAGTTGAACAGCCAGCTCCAGCATTGACCTTTAAAGTACTATACAATCCTTTTTAACACCCCTCTAAATAAAAGAGCCCAGGTCTGTTCTCTGGCACTAAGGCCAGTCAGCATAAGATACTCCACTTCCAGACTATTGAACTTTCTTATCTGCCAAAACAAGGCAGTTTAATCTCAAATGTCTATTGAGAATGGTCTCCAGGCCCTGTTGACTTCCAAAACCATGCCTGGGAAACATCTGAAGGACCACAGACATGCTTTGGACATCCTAACAATTTAACAGTATAGATGACTCAGTCTTAATGTCTTGGAATGTGCCCAGGCACCATTTAATTAAGTAGCAGAGAAGCAGCTTGAGGTACTGAAGTGCCACAACTCCAGCTAAAACCAGGGGATCATTTCAGACAGCCGTTGGCAGCAAGCCCTTCAGTGGTTTGAGCTGGGCACCAGCATCCGAGGCACCGAGAACAAAGCAGCTTTCTCCTTGTTGTGATTCACTCACTCAAGTAACAGAAGATGTGTCAACATCACTGCCCCAGAGCACCACTGCCCCCAACACGTCTTGAATGTCTCTTATCTCCTACTAGAGAATGATGTGGGGTCGAAAAATCCTTTCTTTCGTCCTCATTGCACCTTAGTGTCCAAAAAAAAGAAATGTGAGTGCACAAACTGCGCTAGACCTATGCCACAAGTTGTGGAAAATGGAGATGCAGCTGCAATAGTCCAGAAGAACTGGGAAATATCCTCCCAAGAGCCCTATATCTTCTCTGCCTTTTGCTCCAGTTTTCTGGACAGTCATCTTCTGTGGCGAGGTCATGGACTCAACCCTGAGCTTAATTGCACAAATGACAGCATGCAACTTGCTAATTAATGACAGACCTATAAGTCTGCCTGCATGGAGCTACACACATGCCATGCATTTTTAACATTGCTCAGTAAGCAGCAGTGATGAAATGTGATAAAGATTGCCAAACGTTTAGCACCGATACGATGCCCAGACAGGTTTGAGTGCCTTTGGCAGACAAGGGAACGGGTGATCTCCTTTTCTTTGCCGTCACAATAACCCAGCAGTCTCACTAGAATGATATCAGCAAGATTTCAGAACTAAGCAGGATGTCCTGTTCATAAATCAAATCCCAGCAGACCTCTCCCTCAACAGGCTTTTCCCTTCCTGGACTGAATTTTCTGGAAACTTAACATTTAAGATTCAAATCCTGCAAACATTTGTACACATTTTCCTGCCTGGAGGTGCCATTATTGAAGATAATTTATGACCAAATGTTGACCGTATAGGCCCATGCACAGGAAGAAATTTTGTAATGTTTCTTTTCAGCAAGTTACCTTATTTCTAAACAAGTATCTGTATTTTTCCACATGACCTCATAACTCTGGAGTAAAAAGAGAAGCAAATACGCCCACTGAGTGACAATATAATCAGTCGTAGCAGCAGCCTTGCCCTACACCAGATTTGGGATGTGCCCTATGGAGATATTGCTCAAGTCTGTTGCATTTCCCGCCCTATTATTTAGGCAATAATAGCTGATGGGGAGGGCATTTCCTGAGAGTAATCTGGAGAAAACGAGGTCTCTGCCTTCGGCCCATAATTCAGTGAGGAATGTACTGTCAGGAAGTAAGTCCCACCCTGCCCCCTACGCTGGGCCCATTGCTCTTAGAGGAAGCCAGCAAGTGGCTGCTTGGGTTGGGGATTTGGGGTATAAAAAAATTCATCAGACCTCCACCTGTGTTTTCTTTGGTGAGCTATTTTCTCAGGTTTCCAGAGCGACTGGTGATTCTGGAGACAAAGAAGGCTGCTCCAGTTCCAACGGGAACTTTTGCTCTAAAGGGTCAGTGAGCCATGGGATGTTAGGCTGCAAAAGGTGGGATATACAACAGACCAGGGGTGTCAAACTCACAGCCCACTGGCCCTCCACTTTATTTTATCTGGCCCCACACCTTGTTTCTACTCAGCAGCAGTGTTGAGCTCCTTGCCCCTATGCTCCTGCCAGCACTGGTCACGTGTGCAGCGTGTGACGCGCGTTACACTGCAGGAGCAGGAGAATGGCGGGAGCCGTGAGTTTGACACATCTGCTATAGAAAATACATGCAGTGTACGACAGGCAATATACACAATCAATAGATGATCGCTGTTATGTGTCATGTATTGATTGTTGTCACTTTTGCAGGACAAGATGCACAGGAAGACTTCACAAGCTGCAGGGGGGTGCACTCTGCATTTGAAAAACCACTGCTTTGTATAGGGACAAATTCAGTGATCCAGCTACATGCTCAGAGGCGCATAAGTTGCTATCCATAAACTGGGTTTACAGCTATCTTGAATTCCTGGGAAGCTGCACAGTAATCAAAGCACACAGGAGAATTTGCCACAATTATTTTATACCAGCATTTCTTTGACTGAATTGTTCTTTTCTTTTCACAGAACCTTTTCTGGCTTAAAATCACTACTATTGCAGGAACTATTCTTCTGTGCAGTGTTTTTATATATGCACATACATACACATGCATATACACATATCATATATCATAGAATCATAGAACGGTTTAGGTTGGAAGAGACCTTAAAGGTCATCCAGTTCCAACCACCCTGCCTTGGGCAGGGACACCTCCCACTAGATCAGGTTCCTCAAAGCCTCACCATATTTCCCTTTTTCCTAACAGGGAGATAATAAAAAAAGCCCAGGGTTTTTAAAAGCCTTGAATCCAAACCCATAAAAATGCCAGTGGATATGCTGGGGAGAGTTTTGTTAGCTTTGTTAATGTGAATTGTGAGAAAGGGAAAATATTTTTTCAGATCTGTACCTGTATGACTACAAAGACTGTGGCACAGCTCCAGCAGCCTGCAGAACTCATGGCCACAGGACAGCAATGTACTCACAGCCTGGGTAGGAACTGATGTGGAGTGTTTGGAGCCATGGGATATTCTCTAAAACTACTTGTTGCTGCTGCAAATTAGCACAGTTCTTGTAACTTTAGTAGAGAGCTGTGGCCAACAGCTGAGGCTTTAGCTGCAAAGGTTCCTATGGGCATAATAACATCAAGACTAACTGTCCATGGTTTCATAATACAATGCCATCAGCAGCAATGCTAGCTCAGGCAGTCAACATTGCCATCCCTTCTTGTCCCCCGTGTCATGTCCTCACACTACCTAGCACCATCGTGTGGGGGGCAGGTTTTAAAATGGCTTAGAGAACAGTTCCAGTAGAAAAGTAATTTTAAAAAAAAGACACAGCAAAAAATCCTTGGATTTTGACCCAGCTCAGGTGTCCCACCTGCTCAACAGTGCTGGCCAAAAGCAGGGGGCCTGCACAACAGAAGGCAGGCAAGCCCCACTGCAAGGCAGAGGTGAAGAGCCGAGGGCATCCGCCGCTGAAGCCAGTGGTGCTGCCAAAGACATGGTAGTGTGAAAGCACAGCCCAGCTGAGCTCCCCCAGCTCTCCACGAACAGGGCAACTGTATACAACACCTCTCTTGAATGACCTTCCACCCTACAACCGCCTGAGTTTCAGGGATTTCCTGAGCCAGCTGCAGCATCTATAGCCCTTCTGGTGACAGTCCACTGATTTTCCTCCATGATCTTGTCCATCTTCCTCCTGGATCCACACAAGCTTCCTTAGCATCTACAATATCTACAGTATCTGTCTCCCTGCCCCATAAGGGAGAGAGCTGTTCCACCAACAAGTCACGGGATGGGGACACATCATTGTGTGATGGAGGAGGGCCTAGGCAGGGAGCACGTGCTTCCCGGCAGGATTCACCAAGGCCCTGCTGAAGGCAGCAGCACAGACCATAGGTCAGGCTGACCCTTGTATTGAGCACGATGTTATGGGGGTGTTAAGGGGGCAGGTGACACGCCACAGTGCTTCCTCCTGCCAGAATATGAGGTACTGGCCAAGGAACACGTGGTGAAGGTCAAGGGGCTGGACTCATACTTCAGAGTGCAGAACAGAGAAACAAAAAAGACTCAGGAAGAAGTGTCCCATCCCTCTCACCCTCCTAAGAAATGGCCTCCTATTCCCAGATTTTTGCATTTTCCTTGAGAGTATCTGGTGGCATTCCCTGCCAGAGATGAGATTCTGGCTTGCGGGCTGTGATTTTGCCTGGTACAGCTGCTACCATCTCTGCACAGTTCCCTCCGCAGTGGAAACAACCTGCCTGCTGAAGATGCAGTTCTTGCTGGGTTTTTGAGTGCTGATTGACTGCACATTTTGAGCGAGACTGTCTGGATTACTGCTGATATGAGTTATGGCAGTGTCAGGTCGCTAAGCATCCAGAAGGTTTCAACATCTTCACCTGCCACTTGGACAGCAAATCCTGGCGTTTCACATTTCCATGGGGCAAAACAAGCCCTTCAAGCCCTTTATAGGAGTTAAATTCTCAAAGACACCAAATACTCTAGCATGACTAAACTGACAGCATTTCTATGTTCACTTTACTTTGCCTCTCTTTATTTGAAATTGCATCTACACCCTAGCATGGCTGAAACTCTGGATGTACAAATTAACTGAAACTGAATCACTGGGCTTGATAAAAGTAAACAAATGTCATTATAATGGGAGTGAAGTCCCACTTCAAGCCTCTGCTGCCCTGCAAGATTAATTGCAGAAATGTATAAAACAGGAATGAAAAAAGCAACCAATAAACACATTGCTAATATTTAAAGAAACCTGGCCAAAAAGAAAAAACAGCTAGTGGACTAGTTTACATTGGAAAATGTAAATTTACAGTGTTAGCATTATCTGTAATGAACAAACAATTATTTTAAGCAAGCAAAAAAATGCACATACTTTCAGCAAGCGTTGATATCTTCTCACACTGGGGAAATTCTTGTCATGCTTAACCCAAGTGCAACACAATGCCTTGCAATAATTACCCATTACTGAAGCTTATCTAGGCTTGCTGATTGCCTGGTGTTCCTGTAGAACATAAAGAAATGCGTATTTCACCCCATTTATCTTGGACACTGAGCTTGTTTAATCCACTTGCCACCTCAAGAGGTTCAACTGCCTGTATACTCAGCATAAACTAAGAAACCCTTAGGTCCTTTGAATGACTCACTTCGAGCTAGTTAGTCTTTAGAGGGCTGACAAATCTTATCAACTCAGATGCCCAAAGTAGGGTAGGGTGAGTATTTATTAAATATCCATCTCAGGAGCTGAGGGTTTGGTTCCTCACTTACAGATTCACCAATGGGAAAGCCACTGTAAGTGAATTCCCTCAAATCTTAAAACAAACTACCCAGAAAGAAGTCAGGGTTTCTTTGAAATTTGTGAATCTGTGCTTCCACCACAAGCAGATGTTCCAGTACTGCAGGACAGTGTATTCTGCTCCGAGAATGGGGGAGAGGAAGGGTAGATGGTGACAGAAGAGGACAAAGCCTCTTATTCGGAGAACTGTAACACAATTTCATGTACCCAGGGAACAGCAGAAGAGGCCTTGACTAAGGCCACCTTCACAAGTCATTAAAAGTGTGCCAGTCCTCCCAGCTGCTTTCACGGTGGTGACACCCTACCTTGATGGAATGAACCAATATGGGCCACAGGAAAATGTTTTACTGGCAAAACCATGCTGTGCCCCAAAGCTGTGGTGACACCATTATTCTGATATTCAGAGATTCTCTTCAGGGCAGCTGGAAGACCAACTAAAGGGAAGCCTTTTTATAGACCAATTTGAAATGTATCAATGACCATAAAATACTTGTGGCAAAGAGCTAGGCAGATGCTGATGATCCAGCAGCAGCTGGGCTGAGTAGCCTCTCTCCATCACATCACATAGCAAATGCAGCCCATAAGGCAGATCTGATGGAGACATAGGAGGGCAGGGGGCTTACAGTCACGTTGCCCATGTTCCTCTTGTTGCCCCCATCTAACCCATAGCAAAGGGAATATCTATGTCTCTTTCTACTGATTTTCCTGTTCTAATGCCCATTTGGGACCATGAGTTTAAGCTTGTCTCCACATGAAAAGTACTGGTAAACTGGGAAGTCAGTTTTATGTGTAATTATTGACAGAATAGACTTGATTTGAGTCATAAACATTTTGCCTGTCTCTGTTTTGGTTTGGAGAGCATTTACATCAGGTTACATCAGTGGGCCTGTGTCTTCTCTATTGATGTGGAGAAACGATAACTCTTCCCACAAACTCCAATTCTTTTTCTTGGGGATAGCATCTAAAAAGCATTACTTACCCTCAGAGCAAAAACCACTGTTATCAAAGCTCAGCAGCAGAACCTGAAGTTTTTGGTTAGGCCATTAGTCCTGGTCTGCAGGTTATTGGTGATTAAGTCAAACTGTTGTGTGCATGTGGAACAATGAAAAAATAGGGAATAGAGCAGAGAAGATAAACAACCATGTCTTACTCTTCTCACTTCCAACAGCCCCACATTTTCAAGCCACAGAATGTAATTTTCATGCTGTCTCTAGACATAAGGATAATTGCTTTTCAGGAGCTACTTTGTGTGTTAAACAAATATGACATTTACAAATTGTTTTCTCTCACTATTTATTTGCTATGTCCTGAGCTAATGACCTTAAAAACTGCTCGCTCTTATGGCATTAGTGAGAGACGATTTCCGAAAACTGTGAAATTGCAATAAACTGTCAAGTTTACACAGGTGCATTAGAGATTAAGAGATGAGCCACAGAGCCATTAAGATCTATGGCAAAACGCCCAATGGGACCGAGATCAAACCTTCAGAGTGTTTTTAAAAATGTCATCATTAGTAGAAGATGCCTTTCCTGGCAATCCCAGGAGCTCTACATAATGCTGGATTTTAACCATACCCTTCTGCAGTGCTCCTCTGAGATGGCAGCTGCTGGAATTTCATATTCATCTCAAAATAGATGAAGCAAATATTAATTCTGCCAGAGCAAAGATCAGTGGAACATCCCCACTGAAATGTTGTTATATACTAAAGAAGCTTTCAAATTCTTCCTAACCTGCAGGAAGAGGGCATTTCACAGGTGCAAGAAGCCCATTTGCACTCATTGGACAGAGTTATATAGAATCTTAGAATCACAGAATCATAGAATAATAGAATGGGTTGGGTTGGAAGGGACCTGAAAGTCCATCCAGTTCCAACCCTCCTGCCACGGGTGGGGACACCTCCCACCGGACCAGGCTGCTCAAGGCCTGAGCAACCCACCTGGCTTTGAACACTTCCAGGGAGGGGGCATTCACAGCTTCTCTGGTCAACCTGTGCCAGTGCCTCACCACCCTCTGCGTGAAGAATTCCTTCCTAATGTCTAATCTAAATCTTCTTGAGGGAATTAGAGTTGCTTAGCTTAAAGAAGAGGAGGCTGAGGGGGGACCTCATCACTGTCTACAACTGCCTGAAAGGAGGTTGTGACGGGTTGGGCGCTGGTCTCTTCTCACAAGTGACAAGTCATAGGACAAGAGGAAATGGTCACAAGTTGCACCAGGGGAGGTTTAGACTGGACATTGGGAAGAATTTCTTCACTGAAAGGGCGGTCAGGGATTGGAACAGGCTGCCCAGGGAGGTGGTGGAGTCACCATCCCTGGAGGTGTTTAAAAGATGAGTGGATGAGTTCCTTAGGGACGTGGTTTAGTAGGGAAACAGGCACGGTTGAACTCGATGATCTCAGAGGTCTCTTCCAATCTTATGATTCTATGATTCTCCTTTCCACTTTAAAGCCATTCCCCCTATTCCTATCACAAGCCCTTGTCAAGTGTTTACATAGTACAAAAGAATCTAAGGAGCCAGCCCTTGTGAAAAATCACACTGGTTGTCAAAAGGTGGTTTTGAGATCAATAACTGTCTTCTCTGCAGTCACACAACTTTTGTTCTTAGCCCACTACCTTTCCACATGGAAGACCTCTGGCCCAGGGAAGCTTCAGCTAACTGGTGTGGCCAATAGCAAAGGTTACACCCTGAGCTGCCTGTCTGCATGCAAAAGCTGTGGAAAGAAATTAGTAAGTGTTCAATATCTCCCACTGCTCTCCCCGATCTCTTCCTGGAAGGACAGAGAAGTTTCCTTTTAACTGCCTGGGAAAGAGGTCTAGACCAGGGGTGTCAAATTCATGACCTGCAGGCCGAATCCAGCCCTCCCCCTTGTTTTATTTGGCCTGGCACCTTGTTTCTACCCAGCAGCATGGAGCTCCTTGCCCCTGTGCTCCTGCCAGTGCGCCAGTCACGTGGAGCAGGAGCAGGCTGATATGGGCCCCAGTGAAAATGAGTTTGACACCCCTGCTCTAGGGCATCTCAGCCCAAAGAGACATGAGATATGCTCCACACATTATACGGGCAAATGCAGAAACATTGGTACTGCAGGAATGCAGGTGGATATTTGCTTAGCAATGCTCACACATGAGGTTGGCTGCACACATGACAGGTAACAAGTAGAGTGTTTGTAATGGCTCAGGAATGCCTCTCAGTGCTTCTCATCTGAAAAATTACATCATCAGTGCCAAGGTTACATTTTGCTTCAAATTCCCATTTCCATCCTTTTGTACTGTTGCTTTTGCTCCATATTGTAAGACTTACTCCACAAAAGAAAACAGAGAAAGAACAAAAACTAATCCAACTTGTTTCAGACTTTCCATACTGCTTTTCCCAAGGGAAAACCCGGGATGTCCACAGAAACCTCGCATCACACTGTTGAACACGTACTTTCAGTTAATTCTTCAAATACTTTTGTAAGCTAGAACAGTCAAGCAGGAGTTGGGAAGTGACTGGATCTATGGGAACACATGCTTGGTGAGCTGAGTCACCTCTGAACCCAGCCAGATGCCTGCAGACACCTCCTCTGCTGCCCAACTGCAAATTAGTTCTGGCCTTCTGCAGAAAATCCATCAAACAATGCGCAATAGACATTAGTTCTCTCACACTTCATTGTTGCCGATGCCATCTTCGTCCCCTCCCACCACGGCACAGGCACCCCAAGCCCTGCACTTGATAGCGTTACCTCCGTGCTTCCTGCATGCCAGCTTGCAGAAGTCCACATGGGACAAGCCTCGGGTCTTGTACTGCTGACACCAGACAGCGACATCCCAGCCGCCACAGCCACAGCAGTTTTCAGCCTTTTGCAATACAAAGGCACATATGGGTTTCACACTGCTTAATGCTTGGGATGGGAGAGAGGGCAGAACAGAGGAGGGTGTGTGTGGAAAGAAGTGAAAAGGGCAAGAAATGGAAAAATATTCCCATCATTAGTCACAGACACCTAGGAGACCTTTTATCCTGTCCCTGTTTTTGCATCCTTGGCCTTGGCTGCTATTCTGAATTCAAGGACAGAGAGTTTTTTAAAGTAAAAAGCCCAAGCATCCCATGCAGGGCACAGGAAGGAAGGCAACCATAGTGAGCCCTTGGGAGAGGGTCAGATTAAACAGAAATCACAGCACCTACCTGTCTGCCTCTCTTCCTCTCTCTGCAGGTTATGGCCATGGAGTAGACAGAAGGCACCCTGCCACAGCTGGGCAGCTCCAGATGCCCTGGCTTAATTCCTCAAGCCAGGCCAAGTAACTTTATGCAGCATTCTGGTCACTGCTGCTGCTGTTTTCCCTTCTCAGTTCTGCACTATCCCCTGCAGCAATCCCACGCTCATTGCTGATGCAGAGAAGCTGAAGTATCAGTCTGCCTGGTTAAGACAGGATTTGCAGCCCCTCGGGGACAGCATGACTGCAGCTACCCTGCCATCAGCTTATTAGATACACCGTCCAAAGCCACCAGCAGGCTCAGCGGGATGGGGAGGTTGCTCTAAGACCTTGTGAAATGAAGGAAGGAATTTCTTTGAGACCTGAAAGGGAAATAAGGGCTGCAGGGGCAGCACTGATGCGTGCTGTGCTTGGATGAAGGTCTGGGAGATGTGCTGATTCGCAGTCAGAATGATGCCACAGACCCAGCTCACTCCTCCAGGCTCCCACTAACAGCAGGAACAAAACACACAGGACATTTTGCAGTTTCCAAGACACACACCAAGTCTTGGGTTGTTCTTTGCCTGACCATATCTTTTACTTTCCAAGGAACCTGAGCTCTTAAAGAATGAACAGATTCAATACTCGAAAAACACCCTGTCCTGCCCCCTCCAGGGGAGGGAAGAGGCCAGGCCTGGATGTGCTGCGGCATCAATGAGTGCACGCAGGGGTCTCCTCAAAGCCCGGCCCATGACCAGCAGTGCACAAGTGCCACAGGGAATGCAGCCACCAATGGTGGTTTCTCCTTCTGGCAGATGGGCTCCTCAGGGAGCAGACCTACCTCTTTGTCCCGCCCCAAAGGACCAGCTTTCATTGGCAAGCTGCTTCCTCTTTCCCATTGCTTTAATTTCCTTGCTTTCTCCATAAATAGAATCTCCTTCTTTCTACGTCACTGCACTGAAGGGTAAAATCCTTGGAAGCAAGTTTCTTTCTTCTCATCCCCTTGGTGTCCGAATGTCCTTTGTTTTTCCTGAAAGTATCCAGAAAGCATTGCTTCATTCTCATTTAGGATCTCAGCATCACATTTAGAATCTTAGCAGTCTCCCACCTGAAGGGGCAGAGGAGCACAGGGATGGAGTACTTCTCCCTCCCATGACCTAGGGTGGTGAGAGCAAGAACACCAGTTTTAGCCCTCCCTGCAACAAAGGAGCTGGTCCTCTTGGTACTCACGTTCTTCTTCCACAGTGTGAGCCCAAGGGAACTCACACTGCTCAAATCCAGACAGCTATGTGCAAGCTGGGCTGCAGATAGACAGGAGCCACGTGCCCAGGGCCTTCTTTTCCACTGAGTTGTCTGTAACCTGGCAGGAGCAACATCTCCTAGGCTGGAAAGGACTGGAAGGACTTGGAAAAGACATGTCCTCTTAGCAGCTTGCATGGGTCTCACTCATTACTCATGGGGAGACCATCAGGTTGGCAGAGGCCATGTCACAGCTACACAACCAGCTGAGCTGGGAGCCAGCTGGAGGCTGGGAGGAATAGCCCAGGTATCCAAAACACCTCAGGCTCCCTCTTCTCCTTCCCTCTGTCACCTATTACCTGGATTGCAGTACTAGTGAGATGACAGCCCCTTTGTCTGTCAGATACTTTTGATACTTATCCCAAAGACTTGCAATCCAAATAAAAGTTGTTAGACTAAGGCAAAAAGAAGGGAAGTTACGTGAAAAGAGAATCAAAGCAGAAATCTGATTTGGAGGACTGAACCCTCCAGCACACTCCCTCTGAAATCAGGAACACCCCAAAACAAGATCAGCCCCTCAGTAAATTCGGCCCACAAGGCTTACCTGGGCATGCAGGAGCCCTATGGCTTCACAGGGAACCCGGTACCTGGCAAGCACAGAGAAAATATCTCCTGGCCATCAGTGGAGCACAAGCTGTATGATCTTCTTATGGCCAAAGAAATGTAAATGCAGGTCTAAGAAATTATAATTTAGTGGCAGCAGAGCACTTCAATAGAAATGCTCTGTTTGTGTAGTGAAGTTTCATTTTTTAGAGCATTATAGCAGTGCTTTAGAAACATTTTTGTCCTTTCCTCTGTGCTGAGAAGGTTTCCAGTGGGCCACTCCCTGCTGCAGACAGCCTGTACCGTAGAAACTACCTACCACTATAGAGCACTCCAATATAATTAAAAATTAATGGCAAATGCACTTCCTCCCTTCCTCCGTCCTGAAGAATGTGCATCATTCTGAGGCTAAAGGCTTGTGGGATACCGAGCCATTTCCATTACAGGCTCAGTACGTTCCTCAAAAGCTGCCTCGTCTGTGGCAGCTTTCACATCAGTTTCACTGTGCTCTTATGCTTTTAATCCGCCCTTGAAGCCTTCCTTCTCTCTAGGCCACTTAACAGCAACACTATTGTTTTTAGCAGCTCAGCTTTTCAGCTGTCTTTAAGATCCTCAGAGGCAGTCTGAGGATCTGAATTTTAAAGATCTCAGTTTTTCTGTTCCAGGTTGCCATCGGTACTCATGAAATGACTCCTGCACCTTTTGGTCCTTTGCCATTCACAGCCAAGAGTAAGAGTGTACGTCCTTTCCATTGGCTTCCTCACCCGAGAACTGTCTGCTGCTAGATTGGCTGCCTGGAGAGAGACTGGCTCTGTCTGACAAGCAGTCTCTGAGGGTTTCCGGGGCAGTATTGCACACAGTCAGCATTGTTAAAGCTGAACAGCTCGGGAGCAGGCAAGGGCTGCACAGGGCATCATTGCTAGAGAGGCTTCCTGAAGCGGCTTCCTTACTGGAACAAGGGTGACTCACGCCTACTCAGCTGCTCCTTTCAGAGAGATTAGGCTTCTGCTGCAACAGGGTAGTAATGATGCTCAATAAAATCACTCTGCAGGAATAAGGAGTTACTGGAATAAAAAAGAAGAGAAAGGGTATGTTCGGGAAGAACAGCAATTGCTATGGATGGCTTCTTGCTGCTGAGCAATTTTCGAGCGCAAGGAAAGCTCTGTGTCTCTTTGTGTCAGGCACAGGATGAATAACCCACCACATTTTCCAGAATGCAGCTGCACCCAGCCAAGCTCTGGAATGCAAAAAACCACAAGTGCACGTGTGTTTCTGTATCTTGCAAGCACTATGGCAGAGGTGTCAAACTCACGGCTCCTGCCATTCTCCCGCTCCTGCAGCTTAGTGTGCGTCACACGCTGCACACATGACCAGCGCTGGCAGGAGCGTAGGGGCAAGGAGCTCGGTGCTGCCACCGGGTAGAAACAAGGTGTGGAGCCAGATAAAACAAGGTGGAGGGCTGGATTTGGCCCGTGAGCAGTGAATTTGACACCCCTGCACTATGGCAAGCCTGTGCACACAAAGCAGAGGCAACCACCTGCCCAGCTGTCACACCTGTTCAGTGACCATGAGCCCATTATGCATTACAGATGCCTCAGAAGTCCCGTGCATTCCCTGTGAGCAGATCTCCCGTAGCAGCCAGGTCTGCCAGAGTAGGCAGGGGGAATGCCTGGCTGGAGAGCATTTGCTTGCCAGCACTTCGGTTTAGAGTGACTGTCTGCCCTTCAGACAGCCACCTGTCCTGTGCCCCAGGTCCATGACTCAGAAAAGGCATCTCACATAATGTTAGCGCCACTTTCTGGCACAGGCAAGGACCTGGTGCTTCCAGCCACCCTCCCAAAGTAAGGCAGTTCAGGAAACTCATTCAGTATTGAATGCACCAGTGCCCACAACCTGGGCAGAAACAAGCCTGTTCTGCTACTGGGAGAACATCTCAGAGCATTGTTCAAATCCGAGGCATGTCCACCCCTACCATGCCCTGCCCTGCCCTGCCCATCACCACCTCAGAGACTTAGCTCCCTGGTATTGCTGGCACCCAGCCCACTTTCAAGCTGCGGGGACCAGCCACAGCCTGGCACAGTGGCAGGGGTGCCTGGCTGCTAACTGTGGGCTTTCTAGTACTTTGCTGGCCATTATGGCTCATCTTAACCCTCTCTGATGGCCATTCATGCTGTGGAGGCAAGAGATGTTTGGCTTGAAAAGTTTCAGACAGCTCACCCATGTACAAAGTGGTCCTTCCATCGGAAAACCTCCCTGATGCTTCCTCTCAGTGCCGTCAACAGGAGTGTGGAAGAACATGGTGCACGAAAGCCCGCTGACATCTGCTCAGCTGAGCCCTGGGGTGCTGTCAGGCGTGTTTAAAAGGAGCTGAGGAGGCAGACAGAGATGGAGCAAGGCCTGGTAGATCCACAAAGCCACGCATGCCAGCATCTCGTGGTCACGCCACAGTTCCCTCCCAGCCTGCTGTAGGGCTGAGGCAGCAGCCCAGCTCTGCTCCCCACCAGCAGGCTGGCTCTGGGGAAACCTCATGTTCAGCAGAAGCTGCCTTCCACCCACCTATTCAAAATCAGTACCTTCCCCATTTACTGCACCCCTCAAGTCAGGCCAGAGAAGCCCCGCTGCAGGCAGGAGCGTCTCCCACGGGGCCTCAGCCCTCCCTGCCCTCAGCATCCCAGTGCCCTGCTCCACACTTACACCAGCCTGAAGACTTGTCCCCACATTCCTCTTCCCTTGCTGTCAGGGTGAAGTCACCTCATAGATGTTCCACCTCTAATTAAACGTTCTGGCACACACCTAGGAGTACTGTCACACATCCAGACTCCCACCACAGTGACTTCAAGGATTTCCTACCCTAGCAGGAGGTTCTGGTTCTCCTTGGCCTTTAAATGCCCACCACTCTCTTCCTCAGGCCAGTAGGTCTCAGAAACGCACAAGATGAGCAAATGGAAGAAGCCCTCCTGAAGATCTATCTTTGTCCTGCACTGAAGGCCCCAGTGAGTCTGACCAGAGTTGTAAAAACACCAGGTACCATGCAGCAAGTCCTCTGGTAAAGCTGCAGCGTACTGGCGAGAAGCAAGGAGCTGGGCACATTGGTCAGCTTTCACACACATCATGGCTCAGCCAAAGTGCCCTTGAAATTGATTCTGGACACCGCAGATCCTGCTCAGGAGGAAGGGGCACAGTCACAAGAACCGGGCTTTTTTTCCCTACATTCTCCATTAGCTTTTTTTTGCTAATACAGGATGACTGCTGGACTTTATTTGACCCTGGTGGCAATATAGCTACAGACCAAAGGAGGCATTTGTCTCTCTGCAGAGAGCTTCAAACAGTTCACTTGATTTTCTGACTCCCAACCCATTCCTCTGCCTCAGACCCAGGTGGCATGAAAGCCACTTACACAGATCATTTGGACCTGACCTTCCCCATCCAACTGGCAGAACCACCCAGGTTGCACAACATCTTTCCCTTCCCCAGCCCCTGCTGAGGCTCACATCGGCCTTGCCCTCAGAGATTGCAGCTTCTCATGACTGCAGCCCAACGGCACAGAAAATGAAAAACATAGGCTTTCAAAAAGACTGAGAACCTGGCATCAGAAGTGCTTTAACTGCAGTCACGCCCACAGTAAAAATTACAGCCCTATAAATTACATGCAGAACTATAATTTGGTCAAAGTCTTTTTAAGGTTTCCGACTGAGCAAGTTATAGGTTGTAAAGGTCATCATAAAGCACTGGAGAAGTTAAGATCTGTACGACCTCAAGAGTTTTCTGATGACTTTTTATCAGCTGTAACTTGTAACTCACATGTACGGGAAGCAACCAGCAGTTGTAAAAGTTACTGTATAAAAACGAGGAAAATTACCTACAGACCCACAGAGACACAAGCAGATGCAGATGCAAATTAGATGCTATGAAGGGATGGGAAGGGTCAGCCATGCTTTGCATATTCCTTAACTTGTAGTGCACGCATTGGGTAGGGATAAGAGAGGAAACAGAGGTTCCTTATTCCCCAGCAAAACTCTTTTCTCCTCATCTCCAGCATCCTTGAAGGACTGGAAACTACTAGTAGAGATGAATCACACAACATTTGCAAGACTTGTAAAATCTTATCAATTCTGAAGTCCAATTTGTGCTAATCAGCGCATATAACAAGCACAAACATTAACCCAAAGGAGCAGGTAAACGACCAGTGTGATCGGCTGAAATTGAATCATCTCAAAGTTCACTCATGACCATATGACCAAATCGCCACCCTCTCTCTCATTCTTCCTCTGACTTACTTCCCTCTTAAACAACTGGAACTGGATGATGTGTATGGAACTCTGGTGCACCACCCTTGTCACAAGCTCCTGGGAGCAGGCCAGCATCGGCATGCAACCAAACACAAGCCTCCCCCAGGACCCAGGGAGCTGGTTGCCGTTCTCATCCAAGATGGCATGGCCCCCTTCAGAGGTGCCAGGCCATTCCTGCTTGCTACCCAGCACAGGGCACAAAGCCACCGGAGAAGGTCTGCCTTCAGATTGGGCCTTACTTTCTTAGACTGAGGGTTTCTGGTTTCCTTTCAGCCAGCTCACAGCCCAGGCCAAACTGATCTGGTGGGAGGTGTCCCTGCCCTTGGCAGGGGGTTTGGAACTGGACGGGTTTCCAGGTCTCTTCCAACCCAAACCATTCTATGATTCTAAGATCCCCCACAAAGGACCAGTGGGGCAGTATCCCACATAGCTGCATCTCTTTAAGTTGCAGGAAATACGTTTAGGGGATCTTCATTTATTTTTCCTTTGCATCTAATTGAAAAAGTCAAACATGAAAAAAACAGTATCTCCCAGGAGCGTCAGCAAACTGACGTCAGGTTGGCGGCTCTGTGTGCAGTCTATAAAACTGAAGGGAGTAAAGTTCAATTTTAATTGTGCAGCTGAAACTGTGGAGTAAACAGACACTTTCTTCTAAGGATTTTCAAAACACATTTCCTATCTTTTGAGACTGCTTAGTGTCGTCACATTTTGCTTTCAGTCATATGGTTATAAATCCAGAGTAACTCTGATAACCTTCTCAAAACTCACGTTTTCTTTTTCACTGGAACTCTGAGATTGTGCAACAGAGCAAATGGCAACAAGAGAGTAACTCCAGGTATTTGTAACGCTTATCTTAACCAATCTTCAACTGAAGCAGCAGCATACAGCGCTGTCTCCAGTGTACCGCCCCTGTTCAACCTTGTAAATAAAGCTTTCACAGGCTCTACGTGTTTTGAGTACCGCCTGTTATTTAGAGACTTCCTTTTATTTATAAACTGTCAAAATCCCATGTTTCAGAGGAGAGGAGACTCAGACTGACATCCACGGTTACCTTACAGCCTAATTTCTGGCACTAGCCACACGAAGACAAATTAAGACTTTAAGTGCTCTTCACCTCCGAACAGGGATTTCTCAAGTTAGCAACAAATGAGATCCTAAACCACTGTCTGCCAGACCTAGGGGAATCTGAAAAATTGCTTTGTATCCATTATTGCAAAGCAGACACCAAAGGGTAGGACCCATCTCATGTAATTTCCTAAACTAAACAGTAGGCGCCTTGACTCAGTAAGTCTCTAGAGCTTCCTCTACAGCCGAAAGCATGAGGTCCTCACCAATTTTAGCATGGAGAAAGAAACAGTAAAGAAGATACTGATGCTACCAATTGGAGAGTCCAGATCATCAGTTTATGGTAGATTCCAAGGCGTGACGTAACTAAAATCAGGTGGGTGAATCCCACTATGACTGGTCCAACAGATGCCTGTACAGAAATCTGCAGGCTTCTCTCCTACAGCAAGAAGATTCAACTAATTGCAACATAGCCCTAGACTCACTCAGGAGGAGGAAGAGAGGGTGGTCCCTGGCTCCATTAAATAGGGGATAAAGGAATCTGAAAAACAGCACCAAGGTGTAGCAGTTTATAATAAAATCTGCAGCAGTAAAGTCCAGCTTATTTCACTAAAATATCAAAGTATGAGACACCTTAATGAAACTTCAAACGCTTTGAAAGGTTAAAGGGTTAGGCTGATCCCTGGCTTCTATCCACTTGCCTTACTTCAGGACAATTGGCCTTCCTTTTTTTTCAAATCAGGAAGCACTGTGAATTTGCTTCTCTGTGACAAGTTCCTCTCACATGTATTTATTTTTCTTTTCCATAAACCCCAATGAAGAATTAAAAGTATAGCATTATACTTACACTAGACAAGTTTCTCAAGGACATGGTTTAGTAAGGAGACAGGTACGGTTGGACTCAATGATCTCAGAGGTCTCTTCCAACCTGATGATTCTGTGATTCTGTCATTCTGTAAATTGCAAGAACCTAGAAAAGTAAATTTAGGAAAAACATAAATACTTTCCTAAAGGCCTGTTTGTCACAGGTTCTCTCTGATGCTTCTGGTATTTTTGCTCTCTGGTGTTTTTGAAGATAAACTGTATTTCACAGACAGGGTGAGTTTTTCTTATTTTTCAGTCTTGCATAGTGAAAAATTCAGTAAAGAAAAAAAGACCTTCTCAAGTTTGGTGATGGCTTGATTCTGAAGAAACAATCCCAATGAGTTACACCAGAAAATAAGAGTCATGTGGGAGACAGTTAAAGACTCACCACCAGACCTGAGCACCTTGCTGGGGAAAACCTGTAGTGTTTGGCATCACCTGTTTTAACACGGCTTTCAAGTATTGACCATCCTAGCAGACACACAGTTAAAATGAACAGTCCTGAGTGTTTCGTTTCCTGATTTACATGGAAATGAGGTGCAATTGCATTGCCAGTCCCTCTCATAACATTTGAATCTGTCAGTCAGCTCCCAGTAAACCTGACAGAGGGAGAAGGCTTCTCAAAAGTAATTAAGCTCTTTCAAGCTCCGTGACCAGCTAGAGTAACAGCAGGAAGAACCTAAATTAAAATCTTCTCAAAGGCAAAGCTGACATAGTGGCGTATGCCCTGTGTGGCCACAGTTTAGTAACCTGCCCGTAAGCACCATTGCCACCCTCAGCTCTTGCACTCCATGCTGCCCCTTGGATGGACTTTGTTTCAGGGGGAAGAGTTGGGAAGGACAGAGCAATTTTCAAGAAATATCTCAAATCCACAGGACATGAGGCTTCACTGGCTCTTCTGCTCACAGAACTACTTTTTCCTTTTTCTGTTATTTACTGCCTTCCAAAAGTTTGATGAAAGACCTTCATGAGCAGATACCCATGAGACAGAAAGTGGATGCCCTTTAGTGCTTCTTAAAATTGAACACTTTCATGAGTTGATATTCTAGGAAATTACTGATTATCATTTTGATCTCTGTAGGATTAAACTCTAGGAGGTTTAGCTAGGATAGTAAGATAAGAAAACAAATCCAAAGCAAGCATGCTTTAAAGAAGATGTAAAGCCTTCTGAAAGTCTGTACTTGGTAAGTTCAAAGTAGCATTCAATTGGACACAGCAGAACCCCAGGCAACTCTTTCATGTATGTGAGAGCTGTACCTCAGTCTTCATTTCAGACAATCTCAAATCAGACTACTACTATTTGCAGCATTTGAACCAATTATTTCAAGTGATTCTAAGCTGGTTTTATTACGTTTCTAACTCTGAACTTCCATCATTTTGGAAACAGCCCAATAGAAGATGACCTATACCTTAACTCAGGGGTGTCAAACTCACAGCCTGCAGGCTGAATCCGGCCTGACACCTTGTTTCTACCCAGTGGCAGCACCCAAGCTCCTTGTCCCTGCGCTCCTGCCAGCGTGTCGGTCATGTGCAGTGTGTGTGAGGTGTGTTATGCTGCAGGAGCAGGAGAACGGTGGGAGCTGTGAGTCTGACCCCCCTACCTTAACGTACCCATTTTACAGTGGTCTTCCTCTAAGACTATCTGACAATCAAAATAGTGAAACCCTATAAAGGTTACTTTGTGCTTTCTATATATTTGGTCTAGAAGTCCACACCATATTTTGTTTACACATTGTGTTCACAACAGAGGTACCATAACTGTAGTGTGGAAGAAGTTGCTACCACAGCACTGCTTTTCTCATTTGCTATTCCCTTGCACAGCATCACCCAACTGGCTGCATTTCTGCCATCACAGAATCAGAAGCTATTTTTCTTTAAAAAATGTGTATGTTCTACCAATACAAAGCACACAAATGTTTCTATTTACCACTGAGGTAAGCAAGCCGTACGCAGAACCTCTAACAAACACCACAGTTGTGAGGGGATGTAATGTTGCTCATGACAGAGCAGCACTTCATTACAGCCTCTTCAGCGCACAGCCAGGTACCACGGATAACAGTAATCGATTCCTGTTTCTGGGGGCTTCGGAAAAACAATGGCTCAGTTTCCAGAAGGCTTGGCAGCCACAGACTGGGTCAATTTGCACGTCCAGTGGATCTGAATGTCAATTTTGAAATCAGAATATATTAGACACTATAGAATTTAAGTTTTATTAAAATAGAAAGGTGGGAAATAACAATAAAACTGGAACTTGGGATGCATTCTGACACAGAAGACTTAGGAAGAGCAACAAAGCTTTCCTCCTGGTACAATAATTCTTAAGGATGGACCAAAAGGATTAATTACCACTGCAATAACCTATATATTATCAATGAATGACTTCTTTACTCCCTATTTATGGTAAATAGACACCATAACCTGGATCATTTTGAATCCCATTACCAACAAAATCCCACTCAAAGAAATTAAGTCTTTCCCATCAATACTAGATCACCTAAGATTGTATTTGGGCAGCTAAAACCCAACACATTTTCCCAAGTATTAGTTTAGTTGGGTTGCTGTATTTCCAAAAAGCATTTTGTCAGAGGAACTTCGAAGTTTTATTCAGTCAAGTCCATTTCCAACAACTCCTGCAGAACAAAAATATAGGAAAGACGTAAGCAGTTGGTGTCACAGAGCTCTTCTACGCCTCATACTCAAGTATTTTAAGATCTTCAAGTAGTTCTTTTGCAAGTGCTTGCAGATCTGCATTGCGGCTCTTCGACAGTGCAATGATACGCTGAAATGGCAAAGTATCACGCATCTCAGAGGCTGAATTGGCTAATACTTCTGGCTCCAGAATCACAGATTGGAGAAGCCGCAGAGCATGAAGACAAACTTCTGTATCCGAGTCTAAAAGTGAGGGAGGAAATAAACCCAGTGATTATTAGAAGTGGAGCCCAAAAAAGTAGCACTAAAGCTCTACAGTGCTATTCCTCATGACCACCAGGCAGACAAGGAATAACTAAAGTGCAATCATTCACAGTTGCCATTTTGTGTTGCTAGCTGGCTCTAGGAACAGGGGTGTCAAACTCACGGCCCATGGGCCAAATCCGGTCCTCCACTTTGTTTTATCCAGTCCAGCACCTTGTTTCTACCTGGCAGCGGTGCCGAGCTCCTTGCCCCTATGCTCCTGCCAGCACCGGTCATGTGTGCAGCGTGTGAAAAGCAGGAGAACAGCAGGGGCCCTGATTTTGACACACCTACACTAGAAGGAAGCAGGAAAAAACACATTTGCCTTCCTTAGCAGCTTGTGCTCAGCAGTATTTGGGAGGGAGAGATAACCAAGAAGCCTTCTCTTATTTTTTTCAAATGTTGAAAATGCTATAAAATCAGGGAATTTATCCACTTGAATTTATCCAGTCAGTAGCCAAGATGTAATGTTGAATACAATCCAGTTTAAGAGCAGACCAAGCTATCTCCCATGATTATGACCAACAGATCAACTAACAAAATCTGCAGTAAATCGCCAGGCTTTTCTGTAATTTCTTTTTTAAAAGCCTTCAGATTTCTTCAAAGCTCAATAAAATATTAATCTTTATAAAACTTTCTGGTAACTGTGTATCACCCTTCCAAGTTTTAATTCAGTCTACATGAAATTGAAATAAGTACTGAAGCTAAGCATTGCCACTTAGGAATGTGTCAGGGAAACGCAGCAAAGACCTTTGACTGATTTAAGCAAGGAAGACGTACAGTAACTCTACTGTTAAGATCATAAGATGCATTTTTAATCACAGAAATTAGGAGCATTGTAGTTTAATTATTCACAGCAGTCTCTTTGCATGTAGTTGTTCATAGCTTTACCAAAGGCATCCGGTAGAAAGCCCGATTTTTGCACTTCTTTAAAAATTTTTGTTAATACATTCAATACTAACTGAAAATTGAATTGAAAGCAGAATCCATTACACCCTATAGAATTTAAGTTTTATTAAAATAGAAAGGTGGGAAATAACAACAATAAAACTGGAACTTGGGATGCATTCTGACACAGAAGACTTATGAAGAACAACAAAGCTTTCCTCCTGGTACAATAATTCTTAAGGATGGACCAAAAGGATTATTTACCACTGCAATAAGCTATTTATTAAGTCTTTCCCATCTTTACCACATCACCTAAGATTATATTTGGGCAGCTAAAACCCAACACAATTTTCCCAAGTATTACTTTAGTTGATTAACTGAATTTCCAAAATATTAATAAATATTTCAAATGAAAACGTGTAATATATTTTTATCGCTGAAGCAGTTATTCGTTCCACATGCTGTGCACTTTTTATGTGTTGGTCATTAGCACACCTAGTCTTCCGCAAGCTTTTGGATAAAGCATTGTGCAGAAATGTTGAGAAAAATTAACTCAGATCACTTTGTGCTCAATATCACCACAGAAACCAAAACCTCACTGAAGGAGCATAAACGCAACGCAGCGACAAACCACGCTGTACCGAGTTTGAAGGAAGAATGTGGTGGGCTGAGGCAAGTTCCTTCTTTTCCTGGCTTACTTAATACCTAACACTGATGACCTGAGAAAGGACTAAGGAGAATTATTCATCAAAGCGTAAGGGGAAATACTGAAAGCATCCAGGGACAAAACGGAAGACTACAGCTTTAAGCACGAAACTGACTCTTTGTGATGGGGATTTTTAAGGAATTCCCATTAGTACAAGGCTGAAGTACAATATTAAAGATTGTGTGATATCTTTACATATATCTTCACATTATACCTTTATCTTACCTTATCTTAGGGCAAGTAGTGATAGGACGAGGGGGAACGGCTTTAAACTGGAACAGGGAAGATTTAGATGAGACATTAGAAAGAAATTCTTCACACCGAGGGTGGTGAGACAGTGGCACAGGTTGCCCAGGGAAGCTGTGGATGCCCCCTCCCTGGAAGTGTTCAAGGCCAGGTTGGATGGGGTCTTGAGCAGCCTGGTCTGGTGGGAGGTGTCCCTGCCCACGACAGAGGAGCTGAAACCGGATGGGCTTTAAAGTCCCTTCCAACCCACACTCTTCTGTGATTCTATGACACCTGATCTAAACCCACAAGCTAGGTACTCTCTCCCTCTTCCTCATTTTCCATCAGTAAAATGAGATTTGTAGGTCTTTTCTAGCATACCTTCTTCCATATTTAAAGCAAAAACCTCTTAAAAAAGGAATTCAGCTCTCTCCTGGGAAACTAGCAAGGTAGGGTACAATCTGAGGACACATGAACTGTCCAAATCCAACAATAACATCCATTTTCTGATTTTTCTGTGCAACAAGTCTTAGCTATTTGTCATACTGCATAACCTCAGGCATTCAAATCAGCACTTTCAAAGAACAATGATCAGTGCTGCACACTCTGCAGAAGTGGCCATACCCACAGAACCCCATCTGGGCTGAAGTCTCCAAGGAGTCTCTTTCCATCATCATCTCCAGCAGTACCTGCAGGTGCAACTTCCTGAGCTATGAGCACTCATGACTCGTGGAGAAATGCTGCAACTCAGCCTCACAGACAGCAAGACTTTGTGTTCGACTTCTTTGGCAGCAACATTTCAGTGAAACCTTTTCAAAAAACTTGTGTGCAAGCTTTAGCTTTCTGATTTATTCTGATCTAATTAGAAGTCTTGAAAGTCGTCTCCCTATTCCTTCCATTTCTGTCTTCATGCTTGTCAGACTCTTTTTTTAAGTCATACTTTTTGGGCCAGGTATAATGTTCAAAGACAGATCACTTGCCTCATTTCTCTGCAATTAGTATTATTTCTACGTTTATTCAACAGAAATAGCAGCAACAAACTATAGCCCAAATAGGTGAAGAAGAAAGAAGCTTTTAGGAGTGAAATCTATGCGGGTCATTACAGTCTTCCTCCGTGTGACATTATTCCTCCATGAAGTAAGGCCATTAATACTTTTAATGGCTTGCAGTACTGCTGGGAAGCTTCTCATATGTAAGATGTTTTAAACCCCTGGATGAAAAGTGCTTTGTTATTAATACTGTTACAGACATCTATGTTACTGTTATCTGCAAGTGTTTAAAGGCTGTAGAAAGTGAAGACTGATCAGGGAAGAAACATTCAGGAGGAAACTAACAAAATTAGGATCTGTAGGAGACCAGGAAATGATTTCCAGCTTGACGAGCAAGAACATTTTCCAGTAAGAGCAAAGGAGTTCTAGGAAGAATCTCCAGCAGCAGCCAGGGAAGCTCAATGGCTTGAGTCACTCAAACAAAGAACAGATTAAGCACTTGGGCATACAGCAAAGGAAGGAAATGATGCTGCACCAGAAGATGACTTAATACGCATTTAACCTCTGATTGCCACTGTTTTGCATGTATTTTGAGAGGCTTCGAGTTAAATAAATACATGTGCCTTAAAATATACTCCCTGAGGATTACATGCGGTTTTGAGAATACTACTTATTACAGATAATCGAGTTTTCTACGAGGATTTAAAAAAAAAATCCTCTAGAAGTCTTTCTCTCATCTCTCCAATATCATTAGGGAGTTTTTTTCTAAAAACCCATCTAAAGAATTCTCAGAAGAAATGTAAGGAATGATCATTATTCAGCATTATCTTTATTTCAATTGCTCCCAGGTTTAGCCATTTCTGCACTAGCCGCGTAACATTTTGTTTGTACAAGACAAAAAAAAAAAATCCTTTAGCTGTAATCAAATCACTGCATCACATCCTCCCAACGACCAGCACGCACATCTCTTCAACTCGAATTTCAAAACTACAACCATTATTTCCGGGGAACAGGGGGAGAAATCAAGCTGTTTGCCTCAGTCGGGGATCGCAAGCATGGCGTAAGCCTACCACCATCATAAAATGCTGATGCAATTGTAACGAGGTATTGAAACTGCTGGTGTTTGCTGACGTTCTGCTAGCTGCCAGCACCACCGTTTGATGTCACTAGCTTTCAGTCACTGACAAAAGCAACTGATAGTGTGGACAGATTTTAGTCACATCTGTCATTAGTACCACGCTCTCAGATGAACTGTTCCCTGCAGCAGGGTTTAAGTAATTGCATTACATCAATGCTGAACAGCTTATCTACAATTGGCTCTGAGTTGGGTGAACTCAGTTCACACGTGCCCATGCCATTCCATAGCCACCTGAATGCAAGATTACCAGCAAGCTGTTTACAGCTATGTCTATGCACAAGAGCAGTATTTCAAAAGATCCTATCACTGTCGCAAATGTCATTAAATTCAGATATTGTCTGATTCTAGCATGAAGGGGCAACCTGCCACTCCCTCTTTCCTTTTTATGAAGCTGTCAGACTACCTACGTCGACAGCATCTCTAACAGAGAGCTGGGGCCACAGCTCGCCCCATGCAAGATCTCTCTGCATTGTCAATGCCAGTATCTGCAGCACCAGAGGATTTTCTGGACATTTTCACAATGCCAATATGCCTGAGGAGACATGAACTGTTGCAACAAAGACACCATGTGGGGTGTCTTTATTTTATTTTATTTTATTTTATTTTATTTTATTTTATTTTATTTTATTTTATTTATTTATTTATTTTATTGAGCCAGCAGGAAGGAAACCATGGTAGACGAAAGCTTTAAGCTTTGCTGCTGCAATCCCTATGGATGAAAACGTACTTTATCTCTGCAACATATTTGCCCCAGCCCCTATACAACAGCTCTGTTTGCTTCAGTCTCCCTGGCCAAGCGACTGCTCTCGCTGTCAGACATGGAGTTCAGCTAACCAGAATTCTCGACTCTTCTACATAAACATCCTTCTCATGCTTTCATCAGTGATATCCTTGAGAGAGACTCCCAGGGTCCAGATTGAAGCAGCACTTCAATCCCAATTTGCCTGACTGCTACTTAGGGGCTGTGAGTGAAAAGGAGCTTGCACAGACATTGCTCTGCAGCTGACAGATTGTGGGTGAGCTGTCAGATTCATTGTCCAGCTCCCATCAGTCCTAGCTTGGGCTTCTCAGGATTTCCACAGTAGCTACAGAATGAGAGTAACAATGTAAGAACAAGTGACAGATCCATTTACCAGAATTAAGGCTTCTTACGTGCATTAACAGAAGGAAAAACACTGTTCCTCAGGATAAAGTCAGTTTGCATGAGTCTGCTGTTAGGTAGGGCAAGGACCTCATCAAGAAACTCCTGTTCAGACAGCAAGAGCAGCCACACCACACCCAGCCAGAGCTCCATCTGGGCAAATATCCTTTGCAGCACATGCTTAGAGTATGGAAAAGGGCAAAGATTCCGTGAATACTTCCCCCAGCCACCCTTTGAGCCTCTCAGCTAACTGTGGTTCAGGAACTTTCTGTGTCAGAGCTGACATCTTTGCATTTAACAACATGGATGTGGTCTTAAAAGGGCAAGAAGGGCAATCCTCTTTTTACGACCAGTTTCATAGTCTGAAGAGTATGAAACTACAGAGCGCTTGAAAGACTGCTCGTTCCGGTTTTGATATATGAACTAAAATTTGTTTTAATACAGACATTAGTTTATAAATATGGAAGTTCTGTTTGTCCAGCCGTCTTTTAAATAACATGCTGCCATGCAAATAACCTGAATTTTCAAAAACTCCCACAGCCATAACCAATTCAAACAGAAAAGCAAGGCATTAGAAGCCTTCAGGGTTAGTCATGAAAAGCAAATATTGCAGGTTGCAGGCAGCATTAGCAAAATAAGAATGTGCTTCATACAGGCATTTATAATAGAGACCGTCATTTGCAAAGTATTCAGATAAACAAGGTTAGATTTCCATGTGGAACTGTGGTAAAGGAAACTGAAGGGCGAGATCCAATATTAGTCATACTTCTCCTGTTGTCTTTTGTTTAATGAAGTACCTGGTGCAATTTCCCAGCTATAGATAAGAAATGTCACTGACACAGTCTAAATTTCATGCTTTCTCATGTATCCATGGAGGGCATTTTTTTTAACTGCATTCTAAGAAGAAAAGTGGGGAAAACTAAAATAAAAATATAGGATAGGTAAAAAAAAAAAAAGCAAAACAACAAAAAAAATCAGAGGAGAGCCTAGACTCTTTCTACAGCACCCATTTGTCAGTAGATGTATGATAAAAAATGAAGAACTCAAATCTAGTCTTTATTATTAATACCTGAGCTGACTAAGTCTTCCTGTTCTTCAAAAGATCCCTGGCAGAATGAAGTCCCAGTTTACCTCTTTAGGTATTACAAAACACAAGGTTTTATTGCATTTACAGATATAAAGCAACAGAAAAAATACTGACAAGTCTCATGTGGATTTCTACCAAAATTACAGAACTTCTTTTTCTGTTGCTGAGGACGGGGCTCTTTAAATACGCAAAACTCTTAGCCAAGACATCAACACAGGGACAGCAGCTGATGGAAGAAACTAAAGCTGCCTGTTTTTACCAAGATGGGAACAGCTGCTCTGCAAACAAACGGTGCTTCACAGGAAGAGAACTCTACTGATCCCACAAGCTGTTCCACAGACAGAAATCTGAGTCATCATTCACATCTTTTATGCTGGCACTGAGCTGGAAAGGTATAGGGAAGGCATAGTTGATACCTACGTAAGAATGTAACAGCTATGTAAGCCATCAGAGTGTATTCTTCAGTGATTAGAGTTGCTTACTAAAGAGTGCTCAATTTTTCAGACCAGGGGTGTCAAACTCATGGCTTCCGCTGTTCTCCTGCTCCTGCAGCGTAACGCCCGTCACACACTGCACACATGACCGGCGCACTGGCAGGAGCACAGGGGCAAGGAGCTCGGTGCTGCCGCCGGGTAGAAACAAGGTGCTGGGCCGGACAGAACAAGGTGGAGGGCCGGATTCGGCCCACGGGCCGTGACTTTGACAGCCTCGTTTTAGGCACTGTTTAAAAAGTCAGGGAAAAAAGAAAAAATAGCACATCTCATAAAGTGCTAAAACTACAGAGATCTGCCTCACCTTCAAAAAGGGTGTCAAACATTTGGTTTTTGCCTATTATCAGTATAGCCTCCAGCAGAAAGAGCTAGTAAGAATTCTTGTTAGCGAGCGCAAAGTCATACTGGCTCATCCAGATTTTCCAAAGAAGGTAAGACAAACGAACCTAGTTTGCTGTTAACATTCTTACTCCACTAGAAACCTTTATTAGATTTTTCCTTCTTTCTCTTCCAATCTGTGTATTTAACGTCAAGGGATATTTTTGTCTCTTCAAAAAGCCTGCTAGACAACCTAAATCAAATCCCCCTTTGCTTCTGATACAACAAAGGGGAACAAAGAAAGTAAAAGTTAATTATTTGCTCCTGTTTGTTTAATAGGAAGGACATTCTTCATGGGACAAGAAGACTGTGCAGAGACTGAGAACTCACAGAAGGAATTCGAGGGATTTATCAACTATGTACAAACCAGTGGGAGGAAAATAGCCTTAATGTATAGGCTGAGGTCCCAGCCATTTGTAGATTGATGATAGAAAAGCAAACAGGATCATCTTCTGAAAATAAAAAGTCAAAGGATGATTTCTGGGGCCTCTCTTAGCGGGAACACTGATAAAAGCTTACAGAACTGTGGAAAGCTGAGTCATCTCGTAGGCCGTAATCAAAACACTTTTTGAAGAAGCTTCCTGCAGGAAGGCAGCATATACAGGATACCCGGCCAGCGGAGTGTAGTGCTCTACTGCCTTGCATGGAAAAAACTGTTAAGACCTTATGCTCTGGCAGCTCCAGGTGTTTATACGCTGAATCATGGCTACCAGAAGTTGAAAAAGCTGGCCACAGAAACAGGAGAGGAGCAAGAGCAGGAGGAATCTACCAAGTTTTGCAAGTTGAAACATTTAGAAATAGATTAAATGTAGAGAAAACTACAGAGCTCTTAAACAAGATGATAGGAACTAAATCGGACCTTGGATCTGACATCTCATCTGACACAGAAACTACAGTCAGTCCTCTCCCTTGACAGTAAGATGACTTCCTCCCAAATCAGAAATCTGAACCAGCAGATGTGGTTTATCCGAGAATCTTCCTCCTTTGCTGTATCTGGAAAACTTCATTATCAAAAAGTGAAGGAATAAGCCATGCCCGTCCTTCTTTCTACAATGCACCCACACACAATTAACACTTTCAAAAAATACTGAGTCGCCTTTCCATTTCTTATTTCCATTACCAGTAGCAAATTAATCACATGGAGCCCCAGTTCATCCTGTTATGTGACTTAGGAGCTGTCTTCAAACAATAGACTCGGTCAGACAATTAGCTTCTTTGTTTTAGAAGGGCACATATGGAAACTCATAGTTAGACAAGAGTTCTTCACAGTGGGTATTTTGGTTTGGTTAAAACAGCTCATGTATATATTAGCCAGATCAGGAAAATCTGGACTAACATACATTGGATTTCTAAGCACAGCAGAACAAAGGACTATGTATTCGGTGTTCTCTGAGAATATAATTTTTCTCAAACTATATTAAAAAAAATCCTATAAAACTGGTATTTTCCAACAGTCTTACAAGGATTATTTAATTTTCTGATATCTCAGAAGAAAGAGTTCATGGCATTGCAAAGTAGGAAATTACTTGGTTAAAAGCACGAGTACCTATGTTTTCTGTAAAACAGCTGAAGGAACTGTGAGCAATACAAGCAGTTTCCAGTTTACCAGCCCAGCCGAAAGCTTTTCTGAAACTTCAATATCAAATGGATTCCTTGAAAGAGCAGATGCAATCTCTCCCATTTCACCTGCTGTTTGCATTTACTAGTTGTATTTGAGCAGGATTTTGCACAGCAGCACAGAGTGACCAACCTCCCCAGTCCTATGAACTGCACATCAAAATCTTGTTCCCTCAGACAAGGCACAAAAACTTCAGAAAGCCAAGACAGAGCAACTGTATGAGCAGCTCATCAGCAGGACAGTGTCACGGCTTCATCCCTGCTGTCCCTTGCTGTTGACATGCTTGAAGGCAAAGAGGGCCTGCAGAGGGATCTGGACAAACTGAGGAGATGGGCAATTGCCAACCACATGAAGTTAACAGGGGCAAGTGCTGGGGTTTGCATCTGGGACACAGCAACCCTGGATAGACACACAGACTGGGGTGTGAGAGGCTGGGGAGCAGCCCTGCCAAAAGGGATCTGGGGGTTGTAGTCGATGGCAAATTGAAGATGAGCCAACAGTGTGCACTGGCAGCCAAGAGGGCCAATGGTGTCCTGGGGTGCATCAAGCACAGCATTGATAGCTGGCTGAAGGAGGGGATTGTCCGGCTCTGCTCTGGTGCGGCCCCACCTCCAGTATTATGTGCAGTTTTGAGTGCCACAGTATAAAAAAGGACACGAAGCTACTGAAGAGTGCCCAGAGGCCACAAAGCTGGTGAAGGGGCTGGAGGGGAAATCATACCAGGAGAGGCTGAAGTCACTTGGTCTGTTCAGCCTGGAGAAAAGGAAACTGAGGGGTGACCTCATAGCCGTGCACTGCTTCCTCACAAGGGGAGGAGGAGGAGCAGGTACTGATCCCTTCTCTCTGGTGACCAATGATAGGACCGAAGGGAATGGTAGGAAAGTGTGCCAGGGGAACTTTAGGTTGGATATTGAGAACAGGTTCTTCACCCAGAGGGTGGTGGAGCACTGGAACAGCTTCCCAGGGAAGCAGTCATGGCACCAAGCCTGACAATATTCAAGAAGCACTTGGACAATGCCCTCAGACACGCGGTGTGAGTATTGGAGTTGTCCTGTGCAGGGACAGGAGGTGGACTCAATGATCCTTGTGGGTCCCTTCCAACTCAGGTCATTCTGTGATTCTGTGATTCTATACAGCAATCCTCACAGCCCCTCATGAGCTGTGTGCACAGCTGCTAGCCACGTCCAATGCACACTGGCAACACCAATCTCTACTAGCACCTATGCAGGGGTTTGAAGCCCCAGGAAGAGGAGAGCCTGGATGTCACCCAGGTACCTGACAGTGGCAACAGAAGTCCTTGATGTACTTAAAGTCCAGCAGTAGCCTAAGGCAAAGCTGGGAATAGTAATCAAGCCCTTCAGGCCCAAATCCTATTAAAGCACGAGATCTCCCTTCAGCCGTAGGAAGGGTCTATTTTGTCACGGATGAATGTAGTTACAGAGGTTGGCTTCCTTTTTCAAATTGTGCCAGAACAGATACATTTTCTTTTGTTAAATGGAAGTGATCTGATACATAGTTTCCTCTCAGGGTTCATTTTCAAGCTGGTACATGAAAAATACAGATGGCCTTTTTCAATCTACTTCGTCAAGTTTCTCCATCCCCTGTTTTTAATTCTACTATCGGTGAATTTTATATTCATAGAATATTACAGTGACAAAACTGTTGTGGGAAATGCATATCTTCTCCCCTTACCTATTTGCCCTTTTTGTTTACTTTTAATCTGACAACAGGTCAGGTTATAGATATAAATCATCAGGTTATGGATATAAATTTCTGGGTTTTATCTGCAATACCTATTGCCAATCTACAGTCCCCAAAGTCATGGTTTACAAGGTTCCAAGTGCAACTTACCATTCAATAGCCACCAAAGCAAAGGAATAAAACCTGGACTTTCACTGATGTACTTCAAGCCTTTCAAGTTGATGCTCACATTATAAAGTGACATAAGCATTAGCCTAGAAAGGAAAGAAAAGATATATGATGTTCTTTGATTTGTTTGCATGTTTTGGCATCTTCTGCTATTTATGCCAAGCATGTATGGATGCAGAAGCCTATTTACTGCTTCCGCACAAAGGAAGAAGGAGGAGTAGGTTCTGATCTCTTCTCTCTGGTGACCAAGGACAGGACCCAAGGGAATGGCAGGAAGATGTGCTGGGGGAGGGTTAGATTGGATATTGGGAAAAGGTTCTTCACCCAGAGGGTGGTGAAGCACTGGAACAGCTCCCCAGGGGAGCAGTCACAGCGCCAAGCCTGACAATACTCCAGAAGCACTTGAACAATGTCCTCAGACACACGATGTGAATCTTGGACATGCAGGGACAGGAGCTGGACTCGATGATCCTTATAGGTCCCTTCCAATGTAGGACATTCTGTGATTCTATGATATACATAAATTTGAAATTCCTCTACAATTTATGTTCACTATCACATCCTTATTTCACAGTTACCTTTAGTTTTTAACTGGTTTATGTTCATTACACTAGGGAGAAGAGGGAGTAGTTCTGACACGTCTGCTTATGGAAATGCTGATTATTTAACATTAATAAGCAGCTAAAAACCTTGCATGCAGAGAACCATTTGAAAACAAACAAACATCAAACCCTTCTTTGCTGGGCTTGGAAAGTGTAAAAATTCCGAAAGCGATAGGAAAGAGATGCAGTGTTAGTAATGGGGTTTAAAGACTGAGCAGTGACAAGACAGATAGGAAGCTCACAGACCAGGGGTAGACAGCTGCTCGTAGACAGCAGCTCCTGTCATTCTCCTGCTCCTGCAGTGTAATGCGCACCACACACTGCACACAACTGGCACGCTGGCAGAAGCGTAGGGGCAAGGAGGTTGGTACTGTTGCAGGGTAGAAATAAGGTGCTGGGCCGGATGGAAAAAGGGGGAGGGCTAGATTTGGCCTGCAGGTCATGAGTTTGATACCACTGTCATAGACAAAAAGGAAACCTGACCATGGACATGAAAGTGAAACATTTTGCACTAAAACATTTCAGCAAATTAGGACCACTCATTGTATGACAAGGCCATGAAGAAATCTCCTTTCTGGCATGTCCTCTAATGTCCTAACACAACTTTTTTATCAAATAGGAAGTTCAAAGTAAGAAAAAAACTGTTAGTTCTGTGGAACATCAGAAAACACTACCACTGCACTGAATTCAAGCTATTGTAACATACGCTTGAAGTTTCTCACCTATCAAATACCTTGTGCAACCTCTTTTTTAAGCTTTGGTTGATTTGTTAGCCTAAGAGGCTGGCACCTGTTGAATCCCCAGCCACTTCATGGGATTGTTTTATATATATTTTATCAGCATTACTGCATGGCAGATAGATTTATATCACCATGTGTAATTCTTCTGCAGAGCAGGCAGATTTTAAAATATAATTAAAAGAACATCCAAAACATCAATTCTAAAGGAAAGCCCTCAAATCCAATTACACCCTGGGTGTCAAAACCACTGCCCACAGATTGAACCTGGCCATCCACCTTGTTTTATCTCGCCTGGCACCTTGTTTCTACCCAGCGGCAGCACTGAGCTCCTTGTCTCTGCGCTCTTGCCAGCGCACTGGTCACGTGCACTGTGTGTGTCACGTATTATGCTACAGGAGCAGGAGAACAGTGAGAGCCATGAGTTTGACACCCCTGTATTACACAATCCAAATACATTAATACAATCTGAAATGACCAAAAATAATTTACCTGGATCCAGAGACACATATTCACTTGAAATCAAAAGTGTGATTTTGTTTTGTGTGTGTGTTTAGGAAGATTCTCCTCTTCCTCGTCTCAAAAAAAGTCCTCTCTTTTCTTTTCTTGCCGTACAGATTTTGAAACAGCATGGGTGCTCTTTTCTTTTTTTTGTGTTATAGCCATGAAAGCATAAATTACCATTTCTTTAAGTTGAGATTCTTGTACAAATCTCTTCTTTTGGGCCTTAAAAAAAAATCCCACTGCTGCAAGAGTTAACAACCCTGTTTTGAGTGCTGACCTTTAAGTCCAAACTTGGGAAAGACAGTAGAAGACTGACATCAAAGTATCAAACCATGACCTACAGCACAGGTTATTCAGCTTCCCCCTATCAAAGGGGGAAAGGCAAGAACCTTCAGAGGGCAACTTGTTCCCCCTAATGTGGGCTGAGTGAGTGATCGTCTGACAGCAACAGCTCCTTCCACTGACTGTGGGAAGGAGCCCAGAGAGTTACCGCATCCTTCACATCTAGCTTTCCAATAGCTGAGGTTAGGCAAGATAAAACCTACTCAAAGTTAAGACTAAGCCTGATTTCATGCCTATCACACACAAGCTGCCTAAATGTGTGTATGGACGCAGTCACATTACGGTAGCTGGCAGGGTTGCTGTGTGTCAGCTGAGCTGTGACAGCTGGCTTGGGTATGAATTCTTAGTGTGTGTGTGTCTCATTCATGAAAATGCCCACTACCTTCATGAGTAAATTAACCAGGTGTCCAGGGCAAGTGCTCACAGCTTAGCTGATGAGCAAGTACTTGTTAAGCCATGGTAATTCACTCAGGCAAGGCCATATATCCTCAGCTTGCAACAGCTCTGAGAAAAAGACAAAGACAATAGTGTATTTAATCTCTCCATCAGCTGTAAAGTACATTTCCAGCATCTGAACGTGGCCTTTCCTTTATAACCCTGTATCAAAAGGTCTCTTTATAGGCATTGCCTTTTACAAACACAGGCGCATGGTGCTTCTGGTTACCACTTAGTATAAACTACTTTTATTTTTTTGTTCTTAGCAGATACGTAACTCACTTTCTTCCCTAAGCAGATGTAGCATTTTACAGTCTTCAAATTGGAGGGAAATAAATATGGCTCCCTATTTCCCGCATCCTCTGTCTTAAAACCTGACCTCATACGTTCCTTGACCTCAACTCACAAGCCCCTCCTAAGGTAGAAGAGTGTATGCGTGCTCATCTCTACATTAATACGGTACTTAAGCGCCATCCAAAGAGACACAAAACCCAGCTGAAGCTTGCCTTGTGGCCAAGCCTCATATATCAGCACGGAATGCTACTATGAAAAGACTTCCCAAAAACTATGTTTCCTCTCCACGAAAGGAAATAACAGAAGAATGGGAAAGATACTGTCACCACTGTGACCTACACTGCAAGATAATGCATTTCATTTGAAAGGAAAAAAAAATGTCATCATACACTTTAAATTTGGTACAGAGTCCCGGCTTCATGTCTCCCAGGAGATGCATTATTGTGTCCAGTAATTCACGGCTTGAGCTAACCAAGAACTCACGGCCACAGGCCAACGCAGCCACATCTGTGGGAGAACACAAAACAACACTATAAAAATCATGTTGCATACAAAAGTTTATGCTAATTACCAGAACCACTAAAAAGACAGGTCAGCTGTGAAGAATGAACTACGGCATATACATAAATTCCAAACTACATTAATCTCCATAGCAAATACTAAAGCAGTAAATTATACTGGTCAAACTCCTTCATAATTCTACTTTGGTAATTAAAATATGTACCTAGAGAGGCCAGCATCCCAATAGTAACATAGTGAATTATGAAACCAAAGGCTGGATTCATCTGCAAATAAGGTGGCGCTGAAGCAAAGCTGACCATTATAGGTCCCACTTTAAAGAAATAAGATTGCAGATTGGTTTACAATCACTCAATTCAATCTACTTGGCAAATTACACAACCCAAGTTCTCAGGGACGTCTCCTCAAAAGCTCTTTTCCTACCTCTCTGCAAGCACTGCATTTTTCACGCACAAACTGAAAGGCAAAAATATTTCCAAAGAGCACCACTCCAAAGCAGATTTTCCTTCTCTCCTGCTTGCCCCATGATCCAGGGCATCCTTATGTGCAAGAGTTATCTTCCAGCAACCCGAGGTTGTTTGCATCGTGCAACTGGCCAAGCCTCCTCCAAACACGTGAAGCATGGTGTATGTGTTATAACCAGTGACAGGACCGGGTTCCCTGTTCTGCCATTCACAGCAAGTCTGGGGATCTGCTGCATGATACAGTTCTTCCACTTTCACACAGGCTCAGGTTCTCTTTCCTATGCATGCAAATTAAGGTGCCTTTTTTAACCTCAGAATAAGCAGAGGAACTATGCGCACAGCATATAATTAAAGACTGTTATCGTAATGTTTGTGCTGTGTTCAGACTGCACTGAGGCTTTCTAACTTCTGAATAGGTGGCATTTCATGACCACCTCTTCAGTGTTCTTTTAATATCGTTTTCTAGTGTAATACTACTTAACCAGGCTGATTAAACTGGTACTTTCTACATCATTCATCTGACTGTATCACATCTGAGTTTCAGCAAGCTCCTTTCCCAAATTAGAAAGGTAAATCTCGGCAATACAAATTTTGCCAGTGAATTTGATACCATCTTCAGAGAAACAAGATTTCATTGCATCACTCTGATTTCTCCTCAGGTAGAACCCTTATACCCCACCCCACACTCCAGCCTTTAAATATTTTCATTGTTCAGACTTTACTTTTGCTATGCTTTTTGGGGGTGTTTGATGGGGAGGGGTTGTTTTTTTAATGAAGCAACTGGATTCCACCTTGGTACAGTGGCATAATGCATCACACATTTGTTTTTTATTACAGTCTTTAATGGCACAACACTACCTAAAACCACACAAAGAACTGTTGATGCACTTATTCACTTAATGTAAAAATACCCGCTATTTCATCTATCTTGCATCGTGTCATTAGTGTCATTTTGACAGCTGCACACTCACAAAAATGCAGGCCACTTACCAACCCTATTTCTCACAGCCTTCCAAGCCAACAACGCTAAGATAGACTGTGGCTTTCTACTTATTTTCTGACCCTAGAAAGGAAAGTTTAGTATGGAAGTCAAGTTTATTATATTCCACTTATCTTAGCTCTAGGGACTTCGGACAGCAAAGGTGAGGTCCCTCTGGCAGCAATGAAATTCTCAAGCAGTTTCACAGCGCTGAGCACATACCTTAAAATTGGGCTGATCTACTCACATCACCTACAATTCATACATCTTGAAGGTGTTAGCATTACCGGCAACTCAGAAAGTGTAATAAATTGCTTGACATTTACAAAATAAGGCAAGCAAGAAAGAGTAGGAGAATGGCCCTTTGTTTACTCTAGATCAGGGGTGTCAAACTCACGGCCCATGGGCCTAATCCAGCCCTCCACCTTGTTTTATCCGTCCTTCCATCTTGTTTCTATGTGGCAGTAGCACTGATCTCCTTGCCCCTACACTCCTGCCAGCACGTCAATCGTGTGCAGTGTCTGACGCGGGAGCAGAAGAACGGTGGGAGCTGTGACTTCGACACCCTTGTGCTAGAACATTAAAAGACTCGGAAGTCACCCAAGATATCAACATTGACCAAATACCTAACTTGGAAAAGCTGTATTTATTGCAGCACATCTAAGGCAACATAGAAATCCCCAGTACACATGGAATGCTATTCCGAGAGATAACATTAACTTACTTGTTACAATCCCTGCCAAAGCCAATACAAACTGATTTTCATCAGAATCCAAATCCTGCTGTTTCATGTCTTCACTTAATGACTTCACAAAGCTCTCCATGGTCTGTGCAGTGATTGTGAAAAACTTTGCTGCTCTACTCTGCAAGCACGGAGGAGAAGATTATACACTCTACTGCAACTATGGTTATTAGATGCTACAGTAAAACTGGACAATCTTCAAAATTACTAAAATATCCACTTACTTCAAAAAGCAAAGAAAAAAAGGAGATAGACACTAAGTGAAATGTTTGATCCTCTAATTTTAAAACCATGTCGTCAAAGAAAATGGGAAACTACTCAATGCTACATTTATTTATAAAACATTGTGTACTTATCTCCTAGATCCACAATAATATATATCAAACAGCAGAATTAAAGCTTATTTTAAAAAGTGAGGATGCTATCCCTTTGCTTTGCAATAGCTGCACCAGGTGTTTCGTATTTACCTGGGCTACTACTGCAGGAGCTTTTGTCAAAACCCTATCCAGCTGAAGACTGGAGAGCAGCCTGAAATAGTGACTTGACAAGAATTTCCTAACAAAACCAATGCAACACCCAGAAAAAGAGGCAGAATTCGGCTGGATACTAACAGGATTAATAAAGTGCTCAATATAGGATGGAGAACAACAGCCTAGGTAGAAGTTCTTTAGAAAAGTAAACAGAAGTCTCTCCTGGATCACAGGCTGAATTTAAGTCAGCAATGTCACATCAGCAAGACAATCATCATGCCAAGGCATACAAACAGGGGCACAGCCAGTAATTACATTATGCCGCCTTCTCCCCTCAACTGGAATACTGCTCCATTTGAGGTATTTCGGTGGAAGAACCAGCCACCTGGTATAAAGCTCAGGGCAGGTCAAAGAGCCTGGTCGGAGGTGCAGACAGAGCCCACAAAGTGTGAATGCTGGGGCTGTCCTGTGCAGGGACTTAATGATCCTTGTGGGTCCCTTCCGACTCAGGACATTCCATGATTCCATGATTCCACGCTGTTAACCATTTCTGTTTATTAGTACATCTGACCTGTAAATCATTGATGCAACTACTTCCTACATAGGATGCTGGTTTTCATTTAAAAAAATAGCGTAGCAGAAAGCCCATAATGCCAGGTTTTCTGGTGTTTTTAATAATTCCAATGATTGCTTCACAAACAGATGAAGCTTTTAGCCATTCCTGGTAGCGACCCAGTGGAACAGATCAAGAAATGTCTGAACTTCTATTCATTTTTGCAAAGTCACTGAAAATTTTAATATTTTTTCAAAAACTACTGCTTTAACAATATGTACAAAGCTACTGGTAACATTTATTTAATCCTCCACTGCTGCAAATTAACCACATCAAAGATGCACAGTTCCTGTGGGATAACTCCAGCAACGGGACATAAAAAGCAGAGCCAGCCAAAACTCAATGTCTTCACAAATGATACTGCGGTCCCCAAATAACAGAAATGAAGGGATCAGCTGGCAATGTGCACTCGCAACCCAGAAGGCTAACTGTAACCTGGGCTGCATCAAAAGAAGCGTGGCCAGCAGGGCTCTTGTGAGACCTAACTTGAATATTGTGTCCAGTTTTGGAATCCCCAGCATAAGGATATGGAACCTTTGGAGCAGGTCCAGAGGAGGCCACAAAGATGATCAGAGGGCTGGAGCACCTCTGCTATGAGAAACAGGGTGAGAGAGTTGGAGTTGTTTGGTCTGGAGAAGAGAAGGCTCTGAGGCAACCTTATAATGCTCTTCCAGTACCTGAAGGGACTCCAGGAAAGCTGGGGAGGGATGTTTCACAAGGGCAAGTAATGACAGGACGTGGGGGAACGGTTTTAAATTGGAAGGGGAAAAATCTAGATGAGACATTAGGAAGAAATTCTTCACTCTGAGGGTGGTGAGGCACTGGCACAGGCTGCCCAGGGAAGCTGTGGGTGCTCCCTCCCTGGAAGTGTTCAAGGCGAGGTTGGATGGGGCCTTGAGCAGCCTGGGCTGGTGGGAGGTGTCCCTGCGCGTGGCAGGGAGGGTGGAACTGGATGGGCTTACATTATTCTGTGATTCTACGATCATGGGAAAAGAGAATGGAAAGCAGTGCACTTCTGCATATGCTGGAGGTACTTCATACACTTCAGAGGACACCTCACCTCTAAGATGGCAACTTTAACACAAGCAGTGACTGTAGTTCAAGAAGCAGAGGACATGGGATAAAATGAAGAGAGCTTACACTTGCAGACTGGTAAGGACATTAGAAAAGTACCTATTCAAATAGGAACGGAACAGAATATTAAGCAAACTAAGTAACTGCTACGTTGTAAAGAAAGCAAGCAAAATCTTCTGTTTGCCAGTCTCTTGAGGCAACACGAGCATCCTCTCTGCTGAACCTTCTTTCCAAACAGGCATTCACTAGCAGTGAGATACACAAAGCTGGAGGAGAATTTATAAATAGCAAACGTTATGTACTCTGCACAGTCTCTTATTAGCTTGACAGTATTTTCACGTGACTGAAGAATGTCTCACCGACAGGCACCGAGATAAGGACAGTTCTGAGAGCAGCCATTAAGCTGCTTGAGCTCAGGGGGTGTAATGAAGCCTTTTCTGGCCAAGTAACTCCTGTGTGAAAACATCAGTTACCTTGCAAAATTGCTGCCATGAAAGATAAAGCCTTTGTCATCATAGCAGATAACTGAAGTGGCATTCCACCTTGTAGGATCCAAAATTTTTCAAGCTGAATCAAGCCTTGATATGGTTCCAAAATCAAACCTGTAGTTAACGTTTCATGGGAGAGCCCTGTCATGTACGTATCTGGTTGAAGTTTTTTTTGAAAGACACCTAAAACAATCTCATGGGAATTAATTTACTTCAGTTTTGGCACATGCAAGTAAGCATCCTGGAAAATTCTCTCTCATGCTGCTTCTCTGGATGTTTCTTCAAGTTCTCTCTAGAAATATTATGCATGAGTAGAAACTCTCCCTCACTGCCTTGAAAACTACTTGTGTTACATTTCAGATTTGCTGCTCTAGTTTTGACTTTCCCAACCCATAGTGCACATGTGTCAAACCCACAGCCCACGGGCCGAATCTGGCCTTCCACCTTATTTTATCCAGCCCAGCACCGTGTTTCTACTCGGCAGCAGCGCTGAACTCCTTGCCCCTACCCTTCTGCCAGCGCTGGTCACGTATGCAGCATGTGACGTGCGTTATGCTGCAGGAGCAGGAGAACGGCAGGAGCCGTGAGTCTGACACTCCTGCTATATAGTGACAAACAGTGTACTGGTCCCAAACAACGCATCAGTCAATCTCTATTATAGAACTGCATGAAAGATCTAATTCCATATCTGTGCAAAGACTGAAAAAAGCCTGAGGGTTGCTCCCTAAGGTATGAAATTATTTTGAATTGATGCTACATGCTTAAATATAAGCAACAGTTTTAGAACACTCGATGTTCCTATACATTTCTGCAGTTCACAGCACCTTCTCAGGGGAGAGGGGGAAGATGCTACAAGCCACACAACTTGTCCAAAAATAACCTAAACCAAAAACTTTGTAAGACAAAACTGCATCATCTTTTAATAACCTGACTCATTGCCAGTTGTAATCTGTGGATGCTGCAATGCAATACAGTAAGTTTATGTTCTTCCAAGTCATTCTGTTGCAAACCCAGGCACATTTCTTATCGTGTTATGCGCACCATCACAAGAAAATGACGCCCAAAAATGTTCCTATGATATTTCCTAGAAGTACAGTAGTTCAGTGGGCTCTAATGACTGCTAGAAATTACTATAGTAGAAGTATTTTGCATTTCATACAAATCTAGAAACAAAAGTATTGCGTCTTCACAGTTGGGCTTTTTACCCTTTCACAAATCATCAGTTAACAGTTTGGTTTTTACCTAATTCTACTTAATTTTGTGAGTTAAGACTGCTTTCAACAAGGCTTACACTAATTTTGCTCTCATCTTGTAAGAGTATGGGCATTTTTATCATTGCTAGCGTTTTGTTTGTGGGAATCATACCCTTTAGATACTTTTACAAGCCAAAAAACAATGGCTAGTCACTAAATATTATCGACTCTTATGGTTATAAACTGTTCTGAAAATACAGAATGTAATTTTATACTGATTTTGTTGCTGTGTAGGGACTCTCTAGCACCCACCTGCCTTTTTTTTATTATTTTAACTGCTTTATGCAAAAACACTGCAGGTTTTTTCCTTAGTAACTGGTACTGCTTGGATCTTGATCATCGGAAATTATCACCAAAAGGTACTACTGTACAAACTTCTATTATCCAGTATCAAACTATAATTATGTTTTGGTGCACTCCAACTGGAAAACCTCTTACATAAACACACCAGTTTATCACTTACTATAACAAAATAATCCTATTCACTCAGCTGTTCATCATGACACTGAAAAATCAACTCAGAAGAAACTGTGGCATCAGTTCACTCAGATTAAATGCAATAATGTCTTCTCATGTGGGCTGTGACAAGACTGAACATCGTATTTATATCAGGCCAGTTACTCTGATCCATCCTAATTCCATCAGCTGCTCTTGGCAGTGAAACTGTGTTAGTTGTAATATTATTATTGTCATTAACTCTTGTTGTTTGAGGTTTTTATTTTTCAAACAAGCTACACAGCCAAATTTAACATTGAAGATTTAATAAGATACACTAGGTCAGGGGTGCCGAACTCATGGCTCCCGCCCTTCTCCCGCTCCTGCAGTGTAATGCACATCACACGCTGCACATGTGACTGGCACGCTGGCACGAACACAGGGGCAAGGAGCTCAGCGCTGCCACTGGGTAGAAACAAGGTGCTGGGCCGGATAGAACAAGGTGGAGGGCCAGATTCAGCCCGCAGGCCATGAGTTTTACACCCCTGCACTAGATTCAAAGCAGTTAGGATCTCTAAATTCCCAAGACTCATGCAAATATTAAGGCAGCGCAAAGATTTCAAGAAGTTGAGAACTGATGGATCTATCTTCCTTCCATGGATATAGCTCCTCCAAGCTCTGTAGAAGCATGGGAACTGCTGCATGTGCCCAAGAATTATTTTCTTCTTCTGTGAGCTTGCAAAGATATTTAAATTGTGCTAGCTGTAGCCTTGCTTCTCACCAACTGTGTGCGGTGGAAAAAAGATAATCCTTGTTTGATAACATAAGAATTAATTCCTGCATTTCTTCCCAGCCTGCTTTGTAACTATGTATTTCCAACACTTCTTAAATAACAATGGATAGTTGCCAAAGAACATATAATTCAGAAAACACTTTTGCAGTACAGTTAATTTCCGAAATATATCCTTACATTATAGAGCAAGGTCCTTATTTTAAAGGCCTAACAGCATTACCACCAATAAGTATTCACCTGCCATACTTACTCCTCCTAGAATGGTTTTAACAGCTTCCTCATTGCTAGACACACTCCACAACAATGTGCACACCGCTGCTCCCATTTCTGTGCAATACTCTGCTTGCTGCAGGAGCTGCTGCTTGGCCTCATTCAGCTGCTGGCGGAGGTCTAGCTTCTCCTGAAATAGCGTAAGGAAATTTTGGTTATGCTTCATGTCAGCCAAATCACTTCCTTGGGCTGAGGGACAGAACAAGAAACAACATCATGGCCACATATGAAATGGGAAGGGTGGAGGGGGTGACAACTCACAGCAGTTGCAGATGCATACCTTCTCTCCTGAGCTAAATCTAAGTCCGTCACAGAGGCTGACAGTAACCAGAAGCCCGTCCACAAGGTCAGGCCAAGCGACCCACCCAGACTGAGTGGCACCTAGAGAAGGCTGATAGGAGACTCTGCTCCTCCTAAGCAAATAGCTACGTGTCTCTTACAGAGAGAAGGGATTTCAGCATCTAGAATCGCCTTTCCAGACACCTTACTAGAGATACTGGAAACATCTAGGAAGGGAGAGTTGTTTTGTTTTTCAAAACAGAATTCTGCCCTAGCCAATGTGGTAGAGTTGCTGGATACCTAGGATAAATACTGTTTGTCTCTTTCAGCTGTTTTCTATTGGTATATTCTACTGGTATTTAGAAATTAGGAAGAAATTCTTCACACTGAGGGTGGTGAGACACTGGCACAGATTGTCCAGGGAAGGTGTGGATGCCTCCTTCCTGGAAGTGTTCAAGGCCAGGTTGAATGTGGTCTTGTGCAGCCTGGTCTGCTGGGAGGTGTCCCTGCCCACGGCAAGGGGGGTTGGAACTGGATGGGCTTTAAGGACACTTCCAACCTAAACCATTCTATGATTTTATGATATTCTCAATCAGCAGTGGAAAAGCAAGGCAGAGTCCCTGGAAAAACACAGCTAAGGTCTGAAGTTCGAAGGGCCTTTCATACCCAGAAATCCCATGCACCACCATGCATCCACCACCTAAGTGAGATGCTTAGTGGTCCTTGGTACAAGGCATGAAGACAGAACAGAGCAATCCAACACAACCAGGACACAACTTCAATTTGGTAGTACTTTTTTCCAGTCACAAGGGAAGTTGGCCAGAAGAATACCATGAGATTATGTGTGATTCTAGGTCTCACTGTCATTTACCAATTGCCACACGGGTAGCAAAGCTGCTGCACGTCTCAGCTTAGAGCCAGAGCAGACAGTGAGATGAAAGCAGGGATACTGCACAGTGTGTGGTCTCTGAGGGTGAGAAGGGGCTCCCCACTCTCAGTGAGGTGGCACTAGACACTGCTGCAGCAAAAGATAAAGGCCAAGCAAGAAAAATGATGCTAACTCAAGCATTAAAAGAAAGAGAGGCAGTGGAGAGAGAGAATCACAGATCACACTATGTCAAAAGAGCAGAAGGATCTTGCTCTGCCCATTTTGTGGGCACGTGATTTTCAGATCCACTGCAGAAAGCACCCTCGCCAGCCCAGCCTGTCCTGTGTGTTTCGCCATCAGGATGAAGTCTGGGGAAATGAGAAGGAATTTTTTCTATGTCAATTCTGAAAGCAAGTAAACAGAACAAAACTTCTAACCATGTACTCTCATCAAGATTTTAAAATAAGTATCTTTGTCATTTTAGGGGTTTAACTTCATGTTTTCTGCTGAGGGTTTGGAAGGAATAGAAACAAACTCATCTGAAAATCCATGTAACGTGATATCAACCAGTGCAAAGCTGCCTGTACTCCGTTTGTCATCAATTACTTACCTACCCTCCTGTACCACACCTGACAACCTGATCTGCATTACTTTATCATGCTGCTAATGGAACACACAGACTAGGATTTGTAAAGTTCAAATTGAATTTATCGAACGGATTTCTGTGCAAATTTACTCTAGAGTCTCTTTCACCTTATAGTATAATATATGCAAAAGACTGATGCTTGCTGCTGATTCCGTAGGCACAGAAGTCCCAGGAAAAATATCTTATTTCTTAATGCTTTGATCATTTTTAAGCAAGTTAGCCAAATTACATTTTACAAAACTCACTGCCAGACATATCAGCTTTTCTGCCACCATGTGCATCAGGCATCCTCCTGTCTAACCCCTATATTCATAGAATCACAGAATGGTTTGGGTTGGAAGGGACCTTACAGATCACCCAGTTCCAACCCCCCTGCCATGGGCAGGGAGACCTCCCACCAGACCAGGCTGCTCAAGGCCCCATTGTCCCTGTCTTTCTATTCTGCACTGCCCTTGTCTTTGGAAAATGTATCTTTTAACACATTTCATTTGCATTTTGCATTTGGATGCCAATACTAGTAGTATAGTATAGTAAGACACAAAACTGTAATACTAAAGCTAGATCCCCCAACAAGGAAGCAAATGCTAGAGCTTTTAATAGATCAAAAGCAACATCAGAACAAAGGTACGAAGCAAGGAAAACAAAATAGTACATTCAAGAGCCAGGAAAATAAACGAAGCCTGCAAAAGCAAATAGCCCAGCTGCACACAAAACTCCTGAGAGTTCACATCACGAAGCAGTCACTGTGCTATGCAACACCACCACCTTCAGGAAAGGGTCAAGGCACAAGAATACAGCAGTGCTTAAGTACATAACTAGGCAAAGACAGACAAAGAAGACATTAGGAAGAAATTTAGAAGTTAGGAAGAAATTCTTCACACTTCAGGGTTGTGAGACACTGGCACAGATTGCCCAGGGACGGTGTGGATGCCCCCTCACTGAAAGTGTTCAAGGCCAAGTCAGATAGGATCTTGAGCAGCTTGGTCTGGTGGGAGGTGTCCCTGCCCATGGCAGGGGGGTTGGAACTGGATGGGCTTTAAGGTCCCTTCCAACCAAAACCATTCCATGAATCTATGATTAATAATACATGCACTACAATTTTTGCTCAGGTTCAGAAAGCACAGCAATTCCCCATCAGTGATACAGCAAGCACAGAAATTCTGGAATGCAAAATGTTGATTGATAGTCCCCTAAGAAAAAGGCACTGTTCAACTAGAAGATGCATTTATTTTATGTCCATTTCAGTGAATCACTTCCTCTTCCTTCAGAAGATAAATAGAAAAGAATTCAGAAACTATACGTAAGGATGCTTACAGGAGAACAGCAACCAAATGAAAAACACCATGCAAAGTGATCAACAGGAGCAAAAATCACACATACTCCGTCTTCTTTATCCCAAAGAGCTAAAGGATTTCACAATGTACATAAGCAAAATGCACTCAGACGAATACACCTCTGCAGGAAGCAACAGGAGACACTTAGACAACCAGTGTACATTGCACTACAGCAAAAATACGGAAAGAAGAGCTATGATTAGGAACACCAAGACAACAACTGATCTCAGTAAACTATCCGTGCTTTAGCTAAAACTGTCATCCAAAAGACATCACAAACCTAAAACACCTGCCGTTTATTTTCCAGTATTAACATGAATAAATAATGGTATCCAGTTCAATAACAGCTAAAGTAGCAACATTAAATCTGAGATTTCACCCTGGATGCTTATACAACTAAAGACCTGGGTGCACAGTAAAGTTAACCAAGTATCTACTGACAAACTGCAACAGCAATCCCAGAAGATACTTATTTGGAAGTAAGGAATATCTAGATAGACAAATTTATGGTTGGACTTAATGACTTTAGAGGTTTTTCTAACCTTAATCATTCTATGAACCATTCCATCATACTCGACATTCATACCAAACATCATTCCAGAAAGACTTGTCCACACAGATGTGCCCTCATGCTGCATGTCTAAACTCTTCATTTATTCCTTTTCAAAAATGAAATCATTTCTAGAGATTCATCTGTCTTTGTACAACCCCAATGCTGGCAGACACTAACTCTAGAACCCCGACAAAGCTCCTGCTGACTATAGCTTCTGATAGCAATCACCTCCAAGGAAATGAGCTTTTGCAGCAAATAAACACACCTCACACCTTTCAGAAATTGAGCCACTAGCCTGTGTGATCCTATTTGAACCCCAACAGCTTCACAGAAGACCCACAGTTTGAGAAGTCACGGTCTTTGGTATTCCTTCATTGTTAAGAATCTCCCCTCTCACATTTGCTAAATACAATATTGACAGAGCAAAAGGAGCCCTGTAACTGTGCGTTGACTCACAGCTGTACCTGGCAACTGGATCAATAGATGCATTGAGAAAGACTATTAAAACTAAACAAAGCCACACAGCCTACTGCGAGCCAAAAGAGAAGCTGGTTTACTTTTGTACATTGCATTGCTTACATTATTGTCTACTGTCCTCTTTGAAAACATGTCTTATTTACACAAAATTCAAAAGAACTGATTCTGCGAAGGACCTTTTGATGCCAGCCTCACCACAAACTTTCTGACTATTGAATGTCTTATTCCATCACGTTAATATAAACAAAACCTAACATTTGATTTTTAACTTTATAGAGACCAAAATGAAACCCATAAGGCAAGGGTGTAAAACTCAGCTCCTGCCATTCTCCTGCTCCTGCAGCGTAACGCACATCACACACACTGCACACGTGACTGGCGTGCTGGCAGGAGCATAGGGGCAAGGAGCTCCATGCTGCTGCCATGTAGAAACAAGGTGCTGGGACAGATAAAACAAGGTGGAAGGCTGGATTTGGCCTGCAGGTCCCAAGTTTGACACCCCTGCCATAAGGTAACCCCATATAACATCACCTCACACAGTACAGAAGGTAAGAAATCTAAGCAGTCATGCAAGAGTTTTGTACCAAAGTAGGAGACCGACTGTCAGTTGGAACCTCTATTTGTATTTGAATGAATACTTTTTGGTAATGCAACATATTATATTTTGTCTAGTTATAACACTGACCCTTTTGCTCTACACATATGAAGGGGAAAAAAACATCAGTTATGAACTTACCTGTAGGTAATTTACTCATCACCTGACTACATGAATAGAAATCCCAGATTGCTTCTCAGGCTGAGGATGTATTTTGTGACATGAACATGAAAAAATGATCACTACTGCTTTAATTAAAAGTCAGGCACTCAGGTACCAGTATTCTGACAGCACATCTACCTTCTTCTCTCTCATGCAATCTGCCTGAGCTGTTTCCAGACGGGCTCTGAAGTGCTCACAATCCATTTTCAGATGCTCTACTTCCTCCTCCTTTTTCTCCATGTCTGTGATAGGATAAATCAGATAAACAAAGTAATAAGTTATGATCAGCGGGTTTGCACTACAGAAAAAATAATCAGCTACAAGCAATTCTAAGGAGGTGGCCTAACTATTTAGTTGTGTTAGATCACCTCCTCGTGGACAAACTGGTATATCCCAACTTGTCACATTTCAACAGATCTCAAACTAAATGAATATGATGTGTTTCTGATTTAGAACAGGGAAAGACTGAAAGAATCACATCTAGCTGTTAAATACCATGTGCCAATAAGATATCATCCTGGAACTGAGCTCCAGGTCCTCAGAGACTGTTAAAAATTCACTCTATTTTTTACTTTGTTTTCATGATGGTTTTCACGTATAGCATCTTTGAAATTCAGTAAATACAATGAAAAATCCAATAAAAAGTATACCAAGATCGAGTGTTTCAATCTACAACGTACAAATTATATGAAGAGTAAGAAAGAAATGCAACTAGTCCAAAGATTTTAAATTAATGTTTATAAAATAACACATTATAAACTATTTAAACATTATTTCATATGAAAAGTATATTTTATAGTTCTCTTAAAAAATTAATCTCTGATGTTTCCCAAAAAACATTCTGATTTAGACACTTTATTTTAGTGAATGGAAACCAAGTTAAAAGTATTAACATTTTGAAATGGTGATGTCTGTTGAAGGATATTTCTAACAACTGTTATGTATTTAGTTTAAAATGTTGTAACTTAATTTAAAAAACATGGTTCTGGATGTTTAGTATTTATATGGAAAAAAGGAAACACATTTAAGTAATTCCAAAAAGTAATGTCCAAACAGCATCTACTGCAACCTTGGTTAGCTTAAAAAACAAGTTATTCCCCACTACAAGTGCCATAACCTTGACCATGAGAGTATGGTCTACAGCTTAATACACTTCAAATACTTCCCCTTACATATGATCAATATTTTTTTATGTATTTACCAAAGACAATATCAAATTCAATCAAGAAAGATAATATCACTTTAAAAACCAGTCCTTATTATACAAAGAGTTAGATTCACAGTATGACAGTATCATAAGGTAGGAAAAGACCTTTGAGATTGAGATTCCAGCACTTTATTCAGTAATTCTACATTTTTCCAAAATAAATTCCTTTCTTTAGTGGTCCTAATTGACAAAACGTTATCATCTCAAATATATACACATTGCTTTGAGTAGCAGGTACAAAAAATGTAATCTAGCCACAAACAGCTTTTCTAAAGAGGTAGAAGAACACTTAAACCCAGCACTTCGATGATTCTAAGCCATCAACACTGAGACTTTTTAAAAGAAATCAAGGAGGCAAGGGTCCACTTCTAGGAAATCTATGTGTACCAGGCCACACTCTCCAAGCACGCAGTTCTTTTCAACCTGCAAACCAAATAAAAAGAATGAAGGGAGGAACGGGTTAACTGAGCTTTTGAGGAATAACTCTGGTCAGTGGTAGGAAACTTACTTTCCTTTCATCAAGGAATGAAGATTCAGTCTCATGGATTTATTGCTATGTGGGCATTAGTCTTAGATAGTCAACAGAAAAGATGCCTTGAGCAAGAGCAGGGCATGCTCTGCTCATCAAGAGAAGACCAAGAAAATGTTTATCCTTGCCACGTACCCAACTCCCAGTGAAAACTTCTCTTGCTGCAAAGAAACAAGCTCTCCTGAATTAGAAGAATCAATTCCAGCCTTTGAGAGGATGGATCCACCCCAAATCCAGTATCAGCACAGCCAGTACACACACAAAGATGTCACATCGTTCACTGGCAAACTTCAAAGGTCCTGGAAGCAAAACCGAACCAGAAGAAGGTGAACAGCATTTACTGAGTGTTAATACAATGCCACCCATTATATCTTTGGAAGTCCTCCAGATAAAAGAAGGATGTGTCAACCTTCTCTAAGGTATCATCATGTTTTATGTCAAGGGAAACTAGACCGAAGTCCATTCTAGAAGGGAAAAAAGGACTAATATTGGAAGTGGATGAAAAGAGACCTACTTCTAGCTGTGCCTCGTTCTTGGAAACTCCCTGTGTTATGTTCAGTCAGCTCTCCCAGCTGTGTACTCTCTTGCTCTGAAGAGAATTCAAGCTTGGATGCACAGTCCCAACATTTGATGACCTCTGGACACATGGCAGCATAATGGGTAGCAGACAATTTGCTGACATTGAAGATGAAGCCATGATGACAAATCCTGCACGCCACGGTTGAGTAGCACACAGGGAAGCCTGACAGGTTCTCCCACCAGCTGCAAGACAGATTCCTCCCTTCTAACACTAAAATCTTGAGGCTCAATCTTGGCTTCAGTGAAGAAGCAGCTTTCACTGCCAGCTTGGATGAGCAAGAAATATGAAATGGTATCCTTATCCAAACAGGAAATTTATAACTTTATCCCTGCACTAGTGAATTGGACTCTGGGAAGAAGTGGCATTTGCCCCTGAGAAAGACAGCAGGTTCAAAAGCAGAACAAGGCAATGTGCACACGAAAGAAAAGGAGGCCCAGGTTCCAGGCCTTTTCAGGTGGGCTCATTCTCATCCATGCTGCAGGTCACACCAGATTTTTTGGACCAGAGACCTAATCTCAAAGCTCTGGGATGTGGAGAACTGAGTACAGTTTACAGTAAATTCCAACAAGTGATGAATTGCAATTCTACATATCCAAATGCTAGATTAATATTGAATATAATACTTAACATTTCTCCAGTGGATCCAGTTCCACTAAACATATACATGATAATACAGAAAACTTGTGGAACTATTTTTCCAAGTGGAGCCAAACAGTCTTCCTGAGGACAGTAAGAATAAAACAGACATTTCTTTTTGAAATGAACAACTACGCTGGCCAAAAGCCTTAGTTAAGACCATGACCCCAGTCTGAAAAGTAGGTGTTGGCTGCATTGACCATTATCAGCTCAGATCTCAGATACCACCTGTGGGATGCTCCCATAGCAAATGGATATCCTGCTGACCTTGATACACAAGTGAAACACGCAGAGATCTCACGGATCCCTAAAACTATTTTGAGACTCCCATCAGTTTTACAACTGAATGGGCCAGAAGTGTTGAAATTCTCCAACTATAACCTGCACTTCTTGAAGAGCAAGAAAACCTGCTAAGCACTTCATGTTTACAATACTTAGAAAACTGCAGTAGCCGACCAAAGTCTATAGAGATGTATAAATCACTCACTAGTTTCTGTAAGATCAACATGAAAAAACATCTCTCCTAGCTGCCAGGACTCTTGTAAGCTTCATACACCAATGCCAAGAGACTGCAGTAAACAGCACCAGAGAGCTCACCACTCTTAGAGAACTGCTTGTGTCCTTGTGATGTCCAACTTTTAATGAACTGTATGCTCCACAGCCTCCTTTCAGTCTGCTTTATTGCACGCTGCAGAGGTCCGAACAGACTGGAGTATGAAAAATCACCACTCGACTTGTCCAGCTGCAGGGGCAAACAATGGCAAGAGCCTGAATAAAAACTCAAATGACCTCATTAACGGCAAGAGAAATCTCCACTGTGGGGATACACTCAACCAGAGTTCAAAGGCTGACTCAGCCTCAGGTACATCTCCAAAGGACCTGGCTAGAGAGCAGAACATTTGAGGGAAAGTCCTAAAACGGCCATGTTGATGTCACAAACCTATTACTGGAAGGTCTCGTAAGGTCTCCGTGATGCCTGCCACAAGAAGCATAAGAAGAATCAGTGAGAGAAATCTCAAGATTAAGCACCGACAAAAGTAGGTAAAACAAGGACCTGACTAGCTGAGGATCTTGAATACTTAATGCAACTGGAAACAGTCCTTGATGCCCTCCAATAGAACAAAGGGAACATTTCTAGATCCTATGTTACTTTTTGAGACACAGATGACATCTTGACTTGCAGCAGGAGAGGTGGTAGAGCCTTGTCATCTCTGATAGGCACTAAAGAATCTTTCCAAAGTGGATCACTGAGGCAGCCAGAAGCTCTGCCCCGATATATTACCTGGTATCAGAGGCAGCCCTTGAGGCTCTTACCTTACTCTTTATTAACTAGCTATTACAAATTAGTTTTCAATTAATCACTGGAAAGTCTAGAAGAGATACACTCTCTATAATCTGTCTCAGTGCTTGTCCCATGTCTTTTCAGACAAAACCAGTTCCTAGGAGAAGAGGTGACTTGTACGGCTCTTTGTAACCTACAGACTAAGGATGGAGCTAACTCAGATTTGGTCCTGATGGCACGTTGGGAGTGGTGCAATTGTTGAAGAATAATGTACAGAGAATCACAACACTGAAAAAACAGACTTTGGAGACAGCAGAAAAAAGACCTTTCTAACAGAGAGTCTTCCAACATTTTTTTTCATTATTATTATGGATATTTATGGCAATAAAAGCATACAAGCTAAAAAACAAGACAAGCTAAATAAAATTATCTCTTCCTTTAACTTTCCATTCACAACTATTTACGTTTTTTGCTGTGCATCTGAAGTGACATTTTGACAAATAGAATACTTTCTCAAAGAAGAGTCACCTTTTTCCTGATACAGCTTCCCTTACTGCCCGAACTAAGCATGTTTCTATCTGTAGTAAAATATTTTTAAAGACTAATCTGACGCGTCTAATTATTTCCAACAGAGTTTGTAATTTACTTCATTACAAACATTACTTTACTGAAACAGACAATTGAATGTCATAGTTTAATTTGGAATATCTCCACAAACTCTACAACTATTCGTAAGGGCATGGCAGTTTGTTCTAAGTAGATTTGGCATAAACTATGATAACTTGTAGCATGGTACTACTCACTTGATTCAACAGCATCCAGTTTCTGGAATGTCCCCAGGATGTCCCCATTTAGTATTTTGGGTAAGAAATCCCGCAATTGCATAACCTCGGTTGTGAGCCTTTCCAAATCCCTCCTTCTGATTTTAACAAATTCCTCTTTGGTCTCAGACTTCTGAAATAAAAAGTCAAACAAACAAACCAACAATCAACCAAAGACATTGTTACAGCCCTGCAATGCCTTCTCTCGGACAAAAATATTTCTCTGTATTACACGATTTCAGAAACTCATAACCTTCCGAGGCAGAACTATCCAGTAATAATTAAGCCCAAAAGTCCCTGAGACAAATTTTTTGACTGTAATCTAACTTTTGCCACTCTAAACTAAATGCAAATCTCTCTGCATCTGTTTCTTTCTACTGTGTGTGATGCACCTCTGAATGTGGTAAAAATTAAAATTCACATTTTAAAATATTAACAGCTATGCATATGCCAAGCTACTGTTTTGAGACTGTTGTAAAGCACAAAATGTAACTCCGTTTTTTAATTGATTCAGGTATCTGCAAGGTCCTCTGTCACCTTGCTAAATTACAACAGCTCTTTCAACGCAGATTGTATTTTTTTGAAAAGAATTTGTCTTCTGTGAGAAGCAAAAACTATTTTCAACCCAAATCCCCATAAAAGTAATTTAATTTCAAGTTAAGACAAAAAACATTCACTAGTTTCCTCAAAATAACTAAAATAACACCGTCCAATAGAATGTGCATTAATTTTAAAGTTATACAGAAATTTCTGTACCAAGCCACTCCTAAACTCCAATTTTGGATGCATGTACATGTGCACACTGCTATATCTTAAAAAGGCTACCATAAACACACAGACATAAAGAAGGCTTAACTTCCTTTGCCTAAAACATTATCTAATGTGTTTTCACAACACAAAATTATACCGTATCTTAGTACTGTTTGGCACTGCAGTGAGAATGGTGCAGAAAAAATGAGATCCCTTATGTATCACATCTCCTTCTTCCAGAGGGAAGTGAGTACTACCAAAACAACACAAGGAACAATCTCCTACAGGTACAAAACATGACACCCCCACCTTCTTCTTTAGACCACCTGCATCAGACAAATGAAAGTCATTATCAGTGGTACAGATAAGGCTACCCTGGCACTGCCATCCTTTCCAATCACTTTCTACAATTCTCTCTTTTCTCTTCCCTACTTCCTCAGGTAAATATTTCCTTGAATTTTTGCTTCCTACTCTTATTTCTTTCCCAACTTTCTTTCAAATCCAGATAGCCTTCCCAGCTTTCTTTCAAAGGCCAGTTGCAGCTTTCCCAGGTCAGATGCATCAGAGCTGCAATAAAGGTATGGAAAAAAGATTTTATTTTAACTTGAATTGTATGCTCGTAAGTTGCATTTAGGAAGTGCTTCTGACAGAGTCAGTATGACCAAGTACCACCACATTACATGATTCAAGAAAAAAACAACCCATTTAGGTCTCAAGAAAGTATGACAAACACATGGCAACAGGGCTCAACAGAAGAATAGCACCTGCATGTCAGCACACGGGAAGGATAGAGAGACAACTGAGTATGGCTCAAAATTATGGAGCACAACTTGGTAGTGGCATAAAAATAGCTCTGTTCACTAGCAGAAGCTAAATAAAAATAAAATACATGACTGAAGTACTGGAATTGAAATATGAAACATACAGTAAGAAAAAAAAATCTTATATTCTGTTCCTGCTGTAAACACTTCTTTGCAACACTGCAGGTCCAATCATAGACTCATAGAAAGGTTTGAGTCCGAAGGGACCTTTAAGCCCATCCAGTTCCAACCCCCTGCCATGGACAGGGACACCTCCCAGCAGACCAGGCTGCTCAGGGCCCCATCCAACCTGGCCTTGTACACTTCTAGAGAAGGGACATTCACAGCTTCCCTGGGCAACCTGTGCAAGTGCCTCACCACCTTCGTTGCGAAGAATTTCTTCCTAATGTCTAATCTAAATCTTCTCCTTTCCAGGTTGAAGCCGTTCCCCCTTGTCCTGTCACTACTTGTCCTTGTAAAAAGCCCCCCCCAGCTTTCCTGTAGCCCCTTCAGGTACTGGAAGGCTGCCAATAGGCGAGTTTCATTTTCTCTGCTGAAACAGCTACTCAACATTGCCCCCCACTACAAAAGGGTGTTGAAAGCAAATAAGAGACAATGGAGAGCAGTAGTTTTCTGTTCAGCACCTTCCACTCACTAATGGGGAGTGACTGGATGTAGGAAATTTTTACTTTGGTCCAGACAGACCTCTCACGCAACTGTCAAGTTATACTTATATCCCTTTGCTGACAACCTGTACCATCTGAATCCCTCCTTCCTTGCCTGGCATGGGCTGAGCCGGGCAGAGATCCCAGCCAGCGGTGAACACTCAGCAGAGAATCTCCACCTTTCTCACTCTTCTCCAACGGTCCCCGTTCCCCACTCTCCAACAGCCAAGGATGCCTCCAGCATTGCTCTGCACAGCCCCCACCACGCTCCTCCCTTACACAGGCAGGGTCTCTCCTCGCCCACAGGTGCACTAGGAGCCAATGCTGTGTCCGCCACTGCAGCCACAGATGCCATGCTCCAGAGGCCAAGCTCTTCCATGCCTCACACAGCCAGATCCCCTGCACTGCACTCCTTGTCCCACCACAGAGCTCGGTTGTACAGGCCCCACCATCGCTCCCTCAGGACCTCAGCAAAGCCTAGGGGACAGCGTCATCCCACACACAGCTTCCCCCCCTCCTCTTCCATCATCTCCTCCTTCTCCATCTCCTTCTCCTCCATCTCCCCTCTCCTCTTCCTTTTTCTCCTCCTTCTCCTCCTCCATCTTGCCCTCCTCATCCTCCATATCATCCTCCATCTCCTGCTCCTCCCTCATCTTCGCCATCTCCATCTCCACCATCTCCACCATCTCCACCATCTCCACCTCCATCTCCACCATCTTGATCTCTACCATCTTCATCTCTACCATCTTCATCATCTCCATCTCCATCATCATCATCTCCATCTCCTCCTCTGCAGACGGCAACCCCCTACCCCGACCCCGGGGCGGGCAGGGGCAGCCCCGTACCCCGGGCCGCGCGGGACTCGGTGCTACCTGCGCGTCGCCAGCGAGGCCACCGCGACGCCGCATGGCGCCAAGCGCCTCTCCCTGCCTCGTGGGTGACAGTGCGGGAGGGAGGTGGGAAAGCAGGAGGGAGGCGGGCAGGGCCCGCCCGTGGCGTCACTGGCCCCGCCCCTGGCGGCGGCCCTGCCCACCCCGCCGGCGGGACGGGCGGTGCTTGGAGCCGGGGTTCGCCCCGCCCCAGCCCCGGTGATGCTGAAAATGAGGGTGCAAATAGACTGTGTAACTCGTTGTAGAAAGCAGCGTCCTTTATTTCAGCGCTGGGCGTGTGAGGGAATGGTTTCCATCAATTCTGTGTGACGAGACAGGAGCTGGGACAGAATGTATGTCCCACTTGGCATCGTGGAATGGTTTTGCTTGGAAAGGACCCTAAAGCCCATCCAGTTCCACCCCCCTGCCGTGGGCAGGGACACCTCCCACCAGACCAGGCTGCTCAGGGTCTTGAACGCTTCCAGGGAGGGGACACCCACACCTTCCCTGGGCAACCTGTGCCAGTGTATCACCACCTTCAGTGTGAAGAATTCTTCCTCATGTCAGATCTAAACCTTCTCTTCTCCAGGCTCAACAGGCCCAATTCTCTCAGCCTGCCCTCATAGCAGAGATACTCCAACCCTCTGATCACCTTTGTGGCCTCCTCTGGACCCGTTCCAACAGTTCCATATCCTTCTTGTGTTGAAGATTCCAGAACTGGACACAGTACTCCAGGTGAGGTCTCCCAAGAACAGAGTACAAGGGGAGAATCCCCTCCCTTGACCTGCTGGCATTGCTTGTTTTGATGCAGCCCAGGACACAGCTGGGCTGCAAACGGGCATTGTTGGCTCATGTCGAGCTTCTCATCAATCAGCACCCCCAAGACCTTCTCCGCAGGGCTGCTCTCAAGCACATCTTCCCCCATTCTGTATTGAAACCGCAGGTTGCCCCAATCCAGGTATAGGACCTTGCACTTGGCCTTGTTGAACCTCAGGAGGGTCACCACCCGCAAGAGGTGGGTGCAAGCTGACACCCCTGCAGCACCTCTAGCAGCCACCACAGGGACGTGGCTGTTATACAAAAAGCAGCTATTATTACAAAAAGTGGTATATTTTGATTTAAGCCAAAGCCGAGTTAAGTTTCATTTCAGTAACTGTATTTTTTGAAAGTCGCACAGAATGTCCCCGACAGCACATTTTCTTATAGCGTGTTATTTTCAAACAGCGTTTTCCCAGACACTGTTCAGAGAGAAATGATAACGCCTTGTGCTCAGTATGGTCTGTGCTGAACAGAGGTGTCTTCTCTCATCACCTCTGTTTGCAGTCTTCCCCCATTGAAATGCAAGGTCAGAGCAGGCTCCAAAGCTCCAAATAGCAGAGATTGGGCTGTTGTGAAGTTCATAATAACATTAAAATCAGTACTTGGAAAGTAACAGAATATGCCTAAGATTTCTGGGAAAGTATCCACATTCTGTCCCAGCTCTTGTCTCCTTACGCATGATTGAGAGAAATCGTTCTCTCATGTGCCCAGCACTGAAATAAAGAATGCTGCCTTCTAAAATTCCAAACTGAGTCTTGAAGAGATTGGGAGGGACATTTTACAAGGACAAGGAGTGATAGAACAAGGGAGAATGGCTTTGAATTGAAAGGGGGAAGATTTAGATCAGACATTAGGAAGAAATTCTTCACGCTGAGGGTGGTGAGGCACTGGCACAGGTTGCCCAGGGAAGCTGTGGGCACCCCCTCCCTGGAGGTGTTCAAGGCCAGGTTGGATGGGGCTGGAACAACCTGATCTGCTGGGAGGTGTCCCTGCCCATGGCAGGGGGGTGGAACTGGATGGGCTTTAAGGTTCCTTCCAGCCCAGAATATTCTGTGATCCTATGATTCTGGAGAGATTTATACCCATGTGTGTGAGTGGGAATTATCTTCTTTCCCAGCTCCTGTCTCGTTACGTGTGATTGATGGAGATCATTCTGTCACGCGCCCAGGGCTGAAATAAAGGAAGCTGCTTCCTAAAACTCCAAATTGGCTGTCGGACAGTTTATTCGCGTCCATTTTGCCTGACCCGGCCGGGGCCGCTCCGTTCCCGCCCCCTGATGACAGCAAAAGGGGCGACGAGCAGGCGGGTGACGCCATCAGTCGGGTCCGAGCTCGGCGCGGCGAGGACGGGACGGGACGGAGAGGGAAAGGAAAGGGAGAAAAGAGAAGATAAGAGAGGCGGGAAGGAGAGAGGTGATGGCTCCCGCCGCCGTGCAGCCGCCTGAGATCCAGTTCGCGCAGCGCTTGGCCGCCAACGAGAAGCGCATCCGTGACCGCGCCGTCAAGAAGCTGCGGGGCTACATCAGCGCCCGGACCCAGCGCCCCGCCGGTGCGGGCTGCGGGGGCGGTACCGGGGCTGCGGGGGCTGCTGCGGGGGTTGCTGCGGGGGCTGCCCGGAGGCTGCCGGAGCGGTACCGGCGGGGCGGGCAGCGGGACGGGCGGTGTTGCGGGCGGGGGTGGGGAAACACGTGCGGCGGGAGCCATGCCCACATCCCACTCCCAGCCCGGTCCCACAAAGCGGGGCCACCTCCTGTAGGAGAGGGTTGGCATTTATTGGTTGATTGAGGGGTTTTGTCTTTAATTGTTTTCTTGATTGATTTTAATTTTTCACTTTTAAGCGTGTATTTTGTCACAGGACGTGTTCAAGGCCAGGCTGGATGGGGCCTTGAGCAGCCTGGTCTGATGGGAGGTGTCCCTACCCTTGGCAGGGGGTTTGGAACTGGATGGGCTTTAAGGTCCCTTCCAACCCAAACCACTCTATGATTCTCTATGCACTACTGTGATACTCTGGCAAATCATTCGAACATTCTGATGTTGTTTCTGGTTAGTCTGGAATTGAGGCTTGGGAAGTTACTTTGCACACCAAGGCTGAAGGAGGCTGTTTGGGATTGAACTTGAGCATCACAGAAGTGCCCAAGAGGTTCTTCTCGAGGTCAGATATGAAGCGGCAGATGCATTGGGTTCAAACACGTAGGTCTTCAGCCTTCACGCAATCCAAACCATTCTGTGTTTCTGTGGTCCTGCAGGCACCGAGCACTGCGCCAGCATCCCCTAAACCAGGGGTGACACATTCAGGGCTCCCACCGTTCTCCTGCTCCTGCAGCATAACGCGTGTGACACGCTGCCCACGTGACCAGCACTGGCAGAAGCGTAGGGGCAAGGAGCTTGGTGCTGCCGCTGGATAGAAACAAGGTGCCAGGACAGATAAAACAAGGTGGAGGGCTGGATTCAGCGTGCGGGCCTGGAGTTTGACATCCCTGCCCTAAAGGTTCCTCACCCAGGAAGCCTTCCCACTGTTGGGTCTCAGGGAGGGTCTGCTTGCTGTGGGGAGGGAGGTTTTGCTGGCAACATGAACCTTGCCAGGGTGGGAGTGGTGTCGCTCACATGCTCTCCTTCCCAGGAATTATAAAATCATAGAATGGTTTGGTTTGGAAGGGACATTAAAGCCCATCCAGTTCCAACTTCCCTGTCATGGGCAGGGACACCTCCCACCAGACCAGGCTGCTCAAGACCCCATCCAACCTGGCCTTGAACACCTCCAGGGAGGGGGCCTGCAGCGCAGAAGCCAGCTGGATCCTGGGCTGCATCAAAAGAAGTGTGACCAGCAGAGCGAGGGAGGTGATTCTCCCAGGTCTATGAAGGATTTATGAAATTCGCACTGAAATGTGCCCATATCCTTAGGGATACTCGAGAACAGGAAAAATGGCAACAATTTTGATGATAGCAATGTCAAAACAGCATAACTCTCAAACAGAAGTGCCAACAAGGCCTGCATTAAAGTATGATATCTTCAGTTGGTGGTTCTAACATCCAAGCTCCCACACTGTGCACGGGGACAGAGTTTCAGTGCAAGCTCTAAAACTAAAAACTTTCTCAAGGTAGCTTTAAGGTAAAGAAGGTTTTCAGTTTTGCACGCTGTAGTTGGTAATATATAGATTTAGGTTTTAAAATACACTTGCCTGAATTTGCCACCTGTGGATGGTGATGGCAGGGCGTGTAAAGTTGAAAAATGGAAAACACAATCTTGAAACTACTTTTTGAGTGACTAGGATAAGAAGTTTACTCTAAAACCATTTTTTGATTGGGGTCCGTTTGACAAAGAACTGCCTAGGACACTTTTTAAAGCCCTCTGCATATGGAAAGCAACCCCATGGAAGTCCATGTTCCTCAGACAGGGAAGAACTCCTGAGCCTTCTTTATAGGCAGCAGGTGACAGCTTCTGGGTATAACTCTGATGTCTGATGCCTCTGTAGAGTTAGTGCTGCATGTGAGGTTAAGCCTGCTTCTTAGTGCTACATGTGTAGCATAGAATTCTGTTAGGAAATATTATTAATTTTAATATTTCAATGAGTATTAAATCAGTGAATTAAATTGTTTCATATTTAATATTACTGCCAAATCTAAGTTAAATCTATAATTAATGATTAATATTACTAGACATATTGCTTCCTATGTAGCATTTTGTGTATTTTCCTTTACTCAACTCTGCTTCCTTTCTTTTTAACCAAGTGTGACTCTAGACGATTTAAATAATTTGTTTCCAATTTTTTGTCTGAGTGAAGAATGAAGCAGTAGTGATAATGGCTTTCAAATGGCGTAGTTCGAGGAGGAGGAGGTAATCAATTTAGATCCAGCACTGGGTCTCAGACTTTTTGATTGGCAGACCTCTAAAAATTTTTCAAAAGCCACAGTGATCTTTTTGGAACAAATTTAAACTTACTGAAAGTGATTACATTTTTTCAAGTGATTTATCTTGAAATTACTTGGGAGTACTTAGTAGGCCATAGTTTGAAAATAGCTGTAGTAGGTTATTCTGGCTACCTTGTGACAGTATACTGTTACGATTTTACTTCCCTGAAATGTATTTGATGTCATGAATAACCCAGTTTTTAAAACGTTCTTGAGCGACTATTACTGACAGTAAGATTTTATTTTCCACATAGTACTTTCCTTCTGTAATGTGTGATTTTGATTAGAATTTGAATTTTTATACTGCCAGTAATGAAGTATTCTTTGCTGTTAAAATTCAGGTGAATCTGTATCTCAAGACTAACTGTAATGAAAGTATTTTCATTATAGTTGCTCAGTCTCTTTGATTATACATTTTAATATAGAAATAAATGTGCTGACTGCTTAAAGTTTATTCTATCAGAACCAGCCCCTAGGAAGGAACAAAACAATTGGTAAACTGGAACTTTATTTATGAACAAAACACCTCCAAGCAAACCCAAAAGCCATGTCAGTTGTGTTTGGGGATTTGCACATCGCCTCTCTTGCAAAATTAGATATGATGTCCTTGTTAAAAATACCTTTCAGACTCAGTGCTAAAAATATGCCAGAGAGATTTATCAGAATTATCTTGGTGTTCATCTCATCTGGGATTTCTTTGAAATATTTGTTACTTTGGTACAAGGTAGAAGCTCAGAGTCATTGAATTACTGAACTAGGGCAAGTTGCCTTCCAGTTAGTGTGCTTACAGAGGAACTAATGTTTACTTAAGAGAGTATGAAGAAAGCAAGGAACAGAGGGGACTACAGGAAAATATTTTGGTGGAAATGCAGATTTTTTGTTTTTCATTCAGACTTCTTCTGTATTGTAGGTGGGTTCAGCCAGGAAGAACTGCTAAAAATATGGAAGGGTCTGTTCTATTGTATGTGGATGCAGGATAAACCATTGCTACAGGTACGTTAATGTGTTTTATATTTGTTTGAGTGGGTCTCTTCTATAATATACTATAGGGAAATACTAATTTAGAATAGTGAAAATGAGCTTAGTGAGTTTTACTCAGTTTTTTTCTTCTCCTGCTGCTTGTATGTGATGTGCATGAGAGGTGACTGTAACTCAGTGATCCTCACCACATGAACAGAAGCCCAAATGGCGTTATGTTTGGAGTCCTCTGAATGGCAGGTGTAGCAGTTTACCTTCCAAAACCAGAACTGAAATATATGCCATTATGAAGTGCATTGGTTTGGTGGAACTAAAGCAGTAACACTGGGTTACCCTTAACTTCAGCTACAGCACATGTGCAGCTTTTAATTACCCTCATTTGAAAGTTTCACACTTCCTCTTCTTTTGTTAATTCAGTGACACTTCCTCTGCTGCCACTTTTCGCTATTACTGACTTTTGTCAACTGCTACGAGTTTGTCTCCTTCCTTTCAAAAGATACCAGTTTTGGAGTGCCAGATCTCAGAAACCTCACTTAAACAGTTTTCAAATCACTTGTTTGTTTGCATGAACAAAGTTTATCTCATACATAGCACAGAGAGCTCCACCTACAATTAAGCTATATGAAAACAGTACCCCTAAAGTTGTACATCATTTCTTAATTCACATACATAGAATTTTCCCCCCCGATTTAATTTTTTCTGCTGTGAAAAACATGATTTGTGCAGAGATCTGGTAAAATGAACAGGGCTTGATACCCTTGAATCTTCACTTACAACTGGCCTAATCCCAGTGGAAGGATAAGTGCAGTACTACAGCAGCTGTTAATAGTATTTTTAATTTTGAGAACTGTTTCATGATAGTCATACTTGCTGCTTTCTCATTGTGTGTTTAGTGAGGAGACCAAGCTCTGAAACATGCTATACTAACTATATTTATTTACTTCTAGGAGGAACTTGCAGACAATATCTCACAGCTTGTCCATGTTTTTCAGAATACAGAAGCTCGTAAGTACTGTTTCATTATTTGATTCTTTTTAAGGTACTTTTATCTTCAGTGATTTTGAGGCCACTATCACGGTGCCAGAATAGCGACAGTCAGATAGAGGTGCTGGTTTGGTTTTTTCTTTGCCTTTTGTCCAATTGGGGTGCGTGATTGCATTAAGCCAGGGGTGTCAAACTTGTGGGCTGAATCCGGCCCTCCACCATGTTTTATCCAGCCCGGCACCTTGTTTCTACCCAACAGCAGCACCAAGCTCCTTGCCCCTACGCTCCTGCCAGCGTGCCAGTCACGTGTGCAGCGTGTGATGCATGTTACACTACAGAAGCAAGAGAACGGCGGGAGCCATAAGTTCGACACCCTTGCATTAAGGGAAGCATGAGATAGGGTTTGGTTTTGGTTGTTGCAGGAGAAGAGTTGTATCTGCAGTGTGATAGAGATGAGACCTTGCGGGGTGGGTAGCAAAGCAAACGGGTCCCCTTACTTTGCCATTCTACATAGACTTGTTCTGTGTATTTCCTACTCAAACCTGATGTTGTTTCACAAGCCGTTCAGCACCTCGTATTCAAAATGCACTTGAAATAGAGGGCTTAGTCAATGCCAAAACTTGCATGGGTAGAAATGAATACAAAATGGATATTTTGCTTAACTTGCTTGTATGCAACACAAAATATATAGAAAGCTGTCCTTGTAATTACATTTGTCTTTAAAAGTAGCTGTATTCCTTTTCTTGTGTTGTTCTGAGGCTTAATTGATTTGTCCTTGTGCCAGTGTCAAGCATTTTTTCCCACTGCTCTCTCCCTGTCACTAAGCAAACCCCTAGGGATAACGCATCCCTTTTTCATGTTGAAGTGATTTCTTGAGCTTCTTTCAGGTTAGCAAAATAAACTGTTGTGCCAGACATGCAGATATTTTTTCCTACTCTCTTCCAGGACACCTATTCATTCAGACATTTTGGCAAACTATGAACCGTGAATGGAACGGGATAGACAACCTGCGTCTTGATAAGTACTACATGGTAATACTAACTCTCTTGTAGATCTTTTCTGGAAGGCAGCTTTGTTCTGCACATGCATTCATGTGTACTGTAAGAGAAGAAAAGCGACCATCTTCTTGATGCATTGCAAGAGATATTTGTGTTAAAAGCTTTTGCTCACTGCTGCAAATCTAAAAGCCATTGTGTTTCATGTTGTTCTGCAAGTGCTTTTCTTTTTTTTGCCTTCCTTTATAACATAGTGATGTTTCTCACTGATTTCTATATAAATACTATCTCAGAGGACCCTGCATCAACATCAGTTATTTAGATCAGACTTTTTTATGACTGTGTAAAGTAGTTGTTACTAGAACCCCAACTTTCCACTGCTGAAGTAGTGTATTCAGCTAGCAGAATTCTTTCTACATTTAAAACAAATAGTAAAATCAATAAGGGAAGAATCTTAAAAGACCTAACTTAGTCAAAATCACATTAATCATCATCTTTGAAATAAGTTAATTGCAAGCACATTCACTCACGCATTTGTTTCTCAGTGTTAGCAGAAACCAGGTGTTTCAGTAAGTGAAGTGCTTTGAGCCAGTTTAATGTAGCTACTTTACATGACTGTCTCTTAGTGCAAGTTTCAAGTAAAGCAAATTATTATTGCTGTCTTCTGTCTCGTGTTTTTGACTCCAGTTTAAGCTGTGTGGTTTCTTAGATTTGACAGCGCTTAACAAAGAAATCGGGGTGATGGAGCAAGAAAAGGCTAGATATTAGCTTTGGCCATGGAATTTTCTGGGCTTAGGATACAAAAATTGTTTATTGTGTTTTGAGATTCACAGCATCCTTCTGTTGCTTCACATGACAGACAGGTCTGTCAAAGTGTTCGTATGGAGAAGCTTTCTACCTTGTACTTGAGAGAGTTTTACTAGGAAGCCTGCAGTCACAGTAACTCCTTTATCTGTTTTCGTGAACAGCATGTATAACAAACTTTGTACTTTGCAGCTAATGCGTAGGATTCTGAGGCAATCCTTTGAAGTGCTGAAAAGAAATGAATGGGATGAAAGGTAAGCAGGTTTCTGAGCATAGTTGCGTTGTAAAGAAGTTACCCGATTTACCTTTATCAAGTGTATTTTCATTTAATAGACTCTTTTTCTCCATAGATGGCGCTGTCGTGAAGCCTTAACACCAAGACTTGCTTGTTCTCCAGCTCACTTATGATATGCAGTTTAGAAACTTAAGTTAGATGTTACTCTTCCTTAAGTTAAATACACGCTGCAATCGTTAAGTTTGACCTTCACCTAAGCCATTTGGTGCATGTTTCACAGAAAGACGTTTGAGAAAGAAATTCATGTATGCTTGCCCAAAACCTGCGTGTAGGAGGCTTCATGTGGTATCCCAAGCAGCCATGAAATCTAAGCGCTCCAGATTTATAATGGGGTTTGCTAGAACTGACTGATTTAGCCAGGAGAGTTGTCGATGGAGTATCCCTATGGAGAGATTAGACAAAGAACCTGCATTCCAGAAAAATATAGAAAAAGGGGATTTTGGGGGGACTGTGCTATTTTTCTGATTGGCTGTGACTTTTTAAAAATTTTTATTTTACTGTGTTTAATTATGGTGACTTGTTTTTTGATAAGACAGAACTCTTTAACTGTAAATTGGCTTCCTTTTTGTTGTATACATCAGTGGTTTTGTTTGTATTTCTTCCATAGTATGCCAGGTGGGAAGAGACCACAGTCATCTTGCTCTGTCTAGAGCAGGAGTGTCAAACTCAGGGCCCATGGGCCAAATCCAGCCCTCCACCTTGCTTTATCTGGCCTAGCACTGTGTTTCTACCTGGCAGCAGTGCCGAGCTCCTTGCCCCTACACTCCTGCCAGTGCTGGTCATGTGTGCAGCATGTGATGCGCATTAAGCTGCAGGAACAGGAGAGTGACAGGAACTGTGAATTTGACACCCTTGTTCTAGGCTCTAAGGAGTTCCATTTATGGATGGATATTTTTTTTTAAAGTTTCCTTGATGATGTGAAAATTGGTCACGAGATTTATTTCTTAGGAGTGTTGAGCAGCTGTCTTAAAGAACTGGTAACACTGTGAATGACGAGAGTTTGTTGTTAAAGGAAACAGAACAGAAGAAATTGAATATTAATATCTTGTTCTTCCCTTTTTTTCCCAGTATAATTGAACAACTCCTGCAGCTGCTAATGAAAGAAGTTATGGACTCAGACAGTAATGCTCCCATGGGAATAAAGTTACATTTCATTGATATCTATCTGGATGAATTGGCTAAAGTTGGTGCAAAGGAGGTTAGAAAATATGTTGTAATTTTCTTCCTGATTAATGTTAACTGTAGGATGCAGCATTTTAGAAGAAAGATGTATGTTTTAACAACTTTAAATCTAACACAGCAACACTGAATAAGCATAAGGAAAGTGACTTACGATTTATACTTTTATTCTTACCTTAGTGGAGACGGTGAGAATACAGCACTTTCTCCCAAGTTCCTGAGTACTGGTATGCTACTCCAAATTGAGGCTGGAAATAGTGATAGAAGAGTTAGAGCATTCTCATTTGTTTATTTCAACAGAAAGGACTTAACAGCTTTTCCCTTTTGCCAATATGTTTGCCAGTCTTTACTTTTGCAAAACCTGACATATATCTCGCTCTTGGTTGACTGTATAATACACCTAAAGAGAGGAAGAAAGCAAGCTTTCAAAGGTGTCTAGTATTTTTTTATTGTTGACTTCAAGTATTGTTGGCTTTGCATTGAGCAATTTACCCTCTACATCAAGTTGTTCACTTTGCTGTTGACCTCAGTCCTTCTCTGCTGTGTCTTGCTGTATCGGTTGCCCTTAATTTTCACAGAATGGTTTGGATTGGAAGAGACTCTAAAGATCATCCAGTTCCACCGCCCCTGCCATGGGCAGGGACACCTCCCACTGGATCAGGTTGCTCAAAGCCCCATCCAACCTGGCTTTGAACACCTCCAGGGAGGGGACATCCACAACTTCCCTGGGCAACCTGTGCCAGTGCCTCACCACCCTCACAGGAAAAAAATTCTTCCTAATATCTAATCTAAATGTCCCCTCTGTCGGGTTAAAACTGATGTTACAGGGATGCAACTGTTACTGCATCTGTCTGCTAAATTTCTTCCAGAATCTGTCTCCTGTTACTCCACTAGGGCAAGCTGTCCGCTGCCCCACACTTTGTTCCACGTTCTGGGCTTCTGCTCATGTACCTCCTCTTGTTTCTGGCATCTGATGCATCTCCTTGCAGCGGATGAAGCTGTTGGCAATTTTCCATTGGTATTCTTTGCAGTCAGTATTGAAAGCAATCCTGCCTGCAGGTTTTGTGGTTCTGGATTGTGGAATGTGAGAGAGAAAATGTCTGCCCAAGAGAAGTGCGTGCACTTGAAGCCCAAATAATTTCTGCAACTCCACAGTCAAAAAATTCTCACTGCATCACTAAGCCACTCACAGGAAGCATGGGAAATTCCTTCTCTAGACTATTTAAAATCCCAGCTGATACTCATAAAGTGAATTTAGGGAAGGACTTTTTATCTTTAATACTCCTGTAGCTGACTGGTTTGGTCCAAGCAGTCAAGTTAAGCCAGGGCTGTCAAACTCACGGCTTGTGGGCTGAATCCAGCCCTCCACCTTGTTTTAGCCAGCCCGGCACCTTGTTTCTACTCAGCAGCAGTGCTGAGCTCCTTACCCCTACGCTGCTGCCAGCACAGCAGTCGTGCAGTGTGTGTGATGCACGTTACGCTGCCGGAGCAGGAGAACAGGAAGAATCATGAGTTTGACACCCCTGAGTTAAGGGAAACACAGAACTTATTCCTGTCTCCTACAAACCTTTGTGAAAAGAGCACAAAATTCTTTAAGTTTTCTTTGCCTCTTGTTCCCATATCTAAACCAATCTTTGTTAATGTTTCAGTACTCAGTAAAGTCTGCAAAGCGGTTAACATTTTTATAACATTTCCAGGGAATATCTGGAAGTTAGTGATAGCAGTGGTAATAAAAAGCCACTGGATATTCCTGTCAGTTGGAATTAGATACTATGTTGAAAGGCTTTGACTTAACTTCTTAAAAAAGATCCCTCTAGACCAAATAGTCAATGAATTTGAGTGTAGACATACAGTATTTACTGTACTAATAATTTTTTCTTTCTAATCATTTAGCTCACAGCAGACCAGAATCTCAAGTTCATTGAACCTTTCTGCAAAATTGCTGCCAAATCGAAGGAGTAAGTTTAATGAAATTATAAATATTTTTTAAGAATTAAGAAATTTTGCCTAAACCACTCCACATGATAATAAATTGATTGAAGAAGAGACAAAGTATAACTTCAGACTGTAGAAAGAGAAAGATATTTTACTAATGATGCACACAGTCATTTGAAGATAACCTGTGTTTATCAAAGCTATAGAAAATCTTGATGGATTTACAAGAGCTGTATCAACCCCTGGTTGGTTTTGTATGATTTGTTTCTTTTTTGGAACATGCATGGAACAACTGAGCTGGTTAGATTCTTTGTTGTTAAAGTGTAATATAGAACAGTATATAAACAGTGAAATTTAAGAGGGAAACATTGGCAGAACAGTATTTGGATTAAAGGACTGCCGTTTAGGAAGTAAAAGGTTTGCTTTCGTCTTCTGGAGAGCTAGATTCTCTTCCACTTTCTACCTATTTTCTCTTTGTCCCTCAAATTTCCATTTTTAATGCGAGAGAGGAGAGTGTGTACACTTCTGCCTTTCGACTCTCATCCCTGGTTTCTGTAATGCAGTCGAGGCATGCTGCCTGCTGTAGCCACTGGTATCTTCGAGCTCATTGTGGATCAGTCTCCCTATGCCATCGAGGACCTAATGAAAGAATTGGGTAGCAACAGTGACGAGGAGGATGTGTCTGAAGATGACAAACAGGGAAGTGAAGAGGTGCTTAAAACTAAAGGTGAGGATGAGGTCCTGAATGGCCTTGGTAACACTTCCTAGGATTTAAAAATCTGTTTCTTAAAAATACATTTCTGCTTTGAACCAGTCAAAACATGTTGGAGGTGTTGTAAGGATATTTGTACTTTCCTGTCTTCCCTTCAGACGTGCTTAAAAAAAGTGACTCCAGAAGAATACGTCACAAAAATCAGTGGTCTCTCTAAAACCACACATCAGCTTTCTCCAACAGTGCTAGATGATGGATAGCCCAGTCTGGGGCTATCCAGATGTCCGTAGCATATTAGAAGAATATGATGGCTTGGTATTCTGTGGGAGTTTTAAATTTAAAAAACAGAACAACAATAACCAAAAAAAGAAAAACAAGAAAAAACGCCAAACCAAAACGAAAGAAAAACCTGGGTAGGAAGGGTTTTGTTCCAGATATGACCCAGTAAAGAGGCAATTTTTTAAAAGGTGCTCAGATAACATCACAGTTGTGTACCGTGCCATAGTGAAAGTCAGTCCAGGCTCACAAGATAGCGTGAAGAAAAATGTGCTGATCTTCTGTCTATCAGAGTGGTGCGTGCTCTCTCAGTTTTTACAAACTAAATATTAATATTGAGTCTTTCTTTTATAATAGCAGACAGATGTTTGTCAAGAAAATCGGCACAGAGCTCTGAAAAAACTGAGGATAGTCATGAAAATGCTGACAATGGTATCGGGGCTGTTCTTCAGGTTTGTGGATTGCTTCCTCTGTCTCCTTCCCCTGTTTTCTTTTTTTCTGTCTGTTTCAAAAGATACAGAAATAAAGGGTGTTAATTGGATAAACATATTAAAAAATTTTGCTTTAACATAAGATGGTATTTATGTAATATGTAAACTGTGAGTAGTTTATAAGGAAATAAATCTGTGTCTATATTCTGAATTCTTCTTTTCTGTCTCCCATACCTTCTTTTTTACTACTTCTCCCTTCCTGGTTCAAAAGTTGTGGCAAAAGCCAAGTCACTGTGGGTGTTGAAGCAATCAGCCTAAATTTCTTTGACAATAAGAAGAAAGTAATGGATGACGAGATATGTAGAAGAGAGGGTAACACTGCAGTTTGCCTCCTTTGCAGTGTAGTGTTTTTGACAGATCCGCCAATCAAACTCATGCGGGCTGATACACTTCATGTGTCTGTGGCTTTTAAGCAAGAATTAGGACATGGCACACTTTAAATGTGGTATTTAGCTAAGTGCTTGCGTGAGTTTTGAAGCTGGTTGGCCTCTCTCGGGTAAAAGTTGAGGTTGGGAATGTTTGAGAAAGTCACACAGAGTTCAACTGTTCTGTTAATGAAGCAACCATCTGTAAAAGTCAGTAGGCATGTGCAAAGGGGGTGTAAATTTCAACAGAGAAAAGATACTTGGGGTTGAAAGGAAGTGGCTGTTTAAGCAGCACACACATCCTTTAAAACAGGGGTATTGAACTCACAGTCCATGGGCCAAATCCGGCCCTTCCCCCTTGTTTTATCCGGCCCTGCAGTTTATTTCTACCCGTTCGCAGCGCCGAGCTCCTTGCCCCTACGCTCCTGCCAGTGCTGGTCACATGTGCAGCATGTGATGTGCATTAGGCTGCAGGAGCAGGAGAGCAGTGAGAGCCATGGGTTTGACACCTCTGCTTTGAAGTGATGATAACATGAGTAGCATTGGGTTATCTTGCATAAATAAGGTAACTAAGAAAAGCTGTATCATACTTTCTTCCAACAGTTTGATTATAAGGCTGTTGCTGACAAACTCTTTGAACTGGCAAGCAAGAAAAATACACCTTCCCTTAACAGAAAGCGTCTGTACAAGCTGGTTAAAAAGTGAGTTCTATAAAATGCACCTTGCATGCACCACCTTATCCTAAATAACTTTACTTTGCCTTTTCCCCACCGTCACCTGTCCTGGTGAGTGTGTCACGAGAGCAGTCTTGTCTCACAGCCCTGGGTAACACGTGAGGTGCCTGAAGCCTGTGCTACAGTTCCTCACTGGTAGCAGACAACTGCAGCTAGCTGAGTTGAATCTACACTGGGTGGATTTTTTACTGCAAGGTCTCACATGAGATTGTGTGATGCAAATTGCAGATATGGGAGAAGTGTTAAATTCCTCTTTTCTTAATTCTTTCAGTGATTTGGTTTGAGGTTTTGAATTTCTGAGGCAGATCTCTGCTGCAATAAGCTCTTTGTAACTTCCTTTGCAAAATAGATTCACAGAATGACCTGAGTTGGAAGGGACCCACAAGGACCATCGAGTCTTAACGCCTGTCCCTTCACAGGACAACCCCAACATTTACCCTGTGTGTCTGAGGGTTTTTTCCAAATGCTTCTTGAATATTGTCAGGCTTGGTGCTGTGACTGCTTCCCTGGGGAGCTGTTCCAGTGCTCCATCACCCTCTGAGTGAAGAACCTTTTCCTAATATCTAACCTAAACCTCCCATGGCACATCTTCCTGCCATTCCTATTTTGACATTGTTGTTCCTATTTTGACAAATAATAAGCGCACTGACACTATGCTGCTGGTGTTATTGTTAGTACTAAACCAGTAATACTGTTTTATTTTTCCTTCTCTCCCTTCCTCCCCACCTCCAGGTTCCAGGACTTAGCAGAAGGTAAGGACTGTGCAGCATGCAGAGACAGCGGTTTTCTTTCCATTAAAGGATGTATAATTTTCCTATATAACGTGTATTTCAACAATACCGTTGTTGGGGTTCTGTGGAGTTTTTTAGATCTCATTAAGACATATTACATGGTTTTGGTTGGCTGGCCAAATCCACTTCACAATTTGAGCAACCCTGTACTTTGTCCTTAAATGAAAGATGATTATTTTTACTTAAATTGGAATTACTCATGATTTTCTTTTGGGTTGAGTGGGGAACAAGGAGTTGATTTTCTTTCTGTGGAAGTTATGTAGTATATGAACAGCATAACTGTTGATAGAAATAGAACATATTTTATCCTTCCTCCTCAACAGGAATCTTTCCACAAGATTTTCCCGAAGATGTTTCTACAGATGAAGATGATGATGATGAATTCAGCAGGAGAAGGCGCAAGAAAAAGGCTCTCAAACCCTGGGAGAAAAACAAGTTGGAAGAAGTAGAAGGTAAGGCAAGATCAGCCTTTGGAAGAGAGGCTGTTTGCAGTCACTTGTGTCATTTGGCAAAGTATCAGATACAAGCTGCTCTGAGGAAGGCAAGCCTGTTGTTCAGGATGTGCTGATTCATGTCATGTTGCAGTGAAGGTTAAATGTGAAATTAAGGTCTCTTTGCAAGTGGGAATTTCGTTACTGATTTGGAGGCAAGCAAAATTTTCAATCAAAAAGCAAAAAATTCAATCAAAAGCAGAACTGGAAGCAGTTGTTTGCATTGCTCCATTGAGGAGTGTAGGGAAACAGAAATATGTCAATCATCTTAAAATACGGTGACTGTTAGAATAGAGGAATTTGGGGATGTTTCTGGAAAGGTGAAGTGGGTTACTGAGAACCAGGTACGAGTACCTATAGCATCACAGTTTATATTGATGTGACATGAGCCAAATCGCACCCAAAAATATCTCACCACACTACTGAACACCCAAGTTGCCCTTCTGATGGGCTTAACAGGTGGGTAATAACTTTTTTTAGCAATATTGTTGTACAAAATTGGGTTACCACAGGGACTGGCTTAGATGTTAGCTGTGACAAGGCAAGATCAGCAAAATATTAATTAGGCCAGGCGTCAGAGGAATGCAATGTCCTGACCAGCTGTACAAGTAACACTGTTGTGCTGGCTTATAGCAAGAAAACAGTGCAGCATTGAAAAAAAAAAAAACAGGGAGGGGAAAAAAAAGGTGGGAAAAAAAAGAATAGAATTCAGTTGTAAGTACTTTGTGTTTCACATCTGTGTTACATGGCATTCTTTTTTGGGGTAGATTTAGAAGATGAACAAGAGATATCAAGTACAAAGGAGGTATCAGCTCACCAGAAGAAGAGGAAAAAAAGAAAGAAGAGGGGTAGCCCAAGTGCTGCTTCTGGAACAGCTGATGGAAATCATGAGGAGGAAATAGCTGAAACATCTGGATCTAATGTTTTTAGCCAGGGGAAGGGGCTAGAAAATAACAAGGAAAGGAAGAAAAAGAAATTGCTATTAAATGAGACCACAAATGCAGCAACTGACACCGGAGAAAATCACATTATCTCTGTGCAGAGCAGTCCAACTGACGCAGAGCAGAGTAAAAAGATTCACTTGAAGAAAACAAATCCAAAAGTGCAAAGTATTCCTATAGAACCAGCATGTCAGAACGGACCGGCTAAAGCCAGCGAGACAGAGGATGTCAGTCCATCTGTCACACCGTTAACTCCTAAGGCTGTGAAAAAGAAACAGAAAGCAGGAGCTGTCTTGGTGAATGGGGATGTCCTTTTGCAGCAAAATGACATGAAATCCAACAGGGAGGGCTTGCTGGGGACCCTGCCAGGAGATGCAGACTCTGAATCTGCACCCTTCAAAAAGGCCAAATTGAAGACAAAGACAAAGCTAGTTGATTTGGAAGGGATGAAGGGCTCCAGCCAGAAAGCAGCAACCTTGAAAAAGAAGAGAAAAGTAAAAGAGGTGCTAAACTCTGTGGAAGCAAATGGAGTTCTGGAGACTGCATGCAAGAAAAGCAGGAAGGGGGTATGTATATCTCATTGTTTTTTCTGTCGTCTTCCTGAGCTGTCAGGCTTGGTTTTCAACTTTAGCTTTAGGTTTTTGAGTGTGGGGCTTCATGGGCAGGCTGCTTGCTGATGTTGTCATGCATTGTCACCAAAAAGAACTCAATTCCCCGGAAGTCCACACCTACCACCACGGTCTTGCACCCTCCTGTGCAGTGACAGTTAAAGCTTGTGCCAGCTACCCAGCTGAGGACACTCATCTAGCTGAAACTTGGGATGAAACATCTCTTTTTCCACAGCAGCAGCAGCAGCACACACTTAGATTAGTTTTAGCTCCTTCTGAAATTCCCCAAAGCAATTCCAATAGTGGCTTCTTCTGCTCACTTCTTAAATAGTTAGTCCTGCAGGAGGGAAAGTGTTTGGGGGAAGAGCGAACAGAGAATAGGACATTGTGACCTTTGGTGTCATCAGTGGCTCTATGATTGCATTTATAAACGTCCAGTTTCTTATAAAGACAATACTGTGTTTTTTCACTAGGAAGGTCTGATTGTAGTCTTCAAAAATTTATTTCTTGCAGTTTGGAACCAAGGTAATTTTCTTTCCCTTCCACCTCCCACCCCCATTTTTTTCTTGGCAATAGGTAGAATAGGGTTGATTTCACTCAGCAGTATGAGAGTCAAGAAGCATTTTGCACTGTAGATTTTTGGTGATGTGGCAAAGAGAGAGAGTGCAGGGAGTCTTTCCTGACCCTGAAGTTCTTTTAACTGCTCGTTTCCTGTGTGTATATTTACCTTAATGCATTTAGAGGTTCAATTGTATTCTTGGAAGTCTGGCTGACAACCTCACTTTGGTGGAAAGAGAATTCATAAAGCATAAATGAGATTGAGAATGCAAGCCAACTCCGTCGTCTTCTGCCTAAAAGGTGCATGTTATTAGCCTGTCAGCTCATCTCTGACTTCAGTTTGAAAATGTATGATTAGTTAAGTAGTGCAGCCTGTTATATGAACAGGTTGCCCAGGGAAGCTGTGCATACCCCCTCCCTGGAAGTGTTCAAGGCCAGGTTGGATGTGGCCTTGAACAGCCTGGTCTGGTGGGAGGTGTCCCTGCCCTTGGCAGGGGAGTTGGAACTGGATGACCCTTAAGGACACTTCCAATCCAAACCATTCTGTGATTCCATGAATTTGATACAACCTCCTTTGAGAGAGGAAGAAATGCATTTTGCCACATTGCTTAAATAGTATTAAAATAGCTTTGACTTTTGCTGGGTTTGAATGATGAAGTACTGAAAGGAAAGAACCAAAGCATTTCTCTCTCCCCACCAGGCAAACTGAGTTGTTTTCACTGCAGGGCTTCTGAAGTAACAACTGTTGGGCTTGTCTCCTGTTGCCGAAATATTCTGTGTTGCATACCTCACCTTTATTTCTCTATAAAAGCTTAGTTTCTAAGAGAGTAAGATTATGCCACCCCCATCTCTCCACCTGTAAAACTTCACTGCAACTGACCAACAGTTTCAAAGACCAGCGACAGATCCAAGATGAAGTTCCTGCAGTCTTCATGGAAATTAGTTGTTGGCACAGATTAGTGTAGACACTGAGGGAAGGCAGCAGCAAGACTCCAGCAGCTGTCTGTTGGCTGGCTGACCGGTCACTGCATGGGCTAAGGGTCCACTCTTTCCATGTGTTATTCCAAAGAAACCAAAGCATTTGCTGTTTCTTGCCTAATCCAGGTAGCTGTGTATATGGGTGTGTTAAGTGGGAGCTGGAGGACAGAGACAGGGAATTTGGAAATTGAGTCAGGAGGACAATGAGACTATTGGTATAAGAAAGAAATAGGGCAGGGTAAAGCTAAAATGCACAAATGTGGAGGAAAATAGGCTTTGCTAATTTTGTTTTCATTGCTTGAGAAATAACGTGTCATTCCTGATTTTAGTCATATAATACTGGTCTTGTGCCCAGAAATCACCAGGGGCATGTTTTGATTCTTGAATTCAAAGACAACACACACCTCCAAAGAATTAGCTTCCAATATTGAGAGGGAGGAGGAGGAGGAGAAGAACCAGATAAGTTCAGCATTATTTCACAGTTGTCTCCAGAATTCAGAAAGCTGAAAGACTTACATTTTATCACTTTAAATAAAGCAGAAGTGATTTTCCAATCGAAGGAGGCCATTTTCCTTGAACCTTTTCCACAGCACAACTGAAAACTTCTTTTGGAATTTCACATCTGTAGGTTGATGTGAAGCACAGCTTAACTTCCCCTCACAGTAGTCCACAGATATCTGGTTGGAAAGCTCTGGAGAGGTGCGCTTCATTAGTGGCACTTCTGGTACAGGTCCTAACATTTGCCTTGTGCTGGAAAGGAGGATTACTCTGAATGGCAATCTTCGGTATGAATTTGAGGCAGCAAACTAGTAGCAATACACAATAGCTGGATTTCTGAGAGAGTACACAGACTTTTTTCTCCAGCTTAGTCTAAATCTGGGGTTTGTTCATTAGTTCTCTATCTTATGCATCCAGAGTTACCACAGAAGAGATTTTGCTTAAGGGCACAGAAAAACAACCAGCACTTGTGTGCAGGAGAGCTGGATCAGTTGTAAGGCAGCCTCATGAACATGAAGAAAAAATGTTTGCACTCTGATGGACCAGGAAAATGTATTACTAGTCCTTCTTTACTTTGCAGTGACCTTCCTATTTCTGCACAGAGTTCGCCTTAAAATTCTGTTTTCAGTCATGCAAAATTAACTCCCAATAGTTAACCATGATGATCAGGTTATGTGACCACCAACTAGGTCTCTCACAGCTCTGTCTCTCAGCTGCAGCCATATTTACCAAAGCCACATGTGGTAATCTCCAAGCTCTGATCACTGTACTAGGTGTTGTTAACTACAGCACTTCTGTACTGAGAGTATTGTTTCATTTCCCTCTTTTATAGGAAAGCAGTGCTGCTCTGTCATCATTAAAGAAAAAGAAAGCAAAACCAGGAAGTGACTTTGTAAAATTTGAAAAATCAACTTCACCAAAACCCGTATTCTTCAGGAAAGCTAAGGGCACCATCTCCTCCACCAGAGCATCCCTGCAGGTAACGTGATCTCACAGATGGTAGCTGAATCTGGGCACAGGTCTCTTCCTAAGCTACCTGCCCCAGCAAAGGGCATGATCTCGCTCACGCAGTCTTTTCCACTTTGCATTAGTATCTTAATGCGGGAAGACAAAAATGGAAGTGCCATTGCATTTCCTTGTAGACATGGGGTGTCAAACTCATGGCCTGTGGGCCAAAACCAGGCCTCCACCTTGTTTTATCCAGCCCGGCACCTTTTTTCTACCCAGCAGCAGTGCCAGCTCCTTGCCCCTACGCTCCTGCCAGCGCGGCAGTCACATGTGCAGCGTGTGTGACACACGTTATGCTGCAGGAACAAGAGAACAGCAGGAGACGCGAGTTTGACACCCCAGCTGTAGACAGTCACGTATGGCCCTAGAGTTTCAGAAAAGGAGCTGTAAGCATCTTTAAAATCTCTTCTTCCTTCCTCCCTATTTTCAAAAAATACTTTCTTTTTGAAAGGGCCCCATTCTGAACCTACTCATTTCTCAAGAAAGCGAGAGCATAAACTGACTTTTAGTCTTGCTAAGGGACTCTCAGCCTCCATTTCTCCCCTTTTGTGGTGGGTAGCAACAGTACAGGATTTCAAAAGCCTGCCCTCGTTTCTAAAGCTTTTTAACGTATCTTTTCAAACCCTTTTTGAACTTCGAGGCCCAAGTGCAATGGGACTAGTGTAGTTAAATAAACAAATATCTTCTTGTTTGTTTTTGAATTATGTAATGACGTTAAGGACAGTGTGTGATTTCTCTACAAATGGAATATGTTTGGCTGGAAAAGAAGTGCTGTCTTAGCAGGGGTTGGTGCTGCAGGACTGGGCATTTCTAAATCAAATGAAGGAAGTAAACTGCTTTGTGTCGTTTTTAATGAGATGCAGGTAAAAACTCATTGCATTGACTCAGAAATCATATTTTATTTCATACCTTTCACTTTATAGCTGAACAAGCTGCAGTCATCTGGCTCCAAAAAAGTCACGTTTGGCTTGAACAAAAACATGACTGCAGGTGAGTCATCACATCTGTGTGTCTGCACAGCCTCTCTTATAGCCAAGGAAAGGGGAAACTGTAGGCACAGATACACACCTGTACGCTCCACCTCTATAGATGCTAATCCTTTTTTTGTCTCAATATTTGAATATAGATTATAAAACATCCTCAAGTTCCTGTCCAGAGGAGATGGTAAGGTTTAGGCCAGGGTGTCAAACTGACAGGCTGAATCCGGCCCTCCACTCTGTTTCTACCCGACAGCAGTGCCGAGCTCCTTGCCCCTGCGCTCCTGCTAGCGCGTCTGTCATGTGTGCAGCATGTGTGGTGCACATTACGTTGCAGGAGCAGGAGAATGGCGAGAGCTATGAGTTTAACACCCCTGCTTTAAATATATATGTTAATATATCACAGCTGCACAAAGAGAAATAAATGCCTACCTGTCAGTAGAAGGGATAACCAAAGGCTCTTAGAGCAGTGTTATTTAACAGTCAGAGTAGAGATGCTTCTTACACATCATCATCCTTTAAACCAAAGTGTGGTGTTCTTTGGGATAGGTGGAACACTTGTTTCTGAGGAACAGGCCCAGAGTCTCTGGTGATCTGTGGAGCCAAGAGGAAGGTTTCACAGCCTCTCTGCGGGTTGCAGCAGACCCCATTCTCAAAGGGACTCTGCTGAGAGATGTGCTTCGCCACCATCTCTCTGGTTTTTCTGCAAAGTCTTAGGCTGCTGCTCCCTAGTGATGGACTTAAAGACTAAGGCAGACTTCCAAGGTTGAACAACTCCACAACTGATTGAGGGGCCCAGTTATTGTAGTAGTTGTGTTCCTTCTAACTTTTTTGCTTGTTTTCAACAGAATTTAAAAAGACTGACAAAAGCATATTAGTGAGCCCAGAAGGACCTTCACGTGTGGCTTTCAATCCTGAACAGAAACCCCGTCATGGGGTGCTGAAGTCGCCCACAGGGACTCCAACAGGACAGCCTCAAATGAAGAAACCATTTAGTGTATCAGCTAAGAAGAGACCAACTGCTATGGACTTCTTTTAAACCAACAGATGTGGCCTACTTTTGTACAGGACATTTTGCTAACCTAGAATGTTCTCCGGAGGTATTTTGAGCTTTGTTATTTTTTTAAGTTAATACCAACTGTATATACAGAATTCTTATTGTGACCTGGGTCGTTGCTATTTTGACACCACTTAAGCTGCATCTTGAAATACTTGTTTTGTCTATTTACAGAAAAGAAACAAAATCCAGTCTCCTCTCAGGTTTGGTCTAAAACAAGTCTGGTCTCTGCCCATGTCGTTCCCAAGCGACTTGTTCATTTAATTAAAGAATGTTCAGGGCTTGCTTGTTCTGGTGTAGATTTTTAAACCTAGTCATTGCTTGTGTATTTTAAAATCTTACCCCGTCATTTTTCATGTGTCACCCTTGGCATCCTGTTAGTTCTTCTGGAAATTATTACCTCATGTCTCTTTTTAATAAGAGCTGGGCTTGGGTAGCTTTACGGATAGTAAGCAAGCTTTCCCTGGGAAAAGAAATGCCTAGCTCAGGAGTGTCAAACTCATGGCCTGCGGGCCAAATCCGTCCCTGCACCTTGTTTTATCCGGCCCTGCTCCTTGTTTCTACCAGGCAGCAGTGCCAAGTTCCTTGCCCCTATGCTCCTGCCAGCATGCTAGTCACATGCAGCATGAGACATGCGTTATGCTGCAGGAGCAGGAGAACGGCGGGAGCTGTGAGTTTGACACCCCTGGTGTAGTTGCTCAGATGGTCGCTGTTGCAAATAAACCTTCACAGCTGGTTGTCTGCTGAGTTGGGAACAGTCGCCACGGTATTTTCAGCGACACAAGTGCCAAAGCTGACTTACACTTGTCCTATTGTAAGCTGGCTTCTTCTCTTTACTGTAACTGAAATAATGCTCTCGCGCAGAAGTCTTTGATATTTCCATGACTGCCTCCCATCGCCACTGCTGTCTTTCCTGAAGGTATGACAAGACTCCTGGTTTTCTATGTTAGCAGCTGGTGTCACCACATGTTACCAGAACTCAGGTCTCATTCATTGAATGAACCTCTGACTGTACTGAAGTGAGCTCGATCGGTGTAGCGCATCTTTGGTTAGGATGCACATCTCTCTGAAAGCTTTGATGCCTGCCAGTACAGGGTAAAACTTTACAGCACAGGCAGCTTGGTTTTGGGTTTGGTTTTGGTGTAGAACCAAATGAATTCTTTCTGCAGCATTTCCTTGCGTTAAAATTTTATTTTGATATTTTATTATTGCTGGGTGTGGTTTGATTTTTCTTCGCTTCTTTGCTAAAGGAGGTGTGTTCCTGTGAGAGACTATTAATGTATTCTGAAGGGGAACTGTGAGGAAGGGCAGAGCAAATGAAAATAAAACCTTCTTTGATATGGCTTGAAGATTTGAAACCTTTCTTTGTAATTTTTAGTTATGCAAATGAGGCAAAGGCTTTGCAGCAGATCTGTATGTTAGAGCCCTGCTTCAAAGCACAGCCTGGTGCCAGAGCAAAGCTATTCATGAAGCTTCCCACGACTTACTTCTGTGATCCTGTAAGAGAGAGAATAGTCCTGCTTCATTACCATGCACTATGAAAACTGGTAAATATTCAGCTGTTTCTAATGGAAGATGTCCCTGCTTATGACAAGCGAGGTGGAAGTGGCTGATCTTCAAGGTCCTTTCCAAGCCAAAGCATTCTATTAAACTTCGGCCAGCAAAATGAAATTTTATGACATAATATATTTGCATATTTCAGTACTACTTTTTTCCATTCTTTGATGCTGACTGTCCTCTACCAGATTACTCCCCATGAGCAACTGGTCTTCTTTTGTAGCTCATTTAGAATTTCTTCAAAATACTTATGTACTTGTAGATTGCTGGTTGGTCTCAGTTGCTCGATTCTAATCCGTGCCAGTTTTTGTACTCGGTTTGTGACAGTCCATGGTTTGTGGTACTCCCATGGAAATGTTAAAGTCATTTTGCTCATCTTTTCTCATTTAAAGTGAAGGACTGAATTTCATTTGGTTTTGGTTTAGTTTGTATTGATTTGACTGCTCAGTAAAGAGCTCTGGAGAATAACATCTGATAAAATTGATAATACTTACTGTTTGAGCAATTGTTCATTGAATTTTTTAAAAATATCTCATTGTATATTAGCAGAAATGTGGTTTTTTGACAAGATGGTGGTAAGTAGGATTTAACAAAGACTGTTCAATATGTTGTACTGTTTGTCTGGTACTGTGGGTGAGAAGTCTCTCATGGAATATGCATAAAAAACGTTTGTATGTGCATGGTTCTTAATGCATTAGGTTGAAGGTGCCATATTCCTCTGAGAATACAGATGTAAACGATCAGTAGTTGGATCTGGTGGGCACAGAAAAATCCAGGATCAGGACGCATTGGAGTTTGGTTTTGTTTGGTTTCGGTTTAAATTCATAAAACCTATTATAGAAACATATTTAAATGGTTATCTGGGTCTTTTTCTGTTGGTTGTGGATCAGTTGAACCAGTTGCTTGTCCAAATATTTTGTTGCCACAGTGCTAAATGGAGAAGGCAGTCAGGTTCTTTGTCTAAAATGTTAGTGATGTGATCGCTTTTTGGAATTCATCCATCTGAGCCATGAAATTGGTGGAGTGTTTTGTAATATGCCTATGTAGTGTGTATTGTCTTAAGTGGTGTCCAGAATTTCATTTGGGACAACTTCACAAAGACCAAGCGCCATTAATGCAGTTTAACAGGCATTGTTGGGTTAAATTGAATACATTACCCAAAATATTTGGATAGTGACAATTGCAGTAAACGTTGAAGACAAAAAAAAGGAGAAATTAAGGTAACATCTGGGATATCCACTGCACAGACACGATAGTACTGTAAGGAGAGATGTATTGACAGGAAAAGAGAAAAGAAAAACTGATCTGACTGGTTTGATGTTGCTTCATAGGGTTTTTTATAGTGTTATTCCAGCACTGCAGTTGCCATCATATTCTGAGTCAAATCTAACGTGGCATAACTTTTAAAGGAGAGTGGTTTTTAATTATTGTCTCTACATTTTTGTTATGAATTTGATCAACTTTGTACTTCTCAAGCTCCTATAGTTTATAATCCTTTATAGCATCAAGAGAACTCAAAAGCACAAAAATTCAACAAGACAAAAAGTTGATATATTGAAATTATTCAGTATGAAATATCTTTTTATAGCCTATCAAAGCTGTGTGACTTGGAAAGCATCAAATGCCCTTTATGTCATATATTTTCTGTGCTTAGACTTAATTACAGGCAGAAGAAAGAAATCCATGTGTCATTTTCGGGACCTCTGGAACAGCATTGTTAATACAAGTACAGTGTCTAAGCATTACCTCACTTAGTGTAGTCCAATAAACCATCTGTTTTTGTGGACATTGTATTTTGGGTAAATCTGTAAACTTAGGGGCTGGGAGATGGGAGGGTAAGATCCAGGGAGCCACTTGAAACTACTAAGGAAGTTGTTCTTGCATATGTGCACATTGTCTATTTTATTTTATTTTTGTTATATAAATAACTAAAACTGATGAAGAGTCGGACACATCAGAAATGAGTAGGGTTAGGATAGTATACACCTGGTCATACACCTTGAGCTTCTGACCTTTGTCATTGGGCTGTAAAGTAGATGCCAGCACCTGAAAGATGGCTCAGGAGAAACAAGTAGATCACCCACTGTCATTCTTTGACAATTAAAATTGATAATTGAAGTGATAATGTGGCAGGAGGTGTACTTCAAAGGTAGAACTGTGCAGATGCCAAAGTAGGTAAGAGATGGACACTCTGAAAGCTGTTTGCTTATTTGTTAGCAGTAGCACACCATCCGGAGGTACATACATACAGGAACCCTGCACAGAATACTGCGTCTCCATCTTGGGTGTTGGCAGGCTCTGCAACTGCATGGGATCCATAAAAAAAACTAATCATGTTTTCTTGATAGGCACAGAATTTTCAAAAATGCAGAAGACTTCATTCAGACAAAGAAAACTGACCTATCCACAGCAGTGGCATTAGTAAAATTAAAACATAAATCCTCAGGTAAAACGAGAACAGATTTCCTTCAGGACTAAGTCCTGTAAAAGTGACGTTCTGTATTTTAAAAAGATCACATCTTTATGGATACCTCAGTTTCTAGATGGTAGTGTCTGTTGACAGTGTTGAACACCCATAGTGATGGGATACAACTAAATTGTGCTGCATGTGCTTTTATTATACATGATGTCAGGTGGAAATGCTCATTTGTAGTTTACTGCAGTACTTCCTGCCACCTCGAGGCCAGGTAAGGTCTTACTCGCTTTGATGGAGCACTGTACAGCAAAACATGTAGGGACTGCCTTGAACGCACCTCAAGGGATCCTAAAACTTGGTGCCCCACATGGTTCTTCGTGGGATCTATGCAAGCAAGTTGGATCTGGATTGGTGTTTCCAAAAAAGCAGAAAGTCTGTCTGTCTGCACAGCAGTCTCCAAGGTAACACAAGCATATTTTACATTTTTATTGCCCGCATTCTCCACCTTTTGAGCCGGCAGTGTGTGCTCCCAGCCCAGAAGGCCAACCATGTAGTGATCTGTATCAAATGAAGCGTGGCCAGCAGGGCGAGGGAGGGGATTCTCCCCCCCTACTCCTCTCTCGTGAGACCCCACCTGGAGTATCGTGTCCAGTTCTGCAATCCCCAACATAAGAAGGATATGGAACAGTTGGAATGGGTCCAGAGGAGGCCACAAAGATGATCACAGGGCTGGAGCACCTCTGCTATGGGGACAGGCTGAGAGAGTTGGGCTTGTTCAGCCTGGAGAAGACTCCGAGGGCATATCATAGCAGCCTTCCAGTACCTGAAGGGGCTACAGGAAAGCTGGAGAGGAACTTTTCACGAGGACAAGTAGTGATAGGACAAGGGAGGATGACTTTAAATTGGAAAGGAGAAGATTTAGATTAGACATTAGGAAGAAATTCTTCATGGTGAGGGTGGTGAGGCACTGGCACAGGTTGCCCAGGGAAGTTGCGGGTGCCCTCTGCTTGGAGATGTTCAAGGCCAGGTTGGATGGGGCCTTGAGCAGCCTGGTTTGGTGGGAGGTGTCCCTGCCCATGGCAGGGGGGTTGGAACTGGATGGGCTTTAAGGTCCTTTCCAACCAAAACCATTCTATGATTCTATGATTTATTCCCATCATACAAATCAAGGAGTAACGTAGTCTCTCACAGACCAGTTTTAGGAGGAAAAAAAAAATATTTCATCTCCAAAAACATTGCAAGATGATACAAATTACGTAGTTAATTACTGTAAATGAAATCCAAAAGGCAGTCAAAATGCTTTTAACACCATTTTGCCTAGTGGTTTCTTAAAATAGCTAATTTATTGGCATGTCTTTTTGTTAGACACAGAAGAGGAAAAAATCTTCGGTTCCTTAGGAAGTGTTTTTTTAAAGAGGGGCTGAGAAATCTCCAAAACTTGTTTAGAACCGTGTTTACATTGATTTCATCTTGGAAAATTAATTATTTTACAGAAATTTACTTTCCAAGAAGATAGAGCTGACTGTACTCTGAGGAGTTGCTTACGTTCCTTATTGTTGAGAGGTAGGCTTCAGGCTGTAGCACCTCCCCAGTTGTCTTTCTGATATTGGTACCACATTAGGAAAAATATAGAAGTGTTAAAAGATATTTGTGAGATTCTTTCCTATGTAAGAAGTCTTTTTAAATATTTCTTCTTGGAGAAGAGCTTTAAGACATAGGCTTAAAATCCTTTCTACACTTAGTTGTGTGTTGACTCCTTTCGGGGAGTTAAACAGAGAAGAGCACTTGTTAGTAACAACATTCCTTTAGGATCTGTATGCCTTTTTTTTGAAATATCACGATGTTTTGAATTCAACACCAGCAGGTACCAGCCAATTTCACAAGCATTTTACAATGTTCCACGTAAAATGCGTAACCCGGTGCAATTAAAGTGCTCTTAGGCTCAGCTCTTGTTTACATTTTTCTTTCAGATGTTTGTCTTGCATAATCAAAGTGAAGCCCTGGGAGATTTGAATTGTGTTCCCTGTTCAGTTCTGAATCTGGGTACAAGTTCTGCAGTCTTGGAAACTGCCTCCTGCTTGCATTCCTGCAATGATTGTTGCTGAAAAGCTGTATCTATGGTCCATCTTCCCTGAAGAATAACTGGACTAACACGATGATGAACATAATACTCAGCACAAAAACCCACATACAAGATCAGAAAGATAAAGAATTAAAACAGAAGGGAAAAAGACTGAAACTGAAGTTCAAGATCTTAATAATAAGAAGGCCAGACTTCTCCCCAAACTCCAGTAAGATTTCTAGGTGCACGGTTTCTTAGCATTTCCTTCTGCTATTGAGAGCTTCAGTTTAATGAAAGCTTGGTTGGGCTCCAGCTGAACCCTTCTCTGTGATCCTACTGAGAGGAAGATACAATACTAAAATAGCTCTCAGTGAAGGAAATTTTGCTCTTTACAAAGCAGTGAGGATGTGGAGAGAATCTCTGATTAAATTCTAACTCTTTTTTAACAGATTTGTGAAGAACATGGAAGTGCCAAGAGTTAGCCTCTACAGGGAACTGAATTCCATGCTCAGGTTAGGGAGCAAATCTCACTCCAGCCCCAACCCATGTTTATGTAGGTTTTGCTACTATGGTAAACATCTGGGAGGCATCTGCTATAAAATCAAGACTGAAACTGTAAACACTTGTGTAATCCAGTAATGTCTACTTGTCTCTGCAAAGTATTGCCACAGGGTAATTTTGTTTCTGAAAAGAAAGCCCTCAAGTCTTTCTCTGTCATTAATCCCTTTGAAGGGAAGAATCATTCATGAGGTCTGCATGGCCTTCAAACAAACTGACAGAGAGGAGAGAGCGCCCAGTGTTTCTTGCTTAGAAATCCACTCAGGAGCCCTGTACAGCAAGGGAGGAAGAAATTGCTGTTTGACATTCACAGGCTGCAAAATTGGCTGTTGAGTTCCTGAACTCCAACACAGTTGTTTGCTAAGGATAGGAAATATTGTATTGTAATGCCAGGCACAGGAATTTGCAGTTGACCACTGGCACATTTAGGGCTTGCATATAATACAGACGTTTTTGCTGATTAGAAGCAGCCATAGTAAGTGATGTTAATCTGCCAAGGAGACTGCCATTGCTGCTGATAACAATAGGCAGCTCACGTCACTGCCAGGGCTAGATGGAAACTTTGCCCATCTATCTCTTGCAGTCACCTTTTCTGTATTAATGTAGCTTATTTAGAGTCCTGGAGAAAAACCTTTGCTGTGAAACCTACCAGTATCTTGCTGGATGTTTTTCATTATATGGTGTTGGTGACTTTTATGTAAAATATTTTCTCTTCTCTCCTGCAAACCCCAGATACCAAATTAGGGACGATGAAAGGTCCTCATAAGAAATAATCTTGTGTAAAGCATCTTGCTTTCACTTAGGTGAGAGGCTGAAATGAGTCTAAAAGAATGTTCTGGTTTTCGATCCTCCCCTTCTAGAATCCCCAATCCAGATTCTGTGGCTTGCACACAATAGCACTGCTTGTGTTATGTTAACAGTCTGTAATCTTAGGTTCTCATTTTATCCCTTTTACTTTTGATAGAGTTTTGGGGGGCTGCCTTTGAATTGCTGCTCTTTGCTAAAAGAACCTTAAGGTGGGTTTATCTTCAGTTCTAGGAAAGAATTGTTAACTATTCATGTTCCAAGAATTGAAGATAATGATTAATTTATTCTGAATTTTTGTAACTTTGGCTATTTTCGCAAATTGCTGTGCTGGAGGATTTGGGGGCAGTCGAATTTAGGCTTCTCTTTTTTTAAATTCCTATGAGTGCTAAACCCAAAATATACTAATGCTAAAATGTAGCAAATTTGGGATCATTCTAAAACTCCTGATAAAAGTTTGAAATTTTGTTATGAAATCCTGGTCCCACTAATGTCTGGTAATTTCATCTTCCTGTTATATTTTTCTACCATGAAGGAAAAAACAGGAGACTTTCAGAACTACCTAGGTTACCCATTGCTACTATTCACAATGGTCAAGACTACCGTAGTGGAGAGAATTGTCCCCTAATAGAACAGCAAAAACAAGACCAAATTAGAAAGGAATTTCCAGCCTGGAACAGAACTAACATCTCTCAGACTCCTGAAATCTGTCCTCTATTAACACTGTCTTGCTAACTGGTGAAATGATAATAACTGGAAAAATTACATAGTTTGTTACTGAATTTGCTGAATTTCATTCAGATTTTTAAAGGTTAATTTAAACTAGAAAATCTTTTTGTAACCACTGAAGGAAAAGAACAAAATGAAATTACCATTACCCAGGTAACAGGACTAAAAATAGATGGGGTATTAGTCAACTTAGCATGTACTCCCTGCAGCTTGAAATCGAATGCAAATCTGTTCTGTTTCTAGCACAGCAGTGGCCTGAATTCCCATTGCTTTGTGTGCACATTTCCCCAGGGAATAAGCTGTGCAGCGACATAGCTTTGCCAAGCAGATATCCCTGAGCAGTGGGAGCTGAAGCAAGTGACTCATGACTGCAAGACGACAGCATGTGATGCAAGACACGCACAGGACAAACTGCTGAGAGATGCAGTTCATGACTGAGAGGTCTATTCCTACTGCCAGGAAAGGCCTTGTTCTTTTCCAGCTGTTACATAGTGTGGCATTTCTGATCCAAAATCCACATCAAACAGTTTTCAAGGTTAAATATTAAAAAAAAAGACACAGAAATATATATGAAATCAAAATATTAAAGCTAATGGAGTAACACTGATTCCTTCACCCATTTCTCCTAAGAGTCTTAAAAAAGAAGCAAAAGCAAAATGGAAACATTTGTATGCATTTCTCTGGAGCTACTATTACCACATGCCATGTTGTGCTCCATGGCACCGTAATGGCTTGCAGCTCCTACCTCTTTCCTTGCTGGAGCAGAGTTTCGGTCTGCTATTGGAAATACATTGGTTGGCAGAGATATGTGCACGTAACTATGCTGTCTCTTTAATGCTGGTGAACAGTTGAGGACAAAAAGAGATAACTGGGATTAAACTCATGGTAATAATGAGTTAATTTTCCCCAATATTAGGTAGTAGATACTAAGTGCCATAGGACTGGATCCTGAGGGAGCAAGCATTAGCATTTAGGACAAAACTGCAAGCTGATCCTAAGCACTGTAGCTCCCTTAGCCAACCAAAAGAGAAATTTACTTCCTTTTCATTAGCTTCAACCATTTAGTTAAACAGATAATGGAACCCAAACGCGCAGACATCAGCACCAACCAAAATATTTGTGTACAGTTACTCGGAATTGTATCAATATAAAGGGTGTTTTAGCTTAGAATTTCACAGCAGACTGTTCTAATTTTTTTTTTTTTTTTAAAGAGATGTATTTTTAGGTTTCTGAGGGAGATGAGGTTTGAAAATGCCATGCTACACAGTTCTGTTCAACTGTGACGATTTGTGACAGTGATACAACATTTTCAAAAGAACTTTGTTGTCACTGGCCTGTCTCCCAGCTTGTCAACCCAGCTCCTTTTGTGGCTTTCATAGGAGCAGTTCCATTTACTTCAATAAAACAACTGACATGGGGATCGTAAAACTGGGCTTGACAGTTGGAGGGTGATACGTTGCACGATCTCCTCCCTGAGGTCCCATTTTGCAAAAATGTTCAGAATTTATGGAGCTTCAGCAAGTCAGTGATAAAGAACAGGTTTGAGTCACAGGTGTAAGAGAATGGATAGCCCACTCACACTCTTCTGAGCATGTAATCTCTTAATATATAAAATGACTTTTTTTGTAATGGCTACAACACCGAGCTATTCTGGGCTGTGGGAAAGATTGTATAGGTCCTCGTTCTGCAAGTTTCAAAGGCCATAAGAGAAGAGAGCACCTAGCAGTTTGCATGATTGTATCTGGAGTAGAGAATTAGACTCGTAGAACCATAGAATTGTTTGGGTTGGAAGGAACGTTAAAGCCCATCCAGTTCCAACCCCCCTGCCATGGGCAGGGACTCCTCCCACCAGACCAGGCTGTTCAAGGCCCCATACAACTTGGCCTTGAACACTTCCACGGAGGGGGCATCCACAGCTACCCTGGGCAACCTGTGCCAGTGTCTCACCACCCTCACCATGGAGAATTTCTTCCTAATGTCTAATCTAAATCTTCCCCCTTCTAGTTTAAAGCCATTCCCCCTCATCCCATCACTACAAGTCCTTGTAAAAAGCCCCTCCCCAGCTTTCCTATAGCCCCTTCGGGTACTGGAAGGCTGCTATGAGTTCTCCCCAGAGTCTTCTCTTTTCTAGACTGACCAAGCCCAACTCTCTCAGCCTGTCCTCATAGCAGAGGTGCTCCAGCCCTGTGATCATCTTTGTGGCCTCCTCTGGACCCATTCCAACTGTTCCATATCCTACTTATGCTGGGGATTTCAGAACTGGACTCAGTACTCCAGAACTGGACCGGTCAGACCGGAAAGTACATCCAGTTCCAACTCCCCTGCCACGGGCAGAGATACCTCCCACTGGATCAGGTTGCTCAAAGCCTCATCCAAACCAGTGTTGAACACCTCCAGGGATGGGGCATCTATGACTTCTCTGGGCAACCTGTGCCAGTGCGTCACCGCCCTCACAGCAAAAAATGTCTTCCTAATAATTAATCTAAACCTCCCCTCTTTCAGCTTAAAACCATTACCCCTCCTCCTATCACTACACCATGATTATTACACAATTACACATACCACTTTAATAATTTACTACCTGTTAGGAGAACTGTTTGTTTTAATTCCATTTAAAGAAGATGGGGCATCAATGAGTACCATTCTCTGCATTATAATCACTAGTGAAGTCAATATGAATTTACATCCAAATATTTTTCAGTAGGCTTTTTTTTCACCAAAGCTGAGAGTATGTCAGCCTTGCTTGTTTGCACTTCTATTTCATGCTAGGCTTTGGAGAAACAGCATTGTTTGGTGCTCCTTTTGTACTAGAGACAGCAGCCCCACCTGCCTGTCAAAGGATTTAGAATGGTCTTTCTAATTCCCCCATACAGAACAGCTTTGATGGTAAGACCAGTTTTCAATAATCTGCTTTCTTTTGTTGAGAAAATGGCTCCTTCTCTGCCATTATTGACAATTCCTGACAAAGTTAATCATTTTTATGCAGGCCAGGTAAAAATCTGGTCTGAAACAAGAAAAATGCTCCCCTCCTACATCAAATGCTTCTAATATTTTATTATTGCTATTACAGCCATAAATAGGTACTTTACAATCTGTCTTAGCAAATGTTCAACTGACCCGCAAAAATCAGTGTCTTAAATACAAATGGTCTTCTCGGTGGGGAGAGCACCACTATTTCTTTGTGCTAGTCCAATTCTTACATCTTGAAGATTGGTTGAGGAAAGGAGAAGCTATTGATTAGACTTTCACATAACCTTGACCTTTTATTTTCTGTTGATGCCTATGATGGTTTAGAGAATCTGTATACAATTTAAAAAATCTGATTTAAGATCCCTCCCTACGCACCTTTTATCAAGCAGTGTCACACTCTCAGCAGCCCCCATATCTTTTCTATTGTGCTTATGCAGAAAACCTATACTTCAGGAGACCTTGGTAGCTGATGCAGCCTGTCCCCCTGTTCCAAGGCAAATTCAGATATAGCTATCAATATTTATAAAAATGCTTCTTTCACTAGTTATGAAATATAAACAAACTGACAGTAAAAGCTCATCAGTCTTCCAAAGCAACCTCTTCCTGTGCTTTTCATAGTCCTTTGTATAATGGAGGTAAGGCTTCCATTATATACAAATACATATACACTTAACACAGATCTGTGAAGGAGCAGAAAGGATATTGGTTTATTCCCTTCTGCTCCTTCACAGATCTGTTATATGTATTTGTATTTGTAGACTGTTATTAGAATTGAACTTTCATTAAGCTAAAGAAACCACTTCATACTAGGTTGTGTGTCCTGAGCCTTAGATTCATCTTCCAGCCCCTCTCTTTGTTCTTTCATGAAATGCCATTCCAAAACCTTGGCAATATTCCACTAGAGACCCTACCAGTGCTGAATATGCTGCAAGCATTACTTCATGTGTTTTGCAGACTACATTCTTGTTTATGCAGTTCAAAAGCTAATTATCTTTATCATGATATTGTGACATTGTTGACCCACGTTAAGCTTGTTATTCACGGCAATCTCATGATTTCTTCATGCACAGCGAGTTCGAATTCCAAAGGGTAACAAACCAGACCCGGAATGCAGCAGCCTGTGCAACAAATGGCCCATAAAATATTTGTCCTGTCTGCCCAGGAGCAAAGAAGGTAGGTGAAGATGTCTATCCTACTAGACTGCTGGCTGGCCAACTGTCACGTATATGATTGCCTCAGGCCTGTCACACAGTGTATTACTTTTTGGTGCACTGACAAGCTGAGCAAACAACTGAAGGAGATGTGAAGGATCTGGGGAGTTGTAGAAAGACAGTATAGGAGGAACAACTAATATTTGTGGAAGAAACTTTGTAAATTGTTGATAAACTGTGGTCTTTCTGTCTATCCGCTCTCTCGATCAATTTATGATAATCTTCTACTCAAAATTAATGATTTTCAGAAAATATTCTGCTCTGACAGAGAATTCTGAGAATGTGTTTCAGAGGTCAGGTTACCTTAAAGAATAAACCATAAAACTCCATGCACAGTCCAGTGACAAGCTCAGGAGCTCTAAAAAGTATCATCCCAGTAGTAGTAGAGTAGGAAGCCTAGGACAGCTTCTCTATTGACTATATTTGCTCTAACCTGCCCTGCCTTTTTTCTTTTTTTCCCTAATGAAGACCTTTTTCACACATTGAATGGTTATTTACTCTTTGAATACTCATGGTAACTCCCAGATTTGGAGGAGTACCTGAGAGCTAACTTTTTTTCAAACAGAATAGGCTTGAGAAGGATAGCATAGCAGAATGCGTGATGGCTATGGAGTTAAAGTTTAGCTTCACTTTTTTCTGAGACAAACATTCTTCTTTTATGAGGAAGGGGCCTGACTTCTTAAAGAATAAATCAGACAAATTCTGTAAAGAATCACTGCTCAGAAACTGGGTGCTCACACTTAGATGAGCTGCTTTCTGAAAGGAAAGAAGAATTGTTTTCTGGCCTTTGTTTTGCTTGTGACATATAGATTTCCACATATTAGGAAAACGCTGGGACTCAATATTGTTGAGTCACCCTGTTGCTTACTTTTGGTTGTATATGCAGATTCTATTCCTTAATCCATGAAAAATACTTAAATTTTTACAGCTTAGAGTACAAACGGAGACATTTCTCTGGAGTAAGCATAGAGATCGCTAGGTGTACTTGTCTTTGCTGGAACTTTCATAACATTAGGAAGAAGGTAGCAATCCTTCATAGAACCCATTTCTCCGCAAGCTTGGAGAAACAGCATGTGTTCCCCTGTAACAAATACTCATTCACCCCTAGCAAATGCAGAGCAAGACACACCTCTCTACTTGTACCCTCTCTGCTTTCCTGCAAAGAGCCTCATTGTTATCACTCTCGCAGACCTTATTGCTCTCTACAGCTACCTGAAAGGAAGCTGTAATGAGGTGGATGTTGGCCCCTTCTCCCAAGTCATAAGCGATAGGATCAGAGGCACTCAAGTTGTACCAAGGGAGATTTAGACTGGATAATATGAAAAATTTCTTCACCAAAAGGGTTGTCTAGCACTGAAACAAGCTGCCCAGGGAAGTGATGAAGTCACCATCCCTGGAGGTTTTTTAAAAGACGTGTAGATGTGGTGTGCAGGGACATGGTTTAATCATGAACTTGGCAGTGTTAGGTCTTTTCGGACCTAAATGATTCTATGACTACTGTCCAGGCTGTAGTTTCCTTGCTCAGGTGTACAAGCAGCCTGGTATCAACTGTGCTCTGCAATGTGAGACTTTCTGGACTCTATTCTTTGCTTTGCCTGTGTGTCTACTAGGTGCAGGAGTACGAAACCTGAGGGCAAAGCATTAATAAATGCGCAAAGTGTGCTTTCCTTCTCAGGGGAGGACCTTGTTTCAGGGAGAACGTCAGACATGCTTGGACAGTTTTTAGAAAGAACGGCCGTGAATTCCAGAACACTTCCTGGCATCTTCCTTGGACAGTATATCATTATCAGGAAGGAAGAGATACAGTTGGCATAGGCACTACAGAGATAAACCATTAATGTCATTGCACGACTGTCTTACTTGAGGCCCAGCCTCACCTGGCAATGCTGTGGAACCCACAACATAGATGTTCCTGAGTTACCCCCAAAAGGAGCATGTACTGGTATGTATGAATCATTTATTTACAAGGCCAAAGCGGAGCATTAAGCGCTATTGCTGGGGAAGGGAGGAAAAGCAAGAAATAGGACAAAATCTGTATTTCAACAATTGCCCTCTAAGCTAGAGGTGGGCCAAAGAAACTTAATTCTTCAGTGTATCAAGAGATATGGAAAAACATAGGATAGTAGCACTTCCAAATTCATTGCATTGTGTTTGTGGAGGTTTTTTTCTAGAAAGAAGGAAAGAAAAAATGATGGAGTTGCTGGGGATAGCAGAGCCGGGGAGAGGAGCAGAATAGCTTAAATCAGAGGGAAAATAAGAGGGAAGACTAGCACAAAAAGTTACAAATGCAAGGGAAGAAAATGTGAAAGTGGTAACAGACCTGGCATATAGCTTTGACTCTAAGAATACTAAGATGACGAGAGGAAGAAAATTATGACTTGGGACCCTTGGGAGGCTGAGAGATATGGAGGGTGAGTGCAGGAAAGCAGGCAGGGAGCCTGGAGGTGAAGAATGAAGATGGGTGACCAGAAACCAAAGATAACATCCCAGTTTTACATTTCTGACTCTTAATTCTTCCGGCTTCAGCCTGCCATTCAGACCTGTATCCCCTCCAGATAACCTTCACATGTGAGGTGCTGTTTTGTTACTTTTTCCCAGACTGCTGGATCTAGAGTATGTATGGCACAGATGATTCATTGTTCTGGCCCTATACTCCAGGGAGACTCACTAATTTCTACAATTCAAGAAAATATCTATGTTTATAGGTGATGGAAAATTGTTAGTAGTAAGTCCAGCCTAGAAAAAAGCCCTAGGTTGCGCAGCAGGAGTCATGACAGAAAAAAAGAACATTATATTCCCTCTCTTTCCAACAGCTTACTTACGAGGAGAGAAATATTCTTTCCTTTTGCAGAGAAATAATCACACTATTACAAGAGTCGATTAAAAGCTATCCACTAAGAAGAACATGAGACACCAGGTGTGTTTTCTTGCTGTGAAGGGATCTTTGACTGAACCTGTAATGGTCAGTAATGACAAATGGCCACAGGAAGATGAAATTCCCAAACATGTTATGAGGTCCTATCTCCACAGAGTCATGATGTATTGTACCACTTGCCAGCCAGCGCATCTTTTACTCTTTGGAAGCTCTCCAAAGAGGGAGGTTTTTTGTGTGTCAATAACATACAATTGCACCCACTTCAAACCCTGACTGAGAAGGTGGTGCTAGGTCACAGCCTGTAGTTTGGGCTGGCGTGCCACCACAAGGCATTGTGTGGGGCTCCCTGTGGTGTCCATGGTTTCACAGGCATTTGTGGATGCTTTAGGAGGCACAGCTGTAGCACAGGTGGAACTTGGTGCTGCTGTTGGCTTCTCAGCATACTGAGGGGCAGGTATGTGTGCCTAGCACTGTGGCATGTGAGAATGTGTCCAGAAAATCATAGAATCATAGAATCACTTGGTTGGAAAAGACCTTTGAGATCATCGAGTCCTACCATACCTATCCACTATTAAACCAAATCCCTGAGCACTTCATCTATCCATCTTTTAAATCCCTCCAGAGATGCCAGGGATGGTGACTCAACCACCTCTGTGGGCAGCTGTTCCAGTGCCTAACAACCCTTTCAGGGAAGAAATTTTCCCTAATGTTTAATCTGAACTTCCCCTGGTGGAACTTGAACCATTTCATCTCTTCGTGCGGGAGGGACTGGGTGACTAATGTTTGGCATACCAATGGGCACTGGGAGTGTGCTGGAGGTAGCAGATGCAGTGATGTTGCGCAGTAAGGACAGAACAGAGCCAATGGGAGCAGCCAGTGTGGCATGTGAGACCAGGCAAAGGGGTGTCCATGTGCATGGGCTGTATGTAGGTAACATTTGGAAGGGGCATGGGAGTACCAGTACATGCAGGGCAGCAGTGGTGGCAATAGCACCTTGGAGGTTCTGTCCTAGGCAGAGGTGGTGATATCAAAAATGCTGGCAAATAAACTCTCCAATACTCATTTTGAAATTTTAGAAAGCAGCACACTTTATTTCAGCTCTGAATGCATGAGGGAATGATTTCCATCAATCATGTGTAACTAGACAAGAGCTGTGGACAGAATGTATTACACACACGTGTATAAATCTTCCCAGAAATCTTATTCATGTTCTGTTACTTTGCAAGTACTCATTTTAATGTTGTTACAAACTTCACAACAGCCCAATCTCTGCAAATTTGAGCTTCAGAGCCAGCTCTGACCTTGCATTTCAATGGGGGAAGACTGCAAACAGAGGTGATGAGAGGACACCTCTGTTCAGCACAAACCATACTGAACACAAGGCGTTACTATTTCTCTCTGAACAGTGTCTGGAAAACACTATTTGAAAAAAAGCATGCTATAAGAAAACATGTTATCAGAGGGATGTTCTGTGTGACTTTCAAAATGGCAAATTGAACATGATCCAACAATGTGCCCTGGCAGCCAAGAGGGCCAATGGTGTCCTGGACTGCATCAAGAATGGCATTGCCAGCCGGTCGAGGGAGAGGATTGTCCTGTCCTGGCCTGCTCTGCTCTGGTGTGGCTCCACCTCCAGCACTGTGTGCAGTTTTGGGCGCCACAGTATAAAAAGGACATCAGGCTATTGGAGTGTGCCCAGAGGAGGCCACAAAGCTGGTGAGGTGCCTGGAGGGGAAGTCGTGTGAGGAGCAGCTGAAGTCACTTGGTCTGTTCACCGTGGAGAAGACAGGGGGGAAGGAGGAGGAGCAGGCGCTGATCTTTTCTCTCTGGTGACCAGTGACAGGACCTGAGGGAATGGCAGGAAGATGTGCCAGGGGAGGGTTAGGTTGGGTATTGGGAAAAGGTTCTTCACCCAGAGGGTGGTGGAGCACTGGAACAGCTCCCCAGGGACGCAGTCACGGCGTCAAGCCTGACAGTATTCCAGAAGCACTCGAACAATGTCCTCAGACACACGGTGTGAATGTTGGGGTTGTCCTGTGCAGGGACAGCGTTGGACCCTTGTGGGTCCCTTCCAACCCAGGTCATTCTGTGATTCTGTGACAGCGCCCGCCGCGCTGCCTGGGTGAAGGGGAGGAGGCAGCCGCTGCGACGCGTGCCGGCGCGTGCCGCGTGACGACGTGTGGGGTTGATTGGTGAAGGAGGAGCGTGAAGGCGCGGCGGGGGGACCTGCAGTGACAGAGAGGCGGGGTGGCGGGGCTGGGGCCGTTAGTGCCCCTGTCGATTATTGACGCAGACGCTCACCGCGGTGTGGGCAGTGAGAGGGGCGGCTCAGGCGGCCGTGAGGGGCTGGCGCCGATCGCCCTGCCGGCGCCGGGGGCGGCGGAGGGGCGGGGGCGCGCAGGGTGTGTGTGCGTGACAGGAGCGGAGCAGGGAGGGCGCGCGCTAGGTGCCGCCGCTGGTGAGACACGCACGCGCCCCGCCCCGCCGCGGTGTGGGGTGGGGGCTGGGGGGCCCTTCCAAGCGCCTGCTCGCGCGCTGAGGGGCGGGGCGCGTGTGTGACAGAGGAGAGGGAGGGCGCGTGTGTGACGTCCTCAGCGCTCCGCCCCTCCCCGCTCCCGCTCGCGGCGCCGCCGGCTCAGCCCAGCCCGGCGCGGGCGGGCGGCGCAGCAGCAGCAGCAGCCGCAGCCATGGAACCGGAGCGCGAGTGCCGGGTGCTCTCCATTCAGAGCCACGTCGTCCGTGGCTACGTGGGCAACAAGGCGGCCACCTTTCCACTGCAGGTGTGTGTGTGTGTGATGTACGCAGTGGTGGTAGTGGGGGTGTTTGTGTGGGGGGTGGGGTGTGTGTCTGTCTGTCTGTCGTCTGTGCGCGTGTCCGTGCGTGCCCCCTCCGCCGCCGCCACTCCTCTGCAGGGCGGCTGAGGGGAACCGGGCAGGTGCTGCGGCGGCAGCGCTGCCCGGCGGGCTCGCTCTTGGCAGCGGGAGTAAAGGTCACGGGGTGGCCGAGCGGAGCCCGCGCGCGCCCTCGTCGCCCTCTCAGGCGTCCCCGCGCGCGCGCGGGGCTGGGGGTCGGGGGCAGTTCCCCTCGTGGCCGCCCTTCACCCCCCGCCCCGGGTCCGGTGCGGCCGCCGGCCCCGCGCCGCGTGTTCCGGCCCGGCGCTCTCGGCGGCGTCACGGCTGCTGCCGGCGGAGAGTGAGGTTAAAGGATGTGTGGTTGAGGGTGTTTGTGTGTGGGGAATGATGCTGGTGGATTGGCTCGACTGCGTTCGCGCCCAGGCGTGTGCGCTGACAGCGGCCGGGCTCCTGCCCGAGGGTACTCGTGCGCGCTGCTGCCAACGGGCGCGGGGTTGGGGACCCCTCCCTGAGCATGGGCAGTTGGGCTTAGTGCACCCGTGGCTGGGGTTTGGGTGTCCTGCCCTGCAGAAGGATAGCTGGGCTGGCTGCACCGGTGGCCTTGTGGTGGCAGAAAGCTAATCTCTTCTTCGTGGACGGTGGAGCTTTGTAAACCCTTACCCCTCGGTTTCTGAGGGTCTGTGAAGCTGGGTAAACCCACACCCCTAGGCACCCGAGGGTCTGTGGAGCTTTGTAAATCCAAACCCCTCGGTTTCTGAGGGTCTGTGGAGCTGGATAAACCTACATCTATCAGTTTCTAAGCCCCTGTAGTCTTTGTCGGTGGTGGAAGTGGGTAAACCTGAACCTCTCAGTTTCTGAGGGTTTGTGGAAGCTGTAGTAGAGTGTAAAACCATACAAGATGGAGACAGACAGGCTTGCTTACATGACCCTGGGCTTGAGGGTGTAATTTGATCTTGGCCTTTGTGGCTGTCATGTGCTGACTTGAGAGTTGCTTGCTAAGGTCTAACTGATTGTGGGAAAACCCTGGTGTGCTTTGGGGCAAGCCTCTGTATGTCCCACTGCTTTCTGTGGTGAGGTGTTTGTATCCAAAGGGGCTAATCAAGAGTACTCTGTTCCTTGACACATGTGTGGTTGTACGAAGCTTGCTGTCTACGAATCTCATTGCCAGAACAGTGTATTGTGACATTGGTTGCCTTGGTACATGCTTAACAAACAATGGTGTCTTCTCAGTTGACTAGGCACAAGAGATGGTATATATACTCTGATAAATAATGCATTTGAGATCAGGCCTGCATCAAACTAATGTTACACCTTCTTATCACCATCCAATTATAATGTAACCATATCTCTTGAAATTTAGTGTATGGTGAAGGGTGATGTACATATGAAATCCCTGTATTGTGGGTAAATCTGTGTGTGTAGAGACCCGTGACCGAAAGGCTGTTACAGTCTGCAGGCCAACCATCTCTCCTTTCCTAAAAGAATGATCTCTAAATTGTGCTCCTACCTTCCCCTTGCCCAGATATTTTGTGGAAGCAGAAGGGAACACAGTAGTACTTACACCAGAAATTTACAGTCTCTTAAACTGTTGTCTTTAATTCTGTGCTGGAGGTTCTCTTTGCTCGTCTGTAACTCAGCTTTTCTGTGGCATATAAGCCTCTACATGAGTGTCTCATATGACTTGACGAATCAGTTCCTGTAAATTTTCCTTAGTTCCTTGACTGTGATGCTGTAGAATACTACTGTAGTTAAGAAGTCCTGTTGGTGTTGTAGCTGGGATCTGCTCAAGAGGTTATCACACTCACGTCGTGTAATGTTTGTCAGTGCATAGCATAACAAGAAGTTGGGGAGGGAGGGAAAAACAGCTGGGGAACAACTGAACTCCTGTCACTACAGGTTGAACTTGAAAATCCTATGTAGGCAATGCTTAGTGAAGCTGAGCTTGCTGGATTGAGCCCTGGTTTTACTAGAGTATCAGATGTAGCAAGTTGCTACCAAGCGAAACTTGAATTTTTTATGTTTTCTTGAAACAAGGAAAGGAATTAAAAACCTGGATCTCTTTTTGGTTTTTTCTGTATATTTAAAAATGAAACCCAATGCTAGTCCTGAGCACGAGTTCAAATTTGGCATTCTTATGTTATTTCACATTCACTGTTTTAATTTGGTCTTCTGAACCAATAATGAATAAATGAGGCTTCCTTCTGAGCTTGTCAGTACTGAGTTTGCAAGGCAAGATGTATGTGGATATATATGTGCGTGTGAGGTCTGATGGGCTGAAATCCTGACAGTACAGTTCAGGAATCTGCATTTGGACAGCAACATCCAAATACAAAACCAGATGTGGTTTTGTCTGCTGTTTGCAGACTTCTGCAAAAACATGCCATGTTTGAATTTTTTGGTCTTTGGTGGAAGTCTAAAGCATTATTATTTATTAGCGACAGCTAGCGTAGCACTGCGCACAGCAGAGAACTCTTTAGTGTCTTTTTTTAACCAGTTGGTCTTGCTTTGTTAGGCTTACATTATACTAAAAGCTAAAATATTTTAAAAGTAGGTGTGTGGAAATTCTTTTTCTGTTAAGTATATGGTAAACACTTTCTATATAACAAACAGAGCAAAAGAGAGCTAGGACATATATTACAGCAGTTATAATAATGGAAATAATATAGCAGAGAGAGAAATGCTAGAAGCCTTTACACCATTTCAGTATAAAATATGTGTAAGTATTCTGAGATTCTAGATTAACTAATAGGTTTTAGAGGAAACATGCACCTGAATTTTCCAGATAGTAAAATCCCAGGAATTAAACTGTCCTCAGCTGCGCTTTGAATTTCTGCCTTATCAAGATTTTAAATAGGTTTTACTAGCATGGTTTTACTATCTCTTTTTAAAAGTTCTGAAGGTGGTTCTGAATTATTTTTAAAAGTCGTAAGTTATTTCACAGTCATGTAACCTGAGCAGCTTTTGGTATCAGGAAATGGCTTATGATTGTCCAACTCTTAAGAGACGAAGAGTGCTAGGGTGTACATTAACTTAGGGAGTTGCCACTGTCAGTCAGATAAATTATTTTAGAAAACCAAAGAATGTTTTTCTTACTTGAATAAGAGTTCTCATAGTTTTTACAATATAAAATAAAAATGTATGTTTTTACCATGCCATTCAACATCACTTTTATCATGTCTTTTCTTCCTTAGAGCAATGTTTTACTTGTTACTGTTAAATGTCATTTTAACTCAGTTTTGCTGCCCTACCTTCTACGTAGGTAGAATATAGCAATAAGTAAAGGGTGCACTTCTGGCAAGCAGAGAGTTACATTCCTTTTCAAACCACTACAAGGGCAAGCTGATTTCTGTTCTGCAGAGGTATTGCACTTAATTCTGACTCTCAGGAAAATTTTGGTAGGAAGATGAATTTAAGATTCATTTACTGCATCCATCATAATATCAACTCTTATGAATGAGCAATTTAGTGTGTATGTTCCGTCCTTTTGGGCCTCTCTGAGTTTCCAAGAAAGAGGTTTGAAAGTACAAGGAGTGAACAAGAGAAAGTCCCAGCTGATTTCACCTGGGCATTGGTTGATAGCATTTGAATTCCACTGGGCCAGCTCCTGTTCCCGTCTGCAAGTCAGAAACTGTTGATTTTTGCTTACATATAGGTAACATTGAGGTCCAGCGAGTTTTGTACTTTCTGTTCTTACCCTGTTTGATAATGCTAAATGGAACATGTTTATGGAGATTTTTTTGTCTGCCCTAACAGTCATGGAATTTAGAGACAAAATTTTTTCAATTTTGAGTATTTAATTCTTGTCTTCTTTCATGTCTGCTTGACTTGAAGATAGAGCTAAAAGCATGGACAAATACCATTATTTGGGTCTGGAGAATGAAATTGTCCATTCTGAATTGTATGACACCACCATCACAGCTTTTATAATACAGAATAAGATGGCCTTTTGGCTTTTGGAAATTGTTCCGATGATTTTATTTTCTTGTTTGTTTTTTTTTCTTTATTTTTTTTCCTTGCTGAATGGAAATAGTTGCTCAGGTATTATATTAATAAAGGCACTATTTTTCAGTGATTCTCTCATGCAAAAGAAACAGTAGGTCTACATTTTCAGCTCCTTCTTAATTGTATAAAAGATGGGAAAACAACTTTGGTCAGCACAGATGGTAATTTCTTTGATATGTAAGGATTGTCTTGAACTCCATTGTTCAAGGCCAAGGGTATAATTTGCTTTCATATACTGAGACCAAAACCATTATCAACCTATCTTTAATGATTATCTGCTGCCCTAGTGTAAAAATTAAAGGTTGTTTTTTTTTTCTTTCTTTTGTTGAACAGTGTAGTGAAATGGATTAAGTATTGACAGAAAGGGGGATAGATAAAGAGCATCTCTTAAATAAGATGACCGCTTGTTCTGTTTTTCAAAACCTACTTCTATTGTGTTAATTATATGACTCAGAAGAAGGATGAATCAATCAAAAGTCTTCATAAAATAACAGTAAGAAATCTTCCTACTGGCTAGCCCTTAGTTTTGTTAAAGATCAAAGGCTGAAAAAGCAATAAACCTTAAGCAAAAAATAAATACAAAGATAAAAGAACATATTTTCTCTTTGTAATACCCAAAGGTTGTCCTAAGTTACATATCTGAAACAAGAGTTCTGCCTCTAGATTCATACTTCAAATGAAGCTTGCGGAAGCATGGGTTTCTTTCTCACCTCTGTTCTTGTAAGAAAGGTAAACAAGAGATGTGAGTTTAAGAAAAAAACAAAAACCAACACTCAGAACCCTCAAAACTAAACTAAAAACTAACAGCCCCTCTGGGAAGGCTTATTTGTAGCTATGTAAACAGTATTTTCTTGTTATGTGGATGTCAGTATATGTGGTTGCTGAAGTCCAGAGAATACCATGTGCAAGTTGAGGCCCTGAAAAAACTTGTAATGCAGAAAGTCCTAACAACGTGTTTTTCTAGCAGTCTGGATTTCTAGAAAAAGACTTGATGACAACTTTACATAAATGCTTGTCCAGATTAACCCACCTGTGAAGAAAGGATGGTTCTGGCCCTCTAGGAGCTCTCATGTGCTGCGAGAACATTTTAACTTGTGAGAGCATTGTACGAGATAGATTTTCAACCTGTATGATAAGCTGGAAGGGAAGCAGGACAGGTCTGAGAGGGGACAAGAAAGTGGAAAACTGCTTGAAATTAAATAAAATAGGGCTAATGATGGAGGTCATCATTCTTTCAGCTCTTAACATTGCTTCAAGACAGACTAGATTGAGGCAAAGAACTAGGAAAAATATTGGCACCTCAGTTAACAGGAGTAGTTTATGTTTGTGTAGCACTGTAAACTAAGAGACCTCAAATTTCTTTACAAACTTTTTACAGAAATCCTTTCAACTACTAATGCAAAGTTATCAATTTAAGAAATTAGTGTAATTTCAGCCTGCCTAAAAGATGAGCAGCTAGGACTGCTGGCGTACCTATGAAGTGCAAGACTGAGCAGAATAATAGAGAGCAGGGCTGACAGAATGGTTATCATCCGAGGCGAAGTCTTAAGTGTGTGATAGTAGTATCGATAACTGCTCCCACAAATCAATTGTGGCAACTTGTTAAATAAGCCTTTGTCATGAAAATACAAAAATGCTGGGGGATATTCCCCCAAGTTGATTGTATAACAGTTGAAAACCTGAAAAAAGTGTTTTAATATGCATTACAGTTTATTTAGCTGTGTGTATATGAGGCTGGTTGACCAGTTGCCATTTTAACCTTTTACAAAGGAGGTGATAAATATTTATAGTAATTGATTATTATTATAATTTGCTAACTTTTTCATGATGCATTGTGAAAGCTGCAACTATGCAGATGCATATGCTGATATTTTGACATAATATTTACATTGGAGTGTGTGTAGTGAAGAAATGGTAGTGTTTTTTTGGACATAAATGCAACCATTTGATCTAACACAACACAGCAAAGTAGGAAGATTAAGGAGGATCAAATATTTGACTTGAGAGCAAGCAAAACTGCCTTACCTTGATTCACTCACTTTCTTTGGAAAAAAAATTGAGTTGTCAAGAAATTGCAAATCTTATTAAAGGACTGGAAAATCTTGCCTGAAGGTGAATTTGCACTGTTTTATGGAGAATATAATGTACTCAGAGGCTTGGTTGCAAGTGTTTACTTGCTTAAGGCATTCTTTTTATTGGAAATGGCCTTACGTTCTATCTTTAAGCTTTAGATTTTTTTAATGTTTGAATTTTTGCAAATTTTGTCTTATTTCTGCTCCCAATAAAACAGTAGAGAGAGAATTGGTTTTTTCTTGTATGTAAAAGGACAGGCAACAGTCAATATTGATCAGATTTCTGAAAAAGTGAGCTTCAAGTTAACTTTAACTTATGTATTAAAATGTATTGAAATAAATTAAAAATAAAAGGATAATTTGAAATAATAAAATGAATCTGTAATTGTAGGTGTGAGCATGGTACACAGGTACACCTGAGAAAAGTAAGTGAGATACAAAGGGAAGAGAATGCGCTGAGGAGACCTTATAGCAGCCTTCGTGTATTTAAAGGGGCCCTACAGGAAAGCTAGGTAGGGGGTCTTTAACAGGGAATGCAGAGATAGGATAAGGGGCAACGGTTTTAAGCTGAAAGAGAGGAGATTTGGATTAGATTAGACATTAGGAAGAAATTTTTTCCTGTGAGGATGGTGAGACACTGGCACAGATTGCCCAGGGAAGTTGTGGATACCCCATCCCTGGAAGTGTTCAAGGCAAGATTGGATGAGTCTTTGAGCAACCTGATCCGGTGGAAAGTATCCCTGCCCATGGGCACAACAGGGGTTGGAACCGAGTGATCTTTAAGGTCCCTTCTGACCCAAACTATTCTATGATTGTAATAGTACTTCTCTAAAATCTTCTCTTTTTGGTAAAGTGTTGCCTCTTTCTTTTCATTTTTTTTCCCCCTATTTATATCCAAAATGATAGTTACCTTTCCTTGAAGAGCATGTTTAGTAAGTTTAAAGAAAGGATGCAGCGTTATCCACAGCTGACTGAACACACACCAGGCAGTTATTTTTAGCCTCTTTAGACAGAAAAGATGCAAGTGGAAGTTCCACTTAAGTTGCTTGTGTTGTGTGGAAAATGGGCTTGTATTGGTGAAGCAGAGTTAATGTGAGTAGTTGTACATTGGTCCATTTTTCTGAAAGTGCTATGTGTGATAGAGTGTGCAGTTGTATAGTAATCTACACAGGAAAAGAATGAGCATGATGTTTGAAATATGCCAAGAAGATCTGTGTTAAGAGATAGTATGTGCCCCAACAGAAGGCAGAGTAGTTCATCATTTTGTGGCTTGGCAGCAGTGGGGCAACTTGTCATAGCAAAAAAACCCATTGTTGTGCTGAACTACCTGAATTTTTTCAAGCCTTTGTTCAGGACTTGGATTTGTTGATGCTAATTCATCCATGACACCTCTGAGCTCCAGTTCCCTTAACATCTGAACAATTACCCATAGAGTAGGAGACTGAACTGTGATACCAAAACCTGTCATGTGATTAATTTAAAAAAAAAAAACCAAAAAACCAAACAATGAAACCCAAAAAACTTCCCAAACCTCACTTCACCTTCATCATCATATGTAAATTTTAAGCATATGGACTAATTTGGGCTGAGTAGAAATCCTTCCATGGTGATTTAACTCCACTGTCTTGGAAATGCAAAGTACCTCTTGCCAGAGGGATGTGTGGAATTGAGGAGGTGCTAGAGCGGACACTGAAAAATGTAAGAGTCTCTCCTGTGGCAAACCAAAAGCTGGAGAGCCACTTTCTGATCTGTAGATGCAGTTGTTTTCAAAACCAGAAGTAAATGGTTTTCCTCACCAGTAAAACCTTTCCAGTCTGATCACAACAGACCCCTTCTCTGTGCTGCAGGGACCTGTCATGTTTTACCTCTCAGAAGAGGTTCTGTGTGGAAAACTGAGGCAAGGATTACACAGCTATCAGTGACATTAATAAGTTGAAGGAAGGGATCTGAGACAATCTTCAAGAATAGCATTCGTTAGGTCATCATACTTGAAACTGCCAAAGAAGTGAAGTGCTGGTCTATCCCACAATATTAGAATAAGGCAATTTTGTTTCTCTTACTTAACTTGGCAGATTGGTAGCCAGTAAAGTATCTTTTTCTTTCATACTTCATAGTTCTCTAATTTGTTTATTTGTTGGTTAACAATACATTATCTGTTTTCTTCCTGAATTTTACTGTGTTTGTTCATGACTCCTATACATGGTAATTCTGTCCCCATCTTCTGGAAGAGGAACAAAAAAGAAAATAAAGTACAACAGGAAAAAAATGTTGGTTGCATTCTCAAAGTTTGATACTGTTTTTGCATAATTGTACATAAGTTTATGGTGATGTATTTACTGAAGTTTGGCCTAAATCTAATCGATTCAAATATACGTGTAATTTTTGTAAATCTGCACATCTTTATGTATTTTACAGCATATATTGTGGGCGATGAGTAGTTCTGAATAAATTTAGGCTGAAAGCAAACTTCCTGTTTATCTAGATCTTCACTGTGGTTACTCTTACTTTTCTGGCAGAATACAACCCTTGTCTTATAGGGGTGGGCACCACATTATCTTTGGAAACCATCAGACACTCTGGGCAGCTAACAGAAATGGAAAAAAATGTTTAGAAAATGGTTAAAAGTGAGGCCAGCAGGGATAGTGTTTCATGCAGCACATTAGTTATTCATTGTTGCTGTTTGTGGACCAGCACAAGCCACAGCCTGTGTCACAGCTCATTCTGTTTCTAGTCAAGTATTGCTAGTTGTTTCTGTTCTCACTGTAATTAGTGGCAGTAAACATTGTGCCTCTACTCATACGCCAACCAAACAAATATATGTCAATTTAATGTTTGAATTTGAGAGACTTGATATGCTCACCTGTCCACTAGGGAACAGTTCCATGATCTACTGGCTTCAGTAGCAAAGCCAACTTGAGAAACTCTTGCTTTTTACTTACCAACACCACCTGTTTTTTCCACCTGTGCTATTTTGCTGTCCCATCAACTCTTCAAGGAAAGTAGTTTTGTGAGGCCATGTGATGAACTGCTCTGAAAAGCCATGCAATTTATAAATAACTTGACAAAGAGAGATAAGAAAAAAATGTTTGTTTCTCTTGTGAGCCAATTTCCTGATGCAGTTCCCTACACAGCCCCACAGACAGCTCTTCTGGCATAACTGAGGTGCCAGAGTACGAGCAAGCCCTAGGCTCTGGCACATGGAATCCACTGAAGGAAACATTCCTGATAGTGTGCTCTTATCTATGACATCTACTTCCTCTGTAGGAGTTGATGAGACATTTAACTGTCCCTGGAAGCTTCAGTCTTTTCCGCTGTGGCAGTGGTTTTATGTTTACATAATGTGGCACCTCTTTCAGGGAGTTGTTTCCTATTCCGTTTGCACAGGCATCTGTTATCTTGCGGTTTAACATCTAAAGCCTTGGTAGAAGAGTGGGATCCATTCGTAGTCTACCGAAGAAGGCCAGATAAAGCATATGTGCCAGACAGAACAAACCTCTCTGTTGTATGATAACTCCACCTTATGTGTGCTTAATATGCTTTCCACTATCCGAAATATGAACAGCAGTATTAAAAATAAAAGTGAAATAAAATCAGAGGAAAATAATGTGTTATGGGATTCTACACCTCAACCTCCTGTTTCATTTACTAAAATAAAACGAGATTAAGTCCATGCCTATTGGACCTTTTGCTGCTGTCTATGTCTGCCTCTCCTCATTGGTGTTTGTAAACTTCCTTGTGTAGCACTGTGCATGATTCCAGTTGGCAGAAGTTTGCAGTGACAAGTATGATGTTTTTCTAGCATTACATCCAAATGTAGAGGAAAGCAGCGTGAAGATGTGAATCTGAAATTTGCACTGAACCTGCAGATTTTCTAACTCTTCAAAAGAATCTGGGAACTGCAGATTCTTCATCTGAAATTACTATCTAAACTCACTCTTACCTAATAGTAAACAGAGTCTCAGGGTGGGGAGAAAAATGTGTTTTCTTGGGTAGAAGGCAGTCAAGACACCCACACCACCACCTCATTCTCCATTTCTATGTTTGCCCTTTAGCAGGAAGAATAAAGGGGGAAACAGAAGCTGTCATTCATTACCTTAGCCCTTACCAATCTTGCAGATCCATCCCTTAATGCCACCCCAGATGGAAGGAAAGACCTCCTGCCCATAAGAATGTTAATAGAGCAGCTATACCACAAATCTTTTGACTCTGCAATCAGGTTGATCCTGAACTGAACTGGTGTAATGCATAAAGTAATGACAGTGAGTATGTGCACAAGAGGCTGTTTGTTTGACTAGCCTATGAAAAAATGCCAATGATGTAGGACAAGGAATTTCTTAGTTCTGAAGAAAAAGGCTTAGATGGAATTTTGATGAAGGCACCTATTTTATGTCATCTTAGTATCTTGCATTGCATAGTTAGTAAAGCATACCAATCAGTCTGTTGGGGTGGAAAGTAAAACTGAGTGACCTGATGGTATTTGCTCTGAAGCACTCCTCTGTTTCCAAGGCTTATTTGGAGGAGCTATTATCCTTCTCTTGAATTCGGCTTTATTAGTTTTCAGACATGTGCTTGTATTGTGAGTCTTTTCAGAAAAATCAAGAAATAAACTATTTGAGAACAAATTCGCTACAGTTGCAGGCTGTTCTAATCTTTTCTGTTCAGATGATCATGATATTACAGCTAAATCAGTCCATCTGCAAATTCTCAGTAAGTAGCAATTTTATCAGAGCACTTCGACAAAAATTGTAGTTTGCTCTGGCAGAAGAGAGAGGTTCTTTTTTTTTCTGCTCCACTCTGCAGGTATGTCCGTCGAGTGCTGAAGTTAGCTTGTAAATTCTGAAAATTGGTATACAGTTGGTCAGAGGTAAAAAGAACAAGGAACAGGCATTAGGCTAGCTGAGGTGATCATCTTGTCTTGGTTTTGCTGATGTAGGGTTAGTTGTTGGACCTGAGAACTTGTGGCTGTAGAGCAACAATGAAGCATCAAGTAAGTGTAGTGCAGCGTATATAAAATATCCCAGACTCCAACACACCTAGCTTTCTCTCCTGTATGTTGTTTTGTAAATGGAAATCTAAGTTGGGGAGGAAGGAAAACAGTTTAAGAGATATATGGAGATTAACTTGAGAGTACAAGAAGTTGAGGTGAAAGGTAGGTTCAGGTAGGGGAAGGCACAAGGATTTGTGGTTTTTCAGGGATATTTTTCTTTTATTATTTTTTTTTAGTGTTATGAGTGAACAGTTCTAACCAGGTAGTTTTCGTGTATTATTGATTTGTATGTGTATTGTTTGTATAGTCTTTATGTAGAGTATTTTGTAGGTTTTTCAAAGAGTATAAAGTTCTCTTGTTTTTATCAAGTATATAATACTATCCAAATACTGATCTTTTACATCTGTTGTAACCTTTCCTGTGTCTGTCAGTGGTGAAGTAACTTTTTTTTTCTTAAGGTCATCTGCTGTATCTTTTTATTGTTTGTTTTATAATTGTCTATTTCTAACCTCAGAATTTCAAGTGGCCTATTTGGTACCTGACTCTGGATTAATGACTCACCAACAATATCTCCAACAGCCCTGCTCCTAAGCTAGTTTATTTGTTCTTGCATTTCTATCGTGACACAGTATCTTCAATATCTTAATTATTTTTCTTTACAGTGCTTTGTCAAATGCTGCATGAAAATATATTATATAATAAGCTACATGTACTGAGTTCTCATTATCCTCCTGGTATGGTTTATTTAAAGTTCAGTAAGAGAAAAAAGAAACTGTGTTAGTCAAGAGCAGTTTCAGATCAGTTTATCAGCCCACGTCAGTAATTATGCCTGCTTCACTAATTGCCAGGACATGCCTTTTCTTTTTCTCAGGTTACTTTTCTCAAATTGAATCTGTGTTCTAATTTTCTACTCTTAGTACAATGTATGGTTTTTGATTTAGTATCAAATGGAAGGAGATCTCGTTAACTGGAAAAGGTGTGAGGTGTGAGTTGCAACTGGGAAATCCTTTCTCTTTCTTCCCCTTCCAAAATAACTTGATTACAGAAATTCAGCCTTTTAAAATAGTTTCTGTTCCATGTCCAGAGGAATACAGTGGAGCAGTGATGTTCACTGCAGCTACAGTGATAGCTGGGTAAGGAAAATTCCCAAGCTGTAGTACATAAACATCAGCACATACTTGCAAACCACTGGTATTACAATGGATACATAAAAGTGTGTCATGGCCTGATAGGGAGCCTTTCTCATTGGAAAGTATTGTTGCCATTCCTTAGCAAAAAAAACCCCAAAAAACAAACCTAAAACTGAATTACCTTGTTTGAGAGGGTAACTTTAACTGTGGCATTAAAGTTAATTCCCTTAATGACTTGCAATTAATCCAATTTTTAATATGTCTAAAAAACCTGGAAGGGATGTAATGGTTTTTGTTTATGTGATGTGTGATTTTTGTAGGCAAATACAGGTATTACTGGATTGTACACATGCTCTACTAAAAGTCAGCACTTGCGGGACCTACTACAGGATTTCTTGAAAATTCTTCATAAATTATGTCTGCTGAAGTCTCTGTAACCCCCTTTGTTTATATATGTCTTTATACCATAAAACTTTGTCCTTTCACTGATGCTTCTGTCAATGTCACATTGGTACAAGAGTAATTTTCCTGTTGATGTATAGCCCACCGTACGTATATCCTGTGATCTGAATTTGGATGAGGAGGGAGGTCCTCTGGAAAATAATATCATAGAGAGGGGCTTTTCACACCTTTGGTTGGTTTTGTGTTGCTGTCATGTAGTGTCAGATGTTTTGATCTGTTCTGGTACGGTAAAGCTAATATTTCCTAAAATTAAGAACTTTGAAGGAACTGGATAGTTTGGATTGAGGTCTCGGCTTTGTTTAATGAAATTTAGATAGCAACCTGCTTTGTAGTTTTAGTCTCAAACTTTGAAATGAAGTGCCCGGAGAGGGGAAAAAAGTACTGACCATATTGCGGAATAGAGGGTTTTTTAAATTGAATTTCATTGAATGACCTAGGATCATCGAGTCCAGCCTATGACCCAACACCAACGCCTACTCATCATCTAAACCATGGCACTAAGTGCCTCATCCAATCTCTCTTTGAACACTTCCAGGGACGGTGACTCTACTGTCTCCCTGGGCAGCGCATTCCAATGACCAATCACCCTTTCAGTGAAGAATTTTTTCCTAATATCGAGCCTAAATTCAGACATTCCAGTTAAGTTGGACCACTGATTGTTTAACAGCAAAGGACATAGTATCTTTACTGACAGAGCTGGCATAGTTATTAATGTAAACATGCAGTACCTCTGCTTTTTATCCTTATAACGAGAAGTTTAGGTTGGGCAGCAGGTGATGATGTTTTGTGTAACTTTACACATGGAGTTGTACAGTGGGTAAAGCTGAGCTTTTTGTATGTAGCGGTATCATTGATTGATAGAGTGACACAGGCTGGAAGGGAGATCAAGCCTTCAGCCTCCTACTGGAAGCTGTGTCAGCACTTAAGTTCAGACCAGGTTGTTCAGAGCCTTGTCCTTGGAGGTCCTCAAGACCCAACAGTACAGCAATCCACAGCAGCTCTCTCAGCCCCCTCTAAATCTTTCTTTCTCTCTATATGTGCATATTTTGTTTGTTTCTAATGTTTAGTACCCAGAAAAGCAATAAAATGTTGTTCAGTTCAGAAGTTCATGTAATTCAAGTGACATTTTAAGATTTATTTTTTTTAACTTTTTTTCCCCCTAAACTGAACATGAGCGAAGAAAAACAACTTCTTGAGTACTATGAAGTGTTCGATACTTTTGAAAATTTACTTTTTTCCCTGCTGCAATACAAATTTGAAACAGAAGCAGTTCAGTAACAGCTTTTAGCATTTCTCTAAGCATTTCTCAGAGTAAATAAAATTATTAAATGAGAATTTATATTTTTATTCTGAGGCAGAGCTAATCTTTGAGGTTGTTTTCCATCTCAAGTGGTGTTGAAAATCAAATAACAAATTAAATTAGGAAGTAAAAATGAGTACTTTTATTTGTCTTCAGACCATTGGTACATAATGTAGATTACAAAAATATAAAGCTTAGCAATCATTAGAATTGAATTTGAGATGTTGCATTTGTTTCAAAGTCCTCCTCTTAATTTCTCTGTTCCTACACTCAAAATTTTCCATGATGTGGAATAGTTTTCTTCCTCGTGTTGTTTTACATTCCCCACCTGCCTCCTCCTTACATAACAGGCAACACTTAGGCTGTCCTCTTGAAGGAAATGTATGTGTGTAATCTTTTGTTTCTAGCAGTCTTAGGTACCAGTCCTTTGTGGTGAAGAAATAGTGTGTTTCAGTATATGTATGATTGAAATGTGTTCTGGAAGAGAGAGGTAGAAAGACTAAAGTTTAAACAGAACTGTAATTCATACATTAACACAGTGGTGAAGTCCAAAAGGTTGCAATTTTAGAGGTGAACCAGAACCAAGATCTAGCAATATATATAATGTAAATAACCCAAGACATTTTCTGTCTGTCTGTTTAGGTTGTTCTGCTAGTAAAAGAATCGGTATAATTTATGAAATTTGAATCACGAAGGAGGATTTTTTGGCTTCTTATTTGTGGCTTGGTGGCTGGATGCAAGTTTAAATTCTGTGCTTTTAGGAAAACAAGGCTTTCCACAAAGAGCCAACACCATGTATTTTGAACTCTTGTTTCTTTCTTTTGTATTGATTTTTCCCTTGAGCACTTGCTAGTTCGAAGATGTGCGTTCTGATAGTCCTGTAGACAAGTACCTGCATGGGCGATGCACCTTCTCTTTGCAAAGCTAGAATAGTGCTTTCTGCACTGTGGGAATAACTGGATGGCATTTGCCCCTTTCCTTCAGTTATCTGTGGAGAAGAACCAAGCCCAGTTTGATCTCATGCATAATGTTGGAGTACACACTACCTGTTTCTTCAAATGCATTTTGCTCTAGTGTGTGTATTTTGATTTGATCTCCCAAATATTTTTCTGAAATGCCTCACTCAGACCTGCCAACCGTGCCTTCCAAACACAAAACTCCTCTGGTTTTCATGTCTTGTGGTTTATTTTAGAAATGTTTGCTTGGAGATGTTTAAAAAAATACATCGGAATTGCCCATTTTCCTCTACAACTGCAACTGCAGTAAATGTTACTGTGTGATGTGATATAGGCAACCTTAGTTTGGGTCTCAAGAAGAGCATGCTTTGACATGTACTTAGGCTGGAAGCTGAGAGATTTAGGATGAACGCAGTTATGTTTTTCCTTTGAAGAGTGAGCATTTATCATCCTTACCCAAATTGTCTATGGGTTTAGATTTGCTCAGGATTTGCAGTAGTGTGGGTAAATGGTACTTATACAGAATATCAGCAGAGGAAGAGCGTGGAAACGAGGATTTGTTCTCTGCTGGAGGGCATGTAAGAGATGAGATTGTCCAAAAGAAGGGAATGACGGTAATGTAGGAGTTGTGTGGTCCCTGGCAGCTGGAGCACTGGACACTTGCAGAGTATCTGTCCTAACCTACATCTCCAAAACCAGAGACAGCGAAAGTAGCACCACATATAGACTATTTACAGACTGGTACAGAGAAGCAATAAATTAAGCATTATTGTTCCTTTCTTAGTAAGCTCAGTCCTCGCACTAATCAAATAGAATCTGAAGACATTAATTCTGACATAAGCTATATCCAAGTGGAGTGAGTTCCTGTGCTGGTTTTTGCTGGAATATTTATTTCTTCACAATTGCCACTATGGGGCTCTGTGCTGAAAACAGTGTTAGTAACACAGTGATGTTTAGCTGTTGCTGTGCAGCGCATACACAGTCAAGGGATTTGCTGCTTCTCACAGTAAGCAGGCTGGGGGTGCATAGGAAGGTGAGAGTGGACACAGCCGGGACAGCTGATCCCAACTGACTGAAGGGATATTCCATGCCATACGATATCATGCTCAGCATATAAAGCTGAGGGGAAAGCTGGCCAGAGGGATGCTGCTTGAGGGTAGATTTTGCATTGTTCAGTTAGTGGTGACCAATTGTTTTTTATTTGTATCACTTGTCTTTCTTAGTTAAATTTATCTCGGTTATTTTCCTTTTTATTCAATTTTTTAAATAATATTATTGTTATTATGTATTAATTTTAATTATTAAACTGTTCTTATCTCAGCCCAGAACTTTTACCCTTCCATTTCTCTTCCTCACATCCCACTGTGCGGGAGGAATGAGCAGGCGGCTGTGTGGTACTATGTTGTTGCCTGTAGTTAGCAACAATTCCTTCATTTTATTTACACAGATGCGCAAGGAAAATGTAAATGCACACATACACGGAAAAATTACAGCTTTAACATCCAAAGTTGGATTGTTTTGCAAACATAGACTAATTTGCAAAGAAATTCAGGAATCAAAGGGAAAGCAATGCGTCAGGAAGTACCAGGTGAAACTGTCAGCATCTCAGTAAAGGTATTTGTCACACACGTGTGGTTTTTGCTGTATTTTGTGAGCAAAGTTCACTTCAGTGAGCTATGATAAACCATTACCAGCTTGAATTTGTTCTCTGACAGAATGCTGGCAAAACTACTATATGGAGATCATTTTGCACGTGAAATGGTAAATAAATACAGTCTTTGAATTACTGCATTTTGATTGCTCATGAAATAAGAAAGGTATTGAGATGAGCGCATATAGGTATATGTATTTGCTTCAGAAACATGAAGAGATTTGTTTCTTTATGTAAAAAAAATCAGTAACTGGAGCGCATTTATTTTAAATCCATGAATTAAAATAAGGAATTTAAATGTGTTTCATATTAACAAGCAAGAAACTTTTTGATATAAATAATTGAGGTTAGTCTTGTCTTGAATTTGTACTTCCTAGTCATTTTCCAACCAAAGGAAAGGTTAATTCTTGCTAGTTTATAACATTTAAAAGATTGTTGATATGCAGCTAAATGCATAATTTCAGATGATATTTGGTACTTTTGTGTACAAATATGACAGAGTCTTTCGTTTGTATGACTTATCCTATTCAATACACTTGCTCTGATCTCAGTTTTCTAGGTCTGTAAAGTACTTCTTTAGTAGTACTTCATACTAAGCCTAGACCTCAACAGCTGTAGCTCTCATTTCAAAGATAGTCCTAATTATGTTTTCTAATTATACATTTTTTTTTAAAGGGCATCTTATGTATTTTAATTACTTTCTGTATTGGTAATAATATTTGTAAAAGGAAATTCCTTGAAGGAAAGTAACCATGGCTTATTTTGAGGGTTGTATCAGAGCTAGAGAACTGCATAATTAGATGTCCTAGATTAACAGTGTGTACATCTATTCAAAACAAAACTTTAGTAACTATGACAGAGTAGACTAACACCAGTATGTGATTGCTATGGAGACATTTAAAGGCTTTTTAGCTCGTTTTGCACTGATGAGAAAAGTGAGAATATCAAGCTCCTGTGCTGAATTTGAGCTGTCTGTGACTTTTCCTTAACTACTCAAAGGCACTTTCTTTAATTCTCTTTTTCTAAGTGTCCATCCAAGCTAACCTGACACCTCTCCAAGAGAGGCGACCTCTATTGTGTTTTCCCTTCTGCTGCTTGAATCAGATAAACTGGCCAAAAGAAACTAAAAATCCCTAATCCGACAGCTGGTTGAGAAATCAAATCATAGCTAGTGTTGGTGGAGATAGTAAAGTAGGACTGCACTTTCTAGTGACCATCAGCCAGTAAAGTGTTTATTTGTGTTATAAAGCAACCCTTTCTATAAGCAGTTTTGCGTCCTCTTCTTCCCTAAAGCACTAGGTGTAAAGCTATTAGCTAGTAAATCATAGTGTGTTCTGTAGTGTCAGTTGTTCTGTAGTTTGAGAATGCTATCTAAATATTGTACAGAAATGGATGAATTCACAATTGTTGCCAAGATGTCTGAAGGAAGTTGGGGATTCTCAGGTCTGTTCATTGCAGGGAGAGGAATTGAATATAGGATGACCATCTTGATAGAGGCAGTGTTTTCATTTATTTCTTTGATGTGCAAACACCTCACCTCTTTTGTTCCTTAGGCTTTAAAATAATATCCATCAAGCTTAAACAAGACACTGGCATGAGAGCAGAAGCTGAGGTTAATTCTGACTTGATCAGGCTGAGACAAGACACCGGGCTATCATTAACATAAGGTAGCTTCACTTTCAGGTTAGGAATGAACAGGAACCCTTATATGTTGAAAGAAAAGATGTGTTCTGTGAAGACCTGTGTGGACTCTGAGCTGCAATATGACAGACATGCAGTGCCTGCAAGCAAAGGAACTACCCACTGCAGCACGTACCTCCATCTTTTAACGGCTCAGGATTTGAAATAAGGGACTTATCACTTAACAGCTTTCATGTGCGAGAGAAAGTACAAGCACAGAGAAAACCTAATGCCTGGCACAATACACCCAGAGATTTTTAATATATGTGAAGGAGTTGCCTTTGTGATGAAAAGGGAAAGTCGTGCATCTCAGTGAAAAACGAAAAATGTGACTGGCAAAAGCTTCATTTGAACACCCCCCAACCCCCCCTGAGGAAATTGCCTGAAAGTGGATCATAAACAGCAGTGCATCATTACTATTATCTCCCTGTGTGACTCACTGAGCCGTATATAGCAGCTAGGCTTTTGAGGAGGATTCTTACTCAGAGCAAGTAGGATGTGGAAACAAATATTAAATGTCAGGCTTTTATGTTACCGTTGCAAATAAAAATATCTAAAAATGTCTTGATCAGCAATGCCTGTCTGTATTAAACAGGTATTATCAGGTTGCAAATCCTCATTGGTCTTCTCCTGATTCAATGTTCTTATTTTCATAATATTTACCTCTTTTGGGGCAAGAAGAATGTGTTTGTTGATTGCAGTAGCAATTTCAATATTTGGATTGCTGGTAGTGCAAGTGAATAGGTGGCTTCTGGAGCATGCTGAAGGCTTTTTTTGGTTTGTGTTTTAAAAAGCTTGCTCTCTTTGATTGCTTATTATTCCCCCAAATTAATTTTCTGTGATTTCTTTCTATTCTATTGGTGGTGAATTGTAAAGAAAGTGCTTGTGAAATCCAAGTATGACTCGTAACATTGATCCCTTTTAAGATTCTTCTGTCCCCCCTTTAGAAAGATTGGTTTTCTGGAATACTAACAGTATCCTCCCTCCTTATTTTTTGTATTAATATAGTACCTTGAAATTTATACTGCTTCTCTTGGCAATGCTTCCTTCAGGGCTTCAGTGATTGCTACTGGACCAGCTGCTCTGTCCTTATCCCCAGATGAACTCTAGCCTGAGGATCCAGAGCTCTGTTTTTTGGGTGCTGTTGTCAGTGTCACTTTTGTTCCATGTCCAGAGCTGTAGTAAAGAACTGCACTGTTTATGTTGCATGTGTGTTGACTTGGCTTTCACTTTAAAACAGCACTCTACATTTTTAAATATGCACTGGGAAATAAGAATCCTTCTTGTGTTTTGCGATATTAACTTAACAAAGCTGTGTTAGTAAAAGAAATATTCCTGTGTTCTGTTACAGGTTTTGGGATTTGAAGTTGATACAGTGAACTCTGTCCAGTTTTCAAACCACACAGGTAAAATTTTACATATGTCTTCACATACCACTCCACAATAACTCAGCTCTGCTCAACATGTGGATCATCTCATCACGTGACAGTGGAAAGGAGATGAGTTTTAGGTTTTCACTCACATTTTCAGATAGAGGACAGATAGAGACATTTGTGATTCAAGTCTCCCTGAAGTCTGGATTTGGGATTAGGACAAGATATGACGTAGTAATGTCCAGTTTTGCTACTTCAGAGTGAGAGTTTCTTTTGTTTGGCAGTGATCTAATTAACTCAGTGAAATAACACAAATATGGCCATCTATGCAGGTAGGCCTGTGAACAGGGGCATTTTCAGTACTGTCTTCTGTGCATTATGGTCCTATGACATTTCATCATATTACCAACCCAAATATCAGAAAAATACTGAGATAGATGCAGTATTTCTTCTCTTTATGTGCCCACCCAGATGGCTAGCAAGCATCCTAAAATTACATTCAGGAGTGGGAAAGGGGACTGGGTGTTAAACATTTGGGTGTATTTTTACTTGGATTCTAACCCTGAACATGATGCACTTAATACCTTCAGACTTCCTAGCACTCAGTGCCAGAGGACTTCATTTTTCAAAAGAAAGATGAAATTTATGTTTATTTTACCTTTTACCCATAAAGAAGCTCGAAGTAATTTGCTGGGTTTGGATCAACAGAGACATGTATACTGTCATGGTGGTGCCATGTTCTTTGAGAGGAGATCTAGTCTAGACTAAGAATTTCGAAGGTGCCTTAAAAATAATCCAGGAACAAGTTCTGACTTTAACATATTGGAAAAGAGCAAAAATTGTTTCTGACATGAAAAAAACCCAAAAGTTGAGATACTTTCTTAGTATCTCACAGGTACAACTCTTGTTAATAAACTGCTAATTTGTGGGACAGAGAGCAGACCAAGAAACCTCTGTGCTGTTTTTCTATGTTGAACTCTGTGCAGCTTTCAAAAGGTTTTAAGATGTTCCAATTATGGAAGGAATTTACTGGGAAGAAGAAATTCATGTTTCAAAGATGGCTAGAAAGCCATCTCACCTGGTTGAGAAAAGCACGAAAGAGGTAATAATTCAACAAAGGGTGGGGGTCTTTCCTGGCTCAAGCAAAAAGTTGCTTATTTTGCTTGTACTCTTTGGCACAGTACAAATGTTTTCTCATGTTTTAAGAGATACTTATATATGACTTATGTTTCTTTAGTGTATTACATTGTGGATTTTGGGCTTTTCTGTTCTTTAGTTTTTGATAGCTGGGTAGAACTGTTTTAATATTCCAGAAATGAAGCAATTTTTTCACATGAAATAACTCGGCACTCAAAATGGATGAGCACCTGTCATTTGTTGGCTTTCAGTTTCAAGATTAAATCAGCTTTATAGGGTGTTAAAAGAGACTAATAGTGGTTTTATTGGACCATAAACTGAATGTGTCTGAAGGTAGGAAAACTGCATTACCAATAGGATGACCAGTCTCTTAAAACGGAAAAGAAGAAAGAGATATAGTATCACAGCTGGAGAAAGCGTAACAGTTCTTCGTTTAGGTTTGTCAGACAATGAAAATAGTAGAAGGGACAACAAATTAGTATTTTGGGGTTTTTTTAGCTCCGTAAGAAGGCCTAAATGAGCATCCCAAATCTAAAAATATCTCAAAGATCTCAAGTCTTTAAAATATTTGGAACTTTTTTTTTGTCTTCTGGTGTTTAGGAATCACATTATTGGGTTTTTTTCTGTAATTTTGATTGCCTTAGTGAATATGTTGGAAAAAATTCCAAAGATTGCCTCAAGACTTTGGGAAACAGAACTTTCAGAAAAAAATTATAATATGGTAGGTGCTTGGCACTTGCCAAGCACAAGTGAAAGGAGATTATATTTAGAAGTATTAGTCATTTGGCTGACAAGGGAAGTAATGGACAACAAAGGAAGGGCATGTACTCCTATTTTATGGTAGGTCTTGTTTTCTGTAAGAGAGAGGCGTGTAGGGACGTGTATTGTCCTCATATGAAGACTTCCAAAGCTTGAACATTTATGCATGCCTGCACAGAAATGTGCACTAGTACCTGCAGGTCAATGTACGAGCAGTGTGTGCCACTGCAGGAATTAAGGAAGAGAAACAGCCTTGCTGGGCTGTGCCTCGTGTCTGAGACAGTGCCGCAATACACAGGAATCATGTGCTGGTTGGACTGGTGAAGATAACTTGATTTTCCTTCAAGAACAACATCTTATGAGAACCCTTTCTGTGGTCATGATTAAAGCTGAAGGACAAATTTTTGCTTCAAAATGTGTGAACTCCAGTTTCTAAAAGAATGTGACATACCAGAGGGAACACGGGTGACAGAGTGCATGAGACTTTGGACACGGTATTCTTTCTTTGCCATGTCTGTCTTTAAACGTGCTCTTGTGAGGAAAAGATAAAGCACAAGAGAGGATTTATGACTAACAGACTTTATTTGGTGAATCATTATTGGGGGTTTTGCCCTGTCTTTAAATGAGTAAAATACCACAGGGCTATTTCTGCTGACTCCTGCTCAGAACGTTCAGCTTTCTTTAGTCTATAATAATCATGAAATTCGGAAAATGTGCTTTAAATCAGTCCCCCTAGGAGCATGATTTGTCATGTTGCTTCGTGTGGAACTTTTATGATTAGAGTGACTCACCCTTGAATGGCATCGTGCTTCATGTACAAATAAAAAAAAGCTGTCCTGCAACCTATAAAGAGCCTGTACTTTTAATTATATTTTATTGTATTTTTGGTAGAAGGATCTCATCACCTGGTGTGCAAAATTAGGAATCTAGAATTTATTTTTTTTTTTGCATTGTTGGTTTTTTTGGGGGGGTGCATTTTTAATTCTTCAGTGATCGCAATTTTTGTTTTTAATTGTAGGTTAATGTTAAGTATATAATGCTTACTTTACCATCCAAATCCTGCCTTTCAAACTGCTGCAGAACAAATAATCTGGTTTCTTTCTGCTCATTTTATTTTTAAGGAAAGCACTTTTGACTTCTACCTAAGTAGGTCTGTAGTAGGTCATGGGGATCGGCTGTTAGGTTTAATACATAAGAAAATACAATTATGTGTCAGTGGTGTGATTCTTCACAGTCTGCTACCCATATGCAGCCATTCACACCTGTATGTTGTGGGACAAAAAGAAAAGCTCTCCACTGGTGCCCAACACTGGTAGTTTGTTACTCCTACAGTGGCCAGCTGTAAGAAATCCAATGGAGAATTTAGTGCTGTATTTCTGATTCTGCTGAAGGCCTTCCAGTAGCTGAAGATTAAGTCCTGTGTTTAGACTGAGTTGTCTGCTGGAGTTTGTGTGTGAATTTTGTGGCGCAGCTGAAACCAGATTGCTTGCCTATCGTGTGTCTTAAACACTAACTAGATCTTTCTTCCTTTTTCCCATGTAAAATATTTGGTTACTGTAGCCACTTGAAATACTTTTGCAGGAAGCACCACAGGAGGTACTCAAAGCTCAGAACAGAATGTTCTGGATAGGAAAACAAAGAAGTCTTACGTGCCTTGCTATGCTTAAACGGTAGCTTGGGGGGTTTTTTTGTTGGTTTAGGTTTGTTTTGTTTTTCCTTGTGGTATGCTTGGGATTTTTATTATAGTCTTTTTTCCCTATTTTTGAAAGTAATTAAGAGGCTTATAAATACATTCCAAACGAGGAAAAAAAAAAAGTACCAGTGGAGGAGGAAGGCAAGAAAAAGTGTGTCTTGGGTGCACTATTAGTTGCCTCTTGGTTGTGGTTTTGGGGTTTTTTATCCTTTTTCATACAGATGAACCAAGACATTTCCTTGGAGACTAAAGAATACATTTACCATTTATTTCAAAGGGATAAGTGACAAGAGGTACCGTATCTTACCTGTTTTTCCTTTCCTTACCTGCTTAAAAGCGAATATATAACATTTAATTGCAATAAAAAGCCATAACACAGATAATGAGAAGGGATATAAGATTGTTTAAATGTTTTAAGTTCATCTATGTGTTTGAAAGTTTTACTAATCCGGAAGACTAATGCAGTCAGCTTGAGCCAAGTGCAGTTTTGGAACTGTATCATGATTTGCAGTGTTCTCTCTCAGTCTGGCAAGTGAGGGCAGTTATTTGGTGGTTTTGTAATGAGAATAAGGAAGACTCAGCTTTCTTCCTCTGTGCAAGATACAGGCCAAGATCTTGCCTTAATATTCAGGATAAGAGTAAAAATTTGATCCAGCTGCTATGCCTAATAGCTCAGTAGTCTCCAAATGGGATGCAGTTATTTTGCAAAGTACAAACTTAAAACTCGTTCTTTAGTGTTCTTTACTATGGTTCTTGTATAATGTGTGCAAATAGCCAGGTAGTGTGAAACTTTGAACTTCTGAATTGTCGAGTGCCACAGTGGAAATACTGCTGTAGAGCAGGAGTTATAGTAAGTGGAAAGTTGAACAGCTGATTTTAAGTTTTCCCTTGCTGTTTTTCAGATATTCATATTTAGTGACATAAGCATAGGAATAACATTTCTAGGAAACTGGCTTTCTTTTAGGTCTTGCAAGGCATCTCTGGGCCTTCAAACGTGTTCATTGCCAGCCAAGTTCTTACGTCTAGCTGAGGAAGACGGTGATTCCTTGTTATTATCCTTAACTGCAACCTCTCATGCATTTCCCTAAAACGAATTGAACCTTAAGTTTAAGCTTGCTGTTGGCATTCCCTGCTAACTAGCTTTGAATTCAGGACTATGCAGTGTTTTTTTGATCAAACAGTATCTATCTGAATTTTTTGCCTTTCCCCTTTCAAGACAGTCCCTCTTGCTCTTCCTGAGACTCCAGAGGTATCCATCCTTCAGTTAACGAACCATTTTTTAAGATGAGTAACTGGCTTTTTCTTCTGTGTCTCTACAGAAGCTGCTCTTTGGTTTTATGTTCCACCAGGAGCAGGATAAGTGCAGGGTCTTGGGATTTGCCCTTGCTAATCATGTTGCATGAAGTTACCCCGGGGAAAGGGCTTTAGAGTAGTTTCCATCTTGATGCCAGTTTTGATTTTGTTGGTTCCTTCTTCTTCTTACTTGAACTTAATTCAGCTCCTAGTGAATTCACAGTTCTCTGCACATCCAGTAGAGGCATTTCCCTTTTCCTTCTGACAGAATAGCTGGGGCTTCTCTGAGACCTTCCCTAGAACTCTTTGTTTTTTCCTCCAGCTATTGTGTAATTAGACTTTAGGTCGTATTACACATTTTACCAGGTAGCAAAAAGGATCCTCCAAATACCCTTGAAAGTCATTGCTACAGAGTTTGGAAAGTGTCCCTGCCCTTACCAATTCCTGAGCTAACCTGGGCTGTTACCTAACTTTTGTTTCTATATTTATTTCCCTCCCTTAGTGAAGGATCGGTGTGACACAGACCCTCTGCATTGACTGTTTAAGACAGCTTGACATAGGAAGGTGAACTTTTAGTTAAACAGTGAATTTGCAGAGTTTCTGTAGGAACTCCCAAGAGTGTCTAGATTGTCTGGCCGTGTGGAAGTTAGATGACTCTTCTTTTGCCAGCTGACCTTGTTTCTGGGTGAAAACTTCACTCAGTTTCATTAATGGGCACAATGAAATAAAAAGGACTCTGTTAACAGTGTCCCTATATAGACTGGCTTTGCAGTGCTACTAGGAGCAGAGATTTGGGGAAGAGGAGAGGGCAGATTATTTCTCTCTGAAGCTGCAAATGTGGCAGAACAAACATCTGCCTGTGTGTTAAATCAGCCAAATACTTGAGTTAGTTGTAGTCAAAGGTTCCTCATATACTTGGGGCTTGACATGTGCCCAAGTGTTAGGCATTACCGTTTTGAATATCACTGTTTTCTGGAATGGAATTACAGCCCTGACATAAGTGAATCCCTCACTTTGTTCGTTTCTTCACAGAGACTTTTTAAAAAGCATTTGCTAGGGAGAAAATTGTAGTGGCTGTTGTGAGTCAGTCCCACAGCCAGCTGGCAGCGAGTCATGTTGTAAAGAGTAGGCCTTTATGAGCTGACGAGAACAAAATGATCCATCTGCTCACCCTACTGTGGGTGTATTTGCATTCATAAGGAGAAAAACTGAAAAATGTGCTAATCCTAGACTCCAGGCACCTTTTTGCAGTTACTCTAATAACACAGTTGAGAGTGGTAATGAAAACCAACAGTTTTTATCACAGAATTTTTGAACTCCAAGAGCAGAAGTTAAAACAAACAAAGTACCATTGTCTTCACGTGGGGGTGGTATAGAAGAACATACCTCATTTAACATTTCACTTTTTGTTATACCAGTTAATAAAAAAAAAAAGTTTTTAACAAACTCCAAATTTACAGAGGTTGGAAGAGATAAATTGTGGGTACTTCATCTAATATCCTGGAGGAAGCCTCATTCTTATACACAAGGGAATGATGGCAGGCTTTGATGACAAGGTATAAGGTGTATTTATGTTTATTACAAATGTTTAGAGTCTGTAGAGGAAGATTTCTTATTTTTTTTTTTAATTACCTTGAAATTGGCTGCTGTGGCACTTGGTCCAATGTTTGCTGAAATCAGTTCAGCTTCTTTCAGGTAACTTCATCTTCTATCTGCTTCTCAGCCAAGAATATTGGCTTGTAAATCTTAGAGGTCATTCAAGCCTAAGAGTGTATGGATATTATTTGTTTATGGTGTCTTTCTGATACTGTTTGCCTCCTCTAGGATCCTTAGGATTAAAACTGTGCTATTTCTGGAAGAAAACCTGTCTGATGGCATTGTATGTTTAAAGAGCATCCATGACAATTCTCTCTATTCATTACACGCAAGTCCCAGTGAATGCCGTATCTGATGGGTGCAGCAGTGCTGCATGCCTATGTCCAGACACATCCACAAGCCTGTTCAAGCTTGTCATCTATCTCTCAGTCTATATCTTTTTTTTTTTTTTTATAGTATAAAATAACAAAAATAGATTATACTGACACCCTCCTCCAGTGAAGTCTAAAACATATGTTTTTCCCCTCCACACAGGGAAGGGATATTTGTATAGGCTCCATGGGAAAGCTTGGAGGAGCTTGTGTGTGCTCTGCTCAATTTGCTGATAAATGGACAGTCTTACACTCCAGTGTAGTCACTTGAGTTCCTTTTGGAAACAGAGTTGCTAAGAAGAAGCTGTGCACATTAACTGTTTGGCTGACAGCAGCTTTCATTTGGCAACAGCATTTACAGAAGAGAAGGTGGAAATGCTTTCTGATGCGGATATCTTATGCAGTCCCTCCAAGTGTATAATCCGTGTGATCCGAAATAGAAAATCTAGCTCTTGAAAAATTATCTGATATTTACTTTGCAGGTTATGACCACTGGAAGGGTCAGGTGTTAAATTCAGATGAACTTCATGAATTATATGAAGGACTTAAGCTGAATAAGGTCAACCGATACGATTATGTACTTACAGGTAAGAAGAGCTTGTTCCTTGAAGTTTTCATGAGATGTAACCAAAAGTAAAGAAATATAAACCATATCCCTCCTTATTCCAAATGAATCAATGACATTTTCCCTTCTGCAATTTCATCTGTATGTTATAATCTCAACTGCTTGTGCTGTTTAGTTTAAAACAGCCAGTGTTCTCCAGCCTGAAGGCTGTTGTTGGGTAGGTAAAGTGATCCTCTTGTATAGTCTTACAGACTTGAACAGGCAAGTCGTGTACAGGCTTAATGTTTTGGGAGTGCCTTTACTGTAAAAGGAATGTCTAGAGTATTATTTTTAAATTTATTATGAAAACATTAATTTAATCCTTTTCCCTAAATTTGCAGTACTGCTACTCTGTGGTATTATAGCATGGTTTTACACACAGTTGTCTGTCCTTGTTTTTTCGACTTGATCTTTAAGGGTTAGTGCTTTGTATACAGAGTAAAGTATAAACAGAGTTGAATTTTGAGTTTTTTCCTCCTGTTACTATGTAGTTCATCTGAGTGGATACAGTTCTGCAGGACTTAATGGTTGTGCAGTGTTTTCCGTTGTTTGCCACTAGATGCAAAGTGTTTATAAATACAGGCAGAGACAACTTCTTGCAGAATGCTTTATAGAAAGGAGAGGTTCTATGTGCAGTTTCTATTAAAAACTACTTCTCGTGCAACTCCTGCTTCTCAAATGTAGATTACATAGATTACAAATGTAGTGATCAGGTTTCACCTCAGAAAGAACTATGCATCTGTTTTAGGTTACAGTATCAATTTTTTATAGCAGTGAACAGTTGGTTTTTAAAGGTAAACAGAAATATATCACCAGTTTTGATTTCATGGCTTCCACATGTAGGAAGGTGATTATACACAGGGAAAAACGAAGACTTCAAGTGTATGGATTATCGCTCCAGAGTAGTCACTCTGGCTGGAAGGGTGTGACATGTCTGAAGAGTTATTGTCAGTTCTTTTTTAGGGAATATCTCCAACGTAAAGGAAACTAAACAGAAAATAAACTGAACTAAGGTTAAGAAATTAATTTCAGTGTAAATGGGTTCTTGATCTGAGATTGAGAAATAAAGAACCCTTTCTTTCCTTGAAAGAACTCACATAGAGGACATTTCCAGGAAGCGCACACTGTATTGTAGTAGTTTTCCGTATATTAGTATGCAACATTTGTAAATAATGTTTCAGTATTCTTTTAGGTGAATTGTTTACTTTTTATTTTGCTTTCCATTCTTGGAAAAGACTCCAACTCCTTTCCTGTCTCTGTCTTGTGTTGGCAAAATGGATGTAAGATATTAAAAATTGTAGAAGGAAAAATAGAAGTCTTCACCATAAAGAAAATTTGCCAGAAGAAAAGGAATATTTGTTAATATGCCTTTTAAAATAGGATTTGTGGTTAGGTGGGTCAGTGTGTTGTTCACGTTTGTTTAAAAGTCTTGTTTGGAGTAGCCATTTTTGGTATGGACAAAAAGAAGATACCAGTAGAGATGCCAGTATTTTCTTAAGGTCTAGTGACACTCAGTGTTGTAGTGATCAGTTGCACTGTGGCTATACTTAAAATTCAGGGTTTTTCATTCAGGACTAAAAGGCAGATTTTTCCCTTCAAACAGGAACTGTCATTCACTGTAGTGCACAACTGTACTTTGTACCTCCAACAACCTGAATGTGATTATTCAAACACTGAAAAGAAATTTATTTGTCCGCAGACGTGATTTGACTGTAGTTGTATGTCTGATTACTGTAGATGTCTTGGCTGAGATAGAAATTATTATCTTTAGGCTGAATATACAAATAACACTCCATTAACTTCTGTTACTGTTATTTATTTGGGGATCTTCATGTATTCATTTCATTTACAGTAAAACACTGAAGGTAAACTCCAAATCCAACCATCACAGATCATTTTAAACAAAAATTTTTCACTGATTGTCAGTATCTCATAGATATAAGAAAGCATTTTAGCCAAAAATCTTGGAAGCTTTTTCTGTATCTCTGCACCATCTAAGAATCTAAGAATCAATCTGCGAGTAAAAAATGAAAAAAATCCAAAATATACTTGTAAATATTTTAGTAGAGTGGACATTTACAAGCTGAAGGTTTGAAGAAGCTACCTTGCTAAAAATAATACTGATGAATGAACTGCAATCAAAGAAAATAAAATAATAAATGTTGTAAAAAAAAAAAAAAAAAAAAAGTTAATACATAAAAATATATAAGTAAAGAAGCATCTATGAAATCAAGAAATTAATAATTCAATAAGAATATTGTGGTGCTAGCATTGTGATTAGGGCCTTGAGATATAATGAAACTTACATCTAGTTTATTTCACTAGTAAGTCTAAACACAGGGATTTTATTGGTATATTGGCCATTGCTGTGAAATATTCAATATTAATTCTCCACTGGATTAATGTCTTGGACTGTGTCAGCACCAACATTAATAATAATAATAAAAAACCTGCTTTGAACCAGTGTGCGAGAAAAGCATATGGAATTTAAAATATTTGTTATTTACTACGTGATAAATAGTACTGATTCAGGCTGCTTTTTGAAGGATAGGAATGTGTTTTCCTTTCAGCATGACCTTTCTGTATGTATGTTCAAGCATTTTGAAGCTCTGTTAGGCCTTCATATATGTCATCCTTTTAAAATTGATTTTTAAGGTTACATTTGTAGTTGTGCAAGCACTGTCTGAATTTGTCCGCCACCTATTATTCCTGCATGAAATGCTAAAATGCCTTTGTTCTGAAAGTGCATTGTTCCAAACAATTAGAAGTATGTAGCATTCCTACCAAATTTTTTTAAAAAAATGTTCATGAAAATAGAGTTCAAAGGTGTCCTTTTTTCCCAAAGGGTATACAAGAGACACATCATTTCTTGCAATGGTGGTGGATATTGTCCAGGAGTTGAAGCAACAGAATTCTAACCTAGTATATGGTAAGGATGTGTATTATAATCCATTCTGCTTCATCATTGTATATGCCCATCAGTTTCATGTGTTAGGATGCAAATGCTGTTCTGATATTACCCTGTATTTTACAACCGTCTTGTGCTCTGGTCTGGCTGGGACCAGCTGGGGCTCCAATGAAGTTTCGTTTCAGCCTTGCTTAAGCGTTGAAGGAGATAGGTTTTTATCTTTCTGGTTTTATGCCTTCCAGTATGTTTCTTGCATTATGCCATTCAAAGGAGAATGTGTCTGGAGGACAGATTGTCTGTATGAAAGAAAGACTTGTAAAATCCCAGCCAGCTGCTGCTGTTCATAGTTAGAGGCATAGGCTGTAAGTGCTGAGTGCTGATAGCTGAAGCCTCTCCTTGATTTCCAAGTCAGTCAAAAGTGGCATAGGCTCTCCTGTGTTGCTCTGCCATGGTTTCATGTTACCTTATAAGCTTCAAAATTTAGCTTGAACTCTAAGGCTTTTTTAACTCTGATGCCCTCTGCTAAGATTACCTAGGTGCACTCAAAGAGGAACAGGCTCTGGCAACTGCTGTCATTAATGTTTCATGTCAGGCTTAAACCTGTGATAAAACATTCTGCTCTCTCCTTCCTGACTCTCTTGGTTGTTTCAGGACTTTTGAACATAACCAGCATAGACTTCAATTTGGCAAAACATTTAGAGTGTCAGGGCAAAGTCTGTGGGGATTTAGTGGGATAAAAAGCTGTGAATGATGGTTTGAACCTGTCATCTTCGGGTTCAGTAAACTGTGTGGTCAGGAAATATCTAGAACAGCATGCAGGACTTGCAATGTGTAGTACTACGGAGTGTGATGTCTTACTTAAATATAATAAAACTCAGTTGTCATTTAGAAAAATGAAGCAGAGATATCTGGGCTTTTGTGGCTTTTTAGACTTTATTAACAGTGTTGCATTGTTAGGTTCTCCAGAGCCTTGTATTAAAGCTAAAAATTCTGTTGGAGTATGAGCAGAAGGAGACAGGTAGCTGTACAGAACAGGAGGGAAGTGGTCAGATGGTAAGAGCACAGCTAGACTTCTAAGATCCTTTATATTTAATAAATAGATTATAATGTAAGGAAAATATTTTTAAAATGCAAAACAAATTACCCTCTTTTTACTCATAGAAACTTCCTTAAATACTGATCAGACATGATTTGATAACTTTGGCTTTGTATTTCATTTTTTATAGAATCATAGAATAGTTTGGATTGTAAATGACCTTTAAAGGCCATCTCATCCAGTCACTCTGCAACAGGTAGGGACATCTTCCACTAGAACAGGTTGCCCTGTCCAACCTGGCCTTGAATGTTTCCAGGCATGAGACATCTACCACTTCTCTGGGCAACCTGTTCCATTGTTTCACCATCCTCAGTGTAAAAAATTTCCTCCTTATGTGCAATATAAATCTGCCTTTCCTTAGTTTAAAGTCATTACTCCTTGCCCTTATATATGATCTAACTCTGTCCTCTTCTAGCGTAAAAACATTACCCCTTGTTCTATTTCAACAAGCCCTGCTAAAAAGTTTGTCCCTGTTGTTCTTATAGGCCCTGTTTAAGTATTAAAAGGCCACAGTAAAGTCTCCCCAGAGTCTTGTCTTCTCCAGGCTGAATAACCAAAACTCTCTCAGCCTTTCTTCATAGCAGAGGCGCTCCAGCCCTCTGATCATTTTAGTGGCCCTCTGGACCCATTCCATCAGGTCCATGTCTTTCCTGTGCTGAGGACTCTAGAACTGAACACAGCACTCCAAGTGAGGTCTCACCAGAGCAGAGTAGAGGAGCAGAATCACCTCCCTCAACCTGCTGGTCACACTTCTTTTGACGCATTCCAGGATATGGTTGGTCTTCTGGGTTGCGAGTGCACATTGCCGGCTCATGTCCAGTTTTTCATTCACAAGGACCCCGACTCCTTGGCAGGGCTGTTCTCAATCCCTTCATCCCCACTCTGTGTTGATACCAGAGGTTGCCTCAACCCAGGTGCAAGATCTTGCACTTGGCCTTGTTGAACCAACAGGAAGGTCTCCCCTTCTTAACCTTATCCAAGTCCCTCTGGGTGGCATGTTGTATGTCATATGCGTCAACTGCATCACTCAGGTTGATGTAATCTGCAAGCTTGCTGAGGATGCACTCGATCCCACTGTTTATGTCATTGATGAAGATATTAAACAGCCCTGGTACCAGCATGGATCCCTGAGGGACACCACTTGTCACTTATCTCCATCTGGACATCAAGCCATTTACCACTACACTCTGGATGTGAATCATCCAGCCAATTCCTGATCCACTGAAGAGTCCACCCATCAAATCCATATCTCTCCAAGTTAGAGAGATGTTGTGGAGGACTGTGTCAAAGGCCTTACAGAAGTCCAGATACATGACATACATAGCTCTTACCTTGTCCACTGATGTAGTCACTTCATCGTAGAAGGCTACTAGGTTGGTCAGGCAGGACTTTGCCTTGGTGAAGCCATGTTGGCTGTCTTGCAGCACCTCCCTGTGCTCCTTGTGCCTTAGTATAGCTTCTAGGAGGATCTGTTCCATGATCTTCCCTGGCACAGAGGTGAGTCTGACATGCTGGTAGTTCCCAGGGTCGTCCTTTCTGCCATCTTTAAAAATGGGTGCAATGTTTCCCCTTTTTCCAGTGACCAGTGACTTGATCTGACTAACGTGACCTTTCAAATATCATGAAGGGTGGCTCAGCAGCTACATCAGCCAGTTCCCTCAGGACTGTGGGATGCATCATCTTAGGTCTTATAGACTGGCTTGTATTCAGGTTCCTAACGTGTATCCCAAACCTGATGGTCTTCTCTAGCAGTGGTGGCAGCTTTCCTCCCCGAGTCCTTCCCTTTGCAGTCCATCCACTCAAGAGGTGTGGGAAGAGAGATTGCCAGAGAAGACTGAGGCAAAAAAAGTCGAGTACCTCAGCCTTCTTATCTATTGTTACCAGTTTGCCAGTCACGTTCATCAGAAGGGAGACACTTTCTTTGACCTTCCTTTTCTGGCTGACATACCTGTAGAAGCTCTTCCTATTCGTCTTGGCTTCCCTTGCCAAGTTCAGCTTCAGCTGCACCTTGGCCTTCCTGAACCCTACACAACGATGCAGCATCCCTGTACTCTTCCCAGGGTACCTGTCCCTGCTTCTGCTGCCTGTGCGTTTCCTTCTTGCACTTGAGTTTGACCAGCAGGTCTCATTTCAGCCATGCCAGTCTCTTGCCTCCCTTTCCCGATTTCTTGCACCAAGGGCTCGAGAGTCCTTTGCTCTATGGAGATCATCCTTAAAGATCTGCCAGCTTTGTTCTGCTCCCTTGACCCTGAGGGCAGTTTCCCAAGGGGCCCTATTGATTTACTCCTTGAAGAGCTGGAAGTTTGCTTTCCTAAAATTCAGGGTCCTGATTTTACTCTTTGCCTGACCCATAGCCCTCAGGACTGTGAACTCCACCAGTGCGTGATCACTGCAGCTCAGGCTGCCTCTTTATCTTGCCAAAATCGCTTTTAATACAATGAACAACGTTCTTTAAAAAAGTACAAGGCTAGGCTGTTTCCAGCCTCACTCCTCAACTGAAAACTTGGAATATGCTGTTAATACTCCTGGTGATTCAGAACCTGTGTGAAATGGGTGTTAATATTATTACACCAAATATGCTTTTATGTACTTTGGCATGAATTTTTTTTGTTTCATTATACTACACATAACTTTTTATGAGTACACACACAGAGCATTTTGCTGTGTATGTTGGCATGTATCTTTTTACACTAAAGTAAAAACCACAGCAAATAGTTTCTCCCATGTTTCTTCCCCACAATACTACTATTCCAGAGTTTTGGGTTGGGGAGTGAAGGGGAGGGCTCTCTGTTTTCTATGAAAGCCACTTTACTCTGAACAGTCAAACCCTCTCATCCTCATTGTCTTCAGACATAACAACATGGGAGCAGGTAGGAGAGGGTGACTACAACCCTCTCACAATTAAGATACATACCCTGCTCTTTCAGAATTGGTAGCCACCAGTTACAAATTTCAGGTTGAGTATGCTGCAAGAACTGTGAGAGTATATATACTATCAGGTGCTTACTGCTGTTACATAGCCACTACTGTTATCTAAAACTTTTCTCTCCCACCAGGGTCTCTATAACTGTACCCGATTTCTAAAGCTAGATTTATTGTCTTACTTACAGTATGCGATCCGGTGATGGGTGACAAATGGAATGGAGAAGGCTCTATGGTTAGTACGTAATCTGTTTGGATTCTCTGTGTAGTGAATATTTGTTATATGAAGATGTATAAGGATTTATTAATTTTTGAACACCAAAACTAAGCTACTTTACCTGAGTGTGGTTTTGGATCCTAGCATCAAGTAAGTTTGTACTTTCATTTCCTGTATTTGAATGCGTTTAGTATCTGGGAAGAGTGATGGCTATGTAGCCTCGGAATTATTTCTAACTCTGCTGAGACAACAAGTAGAATACAGACCCTTCGGCAGGAAAATATCCTCCTGTTCTCCCTCCTTTTTTCATTGGATTTCCCTAGTCTTCTCTTATGAGCTCTGTTTTGGCTGGTAGCCTGACTGGCATTGTCAGTGATGCTATGAATTGACATGGCACTTGAACCTAAATGAAGATGACTTATTTCATGTGAGATCCAGCAGCTGTTAGGCATTGGGCTGTGGTCAGTGACAGAAAGGTTCTGTGTGCCAACATGAGACTACATAGTGATGAAGAAACGTTCCTTTTTGATCAAAACTAGCTAATAAATTTCTGTAAAAATGCCATGTGCAAAGACATCAGCAATAATGATATTTTATGTTTTCTTCTGCCTTACGTAGTCATGCACAATGAATTCCTCTTTGTCCTTGTACTTGTTTACTGTTTACGTGCTTATAAAACTTCATGTGAAGTAGCACTTAATAATAAATTTGCCACTGTTTTTATGTTCTGTTCTTTCATTTTACATCTGTAGAAATATTTATTGTCCTTGGCTTTTTCTAACGAGGTGGAGACCTAGCCACTGTAGGGAGTCACCTTACAAAGCTTTAGCTTTTCAAGGAAGTCATAGCCATAGGTCTACTTGTGTCTTTCGGATGAAAGATAAGGTAAATGGAAGAAGAGGAGGGTATTTAACACGCAACCCACCAAGTCATTCCTGCCATAAAAAGTAATAAAATCATTATTTAAAATGGCTTGGTTTAGATGTGACCTAGTCTTGCATTTCTCCCTAAAGACAGAGTCACACCAAGGCTACACGAGTGAGATCAGTATCAGTTTGACAGGTGTTCTGGTAGCACTTAGTGGTCAGCACTGCGGTGTGGTTGTACCTGCTGCTGATGTGATTGGAGAGAGAGACGGTAACACGTGAGCACATGTATACATGTACCCTGCCCTGTGTAACTTAGGAGACTAACAGAAAATAAAACATGGACAAAAGAGGGCATTAATCTTTATAGCAAATGGAATTCTGGCAAAGAATATAAGCTACTAGATAAGATTAACTTTTAATAAAGGTTTTGTTAAATTGACTTACAGCAGGACTTGGGAGGGTGAGGTGTCCCTTATACCCATCTATCCAAACTCCTAGCTGAGCTCCAGTGTGTGCCAAAACATCTGATGCTTCTCAGCTTTGAGTCTGGTAGTCTGGTGGGCTCTCGTTATGTCTTAGTGTATTTCACCTGCTTAGACAACAAATCTCCCTTTGCTGATATTTAGCTAATATCAGCATATTTAGCTAATGAAGATGGGATAGAGATGGAACAGGCAGGATAGAAAGGGGAGCATTGGCTCTCATTACTTGAAGATCTGATACTGCCAGCAAGGAGGCATGCTAGCATTTTGTTACACTTGGGTGCAACATCAGCAAAATATTTTTAATGTCTGTATCAGATTCAGTTTTACCAAAGAGATTACAAATCTAATTCCTGTTCACACATACTCATGTACAGCGCACTCTAGAAATACTGCATTGAAAGAAAGAGGCAAAATAACACAACATGGATGTTACTTGTTCCTAAGCCCCATAATGCAACACGATCGATGTGGGAACATGCTGGCTAAGCAAAGGGCCGCTGTACTGTTGATACAACAACAAAGTAGTTTCTTTTGGAGGTAAGGACGTGAGATAGGGTTCCTCATTTGGGGACAATGTATTTTCTCATGCTCCTGTGTCACTTTGGTGAGAGGGAACCCGAACATTCTTTATCCAGACACCACTTCCTTTTAATGCTGCCATTTTAGGGCTGTCTGTTTAACAGTGCTTCCTATCACCTTCAGTGAAAGAAGGGCTGTTGGTTGTGCTGTCACCAGCTGGAGGACGCACTGCTGCTTTCGTTAGTGCTGCATAACAGTGCACTGGGAGCTGTCAGGTGACTCAGCATGAATGGTAGTTGACAGGAAGAGTGTTGCAGTCCTGTATCTCTGGTGCTGCTGACAACATTTAATACCATATCTTCTCCCCTAGTATGTGCCCAAGGATCTCCTACCAGTCTACAGGGACAAAGTTGTACCTGTTGCTGATATCATTACTCCTAACCAGTTTGAAGCTGAGTAAGTACTTGATTCCTTTTGTAGCCAAATGAACTTGGGAATAAAAGCAGGGGAGAGTTTTATTTGTCTCACAGTGCTCTATGTATGTATATGTTGGGTTTTGGTTTTTAGCTTTTACTTTCAAGTGATGCTTTTAAGCAAACCTCCAACTGTTCCATATCAAAACTGATAAAAAAATCAGTTATGTGAGGAAAAGATTACTCTTGTTTTCTTCAGTCTCTCATTTTCGTGATTACATCTTGCTGTCCCCAGAGGCCTGTATCTAGGGCAGGTTGGAAAAATATCTTTCTTCTCTTCCCTGTCCTTATCAATTCCTAAAAAAAAATCTATTGTGTGTCAGAATATCAAAACTGAAATAATTTGACTCAGACCTCCCAAATTAAATTTGGAAATACAGCCAACATCTCACAGGAGTTAAAAGTTTAAATGCCTTCTGCCTGTCCTACCTAGCTGTGACTTTTTGGTCAGGAGATTTTCTGTTGTGATACATCACAGGCTGTCTCCATAAGGGGAGGAAGCGGCTTCGTGGGAGACGGAGTGAAGACACCTTTGAGGGAATTTTATGATACAGGGATCTCTACAGGAGGAAGGTTAGGACTGGTGTGAGTTCATTTCAGAAGCACTGTGTATGCATTCACATAGCTCTTAAAGACAGTGGTCTGGTACAGCAGACCATGTAGATACAAACGATTTAGATAGTCCAAGTGATGCAGTCCAAACTTCTCCTCCTCTGAAAGAGTAAATGAAGCTATCATTACCTGGAGAACTTGTGCTCTTAAGATTTCTGTTTCACTCTCAGGTTACTCACGGGCAGGAAGATTTACACAGAAAAAGAAGCTTTAGAGGTAAGTAGACAAGGTGTAGGGTGTGTAAGATCTCTTCTGTATCCCAGCCTGCAGTGCTGCAGTTTGGCATTTGTCTTTAACCTTGAAGTCACTTTGGCCTCTGTTCTTTCTCTCCATTTGTCATTAAAGCTTGTGCACTGCAGGCACAAAACGCTTTCTGTTTTAGTGTCAGGCTTACAAAGAAACTTCCCGGAAAAACTTCAGATAAAGGCATTAGAGTGGTAGGGAGTAGATCTCTGTATGCTTGTTTTCCTGAAGTGTAAGAAGGGTAGCAGCAGCTCGCAATGGCAAGTAACCACACGTTGAAAACGCCGGATGACCCTGATCATTAGAACCTGCATGAGTCGCTCCCTCTGCTGTTCGCATGTGAGTCGTGCAGCAGCAGTGCTGAGCGTTAGAGGACGGCGTTTCTCATTCTCCCATACAGACTTTGCAAGGAAGAAAACTTACCTACCGCACCCTTACAAGGACTGATTGAATACACTCTGAATCTTTTCCTCATGGTGTCTGTTTCTCCCCTAAGTTGACTGAAAGTTGATAAGATCTTGGTTGCATAAAGGTAGCTTGCAGGGATGAGAAACTAGACTGGGGAGTTATGGCCTTTTGTACTTCCTGGTGAAAAACTGATGAATCCACAGCATTGATAGCTGCTGTCGTTGCCATACAAAGATGATAGATGGTCTGCAAATACTCTACAATGAGGTGTAAAGATTTACCCTTTTACACAAACTGAAGAAAATAAAAAGCTACAGGGCTTAGTGATGAAGCATAAAATAGGAATTTGGTTTTATTTTTGTCTTGAGAAAGGCTGAGCTCCTTGTTTTGTTGACTGTTCAGGTGCTTTCCTAGTGGACTGCCATTTCTTCCTCCAGTTTTGTTTTGAGCTTCTAAAGAACACAAAATCTTTAAACAAACAGCAGCTGCAGAGGTACCCTGGAGAGTAGCTGGGGACTGTCAGCTTTGTTTTTTTTTTCCTTCAGCAACATCATGAAACATGGATTGATTGCTCTCTTCACAGAAGGAAGCAACTCCAACTCTCTTTTAATCATCCCACTCACACCATTTTTACATTACCCCACTGTACTGGGTGAGAGTGATGAACTGTGTTTCATGCCACTAGCTGCTAACTATAACTCAGTTCTTCTATTCTCATTCTCACCAGTGGAACCACGGTCTTGAGAACAACATTGTTAGCTGAGGAGCCATTAGTTTTAGGTTTGCATATTTCAGCTGCAAACACAAGTTGCCTATGCTGAACAGTTTTACAAGTTAGTTTTCAGATTGTCTGATTCATGTGGTAGCACTTATTTGTAGCAGGTCTTAAAAAAATCTAAAGAGATGGAATTATATTTAGTAATGGAAACATTTTTAAAATAGTTTCTTGCAGGATATTTTAATCTGTCTGTCTCCACAGCTGCATGTCATATATGTCTATCCTTCTGAGTAATAATCCATGCTGAAATTTGTTCCTTCTGGAGGTGGTAGGAATTCTGTCATCATTTTCCATAGTGACATGCTTTCATTCATTAATTTAGCAAGACTAGTGACAACAGTATAGTCTTCTAACATAAAATTAAAATTGACGTCATATTAATATAGAGGAGAGTAAGTCCTACAACTAGTAATACTGGTGATTAGGTTCTTGGTGAATTGTGACTGAGAAATTAGATTTAGTTTGATGTTGCACATGCTGACATAATCAGCCCATGAAGTTAGTGGATTTACTGCTTCTGTAAAACCCAGCCAGTGTCTGTGCAAAGAGGTCTGACAGTTGAAGAAACTTGGAGGCTTAGACAAGAAAGAAAATCAATAAAGAAGTAAAAAATAACAGAAATAAGTGCTTATCGTTCAGGTGCTTATCAGTCTTAGCTAGCCTGAGAGGATTTTTAGTTAAACTCTTCTGGGTGAGTCAATATTTTATGCATTTTATGCTAAATTCATTATTGAAGTCATTCCTTCTTCTGTGGAATCAAAATCACTTCTGTAGCAACCAATTGTGGTATCAGAAGTAGAGTATTAATGAGTGTAAGTGAGGAGCACACAGACTGGAAATACACCTGCAAAGGTACATAATTTACAAGTTTAATTTGGAGATTGAAACAGAATGAGAAAAGAAGATTGAGACAGATATACTTGTGCCTCTGATTTAGCTGTTTAACTGTTCGTTTTTGCTAACTCTTAAAGCAATAGCTAAACAAGACTTCGTGACCTGGAGTTATTGCCTTTCTATCAAATGTTTCAAGATGCAAGCTCCAGTGCATGTGTCTGTATATTTGTTCTCTTATTCTTCTGGTATGTTATGATGCAGACAAAAATTGTAATCACAGCTGAAAGAGTATTCTCTTCAGAGGAACATCCAAAGATAATACAGAGATGCTTGCATGTTTTTACAGCTGTGTGTTTTTAAATATGGATGTTTTGATTCCCCTATTTGAAATTATTTCCCCTAATTCAAGTGAATTCTTTGAAGAGAAACTGTTTTCTCTCTTTACAAAAGATGCCAAAAATCCTCAGTACTATGAATGATGGAAAGTTTAATAAACACACATTGCAGTCACTGATTCCTGCCTTTTTGTACATGGAAAGGTAATGGATATGCTCCATGCCATGGGGCCAGAGACTGTAGTGATCACAAGCTCAGATCTACAGGCGCCTCTAGGAAACGACTACCTGATTGCTCTGGGAAGTCACAGAAAAAGTAAGTCATGAACTGTGCTTTCTTATAACCTGCTCTGTACTTTCACTTACTTTTCAAAGAAGTAGTTTCATTAGACCTATCAGTAGTACATGGAAGGAACTTAGATCCCAAAGTGAACTTCTTGTACAGTAATATGAGAGAGCAGTAAAAATGGGTCTGCTCCACGAGGGAGGAGAAACTGGGAGCATGATCATAACACAGGCAGAGAGCACTGCCCTCACTAATAGGGTACAGGCCCACAGTATCTGACTAAGGGTGAGCAGAAAAGGGGTGGTGATGGCAGACAGGTCCTGTTGACAGTCCTGTGATAGTCAGAGAAAGGCGAGACACGCCAGGTGTGAAATTAATCTGGAAAATTCAATCAGTGAGGTAGGACAGCAGGGATGTACGCAGGTAGATCTACAACATACCTCAGGCAAGGATGCTTGCATCCGTGCCTGAGCTTCCATGCGGCTCCTGGGCAAATGAGCAGAGGGTGCATGGGTGGAGGATGGTCAGGGCTGTTAAAGCCCCTAGTAATGGCCCTGACAAGTAGTAGTAATATAAAACAGGAACCCTGAATGTTTTAAATGCTTTTATGAAAAGTTACCCTGTCCTGGTAGGAGATTGTTCCTCCCCCAATAGGTTGTAAAATATCCTTCTGCTTCTTTATATCCCCTTCTATATCATCACCAAGATTCACTGTGTGTTTGGGTTGTCGCAGGATGTTTTTACCTGAGATTTCTTTTTCTCGTTCATTTAAGGAATCTGAATGTGGGCATCACATTTTGGACTCCTGGGAGACCGTAAAAGTCTTGATACTTAAAACAGATTCCTTGGCACTCAGGACATATGCCAGGACTGGAATAAGTCTGGTCATTCCAGTGCTGGCTACAATATGGCACATGGATCAGATGTTCTTTGCTGATGTCTACAGCTGCTCTTATGCCTCCATACAACCCAGAGATACTCTAAATTATGGTTTCGGATGCTGCATCTAGGATTCAGCAGTCTCCATAAATGTGAGGTTTCCTGAGCAAGCTGCTGCTGTCTAGATGAAAATAGGTGGCTTTCAGTCCTTCATGAAAATGAAGGTGCTAGTTACCTGTTCTCTCAAGTGAAGTGTGTACAATATGTAAATTGCAAATGTAAATGTAAATGCAAACCAACTTGGCAAAGGTTTGAAAGGTTGCACCTTTTGAAAGAGCTGGTACAAAGTTTACAATACTTAGCATCTGTAGGTTCCAACAACAAAGGGAATTAAAATCTGGTGATCACTTCTAAATTATGGTAAATGCTATTGTATTGATTGCTGCGTGTGTTATTTAACTGTCTGTTTGTATTTTAGCTAAAGCAGATGGTACCAAGATGACACAAAGAATTCGAGTGGAGTCTCCTAAAGTGGATGCTGTCTTTGTTGGAACAGGAGACTTGTTTGCTGCTATGCTTTTGGCATGGACACATAAGCACCCAAACAATTTAAAGGTGTGGGAGAAGTTGTTTATCTCTCTGCAAATTTAGACTGTGTTACTTTTTTTAAATACTTTAAATCTGTGACGTTATTTAAAGACTCTTTTCTGGTTTGGCTTTTTTTTTTCTCACCTCAGAGGAAAAGCAGAATTTCCCTTTTGCCAAAGCATTTTGTCTTGTACAACTTCGGATGATTACATTTCAGTTATATGGATTTTGTAATTTTGCCAAATAAAGTGTTTTTCTCTCTGGATAGAGAGAGATTGCATGCATGTTTATAATTGTTTAGACTCACTTCATAGTAAGCACTGAAAACCATTTATCCCACTTATTTTTCTGTTTCTTTCCCTTAAGCTCATTTGAGTCCTAAGTACAGGTGTATAATTTCTAATACCTGTTTGGGGAAAGTCTAAATTTTTTTTTTCCCAAACTCTACATTTCATAGTTGTCATACTGTTTGCATCTTGTCAGTCATGTTTGCCTCTTAAGAGCAGTGGGTTTGAATTAATATTACTAAGCTAGGCAGCTGAAAATTTATTAAAACCTGAATATGTTATGTTGATGCAGGTGGCATGTGAAAAGACTGTGTCAGCCATGCAACATGTTCTGCAAAGGACCATTAAGAGTGCAAAAGGTAACTCATTCAAACCTTGTTTCCTTCCATCAAAAGAAATATTCAAAGAGCTTTCTGAGTTTCCTGACTGAAGGCAGCCCTCAGTGCAGAAGCAGTCAGAGAATTTACAGAGCGAGAGTTTGGCAGCCTAGTCAATGCATGTTCCTTACTGTGTCCTCCAAGCCTATTTTTGACAACAGCCGACTGAAGATGTCACTGTTCTGCTTGTAGTGGGACTGCAGTCATGCTACCTGCATTTGACTGCCTTGCAAAACAGTGGTGGAAGAACTTGGGGAAATTCTGAGTTTGATGTGCAAGACAGCTTCTAGTTTAAGTGTTGCTCGCTCACTCACTTTCCCTTTGAATGCTTGAGTTTAACATTGAGAAGGACTTTACCAACTAAGAATAAACTGTCTGTTTGCTGTGTTGGCCATGTGAGGAGCGATTTTTTTTCAGCTTCTCTCCCCTTGGAGTTCCTATGTCATTCAATTTCAAAGGAGATCTAGATAGGATTTGTGGGTTCTGGGAGCACGTCTGTGTCACTTTCTGGAGAGAAATGCCTAACAAGGGTGATAAGAAATCACAGTGCTGGCCTAGATCTTCCACTTTGGAAGCCTTTAGAAGGGGGAGACTGGGGAAGGGAGAAGGGTAGGAAAAAATAGTGGGATAACAGAACAGTGTAACTTGTTTATTTTTATACTGCTTTTAATGACATTCTGATGTCATCTTTTTAGCACAAGCTGGAGAAGGAAACAAACCTAACTCAGCCCAGCTGGAACTGAGAATGGTCCAAAGCAAAAAGGACATAGAAAACCCCGAGATCATAGTGAAAGCCACCGTGTTATAAAGACTATACGTCTCCAGTAACGCACAATGTATTGATGTCCTCATTTCTTTCCTGTAAATTGTAATATTTGCCTTAGATCTGTGACAGAAACCTGACTTTCATGAACTAGTGCCCAGCATAGGCAGATATCCACTCTCAAGCATATGTGCTGGCCTTGCTCAGTTTTAAAAACAAAACAGTTAGTGTGCATTGAAGCATATTACCTGGTATCAAAATGGCTGTCAAATTCACCTGATCTGTGTAATTACCCAGGGCAAGAGAGTACAATGTTCCTGCCTTGCCAAAGACTTTAGATGTGAATTTGCTAATGGAATGCTTGACTGACTGGAAAATATATTTCAAGATGGCATCTAGTGCCAATGGAGCTGGCTCCATGCTCCCTTTTCCTGGAGATATCTGGTTACCTACTCTGGTATTCAGTATCTCAGCTGCTATGAAACTAAGCAGGGTTAAAACTACACACAAAGTTCTGGTTGTGTGTCAGAATGCATTGAAGATGTTTGGCATCTAAGTTCTCTGAAGTGACCTTGAGGTGTCATTCATGGTACTGATAACTGCTCCAGTTTCTTGTCTGTGAACAGCTGCAATGTTTCAGGTTTTGCAGGTACTGGCTGCTTATTTCTCATGTCTGTGGGTGCCCACATGATTTTCTTCCAAAAGCTGCTATAGAAACATTGTCTTTAATAGGATAATATCTTTATTCAGTAGCACTGATTAGAAGCTTGTAGTTCTACCTCTGAGGCCAGGTTTGATTCTTTTTAATTAAGGACAAACATTCTGTAAGGACAAAAGAGAAAGCAGCTCTTACCCTGAAAGCTGGCTACCTTAGTTTGTTCTTCATGGGTGGATGTATTTACAGACTACGTAGGGTACTTTCACTTAACCATAGCGAGCCCTGTTGCCAGGCTTATCAATGAAGCAATGTGGTAAAAGTAATATTTTTAGTTTAGTAGGTTACGTATGTTTACCAAATGCAGTGAAACATACAAAACTAATTTGTTCAGTGTCTCTGCAGCCCATGCTGATTAGAGATGACAGAAATGCATTATTATTGTTAATGCGTATTTATTGCAAAATTCTGCTTCATACGGCTTCAAAATGGAATTCTTAGTGATTTCAGCATCCTGTGCACCACATTATAACAGTAGGGCAGATATGCTCATATACTGACTACTCATACTTCTGAATGATTTCTGTATGGGGCTGAGGTTCTTGCTTCTCCCAAGAAGAGGTCCAGTGTGTTGTTAAATCCAGATTCAGTTGATGAGCTTTATTCGTCTCACAGAGCATAGGGAGACTGAAATGGCATTTCTGCTTTCTGTGACATGAATCAAGTGTGCATTAGAGGAAAGGGCTTAGTTTTTCTTGATTATCTGAGTGTGCTGAGGAAAACTCACTCTTGGGTGCGTCTCAGATAAGTTTCCTGCATCTTCCTCATCATATCAGCCTAACTGATAGTGTCACTTGCATAGCCTGGGTCTCCCCAGAAGAGCTGGGTTGGAGATGGCTTGGTCACTGTAGTCTTCACTTATTGCGACATTTTTCTGGATTTTCTGGCATTGTAAAAATTAGTTTCACCGAGTAGAAGAGTAATTCATCCTTAAAGTGAATTTTTAGCTGAAAAGATTATTTTTTTAATAGAGTAAGATTTCATAGTTACTACATTTCTGAAATCCCTCTGAAGCAAATGAAATTTAAGAGATGAACATGTTTTGCCGTAAATTTAAGAGGCAAACTTCAGGCTTTCAGTCTCTACAATTAATAATAGTTTTATTTCCTCTTGTGCATTTGGCATTAAAAGTGAAAGAAAAAAATCATGAGACTTGAGAATTTTAAGAGTAAAACCAACCCAGAAACGACCTAGTTGAATCGTGACTCTACTGCCACAGGTTTTAGTAACCACTGCCATGAAATAACTTTCTAGCAATAATAATTTTAGTGTTGTGAACAGTTGCTAAAATTAGCAGTCAGTAACTGAGACGAGATCATGGCTGATACCCAACATGTAAAAAGACATGAACTATCTTAACTGTGTGTAAATACCTGATGAGAAGCAGTGGAAGAAGGAGGAGCCAGGATCTTCAGTGATGCCCAGCAAAGGGTTTACAGGCAATGGGCACAAACTGAAATACAGGAAATTCCCTTCAATGTTAATTCACTCTGAGGGTGATTGTGCACTGGCACAGGTTGCTCAAAGAGGTTGTGGAGTCTTCATCCTTGGAGATACTCAGAACCTCATTGAACATGGCCGTGAGCAACCTGCTGTACTTGATCCTGCTTGCACAGTGGGGTTGGACTTAGACGATCTCCAGAGGTCCCTTCCAGCTTCAACCATTCTGTGACTCTGTGAAATACAATTAATTGCCTTTCTTTGAAACACTGCATTTTTAAGTTGATGCAAATATTCTTTTTTTTTTCCTCCTGAGACACAAACTTCCAGATAGGCCAGGAAATAGCTCAATATTAATAATTTGCATCCTTTTTAGATAAGCTGCTTTCTGCTTGGGCAGTTGTGCCAGGAATAAAATTGCCTTTTGAGGGGATAGTTGCTTTCAGCAAAGATATTTAAATACTGTAGCTGGTGATGCGTTTTAGCAGTTGAACACAAAAGGTTTTTACCTGTTTCTGGCATTGATTAAAGAAATGTTGCATGCCATATTCCAAACTAACTATGAGTTTATTTAGCTCTTAGAATTAGAGTGTTTTTATGTGAGGTTATGGTCCCTACCATCCTTAGGCAAGAGAGGATCAACACGCTGAACTTCTGTACATATTATGGTAGGCTTTGCAGCATTATGCTTGATATCCTCACACAGCTTTATCCAGTTTTGCAGCTCATATGGGTCACATACAAAAATCTTCAGATGACCAAGCTTTGAGACCTCTACTATGTCCGTAAGATTGCCAAGAATTAGATGAATCACAGGAACAGTTCACATGCAGTAAAAAAAAAAAATTGGCATTTGGTTTCTGTGATCCCATGGCCCCAGCAGAGATCTTACCTTGGTCTAGAAGCAGCTCCTGGTGCATCATCTCCTGTAGTTAGGGCTGTGGATTGCCCAGCACCCCCCACACCAGCGTTAGCGTCATTGCCAATCACGTAAGGTGGTCTGGTTTGGCAGCTGCATGGAGCTGAACTGAGAGCCATGTGGTGGCCATCCCTGCAGTAGAGCAATGCAAAAATTGAGGTTCTTCAGTTCTTCATATCATGGGATAAACAGAAGAGAGAAGCTCAAAATCGACCTTTTAATTGGGGGGGGGGTGTGTGTTTTGGTTTTGGTTTGTTTGTTTTTAAAGCAGCAATAAGTATGCATTGTCAGAATTTGTTCTCAAAAGAAGCTCTGCCTGTTGTAAGCATGTGCTACAGAAAAGCCCTTTTAGTAAGTGTGAAGCAGCACAATTTTTTTTTGCCCCTAAAGGAAATAGACTTTCTCAAGGGAATTGAGAGAAAAGCAAAGGAAGTTTTTCTCTGAAATAAAGCAGTTTGGAATTCAGGAAACTTAAAGCTACCTTGCAAATGAGGTTTTACCTGTAAATTGTAATGAATGTGATCTTGCCATAAAAAAGAAAGCGTTATATTTGTTGGAGCAGCTTATTCCTGTCTGGTGTGATCTTTTCCCACTGCTTCAAATAATAGATCAGTTCAGTAATTCACACCTTCCTTAGATCTGTGACATATCCTTGTTAAAAAAAAAAAAAAAAAAGGATAATGATACAACGATACTAATGTGCTCAGTTTGCAAAGGTGGTTTTTGTAGCGATGGGCTGCTTGCTTCTTGTGCTGGAGTCCCTAGGAGCTGGTTATGTGTTACCTGTTCTAAACTCCCACTGACCTCATCTAAATTAGGTCAGGTTTATGTCTTCAGTGAAGAATTTGGTTTAACATCTCTTGCCAGGAACAAACATCAAAAATTATCTGTAAATATATTTTGTAGCTAACATTCTGTAGTTGCAACAGGTATTTTTAAAAGAGAGGTATAAATAATACTTGAGGGCATTTTTATTCCTTCAGAGTTACACAGTGCTTTTTCATAATGTTTGCCGAACAAAATTCGAAGGCAGTCCTGTCCAACCTTTTATTCCTTCCTCTCCTCTTGCATATAATATCTGTGTCTATTTCTGAGTCCCTGCTGTCTTTTTGGTGCAACTGAAAAGTGTCTCAGCTGCCCACTGTTTATTTCAGGGCTTGGAGGAGACTTATCAGGGTTCTCTGAACCACTTGCAGGTAAAGAAAAATGGTTAGTCTGAACTAGTTTAGGTACCAGTTGATTACCGAATGAGCACTTTAGCCCAGCGAGTGGAATCAATAACTAATGGATCATCTTCCATGACCGTCCTAACAGCATGAAAGGTGTCTGTAACCCACCAGTCCAGCATCCACCAGTTAGGGACTGCTGACTTCACTGCCCTGCATACTCCCATGTGTATGTGTAAAGTCAGCAGTGAAGGACACTTCTTATACTGAAGTACATCTATGCACAGGAGTGGTGAATGCTTTGCGTGTGTCGAGTCGACTTCCCCACCATTCTTTCTTTCCGCTTACTGGAAGTACTTTGTGTTGGATCCCTTTTTTCTGGAATGAACTTTGCAGTGTATGTGGTCAGCCATTTTGATTACTGCAAGTTGCACTCATTTGCGGCGCCATCATGCAGGAGAGACCAAAAGTTGTTTACAAATGATCTACTCTATTCTGGGCCTGGATTAGTCTTCACGTGCTTAAAATTCCCATGTTCCTCTCTGGGAGACGTGCATAAAGACATTGTGCTAAAATCAGTGATATTCACACTCAATATAAACATTTATGAAATCTGTAATATGAATTGTTAATGTTTGTTTGTTGATTTTTGTCATAAGCAGGAGAAATCTGTAATCAATGCGTTATACGAAATAATCAGAGGACCAAGGTTTCCAGCTACTCATACTGCCTTTTTAAGTATCTTAACTGTGTCTTGATTGGATAGTGTTAATTTGTTGTCTCAGACTGTTATGGTGATTGTATTGATTTACTTTATTTTAAAATACGTGGCAAGGAAGATTGTAATAAAAGCATCTACATTTAATATACTGTGCACACACAAATTGTTAGATCCTATTTTTGAATATGTTAATAATTTCTGAATTAAAAGAACAGTTTGATAGTCTTGCTGAATAAAGTGGATGTAATTAAAGGTTTCCTTCATTATAACCTAGTGTAGAGAAAGGGGAATTAATGGAAGAGCATACATTTGTGCGTTGTAGTCATGTCATTGTAAGGCAGTGGGTATGTGGAAGTGAGTAACATCGTTGTCTTAATTTTTTTTTAAGAAGTTTCACAGGAAGACAACTGCTGGCATTCTGCACCACTGCTCTCGTGCCTCTTTCTAGCATGCGTAGGGCCTTTCTGCGTTTTGCTCTTTATTGCTGCATACAAGGTGAGAAGAGGGGCTTGGAATAAGACCCACGACTCATTTTGAGGTCTATTTTTTGAGCAGCATTTAGCTGTGCTCCCCTTCACAGAGCAATTTTTATCTTACTGCGTAGGTTAGAGTGTATAAGAGTATATGCAGTAGGAAACAATTGTTCCTGCGTGTCAGAGCAAGTGCTTCTGTCAGCACTTAACAGTATCTCTGCTGCAGCAGTGTTTTACAAGAGGAAGAGAGCACGTATCCAGTTTAATGAGGGCACTGGTTATTGGAGAAGGTGTTACATCATTGTGCGTATGCCCACTGGAGAAGTTTGGCTTTTATTTATACTGAAGAAAACCACCTCTACTGAGTAAAGGTCCTTGCCTATTTAAAGAGTTACTTTAGAAACTGAGACGTTGCAGCCTTGTTGGCCCACTGACTGGTCATTTATCTCCTGTTAGAATCACAGGGTAAGATTATTCAGAGAGCGGTTCCTCATGAAAGATATTTGCTTCGGGTGAGAGCCTACTGCTGAACAGTTTTGTAGGTTTTTAAAACGTGCATTAAAGACACATATCAACCATGGAAACTAAGCTCTGAGGTGTTCAATCACCACCCCAAAAATAGCTCTTCTCTTTTGAATCAATGAGTAAAACCGTGAGTTCATACATGCTTGCAAGAGCAGGTTTAAGGTAGATCCCCAAGGTTCAATCAGAAGCTGGAGGAGTGTGCCGTAAGTGCCCAGCAAAGGGTCTTGAATGCAGAATGCAAGGGAGCTGCTATTGTCACACACCTTTACAGGGCAGCCCAAGGTAGTTCTCACATTTTCCAGAAGGAAAGAATGCAGTTTGGCTTTCAGCAGTCTAGGAAAGCTCCTGTCTGTTTCACCAAGAAACCAGTGCCAGATGACATCCACAGAGCCACCAGCCACCAGTTTGGTGCTTTTACTACTCCAGTAGCAATGAACCCTGAGGCAAATAGGATGCTCCCGGATACGCTCCTAAATAAGCAGGCATTCTTGACTTAGTGCCTCCACAGTGCAAATAACAGTAGTAAATCCACAGTTTGCAGAGCAGTGAATAAGGCAGCACATTATTTGGGTAGAGAAAACCAGCAATATGAGAAGGCTGTGCCATATGTTACCACTGAAGTCATATGTACTCCTTACCTATTGCCCTTGTGGTTGCATTGCTATTTAGAAAAACCTGTGTGTACAAGATTGTAATATATGTACTCTGTGTGTATGTGTGTGTATGTTGAAGCTTTATTTGCAGCGTGGTGGGGGTGGGGAACAGAATGTGGGGGCTGGCTGTGTAGGCCTTCAGGATGTGAGCAGGAGGTCCTAAAGAATTATATTTTTATAGATTGTGCTGAAGCTTTGGGTCCCAGCCACACTTAGCCTTTTCTTCCAGGAAAGTAAAATGGTATGGAGTCAGGTGGCTGTAATATAGTAGGGATAGTACAACCCCACCAGCCCTGGACAAACTAAATAACTTAATAAAAGATGCCTTTTTAAGTAATATTTTTTTAGTGCTGAATTGTTAAACAAAGAAATATTTATGAGCAAACTTTCTATGTACCTAAATTTGTGTGGTGCTTTGTACTGACTAAGTGGACCTGTTAAATGTTTACACATCTTAATGATTGTCCTTGAGGCGTATGTAGTAATTCAATGACTTTTATGCCAGAAAAAGAATGAAGTTCTGTGTAATAGCAACTGATTTAAATTCTAATGAAACTGTAGGCTTTTGTAGTGTTTGTGTATTTTCCTGGTTGGCGGTTACGAGCTGTATTCTTTCTGCAGTAAGGCTTGTATGCTTGATTGTGGAGAGAGGCAATAGGATGGTAGATACCATTGTTTAAAAAGAAAACCCTAAATATTGCTACCTTATCCAATATAAAAAAGTTGTGGCATAAGCCTGAAATTTAGATTTTGCACTGGAATAAAAAACTACACCTAGGGCAGGTTAAAAATCAGTGAGGGGTTTGCTTATTTATTTAGATAAGACTGGGGGGACCTTACAAGTGTGAGTAGCGACATGTAAATGGACAAGCCAGAAGACTGGAACAAAACTAACCTGGTTGCATTTTATGATTTGCCTGAGCTAACTTCATAGCTTGTGCTGAGTGTGTACTACAGAGAGGTGAGTAGGCTAAATTGGAGAAAGTGAAGGATTTTTGCCGTAGTTTGTCGGTTGTGATAGTGTGAAGATTTTAATAGAGTGATCTGAATTTAACTTCATAAATATATTAGCTTTCAAAAGAACTGAGTTACCAACAAAATCCCATGCAGTCAAAAGGCAAGCCATTAGCATGTTTCAAAATCAGAGCATTCTTTGCATCTTGCTGTACATACTTGAGTCTTGGTTCCTAATGGCTGGGAGACCAGCACTAAAGCACAACCATCCATATTTATTTATTTATTGTTATCCATATTTATTTTTGGTTATGTGAGGGCTCTCTAGAAAGTGCAAGGGTCCGCAACATAAATCAGTTTGCAGAGTATGACCCTTCACCCAATGTTGTGCTCCTACCGCAACAGTTGATGAGCTGGAGAAGCTAAGCATCATTTATTATGTGTCTTTTAATAAATACAGCAGCATCCTCACTGTGTTTCTGAATAAATCACTACTGCAAAAAGCAGAGGAAAGAATGTCAGAAGGTTTTCTCTAATGAGTTTCTGAGTTCTGAACATGTTAAAAGAGAAGTACTTCTGCTTTGCTGAGTTAGCAAGAAAAGTATCAGAGAGATTAATAATGCATTGTCAAGGAGAGAGGCTATGGAAGGGAAGAGTTATGTTTTGCATGCTTCATTGCACCTGGCTTTTCCTCCCCTGTGAATCTGTGGGTGCAGGATCCCTGTGGTGGGTGGCAGAGTGACTGTTTTTTGCCTGCACGCTCCCTTGGGGAAATGTGGAGGAGTTATTCTGAGCAAGTGGGAGATGAGGTCTGTGTGAAGTTGTTGGACTGTTCATTTTGAAGTGCTGTACCAAAGCTTTGGTTTAGCACTTTAAATGTACACGATGAACAGCACACTGGCTGCAGTGTAAGGCAGCAGGGTATTTGTTCTCCTCCCTGGTTTTGGAACCTAGTTTAGCCTCATGATTTCCTTAGACTTCATTTATAGGCTATGGAGAACAAAAGATTCTAAAAGTGATTTATTCAGATGATTTAGGCTAAGCTCTTGTTCTTTGGAAAAGAAAGGCAGAGTATTATCAGCTGCTGTGATAGATCTAACTTGTCCAGCTCAGCTACACCCTAGAATTGCAGCCTAACCTTCCTCTCCCATCACTTATACCTAGTACTTGCCTGTCCCCATAACAAGTGAAGGAGCTAAACCAACAGGGAATTTATCCAGACAACCCTCTTGAAGTTTTCATCTCCTTTAGTTCCCTATACCTTCTTATCCTGGGAACAGATACACACTTGTGCCACTTCTAGGGAGGGGTTGGAAAGGTGAGTTTGGTGTTCTCCATCCAGCCGGTCCTCTGTACCACAAAAAAAATAGTACTGAAAGTTTTTGTGTGACTGTTCTAATGATCTGTGTGATGCTTGTGCCTAGTGAAGTAGAAAATAGCACAGAATGAAGCAGTTGTCTCATTAGGGAGCACAGTAGGAAGATCCAAAGGTCTCTAAGGTTCATAAGGGATTTTCAGAAGATGCCTAGCCAAGCCATGTGATGCAGCCTGTCACAGCTGGCTTGGAGCATATCTTATTGGGATACACCTGTGACAAATTGCATCGCAATACCACCTGCAGGCAGGTACTGCTGTCCTGTGGCCTACATTTAGTGCGGCATTTCTATTCACATGCCTAAGACATGCTTGTGAATGCGTGCCTGGCTAGGGAAGAAAACTGTAGTGCTTACTGCTGGAGAGGCAATGACAGAAGGGAATGCTGGAGAATTTAGCACTATCCAGTGATCTTGTCATTTGCTGTTAGTGTTTGTTAGGGCAATGTAGCCCTCTTAGTACTGTTTTCTTACCAGAAGATAGGAGGGTGGCCGCCTTTATGCCATTTTAATGTGCTTTTAGCTGGCTGAATAGGAAATACGCACCAAGACTGTTGAAAGTGGACAGGAGGAATAGCTGTGAATTCACCTACAACCTAAACGAGTAGGGGAAATTTAACATTTGTCTCTAACTCAGAAGTAAGTCAATATTGACAAAATGAGTGTCATGTCTGCAACAGGGAGTAGCACCTGGAAGAGGCCAATATTTAGGGTTTTTGTCCAAAGCACATTTAGCCCCACTCTACTGTTCAGTGAAAACGCCCAGTGCAGATGCCACCAGAGCCTCATCTCGTGGAGTAACGCTATAATAAAGAATGTAGTTTTCTTGTGAAAGTCTTAACCTCTTCTTATGAAAATAACACACAACTCAATATTTTCATGGTGTGTAAGTGAAATGTAATTGGTTTGGTTTTTTTTTTTTTCAATAAAATACATTTCCTTTCCTAAATGGTTTATTTTTTTTCCTTTCCTGGATGATGTTTCTCTTTCCCCAGTTAACTGGGAATGCCCAGCTTTACCAGAACTGTGCATTTTACCTGCTGGCATTTGTGCCCCTCTCTCAAGTAGCTCCTGTGTGCTACCAGGAGCTGAGCCTTGAACCCTTCCTTCTGTGAGTTACCTCTCCTCTCCTTGCCTTCCACCTCCAGCAGCAGCATGGAGCAGTGACCCCTGCAGCCCACCAGCCAGAGCTTTCCCCCATGAATCCCACAGGAGAAAATCTCACTGCCCACTGCAGTGCCTTGCTAGAAATGGCCCATTCTCCCCCAGTTCCTGCAGCTCTGGAGTAATTTCAGATAATGATGGTGAAGAACACTGAAGCCCCAGAAGGAAAGTGTTTAATGCTGCTTGTGCTGGGACATTTTGAAACCTCACTGTGAGGAATGAAATGGTTTTAAATTACATGATGGGAATGGGCAGTAAATCTTGGGCCAGTGTCAGAAAAGGGGGTTGGCGTGCCGGCTGCGGCTGGGTTAGATCTCCTGGTCAGCAGGCCAGGAGGAGAGGTACGAGGACACCCACGTATCTCCCTGATCCTGTCTTGTCAGCCTTGACTTACTCAGTTTTATGTTCATAGCTAATTCAGACACTCTGGGGATATTAATCCCAGGTGGAAGTGTACTCTTCAAGGATCAAATGTTGCACTGCTAATGATCTGGCTACATTCATTGTCACAGGAGAGAACAAAACAGTAGAAAGTCACTTTCTGTGTGTTCATGTGGATTACTGTTGTCAGTCTGACTCAGCTGGAGTACTTCAGCCTCCCTAATCCTGGGGCCATCCTGAAATGCTCCCTCTCCAAAGCAGCTGCTACCCTGGTGGGTGCTGCTGTTCCCAGTGCATGACTGTGTGGAGACAGCACCCTTCTCTACCAGCCCACACTCCAGCCTGTGCCCAATGTCTGGCAGCAGCCTGTCACAACAGCCTTTGGAAGACAGGTACCTTTGGGCTGGTACAGTTGGACTTGATCTCAAAGGTCTTCTCCAGCCAAGCGATTCTATGCTTCTAAGACATATGTTTAACCAGCCTGGCTGGCTTCCCCAGCTGATGGCTGGAGTGAGTGCAGAGGGGAAGGCAGCACGGCTCAGTTTTCACTGGCAGCTGTTGGCTCTGGAGAGCAGAGACAGGGAACCAGGGGAAGGGGCAGAAAAGGTAATTTAAGCAGATGTTTTAGGAGGATGTGCTTAAGCTGCTGTCCTCTTCATAGCCCTATTGTCCTCACAGACGGGGTGCGGCACCTGCTGGGGCTCACTCCTGTTGTGAGCAGCACCCCTTTCATATTCATCTTGTCGCTCTTTGCAATTTGCTTAGGAGAAGCAGAGTATGTGCAAAGTATGGAGAGACTTTGGAATAGTGGTACCTCCTCCTGGGGAAATCTAGCAGAGTCTCCAGCAGGTCCCTCTGCAGCAGTGAGGGTTACTGTGTGCTTTCTCCATGGCCTGGTCCCACCCACCCCCCCATGCCAGGAATACGATCTGGGCATTCTGTGGGGGCATGCCTTCCTCTGTGGGATTTCTGTGGCCAACACAAGACATGTGGCTCTCATCTGCCCAGGAAAAAGGAGTATCTTCTGAAGAAAGGAGCATCTCCTCCTCTTGCATGCACAGGTCACCAGGGCAGTCAAGCCTGCCTTTGAGCCAGCCAGCAGCCCAGAGAGCGGGGAGTCAGTGACAGACACTGTTCTTGCTGCCTCCTTTGCAGGTTTGAATGCTGCTGCCATGATGTAAAGACTGAGCCACCGGACTGCTCATCACCCAGGTGATCTGAAGGCAGGGGAGGCAGTTAAGCTGGCAGGGAACGGGAGCTGGGACAGCACCAGGCAGCAAGGGGGAACAAAATGAAAGGAAGAAAAAACATATGAAGTAGGTCTGACTCCAGGGAATATTTTTGGATATAACTCAAGCTTCTAACCAAGGAGTTTAACTGCTACAGAAAGGTGATGTCCTGCCTTTGAGCTCTGCTTATCCTGTTAGTGCCCTAAGGGCACTGCTGTGGATGAAAGGTGCTGGAGTTCCCACATTCCTGTCCTAGCCATGAAGTGCGGCTGTCCAAAGCTGAGCCCTCTCCACGGAGCAGGCTGGTTAGTCCTTATATAGAAACACAGTGGGGTTTTTTTCCTCTTTTCCTCTGTTAAGTAAGCTTAGTTTCAAACATAGGAGCGTTGCAGGCCACGTAACGAAGAGGAATTTTAATAAAACCTACCACCACTTCCACACCCCTTTGCCTTCCTTTTATTCCAAAGACTAGCTTGAATATTAAGCAAAGATGTGTAAAAAAAATGAACAGAAGGGTAATGTACAGCACTGGCAGCCTTTTGAATTTATTTGAATTACGAGTCAGGTCCAATGAATGGCTTTGGGAGGGCTGGAAAGCCATGGCATTATTCATAATGCTCGTTAGCTGCACCTGCTAAGACAAAGGCAATTAAATCTCCTGCTTTCAGCTGTACCTTAACTGCAGGGAAGCCAGGGAGGAATTTAACTTGTACCCAGCCTCCAGCATTTCACAGCTGGATGCCTACAGCTGGGTTTGTTTTAAACTGTGCTGTTGATCCAGCAAGCCTGCCTGAGAGCAAAAAACTCCTGATGGTAGTAAAGGTTGCTTTGTGTTTAATATTTAACAAAGTTTGGCTAAATTGCTACTACAAAAGAGTAAGTGCCCTTGTCAGTAAAAGCAAACATGCCAAAATAATCTAAGGCACATCTAATGCCCAATCCAAAAAGAGGTCACAGGTGGTGTTCTCTGGAATTGAGTAGTTCTCCAGACCTTGGCTTTCTTTGCCCCACTGGCATAATTCACGCTCTTGCAGCACCTGAGCAATGTCCAGTTCAACAGCACCAGCTGTACATCCCTTGGAGGGGTTGGGGTGCTGTGGGCAAGGAGAAACAAGATTTTCAGGTGTGTGGTGATTTTTCCAAGTGCTCTGCTCGTTAAATTCCTGTGGTTCAAAGCAGCTGGAGATGCGGCTAAGAAACAGTCAAGGTGGGTCCAGTGAAGGGCTGCTGTGGCCCCACAGACCCCTGCACCTCACCCCCAGAGCCCTGCCTTCTGCTGGCAAGTATGATAAGCCAGTTCATGGAGCAAGAATACACCCCTACTGGAAAAGGAGATTGCTTTTCAACTGGATCAGTTCCCTGAGCTACCATGCTGCCAGGAGCAGCACAGGCATGAAAAGGCAGGGGCAAGGAGGTGGAGGGAGACCAAGCAGGGACCAGCTGCAGCATCCTAATGCTGGTGGGGACCAGCACATCACACCAGGTGCCCCAGCCTTCAGCCAGAGCGGTGCTACTGAGCTGTGCAATGTGCTATCTGACCTCATGCCAGAGCCCTTTCCTGTCTTTTACTGACCAGACACCCTTCTCACCTCTTTGCTCCCTGCATCACCAGGGCTGAAATCAACCCACACAGGTGAGTAGGGCACACATGAAAATGGGCAACGAGCTACAATATGCTTTGAAGTTGGAAAGTTTATCAGAAACTGCCCTCCCATCAGGAGAAGAGAAAGATGTTTGTTTATTGCAACCAAAATATTCAGCACAGCTGCAGAGGTATGCAAACCAATCCGTCACAGAAATTTAAGAAATTGCTTGGGACCTTACTCTCGAAGAATCTCTGAGATGCTCATTTTCCCACTTCAGAGCAAGCTGAGGAGCTGTCACAAACTCCCCCGGGAGGTGCCCAGGAGGACACCCAGCAGAGACCCTGTCCCTCACGCTCCAGCTGCTTGTGGAGTACAAGTCAAAGCTTCCTCAAAGTCCTTCCCCTCGCTACCCAAAGTAGGTAACATTTCTTGGACTGTGCTCAAGCAGGCTCACATGGTCACCTGAGACTCAGATGGATAAAGACTATTCTCAACTCCTGGCTGAGCCCTTAACAACTCACCAGCTCACTGGGAGGCCTTGGGCCAGGGGGATCAGCTTTCCACATGAAGGCTCTTTCTGTAGTAATCCCAGCATGTCACGTAAATAAAGATAGTGAGGTCCTTGCTTCACACAGGCAGATAAATGGAGTTAAGAAGTGGGTTGTTCCTGCCTTTCCTTGGGGCCAGGGACATGGTGATTTTGGGGTGATGCTGTAGGAGGGAGATGAGTTGTCCCCCAGGCCCTGCCTTTGGGAAATATTGTGAGAGTGCCTGGGTGAATCTGCCTTCCCCCTGCTCTCCCCAGGGACTGTTTTATTACCTGTTAAATGGCTTCCTGCAGAGCAGAGGAAGGCATGAAATAATAATGATGCAATAGCTAAGAAACTGCAGCTGCTGATTTATCAGCTAAGCAGGAAACGTTTGACTTAACATTTGCCATGATGAAGTGTTCTGACAGTTGCCGGATCTGGGCTCACCAGCCCCTGCAAGGCACCCAGCAGGCGAATGGATTCCCTGGTTTGGTCCCAGTGTCCCAAGAAGAGCCGGGGGAACTTCTCCCTCTGCTCCCCCCCCCTTCTCAGAGACACCTGGAAGCCCCCCAAATACTTGGCCACTCAGCACTGCCTCTCCCTGAGGTGAGGGTTGCTCCTCGTTGCCTGAGATGGAGGATTGTGGATAAGCCTACCTGGAAACCCAGAGCTGTTGGAGCTGGGCAGGGATAACCTTTTGAAACAGGGGCATGGAGTACTGGGAATATAAAATAAAATCTCCATAGTGTTAACCAGATAAAAATGTAATGGGGAACAATAAAAAAGGTCAAAAAAAGCAGTTGTAAATGAAAAAAAAGGTCTGAGCTTTGTTTCCAAGTGTTCAAAATACAATTACCTTTGTTGTGGTGCATTTATTGCCTTTGGAAAATGTAGCGGAGGATTTAGTTTGCATTTTCTTGCTCTGTCATGGTAGCTCTGCACTTGGACTCAGGCTGGAAATGCTTTGGTCGTGTTGCAGGGTGAAGGCAATGCAGCCAGTGTCAGTACTGCTGTCAGCATGGCCACCGCTCCCCTCTGAGCAGCCCTGCTGGGCGACTCTCCCAAGTGAGCTGGAAACAGTGGGGTATTCTCCATGGTGAAAATGGTATGCCCAGGTCATTCTCACCACCCCTAGGTCATTCCCACCTAACCTTTCTCTTTTCCCTCCCAAAGTCTCACACAAACACAGCACTTGAACTGAAGCTGGGGAGTTTTCCCCTAAGAAGTTAATGGCTCTTCCCCACCACAACGCGGAGCGTGTGGGTAAGTGGTCTGCAGGGTCAGCACCTTAGCTGAGCCTGGCGTGGGAGCACAGACCTGCCAGCAGCTTTCAGAGGAGTAAGGATTTTAAAGCTTCCTCATAAAGGAAACCTGCTTTTTAAAACTTTTGTTTATTTATTTATGTGTAGCAGATACTTATTTGGTGTTTACTGGGAGCGACTAATTCAGTGAGAGGCTCTTGCTTTGTGGGAGCAGCCCCTTTGCTACCACAGCCTGAAGCAGCCTGTCAGGTTTTCAATCAAGCTCCCTCTCTGCTCCTGACCCCCTGCTTCTTTTCCTCCTTGCCAACCTCTGTTAGCCAGGGATCCCTACTGCTCAGCTTCTTTACCTCTAAGTCAAGGGTTCAAACTCACGGCTCCTGCCGTTCTCCCGCTCGTGTAGCGTAACACACGTCACACGCTGCACACGTGACCAGCGCTGGCAGGAGCGTAGGGACAAGGAGCTCAGTGCTGTCACAGGTAGAAACAAGGTGCTGGGCTGGACAAAACAAGGTGGAGGGCAGGATTGGGCTTGTGGGCCATGAGTTTGACACCCCTGGTCTAAGTCCAAGACATTGGTGCTTCTATCCCAGCACTTGAGTAGCCAGGTGAGAAGCGTCTCACCGTCGCGGCTTAAGTTTTTCATCTCTCTCACATCTCACCCAGGGATGGTGATCAGACCATTATCTCTGGTTCTGCGTCTTCCCCCTTAATGCTGGTGGTTCACATTCACGAGCAGCTCTTTTTGTTTTGTACCTCTTCTTCTCCACAGGGGCAACTGATACCAGCTTGGATGCCTTGTCAGGTTTAGCTGAGGCCGATGTTAAAGTAGTCACAGAGCCTGCAGCAGAAATCCGTGTAGCCGCAGTGCCCATTGTGGCGTGGCAGCAGTTGTGGTTCCTGTTGCAAGAGTAGTAATAGCTGTGATTGCAGAAGTAGTAGAAGCCACAGGGGTCGAGGTGGCTGCAGCACCTATCTTAGGGGCTGTACTAGCTGTGATGGAGGTGGACGTGACTGTAGTACCTGTCATGGGCGCTGAAGTGGCTGCAGTGCCTGTTGCAGGGCTTGTGGTAGCTGCAAGGCACCCCCACATTGTTACCAATATTTTACTCTAAGTCAGACCAAAACCTGGAACACATTCAGAAAACCTCCTAATGTGATTATACTGGTTGGAACATCCAAAGGCTATTGAGAATTCTCAAAAACTGCTGGAATTAGCCTAGAGGAGAAGAGGAACCTGGACCCTTGTTTTATCCCTCCTATGTTTTTCCACCTTTTCTTTTTTTCAGTTGTGTTGCTTGTTTCTGTTGACTCTTCTCCCTCTTCCACCTCATCCTGACCCAGCACTCAGACCACAGTCTCCCTTACTCAGCCTTCCCCAGGTGCCCAAAGGCTGGTGAGCAGAGGGTATCCACAGGGGTGGAGGATAGTGAATGCTTTTATTGAAAGAGCACAGCTGCCCTTACAAGCTACCACACAGTATCCCACTTGCAATGAAAGGCTCTTCAACATCCTCCTGCTCCTTCTTAAACAAAAAGAGACGTGCTGTCCTCATCTGATGGTTTTCTGAAGGTAAAATTTGTGTGATTTTAGGGAGTCAGTGCTATCCCTGTGTCTTCTTGCTTCTGTGTTTATAAGAAGGGAATATTTCTCTGTCTTAAAGAAGAGCTATGGGTTAAGTCACTTCTGAGCAAAGCATTTGAATATCACAGGGTATCGCGTTTTAACCGAACCCAGGGGAATTTTACCAGTGTGCTTGGACCACATTGACAGTTACGCAAGGACAAAATCCCATCATTGGTCCATCCCACCAGGCCTCGTGTTAGCAGCGTCACTGACCAATCTACCTGGACCATGCCAGCAGGATCGCAAGGGTAAATTAATCTGCCCAGCCTGCTAGGTCCATATAGAGAGCACCACTAGCAAACGCCTCTACACGGTTTTTAATTTAAAGCTTATTTTTTATATTCCTGCTCTCCCATGCCCACCCTCCTGCTTTGCCAAGGTATATGGGTGTCCCAAGAATGCTATACCGCCCTGTGAGCTGGGAAGGGACCATGTCCCCTTTCCACAACTGCTCTCTGAGTCAGAGAAGGTCTGCGAGTCGCCTGAGATGATGTGGGAAATGCACGTTGGGGCAGGGAACTGAAGCCCTCACACCAAGCAAGTGCCCTGCTGTGTATTGTTGAGTTCATCCCCCCTGCCACTCCAGCCTCACGGGAGTCCCTGAATCTGCTCCTTATGCCACCGTCTTTGCCTGTTCAGGATGCATTTGTTGTCAGTCACTGGTAATTCCCATAAGGAGCACTTAATGTTGCTCTCCTGGAGTCACCACCCAATCTACTGTAATTCTGTAATACTTTTCTGAAGTTTCTTATTTGATCGTCTTCACGTATTCCCCTTTGTGTCCAATTACTCATCACTCTGCTTCAAACGTGGTGATGTTTACTTGTCCTGCCTCCTTTCCTTGCTTTGAATCCACACTGAAAACTGAGACAAACCATGGCTTTGTGAGCTGGTTTTTTTTCCTGCCTAGTTGTCATTTTTTGTGTTAAAAAATATCCACAGAGCAAAACAATGGCAATTTCTAATTTAGTAATAATTTTCTAAGGAAAGAAATTAGTAATTGGTGCTTCTAAATGCTGAATTTGTTGTCTGTTTTATTACTGTTAGCTGGGTTTCTTGAAGAACTCATTAACTAAGCATCTGGTTTTACAGATGCAGTTCTTAAGGTCTCAGATGCTTCCTGCAATTATCTAGCCATGACAGGGAACTCTTTAACATATCCAAATCTTTGGTGCAAGGCAAATAAATTCCCTCTGATCTGTAAAACCGGAGTGACCGATCTGTTACCTGGGTAAAGGACCACAGGATAGGGGCACTCCCTGCCTGCAGTGGGGCAAATGTTACTGTTTTCTCATTCCTTAACATAACACTGTGCTAACAACTCAAACAGGCTCCCAGCCTCTTCCAGAAGCTACTTTGCAATACACGATTACCTACTTTCTTCAAGTCTTTAAAAATCTAGGCATTTTAATCCCCTTTCCTCTCAAACATATATGATGAACAAGGTGCTCATTTTCTAGAAGATGTACCAACTCATCTCACCCTCATCCCTTGTACCAGCCTGGAGAAGATAGGACTGTGCTGGCTACATTGAGGAATGAAAGGTCAGTTTTAGTTCCCACTTTTACATTCTCTTTCCTTTGCACAACAATGGAGTTCATGAAACTACCCTCTTCACCTGGCTCCTTTGCAAGCACAAGGCCCTTTCTCAGCTGCACGTCTTGGTGTGCTGGAACCCTTATGGGACACTGTCACAGTTCCTTGACCCACCTTCTGCACCAAGCCTCACAAATCGCCCCCTGATCCCTCTTCCGGATTTATCACGTTCCTCCTTGAGAGCCTGGCAGTGAAGCCTCCTGGTCCTTGCTAACTAGCAGCTCAGCTGTTCCTCTCCTGTCCTCTCAAGGTCTCCCTTGCCCTTTCCACATAGAGCAATTCCCATGAGGAAAAGCTCATCCACATCAGCACTTACAGACAGCAGGATGGTACCTCCTCTGAGGCAGCAATGACCTTGCCTTGCCTGTGTAGCCCATGGAAAGGTGCAGCTACAACTCTGGTATGACAAGCTCACCCTGGACCATCTGGGACGGGAGTGGTCCTCTGCTGCAGTTCTCTCCTACTTTCCTAATGGTTTTGAACTCTGTAGTGGTAACCCTCATGCCAACCCTTTCCCAAAGCTCTGAATTTGTTTTGAGTGACTCCCTGATGCTGCTGTGCGTGTTTCTTGTATCTGCGCTGTAGCTACAGATGATGCCAAGTCGGCAGCTCGTTACCATTTCAAGTCTCTTATTCTGTATTGTTCTGGGTGATCCAAGGGGCTGGGAAGTGCTGTGAGCCCCAGTCAGCCCCTGGGAGCCTCCTGGCACCCTGAATGTTATTTGCAGGCTTTGAAGCAAGACACCTGTGGTAACCAGAGTGGAGGCAGCCCACTTCCCGGTGCTTGCACACCTTCTGCTCACTGGTGTGAGTGTGCACTTTGCTCTCCACTGCCTCTTCATTAGAAGTGGAGCACTTGTTCTCTGATAAATCCTGATGCCTCTCTCACTTGTTACTCTGAGGTATAATCTGGGTGGGGGGATAGCAACAGATCACTTCGACACTCTGGCAACTATACGGCCCTAAATTAATTAAAAGTACTTTTAATTCTACCCCCATTTACCAGCTTTCCAATAGACTTTGATGACCTACACCCTCTAGTGATGATTTTGCTCATGATCTAATTTACTAGAGGAGCTTCTTTCAGAGTACTATTATGGACAGAAACAAACACCTTTCAATCAGGGCTGTTCAGCAGCAGCAGCAATCAGTCCGGCAGGTAGCACGGGCCAGCACTCTGTCGCTTGATGTATGTGCTCATTAACAGGGAAGTTCAGAGGGGAGCTTAGACCTTTTGTCTTCAGAGTGTTGTTACAGATTGAATACCTTGCTGACACTGTATTCAAACACTGTTATCCAGAATTTACTCAGCAAACTGCTTTTGGTCCACATGATGGGCTTAGTTAAGGCAAACGCCGAGGAATCTAGTGGTTTGGATAGACTTTTTTTAGCTGAATTTTATGCATGGCATGGGAAGTGTGAGTAAAGGCGTGTGAGTATGTGAAAAGGAGCTTGATGGAGGATGAACAAGATTTTGTGACTCAAAGCGCAGGCCTCCTGGGAGGGGTGGGAAGGGGGAATTTATCATGTCTAGGAGGAACACTTGATAGTTTCTCCAGCAAAGAAGGACTTTTTTGTGATCTTGTTAACAAATAAGCTGATATCAAAGTCATCTGATGCTGTTCTCTGTTTCTTCTCAAAACTAGAATAACCTGAGCACCTCACTTGGTCAAAAAGGACTGCGAAAAAAGCTGGGAATGTTGGATCTGTCCAGAAGCCTAACACTGGTCTGTCTTACTCCGTGATGATAAACCAGGCCTTTCGTCTGATGTCTGTTAGAGAAATGATGTAAAGGCAATGATACATCCTTCTCATGGGCAAATGAGAACAGAGACTGCTGTTAACTGAATGAGAATTTAGCTGGGGAAAAGGCTGCCATTTAAAAAAAATATTTTTTTTTTTCAACCAAAGATCGCCTCCTCCCTCACCAGTTTGCAAGTGGGTTTTTTCAGCCTGCTCGGAACTTTTACTACGAGAGCACAGACAGGGCACAGTGTGCTTGCAGGAGAAAAAAGGGAATCCAGGTGTCACTGGAAATGATCTCACTTTATAAGGAGTTAACTGGACCTAAATACCCAACGAAACTGTCATAAAATCTGTTTAAACCGAACCTTTTCTCAGGAGAGCTCATTTTTTACCCCAGGCACTTTGAAATGAGAGGATTAAGGTAAAAGGCTTTGTTGCCGAGTTGTACATAAAATGACAAGTACTGTCACAACTAGTTTCATGGCAACTACTTTGGAAGAGCCACGTCAGTTTTCTTTTTTCCTAGTAATAACCCTTCATTGACCTCGTCCGGCTCCACAAAGAGCGGATGTCTCAGCCTGCTCCCACCAGCATCGCCCTTTGCCAGGCAACTGAGGGCTCATCTGCAAGCACAGCCCCGTGTCTCCACTTGATCCAAAACCAGTCTTCTTTTTATATCCTCTACTTCCACAGTCATGATAGAGGCCTGCCAACCACAAGAGTTTTGTTCACCTGCCAGAAAGCACCCCTTGCTTCCGAGTTGCCAATGAGCTTCAGAAGCTCTGCTTGCCAGCGATGTCTTGATCATAGTGGCAGGGAGCGCTGCAAAAACCCGACAGCTTTTACAACAGGACAGCCTGGGTAGGTTTGATACGGCTTTTTTTTGTGACCTCTGGGTGTATTTTAATAACCTGCCTTCAGTTCAATATGCTCAATTTTTTTGTCTTGTATTATTTTTTTTATATAAAGGCCGAGCCCATGCGTTGGCACTCAGAGCAAAGCATAAAGATGCAGAAAAACACACATAACAGCTAACTAGGAAATGTGAAAGCTTCATCCAGAGTGCTTCTGCCTATGCCCCTGTCCCTTCCCAAGCCCACCTTTCTCCCCTTTGGTTCCCAGCTGGCTATTGAAGTTGCCAAAGCTGCAATGCCCAATGCCATGTCTAAACTCGCTTTGTATGATTCCTGAAGAACAGTATTTCCAATAGCTTCCCTGGGGAACCTGCACCACGCTTCACTGCGTTTTAGTCTGATTATGATGAGCTGACTTGGCTTATCCTCCATCCTTCGGAGCAAAACAGGCAATTCCCCTCCCTCACTGCCAAGCCCATACTTCAAATAGCTACAGAGTTTTACAGCTTCACTTAACCAAGCCAGATACCTGGCGCTCTTGTCTCTCTTTGTCAATCCCTGCCTACCCCTCTAATCTTTCTTTGCTTATCTCCTCATTTTGCTACTGTCTGCTAGTGTCTTCCTGAAAACCTGGCGCCTTTAGAGGAGGGGCTGTCATCGGGCTGTTTGCTCAGGGCCACCTTTTCTCCCATGGGATGCCCCTGCAGTACCCTGGTGCCGTGGCAGCCTCGCCGGCAGATGTGAATAAGCAGAGTTTATAGCAGTTCAACCCCCATCCTCAGACACAGCCTGGAAATAACAGGCTTTGTTCATCACTTCACCGCACACTGTAAATCTGATGCGCTAGTATTTGCCTAAGGTCTTTTTTTTTATCTTCTATGTTCTTAAAAATGTCTGACTCCAAACAGAGGTGCTTTTAGCTTGCTAAAGGCTGAAAAGATTTTATTTTCTAACTAGAAATGAAATATTGGTCCTATTATAATCTGTCTTGGAAATCTGCCATTGGATTTAGTGAGGCCAGGACGCTGAGCTATGTTTTAATACTGTTGAGGTATTTCAACATACAAAACTATTTTTCTTTAGGAGGAGAGGTAACTAAATGAAACAAACCAAAATTCACCCACACCAGAAATGCCTTATGACATTTACTGATGCCTCCCTACATCCCTGTGGCTTTATGCCCATTCAGGAGAGGTACAAAAACTGTATTATTCTTTACGAAGTTTTGTAAGTTTTAAGTCAGTTGTGTAACTGCCTTTCATATTTCCCAGAATGGTGTCTGTGTGCAGGTCTCTAGATGTCTCTTGACTCTTGCCATATTCACCTTAACACTTGTATTCTTAATGCATTTATCTATCTTTAATATGCACACATTTCTATGAAATGAAACTTGTAAGTCTAAGCATACGATAGGAAATGTTATTATTTCCATGAAGAAGACTTTTCTTTGGAAAAAACAAATGTTCTCATTGCCAAGTAGAGAGTGGGTAAGTATGCTTACTGGAAAATATTGTCTAGATAATTGTAATACTGAATCAGTTACCTTTTGTCAGCCTGGTATGACTTTTATCCAGGTCCTGTTAATACAGTGCAAAGCATGCAACGTACAAAATAATTATGAAAAATATACATTACATTTCCCATGTAATTTAAATGTGAACTGATCACACGTGCACATGTGGTGCATATCGGACAAGTGGTCTTTCAAACTTAATGTATCTCTGAGCTGACATCAAATGTTGTATCCTATTCTTATAAATTCAACTTCAGCCTTGATGAGTGAAAACCAAAAAAAAGGTGACTGTACTTCTAAAACTAAAAAACGTATCGAGAGAGACTTTGGCAATATTTTTTTAAAAAGAATGTCAAAACTCAAAATAGAAAATCAAATTACCTTTTCAAAGCAATCCTAGTTTCTGATTTAATTGCAGCACATTCTTGTTTTCTAGAGGAAAGAATTTCTCTAGTGGCTTGATCACTGAACTCTGCTTGAGTGTTTGTAACCACAGCTCCAGGCAAAGACACAGCTTTGGTGATATTCCCACTTAACTGACTTGTGTCAGTGGATGCTGGTCTAAACAATGAAAGACAAAGACAGACTGATCGAGTACAGGAAATCTTTGTATAAGTAACTGAGAAAATCCTACAAAATATAATAATATGCTATTTTGTGATGCTCCTTCCCGTTACTAAAATACTTACCAAGGTGAAGTGAAAACCATATGTATTTCAAGTGGCTCCTGGGAAATTCCCATGTTGTCATTTGAAACAAAAAAACCCCTAGGGCTGTCCTGAGAGCCAAAATCAAATGCAGGGCCTGACTCCATGGAACAACAACAAGCTTCAGGAGGTGAGCTTCTTGCATTTAGCCATCAGCAAACAAGGCAGCATGAAAGGGGTGGTCAGGCATTAGGGTGAGTCAGACATTAAGGGCAGTCAGGCACTGGCACAGCTGCCTAGGGAGGCAGTTGCGTCTCCATCCCTGCAGATGTTTAAAAGACGGGTAGACAAGTTTCTCAGGGATACGGTTTAATAGTGGACAGATATGGTTGGACTCGATGATCTCAAAGGTCTTTTCTAACCAAGCAATTCTATGATTTTGTGATTCTATGATTTTGTGATTCTATGATTCTGTGATTCTATGATTCTATAAAAACCCCCATTTATCAGAGTTTCTGAGCAATTCTTTTTAATCTCAGTCAAGAAGTGAAGCAACATGTGAGCAGAAGGAGGGAGCCACCTTCGTTAACCCTGGTGGTTCTCATCCCTATTTGGGGAAGCTCATTGATCTGACACTGAAAGGAAGGCTACACAGGTACCACTCTCCAGTCACATGAGGGACGTAATTTTATAAACCTGTTCTTCTGACACCTTTTCCCAGCATTAAAATCAATGGAGCAGCTGCGGATGAAGATGCCTGGAGAAATTCAAAAGTAGAGAGTAAACAGGAGGGTTACCATTATGTTTGAAGTTGCTGCTTTTTGGCACGAGACATTGAGCTCAAGGAAACAACTATGTCATACCAGTGGTTTCCCTGCTGTGCCCCTCAGTGAGCAGCATGCAGCAGGAGTAAGGTCATTTTCATCAGCGTATGGCTCAGCAAGCGGGGAACCAAGCAAGTTCGAAAGAGTCACAAGTTATTTTCTACATATTCTTTCCCCAGTCTTGGACTCACACTGACTTTCTATAAATGAATGAATTATTCTCTCTGTTCTGCACCAGCACACCACGACTGCGCGTGGGGAGTCAGGTCATGCCCCCCTTTTATTCATCTTTGACTGCCAGGCTTTGGCAGGCTTCCTGAATAGGCTTCCTCAGTAAGCGATATCTTGTTATGAGAAGCGTGTGTTAACTACGTGTTTCCTATGACTTCACAACTCTTCCCTACTCTGACTCTCGTGGCTGTTGCCAGACACACCTGAAGCCATCCTTGACACTTAAAACCCAACCAATGACACATTACAGAATACTGAATACAACATCCAAAAATAGACAGGAAACATGCGGGTGACACTGTTCAGCCCCAGCCCAGCTTGAGTGGTAGCTAAAATGCGACCGATCGGGCTCCCAGTTCCCTTCCTCACCTCCATCCCCCACCCAGGGAAAGGAAAATGAGAGGAGAAAGACTTGTGGGTTGGAAACTAAAACTAAAACAGCTTTAATGATATAACAATAATGATGATGAAGAAAATAGTATTAATAAGAAAACAATAAATGTACAGATATACAAAATTGTGCCTCTGCTCCCTCCCCCCCCTTGACTATATGTCACCACAAATGTTGCAGAGCAGGAATGGGGAAAAGGTCTCAGGCTGGGAGGGGGGTGGGTTCAGGAACAGACGGATCTGGGATCAGGGCAAAAGGACAGACAAAGTCCTCACTGAGTGTCGGCAGTCAAAGAAGGGAGTATGACCCTCATGATTTCTCAGTTTTATACTGAACATGACACATATGGGATGGAAAACTCTGTTGGTCAGTTTGGGGTCACTTTGTCCTGGCCACTCCTCTCTGCAGGTGCAACCCTTTTGTGACCCCTCAGTGACAGCACTCCAGCCAGAGCTCCTGAAGAGCAGCAACGCCTTGCTAAAGATACCATGTGTCCAAGTAAAAGGTATTTTCTTGGCTCTTTGTCCTTCTGGGACCTTCTTCCCCCCACTTCCCATTTTGTTGTGGGATTTTTTTTTCCTAAATGAGTTGATTTGCCATGGCTTTTCTCTGTGACAAAAGGCAAAAGGGAAAGCTGTTAGTTTCAAAGTCAGTTAAGTGGACAAAAATTGTTTGTCCCTAATCTTTAGGAAGTTTGGAGACAATATTCAGTGAACTGAGTGAGAAGGGCATTAAGTGATGTGGGTGGAGGTGACAGGTAAATGGTTTCTCGCTTTTTTTCTTTATAAATGTTAAAGTACACATGGAATACAGACATTCAGAAGTAACGTCTCAGGAAATTATCTTGGGAAATCTGAGATGGGCACAGGCACATTCAATAGTATGTGTGTGAGAGAAATGTTTGGTTACTCTAAAAACGTGGGCTGTGGGAATGTTTGCCAGAAGGAAATTCATATAAACAAAAGGGGGCAAAATATCTGAAGAAAATGCTAGTTCTCTGATCCATAAAATACAGGCACAGCTGCTTAGCTGGGATAATTCAAACTCTTTTTACTGAGTCCCTTTACAAGAGACAAGAAGCTGGCTCCTAATGCAGAAAGATAGATAGATAGATAGATGATAGGTAGATAGATAGATAGATAGATAGATAGATAGATAGATATTTAACGAAGTCAGAGCCCTTGTCAGCATAGCAAGACTAGAACTACAGCAGTTGTTTTTAATCCACTACCCCCACGTATTTGCAGTGTTCTACACTTACATGAATTAACACTAGAAACTGAAGTCTGGCAAACTTTTGTCTGCAGGCTTATCCCCAGCTCTGAGCCGTGGGTAGTCTCGTTAACCATTACAGGGGTGAAGGTAAGAGGTGGAGGGGGCAACAGGACATCTCAGGAAATGCAGGAGATGAAATAATGGAAAATTCACGCATTTACCTGTGTCCTTTCTTGGGAATTGTGGTAGGAAGGCATCTGTGGGAATAGCTGGAGTACAGAAACCAGCAATCTGTTGAACTAAATTAATGCAGATGCTACATAAGAAGACATTGGCTTTCAAAATTTTGCAGTTGAAAGCATCACCTCATTTTGTATGTTTTCTATCCCCTGAGTCACACTTATTTTTCAAGCACATTGTGAAATTAAAAATTCTCCAAATCTGTGCAAAGCCTGCTTCAATCTAGGGAAGGCGCATGAAAGAAAGGGAATGAGAAAGGGAGAAATAAAGGCCTGGGATAACATCCAGAACTATTCATCTAGAGGATCCTCCATTTGCCAAGAGCAGAATAATGTCTTTTTAAAATGAATAGCACACAAAATGCTGAATGAAGTGAGTATAAGAAGCTCTACCAAATCAACAATTTCTTGGTGAAAGGAACACAATTTTTCCGGGCTGAAGTGCTCTGAAATGCTAAAAAAGTCTGCCATCAAATATTACATCTGGACAGCTGCTGCCACATATTTTGTGGTGATCTTTATAGGTTTTCACTCTACTAAGGCTCTCTGGGAGACCTGCATCCTGGTGTGAAGACGGGGATGCTACCCGCAAAACTGACTTTAAAAAGAAGGTAAATCACAGTGCTCACAGTCAGGTTTTGGGAGTGCTCTGAGCACTGTAAGTAGGAGAGAAATAGCAGTTGTCCTCATAGTCAAAATACTGTTGTTGTGATCTGTTTTATCTTCCAAGGCACGCAGGACAAGGTGCTGCTGAGCAACTGGGCTGCAGACTGTAGGTGTTCATGTGCACATTTCCCACCCTAGCAAAAATAAGCCTTACCAAAAAAACGTGAGTATACCCTACATCACGTAGTCCTACAGCAAGGTTCATTGCCTTTGAGTTACAGAAGCCAGTTCTAAACGTGTGAAAATCAGAAAATGCAAAAGTTATGTTTCTTCCTGGAAACCATTACTGCTTCTAATCAGTATCTTCCGCTTTTCTCTAAGGAACAAGGATGCTCATAGAATGAAGCTTTCATTCATAGAGCTCTGTACTGGGTTTGGTTACGTTCTCAAGACTCTTTCCAACTCTTGGTCTGGGGATATGGATGAGAAATTCCTACCTTTCTCAGAGCTCTCTTTAGTTTCATTTTAACAAAGAACCTTCAACCACTGCCTCACAGGAGCTGCCCTGGCCCCATGCACCACCTCTGGGGCTGCACCAGGGGGGACTGTGTGAGGAAGTGGACAGCGAAATGGGGAGGCAATCAGAATTGTAGAAAAGCTGCTTTGACTTGGCTTCCCATCAGCTGCTCTTGGCAGCCTTCAGATGGGCTTAACTGTGGGCAGCAAGAGCTGGAGAGCAGAATCTGAGCCAAAATGGACAGATCGTCTTCTCCTTTGCATTGCAGCTTTTGGACAAAGCACCCTTTATCTCAGAAAAATACCGGTATGAAATGTGCCCACCACTAATGAAGCCAAGCAGAGCAAAAACCACATGATTTGTGATGTTGCACTTCGGTCAGCTTCTCTTCTTCGGGGCTTCACTGAAATACAAAGGTCATGGCAGAACTGATGTAATTGGTGCACTCTTGAAAACAGAAACGCTATAAATAGCCAAACAGAGCTTGAAGTGGAAGGGACATCAGAGTTAGGGTTTTTTTATTGCTGCTTGAGGTGAACAGAATACTAATTAATCTGGGATAAACAACATTGTCTGGTCAGAAAGTTCAATAACTGCAGCATGCTGCTTTATGTTATTTTTATTTGCCTCCCTCTAAAAGTCTCTTTCTCCCTCTTTTCCCTGATTCCAGCTTCGCTGTTACAGATTAGCTGCCTAGGCTTGCAGGTAGAGGAAGGTGTCTACATTAATTGCCCCAGATTTGTCTTCTTTGTCCAAAATGACGTGTCCTCTCGCCTTTTCCTTTGCCTGTGTTCTGCGCAGAGCAAGAGCTGTGTGGCATTCGGGGGGATTTTAATGAAAAAACAATGGAACTGGGAATTAATTTATAGACTGACCATGTGCTCTGTGCAGGGTCTGCATGGGAAATGACTTCTCTAAGGAGCAGGAGATGGTTAAATCGACACCTCAGAGATAACGGAACAGCTCAGTAGCCCATGTCTCACACACACACAGTGAACATGAGGTTAACATGTCCCTTGGCATTGGCAGTATTTATTCACCCAGGTATTAAGAAACTTTTGGTTTACACTCTCACAACCACAGCTCTGATACAAAGCTCCGAGACTTAAAAATGTGTATATACTTTTTTTTTTTTGTCAGCCTTCTGATTTTTGTATTGTTAAATGGTTGTAACATTTTTCTAGGCTTTCACCTTTCATTTCAGTAAATCAAAGCTTTGGCCAGTCTCTGTTTTCTCTCTTTTCCTCTTTTGTGTTTTGTCCTCTTCCAGACTTTGTGGTATCTCCTACCTGTCATTGATGGAGTCTCAAAAGGAATTGCTAATAGCCATAAGGGTGCTTCAACCAGTTCCTTTGGTGCCTTCAGATCTACTGCTCTTCTTCTAGCCTGGCTTCTCTTTCCTCTGCCAGCACATTGATTGTGTTAGCCACTTGATTACAGTTAATCTTTTTACTGTTGGATTAAAATAATACAATAAAAGGGCAAAAGAAAATCAATAAGCAAGTCTTCGCAATCCATCAGTAAATCAGATGAGAGCAAGGCAGCAAGTAAAGCATTTAACAGACTGTAAGTTTTTTCTCTTGAATTAAAAACTAATGAGAAATAATAACTGGAAGACTCTAAATTAGCTGTACTCACGTCTGGCCATAAAAAGGAAGATGCAAAGGAGTCTCCGTCCAAGGCACTTGGGAGGAGGGTGGTTGGGGAAGGGAAGTTAAATGCCTTCCTACCATTAAACCACCTCAGGGCTGGACCTGGAACAGCCCCTCTCTGGTGTTGAAATTTCACCACAGAAAAGCTTGCAGCAAGTACTGCTTCTCAAGGTCTCTGGGAGGTCCCTTAGCAGATTCTTTCTGTTCTGACGGGAAGGACCAGCCTGTCCCTCCATACCTGAAACTGGGACTGTGCTGTGGGCAACATGAATCCAGAAAAGCTCTGTGCCAGCATCCTCCCAGGGGAAGTTTTTCTTCAACTGAGGCATTTCTATCGTGGGATGGGTGGGATGAGAACACAACAGCTCAGCTCCTTTATTTCTTCCCCTTCCTCCCTCTTCTTCCTCTGTCTTTTTTTACTCTACAAAAGGCAGTAATTTCACAAGCTGTGAAGCTCACACAAGTGTCTGAACCTGAAGGAGGAATTGCTTCATTACTGGTGGGCAAAAAAGTGTTAAGGTGTAGGTTCAGCTCTTCTTCTCTCTGTCTTATTGCCACCTTTTCAGTTTTTTGATGGATGTTTCTTGAGTCGTGACACTTGCTGGTAGGCTTTATCTCAGTAGTTTATGAAAACACATCCTTTCATATATTTTGCCCCATAACTCTCCTCACAATGAGGAACTGTTCCCAGCAAATAAATACGAATCCATTCCGCATTCTGCTAAGTCTCTTTGGCCATAAATAAACTTGACTACAAGCAGGGAATTGGTCTGCCAGTAAGACTGTCAGTCATGTTTGCTGACTCTCTCTCATCGTTCCTCCATATATGAGTACTGAGCTCCAGCTGGCTGGCGAGTACGTGTGCATTCAGCTGGGTGCAACGTAACCACATCAAGGCCAGCTCTGAGCTAGCTAGTGCTGCTCCTGCAGAGCAAAATAACCACAGCAGCACTCGTGTGGTCCAGCCACCCTGAGTGCTCAGCGACTTTCTCAGGGCCTTTTTGCATCCCACGCTGAATTTGGTCAACGCTAGCTAGCAAGCTAGGTAATTTCAAGACCGTTATATGCCTCCAACACCCTGACAAACAAAAAGGCCTGCCCTCTCCACTCTTCGCAGGCTTCAGGAGGGAGGAGGGGGCTGGCATTATGCTTTTGAGTTTATACAGTGCCCTTCATCAGAGGGGGCTTCATTTAAACTTCAGATATACAGCTTCTGGTCAGTGGGAGGGTCATCACTGCTGTTGTTACATGAGAGGTGAATAATTAAAATACAATAATGATGGTTTGCAGCAGGCTGACGCGCAGGCAGAGATGTGACAGATGGTGCACAGAACTAGTTCCTGCTGCTGTAGTGAAAGTAATCTGTTAAAAACTGTAAGGTTTGTCACGTAAAGGTAAATAGTATGTTTTTACCTAGGGCAATGAGATCTGACAGGATAGCAAGTGCTGTGTGATCATGTCTCTGGTGTTAAACGTGATTTCTTGGACATATAATCCTTTTTATTTTCCAGTGACCCAGCTTCCATGAGATTTTCTGACAGAGTAAGCCCTGAGACTCTGGTTTAGGATGACAACCTGTCAAACCATCAGCTCTCTGGGCCCACTTGTGCTGCTGTCAGACAGCTGCAGGTTTTCTTAGGCTTTGCTGCTGGGAGCCCCGACATTGGGGATACGTCTATACTTTGTAAGCTGGTTTTCATTAGTAGTCCATTTTGAGGCTACAATGAGTATTTTAAAAGGCATCCTGCTTTACTTCTTGTCGTACTGATCTTGCCCAGTTCTGTGCTACTAATTCATAAGTAATAACACAAAACTGTAACAGCTCGCTCTGCAGGAGCCAGAGTGTTCTCCAGCTTTTTTTAGACATCAGTGAGCAAACATCCTGTATCTCTCTCGATTTACTTGAGGATCTTTTCTGACCATATATAGTGCTCGATTACATCCCTACTTGGGAAAAATAACAACATCAACAAAAAAAAGATAGGGCTGAAGCTGATTAACTTAATGAGGGAGGCAGCAAGGAGCAGTCATGGAGGAAAAAAAAATAACCTTGATCGTCAAAACCAAGAACAGATATATAAAAGCTGGAAATCCAAAATTTAAAATGGTAGAGGCAAAAACTTAAAATTGGTGGACTTTTAATTGATGATACTGATGCTACGGACATTTTGGAAACTCAGAAAATAATCTGAGCCAGGGGATAGCAAAGTTATAGGATGCAACTAAAAAATGAATTGCAGATTACGTTGTGCTACTCTGTGTTTAAACACATCTTGGAGTCAAACCAGGTAAATAAGTCATCCATGGCATACAGGTAATGGAGAATCCCTGCAGTTTGAAATACTGTGCCTTAAAAGGAAGAATATTGAACAGAGGGATGCTCTCAGCCACCTGACCAAGTTGGTGACCTTGACTGAGAAATGGGAACGGTAATGAGAAAGCATGAAAACAAAATGGACTGGAGGTCTTGGTAAAGTCCTACAGCCTGGGTAAAGGTAATGCGAAAGTATGAGGCACAGATCATATTTGCAGATGCCATAAATAATTGCTTGTTGTAGCAGCTAGGCCATAGAACATAACTGAGAAAAAGTAGCATGTGGTTTTGACCTGATCCATGAGAAGAGCATTGCTATGAATGCAAGTATCACCCAAGCATCTCCAAATTCAGCAAGTCCACAGGAATACAAAAACCCCAAAACAACAAAGACCACAGTGTAGGGCTTCAGAAAGGGTAAAAATGAACAAGTGAGAAAACTTTTTTAGAAATTAACAGCAGAGTTAAGAAAAAAATAAAATTATTGCAGATGTCATGGACACATTCAAAGACATACAGAAAATTCAGAGTAGAGATATAGTGTGTATTAAAAAAGAACTTTCAAAGTTGGCACAGGTGAAGAGAAAGTAAAGGAAATGAGAAGAAAAAAAGATATCTTGCAGAATAGAGAGGAAGGTACAAAGGAGAAAAACAGAAGAGAATACACATTCTGGGAAAGGAAATGTGAAACCATAACAAAACAACAGGTAACAAAAAGGTTCTTAGTAGCAGCACAGCAAAGGCCTGTAAATGATAATAAGAAAAATTTTCATACATGTCAGAGACAGAAGGTCGCTGGCAGAAACTCAGTTTAGCTGATAAATGATCAAATTGTAAAAGGCAAAGCAATAGTAGAAAAGCCAAAGGGATTATTTGCATTGGGGTTTGCTCCAATTTAAGATTTCAGTGGAGTTGCTGTATTGAAAACTTTAATTGGGCACATCTGATGAAAGGTCTCAAACTGAAGTGACATTAAAAGTCTTTTTAAAACAAACTGATAAAATGGATAACAACAAATCAACAAGACCAGATGGCTCTCACACAGGAGTTTCAGAGCAGCTCTGATATGAAATTGCCAAACTAATAACTGTGGTAAATAACCCACTGCTTAAATTGGCTTTGCTTAAATTAGCCTCAAGGTCAGGGGAAGAGGGACGTGATGGGTCCCTAGAAGAACCCAAGGAGCTACACATGCATAAGTCATTTCATTTGAGAGGCATTTTTGAGAAGCATTATAAAGAAGAGGATTAGTATACATATGGAGAAATACAAAACTATGGAGAAGGGTCAGCACAGCTTGGAAACTGTATCTTATAAATCTGTTGTTAGGCTTTTTCGAGAGAATCAGCATGCTTGGAGATGAAGCTGATCCAGTAGACGCAGTGTACTTGGATTCTTCAGAATTTCTGGTGAAGTCTCTTCCTTACATAAATCATGTTGTCATAAGGCTGAAAGTTGTCTTATGGATTAGCAACTAGTTTAAAGACAAGAAACTAAGGGCAGGAATACCTGTCAGTCTGCCCAACAGGGTGAGGTCACCACTCGAGGTCATACAGGGATGTATGGTGGCCCCAGGCACTTCAATATACTCATGACTGGCTTGAAAAATTATATTCATTGGAGGTGACAAAATATGCCCACAATATTCAGTGGCTTTGAGTAATCAAAATCAAAACTAATTGTGAAGAGTTACAGAAATATCTCATGGTACTGAATAGCTTGAGAATAAAATAGCAGATGACACTCAATGTTATCAAGTGCAGAGGAGTAGATTTAAATTTAGTGCACACAACTTTACATGCACAGTGGTGGGCCTGAAGAATTGCCACTGAGGAAAACTATATTGATGTTCAAGCAAGTTTCATCTAAACCCACAGCAGCTGTCCAAAAGGTAAATGGATAATTAAAAAACAGCGGGAACAAAATGAGGGAATAAAGCCGGATGTTTTGCCAGTCTGTAGACCCACGGTGTTCTATCATCTTGAAAGGTTTGTGTTGCCCTGCTCACATCGCCACAGAAAAGGAGTAAGAAAAATCTGAAAAGACAGAGAAAAAGGTGACAATGCTGGTAAGAGCTGTGGAGGAATTTTTGTCTGAGTAGAAATGAAAAAGACAGGGACAGTTCAGTCTGATAGAGACGGCCAGAGAAAGAAGATGCGGCAGGGGAATGTAAAATCAAACACACCTTTGAGGAAGTGAACAAGGAATAATTACTTGCTCTGCCCATGTTCAGCAGCTGCCAAATCCCTCGGACGCAGTCTCCTGCTGCTGGCCCTTCACAGTTTAGTCAGCCCTTTGCTCCGAATAAGTACAAGCAGCCACGCGTGTCAGTGCGCTCAGAAAGCACCCCAGCCAAACAGATCTTACGTAGCTCATTCCTAGCAAGAACACAAAGAAAAGGAGATTATTTTTTACTCTTCTTGTGATTCAGTGGTGCTTCAGCCAGGATTGTTGAGTTGCACAGAGCATTCTGTCTACCACAAAGTCATGATTCACAGGGTCAGTGACAGCCTTGCTTTCAGCTGGTGCCGCTGCTTTGCCTGTGTATTTTCAGTGCAGTTTCTCTCCATTTTCTAAGGAAGACACTCTAACTGCCCAAATGATTTCCATTTAAATATTTGCTGATTATCCCGAGAATAGGACATCATTTTGATTGCTTCTATTAAGGCTCAGTGGCTTACAACAACTCTTATTAAGCAAGAACACTAATCTGAAATCATGTGTAAAGCAGTGTCTGATGGCATTTGGGGTCATTAGATGTTATCTTGTGTAGTCATGAAATTGAGATTTTTTTGGGGTGTTTTGGGTTTCTTTTCATGCTGCAGGTTGGGGTTTTTTGCTGAGTAAAGTTCCCTCTGTGCTGCTTCAGTCTCCTGAAGCCAGATGAAGACCTTCATAGTTCAAAGGGATGAAGAATTATCACGTAAACAAACCAGACATTTTTGAAGAGGTTGATGCACAGTCTTGTTCAAGACCACATAGCAATCCCAAGCATTTCACGCCAAGAGACATCTAACACTCCGGAGGCACAGAGTGCAGCACAAGCCAGCTTCTTGTGGAAAGCAGGATATACCAGCCTGTGCAAGTTTCTGTGCTGCGAGTGGGTACGTTCTCTAGTGTAAAAGTAGGTTGTATACATCTATACTGCACTGAAATGTGAATTTTATATACATCCATGGGGATGAAATGTGCGATGAAATGTGCAATGAAATGAAATGGGAACCTTATTTTCTACAGAAATGCTTTAGATCCCAATTACATGCATTCACTTTGACACCTGTAAAAAAATGAAGCAAAATTATCTGACAATCAAATCCTGTGGCTGGGTGAAATTTGGGGAGAATCTCCCTTGGAGGTGCCCAAGAAGAGCAAGGAGGTTTTATGGCTAGGGTGGCGTCCTGCATCCTGGGTAGCAGAGAGTATTGTCTTGAACCTGTTGCAGGGGAGGAGTGGGTTTCCTTGACCAGGAAATAAATACCAGCATAATTATAACAGTATAGAAAAGTCTCTTTAGTATGCTCGTGGGCATCAAGAATCTTCACAGCTTTGCAAAACTCACGGACAGTAAATCCCTTTTCACTACAGTTCATTTCTAGAGGACTACAAACCAAAGGTGGAATTGTTTCTGCTCCTATCATCTTAAAGTAACCTCTCCGACCCTCTGTTCCACCTTCAGAGGCTGACCAAAAACCAAATCTTAAGCAAGCAGGACTGTTTCCACTCTAAGGGACCCTCAGAAGATGCCCTTGTAGGCCAAGCAAGGGTCTGATCTAAATACAAAAAAAAAAAAATCTCTGTATGTGAGGCAGCAGTTAGTGTTGCTTGAAAAAAAGAACAAGGATACTGCTATGTATGTAAGTGCTGTGCTAGTGCTTTCCAAAGTGAGCACAGGAAGATAATGCATACTCTGCAACAGGGCAGAAAAAAAAACAAAAGCAAAAAATGATGCTATGTACGAAGCCAAGGGATGCATGAAGTATCAGAATAACTTCTGGGGCTTCAGTAAAAAAGACACAAGGGAGATAATTATAACCAGGTTTAGACCTGGATGCGGCTCTCTAGCATTGTCTGGTTTAATACTACTGCAAAATGTCGCTAACCTCCCAGGTTAAAGTACACGATGGTTATTATAGTAAGATCTAGATACTCCAGGAAGTGAAAATCAACCTCTTATTTCCCACACAGCCATTGAACAAACTAAATGCGTAGATACATTGAAATTTTGACTTGGTAATAAAAAAATATTATAATGCATTTGGTTTAGAAATTAACTTTGCATCTAGTGATTTCTTCAAATTGAAAGATAGAAATAGCAGGCATATAGACAATACTTTTGATTTTGAAGGGCCAATCTTTGTGAAGTTGGCTGTTGTGGTGTACTTAAAAACTTTATTACAGAGTGGGCCTTGAAAATTTTTGCATCTTTGATTTAATGACAATGTGGAGTTTGGATATGAGTGAATGGGAAAAATGCTTAGGAAAAAGATAGGATCATCAGAGAAGAATAACAGCTACAGGGTAGACACTAAGAGTAAATAGCCTGCGGCAAGACCGATGTCATGAGGTTAACAAAGTGCAGGAAGACAGTAATAATTGCCAGGAATCAAGCTGAGATGGATGTTGCAAAGGATATTAATAGAAATAGTATAAAGACCAACCAACAATCCAGCAAAGAAAAAGTATAAAAAACTTCATACATTAGGAAAGTGAGGGAATGGGGCTCTCACGTGGTGAGGCTAGGATGGAAATAAATACAGCCAGTTTGTCACCAAAATGAAATTGATAATTAGCTTTTGTTCTCAGCAGAACCTGTAAGGAATACAAATGGGGAAAAAGCAAGTTAACTAGTGGTAACGGGAGCAGAAAGCTATAATTTCTCAGATGAAGGCAAATTATAAGCTGCTCAGCGTGCTTACTTCCAAGAAATGTTGGGAGTGGTGGTGTCTGAGGTGGGTGAAGAAACAGCACACAAATTCTGTACATCCCACCTCAGGGCAAAGGCAAGCCTAAATGAAAGGATCTTTTGATCTGACCTTACAGTGCACAAGACATAACGGTATTACAGCAAAGCTCAACACCCCTTCATCACAGTTACATAACAACACACTACCCCGAGTTTCCTGCAAAGATGGCTGTTTGCCCCAGCCAAGGGAAAGGCTGTAGACTTCCCTGGACTGTTGCAGCTTTTGAGCTGAATAAGAGTTGACCGAAGAGCCAGTGACCAGCTGGGAGGAGACAATGGGCTTGATTGAAGGGGAAGCTTGGATATTTTCCTAATTCCTAGTAATTCCTAGATGTCCATCCTAAGAATTCCTACAAATCTACCCAGGATAAATCTCCCTGTGATACTGGTACATCTAGAAGAGACAGGTGCTGTGCCTCACAGGTGAGGAAAAGTGAGATGAGACTCAGGAAGGTAAGTTCTATGCTCACAGGTGAACCCCACATTTGGACATCTAGGTCTCAGTAGTATCTCATTCACAGGGGTTTGGTCATGGACCCTAGTTGAGGTTGGGAGAATTTCTGCTCAAGGATATTTTACCTCTGTCTTTCTTTCCTTCACATCTCCCATAGAAATAATTTTAAAAGATTAGAAGGTGGAGTCACCGTCCCTGGAGGTGTTTAAAAGGAGATTGGATGAGGCACTTAGTGCCATGGTTTAGATGATGAGTAGGTGTTGGTGTTGGGTCATAGGCTGGACTTGATGATCTCAAAGGTCCTTTCCAACTTTGTAATACTGTGATACTGTGATACTTTTCCTGAGAACCATAGGTTTTAATAGCATTGGACTTCAGGAACTCTTTATACAAGAGTCATAGAACTTCACCAAACAGTTTTATCTCTGTTTCACATTTGATCTCTTTTTATCAGTTTTGAGACAGCTCTGGAGAATAAATAGCTGTCAGAATAGGGTGCACACCACAGCGGCCATCATCATTCTGTAAGGGGTAGAGTTTTATAGTTTATGTTCACGAGGTGGCAAATGTGACTAAAAAAAGAAAGGTTTTTCCTTTTCCAGAAAGGAGGAAAGCGGTCCTAGCCTTCCATCCGACTACTAGGACAGGAGAGCAGCCGATCCTGCTGGGTCTGAAAGTTCCTGCCTGGTGTGTCTGTTGCTTGGCATTATCCAGCTCAGCAGGATCCTGAGGCTTGCAGAAATAGCTCTGGTTTTCCATAATAGGCAACAATACCGTATATGATTTGCCTCCACTCTGTTTTGTTCTTTTTTAAAAATCAAATGATAAGATTAGTCCCACCCCTGCCCCGTGAACAAAGATGATAATTTTCTAGGCGTTAATTAATTCCTGATGCATTTTAAAGAAGACAAAACTATCTTTAATGGAGAAAACACTCTAAGATTATATAATGGTCCTCTCTTAATTTTTCTTACCTGAAAACACACTTATTTTCTCTACAGAGAATATAATTATACAAAGAATAATGATGTTTCTACAGTAAGAGAAGACTGAAGTGGCAGTTCAACTGATCAATAACAAAACCCAGCTGGTGTAAGAGAAAATCGCCTGTGGTGCTGATGAAAGCTGGGGGAGCCAAGTACTGGTTTCTTTAGAGAAGTGTGAGAGGCTTGCAGAGATCCTTTCTGAGAAACATTCCGACAGTCTTAAAGTCTGAATGCTGTAATGGCCAAATTTTATAAATAAGTGGATTCGGGTCAGGCCACTGGTTGGTGTTACAATGTGTTGAGGTCATACAAAAAGTAATCAAAAGGGTAGGTTTTATTTAAGTAAAAAAAAATCCATGCACACACCAATGCATTGCAGTAAGTGGCAAAAAAGTGGGAGAAAGTGAAATACGTGTCTTTTAGTTTTGCTGGAAATGAAACCCCTTGTGGCGATCCTGTCTGGGTGTTTGGGTTTGTTTGGTTTTTTTTTAATTCCTAAAGAGTGATGAAGCCTTTTAATTAAAAAAAAAAAAAAAAAAAGAGAAACACCAGTATGAGTATCCAATAAGACAAAATTAATTTGGGTTGCAAAATTATGTGGGATAGCCTGCTGCTCTTCATAGCATATGAAGAGTAATGAGGCAGAGCATATTCATGTTCTGGCTTTTCTAAGTCACTGACCTTCTGCTGTAGAGATTTGCTGCAGATTTCTACAATTGTAAAACTATGAACAACTCAGCTGCAGAAAACCCCTCTGTCCAGACCTCCAGACCATTTAGCATCCAAATGTTAATTGTCAGTTAAAACATGAAACAAAACCCAACCCTTCACACACAGAAGACATTCCTCTCATTGTACCAGCAAGCCCACATCCATCTCTGATATTTTGAATAAGCAACTTCCTCTTCTGTGGGTTTGTTAACACATGGTGTAAAACAGTTGCAAGAAATGACATATCCATCCTATTATGCCAGAAATGTGAGTGCTGAAAAGATGATTCTGTCTTTTGTGGCTCAGAGGAGTTCTCACCTTCTGAAAATTATTGGAGAAAGACAAAGTTATTTTTTTCCTTCCATATAACACCAATAATACAGGAGGGGAAAAGATCTCTGTTTAGCCAGAAGTACAATAGCTACCACAGGTGACTGTGAGGTCCAGAGTGGTAATATGGATTATAAGAACTCTGTAACATTATCGTATAGCCGAACTATTCCATAATTCACCCAGGTTCAGCTAAAAGTTATGTAGAACTGCCTTCAGCTTGTGGAGGCATTGGCTTTAGTGTCTTGGCCAAGTACCCTTATTTAATAATATGTATCAATATTTCCTTCTAAAGTGATGTACTATCATGCATACATATATATTTAAGATGAAATGTGAAAGTTACCATTCTTTCTGGAAGGCTTAGCATTGTTGTTGTAGAAATACTCCATTTTTTACAGAGCACAGACAGCAATTTTCAATACCAGAAATTGTTTCTACCAAGCACCTGGCAAGTACATTCAGAAAACAATTCTTCTCACCAAATACTATGAACCATACATTTGCACATATCCAGAGTTTTCCTTAACCAGATTGCTCATATTTCTGCAAGCTCATTCTGGTTGCAACCCAAATATCACATGTTTTATTTGTCCCTTCTTACCAGTAAGTAAAGGGAGGCACTGATGGGTTCAATCATGCACAGTTACAGGGCAAGTTTGTGAAAAGGTGGAATCAAACTGGGAGACTTTTTCCCTGCTCCTACTATGTTTATTCACAAGAAGCTGCAGCACAAATGCAAAGCTTAAAATCCCCCCCAGCAGGCATAAAATAAGGTTTCACATAGATGATTTTCTGCCTAGACTTTGGCTCAACTTCTTATTATCATATTCCACGGGGCAGCAAGAAAAACCCTTAGCTTGGATTTAGAGGTGAGAGGACAAGAAAATTTGCAGGGTCATAAGCTGGTCATGGAGGTCTTCAAGAGGACAGGGAGGAACGGGAGACACTGTAGTTCTCTCAACAACAGCAGAGAGATGGTTAATTCTGAATTAACCCTAAGGCAGAAGGGGAGAGGGGAAGAGTGGTGGAGAACCTGGGGAGCTGTGGGTCACTCTGATAAGCAGCTGGGCACAGAAGAGTGGGACCTACGTGGGGAGATCTTCCATTTTGTCTCAGTCATTTCTGAGCTCTACTAAATGCCTTTGCCCCAAGCCAGCTATGCCATGTCTCTACTTAAACTGCTTCATGGTAGAAGTCCTTTCATGTCTTGCATTAAAAGCTGGGAAGATTCTCAGCAAGATAGTAATTGTTCTCTACCGACCCTGAATCTCAGCTTCCTGAAGAACAGAGAAAGGCACTAAATCTAGGATTACTCTGTACCTACTAAGTGGAGAAAAATAACCAATAACCCAAGAAATGTGGTTTGTGTCTTGTATATAACTATCATGGTATACTGGAAATTACATTAAGTATTAGGAAGACTTAGGTCACCACAGAGTTGACATTGCACATAAGACTCGACTCTGCAGGGAGTGCTTGTTTTGAAGGGCAATTAAAGGAAGGCTTCAGAGGGATTTGACAAGTCACAGCCTAATGCTTCAGTCATCTTGATGGAAATCTGGCTTCTTGCAGCTGTCACCAGATGAAGACAGAAATGGGAAACGTTTCCGAGAAAAGGATCATTTACCTCATTGCTGTGATAGTTCCCAAACACAGTGGTCTGTTGTTGAGATTAGGGAGGAGAATCATAAACACAGGACATGGCCCACCCCTTCCAGTAAAGCAACTCCTTCCAGTAAAGCAGTAGAGGAAGAGGAAGTGAAGACCTGGGAGATTAAAGAGATGGAATTAGAAAGCCAAATTTTAAAGTCTTTCCACTTTAAAACTCTTTCCACCTCTTCAGATACTCCAAACATAGATAAACGTAAGTGCTAATATAAAATTCAGCTGGCAAGTGTAATCATTTAGGAGAGCAAAAACTACAAGTGGAGGGACTAGCTGGCAAGTAAGTTGAGTCTCAGAGTTATAAACCTTTTTATTTGTTTGTCCCTGTTCTTTCAGGTGTAGGAAACCAGTGCAGCAGAGCTCAAAGTGAAGTCATAGGGAAATGACTAAACAAAACTGACTTCAGTGACACTCACTCTCGGCCAGATTTCACCCTCTACATTCATACCCTGTTAGAGTCATGCACAGTGAGGTGAGAACAAGAAATAGAGGCTATCAATTCCTCTTCAGTGGTGATGGCATATTGGGTTCGGAGAGGCCTCTTATACCCATTAGAAGTCAACAGTTATGGTACCACCCTTTTGCCTCAGAATTTTGCTTACATCACCCTTCATGAACATCACCGAAATCTGCTGTGTTTTGTCTGTGCTTCCATGTTTGGAGTATCTTAGAGGTGCTACGAAGAGCAACGGCCCATGCAGCATCCTGTAATTTGTTGGCTTCCTCCTGGGGGATCTGCTGTTGATGAACCACCCCAGCTGTGGTTTTATCTGAGCCCAGTCCTTCTGGTCTTATAAACACCTTCGTTAGTCTATCAATCATTGTGGTTTGTCCTTGAGCACTGGCAGAGGCTGCTCTTTTAACCCTTGTTTTGTTGCTTTCCATTCATGCTTCACAGAATCATAGAATGCTTTGGCTTGAAAGGGACCATGAAGGTCATCTAGTCCAACCTCCCTGAATAAGCAGGGACATCTTCAACTCGATCAGGTTGCTCAGAGCCCCATCCAACCTGACCTTGAATGTTTCCAGGGAGGGGCCTCCACTGACTCCCTGGGCAACCTGGTCCAGTGTTTCACCACCCTCATTGTAAAAAATTGCTTCGTTACATCCAGTCTAAAGTTACCCTCCCTTAGTTTAAAATTGTTACTCCTTGTCCTGTCACAATGAGCCTTCCTAAAAAGTCTGTCTCCAGCTTTGCAGGCCTGCTTTAAGTCTTGGAAGGCTGCTATTTCGTTCAGACCAGACTTATTTCTGTTACAACCCCCTCAGAGGTGTAACTTTTGCTTGGTTCTGAACATGCTGTGTGCATTTGGTTTCTTTACTACTTCCTAGCAGATTTTTTTGAAGAAGTCCCTAGGCTTTTGTGAGTTTTTTGTTAATTCATTGATTGATTTTTTTTCACCTGGTTGAGGATAATCACCTCCATTTTAAGCAGTGATTGCAGCTGATCTGGAAGTCAAGCTTTCAAGCCTGGATGTGTTCATGCAGACTTTTTTTGCAGACTGACGTGAGGTGAGTTTGCTTATGTTCTCAGCTACAGCGATGAGCCTGAGGTCAAGTTCAGTCCATCAGTCAGTCTTATTAGCTTGGGCACAACACGATGCTGATCAAGGCTCTGCAGCACCTTGTTGCTTGCTTGCTCATCTCTGTGCACAAAACCCTGGGTGGAAACAGCCTTTGAAAACCACCAGGAAGGCAGCTGCTTTTCCTGTCTCCTAAGGGATAGTACAGGATTTGCATTAGGGCAGCTACAGTGGTGAATTTTCATCTGTCACTGAGATTGTTGCTCTTTCCTTGCCTTTGTCAGAACAAGCTTTGCCCCTGTTACATGTGAAGGAGGCAGATGAGCTTTCCCAGCTGCTTCTGCCCAGAGCTCCTTTGCCTCCTGCCTCTTGGACCTAAGGGACATGTAGGAGTACAGGGATGCCTGCAGCTCAGAGACATCTTCATCATCCTTTCTTATTTAGAGCAAATGACCAATGCCTGTATTAGGCTGGCTTTTACCTCACCACATTTTGAGGACTGGGCCCCTACATTCAGAGTATATTTGACGAAAGACTCATTAGCAGTGGTGCTGCTTTAAGCAATTACTGTCACACACTCCTGGACCACTTATGCCTACTCATTTTTGCCTTGTTTTTTTTTTCCCCTGCATTCAGATCAGCTTCCAGGTTCTGTCTCTCACAGGACTGTGTGGACACCTGAGTTACAAGAGGGGAATGAGGGCAATGCTGCTGGGGAGTACTGAGCCAGCTTAAAGTAGTGCTGCTAATGACCATGCAACCACAGCCTCAAAGATTTGGGGGGTCCAATATAGACACAGAAGCTTTAAAGAAGGCTTAAAAGAAAACAAGAGAGATTGGCTAGATAATGTCACACAGGCATCACCCAGTTGCATGACCACAACTGCAAAACGCCTTGTGCTTTCTAGACAGGTCTCCTAATGCTCATGAGATCTCTCTGTCTGTCATTTCCCTTCTCAAAACTGACTAGTTGCCTCGAAATTTGAGACATCAGTTGAAGACACAGAGATACTGAAATTCCCAAGCCTGCCCCTCTTTGGGAAAGACTGCAGTCTCCACTGGCAGTCACTGCTTTTGTTTGATCTGTGGAGTAGTCAGTTGGCAGACGCATCCTGCGCAAGCAATCAGCACATCTGTGGCTTGGAACTGGCCACAACAGAAACTGCCTTTGAATTAGTACGTGGGTACATGGGAAGCAGTGATTAGTTGATGAGAGACTGGAGAAATAAAAAGGAAAGAGTGAATCACAGGTGACATAGGGAGGAAGCAGGGGATATTGTGTGATGAGCAGAGAGTAGGGTTGTAGGATACAAGCCTGAAGAAAACTAAGCTTCCTCAGCTCTTCTTCTCACAGAGCAATGTTTATTTTCCTTAATGTCAACTCAGGGAGCTGCAGCTACACAGCCTGTACCTCATTAAGGATTATGACTCAGAGGTGCAGCAAAATTGAGATGCTTGGTCTTGAATGCTGCCGAGTTTTGTCTATGTGTATGCAGAGGCACCCTTCTAGCTTTTGCAGAATAAACCTTGTCTTGCTTGCAGAGGGATAGCAGGTTTGCAGCTAGATACAAGTTACTGCATTTTCCCCTTTCTTTGGAAACTTGCTACGTTAGAACAAAGAGACTGACTGACAAGGGAATTGTGGCTATAGGACTATCCCTAATACCCATCACACAGGAAAGGAATGATGACATTCTGGCTTTTCTTTGAAGAGCACAAATAATATCAATTTTTTCCTGGTCTTGTTCCACAGTCTTGCTATTCAGCTCACATTGCCCTTTCCAACTGATGAGTGGGCAAAGCCTATATACTGTGGGGTTTTTTTCTTCTGGCTCCTCAGAGGAGATGTGACCAGACACATTCCAAGCCATAGTGCTTGTGTACTAAGGCACTCCTCAGCTTTGTTCTCTGGATACCCTGTCTCTCTGTTGCGCTTCTTGCTGGGACAGAGAGCAGCAGAGTTGTCTCCTCTGTGCTTCAGGCATTTCTACTTTTACCAAGGGCTGTTGCAGTGACGTGGCCAAATTTCCTGCTTGCAAACCTCTCCATGATTTAAGCTACATGCTCTAAGGAAGAACACTCCTCCTCCTCAGTGGCTGCAGGGAAGGCCAAGATAAGTGGGGAGCTGATTCCTCTGTCTCCTTTGCTTGTGTATCCAGCGACAGCCAGAGAAAGGTTGGTTCCCCTTGTCAAAGCTCTGCTGAGACAGGAGATGGTGAAGGTGATATGACTACCTTTATACTGACAGCAGGGGCAGGAGAATTGATTAATATTAGCTAATGGTGCTATCTGGGATGGCTGGTGGTGCTGATAGGCTCTTTTTCAGGGGAGTCTGCTGGGCTGTGAGAGCAGTGCTGGGCTTAGAGGGCTATTGCCAGACTCCTCCCCCCTTCCTTCTACAGACAACAAACTTGCTATAGGAGCTGGTGGGAAATGGGGTCATCCTACATAAAAGCCATCAGCCTCTGTCAAGCCTTGTCCAGGCAACTAGTGTACAGTGTAGATTCTGACGACTGCCTGGGAGTTTTGCTTTGAGGCAGCTTGCCCAGCAGCCTAAGCCTGGTGCCCAACTGTGTCTGTGCCTCCTGGCTCCTGCTCCTGCTCCTGCTCCTGCCAGGCTCTGACTCTGCCTCACACTCCCAGCCTCCTTCTGACAGTAGTAGTGTGGTCCTGTGGCTCTGACTCTTGACTTCTGGCTCAAGCTGACTCCACTTTTATCCACCCATCATGAAGCATACACAAACTCTTGGGATTGTTCTGCCTGACTTCTGATCTGCTTTGTGTCTCACCAAGCTCAACATCCTCCTCACTATTGACTGTAGGGTCCTGGTCTAGTTGCCCCCTTCTGGGTTGGGAAGAACACACAAACCAGAATTTTCTAACCACAGTTAATTGTTTACTCCATCAAAGGCATAAATACTTGGGGGGTGCAAAAGCGACTGTGTGCAATGCAAGAGGTACGGTTTGTGTATCTTAGGTGCTCATGTGTAAGCACACACATATAAGTTAGACCAAAGGTCCAGCAACCCTGTCTCTAGTTCTGAGCAATACTGGATTCTGGATACTTATGGGGAAAAAAAACATCAGAAATGAGGTATTCACAGATTTTTCATGTGGCAAACAGGCAGGTTCTTTGCCGAGACTGTAGGCATCACTGTGAATTGTTATGTGGCCTCCACTCAAACATTTCCACTGTTAATACTTATTTTTCTTCTATGAGTTATTTATTCACTATCAGCAGCACAAACTAACGCTGAAGTTTTGAGGCACAGTGACCTGCTGAGAGTTGGAGTCTGGTTTTCTGTAGTCTTAAGTTTCCTGCAGGCAATGGGTTGCGAAGAGAGAAATATTACAAAGGTATATAACATGATACGGTGCCTGCACAGATTATCTGGTGTCCAGCTATCAATAAATACCTGCATTTCTTATTGCCTCTATTGTGTTTTTACAACATCCTGCTCAGTCTTTATGGACTTTCAGTAATCACTGTCACAGCTTTTGAGTCGAGGCTGCTAAAGCACAACATGTGTTGGCCTCCACCATCCATAACTCGCAGCAAAATTGAGCTAGACATTTATGGAGTAGTCCATTCAGTGCTGTAAATAAGTAGAATTTGGAATGTACACATATAATTTACTAAGCTGGTTGAACCAACTCAATTAGAAAAAGAGAAAAAGCAATTAACCTGCCACAGAAATTACTTTCATGAAAAATGACTTTAATGTGAAAACAAGCAAAGTGGGGAAGTAGACTGTTACTGGTTACTGCTGCAGTCCTTGCAGTTCAGCATCAATTTCTAGTTTGTTACTCGAATTTGGGAATATCTGCAATGTTGTGATCAGTACAACAAAAAGACTTCATAATAGGTAAGCGAAAGGTCACTGTACACAATCCTGACATCCATTAGTTTAACGCTATGATAGTTTTGGTGCCCTTTAGGGTCCTCTGTTTTCCACAACCTTTCAGTGTCTCTCACCATGAGGATGTCCTATGCTACCTTCTTGGGATTTATTTTTATAGACACAGTGCAAAGTCTTTCTTCTTTTTATAATTAACAAACAAAGTTGTGTATGGTTTTCACTCTCAATATCTTACAAAACATCCTTCTTTACATCGCATTATGACAGCAGTGGGGAGGCTCACAGCCTGGGCATCAGAGATAAGACACTAGATGAGCTTGTGGGAAGAGTCCACTGTTTTCAGAAGCAGATCCATGAACAGATTAAACAAAACTGAGACTTGTGACCTTCAAGTGTAAGATTAAAAGTCAAGCTAAGGTTTGCTTAGATTTTTGCTCAATGTGGATTGTGTTGAAATAGTATCTCTGGAAAAGAGGACACAGCAACAATATCACGCCATCGGATTTCTTTCCCTCCACTCAGTCCAACAAAGTCAGCAGAGACTTATTACTGACTGCTGAGAAGTCAATGTTTCACCAGGGAAATCTATCCAAATTAAAAGCTCTCTGCAATAACTAGTAACATATATTAAATATATGTATTTTAAAAATACTTTACAAAGGAGGAAAATATTGTGCAGCTACAGCAAGATGAAAAAAAGAAAGTACTCCCACAAGTGATGACAGCAAAATTTTTCAAATACATTTTTCCTTTTCTCTTGTGTCCATATTTAAAAAGCAAACCAAGGAAATTCTCTGAAGATCCTGAAATAACAACCAATTCTAATGCAGAATCCTCCATAGAGATCTACTGGGTTGTAGACTGTGCAACTCTTACTACGCTCAGAGGAAATGTCATAGTAACCCCTTCCTAGCTATTTAGCCCACCCAAGTAAATTCTCTGCAAGACTATGCATGAGCAACTTTATGCCAGGAATGTTAAATGGTAATATGTGATGCGGCAATCTAACTACATGCTCACATTAATATTATGAAATTATTGTTTGCATTGCAGTAATTCCCAGATACTCCAGTTGAGAGCAGAGCCCCTACAGTGCTGCTCAATTGTAGATTAAAGTTCAGTTGAGGCCCTGGGGAGTGTGCTTTCTAAAGTGAAAAATAGAGTCCCTGCTGGTGTACAGAGGGAATTTTAATTGATTTCTGCCTGGGTGTGCTGCATTAGCCCAGCTGAGGGTACAGCCCAAAGGAGCTGGACAGAAGGGGAACAAACACGAAGGGCTGGAGCTTGTTGTATGCAGAATCCATGTGCATCTTCTCCTTCCTCTTTATAGGCCACAGTTATGACATCCCACCTCATCCACTCATTCCTCTGTGTCTACTTTGAATCTCCCTGCTCCAGCTGCCCCACAAGTGTTCACCAATTAACCTTTCCTTCACTTTATACATATGCTTAGCCCCCAAGGGCGTGCTGTCCTACGGAGGCCTCCTCCAAACAAAACTGTCCCTTGCCCACAGTGATTTCTCTCCAGCCGATCCCTTCCTCATCAGAGCTCCTTCCAGTGGGGATTTTGCAGCAGCCAGGGCAGGGGTTCCCATATCCCTAGGGAAGTACTGCCCTGACCCCTGGGGCATGGTTTTGGGCTGTGAGTAGGGAAGAACCTGCCCTCACTACCATGATCTGCTGCAAATTATCTATTAATTGTGCTGAATGAAAAGCAAATGCCATGATAGTATTGCTCAGCAGGATCACACCCTGGGAATCACAGCCTTTCTAATTGAGACAGAATAAGGGAAGTAGAAAGGGGAGTTTGACTTCACAGCTTTGTTTTCCTGAATTACAGAGAGCTCAGCCACGACTGCTTACACAAGCAGTAACCCCACTGTTTAAATGACAAGTTAAAGCTCCAGGGTTCAGAAGCCATAGCTGCTTAAAAGTACCACAGTGCTTGATTTTGATTAATACCAGTTTTGCAAATGGAGATGGTAGAAATGTCTTATTCCCTGTTTTCTCCTTTGCTGCTGATAGAGCTGTAAGCCATTTGGTTTGTTATATTGCTAGGAGAAGAGAAAAGACTGGTAAGAAAATATCCCAAAATATATCAGACTGTACTACGGTAGAAAATTATCTTGAGTTTGATACAATGGGTGGAAATGTTCCTTCTCAAAATCTGACTGCTATCACATTTTTGTTTGAGTTTGTAAAAAGCACATAATTTTTATCTTCCTAGGTGACACAACAACTTCACTGCCATCCCAGCAACCTAGCAAAATCCTAGCTACGTTTTTAGTACTGCTGCTTACCTGCTGTGACTCACACGAGAGATGTTCCACTAGTATTCTTCACAATTATAGCTAAAAATAATTCTCTCTAAAGTGACAAAGACATTGTCACATAGGAAGAGTTTTTTTATTAAAGAATGGGTAATTGTTTTTATTTGTTTCATTGATTTTTTTAAAAAAAAAATTAAGAGACTTAACTTCAAAGAAATAGCTTCTGTTTTTAAGCCAAGGGAGATTGGATTTATACTGGATATAAGGAAGAAATTTTTTACAATAAGGGTGGTGGAACACTGGACCAGGTTGCCCAGGGAGGCAGTGGAGGCCCCCTCCCTGGAAACTTTCAAGATCAGGTTGGGTGGGGCTCTGAGAAAACTGATTGAGTTAAAGATGTCCTTGCTCCTGCAGGGGAGTTGGATTAGGTGACCTACAAAGGTCCCTTCCACTGCCAAGTATTCTATGATTCTTTTGTACATGATTTTTCTAGGAGCAAATCAATGCATTTAATTTGATTTTGAACCTTGCTGAACAATCAATAATGCCTCAAATCTGGAAGCAAACCTTGTGAAAAGTGACTGACTTCAATCTGACATTTCAAATCAGTATCCCTAACATTCAGATGTGAAATCCCTTTCCCGAAAAAACAAGAGCAGTTTGCTTTCTGCTTTTGACCAAATCCATATTAAGAAGAGGGCTATAAATGCTGTTTATAAGAGAAGAGGCTGAAGTCTGGTACTGCTCTGAAAAGCTGCAAAATAAGGTGTAGAAATAACCCAAGCAGTGCACTCCATGTCTTGATAGTCCTGCAGGGTAATCTGTTCTTATATGAGGACATGGGCTTCATATGCCAGTGATAGTCACGGATGTTCACCCAAACCCTTGGGCTCTGGACTGCAGCAATGTGCTTCTATGTGTCTTGAATGGGGAGGGAGAATAGGGGCAGAAAATGTCTCCTTTTTATTGGATCTCTGCAATTTTTTTACAAATTAGGGCAGATCCCAGACACGTTCACCCTTGGCATGATCAGGCAAGGTTATTAGTCCATCTTACCGTGTGACTGTATAATCCACGTTACTCACTGCAGGAGGACAGAAATGTATTCACTTATGCTTGGACTAAATTAAGCTACTGGCCAATCTCTGCTGACATGTTTTTTCTTTTTCTAAAATACCAATTATCAAGCCATTAGCCTTCCCTTCACCCTTTGTTCAACTTCATCTGTTCTCCGTTACTCACATTATGGTCTATTTAGCTCAGCCTATCTATTTATGACAAGTGGGAATATGGGAGCGATTCTTGGTTAGTGTAAACTACCAGATTTACAGCTATAGATTTGATGGATTTGATAGTTAATTTAAACTGCAGACTTTCCCTTTCATCTTTATACAATTAAGTTCTTTCTGTTTAGATACAACTGAGAAAAATCTCTACAGAATCTAATTTAACCGGTGACGATCTGCATAGTTCTGTGTTTTTCTCACACACGCTTGTGATTTCAAAGGGAGCTATATTTAATAAGGATGCCTTAGTAAAGGGCTGCCAATGTTTTGACAAGCATTTCTCCCCAAAATTTACCCCTTTACCCTGTGATAGATCCTGCTAAGCACCTTGGAGAGATGAGCTTGCACAAAAGAGGGACGTGCAGATTAAAAACCACGTGGAGTTTTGATTATGTAGGGTAAGCATCTCTACATGCAAACCACCTTCCCCAAAGTCTTGCTAGAACCCAGCCTTTTGGGGTCACACCCCCCCCCCCCCCCCCCGGCCAACATGGCTTTTGTTTTTCCGATTTTAAGATTGTAGGGAAGCCATGATAACCATTGCAACAGCTTTCTAATGCATTGACAGAAATGGGAAATCCAACATCAGTACAGCTTGGTAATGGTTATCTATTGTATCACATTTCAGATTTTTTTATGTAATTTTTAGTTTGCATTTATAACTTCAGCTACTAAATCAGATTTGTTTGTTTGGTAGATGGAAGACCTCTTGCTTCTAAGATTTCTGTTCCTATGTAGATGGATATTTACAGCCTATGATCTAATTATCACTCTCTCCTTATTAAGCTAACCAGGCTGAGCTACTTGAGAAATCCCAGATCTTGTTTATTATTCAGTCATCAAGAGCTGATGTATTGAAAACTGAAGACATTCTTCTTGCCACGTCTTTGATGTCTCGGTTAATTTTGTCTTCAGGTATGATCTTGTGCTAAACCAATGCTTACTTGGTTTTTCTTCTTCCCCATTAGTTGCTATTATGTCGCCCTTCTAAATGATTCAGTCAGGTTTACATCCTTTGAGAACACCTCCTCCTTCTGCTGCAATGAGGCCACCCTGATTGCACAGGTTTCTGTCTACATACAAGTTGGAGCATTAAAACTGAATCCTCCAGTCCACAACACATTTGCTAGATATGGATTGCTTCCAGAGCCATTGGCTGTCCATGCTCCTGTTCCTAATTCAGAAATTATTTTCCTTCGGTAGCCTCCAAATTCCTCAAAAGTCCTAAAATTTCTGAAGTGTCATGTGATGCTCAGATGCTAATGCCAGTGTGCACCGTTACAAATGGATGGCCTTTTAAGTTGAAAAAGCTGTATGACCTGAGTTACCTCACAAGGCTCAGCCTCAGCAGAGGAAAAGCACTACTTCCCTGGTCTCTCTGTTTGCCTTGGGCAAATTGTTGGTTTCATTTTTCTTAGAGTGAACCTCCCAAGAAGTATTGCCTATCTTTCTTGGGTAGTTGGATTGCTGTTTTGAAAGCAGACTTAACTCTTTTATAGCTTCTGTTGAGCGATTGTTGACAATTTTTGATCAAATGTCTCATCAGTTATTATTTGCTTCCAACTAATGACTTCTGGCTGTGCAGAATTCTCCAGAGCATCTTCCTACACCTTGTGGGCCTCTGTTCATCCCTACAGCACAAAACACCACCTCATCCCTTTGGCTGCCAAGACCTCCTCCTTGCTCTCCTCTCTCCATGATTTATTCCTTTCTGCCTTGAATTTTGGATGACAGCCCTGTTCAGAAAGTGTCTTTTGCCCTTCAATTTAATATGAACTTTATCTTAATTTTAATTAGTGGATGAATTCAGGCAAATGGCAAACAAAGTTGCCATATACTGTGTGTATTTACTGTAAATATTTGTGCATATTTTCTGACACATTATAGAATATAACTCTACCATGCAAAATGCTAAGTGTTCACAAAATGGAAAATAAAGAAAGGGACAGGAGGGAAAATGAAGGTATTTTCTTTGGAGAGAGTTGTAATACAGGGCTCTTTGGAGCTCTCTCCCACACTCGCTGCACTGTGCCATGGGCATACACATGGCAGAAGTTACAGCTATCACTGCTTGGTGCAGCTGCAAGACCATGGCCAAATCAGAGCTGTGATTGCATCAGTTTCACTTAATTCCATTTCCTGATTTAGGGAAGAGAAAATGACACGACCGTGACATTCCTTTCCTCTTTCTGACAAGGTGATTACACTGAATTAATCTTTCTTAAGACTTGTTTTAATGGTTTCTATTTTTCTGCAATATATTTGTCTGTGTTTCTGGATGGTTGGGGTTTTTTTCCCGAGACCAACTGCCCTTAAATTCCTGACTTAATAATTTCAGACTACTTTGAACAGCAGGTTTCGTAAAACAGCAGCTATAAAACTTAATGCTGTAAAGGGAATAGTTAGGTATATCTATATATTATGATCATAAAGGCACATCATCTTCAGGCAGCAAGCCTAGAAAATCTTTAATTCGAGATTGCAGATATTTTCTCTTATCTCAGTGACATTTCAAAGCATAGCTTAAGCAAAACTCCTCTCTTCTGCATCAGCCCAGGCTGACAGCCAGAAACTCCCCACACAGGTACATTACTTGATAGTCCAGCGTTGCTGGTGAAGCTTTGGAAACCTATTGACAACCCAAACTCAAGCATTCCAAGCCTGTTACGCTCCCTAATCATGGTCAATGCGAAGGTTCCTGTTGCTTTAATAGGTGTTAAATTAGGCTCACAAGGAGCAAGTCTGGGTAAAGAACATCCTCGTGCAGCAAGTCAAAAAACCACCTCCATGCAGATATCCACCACGAGAAGGTGTCTGTGTCCTCCAGCCCTAGGAATCAAGGGCTGCCAATATGGACCAGTGAGAGGGCCAAATCTGTGGAGCAATGCAGAGAAGAGTAGGTTGAACATCCTTGAGTGAATTTAGGATTGCTTTTCCATTTAACTAGTGAAGCTGCCACACTGCGGAAGCTTGGGAGAATTTACTTCAAATGCAATCGAATGGCACAAGAGGCATTTTTCAGGCACACACGGTCCACTATTCTTTACAATCAAAACAATTAATGCCCACTAAAAATGAGGAAGACTGTACCAGGCTTAGAGGTAGGTAAACAGACATTGAGATATTGGTGTGTATTACCCACTGCTATGGCAGCAGAACCCAGGAGTCCAGGGTAATTAAACCCAAGGAGAAATTACAGAAAGCAGAGTAGATTTATTTTTAGAACCTCTAAAGAGTAATTGAAAACATGCTATGTATTAAATATGTCTTAAATTTAAAGCAAGGCAAATAATCCATACTAGTAACAGACTACCCTGGGATCTTTGTGCCTTCTTGTTTCTCCCAGTTGGCAGAATTTGAGCTCATCTCATGCCTTTTAATGAGCTGTCTCCCAGTTGGAAATGGCAACTTCTACTGTTTTTCCAAAAAAAACCCCATGTTCAGACTGTTTTATGCAAAGCTCTAATCATCAGTACTTTCTCTGTAAGCTTCTTGGTGGAATATACTGTAATGAACTAATATCTTGTTGATCTGTAAAGAAGAAAATCAGGATAGCAACTTTTACTCTACGTTCTTAGTACTTTCAAGAATGCCTAGCAGTGGAAAGCTGGTCTGTACACATGCGGAACAAAAGCAGGTTGGTTTATGACATTAGGAGAATAATTGCTTGTTTCAGGATCCAAAGCAGAAGGATTCATTTCTCCCTTGTGTTTTATTGCCACTTAAATAAGCCAGGAGAAGGTGAGAGCATCACAGCAGTGGATCTCAAAGATACCCTTTCAGTGGTCCAGGAATCATGGCACAAAACACAACTTTACTTCAAATTGCTCAACTGGGTGGAAGGCACAAGAGACTGTGCTCAACGGCTAATTTTGACTAGTTTCTCTCTTGCTTTGTCACACCTCTTTTCCCCAGACACATGGTGCAAACCTAACCTGAGCAGGTGGTCCTGGGCAAGGCTGTGGCTCCCTGCAGCACACAAGAGGAGATGCACGGGCTGTTGTGCTACCTGCGCATCAGAGCCTTTATTTCTGGGTCCTGTCTGGCTCCCTCCCTGGGTTGTGTTTTACAGCCTGCAGGTGAGAGACTGCCTGTGAGGTGGGGGATGTGGTTTGCTTGTTCCCAGTCTACATATTTTTTCTGTCTTGAAGAGTAACTTGGAAGCAGAAAGCCAGGCAAAATCTACCTGCATATATTGAGGTATGTGTGTACATGCCTGCATCCTATCTTTAGCATTTCAACAGTTAATATTTTACAAGTTCTACTGCAAGAATATTCCCATGTCAAATGCTGTATGAGGAAACAAAGCCTTGTTTTATAGGCAAAAGTTTTTCATGGATTGAAAATTGTGGTACTCAATAATTCTAATTTTGAATCTACAGTCATATCAATCATGATTTAAGGCACAGTTGGATGTTCACTGATTTATATAATCAATCTTAAGCTTTCTTTGTACTTCAACTTTTTGCTGGTTTAATTTAGAGGAGCTGGTTGTCATTGCATTAAAACTATTTAAATGGGTCATTTTGCAATCATATCTAGTTTTACACTACACCATACTTTTTTCTTGCAAACAGAATCTGTCTATATGCTTACTAAAATAATTACCTGCTTTAATGTACATTTATTGAAATGCTTAATATTTGCATTCCTAATCTACTGGGTGATATAATGTCAGCCGAAAAAAAAGAAAATTAATTTGATATTAACTTGTGTCAAGCAATTTTGATAAAGAATGGAAGTAATAAAAAAACGTGGGAAGTCAATATTTCATATGATTGACTTATTTGCAGTAGAACCTTCTCTGGTACCTGTCTATATTTAAATTATTAAACAAAAAAAAAAATACTCGATCCTTTCCTCTAAGTTAAGATCCTCTGAAGGTATTTTTCAGATGTTCTAATTGCTCAAGTAATTGGACTTCCTCACATTATAAGAATTCGCCAAGACTTTATTCAGTCACCAGCTGAGAAAATCTTTCATCTACACTTATTCCAGTACTGAATGACAGAATGGTTTGGGTTGGAAGGGACCTTCATTTTGAGGATACTGTCTTTTTATGAAATTCTGTTGAGATGGCAATGCAATCCCAGAAAAGCCAGAGCATACGGCTTCTTTTACATTTTAAGGATCATACAGTCAGAAAGACAAGTATCGAAATTTCAGCTCTTCGTACCACTGAAGGCAGCAATTTGTAAGATGCTTTGTTGGAGATTTATATGTTTTTAGACTTAAGTTAGGTATAATAATCTTCTCTTTGTAGTAGTTTATCAGTAATTAATGTTTTTATGGTGACCTCTTCCCATCAGCGACAAATGTATTTAGTACAAAAGTGCTCAAACTTCACATACTTATAGTTAAAAGAGAAAATGTTAATACAAGTAACAATATTCATTGTTTAAATGAACCACAGACAAATGGCATATTATTCTCCCTTGATGAGTGCCCATAATGTATACTGCAAAGCACTACTATGATACAAGATGCCTAATTCAAGCAGCATTGTAATTATTCTTCTCAAAATCTCAATTGAAATTAATTAGTGCACGCACTATGCAACTGTCTTTATTATAAGTCTTTGGGCTGGTCTAGACTTTTTTTTTGTTTGCTAAGGTGTCCACATCCATCAGCTATTGTTCTGCCTCACCAGCCTAAGGGTGTCTTTGGTTTGCGGTGAGCCTGTCACACATTGCCTTCATGTTCCTCAAGGATCCTGACTTATAAACAGGGCTACACAAAGAAGGTCTCTGTTCTTAGACCACATCTTGTGGGTGTGTTATGGAAGAGAAGTATCCTTTGCTTCTTGCAGTGCCTATATTGGTGTCTCCTGGCAAATGTCAAATGTCATGTCAAATCTACAACTTCCAGCTTGCCTTCTGGAGTGTTAACACGCAGAGATCTTCTGGAAGATTTGTGAGTATCCACTCATCCTTTCAATTAGGCTTCCTGTTATGCTGTTTCCTGGGATGATTTCATCTGGACTCCTGCTCTCTCTGCCTATCCTCTGTTTCTCAGAGTGATTCACACGGTGTTATTAGTGAAGTCAACTCTAAGCCATAATGCTAATCACCTCAAAACTTCTCGCCTGTCTGTAACAAAGTTATCTGGATCGGGGTTTTTTTCTGGCTCAACAAGGGTACTTAGGACTAGTTCCCTAAATTCAGTCTCTGGTTCACAATGAGAAGTGATTCTTCCATGAATCCTTTAATTACTAACCTATATAAACAATTTCATAGAGATATAAATCTTACTATGAAGTCAGTCACAGGTTTTGCACTTGGATTAATGGATATACTATCTCTAACAAGAAAAAGTTTGCATTGAGGAGCACTTTCTAATGTAGACTCTAGATTATCAGTCCCACACTTACTTTGCCATAACAATCTCTTCATTTTCAGTGTACGTATGGGAGCAAGCACAAAGACAAGAGGTTTTCACAGTCCCAATTTCCATACTGAAACTTGTGAAGCACCTGCTGTCTATTTTCTTTGCAGCAAATTTTCTTACTTACGCATTTCATTAATGTGCTTTACACTTACCAGCACTTCATGAATCTCCAGTTCTTTCAAATACAGGGGTTTTTTCCATCAGACAGCAGAGACAGACTACTCCATATGATTATCTACTTGGATCTGCCCCGTAGACTCCCTATGGGTAATTGTTTCTTTTCTCTTCAGATACAAAAGCATCCAAATATTTCTTCCCAACTGCAGATACGCTAAAGCACTGCTGGTGGCACCGAATCTGCCGTACCTTACTCTCATTTCCATTTCTGGCAAATCTGGGCAGAACTGGCATTTCTCAGAACACGTGGTTCATGAATGTAGATTTTGAAGCAACGATACATCAGCCATGGGATTTCAAGGGCTGTGTGAATTATAAAAGCCTTTCACGTTCTCGGGGAGGGGGGGGGAGGGAGAGGGACATCCACTGGCTCCTTTCTCTTCTCTACTTAGCTTCAGAAATGTGACAATGACATTGGAATCTGCAATGATATGTACTCTAAACTGCACAATTCATCAGCATTATGTAAACCAGACCATCAGTAACAGATGTACAGACCAAACAGATACTGTGACATTCAATTCTCATTTTGGTGATGCCTTGGGAAAATTACTCATGTGGAAAGATTAACACATACAGAAAGACTGCAAAACCATGCAAATAAACCTGTCTAAGAGAAATGTAGCCAGAACCTTGCATACTACTTCCCACCTGGGTTTGGGGGCTTATCTATTACCCTTAGCCTACAACACTAAATGATGGCGGAAATAGAATCTGGTTTTCCTCTTGCGTATATTGTTGTAAAGCCAATCTGTATCCGCTAGCATCACTGACCCACACCTGAGAAACCAAGTGAGGAGTCAGGTCCATAGATCAGTGATTGTATGTTACGATGACAGTTAATATTGGACAATCTTCTCTGGCTTCATTCATACGTTAATAAATCAATGGAGATGTATTTTATGATACATACAGCAGTACCATTAAATCTTCATCCTTTTAAAGCCATATTTATTGAGTTCAGGCTGGCAAGGCCAAGGACTACTCCAGAAAAGCATTTTAAAGTGTATCAAAAGCTATAGCGGCTATAGCAGCTTACTGAACTCCAAATGCTTCCAAAACCAGGCAAAAGAAGCTTCTTCCATGCAGAGACAGGAAACCAAGTTTTCAGCTGTATTAGGGATCCAGAAGATTGCAGTATTATATCTTCTTGTGTTTTACACATTTATACGTAACAGGGCAGCCTGCCAGGAGCTCTGACCAAACCCAGCAGCAACGGCTTAGCTCCAAGTGGGTAGGTTTTTCCTGGAGCAGTGCATGGAAGAGGTATGTTGGTTTGTCAGCATTCAGTTCTAAGTATGGAGGCACTGCCTAAGGGGCATGCACACCATTAAAATCATAACAAGCCTGAATGGTACGTGAGTTTCACTGGAGACAGAAAGCGAGGTACTGTGGTTTACATAGAAGCTCTCCTAATGCAGTCCCAAAGCTGAGAAATCTCATTTGCATTCACATTTTGGTCCCCATCCACCATTCTGGCAATGCAAAGGAAAATCAATTGACTAAGCTTCCAGAATTGCTTTAAAGATTCAAATAATGTCAAATCCATTTCCCATGGAAATTATCAGAAAACTCAGAATGAAGAATCCCTAGTAAATGTAGCTCTGTCTCCTTGATCCTATGTGTTAACTGGGGTTTTCATTACTCCATCCTTTTTCTTTGTACAGATGTGTTCTGTAGATAACTGGACCAGTCTTTTTCACACTTGGTCTAGGACCCATGCATGATTCGTAAGCTGTCAGAAGGTGGTTGATGGAACAGGCCACCAAAACTCAGTATCAAACATTCATGCATCTTTTCATGCATGCAAGCAAGAAAATAAGCACGTTCATGAAAGAGACCTAGCAAAGAGATACTCAAATTTGAACTTAAAGCTTGATCTTTTTAAATGAAAACCAGCGTGTGCATTACAAGAAAATACCCTTTAATTTTATCTGAGATGGTTATGTAGTCCTTGGACCAGATAAAAGAGCACTAGATATTGATCTCCAGGGTCCCTTCCAGACCCAAACTTCAGCAGCCACACAGAACACAGCATGTGCTGTGTTCATTTCACCCAACACTTAACATCTACAGTAGAGATGTTTACACTGAGCTGGGCTCCCTGCCTTATCAGTGGGAAACAGGAGAGCAAACCTTGCTCAGGCCTTTGAGGTTGAACATATACTGCTAAGAGAGGTTAAATCAAAATCATGTTTATCCAGCATTTCCTCAGTTATATATATGACTGTGATCCTGCTTTCCTTGCATAGAAAAACTCCCACTAATGTTACCGGGTAATTTTTTCCCTAAGAAGATGCACAAGACACAGCCCTTAGATTACACGGAAAAAAGTGCAACTTCAATCTAAGACAAGAGTGTCTGGTTCAGGTCCAAGAGGCTTGTGAGAAATACAGAACTAAAATTCACCTCGGAGCATCTGAAGATAACAAATGCAATTTCAAGAGAAAGTATAGGCATCTATTGTATTGTGTATTTGTACTATGGGAGGTTTTGTTCTTTGCTGAGCAGCATGACCTATTTCCCAGCATCATGTGATTTTTTGTATTGGAGGACTCTTCTGTGAAGAAGTAGAATTAATTTTCCAGTGGAAAAGATACAAATCTGATTTTCCTTAATTCTGCCCAATAAAATAGTATAAAGTTGCATTTATTTTTATTTATTTATTTATTTAAACTTCATAATCCTTTTGAAAGATACATTTGTGTAAAGAATATGCACACACTTATCTGTTGTTGGCAGTACATAATTTCATTAATAGTTTTTATTCAAAAAATGGACAAGCCACCAGGAAAATCCAAATTAAATTACACTTGTATTTAACATGATTTGAAGTCCATCTCCCACCACAATGGTAGTTAGGTACTTAGGCATCTGAAGTGCACAAATGGAATTTAAGCACCTTCCACCTCACTTTGGCGTGTAATTTCTCTGCTTAAATTTTGCTGAGCTGCCTGAAGTTTTTTCAACTGTACACATGGAGATGAAAATCTAGCGATGCCCACCTCTGGCTAAAACGATCTGACATTTCTAAACCAGGAATTCCCATGTCCCAGTCTCATAAACAACCCTCTCTATTAGACTTGCTTAGTTAATTCCTAATTGGGAATAACATTATATCTGAGAGAAGGAAAAAAAGAAAAAAGAGCTCTATTGCAGACATCTGGAAGGGAACAGTTTATACAAACTCAACAGCTTTTGAAAAGCTGGCCCCTTAAAGTATGCAGAGTTGGGCATTCCAAATCAGCAGTCCCTTCTGAAACGCTTGCTACGTATGTATTTTTAGCTTTCAGCTTCTTTATTTCTAGTCATATTTCTTCTAAGATACTGGAAGTATTCTTAATTATGATGATAGGACTTTTTAAAATGCTCATATAACCCAAAGTGACCAAATGAAAGCTGACTATGCTCTCCCAAAGGAAAAAAAAATGTTTTATGAGTTGAGAAATTTCATCTCTAACAGTAATTAATTCTCAAGAAATTGTTAAAAAGTTGTGTTCATAGTACAGGTTTCCGTTTGTTGAAATCAACAGCACAGCACTACTGGGTACACAACAAAGCTGAGAACACTGTAGAAATTATTATAAAGGAAATGTTGAACATTTGGTAAGCTAAGAAGATATTCAGTTAGGTTGGGTTTAAAGTATTAACCTCTTAGGAAGATGAATTATGGCTTTCTGTACCTTCGTACCACTTGCACATCAATGCATTGTGTCTGCATGGGTGTGTTTGGTTTTTTTTAAGACCTCAAATTAATTAGGAATTTGAGCTTATATTTAAGATAGGATGTGTCAGCACTAGAAAATAACAGTGTTGTTGCTAAATCATGCTTTCACTTATGTACGTGCTCAATGCTGTGTATCCACAATTGTAGGTCAAGCATCCTTGGCCTTCTAGCAGCTGATGTACGAGGGCTGGTGCAGGACCTGCTGTACAAAACTGCAAATAGTTGCCTGGCTTCTGCTCAGTCCAGAAGTTAATCGGGGCTTCACTGCAGCTCATGGAAAGACATGAGGAGCTGCCTTTGGACCAAAGCACTGGACATGACTCAGACACAGCTCAATATTGAAAACTAATACATAAATGTTCTCCAGTGATTTCTAACTAACAGTTTAAGAAACCAGAATGAGATTGGGGGACTGCGGATAGCAGGTGCCATGGCTATAAAAAGGACACATTTCAAAACCTAGATGAACCGAACCCCCACATTAATGTTGAAAAGAAAGTCTCTTCAGGTGAAGAGAAAATCTGCTTCTCCTAATTACATTCCCATTCTCAGAAAAATTGACAAGTGAAGATCAACATAAGGGACCTTCTTTCCAGCAGACCCTGCAGACCTGTTGAGGTGATCTGAAATAGGTGCTTTCTAAATACTCTTAGGTAGATTTCTAACCACTTTGATATGTTAAGTGGCTTTTTTTGTCAATAGAAAAGGCTAAGAGTGCTCTATTTGAAATCTTGCTTTGTGTACATAGAACAACTTCTATAGAACAACTCCTTGTAAACCTGGGGATGATAATGCATGAATTACCAGGACAGTTGCTCTCAGTTTCGCTCCAGAGGTACTGGTCAGCACTTCACAGAGCTTTCTTAGCAGCTGAGAAAAAGAAGATTGCTGTTTGCCAATCAGATGTCAGAAAACAGCTCATGACAAAGGTGGAAATTACTTGGCAAACTTTTTAGGTCCTACCTTTTAGATTCTTTTTCATGCTGTTTCTTTATTCACGATTTTTATTCCAAAACTTTAAATGTACTTATTTTCTTTCTCTTTTTCTTCTGTATCAGTCTAATGCTAATATACTCCATGAATACACTGTCCCTTCAGATTTCAGTTTCAATCAATTGATTGTTACATGTACAACACTCAGTGGACACAAGCAGCATGCAAGCACGGCAAAGTAGGACTGCCAATATATAAAAAAATCAGGAATATACACTTTGCTGTAGTTAAAATTCAGGCAGACCAGAAACATGTCAGGCGGGTTTAATTGTCTTCTTCTTAGTGACACAATCTGAAAAAGTCTTCCAACTGAAGAAATCTTATCATGCTCTGTTTGTGCAAACAAACCATACTTGTATCAGATAATTTCCTTGAATGAGCTATTTCTTATTTGAAGACAGACTTATGAGGTATACTAGAAGTTCACACAAAGAAAAAATGGAAACTGTACTCTTATGCATATCTTTCTGCAAACCCAGAAGCTGCAGAAAAATCAGCCGTGTACTACCAGTGTGGAAAATGAAGACAAACGGGAGGCTCAGTGCTGGCACCCTTGGAGAATGCTAAATTGCCTTTGTCCTGTCTCAGTTCTGAGCTACGTGAGGGACTGAAATCACCTTCAGTGCTCTCCAGAAGCCACAGATGCTGCTGTAGTTTATGGCAGCCTACTCTAAAGCTGCACCAGCACAGGAGACCAGCCAAAGATTTTGTGATTGGCCAAGTCAGCATGGGCTGAGCAGTCTTAGATAAGGCTGATTAGAGTGACCAGTCAGAGGCTGTGCTGGAGGAGATAGATAGAAGAAAAAGCAGCATATGCACCTGGTCTAAGGGGACAATCTGCCCCATACCAGAACCCACCTACAACTGGAAACCAGTAGTGAGTTCTGTGATGATGGTAAAAGCACAGCAATTAATGGTACTTCAAGTAAACAGAGAACATAAATATTTAGGTATTGCTTATGTACTTCTCTAAAATAGGTTGAGTTATGATGTTCTGAATGTCACATACCACAGGTGAAATGGGAATCTTTGGAACCTAAATAACTGTTAAAACCACTTTATTTTACAGGTCTCCCATTACTGCTGAGGGCAGCATTTGCTTTACTGTGATGATTCAGAGAGCATTATGACCCCTGTCTTTCCACTTTACTACCTAACATTAGTCTCCTTAAAATCCGTATTGTGGAACCAAATAAAAGGAACTGACTTTCAGAGGTAATGAATATGTGCAATCTTGAACAAAAAGCCTTGGGAGCTGCAAGCACTCACAATCTTGAAAAGTAAACCAAATTATTTAGTGGCATCAGTCAGGTGTTTGAAGGAGAATACTAGATTCTGGTTTTGAAAATGTTGTTACAGTTTTAAAGTTTGTTTTGTTTTTTTTGTTTGGTTGGTTTGGATTTTTTTAAATAAAAGATTTGTAACTTCCAAGCGTTGACACTTCCTCATTTTGCACCAAAGAAAGGAGAGGAAGATCTCCAATACCTCTACTCATTATCACCAAGGAAAGCCTCACTGAGTAGAATTGTTCTGGCCAAGACAAGTGCAGCTGCTTGCATGCAGTCCTGTCCCACTTTGAGGGTAGTGAGTAAGATTCCAGACAAAACTGTCATTTTTCAAGACTTATTCTGAAAATCAAACCAAATGTGTATTCCCTTTGACATGTTCTGACCTGCTTCTTTATGGTACATGTAGGAGCGCAAAGATATGGTCACTCTGTGGCATTTTTTTTGAAATCAGATAACCTAGGGGAGATCCTGCTCCTCTCATGAAGAGCTTCCACTCCAGTCCTTGGCATAGTATTCAGTTTAGAATCATAGCATGTCCAGAGTTGGAAGGGACCTACGAGGATCATCGAGTCCAACTGCTGTCCCTGCACAGGACAACTCCAACATTCACTCCCTGTGTCTGAGGACATTGTCCAAATGCTTCTGGAATATTGTCAGGCTTGGAGCCGTGACTGCTTCCCTGGGAAGCTGTTCCAGGGCTCCACCACCCTCTGGGTGAAGAACCTTTTCCCAATATCCAACCTAACCCTCCCCTGGCACATCTTCCTGCCATTCCCTCGGGTCCTGTCATTGGTCACCAGAGAGAAGGGATCAGCGCCTGCTCCTTCTCCTCACCTTGCGAGGAAGCAGGGAACTGCTATGAGCTCCCCCCTCAGTCTCCTCCAGGCTGAACAGACCAAGTGACTTCAGCCGCTACTTGCACGGCTTCCCCTCCAGCCCCTTCACCCCTACAGCTGAGAACCCTGCTTCACCGCTTTTTCCTTCTTTCGCACCCGGGACCGCACCTTTATCCATTCATACAGCCACGTGGCGCTCCCCTGCCTTACTGGCAATTTCCGCTATGGATTTCTCGCGCTGCCACCTTTCCCTTTCTTCCTCCCATGCCCGTGCTTGCACCCCAGACCTTCCCTCACATCTCCGCGGCGATCGTGTACGCCCCCCCCCCCCGCCCCCTGCTGAGTTGCAGCGCCCGACCGGGGTCGCCCGCGGACCTGGGCTGGGGGGAGGGGAGCGGTGAGGGGCTCAGTGGCAGCGGCGGCGCCCCCTGGCGGCCGCCCCTTCGCGGGGTTGCAGGAGGCGGCCGGGGCGCGTGGCTGCGCCGCACCGCGTCCGGCGGAGCTCGGAGGGGCGAGGAGGCAGTGGCGGCGCCCCCTGGCGGCTGCCCCGCGCGGCCGGGGTCTGCAGGCGGCGCCCGCTCCGCCGCGTCGCGTGCGGCTCCACCGCATCGCGTGCGGGCGCTGCGCGGAGAGCGCGGCCGGCGGAGCTCGGGGCGGGACTGGGCCGGGCCGGGCGGGAGGAGCAGCAGCGGCGTTGGCTGCCGCCCCCGCTATGTGACCCGACCTTCCCCCCATCTCTCCCCCCCCGCCCCCCCCCCCGTCTCCCCGTCTCCTCCGCCCCCCGCCCGCTGCCCGGGAGGAACTGGAGCGCCGCCGCACAGGAAGTAGCGGCTGCGGGGAGCGGCGGGGCTGCCGCACTCGATGCGCGAGGCTCCCGCAGCCGCCCGCCCCGCTCGCCCCTTCCCCGCCTCCCGAGGGGGGCAGCGCGGACAGCAGCAGGCGGAGGCGGGCACAGGAGGCGCCGGTCCTTCCCGCGGAGGAGGAGGCGGCGGGGACTGCAGGTCGGTGTCTGGATGCGGGGCTGCAGAGGGAGGGCGGGCGCTGCTGGTACTGGTGCCCCCGCGCTCGCCGCTCTCAGGGCCCTGCGCGCCCCCCGCTCCCCCCCCCCCCCCCCGCTGCGGCGCCGCCGGGAGGGGCCGGGGCTGCCGGCACGCGCAGCCCTTTGTGTGCCGGCAGCGGGGGAGGGCACAATGGTCCCGCTGGCGCGGCCGGGTCCTGGCTGGAATGTGTGTCCCCCCTCCCGGGTGATAAGATGGACCCTCCCTCCCGGGTGATGAGATGGGCACCCCTTTCCTGGAATAGGAGATGGACACCCCCTCCCTGCAGGAAATGGGCACCCCCCATTCCCGGGATGAGATGATGGGCACCCCCCCATCCCCGGGTGATGAGATGGGCACCCCTCTTCTCCGGGATGATGAGATGGGCACTGCTTCCCTGGAGGAGATGGGCACCCTCTCTCTCCGGGATGAGGAGATGGGCACCCACCCTCCCCGGGTGATGAGGTGGGCACCCCTCCCAGGATGAGATGATGGGCACCCCCTTCCTGGAATATGAGATGGGTACCTCCCCTCAGGATGCACCCCCTTCCTGGGATATTAGGTGGGCACCCCCTCCCCAGGGAATAAGATGGACGCCTCCCTACCCCCTGAGATGATGATATGGACACCCACCTCCTCTCCGGGTTATGAGATGGGCACCCGCCGTCCTGGGGTGAGATTGGCACCCCCCCTCCCAGGGGATGCGGAGCGAAGGAGGCGCAGGCTGGCGGCTGGGAGGATGGCAGCTGGGCTCTTCGCCGAGCGTCAGAAGGGAAGGATGGGCAGAAAGCGGGAGAGCGGTTTCAAACAAAAAGAATTGGAAAGGAAGCCCGTTCCCTGAAGAGCCACGCTGTACCTGGGTGCACGGCTTGCGAGGGCAAAATGGAGAAGAGCAAACCCTATTGATCTGAAAGTGGCGACCAGATAGGATGGTGTTGTGCCTGGATGCTGTTCAGATGATGCTGAGGGATGTAATAAGCCCCACTATCCTGATGTGGAGGCATCTGAATCAATAAGCATGCTGACTATAGCTTTGAATACACCCTATTTTGTTGTGTTGAGGCAGAGAGTTTTGATGCCACACTTGCATATTCTTCCCCTCTGATATTTTTTCCTCTTTTAATCTTCATCTCTCCTCCTTGATGAGGCACGGAGCAGGTGTGGCATGAGAAAGGAAAGTGGCAGAGTTTGCAGTAATCTTACTGCTCCTTCTTCAAAGCAATAATAGTCTCATTAGCTCATCGCGTTATCAAGCTCAGTAATTTCAAGTCCAAAATAAACTCCGTGGCCTTTCCCCCGCTCCTGCTGTAAGGGAAATAGGCTGGAGTCCAAGATTGCATGTTTGCCATCAGTGAGTTGCTGATACGTACAAGCATGTTTGAGAGTTGAAACAGTAAGCTCTCCACTTGTCTTGGCAGCGTTTCTTTCATGGTGACACTCTTCACTTGAGGCTCTTTGTATGAACTACAGGTCGTTTGGGTGAAGTTCAATGTAATCACAGATAGGTATGTGTATTTTATTTTTTTCAGAAGTTTGATGCTACAAGCAGTAAAACCCATAGGGTTTCCATTCATTTTTCTTTCAAGACTGCAGCTGTATGCGAGATGAGGAAGTTAAAAGGAGTTGTTGTTGTAACCTGCAGTGAACTTGCTTTGCTGTATTGAGTGTTGGTCTGTCACAGAGCTCCTTGTGCTGTAAGTGATTCTGGCCCTTGGATTTTAAACATAAGTATTCTAGTCTTTCCTGTAACTTTCACAGGAGCCTTGGCTTTTGGTTCACTTATGTACTCCAGTCTTTTTCCCCTTCACGTCTATTATTATGGAACCTTTGTGATTAAAACTACGTGTATTACATTCAGTACCTTTATTCAGTCTTTTTTGATGGCAATTGTATGTAAGGTAAGGAAGTCTCATTGTCTCTTCCTCTCTTAATTCCCTCCTCCACCTCTCCACCTCTATACACGCACTTAATTGGAGAAAGCAGGATAGAGAACAGTTGGGTCTCCAAATATAGCTTAAATTCAACAAGCACAGGAAAAACACATGACCAGATTGTCCCTGCTGAGCACAATTAAAACGGCAGGACCACTTATCAAAACTTTGTACTGCAGTTTAATGGTACGTTGCAGATAGCTCAGACAAGGGTTTGCAGGTTGTACCTGACAAAGGGCAGAAAACAGAATGGCCTTCAGTTGAGGTAATGTTGGACAGAAATAAGGATGCTATTTCCTCTTCCCAGTGTGATTTCTTTTATCTCTGAAAAGATGTATTAACCAACGAACAGGACAAAATTCCGCTTAAAATTACAGGGAGCTGTACTAGCATAAAGTATATGTTCTTTTCCCAGCCAGAGCCAAAGCTTTCTGCCCTGTGTTAATCTTCTTACAAAATGAAACTATTGCATAGTCCTGGGCTAGCTTTTTTTTTTTTTTTTTTTTTCCTTTCTTTCTGCCTCTGTTTGCAGAAAGATGCATTGTTTTCAAATCCTAAATGGTGTTTTGTTTATTTGCAAAACTATTATGGAATAATTGGATTTGAAGCTTAACATTTTGTGGGGAACTGTTACGAATAAATTATTGCTGTTAACTGTAATTAGTTCACCTATATTAAATTTATGAAGGGCATAAATTATCATAGGCTGCTTCTACGCTTTATGCAAATGCAAAAAAAAAAAAAACATGAGAAAGGTTGCATTCAAGTCTTGCTGCCTTGGCTTTTGAGAATGAAATTCTTGAAAGAATTGGCCGAGATACCAACAAAGAAAGATAATTTTCATCTGTAATGCCTAAAAATGTCTTATTTTCTCAGTGTTGGGTATTTTCTAAGCGTTAATACTGAATGTTGGTGCATGTGTAGTAGTCTGCAGTCAGTGCCTGAGCAAAGAACAGGTGACTAGGCAATTGGTACCTTGAGTATTACAAGATAAAGAACAAAAGAAATGACAAAAAGCAAAGGGAACCCAGAGTTTTGTTGTATCTCAGACTGTTCCACTGCCTTCTGGTGTCAAGCCCTTACTAATAAGGTTTTCTGAATATGCTTGCATTTTAGGCTAATACCTGCGAACTTTTGCTTGTGGGTAGCTCTTCATAAGTAGTTGAATCGTCTTTTTAGGTAAAACTAAAAGGGAGGGAACAGAGAGGCATTAGAAGGCGTTATCCCAGTTTCTTGTTTACCTGTAACATTTACCAATATAAAACCAGAAAAAGAAACATGAATTTCACGGCCTCTGCTGCATGCAGAGGCCTCTTAAGGGGGCCTACAGGAAAGCTGGAGAAGGACTGTTTATCAGGGAGTGCAGGGATAGGATGAGGGGTGATGGTTTTAAGGTGAAAGAAGGGAGATTTAGATTAGACATTAGGAAGAAGTTTTTTTCCTGTGAGAATGATGAGGTACTGACGCAGGTTGCACAGGAAACTTGTGGATGCCTCATCCCTGGAGGTGTTCAAGGCCAGGTTGGATGGAGCTTTGAGCAACCTGATCCAGTGGGAGGTGTCACTGCCCATGACAGGGGAGTTGGAACTGGATGGTCTTTAAGGTCCTTTCCAACCCAAACCATTCTATGATTCTGTGCTGGATGGAGATACTCTTAAACGTGCTACGTGCAAATCAATTTGCCATCTGATGCATGATCATGTTGGGATGCCAGGAGTGAGTCAGCACCTAAGTTTGGGACTGTATTGCCAGGACACAGGCACCTATAGGTAAAATCAGGATAATCTAGGAAGTCTTGAATTTGCTAGTGCACCAAACCAATAATTTCTTGTTTTCTCTTTTGGTTTATTAATTGCAGAAGTCTATATTTTAAAGGATTGAGAAGGAAACAAATCCTTGCTTATATTTTGGTGGGGGTTTTGATGCTTATAAAATCAGTAGATACTTGAAACTTTGTGTCTCAAAGTCTGGACACATTTAGAAGTGTGTGACACATTACAGTGAGGAGAAGCTGGGCGCTTACAGTTGTTACACACAAGTCATAGCAAAAATGGAAGTAATGCTTGTCTCGTTTGGAAAGCCCAAGCTAGGATTGCTACTTTTGTATCCAGTCCTTCACAAGTTACCTTTTCTGCTTTGTCTTTATGGGGAGCTGTCTAGCCCTGCATGGGATAGACAGCATAACTGTGTGGTTTAGTAAGACAGGACATTCTTCTTGGGAAGCAGGAGGCCTGGGTTCTTTTCCGTGTTGAAATGAGTATTCAGTGTTGTAAAAAGGAACAGAGAGCCGCAGGGATTCTTCTTCTGTCTGTAAAACAATGCAAAACCCAGACAGTTTTAGCAGGAGAGGGCAGATACCAGCTGTACCCTGGTGCGTTACCAAGGAAGTGCTGGGTGGAAGTTATGATACAAAGAAAGCTGTATTGAAACAATGTGTAAAGGTTTATCAAAACAATGTATGGCTCAAACTAGCAAGGATGCTGCCCACCAGACTGGACTCAAAGGAGCTGGTTTGTCTCACGTTTCTGTTTCATGCTTGGTTTATGAGAGGGTTGGTATAGTCTTGGCACCCTGATCTTTCCCCTAAAGTTGGTGATCACTACCTGACATAAACATGGGGAAAGCTAGTGTGATGCTAAATCTCCTTGCTGGGTGTTGCTGAGTCAGAACAGCTGTTCATGTTGCTTTTTTATTTTCTTCTTGTTTGCTTTTGTGGGTTGCTTGAGAGTTTTTTTGTTTTGTTTTCCACCACTCCTCTACTTGCTATTCTCAGGTATGCAACTTCCTTCGTGTATTTTGTAGGGAAAGCAGGCACATAATTTTGGGGTGCCACTCCCACTGGCGTTTGGAGACCTAGGCTCTGTAAGCCTTTCTACTGCAATGCTGCATTTTTTCTGCACCTATAGGTGCCAGTTTCTTGGTAGGATGAAATAAACTTCCTATCGCATCTTGGATGGGGAATGAAAGTTGGTGTACTGGCTAGTCCTAATACTGTTGTTTATCTTGCAGTAGTAAAAATAACATGGTGTTTGCTTTCCAAACAAAAGATGTGGTCCATGTCTCAAAGAGTTTAAAGATCCTTGAAGCTCCACGTAGTGGAAATGATAGTTCTCTCAGCCAGATTGGTCTGCACCCTGGGTACAGCCTTGTTGCCTAATGTCAATTAGGTATTGTATAAAATCATAGAATCATAGAATGATTTGGGTTGGAAGAGACCTTGAAGCCCATCCAGTTCCACCCCTTCTGCCATGGGCAGGGACACCTCCCACCAGACCAGGCTGCTCAAGACCCCATCCAGCCTGGCCTTGGGCCTTGAACATCTCCAGGGAGGGGGCATCCACAGCTTCCCTGGGCAACCTGTGCCAGTGTCTCACCACCTTCATTGTGAAGAATTTGTTCCTAATGTCTAATCTGAATCTTCCCCCTTCCTGTTTAAAGCCATCCCCCCTCATCCTGTCAGTACATGCCCTTGTAAAAAGTCCCTCGCCAGCTTTTCTGTAACCCCATCAGGTACTGGAAGGCTGCTATGAAGTCTCCCTGGAGCCTTCTCTTCTCCAGGCTGAACAACCCCAACTCTCAACCTGTCCTCACGACAGAGGTGCTCCAGTCCTCTGATCATCTTTGTTGCCTCCTCTGGACCCGTTCCAACAGTTCCATATCCTTCCTATGCTGGGGATTCTAGAACTGAACACATTACTCCAGGTGGGGTCTGATGAGAAAATACTTACAAAAACATCTGCTCATCCTTGAAGTAGTTGTAGAGCTCCTTATGGTTTTGGGAAATGAAAGGGCATGTAGATTCTTTAAGCATTTGGGTTGAAATGGTAGAAATTTTCCTTACAAAATAGGTGGATCTGAGTGTATGACAGAAGTTTCAGAATGCAAAACCTCCTGTGTATTTGATTATTCACAGGAAAAGAATTATGTAAAATCTTTGCAATGTTTCTGCATTAGAGTTTGAGAGCTCTTCAATGGTCAGACTAAGCGGTATGACATTGGCCTCTTTGTTTGTAGCACCTCTTCTCTATGCAGACAGAATTTCTCTATTGCTGTAATGTAAATGAGATTTCAGTGAAATTTTTAGCTGCCTTCTGTCTTTCCCCCCACCCCTCTGTTGTTGTTCTTGTGCATTAGCATTACTTAGATAATTACAGTGTGTGTGTTAGGAGCCTTGACAGCCTAAACTGAGTTCTTTGTCAAAGATGCAATGTTTCCCTTAATTAAGAAAGACTAGAAACAGCACCTGAATCTATTAATTAAATAGTCAAAGTTGATATCTATTTAGGATATATTAATGAGCAAACCAAAATACATTTCTGACTAAAGCGTTGCCCAGAGTAGGTGAACTTCTGTGAGGCTTTTTTGTGAAGAAAAATAATATAAGGATGCTGCCACTGTCACACATGCACGGTTGTGCAAAATTAATGTGAGATCTTTCCAAATTCTATGATGCTTAGAACAATAGCCTCTATTTCTTCTTCAGAGCTCTTCAGAGATGCTAAATAATGCCTGTGACAACCCTGTGAAGTGCGTATTGTAGTAATTTTTTATGGATGGCAAACCAATTAATTGACATTGCCTCCAGCTGCATGGCAAAAGTGGGATTTTTAATGTGCCCATGGCTTGGCCCTCCACTAGAATTTGCAGATGATTGAGCAAGGGGTGAGTGAGAGCATCTTTATTCCTCTTCTAGTTGTACCTGTGCTGACTAAAACATTGTGAAGGTGCAGTGGTTGTCAGCATGTAGGTGCGTACATCAGGCTGGACCCTATGTGTCCTCATAAAGGATGAATTTCACTTTTCTAAATTATTCTGCCCATGTTACTGGCATCGCTTCTTGGAAGAGAGATTTGCAGAGCTGTTGGCTGTGCTGGTGTCTGTGAAGTTTGTCTGTGTGTGAAAGCTGAGTTGCTCAGACTGACTTCAGAGCACAAGTGTGCTAATTTGTGAGATGAGGTTGTGGTGAAACTCTTCCCACTGGACACTGGCCAGGCTGTGCTTGCTTAGGGTTATGAGTTGCCTTGTAGCTGGGCTCCTAACTCCCTTTGATCTGAAAAGGCTGCAGATCCAGGTGTTTCCTCTGCTACACAAACACTGGTGGCATCTGCAAGCTGAAGGAGGTCTGGATACCCAGGAAGTAAGTTCCCATTTGGGTCAGACCTGTGTCGGACCTTTTCTATGCAGCCTGGCTTTAGTCGCTGAGGTACGTTTGTTTCCTCTTCCATCAGCTCTGTCTGCTGCCCTTCCAGGAGGTATAAAAGCCACAGCAGATGGCTTGGGGAGGCAGTGTCTGTAATTACTGTTGCAAGATTTGCCTAATCTTAACTCTGTACAAAGAACACTTTTTTTTTCCCCCTGGAGATTCAAAGTTGTCGCTACTTCAAATGCAGATTTGGTCTTTTCTGGGGAACATGATGGTGGATATGTGTGCTTTATGTGTTGGTTCAAAACCACCCTATCTTTCCTCTTAAAATAATTCAGGTGGATTATGGGCCATGAATATGATCAGAGGGCTGCATCACCTCTGCTATGAGGACAGGCTGAGAGAGTTGGGGTTGTTCAGCCTGGATAAGGGAAGGCTCCAGGGAGACCTTATAGCAGCCTTCCAGTACCTGAAGGGGACTACAGAACACTGAGGAGGAGCTCTTTATCAGGGAGTGCAGTGATAGGATCGGGGGTAATGGGTTTTAGCTGGAAGAGATTTGGATTAGATATTAGGAAGAAGAGTTTTCCTGGGAGTATGGTGAGGCATAGGAATAGGTTGCCCAGAGAAGTCATGGAAGCCCTCACCCTGGACTTGTTCAAGACGAGGTTGGATGAGGCTTTAAACAACCTGATCCAGTGGGAGGTATCCCTGCCCATTGTTTAGGGGTTGGAACTGGATGATCTTTAAGGTCCCTTTTGACCCAAACGATTCTATGATTCTATCATGGTTTAGTGTTACCAGTTTTCAGCCTTCTCCCACTGAGTCAGCTTTCAGGTTCCTCATTGTGAGACAGACTAGGCCCAGATTTTCATAATGGCTGACATGCTGGTAAATAACACTGCTATAATCAGTTTATTCAATAAAGGTAGATTTTTAAACCCTTTAGCCTGACTGGTAGTGTTCAGTCAGGGTTCACTGGGAGCGCTGTTCCTCCTCCCAGCTGAGCAGAGTTGTGCAGCTGTATGGTTGATACATGCATCTTTAATGCCTAATGCAAGGGTTCGTCTCCCAGTTGCAGTCGTGATTGATCCAGTGTCATGCTGCACAGTATGTTCTTTTCTATGTGCCTTGCTTGCTCCAGATGCCTTCCTGCACTCTTGGGCTGCCTACCAGCATGTGTGAGCTGAACCGCTCCTCTTGCATCTGGTGCCTGCGGCTCTTGGGTTATTAGCCATCTAGCCAGCCTCTGCTTTGAGGTGTGAGAGGGCTGAAGCCAACGGGAAATAAAGATTTTAATTTCTTGAGTGCAGTGAAGATGCTGTGACCCAAACAGCCAAGGCCTGCTGAGCAGTGTTGGTTTTCCGTCTGGTGGCCATGACGGAGGATGATGCCTCTGGTTCCTCAGGCAGTTTCCTGGGGTTGCTCACAGTACAGAGGGTTGGAGCCTCTTTTCTCCTAGCATGCATGAGGCTGTCATCTGTATTTGAAAGATTTTCTTTTTTTTTAATTCTCTTTACCTATAAAGTACTTTTGACTAAAATTGTAAGCAGCAGTGGGAATTTGTGGCAGATAACATATCATTACTGATTTCCCCTCCCATTTCCAGTGAAATACCCTCATCATTGGGATCATGGGATTGAAGTGGCTCTTGGTATTTTATGTTTTGAGGCTTTTGTCTTGTCTTTTGCTTTCCTTGCCACTGCGTGCTCAGATTTCTGTCAAAGGACAAAGTTCTATGACTTTTACTAGTTTCTTTTCACAACTAACTATTCTGAAACTTTTAAATGCTTTTTATGTTCAATTTGAGTGTAGCATCACTTTTTATCCATGGAAAGGACAACTGTTTGAAAATAGATGTTTCTTATATAGGTAGCACTGTGGCAAGGATGTTTGTATAATCTCTCTAAAGAACTGAGATGGCTTAATCTGAAACATGATGTATTTTAAATAGTTTAATTTGCCTTTTGTCCTCTCAAGTTGAATTGTTTTTGACCAAACTAGCTAGCTTAGTGCCTTTCTATGGTGGTACGAGACCTATTGCTGCCAAATGCTGCTGGATTCCTTTCAAGCTTTCCTGCCCAAATATTCATCAGGGAACACTGAATGAGCCCCCTCACTCTGCCCGCCCTGCAAGGACTGTGTTTGCTTTCATTTTCTAACCACCTTACAGCAGTGTGTCTTAAGCTCAACCCTGATAGCAGTGGTACTGCTTCTACCCTTAGCAGTGCTTTGGCTGAAAATCATTAGTTGCAGGGAAGTTAGGCAGCTGCAGGGTTGCGGTGTACTTGACCTGGCCATTGCTGGCCACTGCTAGGAATGTGTTGTGGGACTTGGTGGACCTAGGCTCTGCCCTGGTACAGACATGCTTGTTTGCTGCCTGGGTCCTGCTCAGCCCTAGAAAAGGCATTGAGCCTTGCATTTGAAATTAAACTTTGGTTAAAAATGGCATTGCTTCAGCTTGCTTGTTGCAGCTGTACCTATGGCTGTGAACTGAGAAGCATAACTTTATTCATGGGAAAGGTTTAGAGCATAGTCTTGAGAATGAAAACGTCTGTTAAACATGTGTATGCTTTTGCTATTAGCTTTGTGCTGTTAACAGGCTCTCCAGGACACAGCTGTGCCTGCACAGAAGCCCTCTTTACGATATGTTTCTTTTTTTAATTTATAAGGTGCTAGCAAAAGCTTATCAATAAGGAAGGAAGCTTTACTGGCTGAAAAGTTTTGTTTTAGTCTAGCTGTGTATTATGTGATTTTTACACTGTACTCTGGTATATTGGCGGAGTAATACTACTCCAATATACATTGGCTTTTCAATAGCAATATTATGCTGGAGAAAGAGAGCTAACTGAAGTGGTGGTGATGTTAAAGGGCATTGTATTTAGTAGCTTGGAAAGTAAGATTTGCAGATTTCTAGGTTTCAAAGGTATTATTAGCTTTACTGGAAAAAACCCGAAGCTTCCTTATTTTACTGCTTACCTGGTGAACTGGGATTCACAGCATCATCTTGATTATATTTCACAATAAAAATAGATTGACAGTGTTCATCATCACTGAAATAATAGGAACTGTTCTATGCAACCCACTGTGTCACTTGTCTCATTCAGGTAACATCCCCATACCTTTCTCTACAGCAAAAGAAAGGAGTGTAATCCTTTTCTTTGTTTTTCTCTTGCATTGTTTCTTTTCCTGTTGATTTTTTTTACATCCTAAACCTTAAACACTTTCTACAAATGCAATGATTTTGGCATTTGTTAAATACATATGTGATAGATCTGGTTTGAAGGTTGAACCTTTGGTTTTCTTTCAAGCATTACAGGTGGAAAGGCAGTACTTGGCATCTATCTGCACTGCCCTAATTCTTCTGACACCAATTAAAAAGCTATCTTGATGGATCACAAAGGAAGCTGTGAACTATCAGGAAGGTTTACCTATGGATAATTTGGCTTGCTGGGCCTGAGAAAAGCAGAGGACGTGCTTTTGTATGAGGGAGACAGGCAGAAGCTTTACCACACTTGCTGCTTCATTTGAAATTAGCACTGGTAGCTCTTCACACTCACTGCTGCAAAGGAAGGTCGTGATTGAGGACATGATTTGGTTTATAATGTCAGAGCAAAGACTGCCATGGGTGAAAGAACATCAAAAAAGAATATGGGTTTTAGATTGATTTAACAAACATTTTCTTAGTTGATTTATTTTAATAAAACTGCTTAGATGGCTTTTTAAATTGAGTATTGGAGCAAGTGGAAAGCAGGCATTTTACTGCCACTCTTTAATTTGTGCTGATATGTCATTTATCATAATTATTTTTTAATGTCCTTTTTAACAGTGTGATGCTCTCATCCTCTTGACCCTTCTCCGCCAAGAAAAAGCAGATTTAATTTGTTTGGAGAGAAATGTCTACTGTATCGCTGCTCTGTGACAAGGAGGTGTGTGGGAGTGGTGAGCTTGGTGAAAAAATTGCTGACTTTTAAGATCATGGGTTCAGGCCAAAAAGCTTTAAGAATGGTCTGAAGCAAAGCATGTCCTTTGTAAGCTCGCTTTCTGAACCTGATGAATTAAGTTCCAAATACGAAACCTTGTAGGATTAGTTAGATGCTTTGGTTTTACTGAGTGACCTAAAATAACCAATTTGCAGCTTTCCTTCCTGCCTGTCCCCCACCAGCAGGCCTGTCCTTTTCTTGTTGATTTGCATTAACTTTCCTGAAATCTGGATCCCTAATGGGGGAATGGATCCATATCTTTGTGTGTTAAGATTCCTGTCTGAGCCAGCATGGTGAATAGTGGAGTACTCCTGGGTTGGAGAGTTTTGTCATAGGGTAGATGAAACTGGCTGCTCGCCTCCTGTCTAGTTGGCTCCTGGCTCCTCCTCAGTGCAACAGGAATATCAACACAGAGAAAAAGTTGGCAGCATCCTTTCTAGTGGAACTGCGATTTACTCTGGAGGGGAGGAGTCTGCTGGTACTCTTAGTCCCTCTCCTTGAATAAGGGTAACCACAACCGCCTCAGCTTTGGTGACATCATTGCCTGCATTAATTTGTGCCTCTGTATGTAACACTGGAATCTCTTCTTTAATGCTATTCATTAACACTGATGGGTTGGCAAAACATCTAAGGGGAAAGAAAGCCCTAGGCTTGCTTGTATTCTTACGAAATATTTAGTTTGATAATAACCAAAAAGCTTCCACTTAGCAGTTTGCAGACTTCCATGTGAGTCAGTCTTATGTGGTTGTAAAAAAAACCCAACCTAAACTAAATCTAAACCCTCCCATTCTATCTAACCCCCAAAGAAAAAGCAAGCACATTAGGTGGTGATGCATACATGCTCCTATGAAATAATTCTTGCCTTGAGCTGGACAATGCTATACAACTGAACACATTGCCTTTTAAGAAAAACCTTTTCCTGAAGACAAAGCTGTAAGGGAAATTGAGTCAAAAAGTTCATGAAGATGTCTAGCAAGCCTTACCTAAAGGAGGGTTTACAGAATGAAAGTTGGTCTATGTAGAGAACACCTGAAAGCTTGCTGCAGAGAAGAGAGTGAACTCCATGTCTGCTGTAGAGAGAACAAGAAGTTATGGATTAAAGATGCAGAAGGGAGAGCTAGAAGGCTTTGGAAAAAGCTTTCCATTGCCAAACTGGAGTTGTGAAATCTCTGTTGCTAGAAAGAACTCAGAACCAAAAGATCCTGGCAGATGCCTGTGGAAAGTGTTGGGGCTTGGAGCTCCTGCACGGGGGACTGAAGCGCTGGGTCTCTGGTGGGAAATAAACCCTTATGAGATGTGGTCATGTGGCAGGGAAGAGCTAAAGGGAGTAAGCACTGGCCATCCCTGCTCGTCCCTTATGTTGCTGTGCAAAAAACGGCGAGGGATGTGTGTGTGAGAAATTAGTGGTCATAAGACAGTTAAGGGTGATGGAGAAGCTTAGCTGTCAAAGCTGGGGACAGCTGGGGTAGGTGACCTCTTGAAATCCCATTCAGATGCGCACACTACAATTTTATTTTGATGGGGATACTCATGCTCCAAGTCTGCTTCACTCTAGGAACCTTACAGGGAAGTTCCAACACAGGGCAATGCTGATCGATCTGTGTGTAAGTCTGAATGACCCTGGGGAAAAATATTGGTATTTTTGGTTTTCTGACAGGAGATTCTTTTAATTGATGGTTGCTTCATATCTTAATCTTTAAGCATGGAAACAAAACACTTGCAGGCCATGTGTGTTCCGTGCAGAAGGTGTAGTAAACCTTGAAGATGTTGACCTTACAGATCAGCCTCAAAACTGGAGCTTGAACCCACCTACTGCAAAGATCGTGGTGCTCATTTCCTTTCGTTTGCTATTTTTCAACCATTCAGCTCTCAGTGAGTTTCTGTGGCACAGAATTAATTCCTGATGACCAGCCAAAATACCTTGGAGTTGCTCTGGCCAGAAGCACTGACTACCAGCAATGCATGAAGGGCACTAAACAAAAGCTGAAAAGCTGGGTAAACCTCATTCAGAAGCTAGCCGGTATGTGCCTGCAGAATTTGAATGCAAGCACTGTTTCTCTGTACAACAGCGTACCAAAAGTTTGCCTTTTTGGTATTACAGCCCTTGCACTAATCTAGTGGGTGCTGAAGTAGTTTTGCAGAATGATAAGCAATGAATTAAAATCTGAGTCAAGTTCCTGGCTCCCTGTACCAGCGAATGCTTTGCTAGCAAGTATTATAGATGAAATACCAGAAAATTTATGGACTGTGATGGTCTGTCACTCTGTATGAACAGAAAAGAAATACCATCCAACTTCCTGAAATGCTTTCTTTTATATGTGGTATGCCTAAAATTGTTTGGCAGGGCATATGGTCTTTGCGTGTTGGTAAAACACAGGCAGTCTAGGATGCTTCACAAAAGGAACTTCTACTTTGAGTGCTCTCCCCAGCAATGACCAGTGCCTAACCTTGGCAGTGCTGAGCTGTCGTCAACTGTCTGAAAAACTCATCAAAAGTGTGTGTGTCTTTAATATAAATGAGACACAACTTGTCTCCTTGCGACCACAAGGAACTTCAATCTTCCTGTCGCTGACTGTGGAGCATATGTCTCGGTAAGAGAGACAGAACTAAGATAAATTGAGCCTGTGTTGAATGACTCAATAGCTCTTGGGGGAATTTGTAATGCGCTTCTTTTTAAAATGCCATATACTCTTATGAGATGGTAGCCCTGCTGTGTTTCTGCCTGAATTCCAGACCAGTGTTAAAATGGGATTTTATACGTGGAAGCATTTTGATTGTTATTGTTTGCTAAATGGACCCAGTATCTTGGAAGACTCTGTCTTCTGCAGATAACATAGTATTTGAAGTTCACAAATCTGGTGCAATCTGATGGATTTACACCTACAAGAGAGGGTATAAACAGCAGAAAGCCAGTGCCGGCACTTCGCAGTATGCATTTGCTCTGGCTAGCCAGCAAGTCCTTCCTCATTAGCTATGTGCTTTTAAAGCTTCAAATAATTGTTTGGCAAATTAAAAACCTCCAGCACTGGTACCAGTCCTTTCTGCAGGGGTGTCTCTTTGTCTGGCAGCAGCTGTGTTTAACGGATTCTAGTGGTGCCAAACACATAGAACTTGGTTACAAAGTGGGGATTTTTTTTCCCCACTGAGTTCTTTGCTTGAAATTTTAGCTTGTGGATCTTCTCTAGAAGAGGGTGGGTCTTCTCAAACAGGTGAATTTGTGCATCCCCAGTTTATCTTGATCTCTTGGTCTAATTTTCTCTTGCTCACTTCCACTTCCTCTTCCTTGTTTCATCCCATTTACTGTGGGTTTTGTCAGGGCTTGTTTTAAAGCATTTGATTCAGTTGCCGAATTACAGTAATGAGCAGATAAGTTGAATGCTGCGTTGTATGATAGATGAAGTAATTGTACTAGCAATGCTTATTCTTTATGTATTTCATTTTTGTACTTTCAGTGTAATAAGGTCAGGTTTTCTTTACTGTACCTCTAACCATTTTTCTTCTACACTAGAAGTACAAGTGGGAGGGAGGCAAGGAGGAGCAGAAGGGAATGAACTGTTCCTGGGTTTTCTTGAATTTACATTTACGTAAACTTGTCTACCTCAGGTGAACTCTGTGGTTGTTTTTCTCTCCGTTGTCTACGTAGCCAGCAAACCTGAATGTAACAGTAACCTGAAATCCACATTTGGGCAGATGCTGTCATTATTTCAGCAATGAATTAAGCTGGCAAGGTTTTGGGAAGGGTCTTGGCTGAAATAGAGGAGAGTTGGTTGGGAGGGAGGTGCTGGAGGGGCTATTGCAGGTTCCTCCGTTCAACCCATCACTTTCTGAGATTTCCCACTGCTTGTCTTTCTCTGAATTCCTACAGTGCATCTTTCTTGGCTTACTGCTTCCCACAATGTCTTTGACATCTGTTTGTCAAATTTATTTCCTCCACCATGAATCTGTTGGGTTGTTTCTGCGTCTTCCTTCCTCTTGTACTCTGCTGAGGTGCTTTCCGCTGCTTTATCAGAAAGTGAGAGGCTAGGACTGCTCTCTGGGGAGCTTACACAGGCATTTAAGAGCTGCTCCCCATTTTTGGGGGATCTCTTTTCTTCTCGGGAGTCCTGGTTTCCTGCTTCAGGTCTGGATGCAATCCTAACTTATGCAGAGATCCTATCTTAAGACGTCTTCAGATGTTAACTTAGCACAGACAGCTTTACAGTTGCTGTGATGGAAGTGATAGTTTCTGCATGTGGAGGGACATGTATAAGCTCCCTAAAGACCCTGGTTATATTGGCCAGTTCTTGACTGCAGCCTTTTCAGTTGTTCTAGAGATTATTTTAGGAAGAAGAATGTAGTTGTGCCAAAAATTAAACTTCTGCCGAGGCTGATTTATTTTGTATGAGTATGTTTTGGTTGCTGGGCATCACTTACAATAGAAGTTGGAAGAACTGAGGTTTGCGGATTAATTTTTACTAGTGATCTTTCCTGTTGACAAGGAATGGCTTTCCTGACGTGGTTTCATTTAGATTTCTGAACTCTAATTTCTGGTTTGTATTAAAAATACTTTTGACTGTTGAACAGAAATGCTTTGGTAAGAGGAATAAAACCCAAAGGGGAACAAAAAACTTACTGTTTTGGCCTAGCGTTTTTTCTGTAGATCAGCTATGGCTATGTTGTGTTTCAAGCTATTTCATTCCTAGGATAAATTTGATTTTAAAGTCCTGCTGATGAGCAGAATAAACTTAAAAACTTAGTTGGGTAAGATTAGGTGGAGTACTTCGAGTCTTAACCCATGCTTATGTCACTTTTGTTCAGGGTATCATGGTGATTCCCATCAGTAATTGTACTGGCCTTGGAGAACAGGGTAGCAGCTCTGTACAGTTAGAAAACACTTTCTAAATAGGTTAGTTGATGTCTTTGATGCCTAAAAACCATTTTTTTTTTTAGTTCATAATGTATACTTTTCCATATTGGAGCCTAATTTTGCTCTTTTTTTAATAAAAAGAGAAACTGCCTTCATCTCTCACAAAGCAATAGTGGGAAATAGTATTGTAAACCCCTTGATGTGTTGCAAAAGTTTAGTCTTTTCATGCTGCTATCGTGTATTTGCATTCCTTGCAGCTTAGTTTTTAGTGATTCTTTTGCGATCACTCTTCTCAAAAGTTTCTTCAGTTATTTGTCAGACCGATACCATGCAAAGTATTCCAAATATTTACTCTGAGAAAGCAACTTTGTTCCCTGCACACTGAAATCTGAAAGGGGGTAGGATGGAGGTTGTAATTCGGTTGTAATTTTCTCTGCTTTAATTAAATGCTGCAGAGACTAGTGGGGTGTATCTGGGCATCTAATGTCACTTTAAGCACTCTAGGGTATTCTTCCTGGCCTGGAGCCACCACTCTCAAAGGATATAGGTTTCCCAATGGTCTGGTGTCACATCTGCCGGTCCCATGTGGGTGCTGTAGAGGTATGTTGGAAACGGCCTGTGTTGAGAAAGCTAGATCTCTTCCTTAAATGTTGGTGAGAATTTGAAGGAACATTTTTTTTTCTGCGTGTTAACCTAGAAGCCTTTGTAACTGATAGACCTTTCCTTAAACCTCCCTCATCTTTTCACCTCCCTACCTCTGTTTACTTATGTGTTTAAAGCCAAAACCTTTAAGTGCCAATAAGCAAATACACATGTCAGTGTGTGAATTCAGTTTCAGATTGACTCTTGTGAAGGTTGATTTCATTGCTATAAGGCTTTTATTGCTCTGAAATTACCACCTTGGAGTAATGTATAGTAAAGGAATGTTCCATGGATTCAGCATTGCAAATACGCAGATGTGTAAGCATATGAATAGTGTGCCTTCAAAGATATATACTTACGGGATTTCAAGTGCTGTAAACCTTAATATTTTCATTGTTGGCAGGATCAAGATTTTTATTATGCATTAAATAATTTCTAAGCAGCTGAGCAAAGTGGTGTCTGATTGTTTGCTTTCTTCCCTGTTCTGGGCCACGGTGGTGTATTTGTTTTAATAAAGTAGCATGCCTCTGCTATGATGAAGGCAAAATGAGTAAGGTAGTGAATGGCTTGGTATTGTAAGATTTCTTTTATTTTTCCCCATAATTTACCACTGTCCTTTAGCAGAGTTCTTCCAAACTAATGTATATATTGGAATACTACGTGATAGCTTTGTAATAAATCTGATACTCTAAAGAAACAAGAAAACACCTCTGAAGGTTTCCAGTTTGGGAAAATATTTGTCATGTGAAAAATAAATAATTCCCTATCAAAAAGTACTGGCATGTCTATGCTTTTCAATCCTCCGTTATTTATCAAAACACTAGATATATCATAGAATCATAGAATTGTTTAGTTGGAAAAGACCTTTGAGATTATTGAGACCAACCGTACCTGTCCACTGCTAAACCATATCCCTGAGCACCTCGTCTACCTGTCTTTTAAACACCTCCAGGGATGGTGACTCAACCACCTCCCTTGACAACTGTTCCAGTGCCCGATAATCCTTTCGGTGAAGAATTTTTTCCTGATGTCTATTCTGAACCTCCCCTGGCGCAACTTGAAGCCTTTTCCTCTTGTCCTATCAGTTGTTACTTGAGAGAAAAGACCAACCCCTGCCTTGCTACAGCCTACTTTCAGGTAGTGGTAGGAAGTGATAAAGTCTGCTCTCAGCCTCCTTTTCTCTAGGCTAAACAACCCGTTCCCTCAGCCGCTCCTCATAAGAATTGTTCTCCAGCCCCTTTACCAGCTTTGTTGTCCTTCTCTGGACACACTCCAGCACCTCAGTGTCCTTTTTTGTAGTGAGTGGCCCAAAACTGAACACAGTATTTGAGGTGTTTAAGTCCTCTTGATTTCAGGATTCCCATGTTGTCATCGTCATCATTATACATAAAGAGTATTTTGGACTGATTGAAGAGCCATAGTTGCAACACCACCATAGAAGAGAAGATGTGACAACCATCTTGAGCTGTGGGAAGAATAATTAGTGTGGATATTAAGAGAAGAGAAAGTCTAACCCCTGAAAAGCAATTATATCAGTGGTGCAAATTTGGGTAAGATTCATGGAGTATCTGAATGTTGTTGATCTTGGTAGCTGAATGCCTATTTGAAATGAAAGTGATGCAAGCTACTTCGGCACTAAGCATTCAATTTTAATAAAAACTTCTTGTGTGTAGGTACATAATAAATGGTCCATGTAGATTTAGTTATTATTTTGAGTAGGTGTTTGATATTTTAAATACCTTTCCAGGAGGGAAGGCATACAGTGGAAGGAGAGAAGGAGGGTTTTTTAAGCATACATTCAATTTGTTTTAATATTTCCTGTGTCCCAGAGAAAGACAGGAGCATAGTTGGCTGTTTTTAAGAATCAAGCAATAGGCAGAACATTACACCTAGAAATACATAATTAGAAACCTTCCCCCCAGCTCAGTAACTCATGCCTGTCTGTAGTAACCAGCACTTCAAATGATGTTTAATTCAGGTTATTGCATTGCTGGAAAGCAAACATCCGTTCCTTTGGAGTGCAACAAACGCTGGCTGCAGTTTTCAGATGATGTTAACTGTATGTTTATTTTTACCTGTTTCTCTTTGTCTGAAAATCAGCCAGTACTTTGCATATGGGTCAAAATATATTCTGTTCGCCACTATGTACAAGGAAAAGCAAAAAAGTCTGACTTAGGAGAGAATGTTGTAACATTGTAATGAAATGGGGAAATAATACTGTAACTTGTGCTTTCTAAGTAGTTCAAATTGTGTTTTAGGATTGTAATCAAATGCTGCTTTGTGGCATAACAGACCACTGGCCATGGGACTGAGTATGTTTCCAGGAGGTGGATGTAGCTTGGATCAGAGCTGGCAGCAGAGCCTGCAGCACTGTGGTCGGGACTGGGCAGTGGGGCAGGACACAAGACTGAAAAGCGAAGTCTGGCACTTGGCGAAATGCACTCAATGAGAAACCAGAACCATTTCTTGTGACCATAAAGAGCACTCAGAAAGAGAAATCCACTCATCCTGACTTGTGCCAATCAGTAAAACTTGAGAAATACTGTCACAGACTTGAATAATTTCACCTGCTTGCATATGAGCACTGCTAGGGCTGGCCTTGGAGATCCAGAGGGCAGTTGTATGTTTGCTTTCCCTGTGCACTTTACCCTGATTATGTGACTTTGCCAAACGGGATTTATATTTTAAACAACATGAGATTGCGGCTGAATCTCTGAAGGATGCGAGTGGCAGTATGCACGTAAGGGTCAGTACATACTTGCTGTTCATTTCTGGATGTGCTCCACGTGAGCACAGTCTGGTGCCAGACATTCTAGCAATGCCTTCCTAATCTTTTGACATGCTAGCAGTGCGTGCGGCTGGACACATCTGGCAGTAGCAGGCTGTGCAAACACGCAAGCATCTGACCAGCTGTCTCTTGTGCTGGTGGTGCTGTGAGGTGCTTTATCTGCAGAAGAGCCCTGCATTATGGAGAATGCCTGAATGTGGAGTTGAACTTCCCTTTAGGCCAGTGAGCCCGAGCTGGCCGAGGCTGAGCCTCGTGAGGTGTTGATCAAGTTAGGGAGGCTGCTCTGTCTGCCTGTGTATGGTGGCCCTGGTCCTGTTTGTACAGAGTGCGATGCATCTGCTCCTGGTGGAGCACAGGTTCCTGTGCCTTGGTGGGTCAGCCAGCAGTCCTTCTGGACCTCTCTGCAAGCCCAAGCCTGTCTGCTTAGCAGCTGCAGGTCTTTGGTGCTGCAGGGTTGCCTCTTATCTAGCAAGAGCAGTGCAACCTTATTTCTCAGTTTGCTAAAAACAGGTTGGAACTGGATATTTTAAGGTGGTGATTGTGCTAGGGGGCAAGGTGAAACTGGGAACTCGTAAAAGAAAAGCTACAATGTCCCTAAATGTCTGCTCTGAGGTGTGTACGAGATCTTAATCCATTTACCACTTACGATGATCTGTCAATGTGGAATTTTATTTTCCCCGTGCCAGGAAATATTTTAACCTTTAATTATTGATCTTGTTTTATTGTTTTATGGGTTCCATATTCCTGAAACAGCAGTCCTGTTTAAAATCTGATCCACTTAGTAGAAGTTGCCTTTATGTACGAATTTGTTTGCTGTGAGAACAGCAATGAGATAGCTGTTGCTTCTCAATATATGTGGAAATAAACAGATGTGATGGATGTAGAAACCTAACCCTACAGTTAGTCTGACAACAAGGTGTGAAACAGGCTTGATTCTCGTGGAACTTGAAGATAGGCAGTAGTACTACAGGACCCAGATCCATCAAATTGAAATAAAAATAAAAGTCTGATTTTTCAGGATTTGACTGTACATTTCTCTTTTTCCTTTGGCCAAACTGGTTTATTTGGACAATGTTGGTTTCTTAAAGTCAAATGTTCTGTTTTCTTTTTCTTTGATTTTAGAATTTTAACAATCATGCAGTGAAATTAATTTGAAAAGCAGTAGGTAGGTTAAAAAGGAATACTCTTATTAATCTAAGTAATGGAGCTCCCAGGAGCAAAGCAACTGGAAGCAGAGGGAAGTGTGCATATAAATCTCTTTATAGCTGTGCTGTTTAACACTTAAAAGCCTTTCTGCATGGGGCATGAGTAAACTGCCAGCTGTCTTTAGTGTTTTGGAAGAATTGCACCCCTTTCCCTTCATCATTCTGGGATCATTCAAGTATATCTATACATTAGCAAGTGGTTTTTCCTACCTCTCCTCCCAGTACCACCAGAGTCAACACTGCTTGGGACCACTTCTTGCAACATGCGGATCACTGTGCTAATCCTGAGTAGTATTGCATGAGTTGCAAAGGGGTAATTTGAGATAGGAGGAAAGATGGAGGGGGGGAGGGGGCGGGAAACAAGCCTTTGAACGTTATTTTGATGTCTCTATTTTATTTTATTTCTGATGGGAAGAACTGTAGCGGACTTACAGCCCTGCCATTTTTACTTTCCTAATACTTACGGGAGGCTTATTTGCGTAAGGATAGTGCTCAGTTGTGGAAGGTGTAAGTTTTTATGCAAATATATCCCCCTAGAACTTTCTGTGTATGTGTGTGTGTGTGTTGCTGACTGTGGATTTTATAGCACAGGTAGGAGTAAACTCAGGTGTGATAAGAGAATTGTCTGCCTCCCCTAGCAAGTTATGATCCCGCACCTCACAGAGGCAAGAGAAGCTTGCTGTGCTGCCCTAAATAAACTTTCTTGTTGCTTTCAAAGAGGCCGATTGCTTTCATTGATAAAGCTGTGAGACAAACTACCCTGCTTTAAAGCCTCCATGGCTAATGAATTGGTCAGTACAGTTTCATTTTTTTTTCCATATGTAGTTGGTCATTTTAGCTACTCAGTCTATAAAGTTCAGATCTTTACACTGTTAAGTGGCAAACCCTTTTAATTTGATCCTGTAGATATTGCTTGAAGAAGCTGACAGAGTGCGCCCAGCTCGGTAGTCCCTTGCTTCCTGTGCTTTTGTGTATTGATACCTGGTGTCCTGGTGTCTCATTTCATTCTGCATAGATCACAACGCCTGCACACATCTGATCTCCCATAGAGCTGGTGTCCAGGTAAAGTTTCGCTTCTGTACCTTGTCAAGGAGCTCAAAACAAAACAGTAAATAAACAACAGCTATCTTGATCAAGGCAGAGTGCAGGGAATACAGTAGCTTTAAAAAAGCATCTACTTTTTCACGTTTTACTTAGACAGGAGATCACTAAGTGTAGGGATTTGTCATCTGGAAGAATCAGACTGTGTGACTGGGCGCGTGTTCTTGGTTTAGCCTTTTCCCAGCTTCTTGTTATGTGGCATCATATATTGTCTGCACAACACAAAGCTACTTGGAGTACCACATGGCAAGCTGGACCTGGATGCTCTGGTGCAGGGAACTTTACACTTAACAAAATTCACCCTTGAAACAATGATCTGAGGAAACAAAGAAAGTCTTTGTATTTTCCCTCCTGGCCCCTCCTTGTCCCCTCTCCAGCCCCAGTCTGCTGCTCAGAATTGGTTTCTCTAGTTTGTATTACAACTGTAAGGACCCATTTGCTTTAAATCCTTATAATTTGCAGGGCTTCAAGTAAGTCTCGGAAGCTGTTGATTTCTCAATTCACAAAGGTAGCACTAGAAGATATTTGAGAAGAGCAAGTGTTTTTTTTCCACCCTTCGGTTTTACTAAGCCTGTTCTGGGGAAAACTGTTGACTACCTTGGAAAGGTCATTCACGTATTCAAATAAAAACGTGGAGGAACAGAAAACTCTTTCAGAGCAGGTATCCAGAGATGCAGCAGAAGATATATGCTTGTACCCATCATCATGGAAATCTGGTGAACGAGTCTCCCGTTGCCAGCAGGAGAAAGAAGTTAGACTGAACAATAAATAAGAGTCCCACAGGGAGCACCCAAGGCATCATCTTTCACACAGACTCAAAGCTCTTCTCGGCCATGCAGAAAAAGAACAAATAAGTAAAACTGTAGTATGCCACTGATGAGGCACATGTGGAGCACTGGGAAAAATTAAAGGGTCAGGTTACTTGCGGTTCTTGCTGAAGTTAGATCCTTATCCCTATACTGACAGAATTGAGAGCAGGTTGTATTTACTTTTCAAAGAAATGAGAGGCTCAGCCAGTCTAGCATAGGAATACAAATCCACTTTTGTTCCTCGAAGTCTAAAATTGCTTGATGGAACAGATTGTATTGTGTGAAAAACTCTTGGAGCATATGTACATTTGGAGTTGTAATTTTTCATTATGTGGTTCTCTGCCTTTGCATGGTGAGTACAGCAGTCCTGGAGGTGGGCTGTTACCCATCACTGTTGCAGGTGGGGTGATGGTAGTAGTCCAGCAGCAAACTGGTGTTTGGTTGAGCAAAAATCTGAAGTGCGCTTTTATTCCATAATCTTTCTCTGTCTCATTAAGAAACTTGTAAATAAAGATCATCAAGGCTGAAGCTATCTTATACCTTTCATTAGGGGTCTAATTTAACTGATCTGTGGGTCACAATGATGCTGACCAAATCTTTGTAACTGAAAAATGCCAGTTAGAGAACAGTGCTTATTTATCAGACTTCCTCTTACAGGCAAAAGTACCTGGGAACTTTATCTTGTGTGATGAGTGAAGAATTTGGCTTGTCAAGCGTTTTGGTGGGTTTTAGTAGTGATGGTACTTCATATGAAGTACCAATAGTATGTTTAAGTAAGGACTTGTTGCACGTAAATACTCCTTTGCAGACGTGTATTTTTTTATAAAATTTGTTGTAGAAGTGTAATAATCCAGAACATGTCCCCCTGATGGCTTTGACCTACCTCTCTTTGAATCAGAACACTTGCATGGCAGCTTGATTTTGCAAGGTTAGCAAGCTGTGGGCTCTTCACTTAACTGCTGTTTGATTTCTGTGCTCTGCGATTCACTTTCCAGTGTGATGTAGGAAGCTTTTTCAAGGATGCCGCATTTTTCCAAGTGTGGGCTCAAATACCAGTTCCTGCGATTCTTCCATCCTTTCGGTCTCCATTTTTGGGTTGCTGTCAGACAGCAGGATGGAACCATCGCTTGGTGTCACTATCCTGAGAATCATTAAGATATTTAAGCTACAGCTCACATTTGTGCCATTGTGCAGCCTGGTAGCTCAGGCTGTTCAGCTACTGTGGTGGTTCGGCTGATCCAGGTGGAGGAAGGAATTGGAACAGCTGCTTTTGGATGCCCTTACCTGCAACAGCCTTTCCTGGAGATGTTTTTGCATAAGGAAATGAGTATGGATTGATCAAGAGAGAAAGCTTTACAGGATAAGGGCAACTGCCAGTAGAAGCAAAGCCTCTGCGTGCTGAAGGTCAGCTCGGCAAGGCTGATGCTGGTCCAGGGAAGCTCTGTGTGGGAGCACATAGGTGAGATAGTTCCCCTCTGCCTGACTCTCTGTGCAGCCATTACTGCCTGGGAAACTGATGTGCTCTTGATCCATTGCTTCTCAGTGCAGTGTTTACTCTTGGTGTAAAGAGTTGCTTAGCAGTATGCTGAAGGGCGTTAGTGGCTCCAAGAATGTCTTGGGGTCACTGGAAAAAGTATTAGTCTTGAGCCTTTCTTTTCACAACCAGGCTTCCTGTTATGTCAATAGAGAATTGACCTTAATCCTTATGGAAATTCACTAACTAGCAAAAACCTGTTACGCTGGGATCCTTAAACTCATTCTAGCATCTTTGTCAATGAGAAGAGAACTCGTTCTGTAGAAAGACCTTTTTCATACACTTGCTCTGGATGATGACTTGCTTGCCGTTTCCCAAGCAGTGTTTTTCTAAGGCGAATGGCAGCTGTAAGACTGTAGGGAGAGTGTTCATGGCAAGGCTTGGTGCTGCAGTCTTGAGGGCTAATTTTCAGGTGCTTGAGCTTGTCTATGAGGGGAGTGGGAAAGGTGGAAGCCTTGTTTAGCAGAAGAGGTGCAGTAACCTCTGCAACACACTGAAGAGGCAGGAAGACTGCTCCCACAAGTTGCAGCAAGTCCATTGGACAGGACAGTGGCTCTGCCTGGGGCTTTGCACTCCTGTTTTAGTCTGAAGGCTTTTTGAGGTTTTTATAAAATGATTTTATAGGAAACACTTGAGGTTCATTTTGCATTTAATTTTATGGAAGTTTTCTGAGTGAAGTTAACAGTGCAGACCTTAAGTCAGTGGATCTACAAAAACTGTCCTCAAACTAGCATGGGTTTCATGACATGTAGATGTAGATGTCACAAAATTATTACTTTTGGATGCACATGATTGCTACTATACTTGAGAGGACTGCACTGGTACGGATTTCCCTTAATCTTTGCCATGTGATAAAGAATGTTTTCTGTCTTGCTGTTACTGGCATGTACAGTAGCAAAATCTTTGGGGTTTTCTGTTCCAATGTTTTGGAGTTTTGCTAAGGAGATGTGCTTTTTTTCTTATGTGCTATAGGACATGCTTGGCTGGGGATGATGATTTTGGCCAAGAACACTGCACCAAAATGTTCCCTAGACAATGGGCTGCTCCTGCATCAAATTCAGCAGCTTTTTCCTCATGTTGCTGTCTTCTGCAGCACTGTCCTCTGCCAACCCTAAGGAGAACGCAGAACGCACACTGGTGAGCTGATTCATCACCTCACTGATTAGCGGTGATCAAATTAGTCCCTTCCCCAGGCTTCAGAGTATTGTCCAGACATGAACAGGAGTGAATGATACTAAGATATCAGTTTACAGCTATGGTTAGGATTTATCCTCAGTGTTTCTGGGGATGCTGTTACCCCATTTAGATGTGTAGCCATTTCTGTCTGCTTTTGTAGGCAGCTGCCAGATCTGCTTAGTCCATTTCCTACATTCAGCTTTTTGAGTCCTTTTCTACCTGTCCCCTAATTTGGCTGTTTCCTGTTGTCCACTACTGAAACTCCTAGAAGGAAAGTGAGCTACCTGATAAAGAGATTTTTTTCCTTTTGCTCTGCAGCTGTGTTTTCCCTCTTTGAGGAGAAAAAAAAAAAAAAAAGTCTCCACCAGAGGATTTACATCTAGGTGGTGAAAATGTGAGAGTGTGTGAGATCTGGAATTTCTCAGATTTAAGTGGCTGGTAAAAGCTATTGGTTGGGAGCATAAGTCAGCATGCATGTCTAGTGCAGGAGCTGGGAAAGCACAGTAATAATACAAGAAATTACTTAAAAATATTCCAGTCTCTAGAAATAGTGGTAAAGAGGTGGGGTTTCTCCTCCTTGTTAAAATATTTCTCCTCACCTCCCTCAGTTTGGGTCTTATAATCTACTCATGTCAAGTTGAACCTGGATGTAAGGAAACGTTCCTTCCATCCCTTTATCTGCTGTATGTAGGATGTAGGTTTCTGTCCAGAATCGTGGAGGACAGGAATGTCTAGGACAGTAGACATCTTACGTTTATGTTTGTTGAGGAGTCCTTGTGTGGGAGAATGGTAATGGCAAGGTAGAGAGGGGTCACATTCAGGAAGCAGTGGATTGATCAGCAAAGCACTTGGTAGTGTTAGTTGCTGGAGTACTCTGACTGCTGCAGGACCTAAGAGGACACTTCTGTAGAAAAGGTGCGAAAAATGATCACAAAGACCAGAGCCTTTGCCATCCATCCTGCTTAGCTGTTGGCATGCCACCTGACCTGTTTTGGGCCATGCTCAGCTGTCTGGCCTTTAGCAGCACTGGACTAACTGTAGAGTGGTGCTCCAAGTAGCAGTGGCTGCATTGCCTGGAAGGTTGTGTCCCAAAATGGAGATCTACCCTTGCCTTAAACTCTTCGTGTGGCTTGTGAATCAGCACTAAGCCCACTGCAGAAGAAATAGGCTTTTACAGCAATTTGCCCTGAGCTCATGGGATTCAGATCCTGAGAAGCTGATTAATACTAGCTTTGTGTTTGATGACCTCTGGGTTTTTTAATGTCATGTTTGGAGGAGCAGATGGGGGAAGATGCCCTTGTGAAATATTCAGACTCAGGATATTGCTCAAACTGGAAATCAAAGGATTGTAGGGCATGCTTTTCTGTCCTTATCAATTGTTCAAATAAATGTGTTAGTCCCTGTTTTTTCTAGTAGTTGTGATGGTTATAACTACAATAACAAAGGTACATATTGGAGGGAAGGGAAGATTGGAAAGGTACGTGCCTATCAGACACCTGAAGCAGAAGTTATTAAGACAAATAACCAACGAAACTGTACTGCAGTATGGCACATAATGCTCATAATGCTTTTTAGCAGACATCGTCTCTTCCCTGCAGTACCAGTGCTGGGCTTTGGCCAGGATTTTGGAGCTGTTGTCTGTGAATTCTGCTCTATGAGGTCATGGCTGACTGTGGCTGCGTTAAACTGCTTGTGCAGTGAGATTGGAGCAGACCAGGAGATCAGGTTTCAGTTTTGTGTTCTTTGAATTTGAGTTAGCCTGCTCCCTAGACTGACTGTTCTCCCTGTGTGTGTGCTGCAGAGGTCTCTGAAGGAAAGCTGTTCCACTAACCTCTGCTCTTTGGAGTGTTGCTTCAGGAAGTGTCAAATTATACTCTTCCTTGTTCACAAAGATGATGCTAAGGTGTCATCACCCTTTTAGTTGTGCTGTGTAAGCCTCTTGTGGGAACAAACTTTATTTCTTTTCCTGCTTGCTTGAGTGACCTATGCAACCTGCTGCCTGGATCCCCTCTTGACTCTTGAGATTAGTGATGTCAGGGGAGATGGGTGTTTTTCACCATCAGCTGCTCCAGGAGCAGACCCCAAAGACCAGACTCGCCTTCCTGAATATTCTGTTGTTTGAGTAAGAAGGCAGAACTAAGAACTTTCTCTTAACTTTTGCAGCTGCTTTTTCTCTGGTTATGGTGGATAAGCTTGATCTGGTAGGATGCCATTGCTCTCGAGGCATTAAACGACTAGCCCAGATCTTTTGTATGTGAAGAGGCACAGTCAAGGCCTTCTGCTGTCAGATAGTACAGCATATCTGCTGTCACTGAATGAAATTTTAGCAGTCCAGACCTTGTACAAATTAGTGACTGCCATCTGTAAAATCTCGTGACCCTTGGTTCCTACCACTATTGGTGAGTTGATGTGGGGTGAGCAATTCTGATTTGGATGTAGTTATGATCAAGGTTGCCAGGGCTATCTTCCAAACCTTTTACCTGCATTTAGTGGGAGTTATCAACAAGATAGCCTGGACCTTTGCCCTTGGTGGATCCTCAGGCAGTGTGAGCAGTATTGATTTCAGCCTTGTGCCTGGCCCAGGACCACCATTAGCTAAAGAGTAGGGGCAGCCCTTTGACAGTCCTGCCAGGTTTGGACCATGAAAGGGTATTTTCGGGCAGTGACCTCATATCTTGCCTTACTGAGGTGGAACATGCTGCCTGGTTCTGCCTGCACAAAAGATGAGCCGTGAGTATTTCCAGTGCCCATTGAATCTTAGGTGGCTGCTGTGGACATTGAGGATGTAGGTGAACCTTTTCTGAGGCTGTAATTTCATCCTCCCACATCTGCTTCAAGAAGTTGGGGCACCCAGACTCACAGTCATCTAGGACACTTATCAAAGACTGTAATAATTGTGATCAGTGACTGGGAGCAGACAGAATGGAATGGGGGAAATGAAACTGCATGCCCTGACTTATTAGTGTGTGAACAGATCTCTGCTGAACAAAAGTAAGAGGTTCCTTGTGCGACTCTGGATGTGCTTAACCTGCCCTCCCCATGTTTGCATGCCTGTGCATACACACGTGTGTGTGTTCTGTTCCTGGTAGCACTGAAATCAAACATTCCTTTTTGTCCCTTTTCATTAGGCTTGACAGTGTCCTTGTGTCTAAGTTTGTGCCTGTGACTGCTGTCGCATTCCTTTGAGGACACCTCATCTGACAGAGAGGAAGGACAGTGGGCTTTGCTGGGGTGAGGAAGGGAAGGCAAGTTTGGCAAGATCTGTATCAGATGTTGCAACCTCAAGGGAAGAGGCTGTGGGAAGGCGGTGGTGTTTACAGTTTTTGGGATGAGGATAGTCAAGGAGTATCACAAACCGTACAGGTGTCCCATAGCCCAAGTGTGCCTTTAGGGGACTAGTATCCCCTCAGACTAGAGGTGCTACAGTGGATTGGCCTGTCACTGTCCCCCTGCCTGTAGAAATTTGGGACAAGATGCCTGGGTTTAGTGAACGTGGGCTGTCTTTGCCTCCAATATCTCGTCTGCATCAGAGGACTTTTTGGAGGAGAGAAAAAAACCCTGCGTGATCCTTGCAGTATTGATATAATGCAGGACTTTGAGTATTTTTCCCAGATTTGTAAATATAGATTTCTGCAATGTAGTGGGAGCAGCAGAAGGAGATGAAAGGTGATATAAACTGATAGACCCATTTTTTGATCCTCCTGTAAGGGACCAGTAAAATTGAGCTTTAAATTTGGATATCCTACTGTGCGTGGTAGTTACAGCACGAGCCATGGTAAGGAGGTACTGCAGGAATCTGTTCTGTGACTTCTCACATTTGCCGTGGGGCAAGGCGAAGAAACATGGGGAACACAGGAGGAAAGGGAGAGGCAGAGAGCCAAAGGAAGAAAAAGTCATCCCCCAAAATGCTGATCCCTTAGGGTTTTTTTGCTGGCCGGCACTGAAGGGAGAGCTAGTTGGGAATATCTGGTGGCCTTTTAGGGCATCCTCTTAGTAACTGTTGGGAATATGCTCTGTGCCACAGGACAGCCCATCTGGATCAAGGGGTGACCTGGGCTCATGTGCTTTGGGGGGCCGTATTCAGGGCCTTTGTGGGCTGTGTTAGTGGAATGTAGTGTGCGGAGGTGTGTGTGGTCAGCAGGGTCTTGTACAGGGCAAGGAGTGGAAATGTGCTTTCTAGTGTAGCTGCTTGCCGTGGTATGAGCAACAGCAATCTTCTGCCCTTGTGGAATTGCTTTTAAAGGCATGACAGCCTTTCCAGTCAGACTGCTGATGTTTGGCTCTCTGCAGACCGAAGATCAGGATGCTGTAATTCAGCTTGAAGGCTCATATGCACATGTCCTTCTTCCCTAGCAACGGGTCTAGAAAAGCAATGCACTTACGTGGATTGGAATCTGAGATGTTGATGCAGGAGGTTGCTAGTGTTGGCCAAGGGAGAGAATGAACGAAGGGAAGTGTCCATTCCCTGAGCACTGATGTTGCCTCATAGGGAATTGCATGCAGAGTCTGGGAATGCGAAGCATAGACACTGTGATGTCTTACAGTATATACTGTGTGTTGACCCTGGCCCCAGCTTGTGTCACCAGCGGGGTTTAGAGTGACACTCTAAGTGCATCTTCTGATTTGGTTTCATCTGAAGGGCTTGTGCACACCAAAATGATTCTGCAGTCCAAGTCGTGGAAGCAATAGGGCATTCAGTTCAAAAGTAGGCTGGTGCTGTGGATTCATGCGCTATTGTAGGTCAATTGAGTCTGCGGCTTCCCTGGTGCCTTTGATGCTGGCTGTGGGTAAGGCACAGGCAGTGTCCTTTCTGGACTTCCCTTGTTGCTTTTTCCAGCTTTTCTTAATAGGGGCAGGTGCAGGAGGACTTGTTGCAGTCCTTATGCTTCTGAAAAAAGCTATTTTTGTAGCTCATGTGCTCTTGATTGCAGCATGGTTCTGGGAGTGACCTCCCAAGTTGTTTTTCTGAATGTGTCCTTGTGAGTCTTGTGTTTCTGGCCCATGTGGAGGAAAGAGCTCGTATCTGCAGGATGTCTGCATGAGTGTGCTCAGAGAACCACAACAGACAGCTGAGAAGGGTGTGTGTGCAGCTTGGTGTCTGTAATTCCAAATGGTTTGTACCTAGCTGCATATAGGCCTTTATGTGCACAGGTTATATGTGGTCAGTTGAACACCAGAGTACTAACAAAAGCCACAAAACAGCTTAATTTGAGCATTAAATAATACAGCAGAAGGGAAGGCTGGATGGGGCTTTGAGCGACCTGATCTAGTGGAAGTTGTCCCTGCCCATGGCAGGGGGGTCAGAACTGGGTGACCTTCAAAGTCCTTTCCAACTCAAACCATTCTGTGATTCTATGAAAATTGCCGGAGGCAAACCCCAGTGCGTGTTTCTGGACAAACTTTTCTTGACATGCTTATTCTGGAACTTAATCCATTTTGAAAAAAGGGATTAACTGATTCACAAAAGGTAGACAAATTTTCTAAAAAAAATTGTCATGTGAGCTGAATGGCTTTTAATCCAGGAAATATGAATGAATTGGATATGCTGTCCTTTCTCCCACAGATGTACTTCTCTGAAGCTAACCCTAACTTTATTTTGGTTAGAGTATGTATTTTTTTGGTGGTTTGTTTTTAATTAACAGAGAGGATATGCAGCATTTGATATCTGGCTTTCTAAGATTTTGGATGGGGTTTTTGCCTTGCTTTGGGGCACTTTACAGTGATAAAGTACTTGGCAGTAAGGGAGGATCTGGCAACAGTGAATTTCCTTTTATTTGTGAATTTTGTGCGGCTACAAGGAGAGGATTCTTTAATTCAAGCTAGCTATTTCCTTGTCTTTAGTTTTCTACAAACACAGCTGGATGGGAAACATTTAAATCGATAGAAAAATAGTTCAGAACTGGGTAGGACAGGTAGGTGGGTTTGCTCATTTGAAAGCCTTCTGAGCAGCTTGTTTTAAGATTGCGTAATATTGACCTGAAGTCTCGCTGCCTTGCGTAGTGCAATAGTGATGCAGTGCAAGGTCTTCAAAGACAAATATACAAGGGTCAGTCTGAGATTGAGGTAATTGAAGCACATATATTTTTAACCAATTGAGCCTGTTATTTTTTTTGGAAAATTCATTCTTATACTTTTTGGCAAGTTGCATACTCCTGTGATTTGCACTGTATGAAAGCAGTGATAAACTGCCACTGACCAAACTTATTCTTTTGATGTTGGTGTGTGCACTGAGATGTTTCTGGTATAGCTTTGTACTCTGGAGTCTCTCATCTGGTGATTGGATAGCTGTCAATCTGTAGGTAATACCAGTTGGAAAAATACTTGGAGGCTATGGCTGAGTGATGAGACATGTCTGTCTTGTAAGTAGGGAATATCTGGAAGGAAGACAAATCCTTCAAGGTCAGAGGAGAGAGAAGTTTGAAGTTTCTTACAGAGGTATTTTACCTTCCCACACAGTCCCCTTTTGGTTGTTTTGATAAGTATGTTAAGATATCTAGCATAACTCAAAAATCTAAGATAACTTTGGGTAGGCAATGGGTATCTTTCTAGAGAAGGAAATTCTAATTACTGTTAGCTTCAAAATACAAGTTGTCTTCCAGCTTTTGTGGATGTAAAAGCTTGTATTAAGCTACTTCATTTTTCTCTTTCTTTTTTTAATGAAAGTTTACTACAACCAAGAGAAGCTTCCTTGACACAGTTCTGCTTTTTCTGCCTATCTGATGTATCTCTTCCCACATGAATAACCCACACCTTGGATTATCTGTATCCTGTCCTTGAAAATAAATCTTCAGATAATTTGCGTAAGATCAGAGACACAGGGTTATTAGGGCAGGGTAAACACATTGGATGTAATGGGGCGGCAGTCTTCAGAGCAAGGAGGAGACACTTGTAAGGACTGAGAATAAGAAAGAGATAAGTAGTCTTTTATTGCCTGAATGTTTGTATGACCTGGGCTGCTTCTATTGCTGCTGACTTGAGGTTTTGTTGAAATATGTTGATAATGTGTCTTGAGTTGGGAGTGGTGGGTTTGTTTTGTTTTTTTAACAGCTAACCCACAAGGTGTCTTGTGTTTTTTGAGCATTAGACGGTTATAAATACTTCAAGGTGGCAGTTTTTAAGCATGAAGCTGAAGTGTTGTATGTAAGCAGAATAACAAAAAGATTATGCTAAGGAGTTTGCTTTCTGTGTTGGTTTATTTGTTAGGTTTTTAAGCACCTCTTTGAAACAGAGGAAACATTATTTTGTGTATGGTCCTAACCCTTAGAGTTGTATGGTTGGTTTTCAATGGGTGGTGTGACGTACTTGTTGCAGTGCTCATGTAGCTGAGATGTATAAAGCAGAGTTTCCAGTAGGATATATTTTCTGGTAATGCTTCATCAGAGACCATGCTTTTTTTAGATAGACATAAAGGAATAAATATAGAACAACTTAGGTGCTAAAAATATCCACTTGCATTGACGTCTAACTTTTTTTCTTTAAAAGGGACATTTTGGATATTTAGCAAGATGCTTCATATCTGCTCAGAATCATTTTAGCTGTAGTGATTTTGAGGGAGAGTCAGGTCAGCTGATCTTAGAAAATAGCTTATCATGGTTTGATTTAAGAGGACAGTGTGGGAATAGAGCAGATGCCAAGGAAGAGTCTTGATGTGGGTAATGGCATGAAAAGTTGGTTTAATTACTGCAGCTGTAGAAGCTGGGCATTGACAGTCTCAGAGATTAGAAGACTGCTCAGCTCTTCCATTTATGGGGAAAAAAATATACTACATACCTCAATCAAACTATAAGATATATAATGGATCTCACTGAAAAGATGATGCCTTGATAAGAAAACTGCTTGCACTGGACTGCTTTGGTTGCAGTCTATGATATTGTAATTCTGGCATCCTTTTAAGCATGAGATAACTGAATGAATAATCTTAGAAGTGGAGCAGGGTAATGATTTACTTGAAATGGAGTTTGAAGTAATTCTCGATTTGCAGATGGTCTGCCGTGGTCATGATTCCTTGCGCAGAGTTTGCTGTTTGATTATGTTCCAAATAGTCCTGTTGGATCCATGGTGTGAGAGTAAACTGGTGAATCCGATAATATGTTTAAACCAGTTTAAGATGAAACTGTTACTTCCGTGTCCTGTCACGTAGAACTTTAGAAATTGTTAATTCAGTGCCATGCTCCCTTATTTACAAACTGTGCATGCGTTTCAGTACCTGGAAGCACTGAGATCAGCCCAAGCAAGTCCATGCTACCCACAGTCTGGTGGTGTCAAAGTGGGTTGTATGATGCATGAGGAGGAGAAGGGGTCAGGGGTTTTTGGCATCTGGGAGATTGTGCAGCATCAGGCAGCTGCTAGTTTATGGCAGTCTGAGCTGACCGTTCCTGCAGCCCACTGTGCGCTTAGGGCCATGACCGCATGCCCCCACCCAGCAATAGCCTCTCCTTCTCCACTGATGAGCCAGGAGCACATCATGTTGTTCTCATGGTGGTGTTGTCAGGGCTGCTACTCTCTTTGAACTTAATAACAGGTCAGATGTAAATTGCAGCTGAGACATAAAAATAGCTGGCACCTGCTTTGGTCACGCTGGCCAGGGTTGAGCTGGGGCCCTGCTGCTGGCTGTGCCAGCCCCGGGCATACCTTTCCCATCGCATGTAATTTGACTATGAGCCAGCCACTTTATTCCATAAATATGACAGCCGAAGTGAGCCTTCTTTGAGCTTTGCTTGCTGAGCAGCCTGGCTGCATGGTGATGATCTCCCCTTACACTGGGACACTTCTCAAGTTTGCTCCTTGGGGCAGAGAGACCTTTCATGAACAGTAGATCTTTGGTAAGCGACCGATATTGTGCATAACCTTGTATTATTATTAATAATAACATTGTATTATCATTATTTACCTTTGATTTTGTGCCTTGGGAACTTTGATTTTGTACCTTATTGGTTTTAAATCTTTGTTCAAATGATTGTGCCATACAGTAGTAGACTGAACCTTGCCATCAAAGTTTAAGTTGCACTTTTACATCATACTTAAACCACTTTGACAGTGGTTGTTTAGGTGACCTAAATCACCCATTTCCAACAGCTGGTGTGAACAAGAGCATTCTGGTGTGGTTTTCTCAGCCTATCACAGGTAGAGCAACCCCAGCTATGGTGAGGAGTCCTTGGCTGGACTCCTGCAAGATTAATAAAACATCCATGGTGTATCACACTTTGACCGCAAGTGTTTTCTGCCTCCTCAGCCTCATGCTCTTCTGTTTTACTTGATTTTTTTTTTTTTTCCCCTTTGCTTTTAACCTCTCATGTACTACTCTCTTGCTTTGTTTGACCAAGACCAAGCTAGGACAATGTAAAGATAATGCATCCTGTTAGTAATTACACTGTTATTTTAGATTACAGTTATCTCAAGCTTCATCAGGCTTCTGGAAATCCATTATTTATGTATATTTCTGATTAATTAAAAAATTTTCCTTGCATAAGCAAAGGGGAAAAAAGACATTTCAGAGGTCCAGCGCACAGAATCTCCTGGAGAAGATAAACTAGGCTTTCTCTGCCTTGGCTGTCACCTCTGTTGAAGATTATATTTTTTTATTATTATTATTATTTTATTGTTAGCTACTATTCCTTGGAAAGGCATATGCATAGCTGTAGGATGACTATGCAACACTATAATTTTTTTTCAGATCCTGAAGAACTGATGCCTCCAAAGTTATCACCTTGTTCATTGCGAAATGGCTTCTCCCTTAACAAAGATGAATATTTTCTTTCATGGGATATAGGTGTATTTAACTGTTCTTTCCTTGTTTGTACTGCTGCATAAGGTATGATAGCAAATGCAGCTAGTTTCACTGTTGCTTGTTCAGTTCTTACCTGCAGCAGTTCAGAATTTTAAAGCTTTCTTTAAAAGACTTTTACTTAATGCAGAATGCTAAGGGATTTGGGCACGTAGTAGACTTTTAATTTGTTCAAGTGCATTTTAATCCACTTTATTTCTAGAATGCTTCTCACGCTCATTGAAGTTCTTGACTAGATTGGTTGCTAGATCCTTTTAATTTCGCTTTTATTTGACTTATAAATAGTGAATGAATAAAAATACATGTAGTTAGTTTAGTCTAGCCAGAGGAAGTAAGATAACTACTGAGGATAATCCCTCAGGTACTAATAACTGACATGCAGGTTTGCCCAGTGGTAAGATATGGACATCTCCTGGGGATTGCTGGTGCTACTGCTGATGGCAATAGGTGCTTTGCAAACAACTTGGAAGCCTGAAGGATATCTGACATTAAGGCAGAGGATGAGGTGGGTGACAGTAAGGCTGCTAATGGACAGTGTTGGAGAATATTTTCAGCCAAGCCTGAGTTGTGACCATGGTGGCAGTTTCTTGCTAAAAGGCACTTAATGTGGAAAGGGAAGAGGCATGTATGAGTGGGCTCAAGGAGATGACATGAGCCTGGCATGCTAGACACACACATATTGCTGGGGGTTTTAGTCCTGATGGGACTAACACTTCATATGCACGTTTTGGCTTTGGAGCCTTATGAATTCAAGGCCTGTAGAAAGGTATTTCTGCTAAACACTGATTGCATTCTCAAATCTCACGAGGTAACTCATTCCTATTAAATTTATCAGTGAATTCATAAGAAAATGATTGATTTGGAGTACCTGGAAAGTCTGCCTGTGGAAGATCAGAGCATGAAAGTTAATGAGCAATTGCTTCTCATTAGTGGATAATTATGAAGAATTGTGTTTTGGGATTATTCTTTTTTCCCTGACTGAAGGCATTTAAAGATCTACAGCTCTGAAAGTTATCTATAAATCTATTGCATGCCAAACACAACATCAGAGCAATGGGAGAAAACGTTGTGCAGCCTCAGCTGTAGCTTAATAGAGGCTTCCCTCAAAGTGCCGTGTGGGGACCCTCAGCGCCAGGGTTTTTGGCAGGGCACAGAATGAAGGCAGTGGAGGAGGAGCACCACAGTGAGAAGAACATGCCACTATAAAGGTCAGCCAGAGGAAATCGGAAGAGCGTGTTTGCAGCAGTTTGGGGTCATTTTTTAAGCCCTGAAAAGTGAAAGGATGAGGGAAATTAGGGAATTGAGCTTATCCTTTACTCTGCAGATCGTTCCTGTGTGTGTTTTCTATACTTACTTCATAGCATGACTGTCTCTAGTATGTAGGTGCTGAATACAGCACCTAACTATCCTTGTTTCTGTGAAGACAGTTCTTTATGTAGCTCTATGTTAGGCAGAATTGAGTTCTGCTACTGCCATAAACATTTTCTGTAATTGTCATATTGTAAGCAAAAGAATATACCAGTGTTTAAAAGAAAAAAAATAATCACTGGAATTACTCTGAACATGACAGACTTATGTTATATATTACCGTAGGAAAAAATTATATTTACAGCTAATATCCATTTAGAAAATATTGTAAGTCCTTTTTCAGAGCCTGCTTCTTCCCAGAAGCCAGTTTAGGCAATTCTTTTGTAAAGCATGGATGAGCTTGCATCAACATTCAAGATTTAATCACAATTTAGATTTCATTGGTAAACCCAACTAAAATCCAAGTACTACCAAACACAAAGAAATACGGAAACCTTGCCTGAGCCTGTTCCAATTCTCCTCTTACATTTACTCTTTTATGCAAATATTTTTAATCTAGGCCTCTAATCTGGAAAAAGTCATGGCAAATCCTTCAGAGGTAACTAGTCTCTGAGGAATTGCAGATAATTTATTAGATTCTTGGGAATAAACCTGTCTGGGCTGTAACTGGAGTGATGTTTTCCAGGACAGGGCAAGTTTAACATGGTGAGGCATGTTCAGAGGTGTTCTACCCTAGCTGCTTAGAGCAATTGTGGTTTTCCCAGCTCACATAATTTCATATGGTCATAGTTTCCTTTCCTGTATAACACCTTTGAAGCTAGATTCAAGTTTAAAGCTTTCCAACTAAGCACTATAGTGCTGTGCAGACATCCAAGTTAACTCGCTGAGGACTTATCTTGATTCTGGCCTGAAGTATCAGAAGAGCTTTAAACTCTTTGCCAAGAAGAATTCGACCTCTTCAGCTTGAATCAGAATTGTCTAGCAAATCTTGCTGCAATGATTTGGGACACCGCTTGCTCCTCCAGATGTTACCAACCCTTGACACTGCAGAAAGGACCATGTACGGGTGCTTCAGTCCCCGCTGTGAGCAGCTGGAAAGTCCTGGTGGCGTTCACTGCCTCAAAAAAAAAAAGGATCATGGCAAGAACTCACCTTCATCAGAGGTTTCAGATAACACTGAGTTGTGAATTGGAGCAACTAAGGTGCAGACTATGAAGGTATTTCAACTATGAGGCAGTGGTCCCTAGCAGAAAGCTGGGATGGATGAGAGGGGACAGTAATGTATCAGGCAATCAGAGCCGAACCTGCTGGAAGATTTTTATCTGTCAGAGCCCTGGCTCTGCAGAAGGTTACGAACAGGATTAATTTTAAGTGGTTTAGGAGTCAAGCTCTCTCTTGATGAGTGAACAGAGAACCTCATCGAGTCATGAGACCACAGTTACATTCATCCACTTCATTCTTGTTTATCTGTTCCCCATCTTAGAGAAGCTCAAAATGTGTTTTCTTTGCAAATTGCAGTGGAAAATTAAATGCTCTGTTTGCTGCAGAAGTCTTGATTTCCATCTTGAAGAGGGAGAGAGTCTCTCTCATTGGTCCATCTAGGCCAGTAGTCTGGCTTATAATGGATGCCTTACAAAAGGATTTACAGTCAGCACAATGACTGGTATTTGCACTATCATATCCTCCCAATTTCCATTTCATTAATAATTCCAGTTCCTATCTTTGCAGTTTACTTACACCACTTCTAATAGCTGTGGCAAGAAGGTTCACAATTCAGTTATGCATTATGAAGGGGAAACCCACTTCTGAATTTTTGTTGTAAACTCCTCATAATTTATTGATTTTCTCCTGTTTTTTCATACTATGGGCAAAGACATCTTTTTCTGAAAGCACTTTCAGAGTCAATAATTTCCAGTTATTACTAGGACAGCATTTCGTTTTTAGGGGCCCGCTTTCTAAGAGGTGATGGTCAGGGTGGGAGGATGGTGGTAATTTCTGTTAACATCTGTATAATTCTGTAAGATGTTGATAGACGTTTGCCATGAAACCAGTTTTATCATCTAGGGAGAAAGTTAATTTGTGAATTTGTGATTAAAACACATTATCAACTCTTTTATTGACTGCTGTTCTTCCATCAACATCAGGAGATTATCATATGGAAGATAGTCTTTAGGGAATGCACGGAGCTGTGGGTCAAGCTGATAATCAGAAGAACCAAAGATATTAATGCATCCTGTGGTGAGAAAAAGAACTGATTAGAAAATGGATTCAGTAGTTTTAATAATTTAAAAAAAAGGTATGAAATGTTCCCCTTATATGATGGTGCTGAAGACAAGAGTTCTGTATGTTCTAAATGTTCGTGTGCTGAGAATATCTTCAAAGCCGTGGTATGGTAATGGAAATGGGATTTTGGAGGTTATCATACTGAGTACAGTCCAAGGTGTTATGCAAGAGGGAAACTGCCTAAGTATTTAAATACGTGCACATGTATTCGTATTTAATTGGGGAACTTTTTTTGAAATGGAAAAACATGTGTACTTAAATGTGACTCTTCAATGTACTACCTAAATCTATTTGCTCAATCTTATTAGACATCTGAAAAGCAATTTGATACAACTTGCAGTTTCCAGTTGTGTTTGGGTTTTTTGGGGGGTTTTTTTTGTTTTTTTTTAAATGAGGAAGTTGAGGATCCTAAATGGAAAGAGCTTCTCTCTCTTTCTTTAGGCCTCAAGTACTACTTGTACAGCCACCAGTACAATAACAATGTCAGACCAAAACTTACGTTCAAATCCTGTTCTCTTGTATAACAGTGCCATGCTTCAGGATTGAACCAGAAATTACTGTCCTACCAATAGCAGTGCTTCATTGTGGGAACTTTGACCTGAGTTTTACTAAAACGTCACATGAGAGATGTTGTACACAGGCAGTGAAAAGGCAAAGATCCCTTTGATGTGCCATGAAGGCAGTGTTTAAGACTCGCTTCAAGACCAGAGAACGTGCTTGTTCCAAAGAGCAGCTTGACTCAAGTGATGCTGTTTATTGAACTGTATACGCTCTATTCCCTTGATTCTACAGATCTTTCTTGTGTGATACTGGGAAGTATGATTAAATACTGTTGGTAGCTTGCTAAGCTGTTACAATGCATGCTTTTTATTGCTGTACTTGCATGTGAGGATTTTAATATAAACAAAGTGGCTAACATTATTATTTTAATTTAGGAGATTCTTGCCTCTTAGGTATGCAGGAGGATTACAATAACTATTTAGTTTACCCTATAAATCAGCTTCCCCCTCCAATCACTCTCACACTGTGTACCACCTTCCCCCACTAGTGCTAAGAACCAAACCAGCTGCTTTTGGTGATAATTCTGTAGACCTTTCAATGAGTATTTAGATGGGACAACTACAAAAATGGTTGGACCTGTCTAAAGCAGGTATCTTAATGTCCTTCTCATAACAAGGGCCTCCTTAAGCATACAAGTTTATTGTCACCAAAAGCTTCTCCCAGAGCCTTGCTCCAACCTGAACTTTACTCCTGGCCAGTTGATACCTGTTTGTTCTGGTGTCATCAGCCTCTTTGATCTATTTCCCTTTCTATTTGATCTATTTCCCTTTCTAATGGTTATCTCTACTGTCTTACAGGGGAATGCAGTTGCTCCCTTTAAATCCCCCTGCACCCCTTTGCTGTGCATACTGGTCTCTGTGCACGATGTCAGTGCTGGAAATCCGCCTTCAGCATCCTGTGTTTATAGTAGCCTGTCTTATGCAGTATTTCAGATGGGATTTTAGCAGTGCCTCCTGTGTGCTTCCCTGTACTTCTTAACTCTGTTGGAAACATTTCTCTGGATACATCCCGGGATTGCCTGTGCATTTTTCACAGCTACACATCAGTGGTGACTCACAGCTACTTTGTGCTAAGAAGGGCTAGCACATCCAGGCCCATCTTCTCCAGGCACTGGTCTGTGTCTAGCTGGGCCTTGTTTATTTTATATACGTGATTGTGCATTGTATATTAATTACTTTCATCCCACTCCCATGGCTGTGGTCTTCAAGGCTGTGGTACCTGTAGTATAACAACTCAATACATCTTCATGTTCAAATTGCTTTCCAATTTTGTCATCAGCTGCCATAATGACTATTTTGTGTGCAAGCCATTAATCAGTTAAAAGTTACACAGAAGACTGATTGCTGGGGTTTGTGTAGTGTTTTCATTAGTAAGGCGTCTACAGCTTTTTCTTCCCATCACCATCTCTTTTGGGCAGGATCTTTACTGCCGTCACAGTTCCTCTGTTTCCAGCGTTGCACATTTAATGTAATAGCATGTGAAAAAGTATTAAATAATATTTGAAAATACAGATAGCTGAGACTTATTTATATTTATTTTGAGTAAACTCCCTACGGCAAACCTATTGTGTCCTCATCTCTTTGTAGCTTCATGTCCCTTTTCTTCTTTGTCAGTCTCTGCTGAAGTCTTTTGTGCTGTTTGTGAGTTCTGTGCCCATTCTTCTATGTAGCAAGTCAAGCCGGATCATAAAAGTACTGGCACTAATGTCTTGAATTGAATCTACAACTTCTGCATTTATAGAGGTAGTTCTCTATTGGTTTGAGTATAGTTGATTTTTGAGTGTTGAGCAATGGCATGTAGTGTTTTTGTTTGGATGGGTTTGAAGACACAGAATTGCAAGAAGCGGTACGTGTTTCTGAAATGCTTGCCTGGTCCTCTCTTTTTCTTCTTTGTAATGGCAGCAGTGGAAGATCATACCCTTTGTTCCAGAAAACAGCAAATGTCTTCTGACATAAAGCTCTCCTTGGGCAATGTGCCATCCCAGATGGACTGGCAGCTAGTGATGCCATTAACTGTATACAGACCAAAAGCTGAGCTAGATCAGTGGTAGCCAGCTGAATGCCTAACTGGCATTTCCTATTATGGTTTGGTTTCAACAACATGCTTACATACATTTGTCTAAAGTAGCTTGGAATTGAGCTGATTTTGAATGGCATGATATCCAGGGAAAATATAGACAGTATGAACCTACTTGCCCGGTCTTTATTTCTGTTCCTCTGATAACACCATTGCAGAAATCTTTAAGTCTGAATGATTCAGTACTGGTTACATCCCAAGGCAGGTACCTGCTGGGCATCCTAATAGACACATACATTTTCCTGTAGAGCTAACATCTGGGTTAAAATAAGTTGTGAATGACGTAATTTGTGAGAAGGGCATTTTTTAACAGCTCTAAACTTTGCTGAAGGTAGTGGTTGGTCAAAGAAATGCTTTATATTAGCTTTTGATACATCTGATCCGTTGGGCAGATGTTTCAAGACTAGTTTTTCTTCAATTTTTTTATTTTTAAGGACGAGTAGGTTTGCAGTCTGGTAGATTGGAGTTTCTTTGGGGTTTTTCTTTTTCTGAAGTTTGATTTGTAGATTTCTGCACAAAGGTTTCGTAGTGTAAGGCTTGTGAAATTAGATAACACGCTTTAAACAAGCCACCTCTGGATAAAGTACGTCTCTAATTACTGAGACTAAATTATGTGGAAAGTGAGCTTGTGTCTGAAGGAAATCTCCAGTTCAGTAATCTAAAATTAAATAATGATTAGCTTAATTGCTTCAGGATCATAAATACCTCTCTTAATAAAATATTTGGATTAAGTGTGTGTTTTGAAAGTGAATGATGACTGCTTCTGCTTCCTTTTCAGTAACTTCTATGGAGACAAGGTTTGTAGGTAAAAGAAATACCTTTTGTTATGTTGATTAGTGAAATTAGGAGAAGTAGGCTAGTTCTTGAGTATGCAAGCCCTTTCTGTGTTCTGAATAAAAGCTGCAATTTCACTACTAAATATAAGTTGAGAACACTTGTTTTTAATTTCATAGCTATGTGCCAGTTATACCCTCTGAAAGCAATAGCATTTAGTACCTGTGGAGCACAGTGTAGTATTAGTACACAGGAAGAAGGAGTAAGGTTTTTTCCACAATGAAAAAAGAAAGATGGGTAGTTTTATAATAAGAGTTTGATTTAAAGAATTTGTGACCTGGGTTAGCAGCTGTATGTTGTTTGCATTGTGTTTTGCTTCTAAACAAAATATTTTACTCTTCATTCACTGAAGAATGTCTTTTTTGCTTATAGGCAAATGAGAAAGAAAATCTCTTGAAACATAAACAGTGGTACTTCCCTGGAGGGAGGAGATGGGAATTCTTCTGTTGCTCTGAGTGTTGCCAGGTACCAGAAGTGGTCCCTAGTGGTGGTGGTAAGAAATAAATCTTCCCCTGTCTTTTTGTATTTGTGTTTTGTCTGTAGCAATAAGATGCTTATAGAAAAAAATGAGGGTGCAAATCCTGTTCTTTCCCTAGAGCTGTATGAATTGCTGAGAGAGGCATCAAGTCTCCCACCCTTAAGAATTTCAATTTAAGGATGGAACCGGTGCTTCAGCTTGTCGCTTGCTGTAGTGTTTGCCTCTGCTTTCTCATGTGTGGTGTGTCTATTGGTAATCATTGCAGCAAAGACTTAACCACAAGTAAATCTCCAGAGGACTCTAGAAATATTTAACTGTCACCTCCCCTCTTAAATGTAGAAGGGAAACTATGGCCTTATAGTGCTTTGAGGGACCTCCTTCACAGAGCTCTTGGAAATCTCTTGAATGCTGACTCTGGAGTCAACATTAAACTGCCTTAAATCTAAACATCCTTAAATTTGTCCGGTAACCAGATATGGAAATGTTAAGTTATAGCAGCATACTTCTTTCTTTTTGCCCTTTTTCATAGTCTTTATCACAAACAGTGACAGCAAAAGTGGAAATCTGATGAGATCCCACTGACACAGCAATAGGACAGGTTTTTCTCCAGGACAGGATCCTGAAACCTTGGGGTGGTTAGTGTCAGATGTTGACACTTTAATGGTGATCTCTGATACTCTGCCCCTTCATGAGCTATTAATAGCTTTTTTATAGGAAAGTAGTTTACTCTTGGTGATTTTGCAAAGACGCAGTGTTGCTTTAGTATTCTGTAACTTTTCAAAGTCTATTATACAACAAGTAGTCTCCCAAGAAACTTTTCATTTCTGTGAGATATTTCTCAAAGTTCTGATTCACAGGGCTGTACGTACTAGATCAGCCAGTGTCTGTGTTCAAGGCATGTTTTCTGACCCCATGCAAAGTTACATCCCTTTTGAAGATGTACGTTTTTCTACTGCATTGGATGTTCAAGCATTTATCCCAGATCATATTAGGTGGGCAAATAACCACTTTCTGCAAGCCCCAAATATTCTTGGATCAAAATTTTACCCCCAAACATTAGGTATTTCAGCTGAATCTGGTTAATGCTGACCATCTGCAGCTTTGGCGGGTTGAAGGAGACCCAGGAGGCTGATTCATGAAAGTAGGCTTGTTACAGTATTATGGTGACTAGCTATTTCCAAAACCAGTTCTGCAAAATGCTTTTGCCTGGACTCGTTGCTATTGGTCTAAGAGCAGTGACCCAGAAATACACGAAAGCCTCGATTTATGTGTTCTGTAGCAATTTTTCCAGCTTACATGGCCGTGATTTTTGCTTTTCTTCTTTGTATGTAGGGCCTGAAGAGGCCATTAATGTGAGTGTTTCTGAGAAGTTAAAATGTACCTGAGGAGCAGGATTGTATGAATTGTGCACAGCTCTTGAATTTTCAGGCTCTGCTGCTGTTTAGAGAAGAGAGAATCTGGGGTTCTCATACCTAGCCCCACAGGCTGCCAAGCCTGGTGCCTGTACCCATTGTGTCTTGTCTTGGGGAACCTGCAAGGAGGAATAATCTGAAAATTAAATGTTCTCAATGAGGTAGATGGCCATGCTGGAAGCTGCATGGGTTCAATAATCCCATGAATAATACTTTCAGCCTTCACCTTCTTGATTGTTTGGATAAATCCTGAGCAGGTGGATAGATATTAATATGGATCAGAGAAATTGTGCTGAGAGCTTTTCAGTGTCCCAATGGATGCTGCTTTCGCGGAACAAATCTCCATTTCATGAGCTAAAGCACAACTGGTACCAACAGGCACACAGTCAAGGAGGTGAGGGACTGAATTACAAGGAGGCCAAATTATGGTAGCATTTTCTGTAACAGCCATCCCACCTGTTGGGGTTTATGCATAAGCAGAAGCCCTGTAGGTATAATCTCCTGATTTTGTCCCTGTTGTTTGTCTTCATGAGGGGATTTTTCTTTCCCAGGTTTGCCAGTGTCACAATTTGTAAAAAGTGTTGGAATATACAGTTTGCATTTAAACTTAATTTAATTTAAACTTGAGGCCATGGAGGGAGAGGGAAATCTTTGCAAAACATTAGTGGACATAAAGATTCCACAGGTTGGACCAAAAGGCAGCTGACAAAAGTAGTCACGGCAGTTACAGTTTCAAGAGTTTCCTGTAGTTCAAGTAAGGAGAAATGTGAAGTACATCAGAAAACCAGTTACATTTTCTCCTTTCGTATTTAATTTACCAATGTGGAGGCTATGGTAAGGGGCTGATTTAAAGCCTGTAAGACGGAGACCTATTCACTGGCAGACTGATGTTCTGAAAAGCTGCTCTCAGAGATACAGTCCCTGCTGTTAGTCTGGTGCAGTGTGTTTTTTAAGCGAAGACTCAATTTTGCCATGTTCCTTTTAAATAGGTAGCACACTGAGTCGGGATGCCATGGAAATGAGAAAGGACTAGTTTTCCTTGGCAAGTCTAGAAACACTTGACAATGTTTGGGAGTATTATGTGTATTACAGCATGGAGCGCTCTTTCAAGACAGGGTGAATATTGTTTTCATGTCCTTCACTTCCTTATGTCTCCTGTAACTACTAAGCCTGCATACTGGGGGCGAGTACAAGATCAGCTCTCCTTGTACATAGAATCATAGAATGGTTTGGGTTGGAGGGGAGCTTAAAGACCATCCAGTTCTACCCCCCCTGCCGTGGGCAGGGACACCTCCCACCAGACCAGGCTGCTCAAGGCCCCATCCAGCCTGACCTTGAATGCCTCCAGGGATGGGACATCTACAGCTTCCCTGAGCAACCAGTTCCAGTGCCTCACAGTAAAAAATTTCTTCCTAATACCTAATCTATATCTCCCATCTTTCAGTTTAAATCTGTTACCCTTGTCCTATCCCTGCACTCCCTGATAAAGAGTCCCTCCCCAGCTTTCCTGTAGGCTCCCTTTAAGTACTGGAAGGCTGCTATAAGGTCTACCTGGAGCATTTCTTCTCCTTATTGTAACTTTTATTTGCAAGAAGCAAGTATGACAACCATGTTTTGTGAAGCACTCGATCCTCTCCGTCTCTGAAAATGCTCTGACTGTACCCCACTAAGATTTGCTCCCCAGAAAGCTTAGGGAAAAAGGAGCCTTGTCAGATGGTGCTGGCTACGCTTGTGCCTGGAACCCAGTGCTATTCAGCCCTTCCAGGGTGACCACTGCTCCGAGCTGGCACAGGGACCACTTCTAGCTGGGGTAATCAGCTGGTAGAAGTCAGGGACCTGTAAACTGAATCTCCTAGGGATGTTTATTTTGATAAAAGAAAATAATCCAACGAGAAGTACTTTATAAGAAACTATAGTGGCATTTATTCTTCTATAGTTGTTTTGAAAATGTCACTGTTGCCATGGGAACAATTGTTCTCACATGGTTTTTTTTAAGTTGTGAAGGCCACGCATTCAGGACCTTCAACAGTGTTTTCCAAAGCAGCAGAAAGTACAGATGGGAATACAAATGCAGTCGCAGCCTGTGTCTCAGGATACATTATTATAACTTACCAGCAAGGTCAGTTTTTTATCAAGGGTTCATTTGCCCAGTCTCTACATCTGTGTCTCCCTCTTAAGAGAGCATCCCATTTTGCTTTGGTTGTGGTGTTCAAGTTTAATGGGAAAAGTAGCCTGATGCACTAAAGTGGCTTGGCCCGAGACCGAGGAGTTGGAGATTGCACAACCAAATACATTTGTGATTGAAAATGTCTGGCAAACAAAGGACAGCCCTTTAGAGATAGAACAAGCCTTGCTCCTGCTGTGATGTCAGGAAAAGAACAGAGGGAAGGGAACTCAATGCAGTGTGAGCCAGTGATGCGGTTACTGGGCTGCTCTGGCAACTGCTGCTACCCTACCATGGCAGAGAACAGGTCTGCGTGGTGTAGCTGACTGGAAGAACGGCAGCCAGCCGCAAGTGTGGGCTGCTCACCTGCACCTTGGGGTCTGACTGCAATGGCTCATTTTCCAGGTCTCTTCAGGATAGCTGTCAGACCAGGTACTTCTTGCCCTTACTTTGTGAGCTTTTGCCTGGTTAGGTAAGAAATCGTTTGGATACTTTGGATCTGTATAGCAAAATGAGAGACAAAGCCCTACTTATCTCCTTGTAAGGTTCTTTTTCCTGTACTGAAGGTATAGCAGTGCCTCTTGTAATTGGCTTCTGTACCCCAGAAGGAAATCATCTTTGCTGTTTATTATGCTGAGCCAGGGGGTACTGCTGGCATATTTAGTAATGTGAACTTACAGCCTAGTTGCAGGCACTGCTGTATTCAGGCTGTTTGACCCTCCTGTTGTGCCATGACAAGGAGTAATGGTTTTAAACTTAGAAAGGGTAAATTTAGACTGGATATAAGGAAGAATTTTTTTACAGTGAGGGTGGTGAAACACTGGAACAGGTTGCCCAGGGAGGAAGTGGAGGCCCCGTCCCTGGAAACATTCAGGGTCGGGTTGGATGGATTTCAGAGCAACCTGATCTAGTTAAAGATGTCCCTGGTCTTTCAGAGGGGTGAACTAGATAACCTGTAAAGGTCCCTTCCAACCCAAAGCACGTTACGATTCTATGCCTACCACTACCAATTTCTCAGTTTTACTAGGCCAACTGCTCCCCAAGCAAGTCTACCAAAATTATCAATTCTGTAAAAAATTGTAAATAAACATTTAATAAAAGTAATGCAGTTTAGCTTAAGATATATCTTGTTGGTACAGACCTGCGATGAGTAATAACTGTAAAAGCAGTTATGCAAGCACACTTCAGGACATGTTGACCTTAAGCATCAGTTAAGAGTGAGCCTCTAGCAGTGCCTGGGAGTAGGGACTTGTGAGCAGTCAGTCAAACCAGGCGTACAGTAAGCTTCCAGTTGCCTGGAAGTAATGAACTTAGTTACTTCTTATTAATGCAATGAATTTTCAATTTTTACAAGCATTTCCAAAATCTGGCTTATTATGGTGAAGGTAAAGGTAAAAGGAATTTGAATAGAATGAATCAAAATAATTAATTCCTGTTTAATGGGCTAGAAGGTTCCAGACTCAAGAAGCAATTATACCTTGCAGAGTAAATAGCATGAAGGTTCTTGTTATATGTCATGATTGGAGAAATATTGATTCTTTTAGATTAGTTTTGGTAATTAGATCAGTCTATTTCTGTGGTTTTAAATGTTTTTAAATTTTAAATCAAGCTAGCCTGGTTTGCTGGACTCATTGTCTATAAATGTGTTCTATGTTAACACATTGTATTGAACTGCAGACAGGTTTTAATATCCTTGAAGATCTGTTTTTTGACATATAATTTCGGATGAGCTAAGGGTTATTCTGGCAGATAAAAATGAATCATAAGAGCATAAACGCTGCTTCTCAAACCATTGTTCTGCCTGACTGAGGAGCTTTCGAAGAGCAATGCCAGGCTAGCAGTGGTGACATCCAGAATTCAAGTATGGCATGTAGACTCTCTTAATCTTAAATATGGGGCTTTGATACAATAAAAACCTCTGGTTACTAATTAGTGTCTGATTTTTCAAATGATGAGGAACAAATTTTGATTTGGTGATTGAATTGTTCTGAAATTATAGAATTATAGAATGGTTTGGGTTGGAAGGGACCTTAAAGATCATTTAGTTCTACTCCCCTTGCCATACACAGGGTCATCTTCCAAGTTCTGCAGGCTCCAAGAGAAACAGGTGCCCACTTTTATTCTAGTCAGAGCTAGTTTACAGGAAATGATGGTAAAAAGAGCAGAGGGCATCTGTGAAAACTCACGTGCTTTTGCTATCAGTTGTGGAGCAACTCTCATGCAAAGTAGCTTCCGAATTTTGCTGGTGCAAGGCAAGCATGCATTTCTAGTGGGCTAGTTATCTCTGCAGCCTTCAGTAATGTGATATTTAGGTCACCTCTCTAAAGCATTACATTAAAAGGCTACTACTTAGAAGAAGCTGAACAAACTGGATTTGTTTTTTTTTTTTCTTGTTCAGAGTGGAGGGGTTTTTTCCATTTACACTGAAAAGACTGTGTGGTGTGTGGCTGCTGTCAGTATTGGTATTCAGGCCAGAAGGGGCTGGTGTGATCTTGTCTGAAAACATAGAACAAAAAACTTTGTCCGGCATATATTTGGTTTTACTATCAATCTGCTTGATGGTCTGCCCTGTCTTTTTAGATAGGTACCTGCTTTTGTATATATGCAAAAAGAGATCTGAGCACAAGGATAATGATGAAGTCAGACTGATAACAGCCTTGTGAAACATTTGCCAGTGAAATTATCTGGAAGAAGTATATCCATTGTATTCAGGTAGGAGCATGCAGCTGATGGCAGAGAAGGTGACAGGAAAGAGAATAAAAATTGGATCCTGTACAAGGAAGAAAGGGTGTGATGTGGGCCACTGCCTTGTGGTATAGCTCTAATTTTCTTCCTTTCTTAGCCTTTGGGTTGTGAACAGCAGACTGCGTTACAGCACTGTACCAAGCAGGGTTGCACTGAACATCTTCCTCTTCCTCCTCCTCTGCAGGATCAAACTCCCAGATGCAATTCAGGCTGCCAATTCAGTTCACATGAAACGACTGAGGAACTGTTTGGGTTATGTACCTGCTGGTTTTCCAAGCCATATTTTTAACCTATTATTATTCCTTCCTCACTGTAAAACAATGAAATTTGATATTTAAGCTCCCTTTGTGAGTCAGCCACCCAGCAGAACACCTGTCACTTCTGGTTTTAGTATTTCTGCTTCTCTCTCTCTTCCTCCTGTGATGGAGATCTTCCAAAACCAGGTACTTTGGAACAGTGGCTTTTGTCTTCCCTCCCACTCCATGCAGTCCCCACCTCTCTCCCAGGTTGAACCCCAGAAAATTTTCTGGTGGAAGCATAGACTTCCTACAAAGAAATGTCTAGAGGATGTATCCTTATCCGTGTGACAAATGCCAGTCTGTTGACAGTAGACTGGTTGTTCTTTCTCAGTTGTCACAGATCCATCAAGAAGGCTGGGAACCACAAAGTTACAAATGAATGACATATATTCTGCTGCTTTTTTAGAACAGCCTTTCTCCATTGCTCGTAAGATGTGAGCAGGTAGTAGTTTGGAGGTACATTTGTAAGGCGAAATAATGCAAATGCTCTTCTGGAGATTTTCTGTATTTACTGTAGAAGATGCAGAGGTAAGCTTTTCTGTTGTCCCTTCTTGGTTTTGCAGTTGTGGTTCTCACGGTGTATGTATAGTACCTGGGGCCTTCACTTCACTGTGTTATTAGTTTCTTTATTTAATAGTGATAATAATAATAAATAATCATATTTATTTAAGCTGTTCCAGCCTAGCAATTCAGATAGTGTTAGCAGTCACTGGAGCAGAAGTGTGAAGTGTAAGTGAGCAAAGCCAATGTGCCCAGTATTCCATCTCCTAGCCTGCTCTCAGGACAAGGGAGGAGGGAGGTGTGGTGGATTTGGTACTGGACAGCTCTGAGAGCCTGCCTACTTCTGCTGGTTCACTTACACCCATGATCATTTGTTACTGTGGATGCAGTCATAGAATAAACCTCGTTGCTCCTCTTTTGCAGAAGGTAGTGTTTTGTACCTGAAACTTAAAGCAGCTCAGCAATTCTCAAAAGAGAGACTTTCAGTTTCTTCCCAGTTAGTATACAGTACTTCAGAGAAAAGCTTTGAACTTGGGTAGGGGCTTGTAGGCATGCACATAGTGTTTGCTGAGACAGTCAGAAATGTCTCCTTGTTCAGTCACAGCACATTTGCCTATTGACAGATATCTCTGTTTGGCTCTCTTTGTTTTTTATATTTGAGGGTTGATTTTTTTTTTTTTGCATAATTTTCCATCTAGAAAGCAAAGTATATCATTCTTCTTATAACACTTCTCTCAGGATTACAGATCTGAGTTTTTTGTTTATCCTTTGTTTTGCATCCCCATTTTAACAGGTAAGGAAACGGTGCCACTGAGCATTTTCTTGCAGTCTTACCTCGAAGGAGATGAGTCCCTAGGTTTCACAGCTTGGTGCATGGATGCACTCACATGCCTGAAATTTCTTCTGTAGTTTATTTTTATCTTAATCCAAAGAATGAATTCCCACTTGCCTGAAAATTCAACCACTTGGAGTGAAGATGAGCATTTTGTGTAGTCTTATAGATGAGTAGACACCACTACTGAGGTTTTTCTTAATCATCAGAGACTAAGATTGGCAAGGTTTCTATTATTACATAGCATTGATCTGTTTTATACAATACAAAAGGCCTATTACTCAAATAATTTTGTACTAATAAAGCTTCTGTTAGATAACTCCTTTTCTGTTTGTTATGTAAGGGCTGGTATTATAGAATCACTGCTTGAATACCAGCACTATAATTTTAGAATTGCTTTTATAATAGAAATACCAAGTAAGCCTTCAAATATTGGCAATTATTGCAATATCCTAATTATTTTTTTTCCAAATGATGCCTCTTAATAATTGCTATTTTGGTTTTAGTTTTTATTTACAAAACCCTGAGGCTGTCCTGTACCCATTTATGTTCCATTATAGGTGTTTTCTGTAATGAATATTGTGCACTGGAAAAATATTGATCAGCCGTTCTGAAAAGTGATGTTGAAGCTTCGCCTGTGAAAACATTGCAAGTGCCAGTTCACAGACTCTGCATGTCTGGGACCCTCCTGTCATCATTGAACTTTGTGGGTGTTTGTCTTTCAGGTTTTGGGGTTTATTTTAGTATCACTTAATATCATTTTATTTCTGTGATTGAGAGCAGAAACAGTGTGAGCAGTCTCAAAATGAGATTGGGGAACTCAATCAGTAAAAATTCTCTTGGTGCCCACAGAAATTGATTATTCCCAAGCAAGGCATTTATTTGCAATCTATCCCCTTCACTGACAAAGATGTAGATAGTAGTCAGGATTTTATTTGTGTAGTCACTTGAGAAATGTGATTGAACTATAGGTAAGGTTGGAAAAGTTTTTACAATAGAGCTGCACTTTCTGCAGGGGTATAAGAAGGCAGGAGGACCTATTGACTCAGTGCGTAGAGAGCACCTGAAATTTTCCTTTACTTGATAAATGCTGTGATGCTTCTATCCTGATTGAGAAGTTGGTTTCCACTGGACTATACTCACCACACTTTCTGGTGTACGTTGTATTTATTTTGTGCGTGCTTTTAAACTCGGAGGCAGCTTCTTATATTCTTTTTCTACTCAGCTCTGCTGAACTTCATACCAGATAAAATCTCCTATTTGGCTGTGATTTTTTAATTCACAGCCTCTTTTTTTTGTTTTTGGCCAAATAGTTTCAAATATTGTCTGTTACTTTGATTGTAAAAACTTTCTACTTAGTTGTATCTTAAATGTTTTTATACTGTTTCTTTCCACTTCATTAAAATCTACAATCCCTGTGACTCCACTTACAAGGCAGTCAAGGGCTTACGGTTGCCATAGCTTTGCGTAGTGCTGTTGCTAAAGTGTGTCCAAAAAACGGGAGCATTGAGGGACTGCGACGACTACTTTAATTATTCTTTGGCATATAAGCTAGATTTTGTTTGGATTTTGTTTCCTCATGTTTCTTTTAGAGGTCTAACTCTTACTAGGTAAGGATCAGTTCTGGCAGTGAAAACTGTATCTACACAAAGGGCTGTGTTGGTGTAATGATAGGTGAATGGGAATCACACACTTTGGTCTGATTGTTGTCCCTGTGTGGACGTAGCCTAGAGTCTCTCTATATTTGGACTATCCAGATTATGGTGCAGAACAGCTGGAGGGTCCCCTGGGCCTTAATCACACCAGCAGCTCTGTGTTCCTGCTGCCTGAGCGAGGTGTAGCTACTGCCACCTTGTTTCTTTCTTCTCCAGACTCTGGTATCTCCTTTTTGTTAACCAAGCCACTGGAGTGTGCTTGCTGTGTCTCAGGCCTCCCTAAAGACCTGAATTTGGAGCAGGGACAAGACAGTCATCTTTAGTTGGGTAGAGCTCTTCTCCGAGATGTGCAGAGAAAGGATAAAGGCAGTGAAGCCCCAAGTTCCCCTCCAACCAAAGCACCCAGGAGCTTGCTTCGTGGCTTCAAAGTCCTTTCTTTAGTCTGTGCAGTTCAAAAATGTCCCTTCATCAGGCTGGTAAGGCGAGCTGTCCTTCTGCCCTGCAAAGACTGCAGTCTGGATGCAGATTAAACTCTTTCTCTGCCGTGATGTTCTCTCAAGGCTGGTGTTTGCTCTTGATGGAGAAGAGAGACAGGTTTTGGTGGGGCGGGAGGTTGCTTTGTGTTAAAATCTAGATTTTTGTGAAAATCCTTTGTCAGCTCTTAAAAAAAAAAAAAAAAAGTGTTAAGTGGCAGTGCTGAACATACATACTTCACCACGCGAGCGAATCCAGTTGATTGTAGCCTGGTAATTTGCTGTAAGAAGATTATTGGATTAGAGCAAAAGCTTGGTTTGTCAGCAACACCACCTGACAGTAATATTTATTGAGATGTATTACTTACTTTAAATATTGGTCCACTTATACCCCAATCATACCTTCATCCTTGAGACAAGAGAGACATTCTTAGTTTGGTGTTTTATGAAACCATGTAAAGGAGAGAACACCCAGCTCTTTCTTGCTGTTGAGCAGGCAGTTTTAGTAGCTGCAGCACTTCCAGATTTACCTCAATGTGCTTTTGTCATCATAATCCCTCCTCCGTGTCAAGACTGATTTGCTTTCCTAGCCAAGACTCTCATAGTCTGTTTTTGCCGGTCCATTTCTCCTCCTCCTTTTTTTGGTTTTATCAATAACAAGTTGGAAAGATGTTGGTAAACCAGTCAGGTATATGCTTGCTAGCTGGAATCTGCACTACGCTCATCGTCCTGGCTTTAGCCTATTATTTGTATTGGTAAGTTGGATTTTGCACTGTGTCTATGGTCGTGGCTTGTCCTTTAAAATGCTTTCTTGGGGTGGGCTGGGAGGTGGTGGTCCTTTTGAAATGCTGCTGAAGGCTGATGTGCTTACTGACGTGTGGCCGGGGTAGATAACTTCCCTCATTCATGTTGATGCCCTCTTGGTTGTCATGGGACTCGGTTTTACGGTTGTTTGAGGCTTTCTATGTTTTTATTCAACTGAGAATGTCATGGCTAATGATGCCATAGCAGGCATTGAGTAAAATGGCGATTGTGTCTTCCCAGTTTATTGAGAGTGCTTTTTTCTCAACTTCCTTCGCTCTTATTTCATGCTCTTGCTTAGTGTTCACATGGCTGTCTCTCCAGGCAGGCAACTTGAAAATTAGGCTGTGATAGTCTCATAATTGGTGTGCCTGCGCCTCTGTAACGTATTAGGGTGTTTGTGGGATACTGGTGTCTTCAACACTTCAAAATAAATGTTTTGGGCAGGCACGAGTTAAGAACTGCCATAGTTGGTTCCCCCCCTGCCTAGAAGCTCAGCAGGTTGCTTCCCCCTTTCGGGGTGAACTGAGGCCTGGGAAGGTGGTGGCATGGAACAGCAGGGACAGGAGCCTGGGTGTATCTGGGGCTGCGTAGGCTTTAGGAACAGTTAAGAACAGTGCAGGGCTGCCCTGGATTACAGGACTGGCTTCATTTCTACGTGCATCTATGTATGTCCAAGACTTTCAGCCAAAAGAAATCTTGGAACTTCATAGGGCTGTGTCTGGAGCAAATAGCAACTTTTGGGATCCTGAGTGCAATCTGTTGATTGCTCTTAGTGGAAAAAATGTCACTTCAACTGTAAAAGCAACAGCCTGTTGGATTTGTAATTAATATGGCTACGACTGGAAAACTTCCGGAGGAATGTGATGTTGCTGAGAACAAGTCTGCAGCGTAAGGTGTGGGTTCTTCTGTTTTTTTTGTTTATAAGGCAATGAAAAGACAAATAAATGAAAATCTGTGGGGCGATCGCCTTGTCTTTGTTTTTGCCAAGTATTTCCTCTACACAGTTATACTTGTGCTATTTACAAGTCTACAATCCTCAGTGTGTGTACACACACACTTCCAATATTAATAAGTTTATTTGCGTTTAAGCTTTACAGTGAATCTCTGCAGATAGGTAAGCTTTCAGCTATACAGGGTGGCAGCTCAAATTAAAATATTGTGATTACTAGTCCTTTAGTCCTCAAAACATTTAAGAAAATGGGATGTTAAGAGCTGTTCTGCTGAATGTTTTTTTGCCAAAGAAAGAACATGTGCTAGGTATATACATGAACACAGTGTAGTTTTTAATTAATTGTGCATATTTTGACTGAATATTGAGGTCATCTGAAATCAGTTATGCTTTTGTATTGATACAAATAGAAATTTGTGTGTGTTACATATATGTGTATCATGTACCTCACTCTTGTAATTCTTCTTTTTTTCAATTATTTTGCTCACTCTTAGAATTCTTGACTTGAATCCAGGTCAGATCTGGTTTGTAGGAGAGATTACAATTCTGCACATAGCAGGAATTAACTGGTATTAGGTCAGATCCTCCTGTTCAACAGCCCCAAGGTTCAGGAGAAAATTAATGACATCATCTATTCGTTTGTGAAAAGAAAGTTCATTCAGACCTCTCTGATTAGATATGGATAAGACATAATGTGAGTACCTCAGATTGCTCTTTTGGCTTTATTGGTTTGGAATTTTTTAACTCTAAGTTGTTGATGCTTGAAGAAAGATGACTGATAAATATTTTAGTTTATTAATTTTTTTAACATAAGTCTGCTCTGTAGGAAGTAACTAGAAAGAATAATTTTTACTGTTTCTTTTTCTTCTTCTTCTTAAATGTGTTAATTTGGCTATTGCAATTCCCTTACAATATCCTCAGACAGAGATGGGTGATTAAGATCAGAGATCACCAGTTCAGCAGGGAATCAACTTTGCATATTGAGAGATTAACCCGTTTGTTGAGGGTTTTTTTTTCTGTAATTCCATCTGTGATCTTTTGCTTTTCCTGGATTGGGACACCCTTATTAGTTTGCTGGACAGGATGTATTTTGGTCACGTCTGGGCTAGATTTAGTTTGTACTCTCTAAGGAATTTGTCTAAGGAAGCAAAGGGCTTTTGTTTCTCTGGGATATATGTGGCTCCCTGCAGACCTGAGTGTCTGATGCAAGATCACCACTAACCTCAGAAACAACCCAGGAAATCCATCCCTCCCTCTCCACCTCATCCACCCCCTAAAAAGGCATTGCTTAGGTATGTGAAAGCTGGTGTTCAGGCAACAATGGAAGATGTGCAAGGGACCACTGCAGTAACAGAGAAGTTACAGCTATATACAAAATGGTCCAAAGGGCTCACATACCTGTATCCATCCACATCTCCACACATCAGCTGCTTCTGCCATCGAGTACAAATGCCTCACAAGATATACTGCAGCAGTCCAGTGCGTATGCAGGTTGTATAGCTTGTAGTGCAAAACTAAAGACCACAAAAATTATAAGAGCATGAGACATCGCATTTTCTTCTTTGAGTTATTACTGCCTCAGGGAGTTTGTTTGGTTAGAGTGTCCCTGCACCATGAGACCCTAAAAGAACTGTCCTTTTTCACCAATTAACAAATTGCTTAGCGCTTGAATAAGGGATTTATCATTCTGTGTGTGCTTGTCATCACTTAATATGTAGGCTAAACTTACACGAATCCTCTGCTCTAACGTTTCGTGGTTTTTAATTGACCTATTCCAAGCTAGAAAATGCTTGAAACAAATGCCTTTTCCCTTCGTTTTTCCCTGTGGCTAAATCTGCCTTCTGAGTTTCAGCTTCTTGTCGCCAAAGGAGCCTGAAATACTAACATGTATTTAGTTTGATTAATTGGTGTTCTTTTTATTAAAACTTAACGTAATTTATCTCAATGATCTTACCACGTTCCTAGCCCTGCCTCATAGCTTGAGTGATGGGGTGAAACATCTGAACTTTCCGTGAATGTTTTGATTTCATTAATGCACTTGTCTGAGTTAAGAGCAAAATGATTCAGGTAGACGAGCAGTTCGCTTTTCCGGGTGCATCTGTACAGATGATGACTTGACACACAAAGCGTGACACAATGTGTTTCTATATAACACTTATTATTTGTGGGTAATGTGCCCATAATCTGTGGGCTGCTGTGCTTGAAATATCACCATTAGTGTAAAAGCCACTGAATGCTCTGCTGCTTTATTTAGGCAGCTTAAACTGAAGCACTGAGAATACAGGTGTCCTACATTGACTGGGTAGTTGTCTATGAGATAAGTGCCTGGAGATTAAAACAGCCAGTGTCTTTCTAACACACCTGTAGCACCAAACCATGCAATTTTGAAAGCATGGAGTATTCATATGAGGAGTTTAGAGTGAAGTTGAAACTTTGAGCAATGTTCCCAGTCTGGGTGTCAGGGGGTTTCTGTGCTGTGGCTGCTACTTTTGGATCTACAAGTGTGTAAATCCTGACCATCTTAAACACTCATTACCCAAAAAATTTTGTGATCATGCCCATGTACATAAACCACAAGTTTACATATGCTATCATAGCATAGTATTTAAGTTTAATGACTTGAAGAGGTTCATCTTGGCAGATATTCAGACTGCTTCGCTATGAAAATTTAGTGTTGTGCTGTTAAAATACATTTATATGTGTCCCTCTCCTCTACCATATGCTTTGAAACCACTGAGGGGTTTCCAGCCATGTTTACTGGCAGATGGTAATGACGGTGTCTCCAAAATAACTGGAATCTTACCAGTTCCATGGAGAGAGGAGAGGGGGGGAGAGGGAGAGGGAGAGGGAGAGGAAGAGGAGAGGAGAGGCTGTTAAGGGCCTCATCTCAGGGAAATGTTATGACATAAAGTTGGAAATTCTTTGATATCCATGTCTCGACACAGATGTGAGCTTGTAAAACTGTCAATACTGAAGTACAAGTTTGTAAGGACTCAGCCTTTTGGAACTACTTGTTAAATTCCTTTCTTCAGCAGGCTGCTTTCTAACTATGAGTATCTGGTTACTCAAGCTCTTATCTGCAACCAGAGCAATCGTTATGCATTAACTAAGTGGAGATTCCTATATTTAGTTCAGAGTTGGAGCTTTGGAAATACATTATATTAAAGGCTGGAGGAAGGACCGAACTGTCAACACTGCACAAGCTGTTTTTTGCTCTTGAACACAAACCAAGTTGACCTTGGGGACATTGCTGATCATGCCCATTGCAGTGCTTACTCTGCCACAGACTTCTAGTCCAGAGAGGCAAGCACTGTTCTTGTTTCATTGGGAATGTGCAACATGGAGTTCCATAGGCACTTGGTCCCCAGCGGCTGATTTGGATGCTTTTTGCAAGCAAATGGTGGCAGAATGTGTTATGAAAGGGATGTGACTTAACACTCTGAAATTTGGAAGATGAGATACACCCACCATTTTGATAATACCAAAGAGGTTAAGAGTAGCAAAACAAATTCTCAAACTTGCATCGGTCTTAAGAAGGATGAACAAATCTTAGATTTGCAGAGGTGGTAGAGGAAAAAAATGAGTCTGTGTCTGAGTTACCTGATGGGGCACGTCTATAGTGCTGCTGTGGTGTGATTAGTTTTAAAGGAGGGGTGAAATGCTTGTAAGAGTAGTCATGGCAACATAAAGCTCACTGCAGGCTGCAAAAAACACCTGGGAAGTGGAGTGAAAAGTGAAAACTCAGGCAGTTTGGGCTTATTGTTGCTCAAAGTGGATTACCTACCTTTCTGTAGAACTTACTTGATGATGTTTCAGGGAGGAAAGAGGTCTTAGAAAGGTTTCCTCTGGTCAAACATGAGGTCTTGGTGTCCTTTTCTGTAAGGAGATTATTGTAATTGAGGACTTGTAATTTTACAAGCATTCATTATAGACATTGAAAAATATAGAAGAATATAGTTGGGTAGGACCTCTAGAGTGTGCTATTTGAGTTTGAGGCAGCTTTCAGCAGGGCTTATTTTGCAGATAGATTGTATTGTGTAGGGCTTTTTCCAGTTGGGTTTTCAAAATGTCCAAGAATGGAGTTTCTTCAGACTCAGGCAACTTGTCCCAGTGCTGAACCACGGTACTTGTGCTGTTAATACAACTCGCAGTATTACAAATCAGTGCCATCTTTTAATATCTGGAAAGAGAGAAAGGAAGCCTTGGTGAGAAGCGAGTTTTCTGTTAATACCTTCTGGGAGAACGGCTGCTGTTAGTGAGAAGGTTTTGATCTTCCAAATGTTTGTGTTTGATTTCTTTGAGTTAGACCCTTGTGAGCTGTCCCTGGGGGATCGTGTGCCCTGGCAGGACTTGGGCCCCTAATACAGAGAGTATGTCTGTGATGGCTGTCCTCCAGGTGCCCAACGTGGTGACTGTGGAGTGGATCCAGTACTGTCTCCCTTTGCACTGGCTGTGTTCAGGTAGTGCAAGCAGACAGAGTGTGAACAGGCAAGAGAAGCTGTATCAGTGGTTGGGCTTTCTGACTTGACATCCCAAGAAGACTTCATACTGAGGCCAATAACATATCCAAAATTTTGGGAACTGAAATGCCTTCCTATTAGTCCTTGTCCAAAGGTGAGCAATAGGTCACCTTTTCCCAAGGCTGCTTTTTGGGAGATGCCAGTTCACGATGCAAAGCAAACATCTGAAGTTTGTTGGTCTTGAAACCAAAGCAAACCTGGAAGCAGCCTGTGATTTTTCTTTGTTGGTGGCCCTTTTGCCTGGAAAAGAGAGAATCAAACCATATGCAGGTGTCCATAGTTTGGCCTTGTCTATGTGACAAGCTGAACTCTCATCCTGTATTAGGAGTCTTCCAGGGAAATAGGTGCTATCAGCAGCTGAGGTTTATCTCCTTCTCCCGCTTGTCCTATAGTCTGAAATATATGTTAATTGATAATTGTTAAGAGATTATTTCCGCCACATCACTGTCATGCAAGTATTCTGTTTGCTGTTGTACAGTCCAATTTATTTGTAAAACCAGAAGCTTAAAGCAAAATTTTGAGATGTGTAGCCAGGATCATAAGACAATTGGCTATGTATATGGGGATGGGTAAGATGATAAAAATGCTGTCAGAGTGTAGATACCAAGAAAACATCAACACAGAGGAGAGGGAGAAGCTTTGCAGAGAAAAATAAGTAGAAATGATAGTATGAAATGAAATCTCATTAAAAAAATGTTGTTCTTAAAAATAATGACCCTTGTTAAAACCTTTTCTTCAGCCGAAGATGCAGCTGAGGAAGTGACTTGTAATGGCAGAAAATTGATGGGAGCTTGTGTTCTTGGAAAACTACTGTAAAAATAAAACTCACAAACCATTAGGATAATATTTTGTATTTTTGTTCAGGGATAGCATCAAATACAATTTACTAAACAGACCATATTTCTACTTCATACACATATTGCTATGGGGAGGGGAGAATTAAAACCAAAATCTTTGTTGTTCTCAAGAGATCAATAGTAGAAGCTATACTGCTGAAAATAGATATTTATGTGGAGAAAAGACAAGATAAGTCAGGGATATTGTAGGTTTACTATCCCTTTGTGTCTGAGAAACTTGGATTGGCCAGCAATTGCTTTGCTGATCCACTGGGAACAGATGTAGTGGAAAGAAACTGATGCACCGGGGGCAGCTGAACAGAGCTGCACTGGTATGATGTGTGTGTGTGTGGATGCAGCTTCTTTCCTTCCTGTGCCTAGCGAGTTAGGAATTATATAGCCCAGTTCAGAGTTATTGCTGACTATTAGTGAGCTCCTCCTTGCCTGACTAAGGCCAAGTGTTGTAGTAGTGACGTTAACTACGTCTCTGTGATAAAGTAGTGTGGTCTTAACTGTCAAACTGATGTCAGAACACCAGACTCTCATTTTACTCTTGTGGATTCAGCAAGTAGAGGTGGGAAATAAAGTTATGAGGGTTCACATGTCACGCGAGGAGGTAAAGAACATGCTAACAATACTGGCCTGGAGGTGGGGAGGGATGGATGGATGGATGGATGGATGGATGGATGGATGGATGGATGGATGGCATGAAAGGAAGGCTTGTTCGTGTTGTGAATGTAGAAGTTGCAGAGGGATGCGTAGCAATGTCTGTTCCTGTGTGCTGCTTTGTTCCTGTAAATCCCACCTTAGTCTCTCAGCTCTTCAGCTATCTGCATTTCAAGACTGCTATCTTCCTCTTTTTCTTAATGACCTGAGCACTTGCAGATCAGGTTGGGGCATCCTCTGTGTCCTTGGCTCCATGGAAATATGGGAAAGCTGCCGTTTTAAGGGATGTTTGTGCTGTCCCTGTGCAGTTCTTGGACTAAACTTACTGTTGTCTTCAGTAGAGGCAGTCCCATGTGTCAGGTGTTCAATTTTGCAGTTGTACATCTCATTTTGCAAAATGTCCCTTCATTCAAGGCAGTGACTGCAAGGGGCAACTGGGAACTGTGCATTTTTGACATTGAGGAAACCATACACTGATCTGGAAACAGGCAAGGCTTTCCAAGTGATGCCTTTTTATACGATATTTAACTTGTACTTCTTCAGACCCTTTGCTCTTCTCTCCAGAGTGCTGCATTACTGGTGTTATGAAATTTGGGATATCTAGAAAAAAATTCCCAATATTTTAAAGAAGTCACTGTGGCTAGTTACTTTGATATTTGTCACTTTGACTAGCTAGTAGCTGGCTGGCGTGCTGGACACATGCCGTCAGCAAACTTCCTTCTTCACAGAGGATGGAGGTACTCTGAAATTTTAGCAATTTGAGTTGTACAGCTCAGAAGCATGTGATTCATAAAAGGTGCTCCAGCATATGTTCTGTAAAATTGTAAATCAGTGCATCAAAATACATAAATATTAAAGTTTCTCACTGAAATAGTAATATTTTAACCTGGAATTTTTAAAATAAACAAAACTTCTTAACCCGATTAAACTTCAGAATTTGAGACCTAATTGGAGACTTAATTGCCAGATACAAAGCAAGTCATAGAATCACAGAGTGGTTTGGGCTGGAAGGGACCTTACAGATCATCTAGTTCCAACCCCCCTGCCATGGACAGGGACACCTCCCACTGGATCAGGTTGCTCAAAGCTCTATCCAACCTGGTCTTGAACACCTCCAGGGATGGGGCATCCACTACTTCTTCGGGCAATCTGTTCGAGTACCTCATCACCCTAACAGCAAAATATTTCTTCCTAATGTCTAATCTGTCTAATTTAGCCTCTTTCAAGCGAAATCCATTACCACTCATCCTATCTCTGCAATCCCTGATAAAGAGCCCCTGCCTAACTTTCCAGATTTTAATCTCAATTTAGAAAGTAGGAATCAAGGTGATGACAAGCTATCTGTGTTACTCTTGAAATATTTGTTAGTGTTTTCCCTATAGCCTTCATCGAATGCTTTAAAAGTGCTGCTATCAGTATCTAGACCCAATCCTTTTCTGTGGTGCCAGTCACAGTTGGAGTAGCTTTGGATTTTTGTAATCATACAAATGCATTTTCACTTGTGTAGACCAACTATCTAGCTTAATAACTTCAGGGAGAATGCCAGATTTGGAGGGATATTGAATTACCCTGGAAACCCACTCTGAGCAGTATTCTTCTTACTAAAGAGAAGAGCCACAGCCAGAACATGTTCACTTTAAGAGAGAAATCTACTCTAAGGGAAAAAAATGAGACATAAGTAAGTAAGTAAGTACCAGGGAAAGTCTCACTCCATTTAAAATTCAGACCTCATTTTCTCCCACCTGTTTTTTATTCAGAGATTGCAAGAGGCTTTTTCCTTTTTCAACTCCCAGTCCAGTTTTTGACTTTGAATGAGCTCCTTGAAATGAAGCAAATTGTTTTGGTATACCTGCTAGCTTTATCGAAACCAGAAGTAATTAAGGCAAAAAGTCTTTCTTTGCAAGAGGAATTGAAAATGCTTACAGTTTAGGGGAAAATGTTAGCATCAGCATTTTCTCTGTGGGAACGGCTGAAAATAATAGAGCTGCTAAATGCAGAATGTAGTTTCCTGGTGGTTAAATCTTGACTTGACCTCCAGTCAGGTGGAGCAAATGTCCTGAGCTCTTCAAAATTATAAAAGTGCCACTTTTTTCAGCTATATTGAGAACTCACTGAGACAACTTACAGCTTCGACTATTTCAGTGGTTAATTATGTCTTTTTTATAATAGATTATATACTAAGATTTGGTCTCAGTCTTCTTTCATAATTTTAAGCAACTGGAATATGTTTAATTTTTAAAAATATTAATTTTATTATTTAAATCAATCTAAAAATCTCACTTATATTTCTGCCTCACAGTATGTACATATGTTGTTACTTTTGTCCATCTTCACATAAACTGGAGGGGAGGCTTGTAGGGCTGAGGCTGGAGCTGGCTTGGCTGCAACGTGCGCTCCTGCGCTTCAGCCCCTGCTCTTAGTACCCCTCGTGGCCTGTTGCAGCCGTGAGAACTATGTCAACACTCAGGCTGGGTGGTGCAAGAGTGACCCCTAATATTCACAAGGTGTTTGTACAGCAATAACAGTAACCTACATAGGGAGCAAAAGTAGGAGAAACCGAAGATCTATCACAGATACATTTTCTGTAGGTTTTTTAAAGTTAAATACAAGGCAAGAATTGATTCCAAGCCAGTTAAGGATAGAACAGAACAGAATATTTCAGTTGGAAGGGACCTAAAACAATCACCTAGTCCTGTCTGACCGATTCAGGGCTGACCAAAAGTCAAAGCATGTTGTTAAGGACATTGTCCAAAGGCCTCTTAAACGCTGACAGGCTTGGGGCATCGACCTCCTCTCTAGGAACCAGGAAGAATTAGTTTTATTCTGTCCTTTTCAGAAAAAGTATATATGAACGATTTTAACTTTCCTGTTACTCAGTATTTGGTCATCGATGTCTTGACTCAACAGGAAAGATTCAACTGGCATCAGTTACTTTTGTGGGGACAGAAGAAACTTGATACCTTGACACATTGTCTGAAACAGCAGGATTCATGCTTCTGTCAAAATGCAAATGTTACCACAGAACTGTGGGATCAGGTAGTCTGTAGCAATTACGTAGGTGTGTAAACTTATTGAGACAGAATAAATAATGAGCTGGCTTGAGAAGAACTCAGATTATGGCCATCTCAGCCTTTTGACATTACTTGTAAATCGTGGAGTCTCTTGGCTTGCACTCCCCACCGTTTCTTTGATTATAATGCTAATTTTCCATGGACCATTTTTTTCTAAATACTAGCATAACCAATACGTTAAAATGAAATTCTATCAGGCCTACAACTGCTATCCTGAAAATAGCTAGTATGTCATATGCATGTTTATATATACAAATATATGTATATTTTTAATATATCTACTTGTATAATCATAGAGTTCATTTTATATATGTGATTATATATAATTTTTATATATTATATATAATTTTTATATAGTTTATACACATAATTTATATTTACATCCATATGTAAGAAAAGTGATTTTCAAAACCATGCCTATGTGGAATTTTCCTCTACCATACTGAGACTCGCTGGTAGCTGGGGAGTGTTGTTCTAGGTGTTAATACAGTGCTAATCTCCAAGATACCCAGAGCATCCACAGCATAAGCACTAAACCTGACTAAATCAGGTCATCCCCTTCACACACCTTCTTCCAGGTAGGAGCATGTTGCTTCCTGCTCTCTCGTTCAGAGGTCTGGGGTCCTCTGTCATGGACAAAACAGAGATTTTCTGCAATTTTTAGTCTCTTAATCCTGCTGCTGCATAGTGGAGAGAAGTATTTTATATCCTTTCCTTTCTGTGAGAGAGGGAGTGCTGTCAGCTCCCCTTGAGGCTTAACCTGCTGGTTGTGGTATTAGAGCAGATCTCTGCAGATGTTTGTAGGCTGTTTCCCCACCCCCAACTTTGGCCAGCTGGGAGCCAGAAACCTTAAAACCACATCAATGTGGCACTACACACAAACTTGTAAGTTACAGCTTAGGCAGCAGCAAGCATGAGCAAAACAGGCAAGCAGGCAATCAACAGGTTACCTGTGGAGATGTGCTTTATGTCCTGAAGCTGTATGTTGCCATTGTGGAAAAGCTTTCTCATGCCTGCATTGTAACTTTGGGAGTAAGACAGAAGCATGCAGATACTGTGGTTATTAGAGGTTTGTTGGCTTATTTTTCATGACAAGCATTCAAAACGGCTTAAATGTCTTGTGGTGCTGGTGGCAGTTTTGTTGATTGCAAGTGTGATGGTTAAATGATGTGTGAGCTGCTGCCAGGCTAAGCTCCACCTAGCTGCTGGCTCTCACAAGTATCCTTCCCTTGCGTATAGGGCTAGAGAGATGCACAGCCTTTACCAAAGGTGCCACTGCAGTACTTTCTTAGATATCGCTGATGAGTGACCTGGCCGGGAAAAGAAAGTCAGCGTTTAGCACCAGAAGCAACCCAGTACTGTTTGGCAGGCATTACATCCCAGTATTGCCCATCATCTGCCGCACTTGAAGCTGGACAAGACACCCTGCTGTTGCACTCAGAGTGAAATTGCAGAAAGCAGTTAGCAGGAAAAAAAATATCTGGCGCTTCTTTAAAGAACTGTAGTGAACCTGTTGTACCTGCTGGAGTGTGCGGAGTTGTCCAAGGGCTTTGCCTAGGCTGCTTTTCTCTCAGAACCTGTGCAAGCTGGAAGCTTGATAGTGTTCTTCAGAATTTGGGGTCGACGTACAAAATGAATAGCAGCGGGGAAGGCGACGCCTATAAAGCTGTGCACAGTGGTTGAATGGCATAAATACGTTGTGGCATGCAGCAGGAATCTCTCACAGGCCTGGGGAGGTGCTGGGGTGTGTGACACAAGGCAGAGTATAACGTCAGAGAAGGAACAGGGAACTGGGAATCTAGCAAGGATTAGTACCTCTTGTCTCCCTTTGTGGGTTTTATCTAAAGTGGCAAAGCAGGGTGATTAGCTGCCCCCAAACAAACGGAAAGCTCGAGGGGAAGTTTGCAAGCTCTCAAGAGAAGGAGCAAGACTGGCAGAAGGTGTTTGACAGCAATTTCTGACTGAGTCACATTTCTGTCTGGAGGCATGAGGAATTTGCAAAACAGGATAATTGTTCCTATTTATTTCTTAAAATATACAGAGTATGACAGCGTTCTAGCTCATGCATTTTAGTGTAGAATGTCTTGCTGTGGGCTGATATTTTCCCCTGTTTTTATCGTTTTTTCGTTTAACTTAGTCTTGCTTATCTTCTTCTCTGCCTAAGAGCCAGGGAGGTCCATTCCTTCTGTGTCTTGCCATGCTGACATGCTTCTGGAACATGTCTCTCTCTTGCCCTGGGTCGATGGCTAGTGTTTCTGTGCACGGCTGTGTCAGGGAGATAGCGTTTTGGGTGGTTGAATTCTGTAGTGCTGCAAAGAAAGGCAAACACACTGCCCTGTATAGTCCCCAGGAAGTACAGTCAGGTCTAGGGAGGAGTGTGGGACCCCTGTTTGCTCTCCTGGGTTACTGCCACTCTTTAATGGGGAAGCTAGTACATTAAAACGTGTAAGTTAATCCTAGAATCATAGAATGGTTTGTGTTGGAAGGGACCTTAAAGCCCATCCAGTTCCAACCCCCTGCCATGGGCAGGGACACCTCCCACCAGCCCAGGCTGCTCAAGACCCCATCCAGCCTGGCCTTGAACACTTCCAGGGAGGGGGCATCCACAGCTTCCCTGGGCACCCTGTGCCAGTGCCTCACCACCCTCAGCGTGAAGTATTTCTTCCTAATGTCTAATGTAAGTCTTCCCCCTTCAAGTTTAAAGCCGTGCCCTCTTGTCCTATCACTATTTGTCCTTGTAAAGAGTCCCTCCCCAGCTTTCCTGTAGCCTCTTCAGGTACTGGAAGGCTGCTATGAGTTGTTCCCAGAGTCGAGTCTTTTCCAGGCTAAGCAACCCCAACTCTCAGCCTGTCAATGACACGCTATAATAGAAACTGTCTTAAATTTATTAAAAGCAAAGGCAGTGGTTTTCTTTATGAAATAAAAATGAGTTGCACATGTCCCACTGCTTCAAAATCTGGTTGCACTCCTTCACTGGAAAGCTCAACTGAGAGTCCTGCAGTGGCTTGCAAATGTGGTGAGGCTGTTTTATGGAAAAATTTCTCTCAACCCACTTCAGTGATATTCAGCAGAGACATCAAAATTGTCTGGGCTGGTTTTACCTAGTGAACTCACAACAGAACTTATCTGTTTTCCCTGTTATGAACAGAAAATCTTTATGAAAATATCATTGTTTTCTTCATTGCTTGCATTGAGGGAGCTTTCTGCTTCCTTGTGTTGGTGGCCTTGCAGCCAGCAGATTTCTAAGCAAGTCAGGAATCATTTTGGTTACTGATTCAGTTGTTTAACTAGAGGCCAAGTTAACTGTGTATGCTGAGAAGAAACTGAATTTGTGCACACTTGCTCTCTCTTTTTTTTTTTTTAAATACTGAGTATGATAAAAGGAAATGATGGAAATTAAATCTGGGAAATAGCCACTTTAATATTTTTTGTGTTTTCAGCTGTAATATTGTAGCAACAAGTTAGAAAAATATATTTTCATATCTAGCAGAGGCATAAGCACAGTGCTAGCCACAGCTGGCGAGGAGGCTTACTCATGTCAGTGACACTTCATTTAGGGCAAGTAAAAGGGAAAATTGTCCCTCAAGTGCAGTGATATATAGTATCAATAGCTCTGTTATTCCCTTCTAGTTCCATCGAGTTGTTTGAATAGGATGGTGTTTGCTTTGCTTACATATTCAATGATCTTCTGACTGCAAAACACAAGTTAAACAACTGGTTATCTTGATTTATGGTTGGTTTTTGTTTTTTTTTTTTTTTTTTAGAGCAACCCACATCTTGATATGAAGCTGCCCTGCATTTTAAAAGCAGAGAGGAGTGCTAGGACTGATGTCCTAATAGGGCATGAACCTCTATGGATGGCCTTCAAAGGGCAGTGGGTGAATGTATTTCTGTGGCAGGAGGTGCCCTGAGTACACAAAAACCTCTCTACAGTGAAGCTGTGCGGTAGCATGGCATTTGTGGGATGAAGGGATGGCTTCCTGCGGTCACTGCCCAATGGGGCTTGCTGGTGCATGGAAACTGTTTATGTATGCATTTTATTTTGTAACCTACTCTCTCCTGAGGTTTAATTGGTAAATTTAGTCTTTTATTAATAAAATTAGGAGATTTATAGAGTGGAGGATGCATGAACAGGAATTAGTGTTCCTGTTGAGGATGTGTGCTCCTCATGTGGTTGTCATTGTTTTGAGTGACCATCACACCATACTTGGATTAAGGCCTACACTTCTGCTGTGGCAGAAGAAAATGAAGTAACTTCTTCAGGATCTCTCATTCTGTGTGCCTGTTAAATGATGATAAATGTCACAGCTGTATGCACAGCTTTTTTTGGTTGTTTGTTTTGGGTTTTTTTAACCTTGAAGTATTTGTATCTCATTAGGATGACGAGTTGAGCAAAAGGCTTTCTATTTGCTGGAAATAGGCTAATGTCATAAAAAATCTCTAAAGATAATGAGCCAGACCTATTAGCACTAGTGGAAGTTTCTATGATATAATAGACTTCATATCAGCACCAAAATAATAACTATGATATCGGTCAGGCAGGTAGTGGTGATAATTTTTTTACTCTTGACCTTTTCTAGAAACTGGCTGTGGTGCCAAGATTGACAAGATTTCAAGGAATAACTTTTCATCTGATTTCATGATGGTAACTCAGTAACATTTATACTTTTTGAGTTCATATTGCTAGTTCTCACAACTCAGAAACAAATTTCCATCTTTGAAATCTAAGTTTGGTTTAAGGTCCCTTTCCATACACTTCCATTTTAAAAATTCATGACAAGCAGGATTTTTTATGAACTCTGAATCAGCCTTGCATTTCAGTGAGGGATGTACAGGGAAATTAGACCTATATTGTGTGAAAAACGAAGTTAATCTTCTTGTCATGCTTAGATTTAAAAGGCTAGGTCTGTAGTAGACAGTTTGTAATGCTGTGTGGGATGTGACTGAATAGTTGTCTATTTTTACAGCATATCTGGAGAATACTTAGTACAGACTGTTCAAATGGATACCCAAGCTTTTGTTATACCTTATTTCCTTTCATTTGCTTATTAGCTCTACTAACTCACTGCTGTTTATCTAAGCTATGTTTTCTAGTCTACTTAGACAGCTGTGGTTGTTCATTTTTCTTCTAAAACTGTACTTTTAAAATAGATCACGCCTGAGTGGAGACTGCTTTTAGTGGTTCCATAGCAGAGTGCTAAGAAGCCTTGGTTTGCTTTTTTTAAGTCTCAGCCCGCGGTCAATGTTCAATGTCTGTTGGTTTTGTATGGTTTCTGCATCATGTGGGTCCGGCTCCCAAATTCCTCACCCCAGAAAGAGTTGTGGTACAGTGCAGAAAGTTGGAAGGCCGTCAATTACCTACTCCCTTCCTGAATATTTTCCTCTATCAGGGGTATTTGCTATGTGTATATCATTGCATTTTTAAAAGCTGGATAGTCACTGCACTTTTGCCCTTTAGCTAGAAAAGTACTGCATATTCTGCAAGGAAAAATCATGTCTTAGAGGTGACTGAGGTAATTACTTCTAAGCATCGAACATTAGTCACAAGATGATCAATATTTGTGGTCCAATGCCAAAAAAAAAAAAGAGATTAACCCTGTAACTCGGGAACAAAGAGTGGGAGGGAAGAGGCAAAAAGATGGTTATAGAACATGTTCTAAACTGTCACAGTGAGACAAGGCTCAACTCGATTTTTTCACTCAGTATGAGTGGACGCATGTTCAAGTATAGATGATTTCTTACCCTTGGTTGGAAAATATCAGTGTGCACCAGCCCACAACACTTGTCTGTGAAGCAGTTTTTAGCTGATATCATCACTGAGCTTGAGCAACACCCTGTACGCCAGATCTGGCTCCCTCTTCCCAAAGATAAAGCTGGCGCTCAAAGGAACACGTTTTTTGTTGGTAGAAGATATGAAAGCAAAAATGATGGAGATCCTCAACAGCCTTTCAGAAAACGATCTGCAGAATTGCTTTTAATGTTGGCAACATCATATGCAGCTGTGTGTCAACTCAGAAGGGAACTATTATGATGGTGATCGTAGCTGATTTTCTTAGTTTGTTAAATAGATAGTGTTACAGGCACGTTCTCATTTTTTTGTGTCAGCCATGGCAGATTTGTCTGATATGTCCAGGAAAATAATCTGCTGTCCCTGTGGATCTGTAGTACTTCTGAGGAATGCTAGGATAACCAGACTTGGACTTGTACTTTTATTTATCTGCCAAACATGCATAGGCAGTGGCATTAAAAACTTTCCTTGACATCTCTGCCTTGAATGTTGGGTAGCTGGTTAGGAGTATTGAGTTTTCTGATCTCATAAGGAGAAATGAGGGAAAAGACACTTACGCTACTGTTTTTCACAGCTGCTTTTAAAAGAAAAGTAGCCTGAGTCGGGTCATCTGAGAAATCTGGAGGGTAGAAAGCATACTAAGAGAAGAGGCGTTTTCTCTTTGGCTCCTGGTTGCAGCTGTTTATACCTGTCCTCCTCATATACTTGAAGCAGCTCATGGAACAGGTAATTATCGCTCAGAATAAAAAAATAGTTTTTAATTTTCTCTGTGTACTTTGATGATCAGAGTTTATAGTATTCTGAAAACTGGTGAGGAAAGAAGTTCTTGATGAGACATGGCCCACAAAGTTCCTTTTGTATTGCTTCTGACTTGCAAAATTATTACCCTTTCTTCATGGACAGGGCTTGCCAAGTTTACGCAGACATCGAGGAGGCTTACAAAGCTCAATCTGAAAAATAGTGTTTTAAAATATGGTGATGAAAGGTAGAATTCAGTATTGTGAGGGTTTCACTCAATTGCTTGACTAGCTAAGTATGTTATAAGGTGGGTAAAATAGCAGAATTCAAGGTGGGGGCAACATTTTCAGAGCAAAAGGTGCCTTCAATTATTTTCATAAGTGGAGATAAATATGGTATGGTAGGGCAGAAGCAGCTGAAAAATGGCAACACATGCTCATAAAAACTGAGGGCAAAAGGCTAGAGGAGAAAGTACTGGCTGCTGCAGTGTTTGTTGTCTAACACATTAATTCTCACTGGGTTGGAATATTAGAATCAGTGGACCGATTTCTAATTTCATGCTCATATTGATGCAAACCTCATGAACTTCAGAGGATTTGTACGCACATGACAGCAATAAATTAATTAAAACCCGGAGTTTGAACTGGAAATACTATATTACAGAATGATTAATGGCTTAATTTTTAATTTTGAGTTCGTAAATAACTAAGTTTCATGGAACAGCTGTCATGTGCATAGTGCATATTCTGCATCTGAGGTTTTTTAACCTCGTTCCTTAATGAAATGAGGCTGATGCAATCATGCTGTCACTGTCATTCTCCCTTCTGATGGCTTTTGAACTTGGTGGCACATTTCAGTAATCTTTAGCAGAGAGGTAGAAGTCTCAAAGCAGTTTATTCATTAGGACTTCTGTGAATACAGAAAGCTGGATAAAGGAAGAAAGGTTTTATTCTTCCATCTACTGAGAGGCATATATTATATTTTGGATACTAGAGAATCCATGTGAACACGGAGACTCAAGATACAACTTTGTACCCAGGAAAGCTGTAGTATATCTGCCTCCTTGCCCTTTATTTGACAAATATATGAATAAGGGAGGGAGCCCTAAAGGGTGCAAAGCATTTAAGAACTGTTTCATCAGAGAGGATAAAGATCAATACTACGGGGTCTCTGATCACAAAGTCAAACAACCCTGTGAGGTAATGCATCAAAAGGCAATGACATTGTGCTATTTGGTTTGAGCTGGGAGCAGGCACTTGGTGAAGATAGGAAAGCAGGTAGAGTTCTAAGGTTGTCAGTTGTTGTTAGTGCGACTGCACGGAAGGAAATAGAAGGTTTGTGGTAAAAGTTCATGTTGCAAAGTTACAAGGTGCTTTAGGAAAAAAAAAGTGGGGGGAAGAAAAAAGATTTTTCCAGCAGGCCTTTGAATGTGCATGTGATATGGGTATATTTTTAAAAAAAAGAAAAAATTAATAGTGCTGAGACTTGCTGTCTTAAGCTAGGGCAAATGTTTACTTCCTAGACGCTTTGCTTAGCTGATCCTAATGTGTCTGTCAGATGTAGAAGTGTTGCTTCTCCTTGTTCCAGAAAACACTGATTTCCCTATTTTCTCCCCTGCCTGACTCTGAGATTCTACAACAGCCGCTGACCACCTTTTGCCTGTTTGCCTGTCCTTGAATTGCCTGGCTGTCCTACATGGGTAGGAATGCCAAAAAGTAAAGAATTTCTGGATTAAGATTACCTTCTAATTGCCTTAGAAGTCAAATACAATTAAGCGAGGGGTTGGCAGAAGGGACACTGATGGGTTCTGTATCTAGCATTGAAACTAGAAGGATCAGAAGAGATGATTAATCCATTTTTGAGTTGATCCCTGTCCATTTTAAAAGGAAGTGCAAGTAAGCCAGCTGTGCTTTATGGAGCAGTTGGGCAAATACTGCCCTTGAAAGGTGCAAGAGAGGAACTGTGCAAAGCTATGCTTTTGGCTGCTGTTCTCTTTACCCTGTAGCAATGCTGTTAAGACTTGCAGTCCCCAGATGCACAGGGGTGCAGCGAGCCCAAGTGCAGGCACATGAAGCAGCTGTGCTGTGGGGCCTGCTAGAGCTGTGCAGGTCTGGAGTCCCACCAGAGCAAGGCAATGCCCAGCATGTGGAGCACAGCACTGGTGCATGAGTGATAAGTCCTTTTTTCCATGCGTACTGAAGCTGGAGAAGCAACACACTGCAATGTCTCCAGTCTTCTGTCTGGTGAAAAGGGATGTGTCCTTCTGGGTCTCTTAATATGGCAACGTCCTTCATATAAGGGACAAATACTGGAGTGCTCTACACTGTGCTCAAAGCAAAGATGCTGTGGAAGTGGAGCCAAACCATTTTATTTGAGGATAATACTTGACATTTCTGTTCTTCCTCATGTTGTTTGTATGTGCTTTGGCCTCTTGTCCGGAAGGGGCCAAGCTGTGCTTTGAAAGCCAGTAAGGACTAGGCTAATGAGTATGATAGACATAGTCATTAGCAAACCTGCCTGCACATGGCTGTATGGAAGGCAGAAAGAAATTCAAGAGATAGTAGGGGAATTGTTCTTTTCTGGTTTGTTTGAACTTTTACTTTTGAGAGACATCAGATGAAGATAACGACTCTGATCTTGGAAGTGAAGAATCTGCTGTTTAATGTTTGGTTGTACTTTAATACAGTGACTTGAAGGACATGCCAGTGGGCATGGATGAGCCCATTGCTGTGTTAGCGAGTCAAGCACTGAATACCATGGTGTTGTGGTTTAGCCCCAGCTGGCAACAAAGCACCACATGGCCACTTGCTCACTCCTCCCTTGCCTCAGTGGGGTGGGGAGGAGAATTGAAAAGAAAGAGTAAAACTTGTGGGTTTGGATAAAGACAGTTTAAGTAGTACAGCAAAGGAAGAGAAAAATAACAATAATGACAATAACAATAAAGGAATACACAAAGTGAACAATACGCAGCGGAATCACCACCTGGAAAACTGATGCCTGCCTCACTTCTGAGGAGTGATTCCTCCCCACAGTCCTTAGTTAAATACATGATGTCACATGGTATGGAATAACCATTTTGGCTATTTTGGATCACCTGTCCTGGATGTGTCCCCTCCCAGCATTTTGTGTGCTTCTTACCTTCAGAAGAAGAAAATGTAACTGTATCCCAGCTGAAACTAGGACATGATCCACCCTTTATAACACTTACCTCAGACCCTTACACTTTCCAATTAACCACCACCACTTTTCCTATCTTTGATTTTATATACATAATTCCCTTAGTCTGTGGGCCATCCCTCTACAATGTCTGTTGTGTTCATTTAGGCCATGACTTTGGGCTTCATCCTTCATAAGTCTTTCAGAACAGAAGAGAGGTGGTGTGTAGTGTTGCATTGTCACGTACTGCATCTGGAGCTCGCAGCTGGTGTGGCTCATATCCGCAATTTGTGGGTTGAAGATGCTGATCTCAAGGAGGTTGCTGGACACCAGTTTTGGTTCCATCACCAGAATGGTGATGGCAGGGCCAGCTTAATTGGTAGATTCACTAGTGTTAACTAACCAGGTGAATTTTCTAAATGTAGAGCCCAGTGTTTGAAGATCCAACCATCTATTGCTCTTGGTGTACTTTTTAGCCGTCCATTGTATTCATTGGGTTTTCCTGGAGGCTGATGCGTGATAGGGAATATGATACACCCACTCAGCACCATGATCCTTGGCCCAAGTATCTATGAGGCGGTTTCAGGAATTAGTCCTGTTGTCTGGCTCAGTTCTTCCTGGGGTGCTATGTCACCATAGTACTTGCTTTTCAAGGCCCAGGCTAGTCTTCCAGGTGTTAGCATGGGACACAGGTTATGTTTCCAACCATCCAGTAGTTGCTTTCAGCATTGTGAGCACATGATGCTTGCCTTGGTGGGTTTGTGGGAGTGTGATATGATCAATCCACCTGGCTGGAGGCAGGGCCCCTCTAATCCCAATCAGAGTATTCATTATTCTCGTTTTGCAAAAATGAATCGAAAGTCTCCTCAAGGGGATCCGAAGTAAGATCAGCCCTTCTGCTGTGTCTGGGGAATGGCCTGTGGGAAACTGGAGCAGAAATTTTAATGGAAAACCCCTCGTTTGTGATTGTTTTTCCTTGCAACTCACGTACTCATGCCTCTAGGGTCAAGATAAGTTTTCCATCCCACTTACATCCTCTCTCTGGTCACATGGGTAAAACTTCAGAATGGCTTGTGGTGTTTGCCCTCCGTATCCCTTCTCTTGAGCAGAAGAACACTTGTTCCTAAAAGCTGAGTCTGTACATGCGGGGAACTGGGCATATGTACTTTGAGTTGCTGGACCTCCAGGGACAGTTTTTCCACTGCGGAGGTGCAGGCCTATAGTGAGGAAGAGAGACTGATCTTGCAGCTCACTTAGAGACAGGGATCAAGCGATTATCTCTGCTTCTGCCTCTTCCTCCTGTTCTCATTATGACCCTGGTTCACCTTCATTCCTCACTAAGTGAACTGATTTTTTTTGCATGTTGCTTCTTCTGTATAGGAGCAACTGGTATCGGTATGGGTTGGTTCTCTGGTTCAGCTGCAGTGCCTGTTGCTGGGGTTGGAGTAGCTGCAGTGCTCGTCACAAGGGTTGGGCTAGCTGCAGTGCCTGCTGGTCTTTTTTCCCCTCTTCCCCTCTTCCCCCCCCAGGGGCGTTGCCTAGTATCAAGCACTGTTTGACTGGCCAGGACCCAGCACTGTGCAGTAAGTTGTGCCTCTTTGGAATAGCCATAGCATTTTCCTTTCAAATAATCTGTCACTTCATTAGGTTCCTGTAGTTGTTCAGGAGTGAAGTTCATCACCATTGGAGGTGAGATGTTCTCTAGATGCCTGCCTATATTGTCCCACGGGCCATGCCACCCATGGCTGTCCAGCCTCTGGGCTGATCTCTGGCTGATATTCTTAAAAATAATTCTTTTTGTAACCCTAACAAGAACTGAAACACATTCAGGAGACACAGCAATAAGAGCACGCTGGCTTGAACATCCCAAGGATATTCAGATGTTTCAAGAGCTGTTGTAGCTATCCTGAGGAAGAAAGGAGAGGTGAAAGAGTAGGGGAAAGTATTCCCCCCATCTTCCCTGTAGATTTGGTGAGACTATTAATAAATTCCAAGTGAATTTATTAATGCTAGGAAAGAAATCTACTAGCAAGAAAATTAACTCTGTCCAAGCCCAAACCAGCACACACGGCTGCCTCCTGTACATGTGAATGCTGGTGTGGTGTTTTGGCTATGTGAGACAACTGTACCCTGCAACACTTTGGGGAGGGGAGAGGAAGGAGAGCTCCATTTGTTTCCCTTTAAACACAAGTCTGCTTCCCAACAGCTGTTCTTAAAATAATTTATTAACGGAAGAAATATCTCTTCCATTCTTACACGAGAACATTAGGAGAATTTAGATTATTCATCATATGCTTCAGCTTATTCAACTTGCTTCACTTTGCTTTCTGTGGTGGGCACAATAGTGGCTCTATTGAAACAGATTTTCTTCCTCTGCAGTGTGGTTCTGAAGTGGGAAGATTACTAATAATGCAAATAGTTTTTAATCATGTGAAATCTAGACATTCTGTGCCTTAAAAGGCAGTTCCTGATTTGTAGACAAAATAGCAGAAAACAAGCTTTCACAAGTAAAATTGCGTTGAATTTTATAAATAGCACTAGACTTTATGTAGGTGGCAAACAAAAATGGTTTGATTCCTCACAACTGGCAGATACTTTTCAAGTGTCGGGAACTTGTGCACCACCTTTGGGTGCCTGGCTTGTCAGAAGTATTTGTTACCATCTACTGGTTGTTCTGGTCATTTGCAGCACTGGCAAAGACAGAGCATATTTGTCTATGGTAGCAAATTAGGGTCATGCTTTTGGTTTTTGAGTGAGATGTTGAGGCTGTGGTTTGACATCCTGGTTGGCCTAATGCCAAATGGAGGGTTTGGAATAAACTCGGTCTGGTGGCTTGTTGAATACATTTTGTTGGGTTAACTTTGTACTGGTAGGATTTGTATTGGATCAGACTTGTCTGTCTTCAGCAGGTATGGCTTTCTGCTGGTTCATACATCACCCATCTTTCTGCACCTGGTGTAAATATGACATGTGCTCCAGGTTAAGTGCTCTGGCAAAATTCAGTGGAATTGAGATTCTGTGCCAAAGCCCTTTCCTAATCAAGTTTGTGCTGCTACATAGCCTAAGGTTTTTCCATTATTTTATATTTTCACGCACACTAACTGGTATATTTGATCATGAAACTGTGTCTTGACAAAGTGAGAAGTTACTAGACTTGCTCCAGCATGTTTTTTGGACGTGGAAATACCTAATTTCCATTTCTATGCCTTAGTGTTTGCCGCACTGTTGCTCTGTGTGATCAACTCTACTCTTTCCATCCTGAAATTCACCACAGGATGAAGAGCCTGCTCCCCAGATAGAATTTTGGTCTTCTAATCAAAGCAAACGTCTCTGTAGCCCTTGGGAGCCCTCTCTCCATGCTTGTTCAGAAAAGTGTTTATAGAGCAGTGGCTTTGAAGGCAGGCGAGGAAGGCATTGGTTCCTTTACACAGCTCCAGAGGCTCACCTTGGTTTTTATTTGATGTGAGGGGCTGAGGCCCCTGAAGGTACAGCAGTCACAGTGTAGCTTTCTTACTGACTGAGGCTCGACTGCTTCACTGTGAGCACAGGGCTCTGTTCCTCCCAGCATTAAGTCCAATTATTTGGTCTTTGCTTAGAGAGAGCTGTGAGATTCATCTTTAGCCAATAATAATCTAAAGTGGGCTGTAAATTGCAAATAATGATTCTTTCTTATTTTTGGAAGTGATTTGTACCATCAACAGTTTGTTCTGTGAAGACCTGACTGAGGCAGGCTTGGAGAGCAGAGTGTTTATTGGATTGGCTTCCTGTTGCTGAATTTGCATGGACTGTTTCAGGGTTCACACTTTGCCTTTCCTCAGGGCTTGTAAATCCAGTCTCCATCTGATTCTTTTCTTTCTCTTTCAGGACAGTTATTCTGAGTGACGGCCCTTGCAAGCGTTTCTGAGTGGTTATCATGGGCTTCATTGCCTTTCTGAAGACCCAGTTCATAGTTCACCTCCTCATTGGGTTCGTCTTTGTTGTGAGTGGACTGATCATTAACTTCATTCAACTATGCACACTAGTCCTCTGGCCCATAAACAAGCAGTTTTATCGCCGAGTAAACTGTCGCCTTGCCTATTCGCTTTGGAGCCGTGAGTATGCTTGAAGGGGATGTGAAGGCTGGGGAGGAGAGTGGGTTTCTGTTATTTAAGTAAATGGTATTTTATATATATATACATGTGTATGTATACACACACAGAGACGTGTAAGAGAGAAGTGATACGTTGGACGTAGACTCAGAGCAGTTCAAAGCAGCCATCTTTTCTGAGATATTGGAACAACATACAAAAGTCAAGTGACTGCTATACATTGTCACTATGTTATTTAGAAAAAGTGGGAAGTAAAACTCCTTCCACTCCCAACCCTACCTCGACTGGTAGGAAACTGCCAATTCTGTCTCAATACCATCTTCATCCTGCATCAGAGCTCATGCTAAGTGATGGGGAAGAGCAAATTAACAGAGACTGCTTTAGGTATTGAGTGTACATGTGATATTGACCACGTAAGAACCCGAGTCTACTGTGTGGTCAGCAAAGAAGAGGTGTATGCCTTAAAGTACCTTGTGTAGATACTTCTATAGCTAAACTGTGTGACAGCTCAGAGTTGTCTTACACCCTACAGTGTTAATCTGTGGTGCCTTCTGAACAATTTGTCACTGTTGCTCTTCTGCACATGGGATGGCTCTACAGTAAGTGCAGCTGCTTCGCTCCACTCTTTCAGACTTTTGCAAAACTTACTCCCTGTGGATGGCTTTTTGTTCCTCCTCATACAGCTTAACAGGGGATTAGATTTCCGAAATGAATGTTTAGAAGGCTCCTTAGTCCAAATGTCACCTCCTGTTTCAGCAGTGAATCATCTAATTTGTTTCCATTCTCCATCCTCTCCTAGTATGCATGGCCACTTACCTTAGTGCTCAGCTCAGCATCCAACTCCCACTTTGGGTAAATGAGTCACCAAAATGAGTACTTAAATTACAGTTGAGCAGTCCACTGACAGGCACCCGCATTTCTTAAATCATTGATTGAAAGTATGACCAACAAAAGCTCTCCAAAGTATCTCGTTGGGTTTCTTTTTAAGCTTGTTGTCCTTGACCGTCCTATGCTTTTTGTACTACCTATTGAGAATATTGTCTAAGAAGCACAGGAGAAGGGCATTTAAATAGAATGTGACAGGCAAACTGTTAGGAGAAAAGGTATTGTAATGGAAGGATTTATAGGTAGGAAATTCAAAATTGGCTTGGTTGGAGGGAAGTGGGGATATATGGGATATTTTTTTTGTTTCCTTGTAAGAATTTCTTGGTGTTCTTTTAATAATCTAGAACTGTTGTTGCACCAGTAGTCTGGCTTTTTTGAGGATATGAGCTGCTTGTGCCTGTAAGTCTTGTAGGTTCAGACCCCTGATTTCTACAAGTTAACATTGTGCATGGAAAAGATCACATTTTAAATGCTGTTATCTTATATCTTGTATATCCTGGAAATAACCTACACTATTGTTCAAAAGGTTTTGGAGAAGCTGAGTAGATAATTATATTGTACCTAGGATAACCCCTTGTGTATAGCCTATTTTAAATTAAATAATTGAGAAATTAAACTGTGAAAATTAATGTAAATGTTACATGGGGTTGTAGAGTGCTGATGTCCTGTAATGGACCAGCTGACAGAATATGCACTTCACTTGTGATTTATAGAGAATTAAGTAAGCTTTGTAAAAGTAGTGGTTCGAGTGTTGCCGTTCATAATGAAATGTATTTCGTTAAGTGGAAGCCTTTTGGCAATGAACCTGTAAGTTGGTGTTCTGTTCTGGATGCTATGTTTTACTCGCTTACTCCAAGCTGTTTAGTTTTAGGCTGAGGGTGTTCATGGCAGAGCTGTCTATTAACAGAAGCTGCTCTGCCCGTCTGGCAGAGGATCGGAGTGCAGGGGTAGAATCACAGCTGATTATGTATCTGACTCTGTACTCTAGCCCACTGAAAATCAGGCTATGTTCTTACTGTATCTGTTCACAAATATGTAAAGCACAGCTTCACAAGGGGAAGGAGATAGGCTCTATCCAGTATTCATGGAAGACATTTAGGGAAAAAATATCTGTGAGGCTCTGGCCTCAAAGTAAACTCTTTGCAGCATGAATAATTCATGACAGATAGTCTGTACTTCAAGCTCTCCTACATCAGCTCCTTTCTGACTACTCATGTCTTTGGAGAGCGCTTGGTATAGTCCAGTTGCATTAATAAGCTCTAAAATGTTAGTACTTTAAACTGAGAAGTGCACTGTGGTTGTTGTTTGCTTTGTTTCTGTTGCAAGGCCAAACCCCCTCCTGTTTGGTGTGTAGGAACCTCAGCTGCAGGAGAGTGTTTGTGGTAGTGACGTGTTGCTTGTCCTCTGCAGGAAGTCTTATTGTCCCTTTGTTCAGGAGGATGGAGTTGCTGTGGCGTCGACAGGATTGGTGCCATGGAAAATAGCTGTAACCCACATGACAAAAAAAAAAAAAAAAAAAAAAAGAAAATTAGTCTGCTCCTGGTTATAATTACATCATTTATCAATATACTTTTAAAGGACAATCTGTTTCCTTGTATTAATTCTCCACCTCATCAACCCTCCTTTCTCAATATGAACTCTGGCAGGCAAAGCTTCCTCCACTATTTTAGAGTGAATGGTGCAAGAAATGCTCTGCAGAAAATCATCCACACCTGCCTCTGCAGATTTTTTTCTGACTTTGAAGAAGAAACACACACATTTTATTTATTTTTTGTAAGAAAATGCAGCAACTGTAGCAGGTACTGGAGATGTTCATCCTTAGTATGTAGACTGCAATGGAAAGGCAAGATTGCTCAGAGTACTACACTGTTGTTTGGTACCACTACTCCATTCTCCTGGCCCCGTGCTTGGTAGAGCATAGCTCTCAGCTGAGGACATTTTTACTGTCCTCTTTTCCCTTTTACTGTGCCAAGATAACCAGAGCAAGAAAGGTAAGTGATCGCATCATTTGCAAAGGAGACAAAGCTGGAAAACAATGATGGAAACCTCTGGTTGGTGTAAACTATTATTTTGTCTTTCCTCTGCTGTATTTCCAGTTGTCCAGGGTTACGCACTCTTGATCAGCAAGTTGCAAAACTTTGTCATGCCTCCAAATAAGTGAGTTTTAAAAATGATGTAGGGGAATAACCTAGTGGATAAGTGGTCACACAGGAAATAGCAGTGAAAAAATGGTGCTATGTTGTCTTCAGTAGACCAGGACTGGTTTTCCATATTATTCTAAATATTGCATTTGCCTTCTCTCTGACGTGGTGCAAAATTGAGCCCACTCTTATTTAGCAGTATGGATCAATCCCACTGATCAGAAGCCCTTGTGCAGGAAGGTGCAGCTTCATTTTGCAAAACCACAGCCTCTCAACAGAAAGCTGAAATACCAAGTGGTGGAGTCTGATGTAGAGAACCGAGGGGGAATCTGCCGGTTTTGACCCTGCAAGTTTGTCATAGTAAAAGCTGATCTTTTTACCTGTCATATTTGTGCAATTAAATTTTAATTTCATCCATATCTCACTGAAATTAGAAAATATCAATGATTACAATTTGCATGGAAACGTTCCTACAGGGAGAATGGACTGTTACCGTACTTTGTATCATTGCCCCATAGCAATGCCTTCCGTCTGCCTGGTTGTACTGAAATGAGAGAAACAGGCTAACCACAGAACTACATTCAGTGAGTGATGAATTTAAGTGGAAGGTGGGTTTTAAGATGAAAAAAAGAGGAGGTGGAAAATAAGAAGAGTGGGTAATTAAAGATGTTCAAGGTGGAGTAAGAGAAGTGCTGGGATGTTGAAAAGCTGGAGAAGACCAAGGAGAAAGGGCTCATTTTTTATTTTGCTGTAAAAGAAAGACACAATTTACCATTCCTGGATATTTTGATAAATTAGCTTGATTCTCTGGTGCTTCTGACACTGTGTTGATGACCACAAAATTATTAGAGTCCTGTGTTCTAATATTAAAATCTATTGTAGATGATCTATAGCACTGTATCCCTTTAAAACCCTTTATTGGTCTGTTTACCTCCATAAAGCTTGTTTCATGTCAAGTAAAAGCATTAGGCTGCATCTATGCATAATTTGTGTTCCACCTGGGAGAAACTGTACTCAGTTAGTGGAGCAATCAATGGCTCGACTGTTTGCAGGCACAAAGTTTTGGGATTTTTTTCCAGAGATCATGAAATTTCACATTCATACCCAAACTCATCAATGTTAAACTTGTTAAATTATCCATAATGCATAAATCCAGTGTCCTAAATCCTGCTTAAGGATGGTGATGTTCTTTTGTCTATGCTGATCTAAGCTCTCATTTCGTCTCTCCGGGGATGGATTGAAAAGGTGACAGTGGTATTGAGAGTCAGAAGTTAGTAGGCACTGAATGGGGCTGAAGATGAAATGCTAAATGCTTTCTAGAAGTGGCACCCTTAACTCCTCTCTCCATCATGTTTGTCAGAGCTGGTAATGCTGCTGGAGTGGTGGTCAGGCACAGAGTGCACCTTGTTCTCCGATGAGGCCACGGTGAACACCTTTGGGAAGGAGCACGTCATCATCATCTTGAATCACAACTTTGAAATAGACTTCTTGTGTGGCTGGACTATGACAGAGCGCTTTGGAGTGCTAGGGGTATGTGAGGCCATGAGCTTTCCCTTCATCTGGAAGACTATAGGTTCAGTTAAAACTCATGCACATACAGTTTCTTTGCATTTGAGTGTTCAGATACAACTCCCACCAATTGTTCATCATCTTGACTTTAATGTCTTTGATCTCATTGTACAAATTGGCGAATGACATTTTTGTATTGTTATTTTTGTTTTTCTCCAAGAGTTCCAAAGTTCTTGCTAAGAGAGAGCTACTATATGTGCCTCTAATTGGCTGGACGTGGTACTTCCTTGAGATTGTTTTCTGCAAAAGGAAATGGGAAGAAGACAGAGATACGGTTATTGAAGGATTGAAACGTTTGGCTGATTATCCTGAATACATGTGGGTAAGTGTTGAGTTCCTCCTCTAGTATCGACTGCTAGAAGTGAAAAGGTGACTGAGCTACTCATGTGGTACTGTAGACTTATATATCAGGAGAAGCTCTGCTCGCTACTTTCTTCAAGCATTGTCAAGGAAAACCTGTCCTCTGTTTCAGGACGTCTTTTGGGATATGCTGGTAAGGTTTTGCTCTGTTTGCCTGTTGGTAAGGGAAGTCACTTGGAAAACAGTTCAAAAGCTTGCATGGGTGATTAGAAACGTGATGATAATTTATAAATAAGGCTTGTGTAGTACTTGTTAATTTTGTCTGAACTTATTTTTACCTTTAAAAAAGAATACCAGCACATATTTGACTACTGCATCTGTGCAACCTTAAGCTGCATTTTCTGAGGTAGGCTGAAAAGACACAAACAAACAAGTTGTTTTGGAGATGTGAGTGAATTTGTATGGGGGATGTTGCATAGACCGTGGTCTTTGATAGACAGTTCTTGTTAGTGTGTTCATTGATCTGTGAAATGACAGGTTTCCCAAAAAGTCTCTGTGAGAACACATGGCAACCTTACATCTGCTTTTGATGTTATGCCTTTTCCTTTTATTTTGACATTATTTGAAGCCAAGGGTGAAGCATCTATGTTTCATTATATGCGGTGTTGTTATATTTTGCTGCAGTACCACAGTGGTTTTATCAACCTATTAACCTTTTAGCTTTGAATTCAAATTTCTCATAAATTTATTGGTTTGCTTTTACACAGAGCATGTATTGTACAGTTATTTGGCTCATAAAACATTTTAAGAGTGTTTGTGCATTTTAAGTGATTTTTTCAGTATTATCCAGTACAGCTTGTTAATATGAATAGTGAAATAGTAACCCTTAACTAGTGCATTGTGAATGCATCATTTGTGATTTGCTATCATTACAAAGATATAAAAATTAAGAATCTGGAGAATGCATTTTAGATTTTTTAATTGCTTGAATATATGGATATGAACTACATTTAATATACACTTCTGATTAGTGTTGGGGAAAAAAAAGAAAAAATAAACCCTACCAATTAAAACATCTCAAGATTATACTTTAGTTGCAAATCTATACATTTTAATGATTCTATGATTGAGAACCAAGGACTGGTCTCTAGGCAAAACAACTTGAAAATATAAATGCAAAACGTAGTTAGCATTGATTATTTAAATCAAGACTTCCTGCTCTGTAATTTAAATCATGATTAAAATTGACTTGAGTAAATCAATTTCCTAATTTTTGTGCATTCTAAATGCCACAATTAAGGCTGTTTGCACAATCTTCCTTCATGAAGCCTTTCTTGCATGCTTACTGCAGCACAGCCTGTACCTTGCTTGCATACATGGTCTAGAAGTATCACTGTGCCGTTGAGTAGAAGAGGAGGAGAATTTGGTGTAGATCAGGGGTATCAAGCTCACAGCCCTTGGGCTGAATCCAGCCCTCCACCTTGTTTTGTCCCTCCCAGCACCTTGTTTCTAACCAGCAGCAGCGCTGAGCTCCTTGCCCCTATGCTCCTGCCGGCGCCGGTCGTGTGTGCAGCGCATTACACTGCAGGAGCAGGAGAACAGCAGGGACCGTGAGTTTGACACCCTGATGGTAGAGGAAAGGGCTTTCATTGCAGACTGGGATTGAGAATGCGGTGTTACACTCTGTACCTTGTCTTGTCCTCATCACTGGTGGTGATGGTTGGTCAGATTTTCATAATGTATGTGCCCTCAAGAGCCAAATGAGGATTGTGGGACCAGCTCCCATTCTCTCACTGCATTCTGGCAAGTCTAACTCTCATCTCTATGGCTTTGCAGTTTTAACATTCATTTAATTTACCTTCTGTGGTGCACAGTATGCGGATACACTACAGAGAAACTCAAGCGACCAGAGTACTGAAAAATAGCAGATGTAGAGTGATACATTCAACAATTCTTCCTTTTGAATTGCAGCTTTAACAGTGCTGCGTGACACTGCTGTTAGTAGTAGCACCCTGCCCTTCTCCCCCTCCATTGCTTGCCAGGGATACAGGGGTTTGTACTTTCAAATGCAGCGATGTTTTCTGCTGCTGATGCAATGAAATTGATACTCACCTTTCAAAAAGGCCAGAGATAAACAGAAATTCACCCTAGGGCCCTCAGAAAGGCTTTGGTTGTCTGCTTTTGGTTTTGCATAGCTTCTGGTCTCTCTCAACTGAAGCAAAAGCAATATAGAGATGGCAGAAGGACAGATCAATGTTTTGTGCTGCTTGAAGTCAGTATGGGAGGATTTAAGTGTTTAACAGTTACTTAGGTTACCACAATCAGATTGGTGCCTTACAAGATGAACAAGGTAAAGGTTTGAGGGAAAAGGCACCATTTTTTATGAACACAACTGATAAAAAAAACCAACAGAGAGTTAGAAAAGCTTTCAGACAAACAAGTCTGTTTTCAGATGAGTATTAATCACTAGATCCCTCATGAGGGACCTAGTGATTAATATGTGTTTTCCTAAAGTGACTGCGTACTGATATTTTGATTGATTTTATTTTTTTTTTTTTTTTTTTTCTGATTTGTAGGTTCGTCCATCACCAGGCAAAGCCTTCAGGGGTTTTTCTGGTTTTTTAAGTAGATGTTTCAGTTATAACCATTTAGACTTTTTGTCGCCTTAAATTTGGTATTTAAATATAATTGTTAATGAGTTGTCAGGTGATGCTTTTGCTTAATACTTAGTGATCAAATGAGACAGTTGAAGAGTATGGACGTGCATGGATATATGTTTGTTTTACACAGTTGTTCAGTATTCTGCTTAGTTTCTTTTGATCTCAAGATGTCCCTGGTTTTGCCTTTTGTCTCATTGTACTAGTTTCTCCTGTACTGTGAAGGAACTCGTTTTACAGAGACCAAGCATCGTATCAGTATGGAGGTAGCTGAATCCAAGGGGCTGCCTAAACTGAAATACCACCTGTTGCCCAGAACCAAAGGTTTCACCACTGCTGTCCAGTGTCTCAGGGGAACAGGTACTACTGGCAAGCTGCTACTTGTTCTTTGCACTAATTGGAAAATATTGTTTACTCTATTCTGTGTAACACAGGGTAGCATAGTCTGTTGTTTATTATGTCCATTACAGTTTGTGAGTTGGCAGTAATAAGCATTCAGCACGTCAGCCGTTAATTTGTGCCATGCCACATAAATCTCAGATAGGAGTCTTAAAAGATAATAAACCTTTCATGTATGTCATTGCTGCTTAGTTCATCGAGTTGTCCTGTGTTTCGACAACACACGGTACGTAGATGGGAGTGTCAGGTGACTGATACAGATAAATAGAACATGTAAACACAAAGTAGTGAAGTACTCGGCTACCTGACATCATTAATGCACAAGGGCACGTTGCTGTCTAATGCAAGGGTGCCAGCAATGTGGTTGCTACAATTGCTGATATAACAGTTGTATTTTCTTTTTTATAACAGTTTCAGCAGTGTATGATGTAACACTAAATTTCAGAGGAAACAAGAACCCGTCTTTATTAGGAATTCTTTATGGAAAGAAATATGAAGCAGATATGTGTGTAAGGTGAGTATATAATGATGGAGGTGAGCCCTAAGATGCATGCTTTGGCATGTTGAATTGTATTCAGATTTTACAGGGTAATGTTCTTTGATGTAGCCCCCTTTTCCTTGTCCTTCAAGCTTCTCTGCAGGCTACAAAGCCCTCCCCATTTTCCCCCTGCTTTAGTTTGCTTTCATGTGTGAGATCCCATGATATCACCCCGTAAGTCAGAGAGCACTGTACAGACTTTTTAAGCCTGAGTGTGTCCACTTTGTTACAGGGTTTCCCCAAGTTTTGTGAGTTTTGTGCACTAGTCCATGTTTTCCCTTTCACTGCTGAGAACAGAAAACCAGCTGTTCTGCTCCCTTCCCAGTCCTCTGCAAGCATACCATAGTATAAATAGCCTGTCCAACAAGAGTAGTCTCTGGTAGTAAATGATGTAAAGCTCCTTACTGTGCCAGTTTCTCTTGTCTCAAATGGTTTGCTTAGCAGATTAAAATTTAAATAATGCTGAAATTCAAGCATTGTATTAATGTGGTGGTACATTCCTCACATTCCTTGTCACTCTCTTGCCTGAAAGAGTAACTGCTAACACCTAACTCCATGCAGAACATACCCACATACATGCACACACACATATATGCGCTTTCTCTTTCTTGCCTTCTCCTTGTTGCCTTTTGCTTTAAAGGCTTCCTTGTGATCATAAAATCTGCCAACCATTTCCTGTTGAATTTCTTATCTTCCCTTTTATGTTTGGATGAAGATGGTGAAGGGACTGGAGCACAAGCCCTATGAAGAGCGACTGAGGGAGCTGGGGTTGTTTAGCCTGGAGAAGAGGAAGCTCGGGGGAGACGTTATTGCTCTCTACAGCTACCTAAAGGGAGGTTGTAGTCAGGCAGGGATTGGTCTCTTCTCTCAGGTGACCGGTGACAGAACAAGAGGACACGGTCTCAAGCTTCAGCAGGGGAGGTTTAGGCTCGATATTAGGAAAAAATTCTTCACTGAAAGGGTGATTGGTCATTGGAATGTGCTGCCTGGGGAGGTGGTGGAGTCACCGTCCCTGAAAGTGTTTAAAAGGAGATTGGATGAGGCACTTAGTGCCATGGTTTAGATGACGAGTAGGTGTTGGTGTTGGGTCATAGGTTGGACTCGATGATCTCAAAGGTCTTTTCCAGCCTTGTTACACTGTGATACTGTGACCTGACAAACGACTTGGTTCTTCTTTCCACAGTTCTTTTGACAGTTTGCTTCTGCTTCTCTGGGGACTTCACCCACATTTTGAAAAGCATTGTTAAGTTCTGATGATGAGGTTTATGTTTGGTTTTTAAAAGAAAAATATGATCAGCCTTGCTACTTCCCCCCACACCCTTTTGGCCTTGGATCTGTGCATTGCAGATGCATGGCAGTGGTTCTGTATGTTGTCCTTCTAATGAAGGCAGTTGTGTCTTGCAAAAGCCTCCAACAGTGAAAGACTTTGTAGGGAATCGTGCTGATTATCCATTAGGTTGAGGTATAGCTGTAACAGTTTTGTGGAAGAAATGCTATCCCAGGGGAGACAGAGTGCTGCAGCCCTAATGGGGAAAGGAAGGATACATGTTCTAGTTCTATTCTCAGATACTGCACCTTCCACAACATTTTAGTCTTTCAGTTGCAAAGGCGGCTGTGGAGCTGATGGGGAGAGAGATGGAGTCACTCATTTGCAGGAGGTTTCATTTTGACTGTTTCCACTTGCCAGACATATCTCTGATGAGGAAAGTGAGCAGACAGCTTACCAGCTCGCAAAACAGCCGGTCAGGTGGTTGCCGCCTGTAATTCAATACTAATGTAAGATGCATGTAGTGTGTCTAGCTAAATCTGGGGAACACACACATGGGTGTTTGTCTGTATAATTATACATTGAAGAGCAGCTGCATTCAGTTAAATATCCTGTGGCTTGCTAATGGAGATACTAGTTTGTTTTATTGGTGAGGTAGTGGGAAGAAAGAAGATAAATGTAGTTTTCTATAGTTGTTACAAGAGGTTTAGGTTCATAAAATATTATTGAGGATGATGTTGCCAGGTATAATTGTACACTATTAAAGAAACTAATTATTATGTTCAGAAAATTTGGATTTAAAATGTTTGTGGACTGAATTGACATTCTCAAGAGGATTTTCTACAGTTGAAGCTTTGTTTTGGAGAAAAAGCTATGCGAATAAGGGTACTATTTTTACAGCTTTTTTTCTGAAAACTGAATGTATCCTTAATGTACCGGCAGACTTAGCTTAGCTCAGAGAAAGGCAACACATAAGCTCTTGTTCTTGGTATATGCGTATGCAGTTACCTCCACAGAGGTAAGAAGCTTAGCTCTCTGCTGTGAAGGATCCAGGCTTTCTGCTGACTGGTTCCAGAGAAAATGATCAGCCGAATGACCAAATGTTATTGCTGTGAGTACCCTCTAGTGGTGATAAACATACAGTGACAACTTTACCAGAGCTTTCAGGAAATGCCTTTTACTGAGCTTTTATTGAGCTTTATTTCTATTAATTGAGCTAATGAAAGTGAATCTGTAAAATCTGGTGTTCAATTTGTTTATGGGATGCAAATGTTATTAGAAATGTATTAGAATATATTCTCTGTGCTGCTGCAGACTCAAAGGCTTTAGTTCATATCATGGAAATATATTCTCCAGTTGAAAGGCAGCAAATAAGTTGTGTCTGGAATCAAAGTGTCTAGAGCTCTCCCAGAGTTTACCGTTCTGTTCTTGCTGCCCTGCTGTAAGAGGGCCCTGATTCAGACCAAGTGTTGCCAAAATGCCATCAAGCTGAGAGTATGGTATGTGCCTGCCCTCTGCAAACCAAGCAACTTCTATCGGAATTGACCCAGGACTGGGATGTGTGCCACTGAGAAAGGAGACAATACATTTGTGAGTGTGGTGGTAGCAGATCTCAGAAAATAAAAGAATGCAGGAAAATGGTTGGCTCTTCACCACTAGAAGCAGGCTCTTAAAAGGTGCCTGTTCTCAGTGAGATCAGGTCTGTACCTAGAGGGAGTGCCGTAATTTTTGTATGCACCCAGAACTGGTTCAGTCTGTAGGGCCGCATCGGCAAGAAGAGAGCACTGCAGTTGCTGTAGATAACATTTTCCTTAGAGTTGGTACAAAGTGAATTTTTAATCACCTCTCCCATTCCTTCCGAAGTGGAGTTTTCACTAACAAAATGCAACAAACAATTATCCTGGGGTTTGCCACTTGCTTGTCGTTTTCCAGCTCAGGGTTCCTCAGTCTGATCTCACTGGGAATCAATTGGTGGCTGGTCTGGTGAAGGAAAAACAGTGTTTGAGTGGGAAATGCTTGTTTTACTAAAGTGCTCTGAAATCGATAGGAGCTTGTACAATTTTTTTTGTCTTAGGAATCTGAGTTTTGGGTGTTATTAAAGTCCCAGTTCTTCTCTGCATTTAAGACTTCTGCCATTAGTGACAGTATTACCTGTAGCCTATGCTCTTCATTGAGTAGAAGATCATAGAATCATAAGGTTGGAAGAGACCTCTGAGATCATCGAGCATAACCGAACCTGTCCACTTACTAAACCATATCTCCAAGAAATTCATCTATCCATCTTTTAAATGCCTCCAGGAATGGTGACTCCACCACCTCCCTGGGCAGCTGTTCCAATCCCTGACCACTCAGTGAAGAAATTCTTCCTAATGTCCAGTCTAAAGCTCCCCTGGCACAACTTGTGGCCATTGCCCTAGTAGAGATATAAAGTCAAATATCTGAATTTTCCCTTAATTTTTCTTTTCTTTTTTTTTAATCTCACTACTAAATTAGGAGATTTCCTCTGGAAGACATCCCTCAAGATGAAAAGGAAGCTGCAAATTGGCTTCATAAGCTTTACCAGGAAAAGGTAAACAACTTTGCTTTCTTTTCTGTCTTTTGGGACTTTGACAGGTGTAGTGTGTTAAGGCACTGAGTAGTGCACACTCTTGCACTGAATAGAGAGAAAAGGTGGAAATATGTATAATTTAGCAACCATTCCTCAAACTTCTCGAAGAAGCAGTACAGAAGAGCCCTTTGGCTACAAAGCACTGGCTAGTGAGTAGGTCTCAAATTGCCGGGAAGCACAATGGGATTCAGAGATATACCTGAATTGCAGAAGACTTATAGCAATCCACTGTCTTTTTATATTCTTTAACTCTTGGGTTTCTGTCATACATTTCTAAAAGCTCCATTTTCCCCGTGGGCGTTTTTAGCCACTGAAGAAGAGTGATAACTGTATGTCAAGGACAACCAGTCCCAGCTCTTAGCTGCAATTGTCCTTTGCTTTCATGTTTCTTCCACTGTCATTTTCCTTCTGCCTCCTGGCGATACCTCTGCAGTGGTGTGTGACAGACAGTCCCTGGGATTTGCTGCCAGGGACTGGTAGAGCATATGGCCAGCCTTCAAGCGGCTCAGAGTTTTTCCTCATGTCTTTTCTTTTTTGGCTTTAGATGGTTAATTTCTTGACCACAAATTTAACAGTTCTTTGGGAGGAGGAGAGAACTGTAATTGATGTTGCCCAGCCCAAATTGGTGGATTGTTGAACATGAGATATGTATCTTGAGTTTTGAGTTGCTTATCTTTGTGGGAAAACAGAGGAGCACAGAAACCGTAACTGTTTTAGGCTTCCTTCAGCTATGAGGACCTGTGCCACAGGATTTCCAAGCTTGCCTTTAGCCTGTAGGTAGGCAACAGATTGTTCTGAGCTTCATTTTATTCATTTTCACCTAACTTGTTTGAATACCTAAGCTCTAACTAAATTAAAGGGAGAGAAGGTGTCTTACAAAGAGCAATAGCTATCACAGTCTTCTCCCCTCACCAACCATTAGCAGGTGTATCAAACTAGCTTGTGGGTCAGTTATTGTAATACAGGAGTTTAAGAAGAAAAAGACTGGGGATCCTTGAATCCTGCCTCCTGCTACCAGGGACTTGCCATCATGTAATTCCCTTGTGAAACAGCTCTTGGATGCAGGAATTCCTTCTGGCATTGCCTGGCTGGAGGAGCAGACACTAAGGTGTATGTTATAGGGGTGGTCTTTCTCTGCTTGGCTCCTGTTTTGTTGAACAGTAAATGCAGAGCTAAGCAGATGCAACACAGAGTATTCACTCCGCTTGGCACTGTTCCTTGGGCAGAACGCTCTGCTCTGCTTGGAGATGGAGAGCTTGGTGATCCTTGCTGGTGTTGATTGTACCTCCATTCAATTTTGGTGTGAGGTGTTGCTGGGGAGTTGCTACTTATAAATGTGAGTATTTTATGGTGGCAGCAATATGTTGTGTCCTTAAAGTGTTCTTCCCACACAGAGGGTGTGTCCTTAGAAGATTACGCTATTGGCAAGGAATGCCTTGTGCTTCTCAGTCCTTTATAAAGGAAGCTAAAAGAAAAATAGCTTAAGTGGGGAAAAAAAGAAATAACTAAACCTGAGCCATCCTAATGGCTTGGAAAGCTTGCAGAACATTCTTAGGAACTGAGGGAAGACCATGGGCATTTTACTCCGCTTAGTGATGTGTTTCATGACTGCATCTCTGCAGGCTCAGCTCAGGATGCAGCTGCTCTGTTGGAGTCTCAGGGTTATGGCTAGCACAGTGCTGTCTCTGCTGGTTAGCTTGTGCTTTGCCTTCCTCTTCTGGCTGTATATACAGTGTTTTTTCTGCTGTGCTTTGCTAAATCATGGTACCTTTATGGAAGTAAAAACGGGAAGAAAAAGCATCCAGCAAAGAGGCAGGTAGTGTCTTAATGGCCACTGGCCTGACGCTGCCCTGAGTTCCTAAGCAATTAAGAGAAGAGATGAAGGTATTTGGTAGTGGAGAGGCTGATATGGTTTCAATTTGTGATGGTGGCCAAGATTGCCTTTGAAGGACTAATGTGGTAACCTTCAACAGAAATGCAAGAATAAATTACATTAGGTGGAAGTGGGTCCTATGTACTCTTAATGGATATTTACAACAGATTGACATTGTCCTGGAGTTGACTCCTCTTGAATTGCTTGGTGCAAACATTATGAATTTGTTTTCTTCTGTCTTCTTTCTACCAGGATGCTTTGCAAGAGATGTATAATCAGGAAGGCATATTTCCTGGCCAGCAGTTTAAACCTCCTAGGAGACCATGGACTCTCCTAAACTTTCTTTTTTGGGCCACAGTTCTCCTCTCTCCTCTCTTCACATTTGGCTTTGGAGTTTTTGCAAGTGGATCACCTCTCCTTATCCTTGCATTCCTGGGACTTGTTGGAGCAGGTAATAAAAGCAGAGAAGATACTAAGCCCAGAGTGGCATGTAACAAGATCCGCTACTTCCAATAAGTTCTGTGTATTAACTAATATGAATGGGGTTTGCAGAAGGGTACTTGGAGCTCACTCTGTAATCTTTATATTGTATAGTTTTAATCCAAGCAGGCTTGCCTTCATATTTTACATAGCAATTTAAAAAAAAAAAGCTAAAAATCAATAGCGAGTCTCATAGCCCATTGTTGTGGTGCTGTGTCTGTGAGTTAAAAAACAAACAAAACTAAAACCACAAAACCAAACAAACAAAAATTTCAACTCCCACTAGCCAAAAAATCCTAACACAAACCCGCCCACCCACGATCTCCCCCTCAAAAAGTCCAAAACAAAAAAAAACCCCACCAAACATCAAAAAACAGATGGGGGTGGAGAGGGGGATATGCATCAGCGTTCATGCTACCTGTCCTGTTAATCAACATAGAAGCATTAATTATATTTTTGAATCTGGATTGTCCTCCTCTTTTAGTGACATCTGTCCAACCTTTGATCCATGTACAGCCTCATACAACGCACTGTTGGTCTGTAGTCAGTACTTTCTTCGGGGCTGGGATAACTCATGTTGATTCTGCTTGTGTGTTTACATGTAACTTCCTAAATCCTTGAACTGGTTTTAATATGCCTCCCATTTCTCTGTTATATTCTCAAGCTTCCTTTGGAGTTCGTAGACTGATAGGAGTAACTGAAATAGAAAAAGGCTCCAGCTATGGCAACCAAGAATTCAAGAAAAAGGAATAACTGGCAACTGCAGTTCAGCACACGTAACCAGACTTTGGTATCCGATTAACTTCAGTTAAAAACCAACAACAAACACTTAGAAACTATCTTTTTCTTAATAACTGATGACTAATATTAATGAATAAAACTTGAGCCAAGAATGAAGAAAGCTGGAGGCATCAGCTGAAGAGAACGCATCAACTTTCTGCCTGTTTAAGGGTTACTGTAGTCAAACCATGGGAGGAAATCTGGAGTGGGGTGGAAGAAGAAACTAATTTTTCTTGCTTTGTTGGGGGAGTTGGGGGAGAAAAGAGGGCATTGGCCATGGCCATGTGCATCTTCAGATGACTGAATACATTGGTTTCTGTTAAGGGCACTACACTCACTTTTACAACAGGAGCCATTGAATGTTTCCTCTTGCTAAGGCCAACATAATGTTTGTTGATTTCCAACTTTTTTTATTAATGAATCAGGAAAAAACAACCCTTCTTAAATTAATTGACAGCCCTCCTTGGGTTACAGTAATTTTGGAAAGGCTGTGTTGTCATGGCTACAAATGAAATCCTGTTTGTATGTTACACTGATACTTTTTATTTTCAGGCGACGTCTTAAAACTTCTTAATGCGAGAGAACAGATAGTGGAGTTTGGAAGCAGTGTGTTATTAGTCAGCACATACCATAGAACAGATCCACTAGTATTAAAACAGTATAAAATTCTCATCGTATCTTCTGCTAACTGCTCAAGGCTGTTAGTTTCAAAATATTACTTCAGTCTTGAGTGTTGTTTCCCCTGTTTCACATTGCACAGGTATGAGAATCTTGAATCTGTTTGGCCTTGTTTTGTTTTCTGGATTAATGCTGACTGTAGGATTTGGAGTTGTGCAAAGAAGGAAATTTATTCAATTGTCCTAACTATTTCTCGTTTTATTTCTGTTCACGTCTTTCGTCACTGAAATCCAGTTCAGCCAACCTCTCTCAGTAAACTGGGAAGCAGCAGCAGAAACCAGCACAATAGTTTTCAAAATGTCTTCTTTTATGAGAATTTGAAAAAGAGAGGTTTGTAGCAATCAGACTTCAAATACTGGCATCTCTTGAACTTCTAATGAGGGTTTCAATGTTGATTCAAATGGGGCCAGGATCTTACCCTGTGTGCTGTAATGGTAGGGTGTGCTGCACTTTCTACTTGGTCGTGCTTTAGATGTTAATGTGAAGTATATTGCAAGGTGAGCTGTACTGTTAAGCATTAGAAAGAGTATGGAGTCTCTTCAGGGATTTTAAATATTTCTACTTTTCCTTATTCACTTTGGGTTTTTTTTTTTTTCACTGAAAATTAGAGATCAGAATCATAGCTGTACCCGTCTCTTTTTTTTCTTTTTTACAAACACACGTTCTGAGGCTTTTATAGATTTCTGCTGTATGCATAGCTGCAGAATTATTTGCAAACAAATGGGAACTACCTGTATGTTTGAGTCTGAAGGCCACAATCTGCAGCTGGATACACTCGTAAGTTGGTGAAAAGGGTTGCAGATCTACAGCTGAGGGCAGAAGCTGACCCCCGGGGTCTGTAATTATAGCCCGGCTGCCACTAGAATATTTATCTGACTTTTTAAAGAGCAGATCTTATCAAAGCAGTGGTCATTGTTTTCATCTTTGCTCTAGTAACCAAGATAAGAGAGTAATAATTTACCTTCTTTTCGTATTTACTCTTGACTGTTGGAATGTAACCTCTTCTCCCACAGGTTTTTCTGTTTTCAAACACTGGAAGAGCAATTTTGTAACTTAGGAAAATATTTTACTTGGGGTCATAAAACACTGTTCTATCACGCACTTGATTTTTCTTTGTGGTCTTTTCAAGGATTTGAAGGATGACCTGTGTTGTCTGTCTCCTGTTAGACACATCCTCAGTGAATCATTGTACCCCTAGCTCCAGCGTTAGTATGTCAGCTTTGTCCCCTCAATAAATCTTCCCTAAGATAAGGGATGCAAAACTGTTGTTCATGTTAATAGAGTTTGGAATGTGTTTTGGGAATCAAGGAAAACAGAACCTAGCCATCACTCTGGTTTTCCTTACTGGATGTCTTTGTACTCTGTCTTCAAATATGATTAGACTTCCAAACGCTGATAAAGGCAACTCTCTGATTTTCCCTATTTTTTAACTGGAGGACTAAAGGCAGTGGGCTTTTCTTTATTCTTTTTTTTCCTTAAGCAGTTGAGGAATGGATATAATTCTTGCTTCTTAGAAAGATGTTACGAATGCTGTATACTTGCTTCCTGAAGATGATATTGAGTGTATATACGTTCTACTGGCTTAGTAGAGTGAGGCTTGCAAAGCAGGCCTACCTCTGACTATTTTTTATACTTCTTACAAGCAGTATCTTAACGGGCATGACAAGAATTTCACAAAATAAATCCTCTCTTAATGCTGAGAAGAGGCGAGATGCTTAAAGGAGAAGGGAATCAATAGCCTTTCTCTTTACGGGATCCTTTTCTCCTCTTAGTGCATGTAACTCCCTATTAGGAATCATGGGATTAGTGCATGTACATGAAGGGGAGAATAATCAACACTTCATGTCTTCTTATCATAACTTATTGGTCATGCGTTCTTTTTGAAAATATAATAAATACATCATCAGTTACTTAAATTTTGCTCTTCTAAATGGACATATCAGCAACCATCTGGAAAACTGAAATATACAGCAATGCACAAAACAGTACAAAACCAACACAAATATCTTCATTTTGAATTTTATCTCCTCAAATAGGGTTTTTTATACACATGCGCACGCACACGTACAGAGAGTCTGTATAAATTAAAACAAATGGAAATAGCTGAAGTTAATGTCACTAATGAAGATTAGCCGGTGGCTTGGATTGAAAAAGTGAGCATAGATTTTATATCTTATTTTCTTCTGGTTAATAGAACATAGCTTGTATATTTGGTTACTAAGCCCTTTTAAGAGCAATAATAAACAAAAATATATCATGTTTTTTGTCTTTTGCTTTTCAACCATGTTAGGTTTAATAAATTTAAAGCTATAGGAGCATTTTCTCTCTACACCTTTCAAAACTTTCATTTATTTGCTTCATTGTTTAGACTAAATTTCGTGTTCTCCAGTATGGACTTGCAAGCTGACTGCTGTGGAGTTCACCATTGGCTCCGAAAATGAATGGTTCTCAGACTAATATGGACAGATGCTATGCTTTTGGCCCTGGCAGCACTTGTCATTGTCATGAAGAACAATGATGTTGCTCTCAAAGAGGGATTTGCAGTTCCAGTGTAGCATCATGTTGACGTACGTCTAAGAACCTGGTGGGAGAGCTTGGAAACTGCTGGCATTGTGGCACCTCTAAGTTTGGAAAGCACAAAAAGCTGATGCTGAAGAAGGACCAGATATCTGGTATCCAAAGGTCTTGGCTCAGCAGGGATTAGTTCTCAGTTGCTCATCATGGGCTGAAAATGCTCTTGCAATTGACTTTGTGTTACTGAGCAAAATGTCTGTCTCCAGCACAAAGAGCATGGGCAGCATTCCTTTGTTCTGCTTTAACTTATCTTGAAGGGCTCTACACTTAAATGCTGACCAATGAATATGACTGCTATCTTTTTCCTAATTGCCTGGCATTCACAAAAAAATGAGTTGTGTCTGCTTGCTTCCATGGGATACCACTTGTTTCCATCTAATTATGTCTATATATTTGCTTGCCTGTATCTTTTGCAGCTCGTTTCGATTATGACCTCTTAGCCAGAACTTGGAGCTTTCTAGTTCAAACAATCCTAAAGAAATTGTCTCATGCAGCTGGGTTTTGTCTTCCTGCATTTTCATGCTGGTTGGTGTGCTGGGTAGGTCTGAAGTGGCATAATTGTGTTAAGTGATAATGCAACTTTTGCTGCTTCAGAGCAAAATTTTACAAGCACAGTTATTCCCAGGCCTGCTCACATACACCATCACTACCTGGTTAACAGATCCCTCTGGCACTGATGAAACCCATAAAAGAGAAAGTTGGGACAAGGTCTTCACTAACAGTTGGAGTAACTAGTGAGCAGGGGTCACTGTATGTCTGATAATTGCGAAAGATACCATTTTTGTCAGGGACTACCCCAAAACCTGGTTTTGATTAAAGACATTTAGGGTTGGAGGCTTTTAATAATGCTGAGTTCACGCTATGCACAGAGTTTCAGATTGAAGACAGATAAAACTCACAATTTTTGACATCTTGAAGAAATATGTATTAAATAAGTCTAAGGCCAAGATTGAACAGACCTACCCCGAGCTTGTTTCATTCAGATGCTTGAGGCCAATGCAGATAAAAGTAAAAAGTCCATTCCTAGTTTGAAAATCAGATGCAGTAGAGGAGCTCACAGCACCTCCTGGATGCTTGTGCATTTATGTCACTGGGTGTGAAGTTTCTGGTTCACAGCAGATGATTACTCCACATTCTGGTTTACACCTGTGGAAAGGAGTGCATCCCTGTAGTGGTAATGCTCACTTTGTACTTCGACCCAATTTGTCACAGCTACTCTTTTGCGTATTTCTGAACCTTTTGATACGTAACGCGCTGCTCCAGAGCTGCCAGTGCTGAGTGAAGCCAGGATTCGAAGCAGGTAGCAATCATGCTGAGAGCTGCAAGGTGCATCACTGGAAGGAGGAGGAACACTTAACAGATCCAGCCAAATTCTTGCCCTGAGAAAATGGAGTGATGTGTATGTGGGCAGGCAACTCTGACTCTAATACGAATGTGAAACTTCCCTGTGACCACTTGGAAAGTAACCCTTGCCATGTTCACCTGATTGGCATCAGAATTTGTCTGAAGGGCTTGTTACAAATGGCAGCTCCTTCTGCCACGCTTCCCCCTATTTATCTTGAAGACTAGTTTATTCAATTGTCTCAGCAATCTCTGCATCAAGATCCTTGCAGATTTTTGGCTGTGGTTTATTTACGTGCTATGGTTTTACAGGAAGACTTTCTGGAAGTCAGTGTTAGAGGATCTGTGCCAATTTTTGTAGCGACTAGAAAATATGAAAATATGGGGTCTTGAGCAGCCTGGTCTGGTGGGAGGTGTCCTTGCCCATGGCAGGAAGGTTGGAACTGGATGGGCTTTAAGGTCCCTTCTAACCCAAACCATTTATATTTCATACTTTGGAATTGGGGAGACAGTGGATTGGCATCTGTAAGCCAAACATGTTGTGTTGCTTCTATCCTCGACCTCTGTAGGTTTATAGAAAGCTGCCTGTATGTCTTAAGATGTTACACCTGTAGTTACAAGCCACTCTCAAGTTTTTGAAACCGTGAAGGAAGTTAATTTGTGCACTTTCACTTTTGAGACCAGTTGAGTGTTGCTGATTGTCTACTTCAAAAAAGCTTTACATGAGCAGAAGCAGCATTTTGTCTTTTCCAGAGGAAGTGTATTTTAAAAATAGACACTTCAGCAGGAACTGGAATATAATAGTACTCTTAGAATCTGAATTGGAAGCTTTCTTTAGTGTAGGTGCTACCATTACCAATTTGCAGTCTTGGACAAGTTTTGTCTTTTTTTTTCTTATTTTGCCCAAGGTGTATTTTCAAGGAAAATTGATTTACTAGTCATACTAAAATCTAATGTGTGAAGGGAAGAAGAGTGGGCAGCAGAGGCTTATCAGGAATTAAGTTTTTTCTTTACCGAGGCATGAACTGGTTCTATAGACCTCCTTTTATTATGTGCATGTGCGTCTGTGCAGAGAGCCAAGCTTTGCCCCTTTGTATTATTTTGCTTCAGCCTTGTCAGAGCCGTACCTTGTGACAACTGAATGCTACTTGCCTGGATGCCAGGCAGCCACTGTCGGCTGGCGCATCACGCACTCCTAAAGAGATCACCAGCAAGTACTGTAGCTTTAATGAAAACCTTCTCCCGGAGAAAACGCATTGTCCTTAACCACACTGATTTGTTACCAACTTGTCATTTGGAGGGAAGTATAAGTACCAGATGATCGTTATTAGTCAAATCTAGCAAGTAATAAATCTGTATACAGGGTACGCATTTACTGTGCATGTGTATATATTTTTGTACATTTTTACAGTTATTTCCTACACTTGATATTATGAGAGGTGCGTCTGAATCTGATTAAAAACAAGAAGCTATTAAGAAAACCCAACCCTGTCACCTGCTGTAGTTTCTACTAAGAACTGTGCCCAAACAAATACGCAGATTTACAGTGCTATGCAAATATTACTTTCTAAGTTGTCTCTTAAATTTTGCTTAAGTAGTTCACGCTGTTTTTACTGGGCTTTCAGAAAAACATTAACGCAAAAGATTCATCTTGTAAAATAAAATAGCTTTGGCTGTGTGAAAGTATTGTATACTAGAATCTCATTCACGCTTTCAGTTCCTTATTTTGATTATGTGATAATATACTGGCATAGAGAGTTTTCTAATTGTGCTTGAATGAAAAAGGGTGACTACCCAGCGTCTGATTTTCTGCAGTGTTACTGAGTGAGCAGTTGATGATGTAAGTGGGAGATCTCCATCCTTTTAATATTTGCCACTCTGGTTTTGTAACTAAACATGCGCTACTAAGGGCTATTTTCATTTTGTTTTGGTTGACTTTATTTCCGTTTATGCTTTTTGGTCTCAGTCCTGCAAACTGATCCGTGTGAGTGCCATGTGTCTGCAGCAATAATCTGGGGGGATCATTTTGTGGGAGCTGGGAGTATAGATCAAGCTTAACCCTATGGCCATTCCCTGCACTAAGTGGGAAGGGAGTGTGCGTTAGTGTAGCATTTATAGAAGCAGTGTATGACTTTTTGCATGGTTCCTCCAAATGACCAAGATGGAGGGGATGGATGTTCCTTTCCTGAAGAAAACTCCAAAATAAACCCAAAGCTGTATGGTCTGAGAAGCTGAGACTCCAGCGGGGTAAGCGGGCTGTACAGATAGATGCTGTAGATTAAATCAATTTTTCAAATCTGTCATCTCTCAAGTTTCTGTTTTTCTCTGGAAGATAAAGACCTTCCCCATTCCTCAGCTGTACAACACATCATATATTCCCACCTGAAAGCAAACCAAAACCCACTGGAAGATCACCTGGCATTTCTTCTCCCTTTCAAATATTTTTATCAGAAGGTCACCCAACAGAAGTATATCTCTCCAATTTCTTCCTGAAATATATCCCTGGCCTGCTTCTGTGCCTGCTTGGTCCTCTAAGAAATCAGAAATTTTTCAGGGTATTTGTGCCTCTAACAAATGACAGGCGTATGATAATACTGTGTTCTTCTCTTACCACTCACAGTCTAGTGAGAAGATGAGTTTCTGGTTTCTCCTGTAAGTTTTCCCTTACTCAATCCCTTGCTCTTTTGAATATTCCAGGTCGTACTGAGCTGACTTAAAATGACAGATCAGTTGCACCATGTGTCGTTATACAGGCAGACTTTGTGTGGAGAGGACGGGCTCTGATTCTAAAGAGTACACAAGCAGAAACTTCTTTTTTGTTCCTTTTCTATGTTGCACAAATACACCTTTTCTTATTGCTGTGTCTCTATTGAATCTCATCAGATCTATAATTCATTTTTAAAGGCTGATGATTTTTGATCTGGGATTTTAATGCTCTGTTCCAGGGCTATTTGTTTCAGCTTTAAGGTGAAAAATACAGGTTGATGTTTTTACCAGTACAGCATAAATAAGGAATTGATTTGATTAAGATGGTATGATCCTTAGTACATGCATACAATAGCCAAGCCGTGAAAAGCCAAAGCTCCAGCTGATGGCAGAGCTCTGTTCCTTAATGTCTATTCTCTTGCCTTGCGCTACAGAAGAAACATTACTGTTGTTGATTTTTGTCCTCAGAGGTACCTGTTTTCTCTCATTGCCTGTCCACCTGCCCTTCTGCAAGTCCTCTTTCCTGAGCTGCTTCCTTTTGATGAACCAGCCAGTGTCAAGAGGTCACAGCTGCACTTACTGGAGATGGAGAAGCAATTGGGCAGTGTGGTGTATGGACAAGGGGCAGCATGTCACCACAGTATCTGATGAGAAGCTCTGTATAAGGTAGTTGTGGAAATGGAAGAAAATGTTTGCTACATGGATAAAAGCACAGGGAATATTGTTTAGGCGGTTTCTTTCTGTACTAAGCAATCTACATCTCGATGACCCTTAGGCTGTGGGAATCCTGTCTTTAAATTACAGTGTGATGGCGGCGGCAGCACTTTTTGGATGTAGCTCTTCTAGATTCCTTAATATCACGTATTCCACACTTTTTCTTCCAATATTGCATTAATATATTTGGGAAAACAGCCTGGAATTCCATAAAAACAATGCCATGTCCTCAACACCAGACAAAATCAGCTGATGCTTTGGAAGCAAGTTCATGTTTCAGATGTGCTACACTCCTGACTGCAGTTACATTGGGCAGATGGGTATGGGTGGAGGAACAGGTAAATGAAATTTCTAGATACTTCTAAAACTGGAATGTGTTCCTGAAAGGCTTGGGGAACTGAGTGCATGTATGAAACAAAACTTTATGTAAGTATAACAGATTTTAATAGGTAGATACAAGCATAATAACTGGGGTATGGGTTAATGAAATACTCTTCTGGATTTTGCCACCATATGGATTCGTATCCATGAACCTATGCTGTTTTAGGTGTATGTGTATATATGTGTGTGTGTGAGTCAAATACACCTTCACCGCCTTCTTTTAGATACCCCACAGGTGGAGGGTGCAATGTTTAATGTCATTTTTACTTATTTGAAGATAGTTGTTGTTACATGGGATTTCTGATTTAGCAGCATGATACCAATTAACTTAAAACCCAACCCAATACAAGCACAGGTTACAGTCAGTAAAGTACAGCGATTGCAGGATGCAGCTGAAGCACAATGCCAACATGATCTCCATTACAAGCCTTTTTAACATGCTCACCATCATGATGCTGGGAATTCCCAGTTGCCAGTAAGGAGTAGATGGGTTGAAGCTAGTTTAAGCCGTTGTTCTCTTTGAAATTCTTTTGTTAGTTGTTTTTGTACTCTTCCAGGGGCTGAACCTGTGCTGCCCTACTCAGAGAGATGTTTACACCAGCAGTTGGTCCCACTTAACTGTTGATAGCAGTTTATCTGAAACAAAGGCCACCGCCTGGTCCCTTTTGTGTTGAGCTAAAATCAGCTTGCTTTGCAGCATCTGGTGTCAGTCAAAACCTGCAGTATTCCATCAGCTTCACAAGCGCAGAGCCCTTTCCCATATCCACTGAGCCTTCTTCCCTTTTAGAGGTTTATTGATCAGCCACAATAATGTCATAGGGTATATGGCATGATATCAATATATTATACGATAGATAGATTCAGGGTCCTTGAATGTGTCTAGAGGAGGGCAACAAAGCTGGTGAAAGGGCTATAAGGAATGTCCTGTGAGGAGCAGCTAAGGACTTTGAGTTTGTCTAGTGTGTAGAAAAGGAAGCTGAAGAGTGACCTTGTGGTCCTCTACAGCTTCCTGAGGAGGTTAAATGGAGAAGGAGGTGCTGATCTCTTCTCCCTGGGATTCAGTGACAGGACACGTGGGAATGGTCCAAAACTGCACCAGGAGAGGGTGGCCAAACACAGGAACAGGCTCCCTAGAGAGGTTGTCGATACCCCAAGCCTGTCAGTGTTTAGGAGGCACTTGGACACTGTCTTTAGAAACAGGCTTTAACTTTAGGTCAGGCAGTTGAGTAGGTGGTCATTGTAGGTCCTTTCCAACTGAACTATTCTATTCTATAGATGACAACATGATTATGTTTCTGCTGTGATAAGGTATGTGCCAAAGGGGCAGGGCTGTGGTGGGCTGTATGGTGAGCTGGTCGGAGCTGTGCATGAGGTGGCATTGCTGGATCACGCATTCCTGCTCACTGCTGGAAAGACAAAGCACATTGCTTCCCAAGCTGTTTGCTAGAAAGCAGAATACCAACAGCAGATCCCACCTTGCTATCTTTGGTAAATGCCTCTGCACAGGACTGACTCTGAGGACAGGTTGTTTTTCTTCTCTGTGATTCGTGATATGAACTGCCTCTGTTTTTCATCTTGCTGATGTAGGGCGAAGTGGAAAAGCCAAATTCAGCAGTGGCCTAGTTGTCTTGTGACATCTCTTTTATTTATTTTCCCAATGAATTTATAAGCAGCTACGTGCTAGGAGTTGTAGAACAGAGAAACTAGACAGGGTTTAAGAATGTCTGTAAATCTCCTCCTACCTTGGCTGCAATGAAGTACAAACTCTACAAGTATTTTCAGGAAAATGCTATTTCTGGTATGCTTCCCATCAGCTCAAAGTTCCTTTTCGAAGGTAGGAAAGTGCTCTTCTATTTTCCCATCTTTTAATTCAGCTGTAGCAAAGTTTTACATAGGCAATATTAGAGCTGTAAAGCTGCATCTTTTAATTCTAGACCTTTACCATGAAGATAAACTTAAGTGTGCTGTTGTAGGCTGCTTCATCCAGTCCATGGAGATAAGGCTCCCAGGGCAGTGGTCTTGCCTCTTGGCATTTTTCCCCATCACCCTGGGGAAGTGTCAGCCCTTTCGTGGTGGTTTCTGGAAAGGAGGACAATACTGCACCTTATTCCACCTGGTCAAAGCTCACCACTTCATAATCCAGCCAAGCAGGACTCGAGGATCAGAATATGGGCCCTGCAGCTTGTTTGGCCATCAAACATTTCCATTTACGTGATGACATTTAAGGTGATGAGTTTATTTGACATAAATCCTATTCAGACTATTGTGGTGACGGGTGTGTATAATTGTCTCCTGAGGCCTTAGCAGCCAGGAAATAGCCCCATACAGCTGATACGGTTACTGTTATCTCTTTGTAGGCAAGAGGGGACAGTAAATGAAGGACTGCAGACCTAATGACCACCCCCTTCTTGTACTTTGCCTCTGCATAGCAAAGCTGGTTTGCAGGTTGCAAAAGAGGAGTCCACTGTGCCCCAGAGCTGAGCTGATCTCCTGAGGCTTCCTAGGGGAAAGTCCTTCCCATTGCAGTTACTCCTCTGCTCACACAGCCTCTGTGAATTACATGTTTGAGTGAACGAGGCCAGCTTGATTTACACACAAGTGAGCTTTCTACCAGCTGTAAGGCATTACTTTAAGCAGTTGCACAAAAATGAGGCATAAGGGAAGTGCAATTGATGCCAGATAGGCAGACTAAGCTCTCACCGTTTCTTAGGTCTTTTTCCGTGTTTTGCTTTCTTCCTCCCGTGTTACAACCAGCCCATAATCATGTAATTTACAAAGCTTTATTCCAAATCTCTGGTGTTTCAAAGGTCTATATTAACTTTCTTTTCTTTTTGTAAGAACTTGAAGGTTTTCAGTAGAGAGCATTTATTCAGGTTAGAGTGGCAGAATCTGCCTCTTCTGCAATGCAGAAAGATGGGGAAGCATTGCTTGCTGTGTCTGCCAGCAGGTAGGTTCAGAGCAAGCCTCACTAATTGAACAAGATAAAAGACTTTGCCTGGCAAATCCCTTATTTCTTATCTGATTAATTTAATGTTACTTGCTCACTAAAGGATTGAAAAGACCTCCTCCAATTGCTGAGAAATGCTTCCAATGAAAGGGCTTTTGAATATTCAGCCGCTGTGAGGTGCGGAGCAGGCGCAACTGTGTGCTGCAGAGTGAAGCCTTGTATTTTTGGAGAGGGAAACCTGCTCAGGCCAGTGTTAGTTCTTTGTGAGATGGGAACAAACAAACAACATCCCTCCACTACCCCTGGCCCAGAACCGGAGCAAGAAGGGAAACCTGCAAACTTGTTATTTCCTGAGACTATGCACTCTTCTGCTGGCAACGGTACAGAAAGCCAGCTGGCCTATCTGAATTAAGTACCGCACATAATGGAACATAAATTACTCCTGTTAACTCCAACGCGATAACGTGGTTAGGGAGAACAAATTGCACTGCACTGAAGCAATATTTTTTTTTTTCCTTACTCTCAGAAGGACCTCTCAGTGGAGCAACCTCTGGGGCTAATATAAGGTCTGAGAATTTCACAGGCACTAATAGATTTAGGCACATGACTTTGTTTTCAGTCTCATGGGAGTGAAGTGTTTCATTCTCTTGGGATTCCCTGAGATTTCAGCATGAATTCAGAAGCAGCACCCAAACTGTCAATACATCCAGATGTTCACTCTGGCTGCCCACCAGGCAAGGAGAGATTTGCTAATCCACCCATCAGAAGGGTAAATGGCCTTTCCAAGGAAGAACATTTGCTGTCCAACCTGTGACAAACCAGTACTTGCTCCCAGTCAAGATGTAAACCAAAACAAAGTATCATAACTTTGTATAATACCGCTGCCAAAAGTAATAGAATTGTGCTCTTCCACTTGCAAAAGGAAAGCTGTTCTCACTTACAACAACTTGTTTGAGGTGGGTTTCAAGCTTAATCTTATTCAGCCTCAGTTTGGTGCACAGGGCAAGGTTCACAGTGCCTTTCCATCTTCAGGCACAGATGGAAAAAACTAGAATGGCAGAAGTAGTGAAGACTTGACTGCAGTGCTACTAGAGGACTCCATGTAAATCATATCATCCCTTAGAAATATTTATTGGTTTATTATTTGAGGGGCAGCAGTGGTCAGAACTAGAATCAATGAGAGCTCTCGTTGTCCTTTCTTGCCGGTCAATGATAACTTCTATTTTAATAGATTTATTAAGAGCTTTACTAAGAGCTACAATCTCTAATAGGATCAAATCCTGAAATAGAAATCTGTCGCGGAAAAAGCCCATGCTGTCTGGATTGTCTTTGTGATCTCAGATTTGCATTGGTGTTGTGTCTCTGGTTGCTTAGTCCTCTTTCTTCTCAGTAGAATCACATATACACTGAACTTAAGAAATGGCAACTGTCATTATAACCCTCTGTGAGGGGGTACTGTTATCCTGGTAATTAGGGTATCAGGCCTTTTCTTCAAAAGCAAAGGCTCGTGTTAACAGAGCCCTTACTATTTGATGGTGATGTAAGAAAAAACATCTCCTCTTAATGGGAGTCACTCCTGTAAATGCTTCAGCTACCAAAAACCACACTCCATCACTGCTCCCGCACATGAAAACATCCGATGTCTTCATAACTATCTTCCAGTGCGCACATAAAAGCTGTCTTTTCTCCATCCAGACTCAAGATGATGAGTTTAATTATACCTGTCATGTCACTGCAGAACGCAGTTCTACTGATCCAGAGCAGGAAAAAAATAAGGATTCTGAAGTGGAGGATTCTTACCTGAATATTTACTTGTAGATTTATCATGACGGCTTTCTCTGCCTCTTTTTCAGTCTTCATTATTCTTGTAGTACTTCCATTTTGCCACTCAGGGAGGACCTGCTTAAGGTAAGCCTGCAAGGGAATCTAATTTCTAATTAATGCTGCATTTTAATTTAATAACTAAAAGCTTTTGACATGGTAATTTTGAAATGAGCTTTCCCTTGATGAATTCAGAGATGAGTGTTTAAATAATGGTGTAACTCACTTTAAGATTGCCTCCTTCCCTCTTCACATCGGTTTTTAATTATACGTTGGATGTGTGAGTTGTTCCCAAGGCTGGTGTGATGGCCAGAGATCTTTATTGCCTATAGAAAATCAAGTTATAAATGTTATAGTCTAGTTCTTACTAACCTCACCCAAACTCTTCAGAAGCTAATCCTAAGCAGGAGGATAAATGAAAGGAAGTAACAACTCACAACTACTTTGTTACAGTATGTTTGTGCAAAACCGTAATTATTTGGTAAAGTTTAATTTTATTAATGTTTCCTTTAACATGTTTTCTAAAGTGACTCCTAGAAATGACCACACATCTATTTTTCTACCTAGTGTATTAAGTGAAAATGAATAGTCTCGTGATTATAGGCTGGAAGAAAGGGTTGTCTTTTGTCCGATCAGTCCAGTCCTCAGCTGCGGGCGTTCAGGTGCACAGACCGCAGGGTATAGCTGTTAAAAGAACGATTTACCTCCTGAGCTGTGAACAGGGAGCTCTCTGGCTGTGACACAAGGTTAAATAAATCATTGTCTCTCTAAACCCTTATGGCAGATCATGTCAGGTTGCTCATATCTGGCAATGCAGTCACCTTGCTAGTGGTGATACCAAAGCTCCTGTACTCTTACTTGTGCATGGTAACATCCCATGATGGTATCTTACCTCCCACTTTGCCAAAGTATGGCCAGTGTTCAAATGTTTATATTTTTATATTTCTAATTCCTTCTCTCAGGATAGTTTGACTTTCCAGATAAACAAGAAGTAAGTATTTTTCTTCTAAGGTCTTAGGTCTCAAGAGGAAGTCCAAAACTGCCTTTGGGTGTCACTGTCCTTGGACTCTGCCTTAGACCCTCTTCCACTCATACCCTTGGCATAAATGAATCTTCTCATACAAACCTTCTCTCTCTTGAGCTAGGATAATTGCTTTCAATTTTTTTGTATGTTTCTGCAGATGGCTGAGAATTCGTGAAATTAATTCATCCAAACCAGAAGTTCCTATGGAAAGCTCATTCAGTTAAAAATAATCAACAGATGGCAGGCAGAAGTCTTTTATTTGTTATGACCCACAGATAACAAAAAGTTAAGCATGCCTTCAGCATTAATTTTTACCTTATTTCACACAAAAATTCATTAATCTTAGAGTGAATCCATGATATTTTTCTGTTATAGTACAATAAGGTATAGAGTCATTGCTAAGCTGATATCAAATGCGTAAATCAATAACTTCTGGTTTCAGTGTTAGGATCACCTTAAAATCGCAAAACTGGGTAAAGAAATGAAAGGTAAAGTGCAGAGGAATAACTTCAGTTCATTATATAATGGGGCAAACACATTGTGTCTCACTTTTACAGTGGTATGAAAATACATGTAAACCCCCTGTCTGTTGGCAAGTTCAGAGCGTTGCTTAACGATGGGCCACAAGCTGGTAGCTCTAGGCTATGCGGTTTAGTGCCAGTTTTGTGACTGCTGTTTGCAAATTGAAATGAAAATAAAATTATACATCTGCTCCTATACCTGACTCCTTGACATATAGACTCCTCAAATTCTTCCTTTGGGATAAGATTTCCTTCAGTACTTCTATAAAACTTAGTTAGAGTTAATAAGTAGACTTTTTTAATCCTAAACACTATACAGAGTGAGCGAGAACAACTGCAGCCCATCTCTCTTCAATATCCATTTCTCTGAAAACACTGATTACCAAATCTATCAAAGGAAAAGGTAAGAAATCCCTACAAACAAGGAATTCTCTTTAAATCTTATTGGAAAAATGCCTTTAAACTTCTTCCAGAGGTAAAAGTTGATGCTTGTTTTGAAGAAGGAAGATTTCTGTAGAAATTCCTTCTGAATTTTTCTTTCCAAACCTTGCTACTATCCAGATAATGATAAATTTGTACATTCAAATATTCATTCTGCTTGTGAAGTTTGTCTTCTGTAACCACTTTCATGTCAGACCAGATTTGAACTTTTGGTAAAATACCAGATGTGTAAGCTATCTCCTACCATTTCATGGAAACCTCAATACTGTTCATCTGCCTACAGGCTGTTTTACATAGTGGTGATAATATGTCAAAGTCAGGTTATTGATTCATGAGTATCTCTGGCATAATCCGACACTAAGCCATGTCAGGAAAACCAACCCAACCTGTTTAAATAGCTGGTTGTTGGGAAAACAAGAGAAGCTGGGCACAGTTTAACTGGTAATAGTTTCTGTGCCTCCATTGGAAAGCTCTGGGAAGAAGACTCTTCAAGACCCTCCATGAGACTGAAAGTTGGCATAATGATAATCTAAATGAGTTATATATTGCACCGGGTCTGGCTGGGTTGGAGTGGACCTTCATAGCTGCTCATGTAGTAGTGTGTTCTGCATTTGTGGCTAAAACAGTGTTGCTAACACGCTGGAGTTTTAGCTGTTGCTGAACAGAGCTTGCACAGTTTCAAGGCTTTATCTTTTTGCTGCTCTTCTTCTCCACCAAGTAGGTTGGGGTGGGCAAGAGACTGGGAAGGGACACAGTCGGGACAGCTGACCCTAGCTGGCTAGAGGGCTTTTCTATACCATGAAATACTGTAACATCGCACTCGGCAGCAAAAACTAGGGTAGAAGGAGACATTTTTGGCTTCCAAGGTGGCTGCGGTTCAGACTGCCTGGGCATTGGTCTCCTTATGAGAGGTGGCAAGCGATTTCTTTTGCTTCATTTTTCTCTTTCCTTTACCTATTAAACTGTCTTTATCTCAACCTATGTATTTTCTTACTTCTGTTCTTTCTGTTTTCTCGCCCTGTCTCACTGGGGATGGGGGAGTGGATGAGAGGTCCTGTGGCTGCTGGCCAGGGGCATCCCACCACATGAAATAGGAAGAAATGTTTGAGTGTGGTTAGTTGCAGAGAATAAATACATGCTTTTCCTTGAAAAATCTTTATTTGGAGGTCATCAAATGGGAGCAGTGGGATATATGGATTAGTGGGAACAAGGAATTTTACATTCATGACTGTTACTGCTAGCAAATCCCAGGATCCTACTATCTACCATGATACTGCTGGGCCTACATGATCTTAAAGGCTATGAGGCAGTCAAAGCTGGGGAGGAGAGAATCAGATTACACTGTGGACACTGCTGGTTTTGTCTTCATCCTGCACACAACCCAGCACAGGAATTCTATTTTCCTCCTGTCACACTCCTACCTGCTGGGGATTATTTCCCTTCCTCAACACCTTTCTCTTTCTGTTTGTCTTCTGTTCCCGCTCTGCCTCCCCTGGCGGTTGATATCATCTTCAAACTCAGCAGGAAGATTTTCAAATGTGGATTTCTCCCTGTAATGGGCTTTCCATCAAAACATAAAGTAATTGTGCATACAATTTAATTGTTTTACTTCCTTTTTCCTTCTTCTTAAATATTTGAAAGGATTTGAGCAAGGCTTGTCCCAGTAGGGACCCGAAGACTGACATAATATTTAGGATTTAGTATTATAACAATGAGTGAGGGTTTAATTAACCTTCTAGCCCTTTGGGAGACCCGAGACAGAGGATCCAGTTCCTCACAAAAACACTGCTGCTTCTCCCACAGTTATTGAGCTCGTTCATCTCTCTGATACCATACTTAGGACTACAGCTATATTTTATTTTGGTCAAGTTCAAGTGCTAAATATTTTACAGAGATAATGAAATTCTTTGTCCTGCCTCCTGTTATCATTCAAAGAAACCAGTAACATAAGAGTTGAAGGAAAAAGAAGGAAATGGAAATTCAGGAGCAGAAAAATGTGTGGGACATGTTCATTTCCTATTTGCCTGACACCTGTGCCATGTGGGTTTGTGCTTCAAAACATAGCTAATATGATAGAAGGGGACAATGAGAAATTTAACCCTTTAATTGTTTACATTAACCACTGTACAACATGGCACATCTGAAACCAGTTTCTTTCTCTGAAACAATCCTAACTTTTCAAGTCAGACTTCATTCCTCCTCCAGGGGGGAGAGTTCCCAAAAGCCACAGAAACTGCCCATGAAACTAGCCTAACCTGAAATGAGCCCTGTAACATGACTGATGTTATACTGATGGCACTGCCTGATTGCAGTGACTAGTGGGTGTAAAAATCTCCAAGTAATCAATGAGAACAAACATTACAACAGAACATTAACAAATGCAACTGTGCAAAATTTTGATAAAACCTATTGCAGAGAGAAGACATGAAATGAGGGGAAAACAACCTGGCTGCAAGATCAGAGTGCATATACAAAGTAAAAGTAGGAAGAATAAACACCAGCTATTGCTATTGAAACAGTTAATGTAGTGCAGTAAAAAGTTATCACAAAGAGCGGTGCCTCTGTTTTCAAAAGTAATGAGTGAATTTGTGTGCTTTGTTTTGGGACAGACAGTCTGTTTTTTCCCTGAGGTTATTTTTCCTACTGGTATGCTCTCATGCACCCAGAGCCCTGTTCCTATAAACATGCACCTAAGGGAGTTGATGGTGTGTGCTATGGCCCCTATTCAGCCAGCACATCTCCGCTGCCTTTGCACAGAAACCAGACTGTGGAATAAGGACAAAAGGAAGGGCCGATGCACACCAAGCTGCAGCTCAAAGGAAGCAGAGTTGCACACAAACTTGGACACCTGAAAACTCTTCTTGGTCTATTAACATATATGTAGTCTTTTAATTCAGTCATACAGATGCCTCTTAGATTAATCTGCTCCTTTATACTCCACCTCAAAGCCAAGAATCCATCCCTGTGGTGACCTTCTTGGCCTGTTGCTGTAATACCAATAATACTGCTGAAACGTAGGAGAAGCATTTGCACAGGCTCTGGCTGTCGACTACCTCAAGTTCAGCTCCTCCTCTCTCACTGATGCATCATTTAAAGTGCAGGTATAATTCTGCCCAGCTAACGTGACGAGGGAAAAGTTTCAAGCACCTGATAGGAAATTCTCTTCATCATTTTCACTTTGTTGGCTAATTGCTTTGCTAAACAGAATGTTTTGTAATAGTGGATGTAATTTTATCTTGCCATAGGATGAAAAAATTGAAGAGAACTGTAGCACCATTATGGCCTGGCGTCTATAAGTTTTCGATAAACAATTAATGTTCACTTAAGACATACATGATTTTCAGTAAAGACAGAGAGCATTTTAGACATTGCTGGTGTAAAGAAATGAGGAAAATTCTAATTGCAATTCAAATTATTCCTTTTCCCCTTTCCCACGTTTTCCCCCAAAGGAAAATTTCATCCATTAATTTCAAAATCTAAGGTAAAAGTACAATATTGTCAAAGTCCCAATTTCCAAATGCTTTATTTTTTCTGTTTTTCTCTGCTATAAAAGATCTACTTTTTCCATCAGAGATCAGTCAATTTCAGGTCCTAGTCTTTTTTTTTTGTGAGGGGAAGAGAGTGTGCAACTAAACCATAAATGCAGATGTATTTATTCACTTGCTATCAAAACCAAAAAATATGAAATTCTGTGATTAAAACTTTAATGCCAATGAACTATTGACCTTAGCTTTAAGCTCTGAGAAAAGGGGACAAGTACTGTAAACTAAGGAGAGACTGTTGTAAGAGATTCTTGATATTTGACTTGGGTTTGCCCGTTTTCCTACCTGTGTTGTTTAGGACTATGCAGGATGGACTACATGACAGATGCATGAAATGCATTACTTTGGAGTTTACTGGAAGGAATTTATCATATTTTGCATACACATATAATATTGATTTTGTTTCAGTAAATCACGTTTGCCACATATTTATACATCATTTTACAGTATAAGTACTAAGTGCTGTCATTTTTAAAATAAATTGTAACTTGATACATCTTGACTCTCACAGCACTTAATTAAAAAAAAAAGGTAGTGTCCAGCTGCTCACCTAAACCTGAAAATCATATAGAACATTTTATTTTTCTATATAAGATTCTTAAAGTTTTGGTCTTGTAAAGAATTTTGTAGGAAACACATCTTGTTACAGCCAAAGTGAGAGAGTTCTGTGCAAATACTCATAAAAATATTCAGAGAATTGGAAACAACCATTAATCCCCAAAGCAAACCGGTAGAGATAAAACTAGGAATATTCATCTGCAGTATGGGATGAAATATGTTATAAGGATGCTGTTATTATTTTTGAAACAAAATTAAAAGTCTGTTCCCTATAATCTTCCCTCTGGGCTCACAGTCCACACACACAACTCCTCACCCTTTCCTCGTTTCCGTGCTCCAAGATCGCAAACAGTGAATGACAAGGCCAGCCATCTGTTGCCTGATTCACTATGATCTGCAAAGCACACCTTCAAGACGACCTGCGACAAAACTGCTTAAAGTATTTGAGGTCAGTGGAAAATACGATCCCTAACGCACTTACTCCCATTAAACTCTTAACAGCCATGGGAATGACCTAGGCTCCGAAGCATGAAGCATGGGCTACAGTGTCTTGTGAGTACCTTCTTTTTCTTCTCCCTACCTGGGCAGAAGAGCAGTAGCTCTCCACACTGCCACAGGGGATTATTCAAAGGTAATGAGCAGAGGCTTGAACCCAATTGTGAAAATGGACAACACATCTGTCACGCAGCCTTCCCCGCCAATTCCTTCTAGGCCCAGAACAACCACCCTGTCCTTGCCCTGGGGGTCTGGCAGGACCCTCTCATTAACCCCTGCCCAGCAGCCTTACACGAGGTCCACCACAGCCGTACAGAAGTCCTGGAATGAATTTGAAGAGATTCACGTCGTTGAGGCCTGGTGTCAGTAAACGAGGCAGACTTGGGGGAGGCTCTCTCCCACTGTCACCTCGGGGTGCAGGGGTGGAGCAGAGGGGAGCCAGCTCCTCATCCATCCTGGGGAGAGGACGGGGAGGGGGAACAGAGGGGGAGAACAGAAGGGGGAGGAGAGGGGGAGAATAAAGGGGACAGGAGAGGAAGAACAGAAGGGGAGAGGAGAGGAAAAGGAAAGGAGAGGAGAGGGGAGAGGAGAGGGGGAAGAAGAGGGGAGAGGAGAATAGAGGTAGAGGAGAGAAGAGAGGAGGAGAGGAGGGAAAGGGTGGGGAAGGGAAGGGAGGGGAGGATAGAGGGGGGAGGAGAAGAATAGAGGGGGGAGGGGAGAAGAGGAGGGAAAAGGAAAAGGAGGGAAAAGGAGGGGAAGGAAAAGGAGGGGAAGGAAAAGGAGGGGAAGGAAAAGGAGGGGAAGGAAAAGGAGGGGAAGGAAAAGGAGGGGAAGGAAAAGGAGGGGAAGGAAAAGGAGGGGAAGGAAAAGGAGGGGAAGGAAAAGGAGGGGAAGGAAAAGGAGGGGAAGGGGGGAGCGAAAGCGTGGGAAGAGGAAGAGAGCAGAGGAGAAGAGAGGGGAGAGAAAGGGTGGGGAACGCACGGGAGGAGAAGGGCGGGGAAGGGAAGGGTGAGGAGGCCCCTGCGTTCCCGACCCCGCGCTTTCCCTTCTCTTCCCGCCCGTCCTGGGCGCGTTAACCCCTGCGCGGCCGGCCGGGCGCTCCCCGGAAGCGGTAATGCTCAGCCGGTGATCCAGGAACCGGATGAGCCCGCCCCCCCTTCGCCTCCGGAGCGGCGCTGCGGGGAAGGGGGTGGGGGGAGGCAGCGGTGGCGGCGGTTGGGGGGGTGGGGGAGAGGAGGAGGAGAAGGAGTAGGGGGCGCCGCCAGAAGCAGCAGCAGCACTTGAGACGCAAGCGGCCCGGCCCAGCCCGGCCCCCCGGCGCGGGGCGGAGGGAGCGGCGTTGTTTCCATGGCGCCGGGCGGGCGGGGTAGCCGGGGCTGAGGACCCCGCCCGCTCATGGACCCCGCCGAGGAAGAGGGCAGGGAGAAGCCCCCCGTGATCTACACCATGGAGAACAAGCCCATCGTCACCTGTGAGTGCGCACCGCGGGCCCAGGGCGGGCGGGAACGGGCGGTACTGGCCACTGCCCCCGCGGCACCCAGGGCGGGCACGGGCAGTACCGGTCGCGGCCCCAGGCGGGCTTGGCGGCCGCTGCCCCGCGGCCCCTGGCTAGCGTTAACGGTCGCCAACGGCCGCTGGCCCCGGGCGGGCGGTACCGGCCGCTGCCGCCGGGGTAGGAAGGGGAAGGGTGTGTTTGTGTGGGGCAGCAATGGCCGGCCGGGGCGAGGGGCCCTGTCTGCTGCCCCCCTCCCCGCCTGGGGCGCTGGCATATCGGGCGCTGAGGCTCTGAGGTGCATGTGAGGGGTTCTGGTGGCACCAGAGTTGGCATCTCTGCTGGCTTCTGGCCCTGGTAGGGCAGGGGAGAGGCTTGGGCTGGTGTCTGTGTTCTAGGGCTGTAGTAAATAAAAAACCCGACTGTCGTGCTTACAGGTGTTCAGGGGAAGATACTCAACTGCAACAATAAATCTTAACCCCCAAACTTCTTGCCAGCGAGCTCTGTGTATTTTTGCTCCGGATAAGTGAAGTCACGGGAAGTAAAGCATCCTCTGTGGTGAGATTCCCACTGATGGATCCCCACCAACATTATAATATAATCTTTAACTGCTGCGCTTTGGTTTCATCTCTGAGACAGCTCATTGAACAAACTGGGTTGCATGGTTGCAGTGATGAATTAGTTCTTTCAGGTGTCAGAGGCAGCCAGAACGTGCACACACTGTTCCTGGTCTAAACCACGAGCTCCTACACTCTTACAGGTATAGAACGTGGCACACAAAGTTCGCTTAAAATAAATATGGGAATGACATTTGACTCTCTGCTGGCTTTTGCCCATTGCAGGGCAGGGAAGAAACTTGAGTTTGTTTCTGTGTGTTGCAGATCTGTAGTAAATAACAAACCCAAACGTCATGCTTGCAGGTGCTTAAGGGAAGATATTAAAATACCACAGTAAATCAAACTTCTTGCCAGTGAGCTCTGTGTAGTTTCGCTCTGGATAAGAGAAGTCATGGGAAGTAAGGCATCCTCTGTGGTGAGATTCCCACTGATGGATTCCTACGGACGTTATAATTTGATCTTTTAACTACTGTGCTTTGGTTTCAACTCTGAGACAGCTTATTTGACAAACCGAGTTGTGTGGTTGCAGCCATGAGTTAGTTCTTTCAGGTGTCAGAGGCAGTCAGGTGGGATGAGCACATGCTGGTCTTAGTCTGAACTGTGAGCTTCTACACATTTACAGGTATAGAGGATGGCACTTAAGGTCATTTAAATCAAGCTTGTGTAATGAACTGAAAAAAAAAAGTAAGGTGAATGAGATCAGTGTAGAGATTTCTGCTTTTTTCTTTTTAACAAAAGGTAACCAGTGGCTGTTTGTTCCTAATCAAGAATATCTTTATCAGTGACATAACCAGCTGCATATTTGTGCTTTGCTAGTAAAACACTGGGAATACTTTATGTACCTATGAAATAGAAATTGTTTCACAGGTGTGGCTTGTCTTATTATGAAGTAAGCATCTACTGATGATGAAGGTCTTAGACTGATACTGGTATTTAGAAAAAGTATCCACTGTAACCTCGTATCTATAAAATTATGGAGAACTATGTGTATATATATTTTCTTCAGACTCTTTTATCTTTCCTCTTTTTTCTTTCCTAAACTTTTATGGATGCAGTTCGTAAACTGAAGTCAGTGGTATCTGTATTAAATCTACTGTATTCACCTACTTCAAGACTTTTGAAATCCTTTTCCCTTCAGGTTTAAAGTCAGAAAAATATACCTGTCGGAAACATCTGAAGGGATTGTTGCCTTGTTGGTGTTATGCCACTATTCAGACTGTGGTGAATTGTTTTTTAGATTGGCTAGCTTTATCCTCTTCAGAATTGGAGAGTCTGTGTCTGTTTAGGGGCGTGGTTGCGATGGTACATGTCAATCCTTTCTGTTCCTGTATGATATCAGTAACATATCTTTCAGTCCATTGAAGTACATGTAGTTTTATGTGAGGCATGCTTTTTTGTTGGTAAATGCAAAAGACTACTTTGGCCTCTTTGTGCAAGGATATTTTCAAAATTCAAAACATTAGATTTCAGACAAGCCTGGTTATCTGATATTGAAAATAATGTTAATTTCATATACTGAGTGAGTGTACTTTATGGTTGCAAAATGTTTTGGACTTACCCCCATGCAGTATGGTAGCAGCATACTTACAAATGACATATGAGGTGAACTTTAGGTATTATTAGTGTGCCTTCCTCCTGGACCAAAGGAGTTGTTTCTGGGGCTGTGAACAAGCAGGACAGTAGTATCTTCACCTGATATGGACTGGAATGTCTTGGTCTGAGACAACCTAATTCAGAAAATAAAGCTAATTGAGCAAAAGTGCTCTCTGGTGAGTGTGGTAAGGGTGACTTGCTACCATTTTTAAACTAAAACAGTTGCGTTTTACTTTAGCTGGTTTGGTTTTATTTTTCCTCTGTCCAGAGAAGTGGAGTACTTAAAGACGACAGTATTTCAAACAAATGCATTGAACAACAATTACTTACTTGAGTTCTTCTAAGGATTATATTGTCTATGATTTATGAGGAAGTCCTGGTCTCCCAGGAGAAGAATTGCTGGCTTGGTGTTGGTTTGTTGGAAAGTCAGCTGTTCAACAAATACAATTTATATTTTGTTTTATGGTTCTGATGTCAGAGAGTTGAAATTGTCTGGGATAACTGCCCCACCTTGCAGGTGCATGTGAAGGAAAAACAGACCTGCCAGGGGAAGGCTAGATTATGAATATGTGAAGGAAGGGAGAAGGTTAAGTGAGGTTGTCTCTTGGAACATAAGTATTTCCTCTTGCTACAGGATTTAGATTAAACTCTGTCAGGTAAGCACATCATGAAATCCTTTTGTTAACACTTAAGCTTTATTCTTAACAAGGAAGAACTGAAGAGAGAGTTTTGTTTGGAATGAAACTTACTTGTAACACTGTACATACTAGAGATGGTTTGTAAACAAACATTTTTATCTACTTGAAATAAATTTGACAATACTGTGAAAGGAGTGCCTCTTTGGCAAAGAGAGTTATGTTTTCAAATCTGTGAGTCAGTCTGTATTGTAAAAGTAATTATTTGCTGTGTTGGTACAATCCTGAACTTGGCACTTTCTATATGTCCAGGCCTTGGCCTGTAGAATAAAAATGATGGCTCCCACATTGCTTGGGTATTTGATGCCAATTGCAAATGCAGTTTTTGTCAGTACCCTTTTCATGTCAGTATTGTAACTTAATAAGTTTGTCCTCAGAATTTGTGCGTAGATGCTTTATTTTTATGGGATTTGTATTACTTGCAAAAACCTCATAGTTTTAATAGAGAGTTTAGATTAATAGAATTCAGCTAGGCCTAACCAAAAACTTTTATGCAGATTTTCTCTATGCAAACAGACAATCATATAAGTGTGGAAAAAGTAGTATATTCATGGAAAGATGCTATTCCTTTATGTTTTTTCCCCTTGTCTCAAGATGGCAGCATCCCATTTAGTATTAAATCATTCTTGTCAGTTAGGACTGAGTGCTGTGACGACTCCTTTCCAAATGAGTTTAAATCTGTTTTTTATACTGTCGGTCTTACTAGATTGTAAACCCACTGGGGAGTTTCCCTGTTCAGCTGTGGTTATGTTTGCTCTGGCACATTACCTTGGAAACTCTTCAATTCAAGTTTGTAGCAATCTGTCTTCATTACTATGAGACCCTGTATATTTACAAAGCATTTTGAGTCAGCTTCTAGCTTTCTCACTGCTATGGAAATATATATTTTAGCATCATTGATTGTTTTTTATTTGAAGAGGCATGTTGAGTGTTTACATCAGGCATCTTGAACTTAGGTAGTTCCTTTGCAATGTTGACTTGACATAATCTTTAAAACAATGCAAATTGCTTTCCTAGGAAACCTAAACAATATTGCTTCCTTCTCATGAATCCTATGTGAAACTTTAGTTTGAGAAAAGTCTTTGGCACTTCAGTGTAATGTTCTTGCACATATATATCAACAGTTTATTCTGATGAAAGAACTTCTCCTTATGTAGCTAGTTTCTATTTAAATTATTAGCTCTGTCTGTCTGTATGAAGGGGAACCTGAAGACTGAGGACAATCCTGCCAAGTGAAGTAATTAATAGTTTTTTTCAGAGCTTTCCTGCCAAGGAAAGCTCTACCAAGCCAAGGTTTTTGTAATTATCTTCATGCAGTTGTTGAATATTGCTTATCAGCTTGTAGTATCTGTTTATATGTTGAGTGTGTGCATATTTGTTCTTCACTGTCAGTATTCTGCGTTAGGGCAATGAATTTTCTATATAATCTTTGGAGAGAATGGGATGCATCACTTTCATGTGGTCCGTATTCACAATGTGCTGTGATATAGCAAGAGCAGAACTGTGTCAGCAAGATCATTGTAGGACTGAGAATGGAAATCCTTCTCAAATATCTACAAGAGCACCATGAACAGAAAAGGTTAATAAAAGCGGAGTGGGAAGAATTTTATGTCTTTTTGGAGTGAAAATAAATGCTTGCAGTTAAGAATATTGTTCTGGGACTGGAAAAGCTTGATTCAAGTGTTCTTCTGGTACTAGTAGGTAGATGTAATAAAAAATGTGCTGACAAGGAGTGGTGTGTAGGCCCAAGTGATTAGAATGGTTTGCTGCTTGTGAGACATTTACAACTGTATCCTGTAAATGAATTTTCCCCGTTCTCAAAGAGGAATCCTGTCTGCATTGTAAATCATCACTATCATGTAGTTGATCCAATATTTTATTCTGTACTTAAATATCTGAGTACATATGTCTCGTAGAAGCAGCAGCATGTCCTTGTTAGTGTTAACACCTATTGTATGGATTTAGTATTGCAGCAGTAAGTAAAGGTATAAAGCTTTATTAAAAGGATTTTCTTCTTCAAGCTATCTTGTTCTGTCGTTTAGACCTTTTTAAAATAAGTCTGGGTTATGGGGAAGAGGAGTTTAGAAAGAAACTAATAGGAAAAGTCCACCAACCTTCCAAAACTGCAGGTGAAACCACTTATAACAGGCTAATGAATTATAAAAAAAGATTTATTTGGGAATAAAAACTAAACAAACCCACACCAAAGTGTAGTCTCGGCACTGAGCTCTTTTAAAGGTATTTGAAGCCTTTTATCTCAGTTGACTGAGTTTGTCATTGGTATCAAAAAAGAAATATTTGTCTGCGTTAGTCATCTGACCTTAGGAGTTTTTGTTTTACACTGCCTGTGAAGTTAGTGAGTTGGAATAATTTCCTCTGGAGGAAAAAATTAATTGTGGGATAGTCAGATTCTGCAGTGACAAAGCCTATAAGTGGCTAAAACATTTGGAAAGTGTTAGGAAAAAAAGATTCTTGGGAATTTTGGTAGGGTTTAGGCAGGCATGAAACCAAAAAACTGTCTGTATTTTATGGTTCTCTTGTATCAGACAGCTGCATCAAAGAGTGTGTGTTCACATGGGAGTCTTGGTAGGGTGGTCATTCTGGTTTTCATGTCATTCCTGTATGGATTTGCATCAGAAAAAGTGTCCTAGACAGGGGTTCAGGGAAAGGAAGATGGCTGCATTGGCTTGATCTATCAAAATGTGAGAGAGATGATCAAGGAGGAAAGAACAGAGAAAAGAAAAATCTGGGATCAATAGCATAATGTTTTAAATGTGTTGTTTGAACATTCACATTGTCTTCTGGAGCTGTATTGACTGTGATACTGCCACCTTTGCATTATGCTATGATCTGAAAAAAGGGTATTTTGGCATTAGGTTCCTATTTCAGTTGTTGGCTAATGTGATTTTTGGATTTTTTGCCTAGGATTAGTTTTGTAATTATGAGCAGCTGTGTAGAGAGGCAGCCTGTCCTTCAACAAAAACTATAGACATTCTTTACTTGGCCCATGTAGTGATTTTTTACAGCTAAGTTCACAATCAAGAATAATTTGAGTAAATTCTGTTCCTCTGTCGCCTGACCTGGCCATCTTTACCTTTTTGAATGTCAATTTGGTTGACATCAACTCTTTAGAAGTTATACAAATACTTATAACTTATGCTGTCTGATTTGGTTCTCAGTTTAGGCTGATTGTAATACCCTTTTAAGGTTCTGCTCTTTAGTTGCATTTGATTTCAGGTCAGATACCTGATTGTCTTAATTTGCCAAGTGTTTAAATAACTGGCAAAGGGCATGCCTTCTGAACTTGTAATGTGGGAAGAAAGGAAACACATGCTTCCTCCTTTCTTCCCTTTCTCTAGAAGTGTTTGTCTGTAGTATTACTGAGCATTACTGCTTTCTGTTTGTGGGGTTATTTTTAGCTAGAATAAGTTTTAGCACTTCACATACAGAACCACCCTATACTTGGAGTGGCATCACTTAAGAATTACTGTGATTTTTTTTAATTTAGTGTGTGTGGTGACATCCAGATGAGGAATAGATTCATTCAGATGTGCATGGTATAAAAGTTAAGATAGGTGCTCCAGAAGGTATGGACTAGGAGTTTTTTCTATTCTAGAAAAAGCAGTCAAGTATTTAAATAAACAATCAAAAAGATGTATTAGATTTATAATATAAACTAGAGAAACTGTGGAATGTATTTTAAAATGGTACATAAATATGTATAAACCTGCAATATAAATCTATTAAATCTAATTAGGTTAATATTATTTATAAAATGTTTGTATTAGACAAACAGTATAACACAGATGTGTACTTCTTACGTGTGATAAAGGATTACTCTTCAATGTTACTCCCTAGTTATCGTCTCTGTTGGGATGTTTAGGTCTTATTTAATTCTGTTGATTCTGAAAGAAATCTTCTTTATAGGGACATATGGTTTTAGCAATGATAGGATTCCAAAATTACTTTTCATTCCTATTTATGCCCATCCTTCCTTCTTTTCAGCTGTGTCTGATCGTCCTTTACACTTTGCACTTTGGCTAGGAGCTTCTTTCTTCTGTTGCTGAGGATCCTTTGAGTGAGGGCTTAGCGTTGAGATCTATCCTCTGAAATGAAATTGCTGTGATACAGTTGTACTTACGCATCCAGCCACACTAGTCTGGTTTTTGTGGTTTTTTGGTTGGGTTTTTTTTTTGGTACTTTTTAAACCTCCAAAATAACACCCCCCTCCCCCCAAAAAAACAATCAACACAACAAAACCCAATCAAAACAAACACCTTGCCCTGCCTTATTCTCCCCACCTCTGAAAAAAAGAAAAAGAAAAAAAAAAAAGCCCAACAAAGTCTTTGAAGCAATTCTCAGACTTTTGTGCAGACTTTCTGCGTTTGCTATAAGTTTGAATTCTTGTGTTACTTGTGGTTTTGTCTTGCATTCAAAATTCATAGAAATCAGTTGGTTAAAAGCAAAAATTCCTGTAGTGGTGTGGTTTGTGTTTGGTTGGCATATTTATTTATTTGTTTAAATACGTTAGAAAATAGATTATGGATGCAGCCACTACTAATGCTTCAGAGTTATGTACAAAAGAGAATGAGTCTTCTACCATGCTTAAGGTCTCTTGAGTGATAGAAATCTTGCACAACACCATTCCAAAACTAGAGTGACCTTTCAGGATTGTTTTCATTCTGTTGTTTGGGGAGGTTGTGTTCTCATTGGCTCCTTGGCGTGAGGTGGTCCTCTCTCTCCCAGCAGTCCAGTAGCAAACAGTTAACAATTTAATGTGCATCTTGCCAATCTCATGGTCCTTACAAGTCCTTACCACTATCTAGTCTTGGTGTTTGTCCTTTGTCAGTGCTGTGCTAGTGTTGCCTGCTGCTAACTTCATTTTTAGTGTTTTTGACTTGAACAGCTCACATGTGCTGATTATTGTAGGTGCACAGTCTGGTTGAGCAGAACCTGAGATGTTGCAATATAAGACATTTGATAACTTTGATGAAACAAGGATGGATCAGCTCATTCTCCAAGGTTTAGGGAATGCATATGACAACAAATTTTAGAACTATGATCAAGTGCAATGGCAAATAAATTTTTGACCTTACTACCTTCTCACCTGGATGTGTCTGGCAGGCATCAAATGGCATGTCTTCTGTTTAAGTAGCATGAAAGACTACTTGGGCCTTACGCATTGGCTGATACAGTCAGCTGCTCAGTTTGGATTCAAACGTGTTTGACATAGTACGTTTTTCCAGAGCTTACCACCTCTTTGCTGAAAGCTGCTGCTATCTATCAGAAGTTGGAAGAACTTACTTTAAGTCTTTTTCTCTTCCTTGTCATGTTCTCCCTGCAGCTGAAGGAAAAGAACAGAAGTTAAAAATATTCACAGACTACTCATAATATATTTTATTTTTTTATGATGGACTCAGCATTTTGTTCCATGTTGTATATAAGTAGCTACAATGGTTTGGCAGTTATTGAAAGCCTAAGTGATTAAAACGTAACCACAGACCTGCGTGTCTGTGTAGGGCCATTGCCAGCAGACCTGCACTGTGTTACCAGACTTGACATTTCTGAAGGCAGCAAGAATAGTATGGTGGGCAGGGAGCTGTTTTATGTTAACATCAGCCCCAGAATAACGGGGAGAGAGAAATCAAACCCAGAACATGTGGTCATGCTCCTTTTCTCATGGTAGGCCCAGCTACAAAAGGGATGTGAACCACCGTCTAATCAGTCTCCTGTTTTGTGAAGGCTAAAGTCTGAGGCTTTTAAATATACTTAGCTTAGTCAGTGACCCCGGCTGAGGAATTGCTTGTTTCAGTTTTAGAATTGGATCAGCTGTATGGATGATACTCTTTCGTATAGGGATTAAATAGCTATGTGGAAAATCGTAATAGGAACTTCTAACAGTATGTGTATCATGTGCCTTGTTAAAGTGTTCTGCTAGGTTGCGAGAGCTTGTGATTTAAAAAAAAAGTTAGCTGATGCTAGACTCCAGTTTGCACATAGCAGGCAAAATTAAGTCTGTTTACTGAAACAACAAACTATTTGTAACGTAGCTTATTCATCTCTTTTCTGTTATTTGATTAATGCCTTTCATTTCTAGGTGCTGGAGATCAGAATTTATTTTCTTCCTTATATCCTACACTTTCTCAGCAGCTTCCTAGAGAACCCATGGAATGGAGGAGGTAAACTTATGCTTTATTCTCTGATACAATTTCGTTGAATGTTTTTAGACTTGAGAAAGCATGTATTTGTTGTGCTTCAAGAAGCTCTTACCATAAATTCAGTTGAATATAGCATCTGACTTGGGGAAAGGAAAACTTAGATAATCAAGGTAAATGTGCACTTCAGAGTGATCATTGCCATGCTTTAGTTATGTTCAACGCCTAAAGAAAAATGAGAATGATTCTGTGTTTCTCTTTCTGGTTTTGTGGTTTGTGAGTTGTCTTAGTCTATGCTTTGATGTACTTGGCAAACATGTTCTGAAAGTGACACGCTTTCTTCTTAATGAGAATATAGCTAGAACTTTTGTGGAAGTAAATATGCTTTCCTGTAAAAAATTTGGTGTGGCACACTGTTTTCTGATTGGAAAAAAAAAATCTTGGGAATTTTCTTATTTGAATTTTAGAGGTCCTAGAAATACAGAAAATCTTTTAATGAAAGCTTCTAGCTCCTGTTCTTGCAAAAAGGAGCATCTGTCTCATTTCAAATGATACCAAATTTTAGTTACCTTTTTACAAAATACAGTAAGTGTAGCTTGTGAATTTCCAGTACCGGAGTATTTCAGTTTATTTGTCCTCCCCAAAACACACATTCAGTTTTGCATTCTGCTGTGTATGTCTCATCCATTAACTTAAGTTTTTAACATTTGTAGGTCTTATGGCCGTGCTCCAAAGATGATTCATCTAGAATCTAACTTTGTTCAGTTTAAAGAGGAGCTACTACCCAAAGAGGGGAATAAGGCTCTTTTGACTTTTCCCTTTCTTCATATTTACTGGACAGAATGTTGTGTAAGTATTAGGAAAACATCATGAAAAGCTGAGTACTTGAATTGAAAACTGAAATTATTTTGATTTTCTGCTTTCACTTTCTGGTACTTTTCACTTGCTTTTCATGCTTATTTGAATAACTAAGTCTACGTTGCATAAGCATGCATACTCAATATATTGGAAAGGCAGCTTGGTCAGCTTGGGTCCTTTTTACCATAAAGCAGTAATTCTTTGTAATGTTGCTTGACACTAAGAGAACAGGCTTTTGAATAACATTTTTTCCGTACTTCATCACAAAATTCCCCAAGATCTAACAGTGTTACTGCAGTAGCACAGCACACTTTTTGTGATACAGAAATGTGGCTCAATTATTTCAATTATGATCTGTCTGTTCACAAGATTGCATATTAAGATCCATTGTTTTAAATTTAGTTAATCTTCCATATGTGATGGATATAAGTACATGTCAGCAGTCTAAACTGGAAAAGATTTGGAGTGTCTTAATCTTGTTTATCCTCAGTTCACTGCTTTTTAGTTGGCCTCTGTTATGAATTAATTATCCAGTTGAAGGACAAAGGTGGCATCTGATCCCTGACCAATCAAAAAGTATCCAGAACAGCCTTCAGAGTTGTCTTAATTGATCTGTTTAAAGCCAACCCAGAAGCCAAAAAAGTGCCAAACAACAGACTTTTGCGTTTTTTGATTTTTATGAAAAAGGTTTTAAACAGGTTAAGATTTGAGCAGTAGTTAGAAGGCACAAATGTCACACTTCTGTTACTATGTGAGAATAGAACAGTTCAGCTATGTAATATTAAACATGGTTTTGTTGTAAAGTTCAAGAATGTATAAAATAAGAGTTTAAATTATGTTTAAAAATCTTAATTTCAGTAATCTAAAGAATGATAATATGCTGAATATACTGTTTTATGGAAAATACTTAGCTCTTCTCCGTAAATGATATCTTATTTTATAGTTACTGTTAACCAAATACCAGTAATAAATTTAGTTCAAAGACTAAAGCCTTACTATGCTTTGCCTCTTTTGATTTATTTTAGTAAGTCAACTTATTGTCATATGCTTTTCTGTTTGTCTTCTGTCGGAACAAAATTTGCTTTTTGAAATTGTTCAGAATGTCCATTTGATTTGATGATTCACCACTTCTCATCCCAGGACACGGAAGTGTACAAAACTACAGTTAAGGATGATATCACCAAGTGGCAGAATGTTCTCAGAGCTCACAACTCAGTGGACTGGCTAATTGTGGTAGTTGAGAGTGATGCCAAGAAAAAGAACAAAACAAATATCCTTCCCCGAACCTCTATAGTAGATAAAATAAGAAATGACTTTTGTAACAAACAAAGTGACAGGTAAGCATTCTTTATTTGCAAGCATTTAAACCTCTGACTACAGTGCTGATTTAAAAACTGAACTCATATAGCAGGTTCCTTGCTCATTTAAGGACTTTCCTTGATGTCCAGCATTCAAACTGCTGGTACCATAAGACCTGTGCTTTGAAGAAGACTGACACAAGTAATAAAAGGAGAAGTTTGGTTTTTAGTTCTTCCTGGAATCCTAGTGGCTTTGAATTGTGTTTCAAAATGCTTTCAAGTGTCTCCTCCTGGCTAAGAGAGGTTTAATGGAAACAGTGTAGGAATAATCAGTTTTTAGAACTTCAGGACTTTTTGTTGGCTTAGGTGCTTGAAAAAATATTACCAGAATCGCAGGTAGTGTAAATGAGGTGAGAGGGTAATGTGAAGCCAGTAGGGCTTGTTTTTTATCATTGTACTTTCTGCCTTTTGCTTAATCCCCTTACTGCTATGAGATAATTGACTTAAAGCCAGTTTCTTAAGATATTTTTATTCTAAGGAAAATAATAATGAATACAGTAATTTTTCTGCTTTCATTAAAGTCAACAAAATACACAAATCTTAGTTTGAAACCAAGTTGAATACACGCTGTCTTCCTTACTCTGAAACATTGCACAGAATCTACTACATATATTTTTTTTTTTTTTTTTATTTTAACCTTAAGAGTTTACTCTAAATGGGAGATTTTACCCTTAAGAATGAGTGAATAGAAGCACTCATTGTGCTGTGATAAGCTCAATAAGCTGACAGTGTCGAGCAGGTCAGCACGTTATAACCTAGTGTACATTGACAGCCCTTTCTTTGTACCCAGGCAGTGTTTGGTATGTTACAGGATTATTTAAAACAAATAGTTTGAACAACTCTGAGTTTGGTTTTGGTTTGTAACTGATTGATGGGCTTGGTTTAATCTTTTTGCCATAGGACAAGATGACTTTTCTAACCAGAAATATTATTTTACTTGGATGAGAGATTTTCCTGCATTTAGATGTATCGGTAGTTTTTGGATGTTACTGAATTGTGGTAGAAAAAATAAGGAAAGGAGGTCCTCTGAAAAGACTGATTTACTTTTAAATTAATAGGACCTGTTTAATTATTTCACCTCTCTGTCCTGGAGAAAAACAGTGGAAGTTTCAGCCTGTGGAATGCGTAAAAGCAAATTGAGATACTGTAAGAGTATACTACAGAAGATTATTTTAAGTGACTTAGGAAAAAAGACTGACTGTATATAATCTAATGGATCTTGATTTGTATCTTGCATAAGCCTTGCCAGGAGCAACTATAATTACAAACCTGCTGATTGTATTGCTAAGCAGACTTTTTTTATTCCTTGGATAGCTGCAGCATTACTTTTGTGTATGTAATTGGAATAATGGATCTATTATATGCTTTTAAAAAAGCGAAGATTTATTGTAATCTTTTTGTGGAAAACACTTAACTCTTCTCCATAAATGGTATCACAGACTTAAGCATAAGACAGAAAAGTTTTTCAAAAGCCACCCAAACCAATGAAACATAAAACCTCCAAACCGGAACATACCTCATCAAACAAACACACATAACCCTCAATGTTGTTTTTTCCTCTGATTGGTGTTCAATGAAAAACTAAATTTTATTCACTTCGAATCTGTCAGTTACGCGCAATATTCAAATATACATTTACGTGTGATTATGTTTACGTCCTCAAAAATAATTTTCATCATCTCTTTACAGATGTGTGGTACTTTCTGATCCTTTGAAAGACTCTTCCCGTTCTCAGGAATCTTGGAATGCCTTCCTGACCAAACTCAGGACATTGCTTCTCATGTCTTTTACCAAAAACTTAGGCAAGTTTGAAGATGACATGAGAACGTTGAGAGAGAAAAGGACTGAGCCAGGGTGGAGCTTCTGTGAGTATTTCATGGTCCAGGTAAGAGTCTCTTTTTATAGAAGAAAGTACTTGAAAACTTTAAAACGTCTTTTTTGTTGTAGTTTGTTTTCTGATACTTTTAGTGTTCTACTCCTTCTTTGAGGGCTGGGACAGTAAATACGAAAACATATGTATAAAAGCAGCATTTTCAGTTCTAATTTGCAGCAGTTTTTTATGAATTTGCAATGCGGTGCTATTGCAGGAGCAGAATCTTTTCAGGCTTGTCAAAGTTTTATGAACTGCAAACAATTTAGATCTGGAAGTGTTCTAGTAGTTGCTCTTGATTTTGGGGTAGATGTGCCATTACTGTGTCTGCGCAAAGACACTCAAACTCGTAATTGGTATTTAATACGGTATTTAATATTGCTGTGCTTTCTTTGTTTAAGTTATTATCAATATGTACGGAGATGATTTTTAGATTAATGTCTATTTTGAAATAATCTATATAGAGAATGCTTTGACTTTAAATTTTTGTTATATTTCTAAATATGTGTTTCTTTTAGCTAGTATAGAGAAAAGCAAAAAACTGTTGTTCAATAGAATTAAATGTCTCTATTCTCTATACAGTGCCATTCTGCACAGCAGTTCTGTCTCATCTTCATGTCTTCTTTGACTTCATGTGCTACTTCTTGCATATGATAACTGATTCTCAGACATTTTTTGCTTACCAGTTTGGCTTTCTTCTCTGTGTACAGCTGAACCTGAATTGATACTGCAATTGGTGCCTTTCACTGTGTAAACAGAGGGGAAAAATATTACTATTATAGGAGATGTCTTCAGCAAACTTTTTTCAAACTTGAACTTCTAATAGATGTCTGAACAATATTTCGTAGTGAATCAGAATCGGAATACACCACAGAATTTACTGGTATAGCTATATGACAGTGTTCCTTTGTGAGCCTCCCTGTGTTAGAAAGAAATGGTACATTTACCACAATGTCAGACTTTCAGTATTCACATATAAATGAAAGGGAAAAATGTTGGAAAAAGTAGTTCCTAGACCTCTATGTGTGGATGAGGGCAGGCTGTAATACCAGACATGATTAATATTGCTAACATGCTCCTTGTATTGCTTGTGTGTCAAAAGGAAGAACTGGCCTTTGTCTTTGAGATGCTGCAGCAATTTGAGGATGCACTAGTGCAGTATGATGAACTGGATGCCTTGTTTTCTCAATACGTTGTCAACTTTGGGGCTGGTGGTAAGTGTCTTCTTAAAATGACAAATAAATGTTAAGTGTATTAATTTCTTCGCTGTGTTTCCACTAAAACAACCCAGTGCATTGGGTACCATATATGTAGATGGGAGAAAAAGACAGTACATTGCAGTGAAAATGCACTGGGCAGTTTGTGCTCTTGTTTTGTGCTATATGCAAACTCAAGAATACATCAGTTATATTCTATTAAAGTATTGCTTTTCATCTCTGAGGCTTAGAAGTAATTTTTAATGAAAAGCTGTGTTTTGCTCTTATTTAGTGATCATTACAAATGGAACCCTGAAACTCTAATTACCTTAGTATCGATCTGGCTGGGATACAGTTGCTGTTTTCACAGCTCACTGCTAAGTTACTCCATAAGAGCTTCCTGGAAAAATGCTTTCAGTTTTGCCTTAAATTACTGGAGACATTTGATAGTCACAAAGTACGTGAATAGAGATATGTGCTACAGAAGATTTAACTTTCTCTTGAAGAAAAGTTACTGTGCAAGGAATATAAACTGTTGCAGTGAGCTAAAGGATATGTTGTTACGTAACAGCAGCTTTAATCAGGTATGTGTTATGAATCTGATAAAAATATAGTGCAGGAGTAATTGCAGTGAAATATATTTGTCCTCACTGGTCTTGACTCTGTACCTGAAAGTTGCAGGCACAACTGTCAATGGTGACTGAGTAAGAAAGACTTCGGTAGATAAAGTTTGCTTGTTTTGAACTTCAGGTAGGCTTAATCGCTGAGAAAGAAATTACAAACTGATTGCCAATATAATAATAACAAACATATAATTAAGACAAAATGCCGTGAGGTTTAAATGTTCTGAAATTCACTTATTAACTTAGTTGCGAAAATTCTACTGTTTTTAAAGTTAAGACATTAAGTCATTTATCCATGTGATAAACTTGATAAAGAATGAGCCAGCTCACAGCCTCTGGAGAGGAGACTTTGATAGAGAGCAGTGGTTGATTCTTGGATATTAACTTTATTTACTTAGATGGTGCAAACTGGCTGACATTTTTTTGTCAGCCAGTGAGGAGCTGGAATGGTTTAATTCTCCGAAAACCAATAGACATGGAGAAGAGAGAGCTAATTCAGAATCAAGAAGCTACTCTACTGGACTTGCGTAGTTACCTGTTTTCTCGCCAGTGCACGTTATTAATCTTCCTGCAGAGGCCATGGGAGGTTTCCCAGCGAGCATTGGAACTTCTTCACAACTGTGTGCAAGAACTCAAGCTATTAGAAGTGAGTCAGTGTAATATATTCCATAATGTAAATGATTTTATCCAAAGATGATCTAACAAGATTTTTGAAGTTTAGGTATCAGTGACCAGAATAGAGTAAACACTGACTGCAAGTTATCAAAATGATGCTGTAATAACAGATCGTAACAGTGTTTACAGTTGAATGTTTTATCATGAGGATGTCTTTGGAAAGAAATTCTAGACATCACATCCAAAACTTGAACCTGTATTTAGTTAAACTATTCTAGTCTTCACCTGTGAAATCCTACCCTGGATTTATTACCAGTCTCTTGAACTATAGTTCCCATCATTTAAATCTCTGTCAGTGTTGTATTGAAGAAAATAAGGCAGAGTTGCTAATATACTGATATGCAGACTAGTAGTCTGTAACAAAAAGCAGTTTTGAACTAGAAACGATATCTACAATAGGGCTTATTACTGCCCTGCACGTTGAATGCTGCTTAGATCATCCCTTGTGATCCTTACTTTCTAATTCCTTTTGGTGCCCAGTGATGTTTTTCTGTGTTATGCATGTGTTACACGTGTCTCTGCCTGTCTCATCCAGTGACAGAAGAGTCTGAAACAAGTGATGGTGCTCAAAACTGTTTGTCATGTTCCATTTTTTCATGCTTTATGCCTCCTCTGTCCATACTTTAGTTTCTGCTGGTGTTTTTTAATCCTCTAAAGAGGCTTTTTCAGGGATTTTGTACACTGTTCATCCTTCATGTATGACCACAGATGTCTATGAATTGAAATATATCTTTAAGAACAGCATAGTGTACTTGGGAGTATTTCTGGATTTCATTTTATGACTCATCCATGTCCTTAATCCCATGGGTGTCTGATTCTCCCTTAGTCTTATCTGTAGCTGTTACAAAAGTAGCTACTAACATTTGCCTGTCTGACATTGTGGTAGTAAGTTCCGTGAATTCCATCTGTTCATCTGCATTTAAAAACAGAAAATCTACATCATGTGCATTGCCGACACCTTCATGTATTTTAAAACTAACATACAGTTCCCATATATAGTATGTTTTTTGTGTGTGTCCTGTAGTTGGTTTTGGTTTTCTTTCCAAAATAAATACATCCAGCCTTCTAAATTTTTGAAGGTACTTCCTGCAGTTCTTCTTTTGCTCCACCCCAAGTCTGTCCTGTGCCTCCAGTGTCTGGGGCTCTTCTCTGCGCCATCACTGAACACATAGCGAACATCTGAACTACTCCATTCTTCTGATCCTTCTCTTCCTGAAAATTCCTTCAGAATTTAGATGTTTATTATTTTTTGAAATGCGTTCTGCTTGCATGTTGAATTTTCTTATCACACGAGTCAGTTACCTAGTTTGTTTCAGGTTTCAAGACTTTCATAGTCTTTCTAAAAGGAATACTTTTGCATTGTTTATGAACAGGATTTTGATACACCATTATTGTGATAATTTCCAGATCTTTAGTTATGCTCATTTTGTCTTGATTCTTGAAATATTCTAGTAACAAACTGTCTTATATTTCTCTACCATGTCCTGACTGACTGATATTCCCTTCTTGGACTATTTTTTTTTTTCTTTTTGTGTGTTTTTTGGAGTTTGTTGTTGTTGTTGTTGTTTATTTCTTTGGTTTTAATCTCCATTATTTAATTAATTGCCCATGACAGATGTCTCATCCTTCAATTAGCAAACTTATTGTTGTGAAGGAAACTTATGAGTAATTAATTTTTTGTCATTTTTTTTAATCTAATACTTAGCATATTTTAATTTCAGCCTTTGTTAGATTTCCTGTCTCCTTTTGAAAGTAGTAGTATATTCACACAACTTTTTCCTGACTCTGCCTTCCTTAGGTTCAGTTTCCAAACTTTTGGAATTTGGAACTAGTACCTACAAGTCCTTTTCCTTCTCTTTCATCTTGGTGAATGTATCAAATCTAGTTAATGTAATCACTGTTTAGTTGCTTAGCTGTCCTTGTTTCATGAACATATATATATAAATTATTCAGGAGGCAGTAAGAGTTGGTCAGTTTTTATGTGTTTTCTTAGAGTAAGCTCTTCCAAGAGGCTCTGCTACATTGCGTCAAGAAAAATGCTTAGCTGAAGTATTTTCTCATTTGACTAATGTTTGTTACCCAATTAATTTTGCCTGTTTGTCTTCAGGTTTCTGTTCCTCCTGGAGCTTTGGATTGTTGGGTATTTTTGAGTTGTCTGGAAGTCTTACAAAGAATAGAAGGCTGCTGTGATAGGGCTCAAATAGACGCAAATGTTTCCCACACAGTTGGCTTGTGGAGCTATGCCACTGAGAAGGTGAGCAAACAATGTGTTGCACTTGTGGTATTACAGTTTTGAAGTAGACCATTTGTTTCTTTGGAACAGATTTTGCAATTTTACTGTGAAATTTCATGTGGGGTTCTGTATATTGTGTTGAGTCTAGTTTAGATGAGACAATCCAGGTTTATATCCAGTTATTCCACTGTCAGTTGAGGTCTGGGAACGACTAGGTGTGTTCATCTCTTTGCCTGTCCTCCCTGCCTCACCTCTAGTTTGATAATGACTGGCTAATTAAACTCCAGAATGAACTCAATTCATATCAACTGAGAGAAGGAGTGTGAATTTCAGTTATAGCAGGAGAAGCTGCCCAGATTTGTATGCATTTACCGTTACAAATACAGATTACAGCAATCTATGTAGGTAATTCATTATTTCTTCAGTATATTAGTATGGTAATAATAGACCACTAATGTCACTGAAGGTATTACCCTCAGTGGCTTGTGAAACAGGCAAATAAAAAGTAATGCTTACCAGAAAGTAAAAGTTGTGAAGTGGCCTTTTAAGTTTGGTCAAGACCCTTCCCTAATTATGTGAATGCCTTTTCAAGTTCAGCTTACTCTGTTTTTATGAAAGAGTTGGTGTCTAAGGTTGCTTCTGCTTTCCACTGTTGAAATAGAGTTGAAAAATATAAACTCCAGAAACTACTGAAATAGCGTACTGTGATCTTTGTGCATGTTTTTGAAGACCAATGTAAGCTCATCCTCTTGTTTGCATAGCCTGTAGAATGTTTTCTATTTATTTTAGTTACAGTTTGTTCATATTGTGGTAGACTTGGGAATCATCTAACTTACCCTAGGAGGTCCTTGTCTTGTTGCAAAAGCATAGAAAGACAATTTCACCTTGAGGAGTTATTGGGTTTTTTTAAAAAAAGAAGAGGGTGTGTGTGTCAGAATAAAGGAAACAAAGTACTGTTTAAAGTGTTTACTTCTTATGGAAGGTGTGTACCTGGGCTGGAAATGTTCCTCCTGTTCATAGCTCTTCTAACACAAAAGGTAAAGAAAAAATTGTAAAACAATGAGTATCAGTAAAGTGAAACAGACTGAATGCAAGGAATTTAGCGATTTGTGACAAAATTAAGTGGAATTTAAAAAAAAATGTTAATGACCATCCCATTTTATATGGTGTGGCATAATATAACAAGCTGAGACCTTTTTTCTTTGACAGGCGTACCTTTGTAGTTGATTTAGTTACACTAAATGCATTAACCGAATGACCAACAGAACTGAACTTCAAGACAGTATCCTCTAACTTGTGTGTGTCAAGTGTACCAGCTGCTGTCTAGAAGGGATTATATGGTAGTATGTGGCACTGTTTTAACACTTTTAGCTATGCAATCATCTCTTGTTCAAAAAGGTTTTCACCCGAATACTATACTTTGGGTGAATTTGCAAGCTTGTCTAGTCAGTGTATTGGAGGCTGCCTGCCTTTCTTGATCATATGGTTTTCAAAAGTATAGATACAGTTATTAGAAATTATTTTTGGTGGTTATTGTCAAACATCTAAGCTATGTCCATATTTGTGTGGAAAAACAGGAGGATTTATTTTGATTAGGAGTAATGCATGTAGGGAGGTGTATGTATATGCATGTGTTCCAGTGTTATTTGAGTCAGTAACTTACGCCCAATTTATTTCTTAATAAAATTAATTTCTTCTGTAAGAATAACAGTTGCTTTTGAAAGGTTCTCTATTTTTTTCCCATGAAGCAACTTGAATACAGATCTTGTAAGCAGTATAATATGGCAGCAGTGGAAATATCTTTTATTATAGGAATGATGTAATAGAATGAAAAGAGTTTTATATTGATTTTTGTAGTATATCGATAACAAGCATCTGGTTTCTCTTATAGTTAAAATCTCTGGGTTATCTGTGTGGACTTGTGTCAGAGAAGGGACCCAATTCAGAAGACCTTAACAGAACTGTCGATCTGTTGGCAGGGTTGGGAGCAGAACGCCCTGAAACAGGTATTGCCAGGAATGTACTCATACTTTCTAATAATTGACATTGTCTTAAATATGTAGCATATAAATAAATCAGTCATAATGATTTCCAAGTATCCCTTCATATATATATAAACATTGCTAGAGCTCTGTTATCTCTTACCATGTTATTTTAATGTGTGTCTAGTACTTAAAACTATCAGTGTGTTTCCTTACTGTTGCAAGCATGTTTTTTCATATTAGTGCTCTGTTTATCAGCATTTAGGTAAATGGTCTTGAACAGTACTGCTTTTGAGTAGTTTTTAATGCTTTCAGAGAAGTATTAAAAATAAAATTATTTGAAAAAGAAATGGAGCATCCTTGATCTGATGCAAGTAGATAACCTGACACTGGAGCTACAAAGTGATATGATTTGAGTGGCTGAACAATCAAATTTATTTATTGCTGCTGGATTTCATTACTTACAAATGTATTTCTGAAGGAAAGAAGATTTCAGATGTTAAATAAGCTAAAGTAATTAGTATCTTTGAAGCATGAGCTGACAGGCTGACACTTCACTTGCTCTTGCAGGTATGATGATACATGATTCTCAATTAATTGCTATGGTGCCAGTTGTATTTCTTTAAAGTGGGAGCTTTTTTTTCCGTCTAGAAATATTGGCACAAATTTGGTCTGATTAAAGGCTTAAATTAGGCAAGCTACTTCAGAATAAAACTTGGTCTTATTAGCCCTTTTCCTTCGAGGAACATTGTTTAAGGTAGTAAAACATCTTCAAATTATAGTGTACTTCTGACAGGCTGATTTATAAATCCAGATAGGGGAAGTTGTGAGAATATCACTCTTGGCACAATATAGTTTTTAAGTACAGTTGTGTTTCTAGATCAAATAAATGTTAGGAAAAACTGTGTAAAGTTAGTGTAGTTGCTGTATTACTGCTTGCCTTTACCCTACTGCCCTGTACATCACTCACATGTGCGTGCATAAACAGAGTTGTGAAACAGCCTTTTGGATCTTATTTTTAGAGCCTGGGGAAGAAACTCGTGATCTGTCTCTAAATATTAGTAATGTTTCCCACATAAAATTAGTTTTAAGTTTTCTCTCCACTTTCTACTTAAGGAAAAAGGTAGCAGTGTGTAATTAAAGTTAGAATGTATTGTAATACCTCTTATTCTGCTTTTTCTAAAGCCAATGCATCACAGAGCCCTTATAAGAAACTTAAAGAGGCCTTATCATCTGTAGAAGCTTTTGAAAAACACTACTTAGTAAGTATGAGTTTTGGTTATTTTTATTAGTTTTGGGTGTTTACATTACAGATTGGATAGGGCCAAAATTTTCAAACCTAAGAAGATGATGTTGAGAATGTAAATATGTATTTCTGTATTTTAGTATCAAAGATTGATTGTACACTGAACACAACAAGGCTGGTTTATTATAGAGCTCTATATGGGCCCCATGTTTCAAATATTTGGATTAACTACAATATTTACAGTTATGGGTCCAGAGGGCCACAAAGATGCTCGGAGGGCTAGAGCACCTCCCATTTGAGGACAGGCTGAGAGAGTGGGGTTGTTCATCCTGGAGAAGAGAATGCTCTTTCGGAACCTGAAGGGGCTACAGGAAAGCTGTGTTGGGTGTCTTTATCAGGGAGTGCACTGATAGTATTGAAGGGTAATGGTTTTAAAATTAAAGAGGGGAGATTTAGATTAGATAATAGGAAGAAATTTTTACTGTGAGGGTGGTTGGTGAAGCACAGGAACAGATTGCCTAGAGGAGTTGTGGATGCCCCCTCCCTGGAGCTGTGCAAAGCCAGTTAGGATGGTGCTTTGAGCAACCTGGTTCAGTGGAAGCTGTTCCTACATGTGGCAAGGGGGTTGGAACTGAATGAACTTAAGGTCCCTTCCAACCCAGGCCATTCTATGAATGTATAGTAAGTGCGCACAGTATGTGTGTTTGTGCCCACAAGCTTTCATACATAAGCACACACAGAGCTATATCTACACATTTGTGGACTACTATGTATAAACTGAAAGGGAGAGCTAATGGAATAGCTTACTGTGAATGACCTGGCAAAAGTCACCTGTCTTGTGGCAGTCAACCACTAGATATTTGTATGATCTACCTATGTGAAGAGGTGATAGAACAGCAGAGAGATATGCAAAAATGCTCAAGCATATCCTGGAAATAGCAGTTCAGATATGGGGGGAAAACTGAGGATTTTTTAAAAATCTGAAACCTAGGTGGTAGTTATGTTTACAGAGTTGTTATTGAAAAAAAAATTCTTGAAATATTTTTATTTCAAGAAGCCATATTTCTTTTCTGTAATTAGTTTCTTGATAAGACTAGTTGGATAGCTGGACCAAAACTAAAATCTTCAGAATTGCTAGCTGCTCTTACATCTTCAGTTCCTAAATTCAGCAGTATCTTCATAAATTTAAAAAACCAAGTAGGATCTACAGAGTTTGCCAATGAAAGACTTGCCGTTACTGTTTGTATTTCAGACTGCGTTTTTGTGCGTCAGAAATTCAGATATCTGATGTACTTTAAAAGATTGTTTTCTATGTAGTCGTCACATAAATGTATACAATTTATATATACTCATATTTTGGCCATGTATTCAGTGGAGGAGAACATAGAAGTAATTAGAATTTCTAGACACAACTAAGATAATTTATATGCATTTAAAATTTTAATGAGTCTGGAATGTAAAATGCAGCATTTCAAACATGTTGAAAGCAAGAAGTGACGAGCTTTTATTACCAGAAAAGGCTTTGTTCTTGTTCAATGGTTAGTCTCATGCAACAACCTCAGAATCTTTTGAAAGACTGTCAGATCTCGTACAAGCATGTTGTCTTGTACCTTAATTTGGGGGGAATGTAGCTTTTTTTGTAGTATAGCTGGTGTCTAAGACCTCTCTGTACTGATCTGTTAAAGAGTGTTCACTTAGTCTATTGTAGGGTATTGTGAGTTCTTAAATAAGAAGTGATTTTTTCCAAACTCTCCATAAGAAACGTCAAAAACTGCCTAAGAAAAGCTTGTTTTAGGTCATTTTCCTGCCCCATAGGAATAGATGCTTTCTGACAGATACTCTTTAAAATATTTAGGCAGTTGGAAGCTCTTAAGCAATTTGTTTTAAAGGATGGAGTAGTTCTTAATGCACTCGGTGAAGCAGAGTGGGCTTCTATGGAAGGCTGCTGATAGTCAGAAGAGATTTGTAAATATGACATGGAGTGATTTTGTCTATCTGGCCAGAAATTATTATGTACTTGAGAAAAAACTGTGGTGGTATACAGTGTGAGAAAAATTTGACGCTGTTATTGCAAGCTTAGGGTAAGGTAAGGAAAGTGATGTGTAGGCAGTGTGGCTACATTTGAAATGAAGCGTAGAGATGACTGAGAAGCTTCAGCTTGGGATTGCATAGCTTCAAGCAAAATTCCTTTAAGGCATACTTGTGAAAAGGGTCTGGAGCAGCACAAATCTTAAAAGGAGCAGCTGAGGGAACTGGGATTGTTTAGCCTGGAGAAAAGGAGGCTGAGAGGAGACCTTGTCGGTCTCTACAACTGCCTGGAAGGAGGTTGTAGCAAGGCGGGTGCTGGTCTCTTCTCCCAAGTAACAAGTGATAGGTCAAGAGGGCAATGGCCACAAGTTGTGCCAGGGGAGGTTAAGATCGGGTATTAGGAAAAATATCTTTACTGAAAGAGTGGTGAAGCATTGGAACAGGCTGCCCAGGAAAGTGGTCTTTTAACATTGGAGGTGTTAAAAGAAAAATGTGTAGATGTGGCACTGGTTTAGTAGGCACTGTGGTGTTAGGCTGAAGGTTGGATTTGATGATCTTTGAGGGCTTTTCCAACCTTAATGATTCTATGAAAAAACTTATTCTGATTGTAACTTAGCACTATGTGTTTAATTGTATGTTCACATACTACAAACTTTCATATACTTAATAGTATTATGTGCAGCTTTAGCTAAAGAATGATGTACCGTGTTCTGTATGTAATTGATTTGGTTTTGAAGTATTAGTTGGGAGCTTTGGAGCAAGCTCTAATATTGTCTAAATATGTTATGCTGTGGTGTACCCTGGAATGATAGACTAACAAGCCTGCGATGGTACTCTAATGGAATACAGTCACTTAAAAATAGGTGCTTTCAAAAAGCACAGGATAATCCAAATGTAGTGAATTTCTTGAAACTGCATCTCGTCTATTATTTTGGTGGGTTTGAGTTGCCTCATCTATTTTTAATAAGATTTTTTTTTCCTGCTATTTATAACACAGATAGGGGTCATGACTGATTGTAGAAAATGTGAAAATGACCTGTGACCAACTGCTGTATTTTGTGTGCTGGGGCAAGGGGAAATCTAAGTTGAAGTGCCTTGTTGTTGTCATTTCGTTGTAGTAACTTAGTTATTGGCTACGAGTTTGTGTAAAATACCATATAGCTACTAAAATGTAACTAAAATTATATATATATATCTTACAATAGTTTCTTTTCTTTTAAACAGGATCTGTCCCATGCCACCATCGAAATGTACACTAATATTGGAAGAATTCGCTCAGCTAAGCTTGTGGGAAAGGACTTGGCAGAGTTTTATATGTAAATGAATGTTTAAAATGTATTAAATGCATTAGACTTGAAAAGTTTGAATGTAATTCTTGAGGAAAATATGCTATATTTAAACAGGAATTTTAAAAACTATATTTAAAAATGTAAACACACCCTCAGTTTCTGTCTGTATTTCAGCAAACAAAAGAAAAAACACCAGGAGTCTCTATATCAAACTAATTTTCATTCATGATTTAGTACTCTTGCCTCTAACTGTCCTATGTTTTTTAGCTTGATCCTTTCTTCTCCTAGGGAGAAAAGGATAACAGGGTGTGGGGAGGGAAGAGGTAGCTTTGCATTGACCATAGCCTGGTTTATAACATGGTTTCTGACTTGCTTCAAAGTTTATAGTTGTCTTAACTACATATGTGTATATAAATGCCTAAGAAAAGCCAGAAAACATGTTCTTTGAGGGGGAATCAATTTCCTATTTAAAGTTATGATTGCAAAATGGTTGTTTCCTCCCCTGTAAACCTTACCATGATTTTATTCCTAATTTCTAAATGTTTGGGGTGTTTTTCGTTTATCCATGCTCTTAAATTCCACTAAAGGAACCCTCTGCATTGTTTTTCTGATTAATTTTATTTTTATTTGGAAGAATTTGACACTCCTAAGTGGGGTTTTTTTCTGGGGGGGAAACATTTTTTGGACATGCTTTTTTCACCTGTGTTCACTAAAGCAATCTGATGTGCTAGCTGCAACAGATTCTCCTAAATTAACTTAACCTTTTACCCGAGGGAATAATGTTATGTTTAAAGACTGCCATGGAACTGCTGTGTGGTGATAAAATACTTGCATTTGAAGATTTTACTGCTACAATGAAGATTTCCTTGAAAGTTGTTGAGTAAGCATGCTTTTAGTTTAGTGTCAGAAGCTTGAGATGGCTTTTGTTTCATTTGTGGGAGGTAGCTTCATCTCACTTGCTCTGACTTGGGATGGATTTGTACACAAAGTCTTTCATTGACACTTAATTGCATTTCTGCTTGCTTAAGTGAATCACATAAAGGTAGGTCAATACGTTGATCTTTTATCAGCAAAATAAATAGCATGATGGTTCACTGCATCTTGTTCTGCATTCATATGCAGTGTTCCTCTCACATCACCACTGTATGAAAATGTGTAGGGAGTTTTCATGGATGCAAAGGTTCGTATATCACTCTGTACTCATTTCTTTATTCTTAAAGGAGGAAGAAAGGTCCACAGAAGGCAGAAGTCTATCTTCAAGGAGCACTCAAAACTTATCTTGCTGAGGGCTGGGCATTGCTCGTCACACATACAAGAAAACAGTTAGCTGAATGTCAGAAACACCTTGGACAAATAGAAAAGTATCCTCTAAAAGACAAAGCCAGAAAAATCAAGATTAGAGAAAATTATACTTGTGATTATTTTTATGATGTATCTCTAACTTTTATTTAAGAATAGACACTGCCAAACATCAGCCAGCTGAGTTATTTCTTTCCATTGTGGCTGTTCATTTGGGGAGAGTTCAGTTATTTATTTTTAAAGTTTTATTTTTACATTTTTAATTTTTTAACATCTGGTTAACTTAAAACTTTTTGCCGGTTTTAAATATGTTTAGGCTCTAGAGGGTGGTGCACCATGGGTAGTATGAAGTTTATCATTAGATCAGCAGATACCATAGAGGTATTTTATGATTCTGTTTGTACTCCATCGTTATGGAAGTTTTTACATGGTACTGTTTTTCCACTTGGTAAATACAGCATTATAGTGCCTTCCTGTATTATGGAGATCAATTTCTGGGCTTTCTTCTCTAACTGCTACCAATGTCTTCCTGTATCTGACCTAGCAAGGACTCTTATGGCATTTGTACTGCTGACTTTTTTCCAGAAGTGAAAACAGAGGCTTGGAAGATGAAAATCTTCTGGCTTTGATGTGGCCTGTGGTGTTTTAATATTTTTTGCTATTATTTATTTTTTATTTCAGGCTGTGATCTCTGCTTCATAAGGGGAGTGGGAGTTGTTTGCTTTTAAGTTGTATAAAAACTTAGTCTTCAATGTGTGAATGAAATCTTCTCTGTAAATGCCACATAAATGCTAAGTAATATTGTGAGAAAATGGTCTGCCCCGATCCCAATGTTTGACAGGCTTCAGGTTCTTCGCTCTGGTATTCCTATGCATTATTTTCAAATACTGTCTTTATCTGCTACAGCTGTGTTTGTTTAAATATTAAATATGTCTGGTTTGCTGTACTACTTCTACTTTCAAGGTAAGAGGTGTGGGGCATGGAAAAAGTCTACTGATTGGCTCTAGATGTTTTGTTGTATTCATTTAGGAATTAGAAACAATGCAGTTTGAATTCTGCTTTTATTTTCTTTTTACCCTTATATGTTGTTGCCTAAATTTGGTAGATAATTTAGGTAACCTGATTCTAATCTGAATTGTTGTGCTGTGTATTGGATATTTTATAGTAAAAAGGGAAATTTTCATGATTTTTTTCTGTTTTGGGGGAAAGATACTGCTTTCATTGATGCTGTAGTTATAAATAGAATTTGTCTAGGTGTTCTAAACTGGGATGGTCACCTAACCAGAGTACTTTCTTCAACACCGTTCTTGTGGAAATTGCACGGAAAGACAGATTTTTTTGAATGATCCTTCTAGCTTTTTTAAAGTTATTGCAGTTTTGGTTTTGTTTCGGGAATGTGTGGTTATTTTTTATTGCCCAAGAAGCTCATATTTTAGTCTTTGAGTGACAGTACTAGGAATCTTATTGTGGCTGAAAGTCAGTTGAGCTAAATTCAAATTTGTAGTGCATTTTGGGGTTTGTTCTTTTTTGTTGTTTTGGGATTTTGTTTCTTTTACAAGTAGACTTAGACATTGTAAATGTCTGCCTCCTTCAACAATTCTTACGTCACTTTTAAGCACTCTTAAATTTTTCTGCTTCAGTGCAAATGCTTTTAAGGAATCAGAGCCAGCAGTATTGCAGTCTTAGCTAAATACTTAAATGAGCGCTCCAGTGCTCAAAAGTGTAAATAATGTCTCATGACTTATAGTAAGTGTTGCTGTAACAGCTGGCAGATTCTCAGTCAAGTAAATTGGAATTTAATCCAAGACTCAAGGTATTTAGTTATAATGCTAGGCAGTGTAATGCAACACACCGGGTCTTCAACTTGCATGCTATATTTATCGTCAAATAATGAATTTTCTGTGCCCATGAATCTGTTCAGATGAAGGAAGATTGTACAGGTTAATAATGGATCATATTTTAGTAGGTACTACTACTACTAAAAGTAGCGATTCTGCAATTTTCTCAAATGATAGTAAATCTTCCATTGTTTCTTTTGTAATGGAATAATGTGGTGGTGATAAAAGCAGGTCTTGCATTAAAGATTAGAAAACTAGTACTTGAACTGTCTCGTTTTCTGTCAAATTTCTGAATGTTGTAGGTTTCTAGCTCATGTTTCCTTAACTTTGTTAGTTATCTACAAACAAGCAGCCTATTAGCTGGTGATAATCACTTAACAGAAGATGAACGCAAAAGGTTTTGCCAAGAAATACTAGATTTTGCCAATCAGCAGGCAGAGAACCAAGGTGAGTCTGGTGCTTCCCTGCTCTAGCCTGATCCTTCCCTAAAAGTAGATTGGAACGCTTGCTGTGATTGATTTCTTTACCTTGTATATAACTTCTGAACCAACATGGTTATTTTCTTGTCATCTCCAGAACATTTATGAGACTTCTGCAATAATTAAAACCAGTCAAAGATAAAGGTGTAATTAACAATTTCATCCTGAATATAGGAAAGTCTCTGTTTCCTTCTCTGCTTTGACAGCTTGATTTATATTGTGGGGGTTTTTTTCCCTAATTTATCTTTGTGTCTGCTCTGCTGGCATGCAGATGGCAGCTCTGTGATGGTACTTGTTTTGATGTTAGATCTGTTTCCCCTTCCAGCTTATTGTTTTGACCATCCTACTTTGTTATTCCTGCTGCTTTGGTAATGCTTTCTCCTTGGATGTTGATCATAATTCAAATTCATACAGAATACTTCCTGTAGATCAGAAAATTGTTTATTTTTATGCAAAAATTTTTCTTGATGAATGAATATACCATAATTAATATGTTATTTTAGATTTACTTTTTAATTAAATTTTAGTACTGCCTCTGTGTTTTTGGAATCTAGAAAAGAGAATGAAAAACCCTTGTATGGCTCAAGGCACTGGTCCGATCAATAATTTATTAAACTTGTACTTGTTTTTAATTTGGGAATTTTGTCATTTATGCTACTGTATTTGTCTAGAACACTTTATGTAATAGTAATATTTTAAACTTCTGCTTAGACACTATCTCTTAATTTAGTTGTCTTTAATAGCCTGAGTACTAAAATTGTAGTAAATGTAACTGTTAGAAAACAAATCTCAGCGTCTTTAAGTCTCATTTCTATGCCAGATAAAACTGAAGTATTAAGTATTGATTTTTTGTGTGTGTGTGAAAGGATTTATTGTGAAAAGTTATTGTCTAATTTTAGGGATTACATTTTTAAGAGAAAAGATTTGCCGATTCTCAACAGCACTGCAGAAGAGTAAAATCCCTGTTTTTTATCTTTCCAGGTCAAAAGGTTATGTTGCCTATGCACTCCTTTGCGCAGTTGAAAACGCTACATTTTGACCCTCCAAATGCAGTTGTCCATGTAGGTGGAAAGTTGTCTATTGAGTTGACTTTGTTGAGCCAAATGCCCATCCCTGTCCAAGTCGATCAGATTGCCATCCATGTTCACTTCAGCATTGAAAAAAATAGCTACAGAAAAACAGCAGAGTGGCTCACTAAGCACAAAACTTCCAATGGTGTTATCAACTTTCCAAATGAAGTTTCAGGCTTTCCCTTGACAAGAAACAACTTGCCAGCACTGGAGCTTTATGAAATGTATGAACGGAGTCCCTCAGATAACTCTTTGAACACAGCAGGAATCATCTGCAAAAATGTGCACATGCTACTACGAAGGCAAGAGAGCAGCAGTTCACTGGATATGCCTTCAGGGGTGACGTTAGAAGATGGGGCTCATGTGTTGAAATGCAACAATGTAATACTGGAACCAGGGGTCAATAAGATAACGTTCAGTACTCAGGTATGTAGCACTCATGAAAGAGGAACTAAAAATACTGGCTGAGGAAGAGCATAGTACTGTCAAGTGGTACCTGTATTGCTTCCCTTTACAGCTTGGGTGATATCATTCCCCTTGAGGCTTTCTTTTCATTGTTCTAGACCTTAATTTCCCTTCAAAGAAAGCTGTTGTGTTTGTGCTAAAATGTATAGGTGACTCTCCTATTTGCAATCATTTAAGTCAGCCTTCCAAAACTTATTTTAAACAAGTTGATTTTTGCTGCCAAAAATTAAACTGATAAATTCATGTACGAGATGGTGTTCTGCTTGTGAAGTCTGCCTTCACTGTTGAGCTCATTTGAGAATAATATTTCAAAATTTTGATGGGAATGCATTTTCTAGCCCTTAGTGAGTGACTCAGTGGTTCAGTATGGTTCGTAGCCTGTTCTTCACTGATAGAACGTTTTTTCGCTTGATGGATGCAGTAAACCTACTTGCAAGAAGTAGAACAAAGTTCAGTTCAGCTTCAAATACTTGAATTTAAAAGATGTCAGAATTAAATTTGCCCCCCATTATTCATCTTAATCACATAAGGAATGAGATGACGAGCATGAGGAACCTTTGCCAGAGGAAGACTAAATTTGCATGAGCAAACAGTGTGTCACCATCTAAATGTCGCTCTCAGAAAATGGATTACAGTCCTGCTTCTGACATACAGTATTGTATATGAAACTCCCTCAGTTCCTCTCTTACACACACACTCTTCAGTCAGATGAATACTTGAAGTAATCCTTTTCCCTCCCATTCCAGCAGGCTCCCAGTAATTGCTGAAATATTTAAGGATAGTGGTGCTAATCATTTCTGTTCACATTGCATTCCTACTGGATGCATTGTAACTGGAAATTGGCAGACCTTGAAATGCCATTGGCTATTTGTGATGGTGGAGTTTTGATTTGGTTGTCAGTTGCGTTTTTGTTTGTTCTTCCTTTTTAAACTGCCACTCACTCTGTGGCCTTGTACTTTGCTGATCTGTGGTTTGTTTACTTGCTTTAATGAAATGGGGAAAGGCATTTACGTGCTAGCTTAGTCCTAGGAAGAAGTGAAATGCCAAGCATTTTCAAAATTGAGACATCACCATCTGTTTGGCATTGCAGGAGTAGGAGCTTCTGGCCTCAATTATTGTGTTCTGTTCTTTGGGTTTTCTTTAAATACTTCTAATATCTCCCTCCTCACCTCTGTAACCTTTCATAGGGAAGTACTTAGCAGAGTTCAGTGCTACAGTAATGAACATCAGTGTAAGGAAAATTTGAGTGACAAAATGATGAGAAATGCAGTGTAGCATCTGAATTATTAACAAGAGATGGTGCATAATGAGGAATATAACAGGTTTTTCATAGTCACTTCATTTTCTGAGCGTTATCTAGCCTGTGTATTGGAAAGAGTATGGATCCCATGAAGAGAAATAGTATTTTTTAATTATGAATGGTATATAGGCCTTCTAACTCTGCCATTTTCTAATTGGTTAAAGTTAGCTTTGGTCTCTTTTTAAACTAAATTTGAAATAAGAATCTACACGTCTGCTTTTGATGACTGAAAACTGATAGCTAGACTGAGCTGGCCAGGAGGTTTCTTTAGCATTTTTAGCGTATTAAGTACTCCAGACCTGAGATTTTAACCTTCTCTGCCTTTTTTTTTTTTTTATTATTATTAATTTCTATCTTGTCAAAGAACTTTTAGAGGGGACCTTTCTGGCTTTCTGTAGGCTTACATACTACATACTCCACCTTTCCATTCTTCCACTGGGGCAGAAATGTGCCTGGTACATGTGTGCACACACACATACACACATGTTATGGAACCTGTTTGCATAGCAGGTATCTCAAGATGGAAGTTGAGTTCAGTTCCCTGATGATGCAATGTAAAATGGCAGTAATGTTATTTGAACTACCTATTGGCCTAATTTTTTAGGTTTCTTATTCTTTCAAAAGACTGGGACAAGTTAATGGGATTTGGAGGTGTTGCAGGTCTTGGTGGCTGCGAATGTAGTTTCCTGTAAAATAAATTAACATGTATATAGAGCTGGATTTCAGGGGAAGGACCCTTACTAGAAGCAAGCTGTTAGAGACTGTTCTGAGCAGTCATTTTGGCTTAGTGTGATCCGGATGAAATCCTGAAGGACTATGGAAAAAGGGATACAGGTGAAAAGCTAGATGTAGCTGTGCTTTAGTTTTGCCTTGTTCTGTATGCTTCTGGTGGCTATTGGAGGATGGATGGTTATAAGCCTTACACTTATAATTTTCCTGTTTTTCCAACTTTTCTTTCTTGAAAGAACTTTGCATGGGAAGGCTGCTCAGTGTGAATCCTGCTTGTGCTTTGAACATCTGTATAAAGATGACTTATCTGTCCTTAAAGGGAAAATCTGAATATATTATGATTTTGGACAGTGTATTACTTTATAATATGATGAAAGCTTCTCTAGATTTGAGCTGCAGTATTCACAAAATATTTACTAAAAATCCATTATCTCTGTAGTAGCTTCGACTACATAACATAGTTGGCCAGAGATCAGAAACAGCTGATGGCTTGTTTTCTAAATTTTGTTACAGTAATGCTTAATTGCACTGCTTTCACATAAAGAGGAATGACTGTGCTTCTAAGGTGCAGAGGGAGTTTGATTCTTTCTTTAGATCGTAGACTCATGACTGCCTTTGTTTATGCTGATAGCAATCTTTCAATTTATTTCAGGCTTTAAAAGAGATACGAAAGCATTATCTAAATTCTTCAGACCAATATTCTATCCCATGTTGAGGTTTGAAGTATGTATATATTATGAAAAACTCACTTTTGCTTTTGTGTTTATAAAGTATTCAAGGGACAAAATGTCTTTAATGACTTTAATGTCAAAATGCATAATACTGAATTTCAGTCAGGATTTGCTTTGTAAATAACTGTAAGTGAGGCTGGAATGTTAAGTTGCTACAGCTTTTCTCCATAACTTCCAATCTTATTCTTTAGATTTAATTATACTCAACATCAATATTTTTGTATTACACTTGGTAAAATGACACATCGGAAAAAGATGTTTCCTCACTCCCTAGCAGTAATAGTAAAGAGCAAATAGAATCAAGAATTAATACACTAGCAGATGTTACAAATTTGCTTTTTATAGTGTTATTGAAAAACATCCAGAATCCCATTATTCAGGGTAAGGGAAGGAAGAGTTTCAAGTTAAATATGTATATATTAATTTTTTGTAAGCATTCACACAGGGTGTGGTATGAGGAGTGTGTGAAGTTGATAGCTTGAGCTGAAAACTGTGCTTTATATAAATGTTGTAGGATTTTATGAATGTTAGCCAAATAAGCACATCACTGCTTACTAAATATCATTCCAGTACTTAATAAATATAATTATATTTTAATATATGTGGCACCTGGCGGTGCGACAACCAACAAGCAAGATGAAAAGCACCCCAAAATAACGATTTGACAATATAGCTACTATTTTAGCTATTCTTATTATTGGTACTTGTTACTTCGAGTTTTTTCTTGAATCAGCCAGCACTCTAGAGCTCCTGTCGTAATGGGGTGAGAAGTGTTGCTTTGTGAAAATCTTGTCACTCAGAGAAGAAGTCTGTTGTTAATTTACAAAGGCAAAGCATCTCATAAAAATAAGCTGGAAACATGTTGTTCTTTAGTAGAGTGTTTGTTCTAGAAGCATGTCCTAAACTGAAAAATCCATTCAAATGTTTTCTTCAAAGGCCAAAGAACCTGGGACGTACACGCTCAGGCAACTGTGCACTTCAGTGGGAAAAGTACAGTTTGTCCTTCTTCATATTTACCCAATTGTGCAGTATGATGTGTATTCTCAGGAGCCCCAGCTAAAAGTGGAACCAATGACTGGTAGGTACAGTTGCTATGCTGAAGTTATTTTGGTGATTTCTGTTGTACTGTTAGGGGATTAGAAAAAGGGCTTTCTGTCTTGAATACTACTCAGATTTTTTTTGCTTTACTCTTAATTTTCAGTCTAAAATAAGTTCTCTCTTTTCAAATTATCCATCAAGTGTGCTCAGTTAGTGATGGCTTGTTCTCAACAACTAATTCCAGTGCTTGGCTCTCATGTTGCTTTTGAACGTGAATTTGAACATGTAGTATCACTTAAATATCAGGTCTAATTTGAGCTACCGCACTGATTAGAAGTGAATATTTAAATTTGTCATTGACTGAGCTCTATACTGGTTATTTCTGTGATGCTGCAGTCTCTCTTGGTATTTTCTAGAAACGTGCAAGAACTGGGTTTCTCTACTAGAGGTGATAACAAAATTATTAAAATCTAGTACTGAATACATCCATTGGTTTTGTGGACAGCTGAGCATTACTTGTGGTAGAGTTTATTCAAGTTTATAAATGGAAGTTGATAGTGATTTTGTTTTCAGACTATTTGCTGAGGCAGATAAGGGGTTAATATACATTTCGTGCTATTATTCCAGTTACAGGGGTTGCAGTGCATGCCAAGGGAAGGACTGGCATATTGGACATTAATCAAATTAGCTACCTCCATGAAACTGATACATATGAGTTAGGTTTAACGTGTGGCATAACACCAAACCCTCACAACTTCTAAGTTACCCTAACATGTAAGACAAATTGTTTGGGAATATTGCTAAGAAGCCTTAGCAGTGCACTGTGACTGTCTGTTGAGGAGTGCTGGAATCTCTTAACTATTTATGCTTTCTGCTTCAGACAGCCTTTTGGCTGGCATTCCACAGAAGGTGAAATTCACAGTGACTACTGGTCACTACACCATGAAGAATGGGGATACTTTGCAGCTCAGTAATGCAGATGCCATGCCTATTCTGTACCATCCGGAGAGCAAGGCAGTCATCTATTCTAACACAAGGGGTAAGCGATGAAGTAAAAATTAATAATGGCTGAAAATTCAGTAATCATGAAGCAAACCTGTACTTACGGTATTAAGAACACTGCTGCTGTCTTTTTCAATAGTTGTTACTAAGAACAATTCTAGGGACTTGCAACTGAGTACTTCAGTGCAAGAAGGATCTTAAACTTTCACACTCAGATTAGTAGAGTGAACTTTTCAGGAAACATAGCTGGACAACTTTTACTTTCATTGATGAAATTCAGTCAGCATGGTCAAACTGCCTCTGAGGTGAGCATCTATCATGATTTCTAAGTGGATCATGGTGATCTTTTATTACTATGTGGGCTTTATTTTGACTAGACCATTCTTATTGTGAAGGAGTTGTAAGTAAGTTTTTATGTAGTGCTTTATGTAAATGTAGCATTTTCTTTGATTGGGGTTTCATTTAAACAGATGATGTCCTATTTAATTTTTTTCCAAGCATAAGTACTGTGTAGTCTCCTTAGTTGCTCGAACACAAGCAAATTTTACACAAATGGGAAGAACAGTCTTAACAAATTTGATGAAATTAAGATTAAAATAGAGTATACAGAGGCACCCCATATGTAACATTTTATAGATAGATGATGAAAGGTGACCAAGAATATTGATGCATGTGTGTTTAATAAGTTGTAAGTTTGCTTCAAGTGAAATTAGGAGACTAAGGAGATGCAGAACGTTGTAAAACTTCACTAGGTGTCATATGGAGGACTAAAGTAGGTCTTTAGCTAGTTTGAAGCTTGTGATCAAATTGTTCTCTTCATTTTTTCTTGAACATTGGAAGGGACTATTAGATGTAATGTGGTGGTTCCCTTCCTGTAGTTTAAGAAGGATAGAGTGTTACTTTTGGGAAGTTGTGATCAGCAGTGGTATTTAAGGTTTGTGGATTATAGTTCATTTGAAGAGGTTATCATGGAGTTACATAGCATAGTCTCTTGTTGTTGGTTTTGTAAACATGGAAATGGCACAACACCATGTATTTTAGGTTTTTAGGCTAGTTTCATTGCGTAGTTGCAGATTAAAGTGAAAATTGGGAAGGGATGAATGGATTTTTAAATCTACATTTTTCTTTCCTCATTCTGCATGTCTATAGAAAAGATCTCAGAATCATCATTGAGAATTCAGTCTTCTGAAAAGATCACAAGTATCAGTTTGCCAGTGGCTCCTGCATATCATGTGATTGAATTTGAACTAGAAGTCATGTATTTGCCATCAGCCACAGAATCCACAGTGGAGAAAGAAACTACTACAAATAAAGAAGTTCACAGAAAAAACAAAGAGAAGCAGAAACAGGACAACTGCATGGCTACTGTTGACCAAAAAGTAAGATGTAATTTAATGTTTTGATTACAAAATCTATTTGGTCACAGGAGCGTGCATCTCACAAAATAGAATTGGTGGTGATGGGAACCACCTGCTTGCATTGAACTTATTTTCCCTTAAAAGATGTACCTGCAAAAAACATAGCACGTGTTATAAATGTAAAGAAAACATAAACATAAGCAGAAATATATGCTGTGTTTACTATATTGCCAACTGTTTCACTGGCTAGTAATCTGAGTTTAGTGTTCTAATGTCACAGTTGGTATAAGATGAAGGATACTTGTCTGTTTGTAAAATGTGGTGTGGTGGTCTTTTAAATTTTCCCTTCTGAGTCATGGGAAAGATATTTCTTTTACTTGCAAGGAATCTGTATGTTGTGTTGAAGTGCTTCACACTGTAGTGCTTCAAGCTGTCACATTATTTATTTGGAGGTAATTTTTCCTCTTAATTTTCATTCTGAATCTTGAAACTATCGCCTTTCACAGTGTTAATCCTTGTTAAAGCTGGCCAAGTGTGCTGACTTGTATCCTTGTGTGTGAAGAGTGTTAAAAAGAAATAGCTGTAGACTAGCATTGCTAAAATGTGATGTGACGAAAGATACTTTAAAAATTTCTCTCTGCATATAAAAATATGTTGTTAAGTATAGGATATGCTTTATGATTGGAAAAATGGCAGCATTCACTTTGGGGAAAAATTATTTAGTGAAGTGTGCTGCTTCCAGTTAAAGCAAGTATACATCAGTTTCCCCAGGAAAAGCTTCTTTGAGATTTCATATCCTGCTCACAGAAAAACAAAACCCTAATATTTTATCAAATTTAGTTTTTGAGATACTGATTTTTTTAAATTTGTTTTTTCTTCTTCTCCTTCTGGATGCATTAGATGTAGACACTTGCTGAGAAGTTTTGTGTAAAAATGAGAAGAAAAGCAAAATCATTATGCCAAGGACCGTTATAAATAAGAAATTTGTTACTTTTTTCTTTTAGGTAACCATCGATTGTCCTTGGTCGATTTACTCTACTATTATTGCATTAACATTCTGCATACCTTTTAATGCCAAGCATTCCTTATTGTCAGCTGGCAAACGGTAATGTACTCATTAAGTATTTATTGTTTCTTTCTTCTTACAAAATACGGAGCTGAAGCTTCATAAGTAATATTTATAGCAGCCTTTTTTTTTTGAACAGGGCTTTTGTTATCTTATAGGCTTCTCATTGGAAGTTTGTGCATTTCCTCTAGTGTTCTTTCAAAACAATAAAACCAGTTTATAGTTTCAGATATTTTGGAAATAAGACCACAAGATAAACTAACCTTACCATATCTCTGTGTAGTTATTCGTTTTCATTTAATATGAGTGTTTTACAGCCTTGTTTCTACAGACTCGTAAGTATTGAGGAAAAGCTGGAAAGAAACAAATAAAACTTGCCATTCTGTTTTTGCTTGAGCTGCCTTCTTTAAGAACAATGTTATGGACATATATCAATGTAACTATTCCACTTCTGTTGAAGAAACTGTCATGTTTTTCAGGAAATATGTGCAAGTCTGTGTACAGAATTTGTCAGATCTCTGTTTCCAGCTTTCAGACAACAGCCTAAAAAATTTTGCTGACTGTACAGACTTGCAGCTGGTACCTCTGAACCCTGCATCTCAACAGGTGAAGATTCACTTGGTGTTTTATGAGCTTGTTGGCAGAACAGCTAGATGAACATTCATGTCAGGGGAATTAATAGCACTTCTGCACATAGCTTTTGCAGTAAGTAAGGCTGATAGTTGATGTTAGCTCAGGCCTTTGTAGTCCTCTGAATACCTTTGATGCTTGAAGATGCTTTAGAAGGCATTTAAACCTGTAGATCTTGAATTAAATTCTGAAACTTGCAAAGGTTATTAGATAAATTTTCAAACTTGTCCATTTGTCTCATGCGAAGCATTACATATCTGCTTGAACAACAGCTGTACAAATGAAATATCCCTAATATCACAGTTAAGGTTTAATTTGTTCATCTTACAGCTGCAGTTTGTTATTAGGTTTTATAAAAAAATCAGGTAGATAGTGTTTTCCAATTAAATATAGCTGTGAATTAGTTAACTTCCGAAACAGTCCCTTGACGTTTTTCAGCCTTGTTTGACCATGATAATAAATTGGTCATTCTTGGTGCCTAGGAAAAGCATATATAAACACTATTAATATCTTTATTAAATTTGACTTTTGAATAAAATATTTTCCACATATACTTGAATGCAAAGTGTTCTCTCTTGAAACATTGATTTAAAGAGTGAAATGTGTCATTCGTTTTAATTAGATGTGCATTGTTTAAAAAATTCACTGTTTATTTTGTTTGCATGTTTTGCTTAATCATTTATTTAGCACTAAACAGGTAATTTGTCTTTATAGACTATATTAATGCCAGTACAGACAAACGTATGTGTATTTCCACTTCTATTTCAGAGGAAGGAAAGAGCTAATACTATAAACATTTTCTTTCAGGTCATATACAGTAAGCAATCGATATTCTTTGTATGGGAATTGAAGTGGACAAAAGAGCTTCCTCTCTCCTTGCAGTGCCTGTTTTCAGTCAGCTTTTGTCCAGCTACCTCTGAAGAACAGTCTTTTACCCTGAAGCCGTTCACTTATGAATTCCAAGTGGAAAATTTTTTTGTAAGTATTCTTAATGTAGCCTGTGTTAACCAAACATGGATTTCTAATATATGGAAAGGGAAAGCTAAGAAATATATTAGAAATCTTCTGTTTAATAATGAATTGATACCTACTTAGAAATATTGGAAAGCCAGTTTGTTTAATGATAGAACCGAAGCCTGATAGTCTATGGTGGAATCATATACTTGCCACTGGAGCGGAACAGAGGTGGGGAGAACATAACACTGGGGCAAGTGTGCTTGATCTTTTCTCTCTTCTTTTTTTCCTGTGTTGTTGCCTTCCTGGGATTGTGCCATGGAGACTGTGCTTAGATTACTGATCAGTGTTTTCCCTGCTGGTTTAAGACTGCGCTCTCCAAAGCAAATTGCAATTTCCAAAAAATCTGTGCTAATGAAAGCATTTGAGTTGCTTTTTGTAGTACTTGAGATAAACTCCTCTAATGAAATATTGAAGGTTTTCTAGGCCATTATTTTACATGGGTTTTTTTTCCCCGCTATGGACAAACTTTTTATTCCTTTGATCAGCTAGGAAGCTTATAGGCTAGATATAACTTCCTATTAAAGGAATTATATCACCATAATATGATCTCATTTCTAAACTCAGGGTTGTGTTACCCTTTTTGATGCTTGGGTAAAAAATAGCAGCATGAGAAGACCCTCATTTGGTTAAATCCTTTTGTCCGTTTTCAGTGTTGCTGTGTTTTCTACCTGCCTATTACAAACCGGCACTGAGCCATATTTTAGGTATTTGTTTACCTACTGGGACATAACTGGCATTTGTTGGCACCTGTATCAGCCTTTTCTGGATTTTTTAAAGAGAACTGTCTGCATTAAACAGTGTGGGGGGGGGGTTGCTAGAAATATAATATTGTAGAACTTAAAAATTAGCTCTTTGGTAATGTAGGCACCATTATTCTGGGAACTGTGATGATAAAAGTGATGAAGTAGTTCTCGTGGATGAATCAGATTTTGAGGGATGTGTCTGCAAAGTGAGGAGCCAAGAAACTAATAAAAATTTGTTTAAATAGTAAGAAGATTGGTGTCCATTTAGGAGCATTGAAAGGCTGAGTTTAAGTACAGAAGTGGAGGGAAAAATGGTATTCTCACTGCTGGTATAAAAAATAGAGTAAATCAGATTTTGTTTGATTATTTTTTTCAAAATGAGTAAGATAATGAACATAACTGAATCTTACATTAAAAAGATGTGGATGTTAAATGTAAAGTTAAATTTGTGCTTTATCAGTTGTGTTTAAACTGACTGGGCAAGTAGAATGCCCCTTTTTTCATGATAACAGTACTGTTTTCTTCCTGACAGACATTGTATCATGTGAAAACTGAAATTTTTCCACCGTTGGGGGCAGAGTATTGTAAAACAGGCTCACTCTGCTCTTTAGAGGTGTCAATCACCCGACTTGTTGACCTCTCGGAGGTTGATAGAGATGAAGCATTAACAGAATCAGATGGATATTGTACAACAAAACTTATGTATGAAGGTAAGAATAATTTTTTTTTAAGCATAGTGACAAAATTCCCCAGTAGTTTTGTCTTGATGATGTTATTTGCCAGACTTTCTATTGTATATATTTTGTATATATATATGCTCAGTAATGCAGTTTTCATTTTGCTAGACTGAGAATATTTTATTTTTTCCTCATTGGTCTTCCTTCAAGTGGAATATAAATGCTGTTTAGACAGGATGAATGGATAGTTGGTTGAGGCCCAACTATTAATCCGTTTTGTATAGGGCTGTTCTCTTCCATTGCACAGCTCTTCACACATAAATGCTGGTGGGCTATTAGATGCTGCTAAACTACTGATTTTAAAAGTGTTCTGAAACTGTACTGAGGCTTCTCCATTTCTCAGAAAGGATGTTTATAGTGTTTGCTCTTTATTCTTGCAGTTGTTGACAACAGTAGTAACTGGGCGGTTTGTGGAAAAAGTTCTGGAATGATATCTATGCCTGTAGCAGCTCGAGCAACTCACAAAGTCCACATGGAAGTGATGCCGCTGTTTGCTGGATATCTACCTTTTCCAGATGTCAGATTGTTTAAATACCTCCCTCACCATTCTGCTCACTCCATGCAACTTGATGCTGGTAAAGCTATCTTGACTACATGGCTACTTACAGAAATGATTCTGCTTCTCCTATGTTCTTGTGTAAAGAGAAAAGCAAGGAGAGGAGGAAGTATATTGACCAAGTACTCATAGGTGTCTTTGTTACTTAACTTCACTCAGGGTTCTGATTTGAATTATAAAAAATATTGCTCTAATGGGAACTTAGAATTTGGATTTTAATCTTACTCTATGAGGAAGAAAAATAAAAGCATTGTTTTCTTATATTTCCTTTAAAGATTGTTCTGCAAATTAATTGTCACTGGATTTGTAATCAAATGAAATCTATTTGATAACCTGCTAATTTTGCAGTTTCGTTATCTGAAACTGCAGATCTATTGTGTTTTCATTAGCTTTGAACTTTTTTTCCCAGTTTTTGAAAGCATTAAGTATGAAGTAGCATTTGTGGCATATAAAAAAGATTAAATGAAGAGTTGAAATTACCACAGCCACCTAGAATATTTATTGGTACTGTTGAGTAGTCTCAGATCTGTAGTGAGAATTCACTTGTACAAGCAACTTACCGTTTGTTAGCAGAGCTCCAGAAACTGCCGGTGTGCCCTCTTGTAGCCTGTGACAAATGTGAGGTAATGCTACCTAAATTTTCCTTAGAAACCAATATCATGTTTTATTTGCTGGTGGCCAAAACTGTGCAGTTACCTCAGCAGAGATGATCAGTTAATTGTTAACACATGGTAAGCTGACTGTGTGTCTGAGCTCTGAAATAATTAAGTTGTTTAATCACTCCATAGGATAAAAACAGTGTGTGGTTTTTTTTTAAACAGATAGCTGGATTGAAAATGATAACTTATCTGTCGACAAGAATGTGGATGATCAAGCTGACAGCAGCAGCATAAGGAGCAGAGGTAGCTTGCATTCTGCTGCTAGTGGGGAGCATAAAGGTTTGCCAATGCCCCGTCTGCAATCCTTTTCCTCTGGTCAGGTCTTCAACTGCAGCACGGGTATGCAAATACTTGTCATTCCTAGCAAGGACGACCATGTTCTGGAAGTCAATATCACGTGACAACTCCGTATGGAAACAAGGCAAACAAACCCATTAGAAACTGGATATGAAAGCACTTTAAAGGATTATGACCTGATTAGTCTTTGTTGTAACATTCTAACTCTAAGGAGACCTATGGCACTCAACATGTACCGGCCATGGAAGCACCAGACAATTGTATCAATTTAAATGTACAGTGAAGCTTGTGTCAGCTAGTTTATATTGCCACTTTAGTATGTTTTGTGTAAGCTATAGGGTTTCCTCCCTTCAGTCACATCCTGCATCACAACACAGAGCAACAAAAACAAAAAATCCAAATATTTGGACCATTTTATTTTTGTCTGGCAGCTGAGAGATTTGTTTCATGCTTCCTACACATTTTAGGGTTTAGGGTTGGATGATATAATTATCCAAGTCGTGAATTTTTAGGTAATAATTTACAGGCTTTTCACATGTGCCAGGAATACAACAAAGCATACAACAGGACATTCACTGGTGTAATAGTTGCTTTTCTGGTTTGTTGGTTTGTTTTTTTTTTTTTTTTGTCTGTCTATCATCATTAATTCCTGCCATTGCAATTTTGTATTAAACTTCCATCGTTTGCATACTTAGATGCATGGAAGAGCTACTGCTACAAACAACCTTAACTGAACAAAATTCCTTAATTTTTTGAGGCTTCTCCTTCACAGAGTACACACTGTGATGTCACATATTATATGATTTTTTGGGGGTTGGGTCATCCTCTTGCATAGTTCTTACCAAAGAAAGATATTGATAGAATTTAATAATAAATTATTTGGCGTACGGAGTTCCCAGATTAATTTCTTTTATTACCATTTCTAAGTGGCTTGGTTTGCTGTCCCAGTTTTTAAATTGGGGCAAAAATTTCCATATGATGTAATACTTGAACAGTCAACCTTTCATCATAAAGGCTTAGTGTAATTATTACTGATTAGAGGCCAGACTTCCGCATTCATGATGGAAGAAAGCGGTTGGTTTGATATAGGAAAGCTTGCAGATGTAGAATAATTGTGAAGCAAAGTTAAAACATGTAACTTAAAGAGTTTCATTATTTATATCTGAAATGTAAATACAAAAAATGTAAAAAGAAAAAAGTGTAATTTTTGTGAATGTTGCAAATCCACCTGTGACTGGAAAAATTACAACTTCCGATTGATGTCCTGCTTCTGATACTGAAATGTGTGCATTTAATGTGAGAATGACCTTTTCTGCTTGCAGATCTGTAATGGTGCGTCATCAACTGACTCCACAGAGGAAAACTGTCCCATATCAAATACTTGTCAGTATAGCTAAAGTGAGGGACTGCTTATTAGACAAAGCCATTGTTGTTTAATTTTTTCTAAACTCAGGTTCTGCTAAATTATAAGGGGAAGGGAAAAACAAACCCTCTTTCCAAAATCAATTGCTACTAAGTTGAAAAATGAATAGGCACCCCTGTACTGGTCTAAACATTTTTTTAATTTTTTTTTTTTTTTCATTTAAAAAACCCAATATGCCTAAATAGATGTATAAAGTAGACCTGCTAGCTGAAAATGTTCTTGTTACGCATCTTCTTTCTGTGAAGGAATGCCCTTTCTCTGTGGAAATCATCCCATTTTATCCTGGATAAAACCCAAAGCATCATTTAGTGTGAGTGACTGCTGGGATTCTTTGACTGGAAAAGGTAACAAGTTTAGTGACTTTGACATTGCAGGTATTACAGTTAATTCCATTTTCATGGTTTGCTATTAAATAATTTTTCACATTGTTCTGTAATATACTGTTAGATTAAACACATTGTACTAAGATTGATAAATGAAATTGTAAGCATTACAGTTCTAAATATACATGTTTTAAAAAGAAATCAGTTTCTCTGCTGCTGTGACTTCTATTTTCCTTTTGTTAGGAGGAGCAATTGTTCCATCTGTTTTAGCCAAAGCTACTTTAACAGAGATTTTCTAAACTTAAATGAGACAACAGATTTAGGACAGTGGTGTAAATCAAAGAATCATAGAATGCCAGGTTGGAAGGGACGTCTAGGATCATCTGGTTCCATGTTTTTAGGTGACACGTAGTTCAAACGAGAGGGCCTAGCACCCTGTCAAACTGAGCCTTAATAGTGTCCAGTGTAGAGGACACTAATCTCTGGGGAGATTATTGCATTGTTTAATTGTTCTCAGGGTGAAAAAATTTTCTTCTGGAATTCAATTGGAATCTCCTTAGGAGCAACTTATTCCCCTTGTAAAAAGGGAGACTCCCTGAGGTGAACCTACAAAGCTACTTGAAAGGAGGTTGTAGCGAGGCCGGTGCTGGTCTCTTCTCCCAAGTGACAGGTGACAGGACGAGAGGAAATGGCCCCCAGTTGCGTCAGGGGAGGTTCAGACTAGGCATCAGGAAAAATTCCTTCCGGCAGGGTTCTCGGGCACTGGAACAGCCCAGGGAGGCGGAGGAGTCACTATCCGCGGAGGTGTTTAAAACATGTGATTAGATACGGTGCTCAGGGACGGTTGGACTCGATGACCTCCAAGTCTTTCCCAGCCAAGCGATTCTGTGATGTTTTGTACGTCGGGGACCAAAACCGCACGCAGCGCTGCGGGTGCGGCCTGGGCAGCGCCCAGCTGAGCCTCCTCGGGAGTCGCTGGGGGCGTCTCTGGCTGGTGCGGGGCTGGTGCCCCAGCGAGCGCACGGACACGCCCCTCCCGCCGGAAGCGAGGCCGAGGAGGTGCCGGCTCCGCCCCCCCAGGCAGCAGCGGCGCGTCGGCCTGGCCCCGCCTCTAGCGCACGCGCGGGGTCGCCTCGCACCCGCCCGTGCCCGCGCTGGCACCGCCCCGCGTGCCGGCAGCGGCTCCGCGCGCCCCCCACGTGGCGCCGCCGCCGCCATGAAGTTCGCGTACCGGGTGAGTGCCCGGGGGGAGCCGCCCCCCCCCCCCCCATCCCCATCCCCTGCCTCCCTCCTCTAACCGGCCCCCGCTCTCCTCCCCCTGCCGCAGTTCTCCGGCCTGCTGGGCACCGTGTACCGGCGCGGCAACCTGAGCTTCACCCGCGATGGCAGCGCCCTCGTCAGTCCCGTGGGCAACCGCATCTCCGTCTTCGACCTCAAGAAGTAAGAGAGCCCCGGCGGCTGCCGCCTCCCCTCTCCCTCCTGCCTTCCCTCCTCGTTCCGCCTGCCCCGGCCCGGGATGGGGTGCGCGGTGAGGCGTGGAAAAGGTCCTGGTGCTGCAATGATACCGAAAATGCGGGCAAATAAACTCTCTCAGACTCCTGTTTTAGAAAGCAGCGTCCTTTATTTCAGTGCTGGGCGCGTGAGGGAATGATTCCCGTCAGCCACGCGTAACGAGACAGGAGCTGGGACACAAAATATTTCCCACTTGTGCGCGTGGGTATAAGTCTTCCCAGAAATCTTATGCGTATTCTGTTACTTTCCAAGGACTGATTTTAATGTTGTTATGAACTTCACAACAGCCAAATCTCTGCTATTTTGAGCTTTGGAGCCTGCTCTGACCTTGCATTTCAATGGGGGAAGACTGCAAACAGAGGTGATGAGAGAAGACACCTCTGTTCAGCACAGACCATACTGAGCACAAGGCGTTATCATTTCTCTCTGAACAGTGTCTGGGAAAACGCTGTTTGAAAATAACACGCTATAAGAAAATGTGCTGTCGGGGACATTCTGTGCGACTTTCAAAAAAAATACAGTTACTGACATGAAATTTTACTTTAGCTTAAATCAAAATATTCCAGTTTTTGCAGTAGTAAGTACTTGTGTCACCAGCACAGCTTCTTGGGGGGAGTAAAGCTCACAGGAGAGTCTGGAGCCAAATGTGTGTTGTCCATGGTGTGTGTGGGAAATGGTGCTTCCTCCACTGTTGGCTTCAGCAGTCCTACATGAGCGGGCAAGGGTGTTGTGGGATGTTGGGGGCAGCTGCAGTGTACTGGGATTTTCGAGAGTGGTTGGCCTTCACAAAATGTCCTGAAAACACAACTCAGGCAACTGGTGACAGAACAAGAGGACATGGTCCCAAGCTTTGTCAGGGGAGGTTTAGGCTTGATATTAGGAAAAATTTATTCACTGAAAGGGTGAATGGGTGCTGGAATGTGCTGCCCGGGGAGGTGGTGGAGTTACTGCCCCTGGAGGTGTTCAACAGGAGATTGGATGAGGCACTTAATGCCATGGTTAGATGATGAGTTGGTGTTGGTGTTGGTGTGGGGTTATAGGTGGGACTCGATGATCTCAAAGGTCCTTTCCTACCTTGTAATACTGTGATACTGTGAAGAGTTTCTAGCTTAGGTTTAAAAGGTAGAAATCTGCCTAGTAGTGTAACTATCAAAGTGTTGCACAGTGCAGATTTTCTGTAGTCTGTGGGGAGAAGAGCATAAGTACTGTGCGAAGATGTGTTTTAGAAACTAATAAAGAGGGGGGAAAATAATTCATTTAGTTGTATGATATCTTTGTATGCTTGTGTCTTGTGCTGTCTCTTGTGTATGGCAAAGCCTAGACTGTCATCTGCCTTTTCCTGTAAGCAGAGTTGTGATTGGTACTCATCATAGAGTCATAGCATGGTTTGGGTGGGAAGGGACTATAAAGATCATCCAGTTCCAACTCCCCTGCCACTGGCTCAGGGTTGCTCAAAGCCTCATCTAACCTGGCCTTGAGCATCTCCAGGGAGGGAGCATCCACAGCTTCCCTGGGCAACCTGTGCCAATGCCTCAACAAGCTTACAGGAAAACATTTCTTCCTAATACCTAATCTAAATCTCCTCTTTTTCAGCTTAAAACCATTACCCCTTGTCCTGTTCCTGCGTTCCCTGATAAAGAGCCCCTCTCCAGCTTTTCTGTAGCCCCTTTCAGTGCTGGAAGGCTGATATAAGGTCTCCCCAGAGCCTCTCTTCTCCACGGTGAACAAATCCAAAATCCAACTCTCTCAGCCTGTTCTCGCATGGGATCCAGCCATCTGATTGTCTTGTGGCCCTCCTATGGACTTGTTCCAACAGGTCTATGTCTTTCCTGTGTTGAGAACTCTGGGATTCTGGTCATGTGTCCATCTCTTACATAATTTGTGTTTATGGGACTCTGGCAGCTACAGAAAATCAAGGGGATTTTGCATCTAAGTTGATTAAGTGGCTTTGACATAGGTATCAAACCATATTTCATTGATAATGTAAATGACTTCTTCCTACATCCTTGTATTCATCTACTGTTTTATCTTTTTCTTCCAGTAATAAGTGTGAGACTTACCCATTGGCTACACGGCTAAACATTGTCTGCGTGGGGCTGTCTCCAGATGGAAGTCTTGCCATACTAATTGATGAAGGTATTCTCGTAAAGGAGGCATTTGTTTTATAAAAGAATGAAATAAAAATACTACCTTCAGAGGAAAGCCTGTATTGCTAGATATTCAACTTTAATAGAAATTAGAAGTGCTCTGCTTTTGCTTTGAAAATTATGTTAGAATTTCATTGTGAGGGGTCTTTATTTATAGACCTTTACAGTAACTTATACAGAATTTAGGAAGTGCCTTATAATTTTGGTTGTATTTTTTTTAATAATATTAAGCATGCTATCTTCAGAAGTTTCTGAAGAGGTACTTTCCCTCCACCCCGCCGTGCTTAAGGAAAGACATTAAGCTTGCTAGGGTTATGATTTCTTTGGAAACTGAATTATTTCTGTGATACTTTTTCTACCCTTACAGAGGGAGCTGCATTGCTTGTCAGTTTGATCGGTAAATGTGTGATACATAAGTTTTATTTTCACAAGCCAGTTCACAGTGTCAGCTTTTCCCCTGATGGCAAGTAAGTAAAATGTGCGTGCTTTGGAAAAAAACAATAGAAAGTACCCCATAAAGTAGCTGTGATTATTAAGAGATTCTGACCCATCTGGGAATGATACCCGTTGATTAACGTAGGGGAGATTTTGAGCTGATCAGAGCCACTTTATTTGTAAAGTTGAGAAGGGAAGGAAAGAGAGAGCAAAGCCTTGTAAGCAGCTTTTATAGCTGGAAAGTTGCCCGTCACAGATACTGACTGTCTGTGGTGGAACTCTTGGAAACACAGGAGATTTTCTATGAGTCTTGAGTATTGTAAAACTGTTCTTAAGTATTGTAAATGAGGTGAAAGAGCAGTGGACAGTCAGTGCTGCAGAGTTGCGTGATGGCACTTGTAGCGGTGCGGTTTTACTGCTGTCTGGATTAGTCCAAGACCACTGTGCTACTGAATGAGACAGTTCTCTGAATTAAATGCTTCTTTTCATATTCTTTATATTTTAACTGCGCAATCACTGATCCAAAGTGTGGGACATAAATGTTAAAAGCACCAGAAGGGTGAGACAAATAGTACGGAGCTCCCCTTTCGCCAGCATTCCTCAGTTGGATAGACCTAAAATAATCATGACTGAGTGTTTGAATGTTGGGAGTCACAGTTCTGCCTATGTTAGAGAATTATACCAGCAGCAGGACCAGATTAGTGGATACGTGTAGGGATGCAGATGCTTTGTTTTTGTGAAAATGACCAATATATGGAGGTGAAGAGGGGTTGAAATAGGATCTCCTGTTTTCAATGTTTTCACTTTTCTTTCTTTTGTGAGAATTAAGAGAATAAATATTTCATTTTTCATCTGAACTGATTTTTAGTAAAGGTTGTTTGTCTTTGTAATGTGTAAGCTGTGCCTGTATTCATGAAGCTGGGGGACAATGTCAATCTGCGAATGATTTTTTGTTTTTAATTTGAAAACAATCCATATCTGTTGCTTCAATAATGCAGAATCCTTTTTAACATTGTTTTGTTTTGTTGTATTGCAGACTGTACTGAACAATTGTTTGCTTTAAGAGCTTTGTGTACACTTATGCTTTTTTCTCCCATTTCTCAGGAAATTTGTGATTACAAAAGACAACATTGCTCTTATGTACCATGCTCCTGGGAGGAAACGAGAATTTAATGCATTTGTTCTGGACAAAACTTACTACGGTCCATATGATGAAACAACTTGCATTGACTGGACTGATGATTCCAAGTGAGTCGTTGAACAAAAGCACTGTCTGCCTGCACACATTGTTAATATTTGTATGCATGTTATAGTATATTTTCTTTGCTCTAACGTATTCTACTAGTTCTAAAAATTCTTTTTGGCTCTTCTTTTTTCATACTATCTCGAGTTAAAAAAATCTTCTAAATAGGCAGAATAGCAAGTATAAAACATGTATGCAATAGAGGTCAACGTTGTATTCTTACTTGTAAGTACTTAGCTATCCATAAAAGGAACATATGAATGTAAGCATAGCTGAAGCTTTTGAATGTATATAGTTTCATCTACTTTTGCTGGAGTTGCCAATTTCAGTTTACTGTTTTATTGAGTGTAAAACGCCTTTTAAAGTGGTGACTGGTGTCTTCCTGTTTAGAATATTCTCCACCCAGTGAAGAGTTTTGCAGACCACTCTTCTAATTGAAATTGTCTTTTCTTTTGTAGATGTTTTGCAGTGGGGAGCAAGGACATGTCTACATGGGTATTTGGAGCAGAACGATGGGCCAACTTGATCTACTACTCACTTGGAGGGCATAAGGATGTAATAGTAGCCTGCTTTTTTGAAGAGAACAGTCTAGATGTATGTATAATCTCACAACGTTCTCAAAATTAATATTAAAATAGTTGAAGCAGAATCTTATCTGTAGATAAAGATGCTGACTATTTTGTTAATATCTCAGAATTTAGGAAATACCGAAGTAAGATGTCTCTTGAGTCCTCTGCTGTGATTGGGAGTTCACAATTCTGTGAACATTTGAAGGAACAAACTTTTAGAAGAATAGGAAGGGATTTGAAATTGCTCCACAAAAAAAGTTTTAAGTTTAAATATAAAAAAAATAATTTGTTATAATGCCAATGGATAATGAAATTGCCTTCGGTCTTTACCTGCTCTCAGATGATGTTTTTAAAGTAAATTATTCAGGACAAGTGAACTTTCCAGATCAAAGTTCCTTGAATTCTAGAGGACTAAGTAATATATTATCCTAATAACAGAGTGCAGACTTGCTTAATCCTCTGTAATTCTATGTTTCTATAAAGTCTGTGGAGTACAAAACATAGGTTTTGCACAGTGATCATATGTTTGTGTGTTCATATTCTAGCTGTACACAATTAGCCAGGATGCAGCACTCTGTGTGTGGCAGTGTGACACAGAGCTCGATGGTTTGAAGCCCATGCCCCCAAAAGGTGCAGCTAAGGAAAATAATGCAGCAAAAGATGATGAAGAATTTCTTGAAGAGCCAAAAGGTGAAGAAATTCATGGAAAAGCCAATCCAAGTGAAAAAGAGACTAGAAATAAGGTTAAATATTCACGTGTTGCGAAGTAAGTGATTTTCAGTTTTCCAGACAGAAGTTTTATGGGGATTTGCTGTATTGGGGTTTTTTCACCCTTTATCACTCATTCAAAGCACCATAAACTCTGCCCAGGATTTAGTAATTTATTACAGGTGCCATTATAAGTACTTCTGGTAAAAACCTATTTGTCTTAGAAACACTTTGAATGAAGAGTGATTACCTCTACCTTAAGAATGACCTACAACTCAGTGTAATTTTAATAATATAAGAAATACTGACTTATGGTGTATGTTTTAGTGTTCGAAACTCAAAAAAGTGTAAGGAGATCATTAGTACAGTATCGTCTTAAGAAAGTATAGAGGCTTTGAGTTCTTGCTAAGAGAGATTGGATGACTTCAAGAGGTGTTGTTTGACCATCCCATTGTGTGGTGCTTATCTGTTTAGTTCCAGTAAGAGACATAGCTACCAAGAAACTGAGAAAACCTCCTTCATCAGGCATATATTTATCAATATTGCCTCAGTTCCTTCCTCTGTATGAGGACTCACATATAGAAGTATAACTAGTGGATTCATGAGAGCCATCCATATTGACATTAGATGATCAAAACCAAATGCACAGTGTAGTTCCTCTGAGGTTAATTTTTAGTCCCTTTGATTGGAGGCGTCACTTCTCATAATCAGATCACTGTAGCAGCTGTAAACACTGAGGAAAATGAGAGAATTAACTATGAAAGTTACATATATTTAGCAATTCATGAACCTACTGCCTTTTAGTTTTATTGTAGGATATTTTGCCTACATTGAAATGCAGCTATAATAGCATGCTTTTATTTTATGTTTGATTTTTTCTTATTTCTTTGGTGCCAGGTATTTTTTCAATAAAGAGGGAGATTTTAATAACCTGACATCTGCAGCTTATCACAAGAAAACACACCTTTTAGTCACTGGGTTTGCCTCTGGAATCTTTCACCTCCATGAACTTCCAGATTTCAATCTGATCCACTCATTGAGGTGGGGTATGGGATTGGGATTGTGGTTGTTTTTTCATTTGGTTTGGGGGGGGGAAGTTTTTTTGGGGAAAGGGTTTTTTTTTTATTTGTTTGACTGAGAACGCGCCATGTTTAGTAGTGAGTAATGAATAATCAGAACACAAGAATCTTAAACATTAGTATCTATTTAGATTTAAAATTTCTGGAAAGGGCTTGAAAGGCTTGAAATACTGTACAACTCAATTCTATAGCTTATTATGTAAAAGTGAGGTCAGAATGAGGAGCTCTTGAGTAGTTAGTTGTTAGCCATAGATTTCTTCAATGCTTTGGACTTCATGTTGTCAGTTGCTTTGTAGAAAATAAAGATAGTATCTGAAAAAAAAGTTCTGCATGTGTAAAATTATCTGTAGATTGTCTCCAAGTTGAAAGATGAAACTAGCCCTTTTCCATCGCTAAAGAATGCATAATTTCCCTGTACAATAATATTTGTTTTTCTTGAACGTGGGGAGTTTTACTCTTATGGCAAGTATGTCTTTGGGATGTAGACACTCTGTCTTCATTCCGAATAAGGCAATATTGTCTGTTTGATGGTTTTGACTATAAGGAGAAAAGATGTACTGCTTTTGATGTGATAGTGATAAAGAAATTCAGTAAAGTAATCAAAGAACTTGCCTTAACAGAGGAGAGAAACCCTAGATTTGAATGAAGTTCTGTTACACAAGACATGAAAACATAAGTTTATTAGGTAATTCTCTTATTTCAGTATTTCAGACCAAGGGATAGCTTCTATTTCTATCAACTCTACTGGTGACTGGATCGCTTTTGGATGTTCAGGTTTGTAAATTTTTTTTTTTTGTTTGTATGTGTTTTTGTGACTTCCATTTACAGAACCTCATAGTTGTAGTCATAATTCTTGTTAATTCTTCTTGTGTGTTTGTAGGTTTGGGTCAGCTCCTCGTATGGGAATGGCAAAGTGAGTCCTACGTGCTGAAGCAGCAGGGACATTTCAACAGCATGGTTTCCTTAGCGTATTCTCCAGATGGACAATACATAGTAACTGGAGGGGAGGATGGGAAAGTAAGTGATGCAGTGTCACTGAGATATGAACTTAAGTCTTAATAACATAGTAAACAGCTTGAATTTTCTTATTATATAGAAAGCTCAGTCACTGTAACTGATACGTATTTTTCTTAGTATAAAGTCATATTTTTTTGTCTTCACTTAAATGTTTTGATTTTTATTTCTAGAGCATTTTTTATTTGCTTTTATTGGTATCCACTGGAAATTGCATTGATTATGCATTTTAGCAGATTTTTTCTTAATTATTATCATTTCAGTCACTATAAACATAAAAAGATCTAGTTCATCAGATGCTAATTTGTGTATGTTTGTGATGGTTTCATGATACTTTGGGATGAATGTTTGTCAGCAAATTCATGCCCTTTGAATAAGTGGTTTTGATGCAAGATTAATTTCAACTTATTTATAAAAGTGCAATTCCTAAACAGATTTTTCTGAAATGTACCACTGCAGAAACTTGCTATTTAGAAGAAAAATTAGCTTCTCATGGTTAACTTGTGTTGAAATGGTGATTGGGTATACATGTAGTTTTTGAGTTGTTAAAGATTTTTTTGTTTGAGTAATCCTGCAATCTTATGGCACATGGATGGGATAAATGTAGTGCCTTGTCTCCTACCAAAACTTCTGACGATCAGAAGAAAGACCTGCCACTTTGTGGATTCTGCCATTCAGGTTTAAAATTGGCCAAACCCCATAAGTCTCAAGACACAGGTAGCTACTATAGATACGTAAACACCTAACATTTTGCTCAAGGAAAAAAGATTGAATTGACACTTCAATTGTAACTTCTGGAATGGCTTCACAGTTGGTTATGAATTTAACATTTGTCCTGTCAGTGGACAGTCCAAAGTTTGGAAGGCTGAGATGTTCACTAAGTGCTATAACTTTCCTTGAAAATTAGCTTTGTTTTAGATTTTTTTTTTGTCTGTCTCCATTTAGATTTTCATGTTGTATATGTGGCTTCAGGGATTCAATGATAAGCTGTGGGTCTGTTTCTCACTTGCACAGAATTCCTTACTGATGGTACTGAAAGTCCTTTATGCTGTTGCAGAATTTTAGAACTAACTTTACTCTTCTGCTGCCTTCCCCTTATGTTGTTTCTGAACTGATGAAGAAGGTGCTTAGAAGGCTTTTCTTGTCTGTCTTTTAGGTGAAAGTGTGGAACACCTCAAGCAGCTTTTGTTTTGTCACTTTTACAGAACATAACAGTGGTGTAACTGCTGTAACTTTTACTTCCACTGGCTATGTAATTTTGAGTGCTTCCCTAGATGGAACAGTGCGTGCCTTTGATCTACACAGGTAACTATAAAAACTTTGTGTGTCTCTTAGTTTTCAGCTTTCACCCCTCAAAATACAGTGAACGGCTGATTGCTTGTTTCAAGTTGAAGCTGCCCAAATGCAAGTACTGCTTTATTGATTTTTCGTTCAGCCTTTGATTCAAATTTAGATAGTAATTAGGAATCCTGTCACTTTACCAGTTTCTGTGAAGGACATTCTGGAAGAACTTTTGCCGGAGAAGCTGGAAATCCAGTAAGATCACTGTCTGACTCTACTGTTTAAATGAGAAAAATGTTCTGTCTAGCAGAATGCTTCCCATAGTTTCAGTTGTTGAGCCATTATAATACAAGTGTGTACAGAACTGGATATGGACAAAAGCCTGTGTTTTCTAAAGAATGAACATAAGCTATGTAATAGGAGACAGCTCTTCTGGTTGAATATTTTTGTCTGTTAAATCTGTAGCGTGAATAATACCTTTTTTTAATCTTGCAATCATGCTGAGGCATTGCATCTAATTTTATGCAAAAATATGTTTTCTGTAGATAGCTTAAAAGACTTTACTAGTAAAAGGAAATCCTTTTAAATACATTTGTAAAACACATGTTTAAATCTACCCAAGATGTTCTCATAATTTATTTTCATGTTTACAACAGATACCGCAATTTCCGTACCTTTACATCTCCACGACCAAGTCAGTTCTCTTGTTTAGCTGTGGACTCCAGTGGTGAGATTGTGTCAGCTGGTTCCCAGGATTCCTTTGAAATATTCATCTGGTCAATGCAGAGTGGGAGGCTGCTAGATGTAAGGACCTACAGTGTTAGAATGCAACACTAATATAGATTGTGGTGATACTCAGTAACTTTGGGATTAGTTCAAGTTTTTTAATACAACATGAAGTGTTTTGCTAAATTTATATTCAGAAATTGGAGCTACGCTCTCTTACTCTGAGCAATTTTTGATTTATTGCGTGGAGCCTGTGCTGGATTTGTGTGAGAAACAGTTTTTAGAGTTTTTGAGTAATAAGCTCTTTCCGGCTGTTGAAGCAACACTGGTATCGCTGGGCTAATGCTTGGCCATGAGAGTCTTTCCTTCAGGAAAGTAGTTGTTCAGACACGTTCACAAAGTCATAGAATGTCCTGAGTTGAAAGGGACCCATTGACCTCAAGCATGTATGGACAAGTTAGACATGGTTTCATTGTTATATTTAGAGTTTATTGAATGCAGACTGCCAAGTATTTCAGTTTCTTTCACCTAATTCCATTTTATTTTTTCTTTTTTTCTAGATCTTATCAGGCCACGAGGGTCCCATCAGCAGTTTGTCATTTAACCCAATGAAGTGTGTTCTGGCTAGTGCCTCTTGGGATAAAACTGTCAAGTTATGGGATATGTTAGACAGCTGGAGAACTAAGGAGACACTAATATTGAACTCAGATGGTAACCTTTGTTTCATCTTCTATCAAATATAAAAATACTATCAAAAGTATTTAAAGAATGACAGAACGTATCAAATACAGACAGATTCGTTCTTGATAATGAAAACCAAAAGTTGAGATAGTTCTTTATAGTACTTAGTTAACAGTGCAAGAAGTTGTTTTTATTTAATACCAGCTTTAGCTTTATAATTAGCTAAACATTTCTATGTTGTCCAGAGAAAATGTAAAGTCATGCTTTTAAATCTTAAGCTTTTTCTGGTAGTTGAGATAAGATCCTAGCAAAATATAGGGTATTTTCTTACAAAGAAGTCCGGCATTTTTAACTGTTAATTAAATTCTTTGCAGTTCTTGTTGTTACTTTCCGTCCTGATGGCAGGGAGCTTGCAGTTGCTGCTTTGAATGGACAAATAACATTTTGGGATCATGAAAATGCAGTGCAGATTGGCTCAATTGAGGGAAGGCACGATCTTCAGATGGGAAGGAAGGAGCTTGATAAAATTACTGCTAAACAGGCAGCCAAGGGAAAGTAAGTAAATGAACTTGAAGGGTGCCACACTGGCTTTTGCTTTTGAACTGTTTCTTTCTATTTGGTATTTACATGAAGATATCAGACTGCGACTGCTGTTCAGATATTTTGGTTCTGATGTTGGATTTTAAAAGACTTGACATCTGCATGGATCCTTTTTATCTTTTGTTGTGTTCACCCTCTGATCAGCATCATTCTGAGCATCTGTTCTTCATCTGTTATAAATGTGGATTACCAACATAGAATAACAGAATGGTTTGAGTCGAAAGAGACCTTAAAAGCCCATCCAGTTCCAACCCCCCTGCCACGGGTATAGACACCTCCCACCAGCCCAGGCCGCTCAAGGCCCCATCCAGCCTGGCCTTGAACACCTCCAGGGAGGGGGCATCCACAGCTTTCCTGGGCAACCTGTGTCAGTGTCTCACCACCTTCATTGTGAAGAATTTCTTCCTAACATCTAAGCTAAATCTTCCCCCTTCCAATTTAAAGGCTTTCCCCCTCATGCTATCACTACTTGTCCTTGTAAAACGTCCCCCGTCAGCTTTCCTGTAGCCCTTTCAGGTACTGGAAGGCTTCTGTAAGGTCCCCCTGGAACCTTCTCTTCTCCAGGCTGAACAACCCCAGCTCTCAGCCTGTCCTCATAGCAGAGGTGCTCCAGCCCTCTGATCATCATGGTCCTTTTCTGGACCCTTTCCAACAGTTCCATATCCTTCTTGTGTTGGGGATTCCATAGCTGGACACAATACTGCACATGAGGTCTCATGACCCCATAATATTAAGCTTTTCATGAAAAGTTATTCATTGGCCAAATGTGATAGATTTTTGAGTGGATATCTTGATACGGAGCTACAAGTGTGTAGAGGCTGTTAAATTAAATAAATAAATACACACTGGGTTTTATCACACATTACTATGCATGTGAAGTAATGATTAGAGACACTGAATTTGTATGCTGTCAAAAAGCATAAATGGAAGTAATGTGTTTCATTCTTTTTTCCCTTGAGTCCCTCTTTTCTGCATGTTGCTCCCCTTTAAAACAAAATGAAAAAAAGAAACGATAACTCTTTGGGGGGGAAAAAAGATATTTTTTTGGTGATGAGCTTTCAACCATGTCTTTAAAACATGCCATGATACCTTTTTTTTTCTGTAGCGCTTCTGACCATCCTTAGTACTGTGTAGGGTGTAGTTGAAAGCTCACTCATTCAGCTGTGGCTCAGAATCAGAAGTATGGAAGTACTTCAAAAAGCTGTTGAAGTTCTAAATTGTTAGTGATTCATAGTAAAGCGCCAAGTATTTGTTTGTGGTAAACGTTTTTGAGTATTAAGTACTTCCTAGGTGAATTAACATCTATTTTCTATAGTGTTATCTGTTTCTTCACACTCTACTCATGTCTTTTAGCTCTGATGTGGCAGTGAACTACTTTCTGTCTTTCTTTACTAGGTCTTTCACTACGCTGTGTTACTCGGCAGATGGTCAGTCTATTTTGGCGGGTGGATTGTCAAAATTTGTCTGTATATATAACGTCAAGGAACAGATTCTTATGAAAAAATTTGAAATCTCATGCAACTTTTCTTTGGATGCAATGGAGGTATGTGACCCCGGGAATCAGGTTTTTTTCTCCACCCCCAAGACTTCAGTTTTGGTGTAACATCTAAGTGGGATTCATGAATGTTTTCTTAAGCATAGGTTCATTTTTCCTGGGTTTGTGCAGGAGAAAACAAAATTAGTTCTTAACATTCAGCTAACTGAAGTCTTGCCAGATTGCAAGGGTGATGTCCAGGGGTGATGTCCATCTGTATTTATCTGTGGTTCCATATATATTTCTTTGACAGCAGTGATTTGTGATTGTGATTCGTTTCTCTGCTGCCCTCTATTGTGCTACTGTAGCTGAACATGTGGCTTAAAAGGATAGGAAGAATGAACCAGCTGGAAAAGAATCCTGGAGGGGGATGCGTGTTTAAAAAATGAGGGGTGGGGAGGTCCCTGCACCATGATTTGCGTAGCTGTCTGGCTACATAGTCCGTACATTAGCACAGTGCAGTTATGGCAACTGAAAGGGAAGAAAGAGTAGGGCTGCATCTGAGGGAACGTTGCATCTCTTAAGTATAACAGCATAATAATGTGAAAACACAGTCTGAACTGAGTTGTGCTGTTCTGAGGCCTTAAGGCTGAAGCAGCCTGATTCTTATCTGCAGCTAGACATTGTTGCCTGCTGTTGTGAAATTGTCATTTTCTCCGTGATTTGGGAGAAACGTTTGGATGAAAATGCGAAGTAGTAACCACCAGATAACTCCTAAATGTTATGGAGAATTTTCAATTAATACAGGTGTTTATGGGGAGATTCAGTCCAGTGAATGTAATTTATATGTTTTTCTAGGAGTACTTAGATCGGAGAAAAATGACGGAATTTGGCAGCATGGCTTTGATTGATGAAGGGGCTGGAGATGAAGATGGTGTTGCCATTCCTCTTCCTGGAGTAAAAAGAGGTACGGCTTCTGGCTTTGCTGTCTTGTTGCTAGTTTTATATAGGTCAATACCTGATAAGAAGGGTTTAAATTGTTCAGCTTGGTTTTAAAGTTAGGATTACCTGGATGTTCTGTAGCCTTGGGAATCGTTACACAAGTATTAAGGTGTTGCGTGGATGGGTCCTTTTGCATAGTAGAAGCAACAGGAAAAAGGAGGTACTGTGGTGTGGATATCGAACCCAGCAGTCCTGATTTCAGTTTCAAAGAGCAAAATTCAGTCCTACTACTTATTTTAGCTGTAAGATCTCTTTGACCTGGACTGTCCCTTAATACCCTGTCTTTAGCTCTTCCAGGTTTTGGCATGTTTCTCATTATTTTTCACCATGACAATAACAGTGTAGTTAGAGTTGATAGCTAGACCGCAAACTTTTGGTAAATCACTTCTAAACTTCTCCTTTAGGCGACATGAGTTACCGACATTTTAAACCAGAAATAAGAGTGACTTGCCTGCGATTCTCTCCTACAGGTGAGTATTGACAATTTATACAGGATTTTTTTTTTCCATACAGTACAAGCAGAAGAGTAGAGCACTGGAGGAATAATGAATTACAAATGCTTTGGAGGTGGTCCCTCCAGATGTAATACAATGCTGCTAGGTTTGTAGTCTATTTTCCTGTGCAGTAGATAATTAGGAAACTTAAATATACATCACTGTCAGCTGATATATTTTATAAGCATTGTCCTTGCTGACAGGTCCATCAGTGATGCATGGTTGTCAGTCTTACCCACTTCTTGTAAGCAGTGACGAGCCATCTGTTTATCATTACTCTTCTGTTTCTGTCCTAGAAAATCTGGCTTTGTTCTTAAATCCTGTTACTTCTATTCTAGGACGAAGCTGGGCAGCCACTACCACAGAGGGCCTTCTTATCTATTCTTTGGACTCTGGGCTAATTTTTGATCCTTTTGAGCTGGATATTGATATCACACCCAGCAATATACACAAAACGCTGCGTCAGAAGGAATACACTATGGCTATTGTCATGGCTTTCAAGCTGAATGAAAAGAAATTAATTCAGGAGGTCATGGAGGCTGTACCTAGCAATGAAAGTAAGTGGATCTTCCTTGAAATTTGACTGAGCTAGCTGTTAGCAAAGATCTGTAAGCCAAGTAAGTTAAAGGGCAGAGTTAAGCCTAGGACAAGAGGGGCGGAATTGTAACATTGATATTTAAGGACTTTCTGCTGTAGCTGAAGACTAAAGAGGGAGGGGTTGTCTTTTGTAAAAAAAAAAAATTAGATCTTTTGATGTTAACTTATATTTTAATTTTACTGCGTGCTCATCTAGTGACTACTGAACATGGATTTTGATCAGGTCTGGATATACAGGTAAAGTTTATGGATATCAAGTATCAGAAGCAGCTGATGTTAGAGGGGCACAGCAAATTTAACATGAGTTAGCAGTGTGTCTGTGTGATGGATTTGACTGGTTACTGGGTTGTACTATCAAGGATGTAGTCAGCAGTCTGAGGAACGAAATTAGTCTTCTTTGTGAGACCACATCAGTACTGTGCCTAGAATTGGGCTCGCCTGTACAAGAAAGATGTTGATAATCTGGAGGAGGTCTTAGAAAAATGATTGGAGAACCAGAGTGCATGACAGCTGAGGAGTGACTTAAGAAAGCTGGGTTTGTTCAGTCTTAAAAGAGAAGGGAGGTATTTTTGATTGTCTGGAAGTGCCTAATGGGATGTTGGAAAACAGGCAGTAGCAGACTTGGAGTTGCACAAAGATATAAAGCACCAGAGCTCTTGCAGCATGGGAAGTTCCAATTAGATACTAAAAAAATATGTTGGGGGCAGTCAAAATACTGCAGCAGGTTGACAAAGGAAGTAGTGGAGTCTCCATCCTTGGGATTGTCCAGTACTCAACTGGATAAAGCTCTGTGCCAGCCGCTCTAAAATAATCTTGTTCTGGGCTGCCAAAATTTGGAGCAACTCTGCAGCTGATGGATTTTTGTTTCTTTAGTTATAGTATTTGTGAAATTTATCCCTCTAAACAAATGTAAATACGGTTCTTACAGGGGGCTGTGTTCACATAAACTAAACAGATTATTAGTTAAATGCCAAGCTCTTCCTAACAAGACAAATGCTTTCACAATTGTGACATGTCAGAAACAGAAGAAACATGTAAGGTGTCACTCAGCTTTGGAGGATATTTGCTGAAGTCATTCTTTCACACCCGTTCCATCATTTTGAGAACTAATTTGCACATTCATTAGCTATATATGGTAGACACAACCTTAAAATTGAACTTTCAATAGTGTATTCTACTTCATAACTTCATGAACAATTCCATTATAGTAACTCTAAAGTATGTTTTTGTACCTTAATGTCAGTGGTGGTGTCCCAGTAAAAAATATTTATTTCCTTTCAGTGTTTCACATGTAATGAATAAAAATTCCTCTATAATCAAAACATGCTTGAGTCTAAAATCAGATGTGTTGCAAGCCAACCACTTTGTAGGATTTTCTCACCTTATTCCATAGGGAGCAGGCCTGATAATTATTCGTGGCAGGGTAAATCACCTTTTGCATACCTGTGTTGGCATAATAGTGTTTGCCTCTGTCTGGCAAAACTTAATTCTATTACTGAAGTTAACCAAAACACCACGTACACAGGCAACACCAGGTAAGCAGGAATGTGCCAAAACCTCAGAAGCAGAGGATGGGGCATGGAAATTTCAGGCATTCTAATCCACTGTTAACAGAATGAATGTGTGCTTGTTCTTTAAAAGAGGAAAACTTCTTTCTACTCTTGAATGTTATATAGGCCAGTTGAGGTGGCTGCAGAGAGCAGGAGTTGGTTATTTTTGAGAGAAGTTTATATGTAATGAGGTCATCCTAGTTACCTGTGAGATTATTTTGAATGCTTAGAAGTCATGCTTCTTTTTGCTGCACAATTGTTAACACATTCAGACACTTCTGTGAGCAGGCAACTTTGCTGTCTTTTCAGGTATCCTTTATTGCCTCCGATTATTATGCGTGACTCTATGAATACAGAAATTTGTAGGAAGTCAGTAGAAATAGGACTTGAATAAAGACTGGTTACACTGAAGAGGAGGAAGGAGTGGGAGTAAAAGTTCTGAAGGGAAGATGATGGGCAGAATATTCTGGTAGGAGGAAGAATTTGGGGAGCAGAGAAGTTTAAGTTTTTTTAAATACACTATTGATTGGAAGGCTTAAAGAGGAAAGACTTAACCTTCTGAGAGACTGTGATACTCTGAAATACAATAGTAAATATCGAATAGTTGCCATGATGGTTCTCTTTCTCTGTATGCTTTCCTGTGGTTTCTTTCATGTTATGCCAAATAGTAATTAAACTTTGATGTCTATGGGCTCTTTTTTCTTTTTGCACAGTTGACGTTGTCTGCACATCACTCCCAGACCTGTATGTGGAGAAAGTATTGGAGTTCCTGGCCTCTGCTTTTGAGACGTCTTGTCATTTAGAGTTCTATCTTATTTGGGCTCATAAGTTACTCATGCTGCATGGACAGAAACTGAAAACAAGGTGAGATCTTGTGAAAGTCAAAAAGGTGACATAATTAACAGTTACTTTCTATATAGGTGCATATACAACAATTAAAACTGCATAATTTGCACCTATCACGTGTATATTTAATCACTCTTATTTAAATATTTATGTTTATTTATAAAATTTACATGTTAATACAACTAACATGGTAGAATTGGAATACATAATAGGATTTGTAAGGATAAATCGCAAAAAATATTTTTCAAATATTACAGGTAAAACTGCATAGCTTGCTTTACCCTATAAATGCATAAAGATTTCAAGAGAGTGAGAATTTTGGCAGTTGTGTTTTTAAACAATTAAGTATATAAAATATAACTGAGAGAGAAAGTGCAGGTACTGACTAAATTTTGTAGACTTAGCCTGTGATTAGAGCATGCACTTTTCAGCCTGATAGTATTCTGCTTTCCTATGTAGTTATTTTCCACCGCATGTGCCTGTCATGTGAATTATGTTCAGCCCACCCCTAGTATTGAGCTTATTGACTTTTGGGAGCAAAGATAGGCAAATTTGCAAATTTAAAATAGGCTAAGTGAGAGGTAGTCTGAGAGGGTGTTTTGCAGGTTAAACAAATAGTGCACTGTGTGCAGCTATTTCCTTCCTTCAATGTGGGTATTAATGTTCTAGTTTTGACTAGAAATGACTGGAAGAAATTTCTCCTTTTGTTGCTGATAAAGTAGAAGAGGGCAATTTAAAACAAACTCATTCTTGTTCAGAAAGCATTGTAGTAGCAGGGAAGGAACTGTCATCATTACAGCAAGCAGCATTAGTTCTTCATTAGGAAAAAAAATATTTTCTGGCAGTAATATTTACTTGTATTGAGTTTAATCATTGAGGGCACAGTAAAAAGCAAAAGGTTTTTGTTTGTTTAGTATTATCTTAAAACATTCATGTTTAGAAGTTAACATGTATGCTTGCTAAAATTTTGAGAATACACAAAAGTTCTAGATTTCCATGTGTGAATACAAGGTGAGCTGCAAGTTGCTTGTTTTCTCTGTTCAAGGTCAGTGAAGTTGCTCCCTGTGATTCAGTTCCTTCAGAAAAGCATCCAGCGGCATTTTGAAGATGTTTCCAAGCTGTACGTATATCTACAATTAAAAGTTAAAATCAAAACCCTGCACAAAAGTGTGGGGTAATTTGAGGGATAATAGTGTGGTATTAGAACTTTGGAGCTGGTCTTTTAGAGATGTTTTTATGAAAAAATTGGAATCTTGTTTCTAACATCTTGCTATTTGTTTTTACAGCTGTGAATGGAATATCTACAATATTAAATATGCATTGGCCATTTCACAGCAGCGAGGCATGAAACGTCTGGCAGAAGAAACATCAGAAGATGACTTGGATGCTGACAGTGATTATCTTATGCAAGAAGTTCAGAAAGACAGTCTAAGTTCCTAGATACTCTTTGTGGGAGGGGAAAAAACCCAAGACAAAGTAATTTTATGCAGTGGTATTCACTGAGTATGAATGGCCCTCATAGTGGCATATTTTAACTCTTTTTAGCTGTGGATGGAGTTACATGTGAGCTATAAAAGTGGAGGAAATGTAACCTAGGCAAAGAACTGTCCACATTGCATTTGGTGTACCCTTTGGCCCTAAGAGCTTGACAGCATTGATTTCTTGATTAATTTCTTTTTTTATTGTTGCTGACTTTAAGTAAGAAAAAAAGAAATTCTTATATCACTGAAGTTAGAACTATGACTGGAATAAGTGCATTCTCTATTAAAAATGCATTGTACACAGACTTCTTTTGAGTTATTTGTAATGCAGTCATACTTCATGATGGACTTTTTTTTGATCCTTTTTTAAATCATTCTTAGTTGGAGGTCTACATATTGCTCTCAACTTGTTTAAAATGTTTGAATAAGTACATATTACTGGAACATTGTTAGGAATAAGTGGACCCATGTTTTTTAGTTCTGTACCTTCCAAACCTGATGAAGTTTCAATAATGAGGAAAAATTTTATATCCATAACAGTGAATCTGGGGAGAAAGTTTACTGTGCTATGTTACTTCTGCAGAGGTTTAATTAATCTAAGATACTGTAGTAAATGTTTGTTTGGAGACTGCCAACACAGTAATCAAACTGTAAGAGAATGAGTTACAATTGTTTTCTCATGAAAGCCCTTTCTTGGCTTGTTTTTTTTAAAAAATGTTTTTATTACTATATGACCACCAGAGACTTCTCTAATAACAACAGGGAGGTCCTGAACACAAAGAACTCTGTCCATGCTTGTGATGCTTTCAAGCCACATGTTAAAAGGGCTTTGCTAGTGAAGATAACTGCAAATATTAATAATGAGCCAGAATTGATTTTTTTTTTCCAGTGTTCTGTTGGTTTGGATTTGCTTTCTGGTCTCTTTCTACTCTTTGAAGAGAGGAGAGGTATGAATATTACAAACTGCTGAATTAAAAACCAAGTCTAAAATATACAGCAGACACATACAGTCAATTTGTAGAATTTCAGTATGCAAAAGAAAGATATAAATAATTAAGCTTAAATAAAACGTAGCAAAGTGATTTGTTTTGTTTTTCTTATGGTAAAATGTTTAATATCTTCAGTTGCTGTTCCCTCTTTCCTCCAAGCATTTTCATGGTCATGCCAATGTTTCAGGGACTCGGGTGTCAAGGAGTAGCTGTGCTGGAGCAATGCTTTGTGGTATTGTGTTGGAATTGCTTGTGATTCTCCACTCCTCTGCCTCTGCCTCTTACCATGGTAGAAAACAGGTTTTCTGCTCTAGTTGGAAGGGAGGCATAAGTGTGTGTAGGGAAGAGGTAGCACAGGAAAAGGAAAAAACAATCTTGGGATCCTTGTAAAACCAAAGTGTGTAAACTAATGCAAAAAAAGGATGATGTTACATGACATATAAGCTAGTTGTTACTTCTTAATCTGTTTTACTACTTCTCATATACAAGTTGTCTTTGCATGCTTTTTTAAATACCATATTCTTTTCCCAAACTATATAACCTGTAGCAGACTGGCTGTAATTGTTCTGAGACTGTCACAGCAATAGCTTTGTGCTATGTAAAATAACCAAATTTATAGAACAGCACAACTCGTAACTTGATCCCTAAATTTGTATTTGTCTTTGGAGTTTACAGTATTATGAAACACCAGTCATGGAGAAAATATGGCCTTTTAGAGTAATGTTTCAGAAACATGGGTTTGGGTTATTTTACTCTTCACATTCAGAACATTTCATAGGAGATAAGGACATGTTCTATTAACATTAGTCATTTTTGCTTGTGGTATAATAATAAGTTTTTAGGCAATCGATGCACATAACAGCCAATACAGTTTTCCATTGTGCCCTTCCATATTCATAGGAAAAATAATAGAACCTATATCAGATTTAGTAAATAATAAATACCAAGTTTTAAGTCTGGTAGGTCTGGTCCAAAGCTTGGCTCGATTGTGTGCATTGGCGCAATCTGTAAGTCTTGACAGTTGCCCATGTGAGCTGTCCCTTTGTGTTAGTTTGTTGATTTTGCTTTTATTAACAACTGTGGTCCCGTTAGCCTCTTACTGCCCTTGTACTGGTGCGCTCTCCCTGCCACGTTTGGGCTGTGTGCAACTTGTGGCTACCCCCTCCCACTAGCAAAAGGAACCTGGTGCTGCCAGGGTTGTGGTCAAAACAAGTTCCAGAGATTTCCTTTTTAACTACTCCTCTTATCATTGCTTAATGAGATAAGGGAAAGGACCAAGAACGGGAGACAACCGTGTCCTGAGGTGCCTCAAGAACGGCATTGTCAGCCGGTCGAGGGAGGGGATTGTCCCACTCTGCTGTGCTCTGGTGCGGCTCCACCTCCAGCACTGTGTGCAGCTTTGGGCGCCACAGTATAAAACGGACATGAAGCTCCTCCCCAGAGGAGGCCACAAAGCTGGTGAGGCGGCTGGAGGGGAAGTCGTGTGAGGAGAGGATGAGGTCACTTGGTCTGTTCAGCCTGGAGGAGACTGAGGGGGGAGCTCACAGCAGTTCACTCCTTCCTCTCAGGGGGAGGAGGAGGAGCAGGCGCTGATCCTTTCTCTTTAGTGACCAATGATGCGACCTGAGGGAATGGCAGGAAGATGTGCCAGGGGAGGGTTAGGTTGGGTATTGGGGAAAGGTTCTTCACCCAGAGGGTGGTGGAGCACTGGAACAGCTCCCCAGGGACGCAGTCACGGCTCCAAGCCTGACAATATTCCAGAAGCGTTTGGACAATGCCCTCAGACACACGAAGTGACTGTTGGGGTTGTTCTGGGCAGCGACAGGAGCTGGAATCGATCCGCGTCGGTCCCTTCCAACTCGGTTCATTTTCTCAGTCTATAAACGAGATGGAGGAAGGAGCCGAGGGCCGAGAGGCCGCAAGGCGGGTGTTGCTCCTCCCCGGCTCCAGGGGGCGCCCCCGCCGGCGCCGCCAAGTGCGCAGGAGCCTCCCCCGCCCCGCGGCCTGACCGGCTGCTTCTGCTGCCGCCGCCATGCTGGCCGCCCGCGCGCCGTCCATGTGTCTCGCGCTGCGCCGGGCTCTGCCCGCGGGCATCGCTTCCTTCCACGGCTCCGCCCGGCACCCCCGCCCTGCGCGCGTCGCTGTGGTGAGACACGGGGGGGGGGAGGGGGCGGGCCGAGAGTCACGGGGGAAGCTGGGGGTTACATAGACTCATGGAGTCATAGAAAGGTTTGGGTTGGAAGGGGCCTTAAAGCCCATCCAGTTCCACCCCCTGCCGTGGGCAGGGACACCTCCCACCAGACCAGGCTGTTCAGGGGCCCATCCAACCTGGCCTTGGAACACCTCTAGGGAGGGGGCATCCACAGCTTCGCTGGGCAACCTGTGCCAGTGCCTCACCGCCCTCGTCATGAAGAATTTCTTCCTAATGTCTAATCTGAACCTAACAGAATCTTAGAATGGTGTCCCTCACCCCTTCTCAGCCCTATGCTCGTGGAAAGGTGACTCCACAGCTGGGTTCTGTCTGGTAATGATTCTGGTGGTAGTGGTTATACTTGTACTGGAAGAGGTGGTGGTAACAATGGTGGTGGTAGTGGTTCTGGTGCTAGTCGTGGTGGTTGTATTGGTGTTGGTGGTTCTTGTGCTACTGCTGCTGGTGATGGAAGAGTTTGCCATGGGGTTGGGCAGAGGAGAGTCTCACCCTGTGACCACAGCAGCTGGAAGGCCTTGGAAGAAGCTGGAATTGAGAAGATTAAGCTGTGTAAAATTGAGTTAATTTAGAGGAAGCCAGACCAGGAGTGGGAAACAGGTAGAAATTGCCTTCTTTGTAGTTGTTATTAGCCTGGAGTTGAGTTATAAAGAGCTAAACTTGAAGTAATTTATGGTGTAATTGGGGAGGGGGGGATACTGGCAGTGCACCAGAAAATATTTCACCTATGTTGTGCTGTCCTGCAGGAAGGAAGCAAAGAGTGCTAAAAATACAAAAGAAAGTGAGGAGATGGAGAAGCTGCAGGTTGCCAAAGGAAAGTTGAGAATGTCGATAACAATCGGGAGGGCCAGGTGGAAGGTCCTGCACCTGGGTGAGGGCAATCCTCGGTTTCAGTATGGGCCTGAGGATGGTGTGGTTTAGAGCAGCCTTGTGGAGAAGAACTTGGGTGCCGATGGGTGAAAAGCTGGGCATGAGCTGGCAATGTGCACTCACAGCCCAGAATACTAGCCATGGCCCGGGCTGCATCAATACAAATGTGGCCAGTAGGTCGAGGGAGGTGATTCTACTACTCTACTCTACTCTTGTGAGACCCCATCTGGAGAGCTGTGTCCAGCTCTGGAGCCTTCAGCACAGGAAGGACATGGAGCCGTTGGAGTGGGTCCAGAGGAGGCCACAAAGATGATCAGAGGGCTGGAGCACCTCTGCTATGAGGACAGGCTGAGAGAGTTGGGGTTGTTCAGCCTGGAGAAGGATCTGGGGAGACCTTATAGTCCAGTACCTGAAGGGGGCCATTAGAAAAGATGGGGAGAGAATTTTCAGCAAGACCTGTTGTGACAGGACAAGAAGTAATGGTTTTAAACTTGGGTAGGGTAGATTTAGATTGAGTGTAAGGAAGAAATTTTTTTCACTGAGGGTGGTGAAACGCAGGACCGGGTTGCCCAGGGAGCTAGTCAAGGCCCCATCCCTGGAAACATTCAAGGTCAGGTTGGATGGGGCTCTAAGTAGCCCGCTCTAGCAGAAGATGTCCCTGCTTCTGCAGGGGGAACACTAGATGTCCTTTAGAGGTCCTTTCCAAATGAAAGCATTTTATGATTCCCAAATCAATACATGGTTTTGGAGCTCAGTGGACAGTCTTTGAGCTCCAGCTTTGCATAGTCTTGACAGCAAAACATGTAAAGAAATAAGGCAGCAAAACCTGTACAAAGAAGTCTTCTTGGGGCGGAGTTGGCTCAGGAATGGGTAGAATGCAAGTCCAAATGTCTGAAAGTTAACTTAGCAGGAATGTTGATTTTAGCAGACTTTTTAAATAGGGAGTGGAAATCAAATGTTACTGTTGACATTAATGACAAAAATTTCTGACTATGATGGGAGACAGATTTGTCACCAAGCAGGTATGGAAATAAAGGAATAGGATAATGTCTTAGTACTTTAATTTCAATTAGTTTTCAAAACATTTTAAGTGTTGCTTACAGAAGGTAGCTTTAGCGTGGTTGCTTGTTTATTCAGTCTGAATTGAATGGAAGATAGAAGTTGATGGGTAGAAGATGGCTCTTAAATATCAGAGCAGTACAATTGGAGTTAAGATTAACACGACCAGAAGAGCATTCCTGGATCTTACTCATTTGGTGAAGTGATGATAGGAAGTCTTGCCTGTGAGAGCAGAGGACTGGGTGTTGTGGTCTGAAAGCCCCTTAGAGTCCAACATTTCTAACCAAAACAGTTTCAGTTGTGAGTTTCTGTTTATGTGCCTGTGATTAAAAACTTCCAAGCTCTTGAAAACTGAGATGAAACCAGGAGGGAAGAGAGCAAAGCTGATAAATGGGCTCTCTTTAACTGGATTTTTTTCTTTCAAAACAAGCAACCGAACAAAAAACCCCATGAGAGTTCACATATAAACTTTCAGGAACTAGATAATAAATTGGATTTTCTTTGATTTGGTTTTATTCTTCCAATTGCTTTTTTTCCTGGGGCTTTTAAAAATGTTTTTTCTCCTTTATTCTGCTTTGTGAAAGATTCTCTCCACCCATGCAAGGATAACTGATTACTTTGGGCTTTTTGTTCTCCAGTGTGTTTAAACAAACTGCAGGTATTTTTGTCATGGTAATAAGGAAAAGTGTGGCTAATATAGCATAATTGGATTAAAAATAATTTAGCTGTTGATCTCTGATGTGGATCCTCAGACAAAATACAGCAGCAGGTAAAATATTTTTTCCACCTCGAAGTGCACTTCTGTCCCACTTCTGCTTGATGTGCATCTGGATGAGAAGATATTTCACACAGATATGGACACTTCATGAACAGACCTATGACACTCTGAGTAACCCATTGTGTGCACAATAAAAACATACCTAAGGATATCATGTTCAGTTTGTTAACACTGAGGAATAAATGCAGTAGCCAATAAATAAATATTAGTTATTTCTGAGACCTGTCTGTGTGACGGGTGGCTATAAATAGGAAATGCCAGTTCTGCAGTATGTCAGATGGCAACACCAGTGCTAATTACATGATGTTCAGTGGCTTAGTAAAGAGCTTGTTGCTAAGTTGGTTTTGTTTTGGGAGTGGAGGGAAGTTTGGGGTTTTTGGGTGGTTTTTTTTTTGGGTGGGTTTTTTTTTGGGTGTTTTTGTTTCTTAAAATAACCTGTAGGAAGTTTTGTGTCACCTGAAATACTCTCTTGATTTTCTTACTGCAGGTCCTGTCTGGTTGTGGTGTCTATGATGGCACAGAAATCCATGAGGCCTCAGCGTAAGTTGCTTTATGAAACCATAGGCTCATAAAAAGTCTCCTTTATGTTACAGCAGTCTGTTGAATCCACTTTTGCTCTCTCTGGCCATCAGAATTGCCCTGAAAAATGTGTGCGGAAGCTTCATAGTTTTCTTACAGCGTAACTGGGAGCTCAAGTTGCATTCTTGCAGTACTCAGTGATGTTCCAAAGATGCAGCACAATGTGTGTGATGCCAGAGCACTGAGTTTGAGAGACATTCTCTTTCCTTCAGAAACAGAAATTCAGAGTTTCAGGATCAACATCAAGAGGGTTAAGTAAAGACTTCATTTCTTAATCACTTTGAGTTCCTGTTCCAGCGGCTGAATCTAATGCTGGAATTGTTAGTACAAAAGTTGAATTACTGGCTCTTAGTGCTCATTGCTAAGAGATGTTTCATGTAGACCTAGATTAAATATATGAACAGGTGTTTTCGTCATTGGACTCTTCCATAATGGCTGTGGAGTTGCAATGAGAAAGGAAGATTTTGTTGTTCCTGGTTGCCTGCATAAGAACACTGAACAAAGAAACTTGTCTCTGACTTAACCTGACTGTGCCTCCAAATTGATTTTATGTTCTGCTTTGCACTTTGTGTTATATATAGGGATTTTGCTGCTGTATGCTAAGTATGCTTTGGTAGGATGTGTGTTTTTCCTCTTCTTTCAAAATCAGGTGGTGGAGTATTTGTAGCAAGACTTAGGGGCCAGGTAAAGCCTCTGTTACAAGTTATCGGCACATTTTGTCTCTTGTTTTTGTAGCATACTGGTACACCTTAGTCGTGGGGGAGCTGAGGTTCAGATGTATGCTCCAGATGTTCCTCAGATGCATGTCATTGACCACAGCAAAGGGCAACCAGCTGAAGCTGAGTCAAGGTATAGTCTGTGTTTAACGTGTTTTCCATGACTGCTGAGCTCAGTGTTTTAGGCATTCTAAATACATAGCAGCCTGTAACTGCACTTTTAGCACTTGCTGACTGGCTTTAGTAGCTTTATGCTATCTGGTATTTTTCTTGAAGAGAAAATATAATCGAGTCCAGAAAACTGTCTTAATAAACAGTCTCTTAATGTCTGTGCTTGCCAGTAGCAGTACTTCAGAAGCATCAGTAGCTTCAGTTATTGAGTGTCACTGTTCTTGCTTCCTCCCTTCTTCCCCCTCTTCTTCTTCTGCCAAAACTTTATGCTCTTCTGTGTTCATGTGCTTAATTCATCTCTTTGGTTTATTTCTGGTTCTTCAAGGAACGTTTTAGTGGAATCTGCAAGGATTGCTCGTGGTAAAATTGCAAGCCTGACTAAGCTTACTACAGCAGACCATGATGCTGTGATATTCCCTGGTGGATTTGGAGCTGCTAAAAACTTGTGAGTGTCAACTAAGCATTAGGCTCTTCAACTAAATATTCATGATCAACTATTTGTAATCAACTATGATTCACACAGTAGAATCAGGAAGCATTAAATGGCCTTATTTACTACATATGTAACCACTACTTAATAAGGACAACTAATTTTGAAGTGTTGGAGTTAAGTTGTGCTGTTGGTGGTGGTTTCCAGGTGTAATTCTTATTGGCATTGTCACACTTCCAATTTTCTGAACAATGCTGGTGACAATTCTGGAGTTCTGCACAAGAAGTCTTTCCCTCCTCTCCCTCTTCTGGTGATTCTTTTGGGGCCTGACTGAGGGAAGTTAAGGTAAAGCTTCCATAGTTTCAGGTGTTCATAGTGTTATTACTCTGTTTCCTCATGTCTGCGAACCAAAAAGTCCCCTCTTACGTTAGTAATGATAAAAGCGCAGCTATCTCAAAAAAAAAAAACCAGTGGCAAAACAAGAGTGTTAGCCATGTGGAATACTGATTTTTTTGTTATTGACCTGGCATTTTGTTGCCTTTGAGAAACCTGAATATTATTTCCCTTTTCTTCTTATTTTCTCCTTTGAAAACATTGTTGTTCCACTTCTCAGTAGCCCTAGAAAGCTGATTTGATATTTCTAGATGTTTATGTCAAGAACATTCTGACATACGAAAACCTTAGGAGTGAGTCATTTTGGCTAAAGCATTCATGGTCAGCTACAGGCTTTTCCAACTACCTTTTAGAAGCTGTTATGTTTATGATGAGCCTCGAGAGCCAGTCTCAGGGCAGAGGGCTCTCTCTTTGTAGGTTTATACTGAAGTATATATAAAGTTTCTCGTTGTGGCAGATCTACCTTTGCTGTTGATGGGAAAGATTGCAAGGTGAACAGAGAAGTTGAGCGTGTCTTGAAAGACTTCCACAAAGCAGGCAAACCTATTGGGTATGTATGTTAGTTGGAGGAGCATTTGTTTGATAGCGTGAGCATGGAGACACCATCTCATTTTGTTGAAATATGCAGCTGTTATTGTTGGAACTAGATGAAACAGCTTCCATTTTGTATCAGTTGTAGCTTGTTTTTTAAATGTGTTTTTGAAGGTGCATGTATGTGTAGGTGTTTGTCAAAGAAGCAGCTAAGAAAATGCTGAGTGGAAGTTGCGCTGTGATGTCATTTCAGATTTGTAAGACCATGTCCACGTGCATTTTTTCAATTGTGACCCAAGTTTTGAAAAAGTGCTGTTGTAGAATTGCTCTCATAATTCCGTTTGTTGCAGTCTTTGCTGCATTTCACCCGTGTTGGCAGCAAAAGTTCTCTCTGGTGCTGAAGTAACCGTGGGCCACGAAGAAGAGGAAGGTGGCAAGTGGCCTTATGCTGGGACCGCAGGAGCCATTAAAGAACTGGGAGGAAGGCACTGTGTGAAAGAAGTAACTATATCCTTTCCTGTTAATTTCCATGTTGAGAGACAGTTCAGTAATGTGTCGTTACAGTAATGAATACATGCAGGATCTATGTGTTTCCACTTACGGTTTAGTGCAGGGGTGTCAAACTCACGGCTCCTGCCATTCTCCTGCTCCTGCAGTGTAACACGCATCACGTTCGCTGCACACATGACCAGCGCTGGCAGGAGCGTAGGGGCAAGGAGTTTGGCGCTGCCACCGGGTAGAAACAAGGTGCCAGGCTAGACAAAACAAGGTGGAGGGCTGGATTCGGCCCACAAACTGCGAGTTTGACACCCCTGGTTTAGTGGGAACATACGGTATATAGCAGATAGTATGTGGTACAGGATGTGATTAGAACACTGTCTTCTGTACATAGCTGCATAGTTTGCCATCCTCAGATGTTGCCACAGAAGTCCCTTGGTAATGCAGTGAATGCTGAGTGAATTTGCACATAAAACTGGCATGAGTTACAACTGGTCAGTTCTCCTTGAGATTTTTTTTTTGTTTTCCTGAATGCTAATGCTGCCATCAAACTGTACTCAGAGACATTTCATTCACAGTCAGTAAATCTCATAGGTTCTCCTGTGTTTCTGAGCGTTCCCACAGATTACTCTTGCAATGTTTGTATTTCTGGCAAAACCAGCTTCTGGTGTCTTGTATTATAGGTTACAGCTGTCTTTGCAGCTGGATGGTATAACGTATTTGGAAATGCTTTTTTATAGACTAGTGGAGCTTGTGAGGTTTTGTCAATGACACTTTATTTTGCAGACAACATCTGCAAGTGAGATATAGGCTGTGTTTTCCTTAACTCCCTTTTACGAAGCTCATGTGGATACAAAAAACAAGGTGGTGACTACCCCAGCGTTTATGTGTGAAACAGAATTGCATCATATCTTCGATGGCATTGGGGCCATGGTAAAGAATGTCCTAAAATTAACTGGCAAATAAGAAAAAAAAAATCTGAAATGTTTAAATTTAGGGTGTGGTATCAAATATAATATGGACCCATGGAAACATTTTCACTTGCTTGTCCCATTCACGCTCCAGTGAATGCCGATATGAAGCTGATTGATTCCCAGCTGCGGGGATTTCTATGCCCTTTTGGAGAGGGGGGCCTGCAGAAGGGCTTTATGGAGTACAAACAGTCTGGACTGAGACACAAGAGCATTTTCTTGAGCTTTATCAGCTGGAGAGGGATGTGCAGATGTATTCTGAAACCAGTCCTACCGAAGCACCAGTGTCAAATCATTTCTGTGGGGGCAAAAAGAGACTACAGGCCCTTTCAGAAGCTGAGGGCAGATGTACTGTAGTGCTATAGCAGATGCAGTGGTAGTGTATCTAGTGCAGGGGTGGTAAACTCACGGTCCATGGGCCAAATTGGCCAAATTCAGCCCTCCACTTTATTTTATCCAGCCCAGCACCTTGTTTCTACCTGGCATCAGTGCTGAGCTTCTTGCCCCTACACTCCTGCCAGTGCGCCGGTCATGTGTGCAGCATGTGATGCGCGTTATGCTGTAGGAGCAGGAGAATGGCGGGAGCCGTGAGTCTGACACCCCTGTTCTAGTGGATGAAGAACAGGACTAGAGAGGAATTAGGGTGATTCAAGGTTTATGTGTTCAGGCCTGTATCTGTGAACTAAAAGCCAAGATCAGCTGTTGTGGGAATAGACATCTTCCACATATTAATTTCAGCTTGGTATAATTAAAAGATTAACATTTTGGTTTTCTGTTTCACAAAACCATGTTTTCGTGAAGGAGCCATTCTGAGTATCAATCAGCAGCAGGATACATCTTAACTGTCATAACATTAGTGCTTTGGAACATTCGTCCGTTGGCCCATTATAGCTAAAGAGGTCTTGAAATGAAGGAGAAAATATCTGCTGACATGACGCACAATTTTTAAGGATAATATTTCTGTTAAAGTAGTTGCCTAACTAGCAGTGGATGGAAAAAAGAATCTCAAATTAGCCTTACTTTCCCTGCTTTAGTGTAATAAAGCTTCCTCCAAAGAAATATTATTGAATGTCTGGAAGAATGACAAATAAATGAATTTCTGCCTTTGTCTCATCCTTGTTCCTTCACTTTTGCTTGACAGCTGCTTCTGATAAATTAACAGGTTGATACGTTCTAGCAGTTTTTCTGCTTTTCAGTTCTCTTCATGTTTGAGATGTTTTTTCTATATAGAATCCAGCAGAATTTCCTTCCCCTCTTCCAAGTTACTTGTCACCTCGGTTAGACACTAGAAAGAAGTTCTTCAGTCAGAGGGTGGTGGAGCAGTGGAACAGCTCCCCAGGTAAGCAGTCATGGCACCAAGCCTGATAATACTCAAGAAGTACTTGGACAATGCCCTCAGACACACGGTGTGAGTGTTAGGGTTATCCTATGCAGGGACAGGAGTTGGACTCAGTGATCCTTGTGGGTCCCTTCCATCTCAGGTCATTCTATGATTCTGTGATACGATTTCTAAAATTAAAACAAACAAAATGACACTGCTTACCTTCTAATAAAGTTCCTTTTATATGACAGGCATTCTGAAGGGAGCCTGTATTTTTCAGAGATAATGTGTGTTTCATAAATCTACAAGCCTTAGATTAGGTTGGAATACTGTCTGTGGCTGAAGACATCCTAGGAATGTGGAATTAATATTCTTTTTACTGAGGGGAGCAAAGAAGAAGAAGGAAACTTGAATACAAGTGGTGTGCAGGCTCATCTTGCTCAGTCAGTGTTCATGGAGTAAGTGGGTTTGCTTCTGGAGCCTCTTACTATGTGATGTATTTTTTGTCACCAAAAGTCACTTTAGGATTTTGAAGATCTGAATTTGTACTTCAACGATGGCACTGTTTTCTTGGAAGAGTTCATAGAGATCTCTTGTGCAGATTGCAAAGTATTGGTACAAAGAGATCATTCGAGGTGGTGACGGGGTGGGTGCTGATCTCACAAGTGACAAGCTATAGGACAAGAGGTAATGGCTGCAAGTTGCGCCGGGGAGGTTTAGACTAGACATTAGGAAGAATTTCTTCACTGAAAGAGTGGTCAAGGATTGGAACAGGCTGCCCAGGGAGGTGGTGGAGTCACCATCCCTGGAGGTGTTTAAAAAACGGGTGAATGAGTTTCTTAGGGACATGGTGTAGTAGGGAGACAGGCACGGTTGGACTCGGTGATCTCACGAGGTCTCTTCCAACCTAGTGATTCTATGATTCTATGATTCACGGAAGTCAAGTCATCATGATAGCAGACATGGTTCATCAAGTGGATTTTAGACATATTCTGTAACTTGTGCATCAAATTCTTTAGGCAGTTTTCAGTTATCAGGTTGGTAAGAAAGAGAATTCAAAATACTGTTGCTATGTAATCCAGAGCAAATAAAGGCTTTCCTCTGTAAGCTTTGTTTGTGTGTTATTGGATGTTTTTAATACTGATTTTGTACACAGAGGTTTAGCAGATCATGGGAGGTCATTCATATAAAATGTAGTGACTTTTAAAAATATGTGTCTTTTGTACAGCTGCAGGGGTTTTAAAAGAAATTTTGTGACATAAGAATGTATCACAAAACAGAGATGGTATTAAAAGCCCCGGAGCAGCCGGAGATCAGCTGTTGCCTGTGTTAATGGTACCTTTGTCTGCTGTAAGACAGATCTAAATTGAGCTCAACTTTTCTCTTTCCATTAGCTCCTCTCACTGCAGCAGCTTGTGTGTATGTGTTCAGGGTGTCTCAAATCTACAGTTCCCGATAAGTTGAGCTATGGTACCTTAAAGCTTTCTTAGATTCTTAATCTTAGATTCAGGTGTCCTGAGGAAAAAAATTATTTCTTGAAGAAATTGCTAGTGCCATGCAGTGACCAGCTGTTGCAAGTTGTTTGGAAGATCATCCAGTTGTTGCTTCTTTTTACAGTCCTTTGGCACTCTTTCGTGAATCCAGAGACCCAAATAATGAAGACTACTAATAATTTACTATGGACTTTTTAAGCAGATGCAGTGGTCCCCTGAGCTGGTGGCTTCCAGGTTGGATTGTCACAGTAGCACATGCTTAAAATCAAGTTGAAAATTGAAAAGCTCATCTAATTTGGCACAACATCTCATCTGCTCGATAACAGCAATACTCTAAAATTATAGCCTCAATATCAGTAACTGTTTGAGGGCTAGGGCTGGGAGTTGTAATGAGAGTAACTAAGGAACTAAGGAACTAAGGCTCCTCCAGTGCCTGAAACATTTTTGATGCTGCTCATACAGCATTGTCAGTGCTGGAAGCTTGGGCATTTAGTGGGCATGGGACAAACAGATATGCACTTGGGAAATCGAAGACAAAATTTTATTTTCAGAAATAATCATGTTTTAGAGTACCTTTTAACCCTTCTTTTTTCTGTCATTCAGAGATAACATTTATTAAGGGAGAAAGAGTCATGCAGCAGAATTACCTTTCATTTTTTTAATACTTTCTAATTTCACAGTATTATGCTGAGTACAAATCCTTGCTACATGCATTTAAATTTTATTTTTTTAATAGAAGACGTTTTAACTTTAGTAGAAGATGTAAAGATTGTCATCTTGGCTTTCAGCCAGCGTAAATTTGGAGAGAAATTCCATGTGTGTTTAGAGATTGATAAGAGACATTTGTCTGCAAGCTGGGTTTTTCCTTTGCTTCCGTAGGGCTGTTTGGAAGTGCTGTGGGGTTTGCTAGTTTCAGCCAAGTGGATAGAAGTTTATGGTTAATATGTTTTCTTAAACACTATCATAAATAAGTGAAAGAATGTGTATTCTTCAAGGCTCCACAAGGAGGCGTGCGATATCTGGCTTATGGCTCTTGCCATTTTGGTCCTCAGAAAGCATTTGAGAATTTTGCCCTACTGAAAAGGGATGGTAATAAATGCCCCTCCTGCTTGTGTGGGTTCTCTAGTGATGTGATGGGGTTAACTCATGGTGCTTGGGCAGGAGTTGTTACCTCTCGGTTGTGTTTCTGCTTGTCCCATTTGCTGTCATTGATGCTTGCACACAAACCCCATTTTACAATGTGTTTCTCTGCAGACTGTTGCGGTGTTCACAAATCTGACAGTGCTGCTTTTTTCCTTTGAAAAGCAGAAACAAGAGTTAAAGATGGAGATGCACTTTTTGGTTTTACCCTTTGGTTTGTGGCAAAGATAGAGCCCTGTTTGGGGTGAGTAAGAAGGCAGCAAGGAGCACTATGTGCGCAGTGGTCCATGCAGGTTGTCCCTTAACCCTGGTGCAATGTCCTAGCTGTTGTTTCCTGTGTGACTGTTGTTATGGTGAAATTTTGCACAGAGAGAAACAAATAATGTTTCCTATTTGTTTAACAAAATTAAGTAGGAAATCTAATTGCATCATTGTGAATGCCTTTGTCCTGCTGTCCTGCCAATACTAATTTCTTCAACACAGTGACTTCTTATCTATCCCCTGATAGTATTGAATATATTTACATTAAGCTCTAAAGCCTTCTTATGGTGTAATTATCACTAAAAAATGAGGAAAACTACTGTAAAGTTGTAAAAGTACACAGTGGGTTTTTATTTGTTATTGGATTTTTTAGGTTTTTGTTTTGCTGCTTTTCTAAAAAATAATAATAATGCTATTATAGCCAAGGTGACCTAAAACTAAGGTTTATAGGGAGGAACGTTTATCAGTCCAAGAAGTACTTATGGAAGGAAACACACTGTTTCTTGAAGGATCTGTGTATTTGCAAGTGAGCAGTATCTTATATGTGTGTGTATACAACTGTATATTTTTTATTTTTTCAGAATGGGAGCTTAGATAATCCTCCATCTGCAAATAATTGAGACTTGCTTGCATTCCAGGGCTTGAGTCTTTTGTTTAAACTGTTTTACTTCCTCCTTCCCATGCCTTGAAATGGCTAAGGGGAGGCTTGCTTGTTGTATGGGTCAGCCTTAGCCCTCAAAAGAATTAAGGAACTTATATTTTATTGTCTTCTCCAAGGTGATCTCAGTGGTGGTCAGAATCTGTGGAAGGATAGAGAGGGGAGGAGAAAAGGGACTAAGCTCGGACAATCCCAGAAGTTGAAACAGAAGTTGCAGTGAGGATTGCATTACCCATAGCAACATGATTTTGTGCTGTATATTTAAAAATAATCACCTTCCATGCTTATTTTCAGTACCCTTTATTCTGATGCTGATTATCATGCTGTGTAAATGACTGCCCTCAGGGTTAGCTGAAATAACAGTGGAAATTCTGCATTAAATGTACTACATTAATTTATTGCTGATGATCTGTATGGGCCATTTCTTCCACATCATATGGAACTGAAAGGAGCTCAGTGGAAACCATTAACCAGTTAAAGTAGCCTCACTCTAAACTTAGATAAACTACAAGATAAGCAAACGAACTCCTTTTTTCTCTTAACAGTGTCACTGTCAAATATGAAATAATGAACTCACAGCCATTCTTTTGCATGAATAATGTAGAAGGATCTCTTTAAGAATTTCTTTAATGTGGCAGATTATAAACCTATGCTCTTGCCATATGAAATGTGTAAGTATAGGCTACCAACGTACTACAAGTGAGAGGAGATTCCTCCTTTTTATATGTGTGTATTGTTATTGTGCATCTTCGTTTTCTTCTTCTTCGTTTCTTTCCTTCTCATCTGCGATGGAACTGGGAAATACAAGTATGTGCTGCTCAAGTTCTGCATATTGAGTGAACTTCAAAACGTACGCTTGCTGTGTCATCACCCAGGCAAGGAAGGAGAAGTCAAGGACTGCTAGTCATTCAAACCTTCCCTTGCACTCTCCCTGGAGAATGGGATGACAGCTGTATATTACTGTGGGGAATGTAATTAACTACAGCTCTGGGAAAATAAAATAAACAGGGGCATTTAAACATCCCAAGTGCTGTTGCAAATCTGAGTCATAAAAAAGTAAGGTTGTAAGCAACATTTAGAGGTCATCCGATCTTCCCCCAGCTTTCGTTCCTCCTACCCTTCATCTGCTCATGTGCTTACTGTGATTCATTCCAGTTTGTACAGGCAGAGAGAATCACTTCTGAGGGTGAAAGAGGCAGGTGACAGAGGGAACTGGGCTTATCCTTGTAGGCACCGGCCAGAGCACCACCCACTCTTAAATGTACAGCTGGGCTATCCCTTCCCATAGCAGTGAGGCTCAGTTTTAGCTCTGCATACCACATGAAGGTATTTAACTAATTATTCATTTGCTTGCCTGAGAAATTTTTGCAGCTGTTGCAGCTTGCACTTGTGAGTGGAGGTGCTCCTGTTGTTTGTGTGCCTCAACACCTTTTGAAAAGTGGAGGACTGTTTAAATGGCTATTAGATTTCTAGAAGTCTTATAGTCCTTGAGATGAGGACGAGCAGTTCAGACTTTTGGGACTGACAGACCTCTTCAAATTCCACCTTTTGGACTTTCTGATTGTGCAGGGAACTTCGTTAACTGTAGGAACAACTGGAATACAAATAAAGAACTCTTAGAGACGAAGCAACTGTTCTCATCAGGGCTTTTTTGGTTTGGGTTTTTTTTTAGGTTTTTATTTTTTTATTAAGTTTTGTTTTGAAAACTGCAAGGAATCTATGACAAACACTTGGAGAGTAGTACACAAATTGACAATCACAGTATGTACAGTTCTTATATTCAAATCTTTCTATGAAGAGGGATCCCAGGTGTTACACTAAGCTGCTCTATACCCAGGATCATCTAAGTACCAACTGAGCTTCACTGCAGCAGCAGCACGAGCTGTGCATGGGATTTTCTCTCTCTCTTCCCCACCATAGGGAAAGGGCCCTTTGTTAAGAAATTCAAAGGTGACTATCTCCTTTACCTCAATGGATACCATTTTAAGCTCTATTTTATTCTGTCCCCTTCTTTGCAAAACCAATCCAGTCTTTCCTTTGGAAAGAGAGCGGAACTGTTCCAAATCAAGATGACTTTGTGTGTGTCCTTATGAATCACTTCTGTCTGCTTGAGGGTTTAGCCAGAAGAAGCGTGTTGCGTTCACTGTTGTTCACCACCCTGATGAGTAGTTCGGCAGATGCCTCTCAGTTCTGTAATAGGGTGGTTGCAGCAGCTCTGTCCTGAAACAAAACTTTTGCACTTTCTTGATGTTATTGGTATACAGGATCCTTTCTATCTTAGTTTTACGTAGGACAGCTATGCTAGCTGAACTGAACATTTCCAGAATTAAACCCATTTAACTTGCATAGGTATCAGTTACAATTGCTCTGACCAGTTTTTAATTGTAATTTTAAAAGTAATGTCATCACAGTAACAATTTCTTATTGCACAGTTCTAATGTAACAGTCCCATTTTTGCAGAATTGTCATGTTTACCTTGCTGTGTTTCATGACAAAAGAAAAAATACTGAATTCAGCTTTCTAAAGTTTTTGGCTTATTTAGAAGTGGATTTTGTAATAATACATCACTTCCTTCCTCTATGTTGGTGTGTTAAACTTCCATTATCTTTCTTGGTCAGCTTCACCCTTCCGCTGAAGAAATACTACATTTCTTGTGGAAAAAAAGTTGTTACTGATAGTCCATGATGATGAAGAGTAAAAATATAAGCTGAAATTCTACGGACTCGAGTTTCACAATGTTTCCATCCTTACATTTCACAAATGCGAGCGTCTTCCTACTTCCAGTTTTTATCTGACACCAACAGTAATTAACCCTTTTCTTCCTTTCAGTTGTCTTGAAGGACAGCAGATAAGATCTTAAGTGAAAGATCTCACTAGGGTCAACTATAGTGTGACCTTGCAGTTTTGTGAGTCATTTATCATGTCATTAGAGCAAACCCACAAAATCCAAAATAAAATGTTGATACTGGCAACACTAAAACTGAGTTCCAAGAAACAAATGAAAAAGCAGACTCGCCACCTCTGTGTTTTGCTGCTTTTGACTTTGTGGAACACCAAAATGTAGGAGGTAAACACCTAGTGCTAAGTCTGTTTTCAGCTCTGGGTGTTTCTTCCATGTAGCTCTGAACCAGTTCTCATGCTAACCCTACAGAGCTGTTCTGCCCAGCAAGGTCCTCTGGTGAAGAAAACCCTCAAAAGAGAAGGTTTGCTTCCGCAGTTACAAGTACCAAACTCCTAGTGTGACCAGGAGGTGGAAAGAGAGGGAAAGCATAGCCAAACATGGGGCATTAGCAAGGCTTCTGGAGGAAGTCTGACTGTGTCCTGAAAAATTAAGAAAAGAAAGTCAGCATGTAACTAGTAGCTTGACAAGAAGTATATTTTAAGTTTGTGTGATATATTTTACATAAACGCATCCATAGAAGATTGTTTGTAAAATCATGGGGATTTTGGCTCATTTTCAAAATTCTCCTTTGTGCATATGTGTGTGTACCATCCAGGAAAAAACAGTATCAAGATCCTGTGACAAATTTTTTCTTTTTCATAGAAAAGGCACAGACACTCAGCAACAGTGAAGACTTCCTTTTCGGGATGGCTGAGAATACTTGTTCAAAATCCTGGTAGAACAACAACAATTTAAAGAGTATAAATTATATTATCATTCCACCGTGTTGTCATTAGAAGTCCTGACTTAAGCAGTAAGAAATTTTTCTTACAAGCATTCAAGATCCAAGTCCTTCTCTGAGAAGGTCAGGCTGTATATTGTTTTCTATAGCAATTCTTAGGCAATTCCTTTTGCTGTGGTATCAGCTTTCAGTGCGTTGCTGCAGTTATTGCTAGTAGGGTGCTTCCTCTCCCTCTTCCTAGAAGGAGTGTGTGGTATTAATGTGTAAAAAGCAAGTAAACATTGGGTAGTCTCTTTGATATAAAGGTAGGATTATAGTAAATCTCCTGGCCTATTGTGACTTTTCCAGGCCTGAGAACATTTATTTTTCTCAGAAAAAAAGATGAAACAAGTTTTGATTGATCCAGAAAGAGTCTTGTGAGAAATCCAGAAAGACAGTAAAACTAGACTCTTTAAAAGAATTAGGAAAAATAATCAGGAAAAATAATCAATCCGGCAAATAATCAAACAGAAAGGATGCAAAGTGAAATAGATTTCTGTTTTGTATATAAAAACATTAAATATATGCCAGTCTGGTTATGATGGCTGCAAAGTATGAGACCTCATCACTGTCTACAGCTCCCTGAAAGGAGGTTGTAGCAAGGTGCTGGTCTCTTCTCCCAGGTGACAGGTGAAAGGATGGGAGGAAATGGCCTAAAGTTGCACCACAGGAGGTTCCAACTTTCAGAAATCAGGCTTTTGTTCTTTCCTCCATCCCCAAGTCCCTCAAAATCCAGCAGTACAAGAACCTTCATGTATCCGAAAAGGTATGATTCAGTTTGTTCTCCTATAGCAAAGCTGAAACACTCCCTGTTGTCCCAATGGCTTTTTTATTTTCAGTGACAATATGTTTTCATGTTAAGAAATATTTTATATTGAGAAAAAGTTTTTGACTGAGTCAAGTATATTTGCTACATTCTCCTTTAAATACAGCCTACCTACCTTTTGGTTTTGAGAAACTTCCATTGTTACTGCATTAAAAAGTTTGACCCTTACTAATCTATTATTTCTAATTTAAGGTATAAATACTGTAGCTCCTGTTCTGTTTTCTTTTATAATGTTATAATGTGGTGCTGTGTCACTGAAGTCACGTGATAGCATATTGAATTTATCTTCATGCTTTTAAAGACTTTTAAGCCAGCTAGAGGAGCTAGCCTAGGTCTAAAAAGGATATTTCCTGTAATTTTTCTAGTTGTTTATTGTTTGTGAAGTACAGATCTGATCTTCTCTATGTGGTGAAGAGATGAAACATTGAGAAATTTCTTTTCCTTAGCTTCTATTTGGATTTATTGCTTCTTAATCTGGCTGTCACTTAAACTGTTGTATTGTGCCTGAATATATTATGTTAACTAATGTAATTGTTTTTGTGTAGTGGATTATATCTTTCAGGTACACTGAGTAAGATACAAATTGCAGCTATTGTTTTTTATGTGACATGTTACAGGTTTGATGCTGATTTAAGATTTTGTAGAGCTAATAAGAATAATTCGGCTTGCCGGCAGGATTTTTACAGGAGAATTTACTGACACAGAGCCAAACAGCCCTTTTGTATTGCATTCACTCTGGAAGTCTTTACAGATGCCCCTAATGTAGTTACTTTTCTGTAATAATTAAACCTAGACATTGGCATCTGCACTATACTTCAGAATTGCCTTAGATCTACATTAATTTGCCCAGAAGAGCTTATGTGGAGTTATTAGTTATGTATTTTTAGACTATTTATTACCTTATTTACCCAAAAGGACCCCCCAGATCTCTCGATCTTGTCGTTCATTTATACTGAGGCAATTTACAAAGGCTTTAACTCCTAGAACCAAGTGGCTTCCACATTACTTGTTTTTAATTGATTTTTTATGACGCCCTTAATGGTGAGTAGCTCTATGGACTGGTGACTGCTGGTATTGCAATATTCTTCTTTCTGTAGTCTAGGTCTGTCTTAGTGGTGGAGGTATTTGTCCCTGTCTGGGACAGCTACATTTTGCTAGACTTAGTGAGAGAGAACAAGCACCATATGTCTATTGGAATTTCTTTATGCAGCACATTTTACTAATCTTGCAAGTTCAAATTAAAGGACTGGATAATCACTTAGACACTTAGCAGGTTAAGCAGTATTGCCTTACCTGAAGGGGAAGGGGCCTCCTCAGTGCTAGATGGAGCTGGAAAAAACCACAGCAATCAAAGTTATTTGTTTAAGCAAGAACAGAAAAGGAGTACTAATAATTCATCTAAGGGTTAGTCATTTTTTTCTGAGAAAGAATACATTTGTTAAACAAATTGAAAGTTTAAATATGATGACAGAAGATGAAAAGATAGTCTGCTGCTCCTGAAAATGAGATAATGAAAACATTTTGATTCTGCATTTTCAAAACATTTTTTTTCTTTTTGAAAATTGCAAACTAGTTCAAAATTTTACAGATGAAAGTATTTCACTTTACATTTCAAAAATGTTTTTCTCATGAGAATGATGTGCATTAAACCAGAAGATATTAAAGGATTTATATTACTTGAAAATAACATTTTTGTATTTTAAGCTGAAAGAAATATGTGTGTTGACCATGATGAAAGATTCCAGATTATTTATTCAAGCAAAACTTTAAAAAATAATATTTTCTTTGGCCTGAGTCCCCCTTTTTTAATTTGATTTTTCAGTTAGGCAACTGCTCTGACTCAATGCCCCAGTCATTCTACGGGATATGCTTGCATGTAATTCAAAAATTTTAGAGCAATTGTTTGGCATTGTTCAAGCATGTGTTCTAGTCTCACTCATTTTTCTAAAGAAGAAAACTAATAATTCTTGTTGCATGTGTTCAGCCTTGCATCCAGATCTTAAAGCTGCAAGGGAAAAGGTAATTAACATATGCCTATCTTTCATCTGAAAGGGTTTTTGACCTGGGCTTTGGATCCAGTTGCCAGAGGCGAAACTAATCCTGCTTCACAGACCTAAGTGCAAACAATGAAACAAAGTCTCCCATTCCTCTGGGACGAGGTGGATCCAGGACAATACAAAACCATAAATAATGAAACACTTAAAAGTTGGGGAGACCTTATTATTCTTTAAAGTCTCCTGCAAAGGGAGTGGGTAGAGGCAGGCATCTTGCCTTCAGGAGTCCTGCTGGTTCTGTGGATATGCTGTGCTGAAGTGTAGCAAAGATGCATTTTATTTTCCTTCTCATTTCTTATTCTTTCCACAAAAGCAAGGAACAGAGTGAAACTGAGTGAAGATCTGCTTTAAAAATCAAAGTTGCCCCAATAACTGGCCATGTATAGCTTGTCAGCAAGAAATTCTGCCCTCAAGTCCCTCCCTCCGAACTAAAAAACCAGTCCTACCTGATACAATGAGTTTAATATATGATTTCTGTATTTTGTTGAGATGATCCCCAGTCTGTTTGTACATGCAAGTATATACAGCTGCATCCTGTAACTGGATGTTGGAGAGCTTTAAGGAAAAGTTGCCATGCTTCATCTGATCCAAAAAAAGGCTAGTTCTGCCATGGTAATGTTTGTCCTGGTACTGAAGTGAATCCTGCCCATTGTGAAAGAAGTGCACTAGGACAGAGTCTATCTGCCAGTAAAGCATTGACTTGGAAAGGCTGAGTTCTCCAGGAGAGGTGGTGGTACAAGGCAAAATGACAGTTTCTCCAACGAATGCATGGCATGTTGTGTCTGGTTGACTTGGAATAAAAATCACACAACTTTATCAGGGTGCAACATAGCTGGGGGTGCCAGGTTACTCACAATTTGCCTTCATTGCATCATCATTATTGCTTCTCTTCCAGCTTCTTCTGCCCATGTCCTCCTGTTCCCAGCCAAGCAGGAGGCAACACGTGCTGTGCCAGGAGGCAACACGTGCTGTGCCAGGACTGAGGACCGTGGGTGCTTAGTGCCCAGACAGCTGTGCAGCAGGACAGATGCTGCTGCATGCAGGTTGCCTTTGCTTTGTCAGTGTGGATGCTGCTTGAATTCTTCTCCTTAGCTGGTGGTTTTCTTCCTGTCTTCTGGGGATCTTAGTCTTGGAGATTAGGTGTCAGATTTGATTTTAATTAATTGGTCAGTTCACAAGGGGTGAAGGGGAGGCAGAGAAGTGAAGACGGGCAGACACAATTAAGCAAGTTTTAGTTTTGTAGGAAGTCTGGCTGATAAAAGGAAAAGCATGAAAGGGGTGTTATATTGGCAAAAGAAAAGTCCTGGATGAGTATGTTTCCCCCAATTCCCACTGCTCACCTATCAGATTGTTGCTCCTGATCTGTAAATAATGTGCTAGAGGCCCCCCATCTCCCCTCCCCTGTGACATCTTGCAGAGGGGCTGACAGAACAGGGCTTTTTTTTCTGCAAATCCAGCTTGGTGCACCTGTCCTGTGTCTTCTCTTACTCTTTGCTACAGTTATTCTCCCAGTACCCCTGAAAGAAGGTCTGCAATTCCCACTCCAGGTGCATGGCTTTTCCAAGGCCTCAGGGAGACAGACAATTTGTACTGGTGGAGTGGACCTCAGGCAGAGGTGTTGCCAACCAATTCCAGCACGTGCAAGAATCAGGGTGAGGGAAGCCTGCTGGTGAACAAACAGGTGGGGCAGGAAGCCAGATGCATCTCGCTCATGCACACTCTTTTTTTTAACAACTTTGATACTAATTATTTTTGTAAATCCTTCAAAGTTAGCTGAAAGCATATTAAAACTTGCACAAAATGGGGAGCCTGCTGCTATCATGTAGGAGAACTCTTACTAGATCATGGTGTTACGTTTTCTGGAAAAGGACTGGGTTGTGGAAGGTTTCTGTGCATTTATAAATATATACAACTAGGTATTTTCAGCACAAAATGTGAGCTTAAATTAACACTTTGACCGAGCCTGTTTTCATGAACTGATTTTATAAATTAAAATGCAGATGACTTAATTTGTATGGAAAACTCATCCCCAGCAGGGAGCAGAACAAAATCAGCATGTGTCTGCAATTGTGCCAAGAAGAAAAGCTGAAATTCACTGTGAAACAACTCAGACTGTTTTCATGGTTGATGTTCTGCAAAGCTTAAGGGGTAAGTGATCAGGCTAAATATAGAAATAGATGTTCTTGGTCACAGTGTAGTCATTCCTGTGTTATAGGTGTGCGCCAGCTCTGCGCATATATTAGGCTAAAGACCAAAGAGAGTCCCAGTTCCCATGTAAAATCACTGATACTGGTCAGGTCTAAGCTTTTTACATACTCGGGCCTCTGTTTCCGTATTAATCAGTGGTTAGTTTGAGGCTCATTTGGTGATACATTGTGTCCATCCAGACAGACATGAAAGCTTAAGGAAAAGTATAATTCAGAAAGATAAATTGCAGGAAGTATCTTTGATTATAACTCTTACCAAACATCTACTTTCCTTAGGTTTTCAGATTTTTCAGCTGAAAATCCCAGTCTACTTTTGCCCAACAAACTTTTCAGCTTAAAGTTTTTTATCCTCAGTGCTATTTCTGTCTATCAGTGGAATCATAGAATTAACTGACTTGGAAGGGACACAAATGGATCATCGAGTCCAACTCCTATCCCTACATACGACACCCCCAACATTCTCACCGTGTGACTGAGGGCATTGTCCAAATGCTTCTTGAATGCTGGCAGACTCGGTGCTGTGACTGCTTCCCTGGGGAGCTGTTCCAGTGCTCCACCACCCACTGGGAGAAGAACCTCATCCTAATATTCAATCTAAACCTCACCTGGCACATCTTCCTGCCATTAACTCTAGTCCTATCATAGGTTGCAAGAGAGAAGAGATCAACATCTGCTTCACCTCCCTCCCTTGTAAGAAAGCAGTAAACAGCTATGAGATCCCCTTTGTCTCCTCTTCTCCAGGCTGAACAGTCCAAGTGACTTCAGCTGCTCCTCATATGACTTCCCTCCAGACCCTTCACCAGCCTTGGAAGAAGGCTCCCCTTACTGTGTGGGGAGTTTAACCATTTTCAGACTGCATCAGTCACTGACCAAGTTTTGCTTCTCAAGAGGAACCGGAATTACATCAGTATCCAAACAAGGGCCGTATTTTATTTATAATAAAACTCAGCCTCCACTGTACTGTATCTTACTGCCATGGCTGGTATGACCCTACACTCCGCAGGGAGACTGCCTCAGCCCTGCAGTTAGTGACGTACCTAGGCACGACCAGGAGCTCTATGCAGCACACCTGAAAGTGCCACTGCCGGCTGAGGAAGGGCAGGAAGGTGAGGGAGCAGCCTGAGTCCCACCCCTGAGCTATTTGGGCCTGGGGAGCCGAGTAAGGCTGTGCTCAGCAGAGTTTCTCTGAGATGAGGCCAGATCTGAAAGTGGACTGTGGTTATGGCTGACCATGGTTAGGTAACCACAGCAGGGAGATGAGTGTGCCTGAGGCTGCTACAGGAGTTTTGTAAGCCCTGGAAGAAGTGAGCCTCTAGGAGAGCCTTCTGGTTGGAAGAGTCCTGTCCATAGGATGCCATTAGGAGAGAGAGTGCTTGCAACGTATGGTGTTGCACCTGAATGAAGAAAAGATAATCCTGAAATCAATAAAACTTGTAGCTCTGTTCAGAAAAAATGGACAATAACCATTTGCTTAATCAACAAAAGAAGGAGAAAGAGTGTTGGTTCTGTCTCCTGATTTCAGTCACTTCTAAATTTGATACTGATTTTAAAAAGCCAAAAAGTAAATAGATGCACTTCTATAATTTTTTTTAAAGCTGGAGGACAGCAGTGCCTGGCATATCTGAGCCCAGCATAGCCATTCCTTTCCTGCATAGCACAGTGTACAAACTTTATAACTCTTGTGATGACTCTGTAAACACCTATGGAGTTCAACCCATCCTGAGGCACTGCTGAAGTTGCCTGAGATAAGAACAGGTGACTGAAATCTGGCTGTAACAAGGTATTTAAGAGAGCTCAGGGCTGCATGAGGTCTTTTGTAGATGGGAAGAACAGGGCCTGGGTACAAGTCAAGTAAGTGCCCTTATGGATTTTTTGGATTTTTTTGTTTTTAATTGTATGCTTTAAATATTGCTCAGATGTTTAATAGTATAAAGATGAAGTTGAGTGTGCTAATTTAATTTTCTGTAAGATTCCTATAATGAGAAAACACTGCTGTTTCAGTACCATAACTCTGGTGCAAGGAAGCTCATAAAGATTGGACTCTTGTTTCTCCCTCCTTTGCCTCCTGAAGATGATCTAGGATAATTATCTTTGTTTATGAATTACATATTGCTTAGACTGGAGGAACTGGGGATGCCAGTAGGCAATCTAGAGTTTATGCCTTGTGGAAAAGGGCCTGGAAGTGGCAAAGTCTTGAATGTGTCTCTCAAGTTCACTCTGGTGATAGTAGCACAGTTTTGACAATAGACAAAATAGTTTAGTAGTGCAAGTAATGGGTGAAGCAGACATATGTTCCACTGTTGGAAACAAAGCAACAGGGAATTTCTTGAGTTTCTGAGTACTTATGAGCTCAAACTCAAACCCTGACAAAGGTGTGACTGCTTACAGGCTTGTGTCTTGCTTGCATGCAAAAGTATTTTGGGAAAGGTAAGAAGCTGTTTGCAGTACCGATTGCTTGGTCAGAAACACTGAATTTGAAATTGCTTATTTTAGGGAGAGGTAAAAAAGAGAGTCAAAGGGTAGTCACTTAGATGGCTCCACGTGTTTGCAGGTGAACTCAGTTACCGAAAGAGCACATTTAGAATGGCAATATACTTTTCACATTGCTCTGTGGAGATGCCTGAAAGTTTTCCTTGAAAAAATCAGTTGTACTTCCAGAAGAGAGAGGGAAACTGATTCCAGGTGAACTGTAACCTCTTGAACCACTGTCTGGTGAATGTAAGGCATTTCTGGGCAAAGAGGAGTCTTGACTACACACAGAGGTCCTAATATTGCCTCAGGTGAGGAAATTACAAGAAGTTGCCTGTGCAGCTTGTAGAAAACTTCCTCACTGGCACATACTAACATATCTCTTTCTTGAGGAAGATAATACATAACATCAGAAACCCAGCTCTGCTAGAACTTGGTACAGCATGTGCAATGGTTCAGTAAAAGAGACTGCTGCTGGGCTCTGGTCCTTTCACTTACCTGGTTATGCCTGTAGCAAGCCCAGCAATTTATTGAGTTTTGAGGGTTGTGAAGGATGCAATTCCAAGTTGTCCTTAAAGTTATGGAAAATGGGAAGATATTTTTAAAGATGTGGGCAGGGTTAACATTATAGGCAAATGTTTGTGGGTCTGGAACACCTTAACCTTGAAATCACTTCTTTCAGATATAGAAGTTTATCTAAAGGTTATTACATGTACTTGTGAACCTTGGACTGTGATGGAATATATTCAAAACAAAGCATGCATTTGTTTTGTTTTGTTCCAAGACTTTCAGTTTGCAGTTTGTGTATTCACATATAAATACTTCCGCAAGCTCCTAGATGTGTTTTACAGCATATTTACCTCTGGGCAGAGATGCAAACAGTAAGCAGGCAACCATCCAAAGAGCAGTCTCCCTAATAAAGTGAGAGAAAGAAATGCCAAATGCTTTGTTACAACACTAGAGCAGAGATCAAAGACATTTTCTTTGGCATAATTTATGCTCTGTTTCACAACTTCCGCATCTTTGAAGAGGATTTGGATATGAAGCTGGATGGGTTAGAAACCCTGTCTTTGGTGTGGATTGTACCTCCTGCGTGTAGGTCTGAGGTTTCTCAATGGTGGTAATGGGATAGGGCTTCAGTTGCAAATGCTAGACCCATACTTCCTGCGTGTGTTCTCATGTGAACAAACTTAATTACATATACTTAGTCCTAATTTGCTCTTGTCGTTACTTTCTATTGGTAATTAAATAGAATTCCCTCTGCCCTCAAGCTTCAGCTGCTTCACAGCACAAGAAAAGAGTGGCTTACCATTTCATTTTTGTGCCTTCCCAGCTCTTAGCAATCCCTCCCTGTTGTGAGCTTCACCAGGCACTCCAGCCACTACTTCTGTCCCTGCAAAAGCAAAAGAGTGAAAGGCTCTTAATTTTTATTGCCATAAGCATTTCTCCAGAAGAGAATAAGTTATTCACTAGTACTTTGTTTGCTGTGGTTCAGTCTGCTTTCTTTCACCCTCTGTGTGTAACACACACATATGCACTTTGTGTATTATAATACAGAGGGTGTATGCTCTCTTAGTACTCTCTTAATACTCTCTTACAATACACAGATCATATTTATTTTCACAAGTAGGTTTGCAAAAGCTCTGCACTGACTAGCCCTGACCTTTCACCTCAGTGAAAGGATTCTTGTTCTATAGCCAGCTGAGATCAAAGAAGGTGAAGTCTAACAGGTATTGTGTTTATCAAGAGATGTAGATGCTATCCTTCAGACTACCACATACCACCCAAGCTGCATATCTGCCAACAAAATACATACACCGCTAATAAGCCTATAAGGAAAAAGCTGCTTTGAAGAGGCTGTTAAATCAGGTACTTTCTCAGAGAGGAAAAAAACCAAAGGAAGTAGTGTGGGGGGTGTAGAGTGGAGGTTTCGGCCTTCCTCTCACTGTCCTCATAGCATGTTGTACCTTAAGGAATACAAATATCTGAGAGATTGTTCCTCTCTGGTGTTCTCCAGAGATAATACTGACAGTGGAAATAGTGGTTTAACCAAAGTCCTCTTCCGTTCCCACCGAGGCAGCTCTGTCTATGGAAGGTGTTGGTGCTGTTCCTGGTGCAGTGGTGCTCTCTGGGGTGAGCAAGGCCCAAGAGTTGAATTTCTTCATTTCTCTGTCTCTCCAAATGACCAAGCCCTGGTTATGCTTCATTTACCAGCCCTTCCGGATACTTAGGATAAGCCATATGTCATCTTTGGTTTCTTTGACACGAAAACCAGTGTGTCCTGCATGTTTTTGATGAACTTCTCCTGCAGTTGACTCTCTCTGTGTTGTAATGGTTATTGTTTCAAGCAAAAGTATAAATTCATGCAAAGTGAGCTTATTTCATGTTTCCTTTCTGCCTACCTTTTGTGAATGAAATTGAACAGATGACTGCTCTTATTTGCCTAATTAGTTCTTCGTGGTGCCCCATGTAGTTTTTCCTCCCCCTCTGCTTTGTACAGTTGCTCCACTCCACATAGGGCTGCTCTGCAAAAATGCCAGGAGAAAACTTATCTCGTGCCCTGGCCTAGCACTGGTACAAGAATAAGGTGAATCTGGAGGGACCAGGGCTCTGACACCAACTTGCTGATGGGCAGCAATGAGGCCTTTTGACAGACTGAAAGAAGGCAGCCGAGCAGCTGATGCCCTGCAGCCATGCTCTGTAGTAGTGCTGTGGCCATGCCCACTCCCTCCTTAGGTAGAGGAGGTCACTTTATCTCCCTATGCAGAAACATGTCAAAATTTGATAGATGCAGCCGGCTAACCAGGTCAGTGTAAAGGTGCAATAGCAGCAGATGGGAATGATCCAAAAGTCAGAGCTCTTAGGAGCAACGCCATTCTTCTGAAGACTCAATCATTGTTTAAAAGTTTTGATTCTGACTCGGGAACCCCATGAAGGTGCTTGTTCCAGCACAGTTGCCTTGTTTGTACCTCTGGCTTTGGCTGGCTTACTCCCACAGAGTCCTTGTGAGGGTTTCTGGTTCTCAGAAAAGCCCATATTAAAGTCTTGGACTGAGGGAAGTGGAATCAGACCTGAAATACCAAACTGCATCCAAACGGCATGTGAATGTTGAGCACTCTTGCCATCCACGTGCTTTTGTTACTTCCCTACTGAGGTTTAAGCTTCCACATAAAGGAGGAACAAGGCAGATCTTCTTTTAGGAAGCAGTATTTAACCACAGGAATGCTTCAGAAATATATGGCTGGAGCATCTAACCCTTAATTTACCTTAATCCAGTGCTGTTTGTTTAGTTGAAATAACATTTCTTTCTGGATTGAGCTGACTGCTTGAAACAAAAATGTTTATACTGAGAAGGATTGTTCTTGGTACACTAAATGGGAGATCAGTCCTTGTCTGTGCAGTTCAGCTGGAGTAAGATGTTTTGGTCACCAGATGGATCACCAATTAAAATAATCAGTTTCTATTAGGTATTTCACTTTTCCCCCCTTATTTTTTAAATATTGGCTTAAATGAAAAGGAAGTTTAGGAAATTAAAAATATTTTTCTTTGTATTTCTTTTCAAATTTAAAAGTTGATCCACTTACTGTTCATTTTTAATCTGATAAAGGAAATGTTTAGGACTTATTTTTCAGAGGTTAAAACAATTGACTGAGTAGGGCTTTACAATGAAGAATCACTTCCTGAAGAATTAAAGTACTAATTAATAACTTTTTAACACACTAACCTACCTGATCTAATTAAGGCATGCGATGTAATTAAAGTTTATGACTAAATTGTGAAACACTGAACTTCTTGGAAATGTCTCTGTCATCCAACTTCTGTCATGTGTGCGAGGCCGTTTACTGAACATGTTAACTCCACTGTGTTGTGCACACATGTTATTTTTGCTGTTGGTTTTTTTTCTGTTGCCATAAACGCTGCTCTGAATTCTGTGGGCAGGTCTTTGATCATCAGGGATGGTGCAGCTGGAGTGTAGCCCACCGTTGATTATACAGTGGGAAGCAGTTTTGGTGGTTGAGCAGCCGGGTTATGGTACCAGAAAAACAGCTGGTTTCAAGGATCAGTCCAGCAATAACTTGGTGAACCTGCATACTTTCACTGCAAAGAATGATCGGTTTGGGATCTCGACTAGATAGGACCTGGGAACTGAAAATCGAGGGAAGCATCATGAGAGGCTCTTATGGGGTGATTTGAAGAAAGATGCTGGGTAGGGTGGGAGATGCTGAGCTGGAACACTTTTGACACAGAGGAGGTACCTCTGTGTGGTTTCCACTGAGAGTGACACTGATTAAAAAGCCAGTGTGAATTAAGTGGACACAACAATTTGGATATTGTATTGAAGGGAGAATTGATTTGCTTGCCAGCTCTTCTGCTTGTTTTGCCAGCCTCCAGTACTGGTTGAGAAAGAAAGGTAATGCAGCTGGACACTGAATAAATGGTGATACGAGTTGGAACTGGCACCAGCTGGAGAATTACATTAGTGATTCTGAAAGGATTAGCCAAAATCACCTAGTCCATGAATGAAAGCCACTGCCAAGAAGGAAACGGCTCGTTGTGCACCTGGCAAAGCTTTGTCACTTAGTCACTGAGAGTTTCTTCATGTGGTTTTCCCCATCTCCCCTGCCATATGCCTGTGGCTTTGAGAACAGAGTATATGCTAGTTGACTGTTAGTGAGGCTTGGAGGCGGATGGGGTGACCTTTGTCCCCAATTTTGTGAAATCCTGAGAGCACCCTGAGCAGAGAAATGTCACCTTACTACTCCTCATCCACATCGATGCCATTTTTCTGACGCTTCTTTAAATGCTTTCTGCTTATGTGACCACGTAATCCTTTTACCTTTAAGTAAAAGTTAATAGTAGAAAGCTGTTCAGTAAGTTCGCAACCAGAAATTACAGTCTGGGTTCCTTAGAGAAAGTTCTTACGATGCATCTGTACCGAAACTGGGTAATGACTTCTGATCTTATCTGAGAGCAACCTGTAAACAAACTGAGGCATCATTTAGAGACCTGATCTATGATTAGTTCAAGGAAAGATATTTAACAGAGCTCAGTGTGGGACATGCTGACATGTATCCAAAAATGGCAGTAACTTTCTATTTTAGGGTTTTGGCTTCTATCGTAAATTACCCAAATTTGAAAACAATCTTCTGGGGATTTGTGAGCGGTGGCGGGTAGTGTTTCTGTTGCTAACCATTGTGTGATTCACATGCTTGGGTCAAGGCCATGGGAAGAAGTGCCCTCTGCCTCCTGGGGGACTGTCTGGAGCTGCAGGCTGCAAAACATGCTGTGGTGGTGGTAGCTGAGTCTCATATTGGGATCCTTTCAGGTGCACTGTAGCAAACTTCCTGCACTTGTGAGGGGGGCTGGTCTGCTTCTCATGCTTGTTTTAGTATAGTTTATAGCTGTTTAAAACTCTCCAAACTTGACCTTATCTGTTGTGCGTTGGAGAGTTGTATTTTCTGTCCATGCCCCCTCTTCCCTCCCTGTGCTCCAGTCACACTACCTACACTGGGGAGGTCGTGGGCGGAGTGCTGGCTTTGGGCTTGGTTATGTTTCCCCATGCTGCTGGAATTTCCCATTGTCTATTTAAGGCTTATCAGGGGCCACAGTTGAGCTCCGACTGAAAAACTGTTATTAAATGCATATCTAATCTGTAAAGTTATTCTTTCCCAGGGATAAAGAATGAATGAGGGATGGTACATGACTCACACACAGTGGAAAGCTGTACACCATAATGGAGTACTGCAGCAGGAGCCTACACACCTTCCCCTGGCTTTGAATTACTAGTTTTGGTTTTATTCACATGTATAGAAATAAAATACGTGGTGTAAGCAGAAATCGCAGTTTATATATGATCAGAGTTTCCAGGATTCAAACACACAAACACCTTCCCAAAGGTTTGGAGGAAAACAGCAAAACTCAGGATGTGTCTGGCCAAAACAAGAGTGTGTTTGAGCTGGCACACTTCATAAACAGGAACGCTCAGGAAACTGGACTTTATTCTTGATTTCAGAATAACCTTTCTAATAGCTTTCAGACTAGAGTGAAGTTGTTTGTGGTGCTGCAAAATGGGAAGGGTTTGGGTGGCTTGGGACTGATGCTAAATGTGGCATGTTCCATTTCAAGTTTTGGAAGGAAGGAAGCACACTCCTGTTACACAACTGAGCAGAATTCAACACTGATGAAATAATGCTACAGTTTTGTGGGCAGTTAGTGGTTTCATGTTAGGTTTGGTCTCACTGAATTCTCAGGCAATCAAGATCCATGCCATCCCTGCTGCCAGCTGTCATTTCTGACTAATTCTGTATCTGTCATCTGCTTAACTCTCTTGGGTGAAGGTCAACCCAGGCATTAGAAGGATGTCTGTATAGAGTTCCCAAAGGGATGCTGTGTGACTGTGGCCTGTGGGGTCTCTGTTAGGCAGACTTGCGTAGCAACTGACTGTAGTTTTCTGTAGTGGGATCTCATCCCATTTTCTTAAAACATTCTTTGTCCTCTACGTAATGTATCTTTTGTGCTAGATTTAGCAGTTAGATTTTTCAAGAGAACTTCACTGCTGTGTAGAATGGCAGGGCAATTCCTCTCATTTCTTTCTATGGGAAAGGGTCTTGCCTTAGGGAGCAATTTCTACCCTCTGAACCTGCAGCTCGTGTTCACAGACCCACCTGTCTCTGTCTTGCACCTTGTAAGTCCTCCTGTGGTACCAGGTGCTGCAGATTTGATGCTGTCTGGGTGGAAGTTCAGGAAGCACAGCCTAAACAGCAGATGGTTTATCCCTCCCTTTTTCCACCCTTGTTCTTCCTAGGTGAAACTTATTCCCTGTGACTTGTGGTGTGTGGTAGTCTCATGCCCTTTTATGAAACTTCTGAAGAGAAACCAAAAAGTCATTGTTCGTTTTTGTAACGTCTTTCTGACAGCTCCCCCAAAAGTTCCTCTTTTTCTCAATTCCTTTTTTTGCTCTTCTGAGAGTTTCCATGCTCTTTATCTGCCAGATCCAACAAAAGATTTTTCTCTTTTGATGAATAAATTCTTCTCAAGAATAAAGACTTGTTCTTTCAAGAGAGTGCAGTTACATGAAAAAGGCACAGCTGTGTGTTGTTTTGCCTTTAGAAGACCATAGCCTTAAAGAAGTAGCTCTTGATGTAACAATGCAAAAAGAGGCAGGATTCCTTCAGCTGAAGCAATTTTGTGTATTTTTCCTTTTCTAACTTTGAGAGGTAGTTCCTCTCTGAACACCTACTTCTAGTACTCTCTAAATGATATTTTGTTTACTACTGTTTAACCTCTGAAGGTAGATGTATTTAGAGTAAAATGTTAACATGGAAATAAGGACTTCAGTTTTTCATGTTTGGATTAATACAGCACTGACCAATACTAATATTTCTAAAGTGGATGATCTTAAGCTAGTTGTGAAAAGGAGATCTTGTTTTGAAGAAAGAGATGATCCTGTTTGGGTTATTAGTACCACATTGAAGCAGAGCACTCAACTTCTAGGTAAGAGGCTCTCAGGGGGTCCCCACTTATTGCCGTAATTTCTAAAAAGTTTAGTCAGTTCTCTTACTGCTGGTGAGTCTGTATGAGGTTTCAAGTTCTTGCTGGCCATAAGCTGAGGAGAAACTCTTATAGGCTGTATTGGGGTAGGAAATAAACCAGGTACAGGCAAGAACCAAAATGGATTGAAATACATGGGAAGTTCTTGTGTATTACAGATGTGGTTGACAGGCATTTTTCATTGCTCTTCTGTGTCTCTCTTGTGGCCTTTCCCTCCCACCGTTATGGTTCGCTTTAAGGCGTTTTTTGCAATCTGGATTAGAGATTCTCTATGCAAAAGAATTATTTTTCATTGGAGGACTGGATTGTTAAATGCTGCTGTTAATCAGCTAATTCTAGAAACATCCTTACACTGAAGTATCTCCACCTAGATTAAATTTCTGCAAAGATTTTGCAGCTCCGTTGTTCAATGAGATAAGCTCCCCAGCTTGCATCTAATTGGGAACTCTCATGATTATTTGAACCCTTCCTTTGTTACTAAGGCCCTGCAGAGGGACAAGGACTCCTTGACACATACACAGCTACACATGTACAGAGCTGGTTCAGGCTTCGAGGAAAAGCAGGCTGAAGACAGTATTGCTGCTAGAAATCACGAAAGAGACAGAGTGGGAATAGCGGTTGGCAAAGAGAGGGGTGACACGGGGTGCTGCCTCCTCCTGTGGAGGGGTGGGCATCGCAGCAGCTGTCTTATGCTTCTCAGCTCCAACCAGCCACCAGCCCTCTGGTTCAGCAGGGCTTTCTGTGGTTTAAGTGAGAGGATGTTTTGCTGCGCCTCAGGCTGGGCCTCATGCCTTGCAAATGCTGAGGCAGACATGTGGTCTGACCTTGGCTCTCTGCCTAGCACCTATATTACCTCAGCAGTCTTTGATTTCTTCGGCTGTTTACAGCTGATAAGTCTCTAAAAGCTCATAGAAACATTTAGGTTCAAAAAGACCTTTGAGTCCAACCATAAACCTAACATTGCCAAGTCCCTAAGCACCACATTTACATGTCTTTTAAATACCTCCTGGGATGGTGACTCAACCTCTTTCGTGGGCAGCCTAGTCCAGTGCTTGACACATTTCTTGACCTTTTTGGTGAAGAAATTTTTCCTAATATCCTGTCTAAACCTCCCCTGGCACAACTTGAGGCCATTTCCTCTCATCTTATTCCTTGCTACCTCACCACAACCTCCTTTAAGGCAGTTGTAGAGAGCAATAAGGTCACCCTTCAGCTTCCTTTTATCCAGGCTAAACAACCCCAGTTCCCTCAGCCTTTCCTTTTAAGACTTGTTCACCAGCTTTGTTGCCCTCCTCTGATCATGCTCCATCAGCTCGATGTCTTTCTTGTAGTGAGGGGCTCAAAACTGAACACAGGATTTGAGGTTCATCCACACCAGCAGTGAGTACGAGAGGACAATTCCTTCCCTGGTCGTCCTGGCCATGCCATTTCTGATACAAGCCAGGATGTTGTTGACCTTCTTGGCGACCTGGACACATTGGGCTTATTCAGAATCATCAATGTGATTACTTTTATCTTTGTTCTCTGTCCCATCTGTACAGTGTCTTTACAGAATGTAATTGAAGGGCCATAAAACTTGAGGAGGATATAACTTGACAATAATCAAGTTACTTTGTGTTCAGTAAGAACAGTATTGAGCTACTGATGTTGTGAAGCTCCAATGCAGAAAAAAATAATCTTTTTTTAAACAAACTCTCAGCACTTAGTGTAATAATTTCATAAATGTTTGTGCTGATGGCTTTAGCTGTGTCTTGCTCAATGTATTATCCTTTTTACAAGTCCATTTTTTTCTCTTCAGTCAGCAGTTGTCTTTTACACTGAGCCAGGATTATAAAACCCCCACGGAAAATGTCATCAGTCTAAAGAAGAAATGAGGAAAATTCCCTCCCTTTGAACTTTCAAATTTGTGTAGGATAAAGCCTGGTCACAAGAGAGAGGGAGAAAGGGAAATTCTGGGGGACTTTCCTAGGAAGCAGAAGGGAAACTATTTCAGGCTCAAGAAACTACTTTGAGCTGATGGGATAGTCAATAAAGTCTTTATTACTTTTGTTCAATGCCTTGTCTAGGAGGAAGTATGACACGCTAACGACAGAGAATTTCCGTTCTCCAAAATTACTTTCCAGTTATATATTTTGAGAGCAGAGAAAATCCTGGCCTGCAGATGTTTATTTTTGCTTGCAGCTGTTGCCAGCAACAGGCTTGAGGACTGCCAGTTTCTTTTCTGCGTTGTGAGTCCTCTCTACCCTTAGTTATTTTAATTTGCATATTGTAGAAACCACCTTTCTTCAAGACAAGATGATGATGTTAGGGATACATATGCATAATTCAAACTAAGATACAATTGTCAGTTTATTTTTTTCTCTATCAGACCTGTTACTAGACAATACTTTTCCTCTCTGACTTGTAGCCCTACAATCAGTTGGATCTGTATTTCCTGACAGATGAGAATGGAAGAAAGTTGTAGAGCAGATGTAGTTCAGAAAGTATTTGTTGTTGTCCACTAGGAAGGTGTCAAGTATTCATCAGCCAAACTGGTGAGCCTCAGAGGTAAATGAAGCTAATTAGTAGCCAACGCTGTTGTAGTTGCTGCATTGGACATGGAAACACTGGGAATGATGGGTCTGCAAACGGAAGCTCAAGATGCCAGGGTGAGAGGAGAAAAAGAAACTGAGGCGAACTAAGGTTGGTGTGACTCGTCTTGCCTCTTTCACAGAGAGTGATGGTAACTCGTGACTGAACTGACTGAGTCCTTTGCCAGGTACCTTGATAAGGGTTTGCATGCCTAGAAGACACACTCTACAGCAATAGCTTCTCTGACCAAGAGGAACCACCTGAATAGCATCCTGAGATTTCTAATAAGCTAAAAAATTTAATCTGTGGATTGTGCTTATAAGCAATTGTTCATTGTGAAGTCTTACAGTCCTGGAACAAATCTGAGGGTGAATTAATGGTATTAACTCACTGATACCAGAGGTACTGAACTGGAAGGAGCTAGTTTCTGCCTGAGCCGGTCCTTTTAGAAGCATTGCTCTGTTAAACCAAAAGTGAAGATGTCTGGGTTTTATTTGTGGTTTGTTTTCTCTTAGTTGTCAAAACCAGACCTGCAGCTTGTAAAACAATTTTTTGTGTGTGGGGAGGAACTGATTAGACGACATCTTTCCCAGAGAGTAATTCACAGTAAGAGATGCTCAAGTTGTTTTGCCCAGATGTTGGAGGACTGTAGACTACTGGTTTGATAGCTGTAGTAGGTGTATTTATTGTCTGAAAGAAATATCTTGACCAATTAACTTGTGTAAGTAGGAAGAAGAAGCAGTGGGGTTCATAAGCACTTCCTATAGGCCCTCTACTCTAGAATGTTTTTCAATCTCCTTAAGACCGTCAAATTTTTTGTTAATGCTACCTTCAGATTTTGATCGGCCAAATCATTTCACAATCTGAAGCCCCTGTCTGTCAAGCATTGTAATGACAATCAGATCTTATCTCATTCTTTTCCTGCTAGCAAAAGGACTATTTCTGTTACCAGTGCAAGTGCATGGCCTTTTTTTATCCCCACCTATAATCATGACCACACAAAGAGGCGATGGCTTCTTTTCAAAATAACATGCTTGGGGTCTGGAAACAAAGCAAGCAACTCCTTTCCTTCGAACTGCTCTGAAAGATCACTTCTGATTGCTTTCTACAGATGTGCTTCTATTCAGAACTATGTCACAGAGGTGGCATCCTCACCCCTACTCTTTTCTGACAACAGTGCCCTATTCTTCCTATGGCTTGTGTGTACAATTAATTTTCGTGTGCTGTCTGCTCTCTCCTTTAGGTACATATGGGGAACCTACTACAGATTGTTTAGTTATCGTTAGCTGTGCACGTGTCTTGGTGGGAGTAGGGCTGTGTGTTTTTTGTTTTCCTATTTCTGTGATGGTTCAGTGTCTTGACTTTCCTGTTGGAGACTGTAGGACCTGAACAGTTTCTTATGAATGATCTTTAGGTGAGAGTACTTGGCTGAAGTATTGTGCTTCCAGAATGGGAAGATGGCTCTCAGCTTGGTTTGAGGACTGGTTTTTTTTTTTCTCCTCCTATTCCTTGTCTGCCTTTCCCACCGTGGTCTGCTTTGCAGTAGAAGGGTCTCTTTTGCCAGAAGAAAGCAGAGGAACAGCATAAGATGGAAGCTACAATTTCTTATGCTGTCACGTTTCTTATTGCAATGCCCCTTTCTATGACTTCATTTTCCTGTTGCAAATCAGCAGTGGCAGCCTGGCAAGCTCATCATCACAGGACACTGATCTCTTATTTTACACCTTTTCTCTCTTTAATATTCTCTGTAGGGTGTCTGGCTCCTGACTTATGCACTAACATGTTTTGAACTAATAATGGGTTAGACTTCATGCACTGGTAGCAAATTCTCATTTCCTCAAAGGGAGTTTACTTCAGTTACTGCTATGTAACCGTTTCACCAGTTACCATGCTTAATCTAATACAGGAGACCATAACACTTTTCATTTGAAAGTAGGACATAGCTGAAAGTAAGCTGGAGAATTAATAACTGAAAGCAACTAGATGGTATCAAGCTTATGAATGCTACCCAGATGTCTCTTATTGTAATAGCATCTGATGGTCACTTGGTAGTGGACAATAGGGTCACCTGAGGGTTGTGGTGGAGGTTGCTTTAGATATAGCCCTGGGCCCAAGCAAAGTACCTTACCAAGGAGACACTGGGTCAGCTTTGAACAACTCAGCTATAAAAAAGCCTTGCTGGCTAGGTAGGCAGGTCACACCTACACTAGGAGAGCAGTGCATGGGTAGCTGCTGTCATCTCTTTTCTGTAACTAAGAGTCCAACAAACTTAACTTTTCTCAGCATCAGAGATGCTGAACAGAGCTTTTATACATTTATGCTGTTGTAAGAGTGGTGGTAAGCAGTGACTTGAAAAGAAAGAGCAGCAGCTTGTGCAAAACCACAAAAGCCTTCACGCTGTGAAAGACCAGTCTGGCCTCTCTGCAGTTTTACACTTTCAATATGGGAAACACCCTGTGAAAGTTTACCTAAACTTAGTATATTTTCAACTAGCCCCAGACTGGAAGATGAGGGTGTGAAATGCACATCCCAAATAAAGCCTACAAATTCATCAGTGCATTGCACTGACCTACAGTTTGGTCTCTAGGCCTCGCCTTTCTCTGTTGAGAGGGTAAGCTTTGTGAATGGATTAGATGATCAGCCTCAGGAAGGATAGGTACAATCTTTGCAATCAACCAACTGTTCTGAAGCAAAATAATACAAAATTTTATAAGGATTTAGTCCTGTATGATGGGCTCTGCACTGGTATGGCAAGCAGGATGGTAGAAGATGGAGACAGCTTCTTCACAATCTTACTTTAACTCCTTCTTATCTCTTCCTCCTTCCCTTTCCTCTGTGGTGGCAGGGGTGACTGAGCCCTCTTCTTTCCAAAACAGCAGCACGTAGCTTCACTAGTGTGGTTGAGAAGTTTTGACAGTGCTCCAGCTGAAGCACTCCTTGTGTGACATCTCCCTGCTCTCACTGCACACGCTTATCTCTGTTGAATGCCTGCTCTTTCCCTTCCCTTGGCTGACATTCTGTGGAATACCTTTTGATGGCATCTTACATCAGGGTTTTTTCCCTAGGATGATCCAGGCCCAGTAGCCTCTTCAGCAGGGGCTGAACAGGTTGTAGGTCCAGTGCTTGTGGGCTAGTAGCTCTGCCTAGCTGGAGGAGATAGTACAGTTTCTACAGTGCCTTAACAAAGATACAAGCTCTTCTGCACAGTAGCAGGTGCCAGCAGCACATCTGTTTTGGCACCCTTCAAGCTCTTGGGTAGAGTTGTGCACAACTGATGAGGCTTTGCATCACCTAGAGATTAACTGCTCTTTAGAAGCCCAGGAATACATGGATTGGAGCATTACAGTGCTTAGGTCTGTGCTACTGTTTCTGGAAATGCTATTAAGTATTTGTGTTGTACAGCAGCTTGGAGTATAAGGGACACAAAGATGCCCTGTATTGTTTCAGCAATATAAAAAAATCAAGGTGTGCTTAAGTGGAAGCTTCTGATAATATCACCCCACAACTCTGCACCCTTGGGTATCTTCTCCAAGAACAACAGAGAAGCGACATAGTTCGGGAGGCCTTCCATAACTGAACAGATGGTTATGACTATGTAGTTGCAGGGCCAGTCTTCTCAAGTCTTTTTCTGTTCACATATCCTAGAGCTGTGACTTAAATATTGATGTAATAATTTTTAAACTGTTTAGTCTCAAGCTCTTCTGATAGTTTCTGCTTTAGTGATCTCTTAAGGAGCATATTTTACCCAAATCTGAGACAGAGACAAGGTCTTAGCTTTTTGTCATGTCATATACACATTCTGAGAACTGTAAATATTAGTGAATAGCCCTGCTTTCCGTGAGAGCAAGATATCAGCTGAAGAAATTTTAAGTGTTTCTGGACAGTCTCTGATCATAGTCTCTGAGTTTCTCTAACTAAACGCTTCTATTACACTTGTTTTAAAAAATCCATTTAAAAATGCATTTAAAAATTATGGGCCAAATACTTTCAAATAGTATTTATCCATATGCAGACTATAGAGGCGGTTCTGCAGTTAAGTTCTCCGGCACCTTGTATTATGCTGTGGATATCTTGTGTGTCTCATTACTAATGAGCATTTTTCTGATACAGTCAAGCTCTCCTAAACACAATATTATTCAGTGCACAGCTGTTGCTGCTTGGGTAAACAACTGATTTTCTGCTTTGCCATCAGATTCTAGGGAAGTAGACACTTCTAGGGAGATGTCTAACACAGCTGTAGCAACTTGGTAGATGTAGCAACTGAGTCTTTGTACTGCTGTTAGGAAGCTATGTGCTGCTTCGTCACCACTGTTCCCACAGCTGGGCTGCCTGAATCCACATTCTCCCTTGCCACTAATGCTTCGTGAGAACCTTTTGGAGGTGGCAAAAGTCTGCATTCTGAGCATTTGTGGTAGTGTATGACAAGACTAGGGGCCTCAGAAATGACCAAGCTTGGAGTCAAAACTATACAGAAACTCTTGTTCGAAAAGACAGGATTCCTTCTCCCATTTGTATTTGCTTACTGGTAAAAAGAGCTGATGCATTCAATGAGAACTGAAGTTCATTGCTCTTTGATGGGAATGTGGAAATTACCTAATGCATTCCCAAACTACATCTTGTACTTCCAGTTGGGCAAATGAGGAGAAGAGTGTTTAAATGGAGTTGCTATGCAACCTACTGCGTACCTAAGACTCACAGGAAAAAAGTATATATGATGTCCTCAGGAAATTATGAAGTGTTAATTAATTAGATAGGGCATTGCACTTACTTTACTGTCAGCTGCCAAACATCTTGAGGACTCATGCAGGTAAACAAAATATGTTATTTGGATCTTTAGAGCATTATTAAATGGCATTAAACATTATGGCTTCTCTCCTTGTACACACAAATGTCTGAGAATGTGCAATGCAACAAGTTGTTTGGTTTGGGGTTTTTTTCTCTCCTGTCTGTGGAGAGTTAACTAGCAGTTACTAGGTATGATTGGTACTGTACTTTAATTGATAAATATTAAACAAAGTAGAAGCTTATGGGTTGAACACAAGGGAGAAATTGTTTGTAGAAATCACTCAAGCTATGTAAACTATAAATGGCCTAGTTTTGAAGCACTTCCTTTGAGAACTCATGGAAATCTTCTTAAGATGTTAGCATGCTGATCTCATGCCTGCAGTTCAAAACCTTTGCAGCCCTGTCCTGCTACCAGATGTAATTTGAAGAGCCTAATTAGTTATGTATCTTACAATTCCTCAGATTTTGAGGACCTCAGAGCTCACTTTGGCACTTTTTAGGGCTGTTTATTTAGAAGACTGAACTAAGAGTTGCTACATGTTGGTCTTTCGTAATATTACACTCAAGTTGTATACAATAATTTGGGAGATGATGTTGAAGTGGCCGCTGGAGAAGGACAGTGAACTCCTTAGAGCAGCTCTAAAGTGGAACACAGAGGTTTTAGGAACTGAAGCAACCCTATTTCTTAGAAATTGTTCATGGGAGGCAAGAAGTCTGAGGATTAGCTTTGCAGCCTGGAGGGCTCTGGAGCTACCCAAGGTAAAATACTTGCCCTGGTCTGATTAGGGTAAGACACGGGGTGTCTCTGATCTGCACCTTGCTGGTAGATGATCTGATAATGGTCTTACCCACAACTTCTGTTACTTCCACTCTGCCCTGTTTCTTACAGCTGCTCTACCCTAAAATCTCCTGTACAAGGGCAGCAAATGCAAGGAGGACTGGAGCTGAAGTAGCATGTTTACACCCCCTGGAGTTGATGCAAGGACAATTTCTGAGTGGAAACTTGTTTGTCTCACTCAGTGCAGAAGAAAAGTAAGGGAAAATGGGAACCGAGACTGTAAAAGTGAATTTTAATCAAGGCTATCCTAACTGAGATCCTTGTAGCCCTTCTGAGGTACAGAACAGATCTGTAGTGGGGTGAGGTTCCCCATGTCAGACCTACCATACAACACTACTAGCTCTTTAATTAGGTATTTTGCTTTTGTTTTGAGAATATTAAGGCTTCATCCACATTAGTTCAGCCTCATCCTTGTGCCATTAAAGGAGTCAGTGCTCAGCAAGGCACTTCTGCTCTCCTTGGCCTTAACGGACCATAACTGTGGGCACAAGAGCTGTTTATGGAGTCGAGTTTCCCCAGAGTATACTGATTGGGTGGATGCCAGTGCTCTAGCACAAATGAAAGCACTCTTTTCTGCTTCATTCCTTTGTGTGGAGTGAAGAAGTGGGGGAGTAGGTAGTAAAATGAGCATTATACTATAAGGACTTACATAAATTTTAGTCACAGATGAAATGCTGATCCCTGACTCTCCATCTTGCTAATTCCCAGTCTGTCTTGCGTAGAAGGCCTTTTCAGGGAAACTTTTTAACCTCAAAAGTTTTTCTTGGTTGTTTTTTGTTTTGTTTTGTTTTCTACTCCCTGTCTTCCAGAAAAGGACTTGGAAGATACAAGAGATGCAGCACAACATGGATACCCCAGGAAGCTCTTATTCCCATCCTCTCAAATGCATACTTTTGCAATCTTTCTCATCAGGAAATGTCTTGGAATGTCTCATCAAGAATGTCTTGGAAATATAACTTCAATGCAGTTGCTGCAGGATGTGCAGATGTCTAAGCCAGCTTTTAAGCCACTGCTCTGCATTTTGCTGACAGATAAGCAGTGTGTGGCAGGGCAGGTGATGGAGTAGGCAGCAGTTGGTGTATTTAGCCTGTGCCAAATGCTGCACTGCCCCACCGGCTGCGAACTAGCCGTAGTCCTGCCATCTGCAAGGAAAATTTAGCTTGAAGCCCGAGTAGACAGAAGCAGTATTCTGGATAGTTGAGTGAGGAGTGCATGGAAGTGAATTAACCATGGAATAGCCCTTGCTGAATATGTGGTAGAGCTGGGAAAATGGTGTTATCTCCTCTTGCCTCTTGGATTTCATGAATGTTTCTGGGCATCTTGTCCCCCACCCAGAAGTCGTGATTGTGTATTTCTGGTAGGTGGGTGGGAGGAATGTGACTGTTAGGCAGGTTCCTTCATCATAGCTGTCTAAGAGTTAGGTCCTTCTCTGGATAGTAAAGTGCATTTGGGTAAAAGGAAAATGTCACCTTTTAGGAGGTAAGAGTTCACGGTAACTACAAGAGATAGTAACTGCAAGATAACTGTTCTGGGTGCAGTTCAGTGTTGTTTGCCCTGTTAGTTTACTGTAAGAAGGAATAAAAGGATGATTCTAGCTCCTCCAAAGTTGGGTGGCAAGAACATGCTGTGTCTGCAGATGTACACAATGGTCAATTTACGTGCATGCAAGGATGCAGAAGGCAAAGTGCAGCAACTCCCTATAGACCTTGTAAATATAATCAAAAAACCAAAACAAAACCCAAATTCAAGCTGGGCTGCTAAGGCAAGGGAAATGTAGAGAGTTCTGGATGCTTTTTGCTTTCCTGATGTTAAAATAAAGTAACCCTCTTTTCAGAAATGATGGCCAGGATCTGCTTGGCTCTAGCTCAGGCAGTGCTCTGACTGTGGTGACAGCTGTTGTTGCTCTGGCAAGGCTATTGAGAAAGGAGCTGAAAGCAAGTTTGCTTTCCCAAAAATTTCTACTTCAGAACTTATGCACATGGCAGTGTAGAACATGGGGAAACTCAGATATTATTAAATATGAAGCCAAAGGTGAAGAGATTATACTTCAAATGCACTTAGTTGAGAAATATATTTGAACTCCACAACTGACTGACTATATTCATAAAATAAGGAGAAAAAAAATAAATCAAGCAAATAGCACTCTCCTTCCTCTTATTGCACCTAGTCTTTCCAGCAGCTTTGCAAGGAAATTGTAGGTAAAATAATACAGAAAATTGCACAACAATATATGCACAAAGAGGCATGAAAAGAAATTACTTGCATGCAAAAATAAGGTGTAGGAATGTTTTTAAATTAAAAAACCCTGGTGTTTTCTGGATGAATAGTAGTTTTCTCCTTTCCACTCTTCATTAAAGTTGCATTCTTCAACTACACCAAGAAAAAGCTAAATTAAACCAGTCACCAGCACCCTTCACTTAAGAACGAAAGTGAATTCAGAGTGAAACTATAGTCACCGAAACTAAAATACTTGAATTTAATCCTTGCAAATGACACTAAGTCCCTTGGTTTCGTTCACTGCAGCTGCTCCTTTTCAGGATGCTACTGAGTACTCTTACTGTTGTGCTGCATTAATGCCTGCTGTGCTCTGGGTGTGTTGGATAATTCTGCTTTCCAGTAGTATATCACTATATGGGTGGTGTAGGTTTTGGTATTAGCCTTGATGCCTTTGTAGATACATACAAATGGTATTTTACTTCTCTTGAAGTCTTGCTTATGCATTGTCCTGTCTGCTAACAGAGCAAATCTCTTGCTTGAAAGAGCATAGTTGAGTCACCTTAATTTATACTAAGGGTAAAAGATTTGTTAAAGCATTTGCTGGAGTTTATGCCCAAAAATTAGCAAGGCAGAAAGCTGACAACATGGGTTCAAGGGATTTCCTCACACACACGCACACCTGCAAGGAGACGGGCACTCTGAGATAGCAGTGGAGTTGAGGTAGTGTCTGTTGCCAAAGGTACCGTTAAGTTTTAACTAGAAAAGCTGTGGTGGACTGAGCTTTTCTGCTGTGCACAAGGGGTTTTTCTTCCTGTGGTTACTTTAAAGGCAAAACTGTAGTAACCCACAAATGGGGGCTTAAAAAATAGTTTTAAGAGTGTTGGCTCTGGGATGTTAGAAAAGTCTTAACTGAATTTAGAATGTGGTCACGTCCCTTGTAAGAAGTTGCATAATTTAACATGCAAGAAATCAAAGCAAATTTTCTATGCCTAGAAATTCTCAAGCTTGGAGTCCTTGAGCTGTGTTTGTTGTTCTTAAATTGTTTGTGCAGGGGAGACAATCTGCTTTCTTAGGGGCTGATAGGCACATGGAGACCTCTGCAATTTAGGACTTATATATTCTAGTCCTTGTAGAATAGATTTTTATTTTCTCCAGTTTGTGATATTTCTTTTTTAAATTTTCTTTACCTTTCCTCCCTTACTCAGCAGGCAGCTGAGGTAATAACTAAAGGGTACATGCTTTCTTCCTTTGGTCTTATCGGATACCTCATTGAAGATGCTGTCCTACTGCTAGCATTTTGTTTTATTCTGTTACAGATGACTTAACAACTATCATAAGCAAGGACTAGTAGAAGAGTCTGGTGATTGGAATCAGATTTTAGAAAAAAGAAAACACGGAGACTATAGAGGGAAAGGCAGCTGAGAGAACAACCAAATCTGGAATTGGCTACAGCTATAAAATGGAGATTTCTTTTAGTGATACTGAAGGTGGTTGTAGTTGTATTTGTTCAGTACTCTATATTAGCAGGAAGGAAAAAGAAAAATTAAAAATTCCCAAACAAAATAATAAAACAAAAAAAACCCCACCATCAAACCCAGCTTTTCCTTTTGCTTCCCCCCAACAATAATCCCAATTAAAACCCTAAGCCAGTATGAGTTCTGGTATGCCTCTGCTATTCATTATAGATGGTGTAGATGCTTCGGGCGAGGGCTGAGTAGCCAAGGATGCCCACGCAGCCCTGTGCTGTGCTGACTGGAGTTCATTTCCCAGGCCAGGAGCAGCGGAGCTGCCTGTGAGCATGGTAGGGAGCTGCTGTTGCTAGCTCCTCATCAGCACAGGAGAATCATGTCAGTGCAACGCTACATACAGGTAGTGGCACTTCTCCAGACCTTGTTAGCACAGACGCCTCTACACCATGCCTTGCCATGCAGTTAAGAAGTGCCTAAAGGTGCTGAGGTGCTGTTTTAAAGCCACGTGGGCAGATGAGAATTGAAATCGATGACTGAAAGTCTCTGAGGCTCAGGTTACTTTAAAATATCTGACTGCACCTACATCTGCCATGTATATACATCACCACATGCCTCTGAAAATTGTCAGTGTTCAATGAGATGTTTCACTGAGTATATATTCACATCAGTATGTGTGCATATATTTAATGAACGGTGGCACAGAAGTATTTCATTGTTCAGAGGATAGTTCGTATTTTTTCCTCTCCTCCCTCTCACCTGTTGAAACAAAACTCTGTCCAGTGACATGTTCCTGCAGTGTCCTGTCACCTGGATTGGACTGCCACCTTCTGTGTCTGTTTAGGAATGTTCATCTTCTGTAGCTGGTGGTTTGCTCCTCGTCCTGAGTTGGGATGGAAAGCTGTAACACAGTTCAGAAAAGCAATGTAAATGGGGATGTAAGAGACAGAAAACAGCTCGACTTTTTCAAAGGTTTCTTAAATACTAATCATAAAAGCATAGAAAGGATTGCAAGGGGCCCTTAAAGTTCATCTAGTCCACTCCTCTGCCATAGGCAGGAACACATTCAACTAGCTCAGGTTGCTCAAAGTCCCATCCAACCTCACCTTGAACACTTCTAGGGATGGGGCATCTACCACCTTTCTGGCCAACCTCTTCCAGTGTCTCACCACCCTCATCATAAAGAATGTATTTCTTATGTCAGATCTAAATATACTCTCTTGCAGTTTAAAAACATTGCCCCTTGTCTTGTTGCTACAGGCCGTGGTAAAAAGTCTCTTTCAAATTTCTTGTAAGTCCCCTTTTAGTACTGAAAGGCTGCAATAACATGTCCCAGAGCATTCTCTATGCTGGATGATCCCAAATCTCAGGTTTTCTTCAGAGAAGAAATGTTCAATCTCTCTGATCACTTTTTTGGCTCTCCTCTGGACCTGCTCTGACAGGTCCATGTCTTTCTTGTAAGTACCATCTACAATACCCACTAAAGAGGTGACTGCACTGTTGTGTGTGTGGTTTTTTTTCTTAATAATATATAGGGTTTGTGGGGTTTTTTTGAAAAGTAAAACGTTCTTCCCCCTACAGAGTGACAGACAAAATGTCAAGAAGTGGTGGCTGTTTTCCGCCAAAAGATCAGATGCAATATATCCATTCATGCAATCTTATTTTCGGACTTCCATAATGGGAGACAGTGTATTGAGGACTTTTTTGTAGCATTCATCTTGACAAATGTTTCAGTTGCCTGATCTGTGTTACAAGAAAGAGGGCTTGGAGATGAAACTTTCCTAACACCTTCTCTTCCTTTCTAGAAATAACCCTCTAGAAGGAAAAATCTGTGCTCGTCTCTGCCTTTGCATTGCTTACACTTGTTTTATCAAGTTAAACTCAAAAAAAATAGCAAGTTTTTGATTTCATGACAACTCAAATCTACAGCTATGTGGTTTCACTGCTCACTCAGGATTCCATTTTACTCAACTATGGTGAAACACTTCCATCAATTTAGTTTTCAAAAAGACAAAATTTTCTGGCATGAGCTGGCTCTTGAGGGGCCTGACTTCCAAGTTCACACAGAGGTATGAGAAATCTGGCTTTGTGACATCAGTTGCTTTGTACTTTTCAAGGTGACTCTCTTCTACCCTCTCTCTGTCTATTTCTTTGGCAGGTACAGTTCCTTTGGAAGAACAGACAAGTTATCAAGAGTAAAATCAGTTTTTAAAATGGAAGACTTCTTTTAAATGCCCTTTGTATGGACTGGAATGTAGATCAGTACTTGTGTGTTTCCTTTTGGTTTTATTAACGTAGTATAAACCTTCCATCAAAACTCAAAGGCAACAAGTTTGCCTGAACCCTACTTGTGCAAAAGTATTCTGCTATCTCTTTTCAAAGTCCACAAGCACTTGTCAAAACTCATGGTGACTCACGACTTGGGGACAGATTTTCCTATGCAGTTCCTTGCCCTCTTTCTTGTCTTTTCACTCTTGTACTTCATTTCTTTGCAAACAGAGATCTTGGGTTTTGAGCAGCACTGACTTTGTATGCACACTGCGCAATGCATCGTGACTCCTTATTTTCCCTATATAGGGGTTTTTTTAGCTGCCATTACGCACTGTCAGTTTGTAAACAGTGACCATTCAGAACTTGAAAAGTTACACAGGGTTTCATTTTTGCTGTGACTGCTGAATGTCTCGTCTGAGCTTTTACTCAGCTAACATTTTGAGGCATTTAGTGTGATTATGTATTTTCATCCCAGTGTTCATTCTCTGAACTTCACCAAACTGAAAGTCCCAGTTTGGTCACCTCTGTGGGTGTGTCAGTCTGACTAAAGAAAAGCCAAGATAAAGAGTAGAAATAAAGGCAAAACTACTCAGGGATTAAACTAGCTGGAGATGCTTTTGGGGGTGTCTGGTGAAAGCTGCTTTTTGCTTTGCTGGTAGCCTTAGCCTCAGCCTCACTTCTCATTTTGCAGCCTAAGTGCAGTCTAGCTGGCAGTCAGTGAAGGAGAGTGGATTTAAACCGAAACATCTGGGAAACCCCTCAAATCTGTATTTTTCCTCTTCAGCAAACTGGCACTTATGACAAAGAAAAAGAAAACAAAACAAACCCAGATTGGGTTTTTTTGTTGTTTTGGGTTTTGTTTTGTTTTTCATTTTTTCCATGTCCACGTTATCTGAAGCGCTTGTAAAAGACCTTAGCCAAAAAGCTGTAGCCCAGACACTCGGTTTTAGCACTTTGTAGAATAAGACAGAAAACTCGATCTCTTACTTACCTATGTGGAATGTCTCTGTATCCTGTCTGAAAGTGCGGAGATTCAAACGTGCTGCTGTGAGGAGCCTCTGCCTTGAGTGAGGAAGTGCTGAAGCAGGGCAGGGTGTGAAGCGATGACTCAGTGACAGCTGCCGTCCTTTACTAGCTAAGGAATAAAAGGAATTACTGATGGCACTCACTATAAGCGTCTTCAGCTGACGCAAGAATTTGCTAGCTAACAAGTTACCAAGAGTAGAAACTTAACATTCAGTATGTGTTCTGCCAGCCATGGCAGAAGCCTTTCTCTTTGTCCTTGAGAGAATTTTTGCTTGCCTCTTGCTGAGCTGTCGACTTTCGGTGTGGGTGCCTGGCATGCTTTGCTATGTCAGTTCATAAAGGAATTTAAGTTTTCTTTCTGTGGGCATTCACTAGCGTAGCCATTGCTTCATTGAGGTTTTGTCACACATAGTTGCACAATTGGGCACTCATGCATCAGAAATGGAAATATATTAGGTGGGTTCTGTTCAGCTCTCATCTTTTAAACCTACCAGTTTCTGGGAAGAGTTTCTTGCATTGAGCTGAATCCTTCTGACACCTCCCTTTTATTTTAACAAGTGTATGTGTACACAACTATATGTTGCACTTTTTGTTATACAAACAAGCCATTAAAGGCATGCCACCGGATTTAAAATAATTAGTATTCCAAACACCATTCTCATTCGTCTCAACTCCTCCTCTGCTTGGACTAAGCAGAGATCTACCCGTTTAATCATGCTAGATGAATTTAAATAACTTAAATTGGTACGTAATGCTTTCACAAAAGAACTGCTTAAACTTCAGAGTAAGTCTGAATTTTTTAGTATTAAGCCAGAAGTTAAATAACTGAAGGAACTCTAAGCAATCATGGTTCATTATACTAGAAAATAAACAAATATCCCATACTTAATGATTTGAAAAGAAACATTAGTCAGCATCATGGTAATATTTTGACAATACACAATTTGTCACTCAAATGATGCTGTAATGGAATTGCTCATTCTTTTCTGTGACAGTGATGATAATGAGTATTTCCTGAGGCACTTCACTTTTGGAAAGCTTTGAATGCCTTATGCAACTCTCATTAGATAAGTGGTGAGAAAGCACAGAGGAAAATACTTCTGAGTTCATAGAAGTTATTCTCTGGCACTGAAACACAAAAGTAGAAGGCTTCCAACACTAAAATTCCTGATTAAGTACCAAAACTTCCTATGGCTGCATTAATGATATGAGAAGGATTTGGTTTTGGTTTTTTCTCCTTCTCATGCTCTTCTGAAAGCTCATTTCTTGATAAGGTACTACACTCAGAGCTCCTCTTACATCAATGCAGAAGTATTGTTTAAGTTAACACAGCTGTTGGATTCTGACTCATGGGTGCTATGTCCAACTCCAAGTAAAACAAAATCACTACATAACCAAGTTCAAGAATGTGAAGGTGTATCCTTAATGCTTCATATATGATTTCCTACTTAATGTGCTTGGAATGGCTCTCCAATTTATTGCTGCTGTTGTGGCTATACAAGTATTTTGCCTTCTCTCAAAATCCAGCCCTAACCTTCCTAGAATCACAGAATGGTTGAGGTTGGAATGGACCTGTGGAGGTGATCTGGTTCAGCCTTGCTCAAGAAGAGTCACCTGCTTGATCTTCAGACAAAGCCTCCTGTGTGTGTTTTTACCTATTGCCTCTGGTCCTGTCACTGGGTATTACTGAAGAGAGCCTGTCTCTGTTCTCTTTGCATCCTACCTTGAGGTATTTATATATATTGATGAGATCCCACCTGAGCCTTCTCTTTTTGGGGCTGAGCAATCACAGTATCACAGTATCGTAAGGTTGGAAAAGACCTTTGAGATCATCGAGTCCAACCTATGACCCAACACCTACGCCTACTCCTACTCCTACTTGTCAACTACACCATGTCACTAAGTGCCTCATCCAAATTCTCTTTGAACACCTCCCCGGGCAGTGCATTCCAATGAACAATTACCCTCTCAGTGAAGAATTTCTTCCTAATGTCAATCCTAAACCTCCCCTGGCGAAACTTGAGACCGCGTCCTCTCGTTCTGTCACCGGTCGCCTGAGAGAAGAGTCCAACTCCTGCCTCACTACAACCTCCCTTTAGGCAGTTGTAGAGAGCAATGAGGTCTCCCCTGAGCCTCCTCTTCTCCAGGCTAAACAACTCCAGCTCCCTCAGTCGCTCCTCATAGGGCTTGTGCTCCAGCCCTTTCACCATCCTCGTTACCCTCCTCTGGACACACTCCAGCATCTCAACATCCTTCTTAAACTGAGCGGCCCAGAACTGGACACAGTACTCAAGGTGCGGCCTGACCAGTGCCGAGTATAAGGGGATGATGACCTCTCTAGTCCTGCTGGCCACACTGTTCCTGATGCAGGCCAAGATACCATTGGCCTTCTTTGCCACTTGAGCGCACTGCTGGCTCATGTTGAGTTTCCTGTCCACCAGCACTCCCAAGTCCCTTTCCGCCTGACTACTCTCCAGCCACTCTGCACCCAACAATCCCAACTAGCTGAGCCTTTCCTCACAAAAGAGAAACTGCAGTCTCTTCATCGTATTTGTGGCCTTTCACTGCACTCTCTCCAGTAGATTCGTATCTCTTTTGTACAGGAGAGCTCAGAACTGGACCCAGCACTCCGTTTATGGCCTCATCAATGCTGAGCAGAAGGGAAAGATCACTTTCATTGACCTTCTAGCAATACTTTTTCTAATGCAGCCCAGGATACCATTAGGCTTCTTCTGCCACAAGCGCATATGTCTAGCTCATGTTCAGTTTATTGCCCAGCAGCACACTCTGAGTCCTTTCTGACGATCTGCTTTCAAGCCAGGTGACACCCAGCATGTACTGGTGCATGGGTTTGTTCTTCACTAGGTGTAGGACTTCGCACTTCTTGTTGAACTTCACGAGATTCCTGTCAGCCCCGTTTTTCCATCCTGTTGAGCTCCCTCTGTATGGTAGCATGACCTTTTGGTGAGTCAGCCCCACAGTATTATGTCATCAGCAAACTTGCTGAAGGTGCACTCTGTCCCATCATCCAGATCACTGCTGAAGGTCTTGAACAGGACTGGACCCAGTACTGACTCCTAGGATACACTACTAGTTAATGGCTTCCAACTAGATTGTGTTACTGATCACTGCCCTCTGGGCCAGGTTGCAATATGCTTCACTCTTTGCTCATCTAGCCTGTACTTCATCAGCTTGTCTGTGATGACCCCCACGGAAGGCAGTGTCAAAAATCTAGGTTGACAAGGTTCCCTGCTCTCTGCTTGCCTATTGAGCCAGTCATTTCATTGTAGAAGTTTCTGAAGTTGGTCAAGCTTACTTACACTTGGTGAATCCATGCTACTACTACTGATGACTTTCTTGTCCTTCATGTGCCTGGAAATAACTTTTAAGATTAGCTGTTCTATTGCTTTCCCAGGGATCCAGATAAGGCTGACTGGCCTGCGGTTCCCTTGGTCTTCCTTGCTCTTCTTGAAGATAGGAATGACGTTTGTTCTCATCTAGTCTTCTGGCATTTCTCACAGCTGTCGTGATCAATCAAAAATTATTGAGATGGGGCTCCCTTAGTACTCATGGGTGCATTTCCTCAAGACCTGTGGGGTAATTTAGTACTCCCTGACTTGATTCTCTTACACTAAGGGTACATATTTCTTGCTCCACTCTTGCCCTGGGATTCTTAAAGGCCAGTCTTCCTAGTAAAGACTGAGGCAAAGAAGGTGTTCAGTACCCCAGCCTTTTACAGGTCCTGTGTAATCAAGTCCCCTGCCGCCTTCAGCGGTGGGCCTGCATTTTCCCTAGCCTTCCTTTCTTTTCTTTTGTCTCCTTAGGCCGGGCTTGATGCTCTAAAAGGTCTTTTCCAGCCTTGTGATACTGTATGTATAGAGGCCTTTCTTCTTATCTTTGACGTCCCTGCTGACTGGATCTAATTCCAGGTGGACTTTTTTTTTAACTATGTTTCTGTGTACTCTGACACTGTCTCTCTGTTCCTTCTGGCTTACCCACCCTTGCTGCCACCTTCTATATGTTTTATTTTTGTATTTGAGTTTTGTCAAGAGCAACCTGTTTATCCATGCAGGCCTCTTGGTGGTTTTTTTTTTTTTCTTATTTCCTACTCATTGGAACGGACAAAACGTAGAACACAAATATGTTAAGACAAGCTACCAAGCTGACATCAAGTTCTTAAGAAGATTCATGTACTATAGATCATTGCCTAATGCTTTGTTGGTTTTCAGTCCCTGGGAATGCTCACGTCAGTGTTTGGAGGTGTTGAAATCATCAGTTAGCTTTTTTGTGCTGCTTTTAGATTGTGTAAATGTGCTTTCTTTTTTTCCTCTCCCCCCACCCTGCCAATTTGCTGTATCCTGCATAGTTGCTGAAAGGCTTCCAACAGAAGCAAATCCAGGTTCCTTTTCCATAGAATACAGCAATCCACTTTAGATAACTTTCAAGCTTTGTTACAAAACACAGTTGCCTACACATCTGCTAATTCAAACACTGTTGAATGCTTTCCAGAGTCAAAGCCAGACTGTTTTCACCACATATAGGTGAGTGGATGGAAAAAGGGAGGATTTACATATTTTAATCTTCAGTATCCGGAATATAAACTCAGATTCAACTAACTACTGTTGTAGACTGGAAAGAGACCCATGTAACTTCCTTTGGTGCCAACTCAGCATGTTGTAACCTTGTGATGTTCCTTTTTTAGTTATATTTTTCCCTCCGCTTGTGTTTTAAAGTGAGAATGGCTTCTGACCCTGCTGTTGGAATACTACAAAAAAGTGAATTTTTGAATGTTATGCATCATTAGTCAGTATCTGATGACCTTACCAGATGTTATCAATAAACTTGAGTTTTTGTCTTCCCTCTGCTCCCCTTGTTATTAGGTGAACCAAATAATACAAACAGTCTTAATCAGGGTCACTTCAGAAGGAATGTGCAAACTCTGCTTCATGTTTTTTTAGTGGGTAAGGCAATATAGACCAGCAGTAGCTGTAGCTTGCCATGCTCATCTTCTCTACTTCATTTTGTTAAACATTATTAATTCTGGTTCAAGTGGAAATGAAATGACTATTTACACAAGGCAGGTGAACACTTGATGAGATCTGTGTGCTTTATTTGCCATTGTGAATTTGGCTTTCCAGCCTGTGAGAAGCATTCCCAGTTGTGACTGGTTGCATTGTTTCTGCTCATTTGGTCTTTTCATGTTATGTTGCTAGGACTCTTACTCCAGAATGAGAGCAGAAGCAGAGATTTGAAGGAGTAATGAGAGCTTATGCTGGCTTTCAAACAATTTGAGCAACTGCTGAGGTCCTTCCATGATGCAACCAGAGTAGCAAAAATTGAAGAAGCATGTTAATTTTCAAATGAAGAAGGAACAATCATCAGTGTTGCTGTCCAAGATGAGAAATGTTCTTTTAAGTTCTGGCAATAGGAGATACTTGGCAAGAAATATGCATACATGGCTGAGGCCTCATGACCTGAATGTGCAAGCAGAAATGGGAAGAAAAATTCAACTTGACCGTGAGAAAGAAATGAGAGCGAAGCTGATCTCTTGCTTCTTTTGTAAGCCCGATCCTTTAAGCGACAAATCTTCCAGGATGATTGATTGGCTGCTCGTTCCTCTCTGAACTCGCTTTTCCCCTTTTTGTCGGATTACTCTGAGATGTGTGGCTGCCTGAGTGCTTAGGATCTTGGACACTCAGAAAGGATGATTCATGATTTTTCTGCAAAAGTATTAATGATTTTATTTGCCACAAGGCTTCTGGGCTTTCCTAAGGAATAAAAAAGCACTGAGACAAAAGAAAGCCAAAGTTGCTCTATGTATCTCTTTCTTTCCTGCAAAAGCGAGACATAGAATAGTTCAGTTGTAGGAAACCTACAATGACTGTCTAGTCTAACTGTCTGACTACTTCAGGGCTGACCAAAGTCAAAACACATTAAGGTCATTGTCCAGCTGCCTCTTAAATACTGACAGTCTTGGGACATTGGACCACCTCTCTTAAGAAGCTTATTCCGGTGTTTGACCACCCTCTTAGTAAAGAAATGTTTCCTTGTGTCAAATCTGAATCTCTCCTAGTATCATAGAATATCTTGAGTTGGAATGGACCCACTGGGTCCAACCCCCTGCTCCTTGCAGGACTACCTAAAACTAAACCATATGACTAAAAGTGTTGCCCAGACACCACTCGAACTCTGACAGGCATGGTGCCATGACCACTTCCCTGGGGAGCCTGTTCCCTGGCACAGCTTTGAATCATTCCCATGTGTCCTGTCACAGGATCTCAGGAAGAAGAGCTCAGCCCATTCCTCTATACTCCCTTTCCTCAGGAAGCTGTAGGGAGCAACAAGGCCACCCCTCATCCTCCTTTTCTCCAAACTAGACAAAAGGATATGGGCTAGCCTGCCTGGTTAACTGAGCAGGGCAGAAGCTGAGTTAGCTGGGCAGAGATGCCTGCCCTTGCCGTAGCAAGGGGGAGCCTTGTTGCTGCTTGGCAGACCCTTGTGGTAAGTAAACTATCATCACAGGCTTGACTCTGTCCCAACTTGTATATTGACCTTGCCAGCTTTCTTTCTGCTGCCTTGTGTCTCCATCCTTCTGAGCAATTTGGTGAAAAAGCATTTTATTGTGTTTTGTCACTCTGTGCTGGACTCCAGCATATCTCAAAGGGTGCAAGTCTCTGCTATCTATCTCTTTCTCAGCTATGCTAAAGTGTGTGTGTTTGGTTTGCCACTATGGAAGAGGAGCTGCCTGGGGCATTCCCGTGGTTCACGTTATAGGCTGCCTTCCAGGAAGACTGTCAGCTCTGCTTTCTTCTCATTCTATTTTCTGCCCTTCCTGATCAACTGAGTCTGCATACCAGCCTTAAGACCTGTCTGCCATCTGCGTTTTGTGCAACTACTGACAGCCACAGCAGCCTCAGCATCCCTGAGCCTTGTTTGCTTTGTGCAAGGCAGAGCTAAATGAATCATAAAGCTTTTCTTAAGGCATGCAAATCTTTTCTCCTTCGATCCCTATGACAGCTTGGTTCAAACCTTCTTAAAAGGAGGGATGCCTTCCAGGGCTGACTGAACTGTTAGCATACATATCTTGATTTAGCTCTTTACTCAGCACAGCTCCTGATTTCCCAGCAACTGTAGCTGTGATGGCAACTCTCCTCTGCTCTGCAGGGAGCTCCAGTCTTGGGGGCAGAGGAACTCCTATTGATCTTGATGAAGCTTTGCTGAACATAGTACTGCAGCTCCAGCCAATCCTACTGGTTTGGTTTTTTGCAGTGGACTTTTTTGGTTCTGGAAGGTTATACTCTGTAAATACTAGTAGCAATTGTAGTGCCCATTTTGCAGATGCTACCTGCAGCCCTTTACCCCTGACCTGTCAGAAATTGGACTAATAGTGGGAAAATTGTTTAGTTCAGTAACATCTGCTGTGCTGTGAATGCCCAAAGGCTCCTACAGCCCAATATCCTCTATGTAGCTGTGACCCACATAGAGAGCAGGGTGAACAGAAACTTCGTGACAGGGGAAGCACATAGCAGTAACTCTCCATATCTCTCCCTGTCCTTCACCTGGAAACAAAGTTGTTTTTTTTTTAAGCTAAGTTTCATGAGAGGAAACACAATTTTTCCTAGTGTGAAAGTTCAGGTAGGCTCAAATAACTAATGGTGTAATTAAGTTGCTGGTATTCTTCCAACCTGTGGGATACAGCACTTCAAAAGGGCAAAAAAAAGCATATGGTCTCTTGGCTGTAAATAGTGACAGTAGCTTTAACATGTTGGAGTGGCAGCAGGGAGGAGATAGGATACCAGTGTTTCCTCCCTGGACAGTAAATAGTCTGAATGAAAGCAGTGATGTTGAGGTTGTGTTTACATTCAGTCTGTGGCAGTCCTTCCACTCAGATGAGAATGAACATTTGTTATGAGAACCACATGCTTTCTTCCTCATCTCCTTGTGATATCTGACTTGTGTTTGGCATGCTGCTCCATTACATTTTCGTATTTGTTCAAATACACTTTGGTATGCTGCTCCATTGTGCTCACTTCTGTGCAATTATACTGCTTGCATCATTTCCAGCAAGCAGAGATATGTTACACAATTACTTATCTACGGGCTGTGAGTGCTCTATGCCATCCCAGCATCTTGGTGTGCAATGATTAAGGCTATAGAATGCTTTGTAGAATGTGTAGTGAGCGATGTATATGAGTGCTGGGCTGCAAAGCCAGACTTTCACAGGGAGGAAGTGTCCATTTCCAGCTTCAAAGCAAGCTTCTTGCCTAGCTTCTGCCTACGTGCGTAAGTTCAGTGGTTTCCTCCTAGGTGTCTGGAACAATGTTGCCTAGAGACTAAAATAAAACAAAACTCCTTTCCTCTCCTGCTCTCCAACCCCACCCCAAAGGCTTCTGAAAAGTATGCAGGTAGAGGCACACCTCTGTGCCTGGGAACCTACCCAGCTGCTGAGTGCTCAAGCCTGAGCACCTGCGACCTGGGGGCATGAAAAAGCAGTTTTAATGCAAAAAACTGGCTCTTACCAGCAGAGGCATTTAACACATGGAATATCTACTACTTTTTCCTAAGACTTGAAGGTCTACCAATGCAGTAAATGTATCCACAGAAACTGGTGGATTTCTTTTGGCAGGTTTTCTGTTTCTCAGGAACTGTTCGATTTTGTTTATTTAGAAATAATTCACCATCCAGATATGCTGTGATGCAATAGGAATAGCCTAGAAGTGAAGCTAAGACACTTTGAATAAAGCTTGTCAGTGGCTGTTCCATTGCCAAAAATGCTAATGAGAGGCACTGGCTCACTGTGTGCATTCCTGCTGGGTTTTGTGGTTGATAATTCCAGCCAGCCAGAGCATATGCTTGTTAATAGGAGCTCTTCTCTTCTAAAGGGCTACTTTTTTTTATAAAAAGAAATAAAAATTTCCCACACAGAACCTAATCTCCAGAGGTCTGGTGAAGTATCACTGGGATGGAGCAGATTAAAAGCTTTTAATTTTTTTTTTCCTTTTCTTTTCCTGCTCTCAGCTGGACCAAACTGTTCCATGAGAAAAACCTTGCGGGCAGCTGTCTGCCTCATGATATTAATGAGATATTCAACTTTAAATAAATAAGCAAAACAATCTGAAGTTAAACAACAGAAGTGTAAAGTTTAGAGGTTTTTAATTTATTCTTTTGGTTTTCCAGCTCCAAGGAACTTATTCCTTGGAGTTGAGCTGTGCCCTGATGTGCCAGGACTCCTGATGGCATGTCAGCCTGCTGAGCGGAGACCTGGAACGGCAGCTTAGCCTGACTGGGGATCCCTGAAGACTCATCTGTCTCCACAGCCACTTCTTCTGCTTCTCTAGTCCTTCAGTTTCTGGGCACGTTCCTCGAGTGAACTGGTGCCAGGAATCAGGGAGACTTTCCTGGGGTGCTGGCTCCCTACCTCATCCTGCACAGAAACAGTCAATGAATTTCCCTGGAAAAGACAGGTATTATCTGGCTGGCCCTGTTGGTGCTGTTCAGTAGGCTAGGAACCAACACAGGGCTGGATTTTTCTCATGATTTTCATAAGAGGATTCAATAATGTATCTCAAAAGAGAGAGCAACGCTCTGTGCTGCAAACAGTGCCAGATAAATATGGAAATATGAATGTACGTACAGAAAACCAAAGAAAGGTCATTAAAAGACCAAGTTTATGATAGGAGTTCTGGTACTTTACTGACACAGAATTCAGTGTCACTGGTAGTTTATCAGACTCATCTGAGCTGGCTAATACAATTTCCAGTAAGGTGATAAAGATACCTTGTGTTTGCTTTCTGCTGTAAAAGCAGCTACACTGCTTTGGTAATCAGTCCTTCAGACATTGTATGCTTTCATCCCTTAACTTCTGTTTGGTTACTGTGACTGCAGTAGTGATGGATTTAAAAGATAGGTAAAACAATAATCCGAAATCTGACTGATAAAGAGATGAATCAAGAGGAACACAACTGCCTCTAGTCCAGTATGATGCTGTAGAAAAGAAGTTTTGGTAAGCAAACGTGATTTTGTTTTGAAACTACACAATCAGCCTTGTAAGGGCAATGATGTGACAGCATAGATCTCCTGGTGGGAGAAATTAAGAAGGAAATGCTAGCACTCACCCTCTGTCCACATTGTGTCTGCATTAGTGTTGCTTCTTACCGACACATTCTTTTAAAGTTTTCCATTCTCAGCTGAAAGACATTTTGTCATATTTTTCCTATTAACAGTTTTTTTAAGGGCAGATCTTTTTTTTTTGTGCGATAGATATGAAAGTGCAGTCTGGCAGTTTATATGTAATCCTATTCAAAAATAGCAAATGGCTTCTGTTGACTTACGACGTCTACTGGGGTGAATGCTGCAAAGAAGCAGATTATCCAGTCCAGCAAGTGAGAGAAGGTCTCTGCATACTAGAGATTCAGGTTCAAGCATAAAGTCTTCTACAGCCTTGTGTGGCCCTCAGCCATGTGACTTCCCTGTTCAAGTTTTCCAACTCTAAGATAGCCCCAAGGAGCACTTCTTGAAAACAATTAAGTGTTTTGTAACTAAACTGTTGGGACCTAATTTGAGCAAGCTGGAAGGTCAGCCTAAGGCTCTGTTATCAGAGCATCTATCTCTACACAGCAATTTTATCGTGCCAGACTAAAATTTCCTAACAAGGTATTTGAGTTTGTGATTAATAGTAAGATCATGAGTACTTCCCAAGGCCTTGTGTTTTGCAGCATGGGGCATTGGTTCGGATACACTACTTAGGTTTATTAGTGGTGCTGATAATGCATGGAGTATTGGAAGCATTTTTCTTGTGTTGGAAGGTAATTGTACAAATTGACTTGTCATATAAGTGTTTCTTGAAAGGTGAAGGAGACAGAGGCTACTGGTTAGTGGCCTTTAATTCCCTTGGCTGCCAGATGCAGAGGATTTCACCTCAAGGAACTTGTGGGGTGCTTTTAATAATCCTCAGATGGGGACCAGCTTGCAATGATTTCATCCTGTATTATACAGTGAATGTCATGAACGTCCTAATGTGACATCACACATTGAGAGGAAGAGTCCCAAGAGCCTAAGTAACTTTTGTGGTGGGTGTGTGTCTTCTCCCTGTGGAGCTGGGCTGTACCCAATTATTCCTTAAAGCAGTTTCTCTTGCCCTGGAAAAGAAGGAGGTTAGAGGTGTTACCCTTATAGGGTTATGTGAACTGTTGTGCGTTTGTTACAGATGTGAAAAGTATTAACTTTGCAATTTGGAAAAGCAACTAATAAAGCTTCTTTGACATAGTATGAGGGGTTACTGAGAAGAGTGTTTGGAGTCAGGCTTGTTGCTGTGGAAAAAAGGGAATGTCTTTTTAAGCAAAAGAGTTATTTCAGCGCTCACAGGTGGAAAGATTTAAATAATGAATTTGACTACAGGAGGATGGATTCAGACCACGAAGTAGCAACACATGTTCTCTCTTGGGGCTTTCCATCTGTGGTTTACCAGCCATGCCACAATGAAAGGCTTTTGCTTTTCTGTGAAAGTGAGTCCACTTCTTAGTCTTCCCACAAAGCTGCATCAAGCGGTGCTTTCCTGTGCATGTGTTTAAGTTGCTTGAGACAGGCACTTCATGAGCTGCTATCTTTAACGAAGGGAAACAGAGCGATGCTGATGCCTAAGTGTAACACTGACCTGGGACAGTACAACGAGACGGCTTCTGTTCTGGGAAAGGGAAGATGTGTTGTACCTTTGCTCTGCTAGGGGTTGTTAAGTTGGATGAGAAAGCAATGCATTAGCCTAGGCTTAGTGCTGCCTTCCGTCTACTGCATGGCATTCACTGAGTTTGTTCAAGGTATTTTCTTGTGCAAGCCAACACAGAGAAAAGCTTATCAAGTCTCTATTGCACTGATGTCTCCTCAACTTAAGGCTTTGGAAAGGAGTGCTTGTATGCTCTGAGGGATGTGGCTAAATTAGCTTAACAATATATTGTGAAGGGATTGCTAGATCACTTCTTACATCTCTAAACCATTATAGCTTCTTACAGTTGCAAAAGTGTAAAGGTGAAAAACTGGATTTAGAAAAGGCTAACGGCCGTTACAGCAACACTAAAGAAGCTGAACAAAACAACTTCATGTGATAGATAGTGAGGAAATGTCTGCAGGACTTCTCACTGAACCACTAGGAAATGGTTACCCTTCACATCCGCACAGATGTCGTTCACGGTGTCTGCAAGCTTGCATGCTTTCTTCAAGAAAATTCCCTTTAGAGTTCACTGAAGACTAGATATGAACTCAGAAAATATCTAACACCTAGATTAATGGATATGAGAAAATACAAGGAAAGGCTGATGTTTAAAGTACGTTACGGTACTTTGTTAATCTTATCTGACAAATATTTTGAGCTAAGTGTCCTACCTCATAGGGTATGTTTCACTTGTAGATTGGAAGGCAACAGAGGACAAAGTGAAATTAATAAATAAAACAGTATTTTCACAGACATTCAAGATTAGCAAATATGTAATATACTTTTTTTGACATTAATTAATCAAATGTCTTTACAAAAACACAACTGTACATGGTTACTTACAATCTGAACAGGAGACAGGAGCTTAATTATTTCGCTGCAGCTTGTTGGTTTTTTTTTCTTTTTAAGCCCAAACAATTTCCCTATCTTGGTCAAACTGGTGAGTAAGCCTAGATTGCACCAACTAAACTGCCCCTCCTCTTAAATGGCATAGAGGCTGAGGCTGCCCAGACCCCCCACAAGATACTGGTGCAGTAGAGGTACACAGCTACTCAACTCTGAGCCTCCTTTGGAGTACTGCATCAACAAAAGCCAACTGTGCTATTACCAAATGGTTCTGGATTCCACACGATGGGAAAACAGGACCACAAAATTTATCTTCACTTGGCTGGGATTTGAAAGTTGATCTTAATATTAAAAACAAATGTCCTCTCTGACAGTTGATACTGGAGTGCTTCCCCTATGCAGAGCTAGGATGAACAAAGCTGAGACGTAATCACAAAAATGGTAGAATTTTAGTCTAGCAACTGACAAAGGAGAAGCCAATTGTTTCCAGGGCTCATTTTAAAATCATCTCCACTCCCTTATGACAAGATGGTGAGAACTGCCCCACCTAGGCAAGAGAGCTAGTATATATTCCTCCTCCTGCAAAAACTTCATATCATCAGCAAAGTTGACTACTCTGCTATTTTCAAGCAGTTGCTCTTTGCTCACTCAGGGCTAAACCAATAAGGCACAGGCAATGGCACAATGAAACTGCAGTTCTTGGCTTTCTGGACATTCATGGACAAAACAGTGATACAGTCTGCATAGTCTGCGCTCTTTTTTTTTCTTTTTGTTTTTCTGAGTGGAGGGATGCAACACAAGAAGTTCAATTTAAAAATTTCAGTTTACAATCTTCTGTGGAAGCCACAGGGAAGTGCTTAAATGAAGACTAGTTGAATCAAGCAGATCTCAACCACAGTTTTTGTTCCATCCTGAAAAGGGTAAGTCCAGGTAACCTGACATTATCATAGCGGAGACCACTGTTTATAATTGGTCAGATTTTCACAGCCTGTTCTTTCACACAGTACGCACTGGCTTCTGTTGAAAGTGGAATTCCCCTTTTCGGTGGAATATTCGGTAAAAAACAAAATGTTGATATCAAGTGTATTTAAATAATCCATGTTCCCTTATGTTAACACATACACTGCAACTGTCATTTTCAGAGGACTGGGTCAAAATGTTCTACCTAGTTCTGTATCCAATAACATGCAGCTGGTGAAACCAGGCAATTAAAGGATGTACTGTAGATAACGAAAGGTGCAAAAGGCACAAATCTCATTTTGCAGAGAGTTCTTCAGTTTTCTTTTTTGTTTGTTTGTAGCTGCTGTTCTTCACATTCAGTGGTCATTGTCAGGGTAAGCAGAAGCAGCAAGGGCTCTCATGCTCCTGAAACGCAGTTGCTTCTGCTAGTAACAAAATCCCCAAAGGTGAAGATGAGAGACTGTGCATTCACCAGCTCTCAGCACTCTAGCACAGAGTATCCAAGTCCCAGGTTTACTTCTTTTCCCAGTGCAGGGGCTTGGTACGCTGACAGACTTCGAGGACTGTCCAAAGTGGTTAGCTGGTGTGGTGGCAACTGTTGCGTGGACACAGTCTGTGGCTGGAACAGTAATCCAGCAGATTTCGCTCTCTCTTGTGTTGGAGAAGCTTTGTTTTACCATCTCTCTTGGCACACTCTGCAGAAATATGTCACTTGTATTGTGAGCAATGTTGCCACTGAAAGAGGGGGTGACACTTCTCTTGACACTGCTCCGGCTGCCCAGGTTGTTGGCAGACTTCCATTTAGACAGGTGCTGTAAAAACAAAACAACTTCTTTTTAGAGAAAAATATAAAAAAATTCCCCAGAAATAATCATGTCCTAGAGCTGGTTTTGCTACGTAATCAGTGGAACAAGCTGCAAAAATGTGTTCACACTGCAGAATGAGAATTGGCCAAGGTGAAACCCTGCCTCTGCTTGGAGACCAGAGACATTGGGGTCCCTCTGCCCTTGAGCCACAGACTGAAACTGCCTCCCTCTGTGCAAAAGCAAAATGTCCTCTCCTGCTAACATGTCCCTCCCTTGTGAAGGGATGCCAGTGTCACCTTTGATTTGTTTTAAGCTACTTCAGAGAATGAGATGCACAAAATCTATGGTGGTCAAGGGAAACCCGCTTCCCAAGTCTCCTCTACAGACAATGGAGGGATCCCTCCATAAAGCAATTCAGAATTGCTCCAGCTCTGGATTTCTCTTCAGTGGAGCATCTTGCCCCACTCACTGTAATGGTACCTGGAGAGACTAACTCCACTAGGATGAAGTTATTTTTCTTCACAATCTGCCTTCCCTGCAGTTTGGAAAACCTTTTCTTCCTAACAGCAAAGCTAGTCTTAGAGGGCTCTTTTTGTTTTGCAGCATGAAACTCTCTTTTTTTTATTATTTTTTTTTATTTTTTTGGCAGTACTTGTGATTATCAACCCTCATGAAACCATCCTACCTTCTTCATAAAGTGAAAGTACAGAAGTAGAACTGTACTTGCACCAGTATTGAAAAGCAAAATGCCATGGAAGAGCATCCGTGTGAGTGCACCTCCACAATGCCTTATTCCCCATCTACCACACAAAACTTGCTTGAAAATCAAAAATGATCATGATAATTTCTCCAAGAGTCCATCTTTTGCCCCAAGGTAGTATCAGCTATTTCTAAATAACTTCTGACAGATACCGTTGTCTTCTTTCATTAAGAAAAAACAGAACAGCAGCAATCCTGGACTGATGAAGACTTGACAGCCTGCACAGACTTTCTGCCTCAGTGCTCAACTACCATCACCCTTTGACTTTTTTTCCTTATATCTAGCTCAAATCTCCTTTGTTTAAGCTTGTTGTGTCTTAAGTGCTCTGTCTGCTCGCTTGGGATAATGAAGAACTTGTCCCATCCTATTTAAGGACTCTCTGAAGAGGACTGTTATTGTGCCCTTAATCAGGCTAGCCTTCTCCAGCCTAAACAAACATAACTGATTTTTCATCAGAGATCACATTCCTGAGATCACTCTCTTTTCTCTTGTATTGGTCCAAGTTGCCCTCAAATTGGGATGCCCAGAAGACACTGCCTTCCACGTTTTACATGGCTCTGGCAGAAAACAGCCCTCAGAGGTGGGACAGTTTCTGATAGCAGTGAATCACCAAAGCTGCTATCCACCTCCCCTTCCACAAATGGTGTGGAGACATGCCAAGGAAAAGATGTTGTGTGGAAGGCAAGTGTCTTTGTTTTGTTGTTAATGAACAAATCATGCTACAACAGCCTTCACTATAAGATAAATATTTACTCGTATTGATGTCAGAGAGGTTTTTCTATTTAATGGTCTAAGTCCAGGGATTTAATCAAATAGAGCCTGGTATAATTAAGTCCAGAGAAGAAAAAGTTGACTTTAAATGAACTGCTTGTGGTAGGTTAATGCAGCTCACAGAAATGAAAGGAGAAAATGTCTGTCTGTCTTAAGGGGAAAATACATCCTCCTATATTATGATCTACAGGAAACTAATGCCTGTTGATGTTTAGCAAACACAAATGTTGTAGATCAGTCTCGGGTTGCCTGATAGGCCTGGAAAATAACAGACCATTAACCCAGTTTGCACGACCACCAAAGAAGTTCTATAGAAAAAGTTGTTTGTTTTTTGTTTTTTTAAGTTAAGGGTTATTTTGCTTCTACTTGATACTAAGAGTTGGATACATTCACAGCATCTACCAGGGCAAACTATGCTTTTACTATTAGTTGTGGTGGAACCCCAGTATTTTTTCCCTGTTCTGCAGACAACCAGGTAACAGTCATTTGCTTCAGTAGAAACAACCAAATGAGATATAAAATAGGCCGATATTTCATCCTCTCTGTACCGTTGCAAGTCCCCTGTGTTGAGTTTGTTTTTCCAAATTTGTCTAAGGTTTTTCTGTTTTTATTTTTTGCCTACTATAAATGATAAATTAATTTGTAAACCAGCTGACCTGCAATATTGCACTCTTGCTTATAAAAAGTATGAACATTTTGATGGTCTAAGCCGCCTTTTTTGTCCCTCTAGGAAAGGAGAGTGCTTGGCACTTTTTAAACTGGATGTATATACAGTCAGGTTTGTAGACACGAGGTATGTACTGTTCCTGCATCCCAGCTGAAGATCTTCTAGGATATGGTGTCTAAAAAGGCAGGGAACAACCATTTGGTTGGTAGGCACTGTCATGTTATGAAGTGATAAACGGGTAGTGTTGTCCTGACTTGAAAATCAGCATTTAAAACAGATCTTTCAAGTTTGGCTCTGTCTGGCTTATAGAATAATCCACCTGTCTTGATGGCAAGAGTAGCTGAAGCATAGCTGTAGAACTGGAAAGGAGGGTGTATGCTTTGTGTCCTCTGCTCATTTGTCTCATCCTTTAGCCGGAACTGTTGATGGAACTGCTGGGAACTGAAACTCTCAGGCTGCCTTTGCAACACTAGCAGAGCTCAGGGAAAAGGCTGAGAGAAGCAGGACTATTGCTTTTCAGGCTTGAGATTGTAACATCCATCAAGCCTAATCCTTTTTGCTGAGCTTGACTTAATGTCATAGCTCTTGAAACAAAGCGAATAACATATTTTTAATACTTACAGTTGAGTTCTCCTCTGTCTTCATTTGGTTGGACATCTGTTGAAACAAAAGCACCGTTTTCAGCAGGGAGGATAGGTAACTACAGTCTCTATATGCACACAATTAATATTAAGCAACATCCATCAAAGCTGAGGGTTCAATTTGGTAAATGCTCTTTAGACAGCAAGATACAGTCCATGCTGTGTTTGCTTACAATCTAGGTCATCATTCAGCGAGGACAGATTTTTGGGTCAGGAACGGCCAACTCCCCATGATGAGTCATTAAAGTTAGGGTTAACGTTAGGGTTAGAGCTGTCCCTACGGAAAGACTCCTAGACCCATAGAAAGCTGCTTGATCTCAGTGACTCTAAAGCTCTCAGGATTGATTTATCTCTGGCTTTGGAATGCGCTGAGTAAACTACTGACCCCAGTCCTGTTCCATGGAGGAGCATCCCCTCCAGAAACAGTGTGCACAAAGTCTGAGTTTCTCTTACATCCTGCGGTATTAGCTGTGATTCCTGTGAGGCTCAGGTGCCCTAGCAGAAAGCTATAAAGAAAAGTCCTGGGGCACTACATGTCCTCCCCAAGTCACTCCTGCTTTTTGATAATAGCACGATTTCTTGCTGTTGTGTGCAGACAGCTCATTTGTACCTTCTAGCAATGTGCTGGATGACATTAAATGTTTTGGTAAATGCAAAAGAATTCTTCAGACTGGGTCATGCAAGTGAAGGGCCTCCTTACCTGTGTAGGAAATTAGTTCAGAGGACCTCCGTCTCCACAGCCAACATGTTAAACAAACTAGAAGACCTATCAGAATGACAATGGAAATTATGCCAGCTGCTTGAGCACCTCGTCCACTTTTTTCCCGGTTTTTGTGACTTTCTGTGCTTTGATTCTGCTGTGTGTCTAGAATAAAATAGAAAAAGGATATAGTAAGGTGTAAGTTTTCGTATATCATTTGAGGCAATTTTTTGACCCCATTTTACACACACAAAAATTTCCAAAGGACGAGTATCACTGTGATTCTGGTGGCTTTCCTTCTGAGCAAGGCACAACTCAAGCTTACGTGGTCTAATAATACAATGTCAGATTATTCTTCTCTGTGCATGCACCCATCTTTCATTCCTTTTTGCTCTTCTTCCCTGCCAGTCTTGGGAGACTGTATGCTTAAGCTTGTATCTAGGCTCAGCTGAAAATAATTCTATACAGAATCTACAATGTAGATTTGATGTTATTCAGAAAAGTGTGTGAAAACTTGTTTCCCTGAAGTTAGTGATGAATTTCCACTCATTGCTGCAAACTGAAGGTTTCAATTCACATTTCTTACTCTTTCAGGTGTAGTAGTGCTTTTTAGAAGCAAATGCAAAATAATAAGATTAAGGTATTTTCCCCCAGAACATGATATGACAGAATGCCAGTAGGAAATCATTGACAAGTTTGTTTTGTTTTCCTTTAATTTGTGTTAACAGCAAGGGTATGCTACCATATAAACACTATACTGTGCAACTTTTGCTCTGCATACAATTTTTGTTCCTGGAAATAGTTTCTATCATTTGGCTATGTTTGTGGAATCAATGGTGTTAAGTCCAGACTACGTGATTCCCTGGCACCTTCAGGTAAAGTGACTGTGGATAGCCAGCTACAATTATGCAAACAGTCAAACCTCCTTGCACCAGGGTGCAGAAACCTGTGAGAGAAAGGTCTCGTGGGAGGCCGGGCCCAGAACAGCAGTAAGACTGAATAGCCACCTTCAGATAAGCTCTCCCACTCCAGATAGCTCCTCTACATAGGTGCTTGGAAATCATGAAGTTCTATTGGTACTATAGCTATAAATTTTATAACTTCTTTTTAAATGGCTTTCTGGTTTTGTGAAGAGTTGAGTGGCTAAATACTTGTTTTTACTATTTACTCATATCAGCAATAAATAACATCTTATACTTGTGATATTAGGTGCATTGATCTATTGGGTTAATATTACCCATTTGCTACAGGCCTACTTTAAATAGCGTACTGTATTAAACTGAGCTTTGGAGACTGCCTAGTTTCAGAGTTCTGTTTTCAGAGTAAAAAGCAAATGTGAGTGCTGCAAAGCAGTCAGGTAGGTGTTCAGGAATTGTCAATCTGCTGCATGGTGCCCCCTGACAAATAACCTGACTACCCAAGTCATCGTGCTCCCAAAGAATCAAAAGGTAAAGCCCAGTGACTGCCTTAGATGTAAGAGCTTCTCAGTGCCACTGCCAAAGCATGCTTGATGGCGTGTTCACTTTAATGGGGAAGAAGTAAACTTAAAAGTCCATGGCTAATCAGAACTAGCTTGAAACAAAACACGAGCTCTTCTTGGCACTTTTTGGAACTACTGAATTAGTGTGCACCCCTCAGTATGTATCTCCAGAGACACACCGGCTGATATTCCTGCTATCTAGCAAACATGAAATATCATGAAGGGACTTACAGTTGGCTGACAGATTTTCCTGCAGTATCTTATTTTCTATGGAGCACTCTATTTGCATGTCAGAAGTGGTGTTAACCTTCAGCGTGCTAAAGACACTGTAAGTACCATCAGTGTGGACGGTGAACTTTAGCTCTGATGGAGGCAGGTGGCTGTTGTCCGTTTTATTTATCCAATAAACATTGGGCTTTGGGTATCCATTGCCAGACTTGCAGCTGAAAGTCACCTCCTCTCCAGTGCTGCCACTGTTTATCGGGCCACTGAGTATTGGTTGGCTATAACTAGCTGGAGAGCAAGAGAAAAAGATATAGTCATGGACATGTTGAAAGTCATTGAAAAGACAGAATTTTGACACGGGTTCTGAAGCAGAAGTTCTGGGTTTCACACGACCCTCACGACATGAACGGGAAACACCTGCAGGTTTTGTATATAACCCAGAGAGCAGAGAGAATTACTAGAAGGGCAGAAGGCTAAGCCAAATTGAAAGGAAGAAGGCAACTTCTTAAGCTGCTGTCACCTAGTCATATGCAAGAAACTGTATATTAATGAAAACCAAGATGCCAGCCCTAACCCCATGCTGGATAAACAACTGTTATGGGTGTTCTCCCAGTTTTAGATTGTCTATCTGTAATATTTAAATGAAGCAGACTTCATTTCAGCAAAGTGCTGAAGTATGTTTCAAAGTTAAGGGCATGCTTAAATGTAATATTGAAACAGGATGAATTTGAAAAGCTGGAATGAAAATTTGGGCAGATATGTGCAAGTGATATGAGTTCTTACCTGCTAAACTGAGAACCACTTCTGCCTGGTGAACCACCCTGGTGTATTCGGTTTTCTGCAGTACTACACATTTGTATGTACGTTTGTCACTCTGGCTGACGTTTAGCAGTAGCAGAGAAAAATCACCATTTTCCAATCTATCCCAAAATAACTGAGTCCTGTTTTTAAAGTGAATACACTGTTCACTTTCATTGTCTTGACCTGAGATCAGCGCATGTACAACTGAACAATCTTCTTGATCATCAGCTATTTGCCAATATACCCGTAAACTTTTTAAGTGCAGTTCTTTTTCTTGATAAATGCAACTCAGTGTGGCATTGTCACCCGCTTTACTGATGATCTCCTCTAGTGCAATAACTGTAAGATAAAAAGACAGAGAGAAAAAAAGGGAGGTTATGTGGAAAAAAAGTGATTCTTTTTAAGGATTTTCTGCTACATGTGAGCTCCAGTACTAGTATTTATTACAGGCAGGTTAGTGTGCTCACTTCATAGTCACTCCTGTCTTCCTGGTGGTTAATTCTCTCCATGTTTGTTTGTCTGTGCATTTTCCAAAGGGACATTTAACAATATAAAGCCTTCTGCTTATTTCTTTCTCTGAGGCCAAATCAGTTTAAGCACTCCCAGACCCATGGATACCTTGATGTTTCCCTTTGCCCACTAACTCGGACTGGCTGCAGACACCTACACAAGCCCTAATGCTTTAATAATCACTTTTTTTTTAATTAAGAAAATGTCAAACAACACCAGGCAAATCACAAAAAGGGGAAATAATGGTAAGAAAAAGAGTTACTATTATTTTGAGACCCCAGAAATTAAAAAAGGGAGTAAACCCAGTGTTTCTCAAAGTGGGCATGCCATAGCAATCACATTTTAATGCTACTATCGGTGGCACTCTCTCAACAAATGTACCCAGCTAGCCCATTGACACATTCATTAGACATTTACAACCTCTCAGGGCCATTTTAGATTGGCCAGCACAGCATGTGCTGGCCAATGGGCACTTTTCTTGGCCTCCAGACACGAGAAAGGCAGCCTCTTTTCCTGGTGAACAATGAAAAGGCATGAGCTGAATAATAAATTATGTAGAAGGTGCAGGTCAGCTACTCCGAAAGGGCCAGGGTGGCTCTGACTGCAGCCTCCCTGCCGGGAAGGATGTATCACCTCTTTTCCATCCTAGCAGCCAACACTTCTCTGGTGCAACTGGCTGCTGAGACCAAAGCAGTATGTGAATTCTAAATACTGTAATGGGGGATAAGGGGGAGTCATGACAAGTGGGTGAAGTAGGGAAATGAAGATTACAGGAGTGAGGATTTAGAAATGTGGAAACAGAGCATGATGAGGTGGGAGGTGGGAGGTGGGAATGGTTTAGGTAAAGGGAGCTCAATAATAGCTCATTTACATATCTGAGTTGGGCACTCTGGTATAAAAACACTGCAGAAGCGACTGCAGTACTTGCAGAGAGAGGAAGGCAGTACTTTTTTCAGGGCTTTATACTCTGCTGGGTGAGGCAAGAAGTAACAGGCTTGAACTGCAAAAAGGATACTGCAACTGAGACTTTGGGAAACCTCTTGTAGCAGTAGGAAAAATGATGCTCTGAAAAATGTTGTCTGGGAAGATGGGGGCACCTCTATCACTGATGTTATTTAGGAACAGGCCAGCCAGCATCTATTGAAACTGAATTTGGTACAGTTTGTCTTGATTTTGGGGCTGGGCACTTCCCTAGATGACTTTATTTAGGTCCTTCTCAGTGATTAACAGAGAAAGACAACTCTAGAAATATTTAATTATCACCATGTGATGTCCTTACCTTTGTTTTCAAAGGGATTTTTGGAACTGTAGTAAAAGACTTGCTAATATTTGGTACCTGATACAGCGACGTATGATTCTAGTCATAATATGTGTATGGACTTCATCTAGGGATGTTAGATCTGCTTATCAACAGCCCTTATTACTCGACTTCTAAGGCCACTTGCTGGCAGAGATAAATATGCAGGGATTTCTGTGGAGCAAGCAGAGATATCTAAGTAAAAGGTCCATAAGGTCCTTTGTTATTCTGCATACTGATGTGTGTCACACCGAAGAATTCTTAAGTGTCTTGCTGAAAACATGCAAATACTTATATTGCACATATTACAAATACTTTTGTGAATTTGGCTAAATGCATTAAGGGAGGGCAGCTTCATTTTTAACTGAGGTGTTCTGAACTTACCAGCTCTCATGGTATGAAGGAGCAGTAACAGAAATCCATAGCTAAAATAAAAAGCAAATAAGAGTGTTATATGATAGACTTTAGCATCTCTGTTGTTTACATAAACAGTAAACCTAATATCGATGGCTTCAGTATAGTAGCAGAAGTGGGTAAATTAGGTACTGCTACTACGCAATGTCCCATTAAGTATTTGCATTTTTAACAGCTGCAAAACTTCTGTTCAAACAACAAAACTCTGTGGGTGGGTGGCCAAGGCCGCAAATAGCAGTAAAACGCACTAATATTGGAATGAGATCAGAAGGCATGAAGCTGGTGTCGTGCCTGTCTTTCTTTTGAAAAACAAACCGTATACACTTCTCGAACAAATAGGTCTTGGAAGCTACCTGGATCACTGGGAAGAACGGCGCTGCACTGGCCTAAATCCACATCAAAGCCCTGCATCCCACTGTTTTGCCGAAACTCAGTGAGTTATGGTTTTGTCTGGTTAAAGGAAGACAAGAAGCTGACCAGGCTGCCCACCGTTTTGTTCACTCAGTAAAAATGTGTAAACAGGAAACGTGCTGATAGTGGGAAGCTGTGCAAAGGTTTTGTTGGAAAGAATTCGGCGTGTTTGATTAGTCCAGAGGGGCAAATCTATGCAGGAGTTTCCCAAGGGAGTCACGCCTGCTGGATGCTACAGGAAAACCCAGTTTAGCCTATCTCTAAAGTCTAGGTGATTTAACTCTTGTGCCACAGGGCTTTGAGAAAGAGAAATATGTAGCACTCCCTTAACAGTTACTTTAAAATAGACCTTCACCACAATGTCTAGCTATAAGCTATACATTGTGCTCTCCTTCCCTCACATGCCTGTGGGAAAGGAAGATACTGGAAAGATTTTGGAATGTAAGCTGTGTGGCTGCAGTGGCCCACCTTGATATTGTTCCAGGTGCAATAAGGCTGCACAGCTAAGCCAACAGGCAGAGGGACATGAGAACCTGCTAATCCCATTTCCCCAGCTCGCTTTTGCAAGCAAGTGGGACTGTGAGGCCATACTGCCTGAGTGCAGCTGGTTCCGTTCCCTAGCAGTTCTCAACCTTCAACCAGGTTCAACACTGAGCCAAGGGCTGGGGCAATGGGGAGTGCTGCCTCTAGCAGCCCGCGTCTCCCACGTGGGCTGCTTGCTTTCTTTCTGCTAAACCAACCCTTCCATCCCTAACCCTTCTCCCTCCAAGCCTTAACCTAAGCTCGCTCCCCCAGCAGACATTTCTCACCATGCTTTCCCCCATCAACCATGCTTTACGCCACCTCCCTCTCTCTTCTATGCTTCCTGCCCTTTCCCCATAGCTTCTGCCCCTTGTCCAGCCAAGCATCAGGGACTGTCCACCACGTTTCAGGCACAGCGTAGCACCTGCACAGCTTTACTTCCACCAGCTGCCTTGGTGCAACTTCAGTCTCCTGCTGCTGTGGAGGAGAGTCTTTTAATTCCTTCCTACCTGCCCTCAAGACAATGACAAATTTCCCAAACATACTTGGCTTCCCATAGATGTAGCAGAGAACATTCCTGACATAAAATCTACCTCCGCTTGAACTCTGCCTCCAAAGAATGAGATAGGCAACGTTTAGTGATAACTCAGTCTGAATTGTATTACTTTTCTATGAAGAAAACACTTTCCTGTCCTGTCTCCTTTGAAATGGTTTCATAGATGAGGTTTCAAAATTTTAGATAGATGCCCAGTGTGGAACATTTATGCTCTAATACTTAACATTAGTAAAATCACAATCAGGCCCTACTTTAGGCCTCCCAAGTAAGCATACCTAAACACGCCAGGGAGGATGCTCTGCTCTGTTATGTCTCTGACAGTGATTTTTAGTGGCTTTTGCACGTGGTCTTGTATTTCTGTTTTATTTGAATAGTGTGCAGGAGCTGTCACTTTTATGCCAGGCTTGTAGAGATGTTTTAACAAGCTCAGTTTAATGTAGTTCTTAATCATTCTTAATCCTGTGGCTGTGTTTGTTTTATTGTTTCCCCACCCAAGTTAGAAACTATGGATATAGTAAGTCATTTGAATTAAATGAAGAACAACAGCTGACTGATCTTTATGGGACTCTTCAGGGAATTTCCCACGGCAGGCATTTGCTGATGCCAACAAACATTTAGATAGTCAGCGAGAACTGATTCCCTACTGTATGTATACAAAGTAGATCTTGGTTTCATATTAATAAATGATGTCATAGTCAAGATTGGATAGATATATACTCATCCTCCTACTCGGGGGAGGTTGCAGCTTCGTTAGTGGGGGCAGCATCAGCCCACCATGTTCCCCTGGAATAGCTTTAATGTCAAACTCCTCTTGGAAAAAGGGAGAAAGGCTCTTGCCTGCAGAGAAACCTCCCTTTTGCCCCACGTGTACACACAGCCTGTGTCCTTCTCACTGGCAGTGAGCTCCACTAACTGCAGGTGTAGCTGCATTAAGCGTCTTGGGTTCTCTCTCTCTTTAATTTGTTAAAAAATATTTTACATTTAAAATTTTTTTTCTTTTTAAATTCTTTCCCACACCTTCCCCTTCTGTACGTCTTTTAAAACGTCATGTCGAATGGGAGAAAGTTGCACTTCCTCTTTCATACATTCTTGTTTGGTGAGATTGTTCTTCCTACCAGCATCTCAACTTTTTCATGCACTGTTTATTTTAGAGTCATGGGATGTTGCTGTTCTGGCTGTTCTGTAGTGACATTGCTCTTCTTCTATCAGCAGGTGCCCTAGATAGGAAAAGCTTCACAGATAACTGAATGCCTACTGTGAGACAACTCTGATCTGGTGAGACACTGGCACAGGTTGCCTAGGGAAGCTGTGGATGCCCCCTCCCTGGAGGTGCTAAAGGCCAGGTTGGATGGGGCCTTGAACAACCTGATCCCGTGGAAGGTGTCCCTGCCCATGATGGGGGGTGGGGTGTGCAACTGGATGGGCTTTAAGGTCCCTTCCAATCTAAACCATTCTATGATTCTATAAAAATCTAGGCAATAAAAAAAATAAAAAGGTGGGCCTGCTAGCCTTCTCCCATCATTCATATTCTGCCAAAACCACTCCTTAAAACGCCCGTTCATTGCCCGTAGCCTTTGATGGCCAGGTATGCAGAGGTGAGACCTCTCTGCGGGCTGACCTGCTACCCGAGGTCACTCCGGGGCCACGGAGGGTGCCTCACTAAACCCGTGTCCCCCTGGCCTCATCTCTCCTGCTGCTCCCACAGCTGCAGGTGCCTGGCATTGCTGCCCTCCCACTCGCAGAGCCGGGAGCTCCCACTCGGAAAGCAGAACACTGAAGCCCGTTGTCCGGGGAGGGGGAGGGGACCCCCTGCACCGCCACACTCCTGTCTTAATTTAGGAAGCCCCTGTCTCCATTTAGAATCATAGACCGGTTTGGGCTGGAAGGAACCTTAAAGCCCATCCAGTTCCACTCCCCTGCCACGGGCAGGGACACCTTCCACCAGCCCAGGCTTCTCAAGACCCCATCCAGCCTGGCCTTGAACACCTCCAGGGAGGGGGTGCCCACAGCTTCCCTGGGCAACCTGTGCCAGTGTCTCACCACCCTCAGCGTGAAGAATTTCTTCCTAATGTCTAATCTAAATCTTCCTTCTTCCAATTTAAAGCCATTCCGCCCCGTTCTGTCACTAGGAAGCACATTTAGGAAGCCCCTCGTCCCCATTTAGGACACCCCCTCTCCCCCGCAAAGCGCTTTTCCTGCCCGCTGCAGTGCAATAAAAGCCGGATTTCTGCAAGCAGGAGTGTCCATCTCTCTGCCCCTCGCCACGCAGCCCCCCCAGCCACTCCGGGAGGGGCGGCAGCTCCCCCTCCCCAGGGCGCCACTCACCCGCGGGGCTCCATCGGCGCGGCGCAGCAGCCGAGTGGCTGCCCGAGCCGAGCCGAGCGCTGACCGGTTCAGCCCATTCCTCTTTCCCTCCCACGACTCCTCCCGTCGGGGATTTCCGCATCCCGTGCACCGCCAGCCGTGTCGCTGGGGCACTGTGCAAACCGGTGACCCTCGCCACCGACCCCTTTCCAACGCTTGCGGGGGCTGCCGACCCTGCAACGAAGCTGGTGGAGGGGCTGAAGAACAAGTCTTAGGAGGAGCGGCTGAGGGAACCGGGGCTGTTTAGTCTGGAGCCAAGGAGGCTGAGGGGAGACCTTATTGCTGTCTACAACTGTCTGAAAGGAGGTTGTAGCGAGGTGGGTGCTGGTCTGTTCTGACAAGTGACAGGTGATAGGGTGAGAGGAAGTGGCCGCAAGTTGTGCCAAGGGAGGTGAGGATTGGGTATTAGGAAAAATTTCTTTACTGAAAGAGTGGTGAAGCATTGGAACAGGCTGCCCAGGAAAGTAGAATCATAGAATGGTTTGGGTTGGAAGGGACCTTAAAGCCCATCCAGTTCCAACCCCCTGCCATGGGCAGGGACACCTCCCACTAGACCAGGCTGCTCAAGACCCCATCCAACCTGGCCTTGAACACCTCCAGGGAGGGGGCATCCACAGCTTCCCTGGGCAACCTGTGCCAGTGCCTCACTGCCCTCAGCATGAAGAATTTCTTCCTAATGTCTAATCTAAATCTTCCCCCTTCCAGTTTAAAGCTATTCCCCCTTGTCCTATCACTACTTGTCCTTGTAAAAAGTCCCTCCCCTGCTTTCCTGTAGATCTCCTTTGGGTACCGGAAGGCCACTGTAAGGTCTCCCCGGAGCCTTCTCTTCTCTGGGCTGAGCAACCCTAACTCTCAGCCTGTCCTCATAGCAGAGGTGCTGTAGCCCTTTGATCAGTAGTGGAGTCACCATCTCTGGTGATGTTCAAAAGACATGTGGATGTGGCACTTTGAGACAGGGTTTAGTAGGTATAGTGATGTTGGGCTGTTGGTTGAGCTTGATGATCTTAGAGGTCTTTTCCAACCTTAATGATTCTACGATTCTGTGAAATCCATCACTATGTGGGGTGAGAGGGTGGGAGGAGATTGCCTGTGCCCTGCTAGGTGATGTGCCCCTGACCACCAGCTCTGATCGCTGATGGGCATGTGGAGAGTGGGGCCTGGGCACAGGTTTTTGTGATAGCACAGAGAGGGAAGCTCTGCGAGGCAGTGGAAAACAGTCCTATGGCCCCGCTTGGCCTGTACGAGGGAAAGGGCAGAGTACTGCAACCCGGCTGTGGGCATGGGTGTTTGGTAAGCCTACCAGGGCACTACAGGCTCTGCTGTTGAGGAGTTACATTTCAAAATACATTTCAAAAAACATCAGGTTTACAACTGCATAAATAGCAAATAACCCTAAACGTGATTTGATATGGTGTGTGACCGCACCTGAAGACCTAGATGATAAAAGTTCTGATAGAATCACGTTGATGAGGGATGTTGGAGCAGTAGTCAGCTATTTGAAAGCTGTGGTTCACATTCACTAGCATTTGTTTCTGTCTCTACATTAGTGGGTACATTTAGCTTCTTTACTGTCAGGCACCTCAGTCCAGCTGGGACTATTTCACCAAGGTGAAGGTTTGTGACACATACCACAGAGCCACTCCTGCCACACTGCAAACACACACTGCAGTGGCAGTTGGTAAAAAAAGATCACTGCATTAATGTTTTATTTGGCCTTGGTTCTGAGTCACCCTGGGAATACCAATTACCTTGTCCATGATGAACAAGAAACTCCAGGGTTGTGCAAGACTTGCAGGTCTTGATGCTGCCAGCCAGCAGCAAGAATGAAGCTCTCAGTTTTGAGTCTTAAAGCCAACATTATATCAGCCTCTCTGTTCATTAATATGCTGCAAATCAATGATTGGTTTCGAAGGGCAGACTTGAACTTAATGCTAAATTTAAAGGAAGATAAACAATTACAGTTGAATCAGAACAATGCTGACATCAGCCAATTCACATCTTTCACAGAAGTATTTCTTCATGGAATATCCTAGTTTAGGAATTATTTTTTTAATATTTTTGGTGTTATTTTAATAGCAGATACTTGATGAACGGGGATGCATATGGAATCAGTTCTTTGTGGCTAAAACATTCCTGACTTTAAAAGCTTGTATCTTAACTTTATAGGTGACTTTTTTAGAGTTCTGGATGTAAATTTGTTCTTTCTAAAATGGATAGTTTGAGTGAACTCTTCTGATGTTCTTTGCAATGGTTTCTATCATGCTCTTTTCATATGTGATGAGTAAGAACAACCTATTACTACACATGCATGCTTGTTTTGGTGGAAAGGAATTTCAGAATAAGTAAGAGCTTCATAGCCAAGAGACTATTTGGAATTTGGAAAGGTCTGTTGCAAACGTCTTCTCTGCCTGCACCAGGCTTTTGAATCTGAATTGCCTGGATTTTTAATCTATAAGTTAACTTTGTCTTCTCTTTTCCTTCCAAATGTTGTTTCGTTAAGATCCAGCCTCAGGCAGGTCCTGAGTTGCCCCTACCTGCAAAATTTCCCAGAGGGCTTGAATTATAAGGATATTCTTCTGCCAGGGATTACATTCCCATGGCACACACTGAACAACCCTGAGGTTAATAAAAGCAGGCTCTCGTTGCCAAAACCCTGCCATTAGATATAAGATGTTCCTTGGGGAATTCTCCCCTAATTCTTTCCACACAACCCCAAAAGGCAAAGCAGCTGCAGTGTAGGATCATTGCAGCTCCAGCTTCTATTTACACTGAATAACAATATATGTTTATTCTTTTAGATACAGTTTTGTTAATATATTACTTACTAACCATAAACTGGGGTGTTTGGCTTAGGGTCAAAATGCACGCCTCAGTTACGTGATCTTTCTCCTACATGTATTACTTCAAAGACAGCATGAATAGTAACAGGCAAGGATGTTTTAAAAGCCTGTGTGAAAAGTTTTCATCAAAAATGTTGCTATCTATATAAAAATTCAGGCAGAAAAGGACCTCTAAAGATTATCTGGTACAACCTCCATCTCAGAGAAGGGCCAACTTTAAAGTTATATATCAAAGCTACTATGAAGATATGATCCAAAGCTATTACTGCTGCTTCTGCATGGTACTGAAAGTTATGATAAGACTTCCTTTTTTTTATCAGAGAATACTGTGGATTTTTGTCAGTGATTGTCTTAATTTTCTGAAGTCTAGTTTTGGTAATGCAAAAATGTTTGTTTATTTGTTTTGTTAAAAAAGCTAAAATATAGAATAGTCACAAGGCAAATCACATGTACATGTTACTTTTGACTGCTACACCACACACTCAGAGTGCTGGTCAATAAAGCTACAAAGCACTCTGCCTTTTGGTATGTCACTTGCACTAAAGATACAGCAGAAGGAGGAACAGACATTAAAAGAAAGACTAAAAGGAGTCACATAGCAAGTAAGCTAGTCTGATATTAGAAAAAGGAGCAAAAGGCATAATCCAAACAATGTAAAGTGGGGGAGAAATAAAACATAGCCTTATAAAATGGACTGAATGCTGCCCTAAGGATCATAATCCTTTCTTCTTTGAAGACATTAGTAAGTAACATTTCAAGCAGCAGATCATTGCTGCTGTAGAAGAGCAGTCCATATTGAACATACTGATACCAGACCAGAAAGTCGTACTCAAATGGAATAGGGGTCATGTGGACCTCTTGTTCTTCCATCAGTAAATATATGACTGTGCTGTGATATTTGAAATATACCAACTCCTTATGGAATGGTCTCCACAAATCTCTGGCTTTTGCACTGTGGAGATGTCAGTGCACGACGCTAAAGCTAGTAAAGTATTCCTTGCAACTGAGAAAAAAGTCAAGAGGAGAAATCACAGTAGCTCTGAGCACTTGTGCAATTTTACGTATGGATAAAGAGCAAAAGAGGGTATGATGTGTGAATGATTTTACGTCTCTCTTGCAGTACTTTGTCTACAGAGAAGCAGAAGTAGCAAGTGGAAGAGAGACATTGCCTCTTAATAGAGGGCAAGGAGAGGACACTTTGCACAAAAGCTAGTAATTTCCTTGACTAGGAAATCTTGACTAAGAGACATCTGAAGTAAAACAGCAAAGCTGACTGCTGAGAACAGACTGCTGATGAAATGATGAAAAAGATGCAATTCCAAATGTTTCATGATTCTGAGAAGACCCTTTGAGATTATAAGCTTAGCTTGAAGCTATGGAAAAGAACTGCCAAGAAATACACTTGACAGAAGTGAATGAAATGAGAGAAAACAATAATCTGTCTGTTCACTCTCTGTGCTCTCTGTCTCATATGTGTTTTGTCACACTAGGCACTTAGGGCATTGGCCAAAAAGATCACTGCTGTGTGCAAAAGAGAACACTTGTAGCCCTGTAAAATACCCATTTGGGGCAAGATGTGTTCTATTTTCATGACAACATCTGCAACCAATTTCTTTGTGGGGGTATGATATATTTAATTATGTTGTTAGAAAGGAGCACTAGTATTCACAATTGTTTATTAGTCATGCATAAAGAGATAGTTCATTTCCTGCTGTTTTAAGAGAAGCAAGGGAGTAACTTGGCAATACTTTTACCTGCTCACTGTGTGTGTTGAAACAAAACACTAATCAGAACAGTATGTAATTGCTGAAAATGTCTCCTGAGCCTCTCCTACTTAGTGCACGTTGTCCTATGTGGATCTTCAGTGTTGTGAGTGATTCCAAGTAACCGAGTGCTCCTGCTGTCTGAATTGACCTCTGCTCCTTTACTCAGCTTAAGTTCTGCCAGATATACTTTACTCTGATCTCAAGTAGCAAAAGCTCATTTGCCAAGGACACTCGATAATGCATCAAAAAAACTGTTGTGGAAATGGGTTTCACAGGTTTTGGAGTGTGAAATGCCTTCTTGGAGGAGGATTACTTTCTTTTGCACAGGTTTAATACATTAATTGTAAGAATGACAAGAAAGTGGAGAAGCTGAACAACAAACTCAGAATAAAGTCAGAGATTCAAAGGCTTTTAGCTAAGAAAGAGAAAGAGCAGGCTTGTTTGAGACCAGCCAGATGAAGTTTTTCTTCTTCAAAAGGAAGATATTGGTTTCCAGGACATCTTCTTTGGCATGGCATTTCTTATCCCATGTTCATAGAATCATAGAATCATTTGGTTGGAAAAGACCTCTGAGATAATCAAGTCTAACCGTACCTGTCCTCTTTACTAAACCAAGTCCCTAAGAAACTCATCTACCCATCTTTTAAACACCTGCAGGCATGGCGACTCAAGCACCTACATGTTGTAAATCCTCTTGAGTAATTAAATAATCCATCACAGCTAAGCCTGGATCCCAGTGACAGAGACCAGGCAAAGGGAGTCCAAGATGCAAAAAGCAATGGATCTCTTGAACTAAAAGGTTAAGGCAGGAGTGTCAGACTCACAGCTCCTGCAGTTTTCCTCCTCCTGCAGCATAACACGCATCACACGCGGCACACGTGACTGGTGCGCTAGCAGGAGTGTAGGGGCAAGGAGCTCAGTGATGCTACCAGGTAGAAACAAGGTGCTGGGCTGGATAAAACAAGGTGGAGGGCTGGATTCAGCCCATGGGCCATGAGTTTGACATCCCTGCGTTAAGGTATATAGGACCTACCAAAACTAATTTCAAACCTCAGCCTTCCCAAACCATAATAAGATTAGTCTCATGCCATGTCATACAATTAAGATCTCTGTTTCTGATCATCATGATCATCTGGGAAAAGAGCTAGTGAAATGTTCGAAGAAAATGCTTAAGAGCTATCTTGGCAATAGCTGAACAGGTGAGATTTTTTTCAAATGCAAATGTACTTATGTAAAGACTCAAGACTAATATTTACTCAAAGTATAAAATGCAGTACAGATATTTGTTGTACAGATGAAATATTTTGGTTTTATATCTGTATGGACATCAAGGATTTTAAGAAGCAGATTAAAAGAAAAAATATTGATGGTCATTTTATAGATTTAATTGCAGCTTGCTTATGCCAATATTACATTGTGAATGAGCTCTGATTTGAGATAATGAAGCATATTAAGCATGGTTTTGGAAATTGATACAGTGTTCCAAACTGACAGTCTAAATGGACCATATAGAAAGCTATTTTAAAAACAATAGGTAAACAGTAGTCTTAATGCTACAGTAGAAAGAAAACATTCATCTGTCCTGCTATCAGCCATTGCCATAAACTAAAGAATCTAACAAATTTTGGGAAATAATCTCTTATATGAAAATACATTAGGGTCCAGACCAAAGCAATGCCCGTCACATACCTGAAAATAATGTTTTAATGTTGTCTTTAGGATTAGAAATTAGAAAATTTAGAAAAAGATTTATTTCTCCTCATAGCACAGTAAAATATGAAACCTTGTAACACAACAGGATGTGATACGAGTGCCAAGTAGTGAGGAACAGGAACTGAAATCAATATGTCTTATGTTGTTTATTGAATTATTTGATCAAAAATATTACTAACACTAGGACCAGATTTGATGAGAACTGTAGTTCCATTTCATTGTAAAAATCTTCTGACCCTTAAATGACTCAAACATTTCCCACCAAAACCACTTGCAATACAAAGTGTAGATGCCGTGTAGCGTGGCATATGGACTTTTGAAAATGTGGTTGTAGGACACATGAGTGGTTTGGCTGAATTCCCCTAAAAGCCCAGGCTTTTAGGAGATGTAGTAGTCAGGATATTAAGACTGATTCCATAAGTGGTATAATATGATGAATAGTGTTACAATTAGAGGCATGCTGTTAGCTGTCTTCCAATGTGTACAGGTGAAGATCTACCTGCAAATACTGTCTGGTTTTGTGTGTGCTGTCAAGCCATGAAATGCAGCCATGGTTGTGCAGCCGTCTTTCTTCACACCAGGGCAGGGTTTGTCCCAGAAAGTTAACAAGAAGCAATACTGCATGGCTCATCAGCTGATGATCAGCTCTTCAATGTCTTCCTTCGGCCCCTACTACTGATCTTTCTTGCACCATTGTTGTGTATATGCAATGTTTTGCAACATTTTATTTCCAGCTCTCCTGACTGCTTTACTTCTTTCTTTTCCCCTTGTGCTTGTCTCTAGCTAATATTGCAATATGGTGTCTTTGTCCTTTCCCATCAGTGATGTTAATGTGATGTAACGTAGGCAAGCTTTGCTGGAGCAATGTACACTGCTGTACCAATCACAGCTCAGACTGAGAGAAACTTGACTTTTTATTTCTCAGCTTTGTTTTTCAGCCTGTTGATTGCAACTTTACTTTTCCCTTTGAGGTCATCTCATGTATTTCGTAGTAGTGGAGGTTTAGTAGAAAAAAATGTCAGAGAAAGAAAGAATAAGAAAGTGAGAGATTTGGAAAGAAAGATCTACATCACAGAGAGCTGGTAAAGTGCTCCCGTGATAGGTCAAGGCAATATTGTGATTCCTGTCTAGACAAATCTCAGATATAATTCATCCCGACTGTAATTGCTCAAGAAGAAATTTTGAATACTCTTCTCTGTCACAAGAAATTCACAATATGTCATAATTTGGTGGTATTTAAGGTAAATTTTTGTCTTTAATGACACAGAAGTGATTTCTCCTGGGATAAAGCAGGATGTGAACTGTCAGGGCATCAGCTGCTGTATGGACACTGCCCATTCTCATGCTACTTCCCTGAAATCCTTTGGAAAGTAGTGAAAAAGAGATGAGCTTTGCCACATGACTCTGCACTCCCAGGCAATTGTCACTAAGCAACTGGTGCTCCACAAGTTCATGTGTCTGCTTTCCCCACAGTAACTTTCTCATTTGCCCTAAGCGTAGGGGGACAGTCATTCTGGTGCCTGGGACCACACACTGAGCAGGGACAGGCAAGGGAGAAAGGGCATGGGCTTCTGCAGGGGAATGCACCCTCCAGAAGCTCCCTAAGCCGATGTGAGTCCACAGGGGGCCACAACCTCCAAGGTATGAGCAGCTCAGAGCCTGGAGACTCTGTCAGAACCTAAATCATCATGTAGAGCCTGGTTCCAGAAGAGAGACTGGGACTCCACTGCTGTAGGCAACACAGGAACGTGAGTTACAAGCTTGCCAGAGGCAAAGAGCTGATATGTTAACACGTACAGTCCCCCTGTATTCCAGCCTCCATTATGACAGTCATCTAGCTCCAGCCCTTCAGCTTCCCCAGGCATCAGCACATCTGGAAACTGACTTAACCGCAGCTCCTGAGGCAGTTGGTTTCAGCCACAAGATTCCCTTTGCTGCAAAAAGCAAAGAAAACCCACTGAATTTGCTTTGTGAATATGCTGCAGCAGAAAGATAAGAAAGCTGACTGGCCACAAAGGCTGACAAACTTCCCTGTCACCTCCACCCAGGCTCCCTTCAGGCAGTCATTCTGATCAGAAGGGCAGAAGTAGAGTCAACAGCAGCAGGACACCGGGTTTTTTCCCCCCCCGGGTACCCCACTCATCTCCTGTCATTTTAGTAATCTGTATTCAACATGGTGACTTTGCAGAGGCTAAGAGGACCATTAAACCTACTAGTTTGTCTCCTTTAAGCTATCAAAGGACGCTGAGGTCTCCAGCTTAGCTAGAGCATTGCCTCCAGAAAGACCCCCAGGTTTACCCTACAACCCTCAAGAGAAGCAGAACCTTTTGGCTTTGTATGTTACTGTGTGGTTCATTCCTAGAGGTCATTGTTCTTAGTCTTAACAACTTCTTCCTCTCTCTCCCTTGGCAATGGCCTGGATTTGCTTCCAGTCTTTGTCTTCCATTCTCATTTCTGTGATGGAGTGAAAAGCCTTGTTAGGCTGGCTACCTACTTTCTACTCTCCCTCAGCCAACCATTTGGTAGCCTTTGTGCCACAGCATTGCTCTAAAATATGTTTCTGTTGCTTGTGAACATTGATCTTTTATTATGTTTCTTGCTCTCCAAAGTTTGATGCATTATTGACATGACCTACTGTTCTTCACCTGTACAGCATTGCAGTAACAATGGAATAGAAAATAAATTAGAAGTCAATTGTACTTGTGGTGGTTCCCTCTTTTATTACTAAAAACAATGCAAACAATTTGCTTTCTTGTTAAGTAGATAATTTTTGAAAGGGTCTTAAGTACATTTGAAATGTTCTTGACTGTACAGTAAGATTTTTTTTTTTAAGTGTGCTGTTTCATAACAATTAACGTTAGCTCTAAGTGGAAACAAGGAAATATTGCCTTTGTAAAGACAAACATTTATTTTTTAATTTATTTATTGAAAGTGCTGTGTAGTCATTCAGCCTTTGAGGTCTGAGGTTGCTGAAAGACAGCTTGCACCTAGTGATTTAAGATCCTTGTCCGAATATTTAAGAAATTACAAACTTAGTTTTCTAAAGTACTTGTTAAGAATTGTTTCTCCCTAGTTTGAATGAGGAGTTGTGATCCCTTTTATTCTCCTCTTTGAGTATATTTATATTAGGAGGATCTGTGTAAGTCTGCTATTCTGTAAATGCTGCAAAAAAAAGAATTAACATGCTGACTGCTCCTGCTGTACCTCAGCTCGGGTATAGAAATGTGCATTCCTCTTGGCCCATGTGTGCGTGTGTTTCTATATGCATATGTGTTCGGCACACCGTGAGACAGCAAGTAAAGGACTGCTGATGTGTGTGCAGCTGTGTCCCTTGTCCTTGGGAGTTTTCTTAGGAGGAAAAAAACCTCACTAAGTGGTGTTTGGACCTTCTCTGAGTGGCTGGTTTAGGGACTGACACATCTCTCAGCAGAGATTGTTTTCTTTATTCCTTACTTTGTTTCCAAAAGTAGGACAGCTAGGGGTTTGTGCTGTTGCACATCTCCCTGAAATCTTGTCTTTGTTTATGGTCTGGAATATGGCATATTTTGGCTGCAGGAGAGAAGATAGTTGAGGAGTTGCTGGGAGAAGTTTGCAAGGTGCCTTGTCTATAAACTAAAAGCAAGGTTGGGGTTATTTTTTCTTGCCCTAGTGATTTTCACCCCCTGTCAGGGTATAGTATATCATGGTTGGTTGAAACGAGCATTGCTATTATAGCTCGTAAGACTGCTCTAGAGAAAGTGTTAGGATTTTTAAAAGTTTAATTTATTGGTGCTTTTCAAATGGACCAGGTTGTGCATTGGTTATATTTTATGGGAGGGAAGGAATCCCAGTTCTCCTGCATGTTGCTCATATATCTACACAGCAGATGCCATTCACAGTGTGCTCTGCATTCAGTATACCGGGAGTATGACAAGGGATATGCACATACACATATGTGCATCAGGCCAACATAAATCCACAAGAAAGATAAAATGGCATTTTGTTAATATACTGTGTCTTTCCCTTGACCATTCTCTTTATGAGAACTTCTACCCACGAGCACAGGAGGTTAGAAAAGAAAGCTGTGGGAATGAAAACTGCAGGAACATAATGGCAACACAATACATGTCACTAAGGCAATTCAAAATTCAGTAGATGTTTATCTCTTACTTTGTTCTCTACATACCGTACAGAGATTTTCAGTCAGATTTTAATTTGCTGGAATAAAAAGTAAGAGAGTCCAGTTTCCTTATTCTTGTCAATTTAACTCCTGAACACCTGTTTTTCCACGCAAGGCCATGTAAGGCTTTCCTGGAATCACAGTTGGAAGAGTCTCAGTCAAGCATGCATGCATAGTGACTTCCTCTGCCCGCGCTCACACACGTTAGAGTTCCTCGCTGCGATTTGCATGTACTGCCCATGCCTGTCCTCCCACACAACCACAAAAGCAGAAGAGGCTGTGAAAACACAGATGATAATGGTGTAGTAGCTACTCTGTGACACAATGGAAAATGTGCGGAATATTGCACGCTTCTGAATAAGTACAGTCGCTAGCTGCAAGGATCTCCCAAAGTGTCCAAGAGCCCAAATCATTATGAGACTGATGGAGAGCATCCATTATTAAAGGAGATGTTGCTAGCTTCATCAGCAGTGACAATTGTTGAAGAATATTTGGGATATTTACATCCCTAAAAATTCTACTATTTAGACCACGGTATAAAATAAATATCTGACGTGTATTACAAGTGTTTGTAACTTTACTACCTCCTTGGGATTAATCAAGGCATTACTCTCTTCCTTTCTAGATAAGACTTCATGCCAGTAACTTTTTTTTTTCTATCCAACTACAAGCTTCAGTAAGTTGTCTGCACTGTTTATATCCACGATTCCTAAGTATGTTTGTTCCTGTATTATGCCCTAAGAGTGTGTTCTAATTTTCACTGTCTTATCTTTGATTCACATTTCTGACTGTGGTTTGCTGTGGAGTCAGTCCAGCATGGTCTTGCCTGAGCAGAAGATATCCATCTGGCGTTCTTCTTGTTCCCAATGAAGGGAAAGAATCTTTGGGAAGTCATTAAAAGGAAAGTGAGTCTTGCAGGGGAGGATATCTGCTGCTCTAGTATCATGGCCCTGAGCATTTTCTGACTGAGTCATATTTTGTAGAAAAGATTAACTTTCTGCTGACCAGTGGCAGAGTGACAACGTGTCTAAAAAGCTTGTTATGGGTATGCTATAGAAATGCGTGTTGTTTCACTGGGTTTGTGCAGTATGATGAGGTCCAGCTGTTGAATACATGGTTGGCTGTATGGGAGGACTGCCTTTGAAGGTGCGTTCAGAGACAGGCAGAGTTATTACTTTGCCGAGTGCATGTAGCATGCTGAGAAGAGTGAGGTCTGGCAAGACTGGTTACTGTCTGCACTCATCCCTCAGCAACAGGCTGTGCCAAGAAGGTGACAGACTGAGACAGGGCTGGCCGACGTCTAGAAGGTGCCTGCAGAACTCTGTCTCCTCCCACCTTGCCATGTACTTGCTTTGAGAGTGGTCTGTATGGCCTTTCCTCAGGTGCTGAATGCAGTCATCTCTATCAATTATTCATTAAAATAATAGCCTGGTCATAATTTAACATGGTTGTTGTTTTGGTCCTGCATCTGCCTCTCATCTATTGTCAGACTGGATGTGAACTGAGGTTGCCTGAAACAAAAGAGTAACTTACAGTTGGGATTGACACTGGTTACGTTGGCTTTATTTTCTGTTTTCCTATCAGGTCTGTATTTCAAGCTGGCCAGTAGACAGTGTCATCAAATACGACTCTATTGTATTATGAATGTTTACCGTCTTCTTAAAAAGTGTAGGGATGTTTTTACAGTGACCGTGGTACAAATAAATTCTGAACCTTAGTCATGATTGCACCCAAACAAGCACTTCCTGCTTGTAATTTAGCTAAATAAAACCTTGTTTTATCAGCTTTGAAGAATTAAAATAAGTTAATTTTATTTGTTGAGGGAAGAGTTCAAAAAAGTTTAACAGGATTTGCTTTGTATGCCAATGTAAGGGCAGTGAAAGATGAATCTCTTTTGCAGTTTAAGTGTTAATTCAATTCATTATGGCATGTGGTTCTGGTAAGAGACATGTTCTCAAGAAAAACCAAAAAATTCTTGGAATGCAGGAAGTGTGAGGCAATCATGTCTAATGGCTGCATTTCTTCTAAGAAGCATATATGTTTAAAATAATTGGTATTTTGCTGTTGAATGGAAATGGCAGAGATATCTTCGGCTTTTTCAACCTGAGAACAATGCTATGAAGTTTCAGGCCAGGTGAGAAAAATTTTAAAAACCCCAAAGTTAGAGGACCTGGTCTACTGGAAGATCAGATCCTAATACGGTGCCAAGGTACATACACATAACAGGGTATCACAGTGTCACAGTGTAACAAGGCTGGAAAAGACCTTTGAGATCATCGAGTCCAGCCTATGACCCAACACCAACACCTACTCATCATCTAAACCATGGCACTAAGTGCCTCATCCAATCTCTCTTTAAACACCTCCAGGGACGGTGACTCTACCACCTCCCTGGGCAACGCATTCCAGTGACCAATCACCCTTTCAGTAAAGAATTTTTTCCTAATATCAAGCCTATACATTCTTCAATAGTAAAACTAAGAGGATGATAGCAATAGCTGGGTGTTCAACCAGAAAAACTAGGGCCAGAAGTGAAACATAGTCCACCCTGTTGGCTCTAGGCCCTTAGCTGTATGGCAGAGCAGCCACCCAGGTGCTGTCCTACAGGAGGAGTTTCAAACTAAGCCACTGAAGTCATGGCAGCTAATTTTACCCACATCTAAACTGCTTCTTAGAGATTCCAAACTCTAAATCCAAGTTTGGCCTCAAATAGGTGACAGCTATAGGTACAATAACAGGTAGGTAGGTATCTGGAGAACTTGTAAACATACATAAACCTTCTGGATGTTCACCTCTGTGTTGCTTCCCATGATTATTGTGTTCTGGATGCTATCTGCTTGATGTCTTTGTGTGGTCATGGCCTTTGTCTTTTAAAAGAGAAAAATACACAATTGCCTGCAATTATTAGGCTACAGTGTCAGCCAGGTTTTAATACTGTATGGGGCAGTGATGCCATTAGACGTAGTCTTCTTTTGTGGGAAAGATAGGGAAATCCTTTTCACTCAGTCTGGGAAATGAGGGTGGGTCAACAGTTTTTGCAATTTGGCATTTCTGGAACATTTATAATTTGAAATAAAAATTATAACTCAAAATCATGTGTGAAAATTTGGCATTTTTTTGTGAAAGAATACCCTGACTAATAAAGAAGATGGTGTTTCAGATGTTATTGAGTTGAGTAATCTCTTTAAAGCAAATAGTGGTTATTTTTAACTGTCGTTAACCTGAATACCCCTTTTTTTTCTTGCTAGCTCTGGTAAGTATGTGCTCCCTCAGTGGGTCATTTGCCTTCTCTTCTGTCTCTCTTTACCCCTTAATTTTTTGTAGGGAAGTAAAACCTTTGTATTCTGGTCCTCCAAGCACATCCTAGCATGAGAAGAGGTATTGGCTTTCATATGAAAATCTTTACCAGTACTTTGTAGAAAAAATCAAGCTCATATAAACAGGATCTTTTTCACTCCAGAGACAAGGAGACAAAAGGAACATGATGGTGGTGCTTCAAGAATACATGCTTTTAATATGTAATGTCCCAAAAATTGTATTCTAGCAATTGAAAAAAAGACCTTTAAAGGTTTAATGTTGTTTTTCAAAATTAACTTTCATACGTGTAATTTTTCCAGTTAATAATCCCTCTTGGTGTTATTTTGAGCCTACATGGTTCCAGAATACTGCTCTGATAGTGTTTATCTGCCTCTTGATCTGAGGACCAAGTGTCAGGAATTTCTGCCAAAGTCAACATGACTTCCAAGAATCAGTGTTCCAGCTCTGTGGGGATGGGTTTCTCCAGCGAATAACATTGTAATTGCAGTAAAAAATTATAATGCTTTTACTGTTGGATTTGTAAATAACTTACATACTGAACTCAAAGCTCACGTAGGCACACCAGCACCAAACGGGTTTTGCCATTCATAGGGGAAAAAATGCAGTTTAACATGGAAGCCTGCATCTGTCTCTTTGCAGTCAGAAGTCCTCCTGAGCCTGGGAGTGCCCACTGGGCAGGGATTCCACAACAAAAATGTTGATTTTCAACCCTTGATGCGAAATCTGTGTTAATTGGCTCTTGCAGGCTGTCACACCTCTGGTTTAGGTTGGATATTAGAAGAAGGTGGTGGAGCACTGGAACTGGTGGAAGCTGGGGTGGGAAGGGCACGGAACATGCAAGGGCAATGGCTTGGGCTCACAGACTCAAGCTCGTTGAGAAGAAACTCTCAAATCCTCTCTTTTGAGTATCAAAAGATAAGGCAGTGGAATTATTTTTAAAGCAGAGGTGTCAAACTCACGGGTCCTGTTCTTCTGCTCCTGCAGCATAACGCGTGTCACACGCTGCACACAACTGGTGCGCTGGTGGGAGCATAGGGGCAAGGAGTTTGGCGCTGCTGTCAGATAGGAACAAGGTGCGAGGCTGGATAAAACAAGCTGGAGGCCCAGATTTGGCCCACAGACTGTGCGTTTGGCACCCATGTTTTAGAGTGAATATGCCACTTCTAACAGGTAAAAAGTTTTTTTGTAACTTTGTCTTAATAATGTGTATCAGAGATATTGCCAGGAGTGACGTCCAAGACCAATACAGGGCCAGAGATAAAGCAGCCACTTCCACCAGATCTCTTTCAAGCCCCGAGTCTGGTGGAGATTGGGGGACGGGCTGAGATGATTTTTGGGATGTGTTAGGTATTTGCAAGAGACACGGAGTCCCTGGTATGAGGCAGTATGGCAGATGGCACACCATTCCATAAAACCTGGTGGTGTCTACAGGTGCACAACAAAAATAATTTAAAAAATGCAAGTATAAAAGTATGTACAAGCTAAAATTTTCATAGAGCTAATTGAGTCTGTACATAAGTCACTCTGGAGAAACCCTGCAAAATAAACAAAAATGAGGGAGAGAGAGAGAGAAACCCCAGTGACGGTACATATACATGTATGAAGAGTTAATGTATTTGGCATCACAAAGCCAATCTTTCTGCTTTTTGTGGACAAGCCCAGGAAAGGCATGGACTGGTAGAAGGACTCTTATAAAAAATCTTCCATTACCTAGACCCCCAGATATTGAATTACTGTGCCACAGAACTGAGTGTACAGGGTTACAACACAGAGCTGGCAATGGCATTGGCGCTGGAAGGGAATTGAGCATGTGTGCAGTCAAACACTGAACTGCAAAACGTTAACATAGTTTCCATATAAGTAAGGATTTTTCTGACAGGCATAATGCAGAAATAGTCTAACAAGATAAATCTTGTTTCATGAATTCTGAAATTGTGCTAATGTGAAAGAAAATATTCAACAGTTCCTGGTGGGAAATAATAGCTCCTGTAATGGAGATGGTTACAGTGAGTCTTGTATATCATTAAATCAGGTATACACTTAGAAAATCTGTCATTCAAGCAACTGCTTCTATAGTGAAAATATAAATCACAGTGCCAAATTTAATTTTTTACAGAAATTGGCATGCACACAATCACTTTTCTGCACGCTGTTGATATTTACTCAATAAGGAAACCTTTTTCCAGTAGGAATCTCAAAAAATTCTGCACCAACAATAGAAGATACTGCTTGTGTATTGACATTTCCTACAAGAACCAAAAGCCTGAGCCTTATACAAATACACAAAAAGGTACAGCAGAGAGCTAGGAAACAAAAAGTGTTCTCCAAGTCTTTTGTATAAAAAGAGTTCTCATATCTTCTGCTTTCCTTGGTTTTAGTCATTTTGAGGAAGGCTCAAGTACCACATATAAAAATGTTCAGGGCTAATATACAAGGGGGAAATTAAAAATACTATATTGTGGTGTGGGAGAGCCTTAATGTCTTTTACTAAATGGTTCTTTATCAAAAAATCTTCTTTAATTTCTTGTCAGGCTTTTTAGGTTAGCTGTAATGCATTAGGAGGGGGGCAGCTTTTTGTGCGTATCATGATGTAGCATGAATGAGATGTGTTTCTACTGCCTTGTTAAAACCAGTGAGGAAGAATTTGCTCAATCAATTTGTGGTTTCATTCCGTGTTTGCTGACCCTAAAGCCTATCAGATATGCTCACATTTTGCAGTATTCTCAAGAGTGTTCTTTTGCAGTATTTCCTTCAAAAGCGAAAGGACACTGGTTTTTGCCTTTAGGCAGATGAAGACAGATCTCTCTCAGGATGACTCTGCTCTGAATTAAAAAATTGCTTTGCATAATTGTCTGACTACTTGAAGTTTTCCGCTGAGGACAATAATATGTATTTGGTTAGATTTATTTGGCATTAGCTGTTGATTTAGATTTCCCAGAAGTGCAGGTCTGAAGAGGTACTTGCTGTGGAGGATGTGTCACTGCTTGGCAGTGGGACTGGCTCCTCTGCGTGGGGGAATCACTCCCTGTCTGGAGGCAGCTTGTTCTTCCTTAATTATAATAAATCATCCACCCAATGCATTTTGTCCTTCATTATTGCAAGCTCCTCAAGGCCTGAGAAGCTCATAAAACAGTTATAAGGGCTTTATATTCCTGGAGCAGCTGAGACACTGGGTAATGACTCCAGAAGTAACAGTTTTATGCACTGGAGATAAACACGTAGCTGCCACTTCACTGTGGTTACTGTACTTCGTGAAAAGGCTTCATTCTACACCGAATCCCGTGCTTCAGCCTGTGTGCTGTGTGCCGCTTATGCCTTACACCTGCCTCTGGACCAGACCCTGCCGTGTGGGGTGGACAGGCAGCACATCCAAGTGAAGGATTTGCCTGCCCAAAGGTGGGCAGCGGTGCTGGGGTATCTGAGATGGGTCTGGGGGTACAAAGTGGACCTAAAAGAAGGCTGCTCCTGCTCCGAGAACAAGATGTCTCCAAGGACATGAAAGCATTTAGGCAACTGAATCATTATCCTTGTTTTCAACAGTTGAAATGTCCTTATCTGAATGTAGCCTGATCCTCCTTGGTAGGGAGAAGAACCATTCCAGACAAGCCCTTGGGCCTGTGTAACAGGAACAGCTGCATTTTATGTTAATTTAAACAGACACTTGGACCCAGGGCTCCTTATTAAAGCTCTGAGTGGCCTGTTTGTGTGGGTGACAGCAGAGCTAGGAACAGTATGTTTCATATCAGCTTAATTCTCCTGTTTCTCAAGAGGAAAATTGCTTAGAAGAAAAAAATCTTCTCACTCTAAACTGGAGCATTATCAGTGAGATTAGAAAGATGCTTGTCCACAGTGGGGGGTCCCTGGGAGAAGCCACTAGGAGCATTTTAACTCCATGCAGGGGAGCAAGCGTAAGAATAGTTGATATTAAGGAAAAAAGTCCTGCACACAGTTCACTTTAACTCGCTGCAACGTTAGTTCTGCAACTGGCAGAGCTCGGCTTCCCCCTCCTGGGGACAGGGTGAATTGGCAGGAGCAGGCGGAGGCTTTTCCTCCTCCCTTTGCTCCACTTCAAAACCCAAAACTGTTTCCTTGACTGCTGGTTGTGGATACCTCTGGCTTTGTAATCCTAAAGTGCATGTGAAGGACAAGATGATTTGGAAAAGCAAGCCTTTTCCAGTAGGATGGAATATACTGTAGTAATTTTTTCATCTCTGTTAAAAAAACCCAAATAGGGTCTAGTCATCAAAACCTGCAATTTGGGTCTGGAAATGATTGCTGGGGATAATATTCATTGTTCTGGTGCTGTAAATAGAAGCCTTGCGTACACTTAATACAGAAGTTATATTTTAGGTCATAACAAAATGTCTTTTCTTTCTTTAACATGAAATATCTCTTTAAAGGATTGCAAACCAGGTGAACAAAAGTTCAAGGCTAATCGATCTTCATTCCTTCATTCCTTTTTTTAGAAGAAAGAGTACAAGATCTGTTTTGAAAACAAAGGCATGTCTTATAAAGATACGAACAAAGGAAGACAGTGTAGGATTGATCCGGTTTGGTAATAACATCACCCCTTTCAGTTAGTCTAGCAAAAGACAGTGCGGCTTTCTTACACATGGCTGAGCGTAGAAGCGCTTCAGCTGTGCATGCTGTCTAGTGTATCTCTTTTGTAACCTGTGGGTGCTTAAGCGCAGATACATAAAACATAACCAGTTAGTCATAGTTTTAGTTCTCATGGAAGTGTCAAGGGCATCCAGCCTTTTGAAGCCAGTAGCATCTGTTTGTATGAAACAGCATAGTATCAGTGTTGTACAGGTTCATTTCCATGACTGACTCATTTTTTCCTCCTCTTCCTTTTAAAATCAAACTCAAGAAAATGACCTTTTTCTCTTAGGGTTTTTTTTAACTGAAGTTGGTGGTACATATCTTGCCTTTGATAAAGTGATTAACTTTAAATGAACATGAGTTCAAGAAGATTAAAAAAGAAAATACTATTTGTTTATGCAAAACTCGGTATATGGTAGCCCTGGAGGCACAAGGAAGTTTGCGCTTTCATTAATGCTTTTTCCATAAATCTATTATATATTTGATTTCCAAGGACAGCTTCTAGTAAAGTAAAGAGTTCTGAAATGACTCAAATCAGCACTAGGCTAGGGCCTAAATGTATTGAGGAAAATCACTGTTTCTTTGGGATTCAGGAGGCAGGAAACTTTTTTTTTTAAAAGAAGAGAGTGATTTTATCAAGGCAGTAAAAGCTGCACCCCATATAGAGCATCTGAGGAGATTAATGGTCCTTAAAATCTGGCAGTGTTCACCTTCAGTGTTTTTACCCATACATTCAGATGACGTAAGATTGTTCATCACATTCATGCCCACAACCTTTCCCTGAGCTGGATCTTCTCACCTATGGAAGGACTGCTTGCGCTAAAGAAAGATTTATAACTTGGAGTGCTGCTGTGCTTGGTAGAAGGCAGCGTGGCACACATGCCAGACTCCTCAATAGTAAGGCATCAAAATTATGGTCCTGATTCTGGCACGTCTGAGAGTTGCCCCAGGCAGAGCTGGTGGATTTGCTGAGTCTAATTTCTTCTCATCTTTTAACCATTTTCAAATAATTTCCATTGTTTTATACCTGACAGAAAAATTAGTGTCCCCAGTAGAGAAATTAATGACAGTGTATACAGTACCAACAATGTTGGCCTGACATTTTTAGAATTCCATTTTTTACTGAGAAGTAGAACTGTGGTTTTAAAGTCATGACTTCTTCCCTAGTTCATACCTAACACCTCTTCCACAGCTAATGTGTGGTAATACATTTGGCGAATACCAGGTCCTTAAAAATGTATATGTGCACAAACCTGAATTAAAAGTTTAATTAAAACAAAACAGAAAACTGACCATGTATTTGGTGGGTTTTTTTAACCTTTAATTACCTTTTAAATAACCTTTAACCCTAATCAAATAGGTTTTTTTAACTCTAAATTGCACACAAAATATTTGTCTTTCATGTGGATTTGGGTAGCTTTCTCTTTCTGAGCAATGCATTTGATTTTGCTTTTCTTAGGTCAGCCAAGAGATATGAAGAGTCAGAAATGCCTCTCTGTTATGCTCTAGTAGAGTTACCTAATGGATTTTTTTTTCCTAAGGCTTTTTTCATCTAAAATAGTTGGTACTTTATAATTTTCACTGTGATCTGTTGAGTGCTACCAAAATGTAGTCTGGATGCTCTCCCAAGCCATGCCTGCCACTCATGGTACACAGGGAATAAATATGTAGTCTATATTTAATAAGGGGTGCAGGATGCGAGCCAGGAAGTTGCCAGACTAGATGCAGATTTCAATGAAAATAAAAAGAAGTTCGTTGTGCCTTATCTCTATATCTAATCAAAGTGTCTGTTTCTTCCTGTGATTCCTTCCTATTTAGATATCCAATTTTTGTACATGTAGACAAAAACCTGGGAAGCTCATAGTTTCCCAGTTAGTCGCTCTTATTAGCGTATGCTCATCTTGTTTGCTAGAAATACAAATCCGAGGCAGGGATGTACTTCCTTATGTTAGAAGTTATATTGCTAAAACTATAGTCTATGCTGAGACATTAGAAAGGCTCCAACATTGGAAATGCTCAGTGTTGCACAAAAATTCCTGGTGAAAAGTGCAAACTGCTGACTGTCTAATAAACCCATCCTAAATAGTCAGTTACAGAAATACTTCTAGATGTGTCAACTTTAGCACTGCTCCCAAGACCCTAGTTTTCTAATGTTACTCACTAATTGCCCAATCCAACATCCAAATCTGCGTGATTTGTTTTTAAGAGCAGGATCTTCAACTCGCAGATTTGCTTTAAAAAAACACCCACACACATTAAATTTTTCTAGCCAGAAAAATTTCCCCTTTACTTCAGATCCTTTCTGTATCACACCACCACATGTTTTGAAGATCAGGCTAGCGTGCCCATGAATGCCCCTTAAAGGAGCCACAGGCCGTGGTGGAAGATCACTTTGATCTCCATTCTTTTCTAGAGTGCCTATTCTAAAGATGCCAGCTAACACCTACTTTGCTGATAGTTTTGCACAAACTGTTGCATTTCTTCATTAGGTGCTGAGATTGACATCTGATTATTTTCAACCAGAAATTTCCATATTGTATTATCTTTGAGGAACTGACAGCATGGATCAGGTTTAAAACTGATGAATCGAGTGTGAAAGTACCAGGGAGCCTAACTGTTATGACAGCTACTTTTTCTTCTGTTTAATTGTCCCTTATTTTTAGTTCCCTCTTCTAGTGATGGAACTGAAATAAAGCGTAACGGTAGTGGGAGCCCTTGGCTGACTTTACAGCACTAACACAGCCCTGTGTGCTCCCTGCAGGGTGGGACCATCCATAACATTTAACTTTCCCTCTTTCATTACCCCATTTTTTAATGTTTGCTGTAGTCTACCAAGTCATGGGTCCTTTTTCTGGAGCAAATGGGAAACTCTTGATTTCCTCCACCATGCAACCTTAGTCAAACAATTTCAATGTATTTGCAGAGTGGCTCACTGCAACTACACTTCCGTTTTAAGGGCTTGTCGCATGAATCTCCCAGGATTATTCAGCCCCCCCAGCAGACCTTAGGCAGACCCACTCTGCCTACACCACACAACAGGACCTGATCTTCCCTTTCATTTCCACTCTCTCAAAGGCTTTCCACATCCTAAAAGGTTTTGTTAAGCTCTGGCTTCTTTCGCTGACTCATTGGGGAAGAGGTGATGCTCTGTCTCCTCCAGATCCTCTGTACTGTTTGCAAGACTAGGACAGTGCTTTGTGATGAAAAGGTGCAGGGTCCCCGTGTCATGGGATGTGCTGAAAGGGAAAAGGAGACTCCCAGGTGGATTTGCAGATTCATTCATAGTGGACACAGACTGTCCACAGCTAATCTCAACAAAGATGTTGGAGAGAGAAGAGACAGAGGTTTGTTATTGATTCACGTTTTCCTTCTTGGAGATGTTCCTAGTTTACATACCGGGTGTTCAAGGGGGCATACAATGTAATGTAAATATAGATGAAGATTACACCTCTTATCAGTACATGAAATGGTTCAAAACTGTTTTCAAACATCCCTAAACACTTTTAAAAAATTTGCTGGTGTTCATTTATCTATATGTGTACTTACAAACACCAAGAGCAACATGCATTTCATTAGTCATCTGGTCATATTCTATGGCAATAGAGCTATTGGAGTTTGAATATTACCTGATGTATACAGTGCTTAAGTTTTTAGTAGTAAACATAAGGGGGTTTTTAGCTCCTAAAAGATGCAGATAGTTGGTGATCTGCAGAAAACTGTACATTTCTTTAAGCTAATTAAGAAATGTCTATGCCAATTGTATTGTAAATTTTTGCCTTATTGGAAGGTCCATATTCATGTCGGAATTTAATGCTGACAATTTATTTGGATATCTTTTACTCAGGATAGCAAACAATTACAGTTTTAATCATCTTGGCTATGCTCGATTAAAACATCTCTGAACTTGAGTGTACTAGTTAGTTGTTTTCCTAGTTTAAGAAATTTTTTGGCATACATTTTCTGCCTGATTGGCACATCATCTGCCCATGCAATATCAGATAAAGTTGTTTCAGCAGTCCTGTCACTTATTTTCCACACAATTGCTCTCTCTTTCCTTTGTAGTGTGTTTTACTCCTCGGTCCCTTAAGAAAAATTTGTGACACTGCTAGTCCGGATGAAATCAATTACAGTTTGACATAATATGGTTGCAGGTTTTTGACATTGTCTGGTTTGAATAAGCTTATCCATGGATGTCTTCACAGCTTATTATGAAATTCTGCTTCAGAAACACCACAAAATCCACACAAGGAATGAGAAATTTAGTTGTTTGTCACTGTCAAGGTTTCCTCTCCAAACCCCAAATACTATTCTCATTTATGAACTAAATCTTAATTAAATCAACTTCACATAACCCTATCTCAGCAAAGCTCATGTGAAACCTATTTTATGTTTGGAGACCCTTAGCTGAAATGTGCTTTGCAGCTGCAAAATGTTCCCGCTATTTATTTAGCAAATTTTCTAGATCTGCTGGCTGCTACTCACACTTCAGGGTTTTTCTTTTTGTTAAGAACATCATATTCTATGAGATGTCTTAGGAAAAGCGTTAGGTTTTGTGCTGGAAAAATCTGTTGTAGAAGCCATTAGCAATGATGTTACAGAGGACTGAAAATAACACTAAAGATAGAATGTTCTAGTGAAATAAGAGAATACTTTCCTGCTATAAATGAAGAGATTAAAGATTGTTTATGAAGCGAAAATGTATATATTGAGATCCTAAGGCTGATCTATCATCCAAAAAAACACCCACACCCAAGAAACTAAGACAGAAAGTAAATGCCAATTTATTGTATTAGTTCCAATTAAGAAAGTATCTGAGATATAGAGCGTTACAACATGACCTATTGTTCTAGCCACTCTTCTAACAGAAAAAAATGGAGGCAATTAACTGCAGTGGAGATGATGGAAATATTACTCCAGGAACAGTGTCAAATAATAAATCATGTATGTTCTTTATCAAGCTAAGAGGAACAAGGTTTGGTATTGACAGGGATATTTAGCAAAGTGAACTTTCAGACTGCATGCAAATCTTATTGAAATCAGAGGGAAATTAGTACTTCACTAGAAGGAAACCACCTCATTATAATTTTGAACCTTTCACCTTAGAACAGATAGAATTATTTTACAGGCAAGACTGAAAAAAAAAATCTTTGTGAAAACAGACCTGGCTTGGAGCTCACAGTCCGTTATTGATTTAAGCCACCGCTAAAATCAAGAAGGAGATCAGAGAAAAGTTTAATGACGAGGAAGAGCTCATAGGGACTAATGAGTGCTAAACCATCAAAGGAATCGTCCTATTGATACAAGAAGTAAATTTGTGTTCTGCTGGAATCAGTGAGGTGTGTGGTGGTTCTGTACTCCTCTTGTATCGATCACAAATCAATAAAGAGAAAAGTTACAAGTATTTAATCTGAATAGGGACTAAATTGTCAGTGGAATCTGAAGCAGTGCTTGTAAACTCTTCATCAAAATGAGAGATAGTCTATATGAAAAAAAAAAGAAATTATTTCTGACTTGAAGTACATCTAATATCTGGGGATTTTGCTTTGATTTGACCTAGTACGGAGTCACAGTTAAGCAGCAAGTTCAGACCCATGTTTGAACTTGCCCCTGATCTTCGGGAACTAAAGTGGAGATCCTTTCTCCAGAAAGCATGTGACCCACCACTGAACGAACGATGGACAGAGCATGTTTACACTGCAACTGGGACATCCGATTGCAACAGTTGAATGCATTTGCACACTAACTTGAATGAGCTTGCTTACTAATTCATAATAAGCAGGTCTTTCCTTTGCACAGCTGTCTCACCCATCCAGCTGAAACTTCACTTCCTATCTTCTCAGCTTGTATCCCCCCCACCTACTGTGGCCTCTTTCCTGTCTTGAGACCCAGTGTAGGGTGCAGGGTGGACTGAAATGGGACCTGAAGCCCAGAGGGTATCAGCCATTCTGTCATTTGAGGTGTGCCATGTGCTGAAAGCATCCCCGTTGCTTGGTGCCCGCTTTGCAGCTTCTGCCTGCCAGTGCATCCCTTTCTCTGCCTGGAGCGAAGTGTTGGGAGAGGAGAGGAAGTTAGTTCTGAATGTTCTCATTGTGAAGCTAGTTGCTAAAGAAAAGTCATGTTGTAAAATAGCCAGCTAGGGACTGATATTAAAATGTGCAGGGGAAATAGGTTCATGCACATGAACAGCTTTGTAATGTACATCCTGAAGGGTGGTCTGACTTGTGTCTCATAATGGACAGGTAAAGGGTGGACTCTTCGATTAGTGAAGGAAAGATGTTGCCAACTTCCTTGCATGGGTACAGACTAGCTTACAGAGATCTAGGGATGATGAAATCTACTGGGTCAACAGTGAGTGAGACTGAATTTCTGCTTCTGTGCATGGTGAAGGATGGTCTAAGCTTATCCAAAACGATGTGGTTAAGAGTGTCAAGCTTGTATTCTAATTGAGTCTTTGATGTCCAGAGCTGTTAATTAGGGTTAGTGATGTGGTGTCATTAGTTATAGGTTTCCAGTTGTTCCCAGACACTGCATTCCCCTTCTCCTTCCTGTCCTTCCCTGCTTCCTTCATCCCTTTTCTCAGACACCCCCGCAGTGACTCTCCCTCAGGTACCAACAGTCCAGACCTTCCTTGCTTCTCTCCCTCACAGGAGCCCCATCCTTGCAGCCACAGCCCGGCAGTGCTACCTCTGGTCATGGGGTTCTGTACTGCCCTTCCTTCCTTCCAATCTGCTGCTGATACATCTCCCCATTGCCAGCTGGGATGTCTCATCATGGACCAGAAACCTGAGCTGGGCCAGGAAACTCAGGTCTTCTAAGTCCTCACAGAAGCACCTAGTAATTAAATACTTTAATTAAAGCTGGTGTGGTTCCTAAGCCAGTAAGAGAAGCGCATACTGCATTACGTATTTTGTGTGTAGGGACATTTGGCTTCTGGTTCAGCAGACACATTACGAAGAACTTCTGTAAATAAATACATGGAAAATTAGATAGAAAAATCTACATTTTAGCTATGGTGTTTTTTCCCCTCTGCATTGGATCAGTAAGCTTCGCCCAGGGTGACCAAAGCATGTTGGATGTCTCTGACATGACCCTGTTGTGCATCTTGGGTGCAGCTCACGTGTTGGGGTTCCTTCCCCTACTCTTGAGTGAAGAGACTGATTGGGGCTTTAGGACCTGGGGGCTTCAGGACCTGGGGCTGGTGTGTCAAGCACCCTGCTTGGTTCCTCTCTACCTGGTGTCAGAAAGCCAGAAAAAAGTTTTTGTTTAGACAAAACCGCAGAAAAAAGCAGAGACTTGAAGGTTTTTCTGGCTTCTTGGAATAGCTCTTCTACTCCAGGAGAACACCATGGTTAAGAGATAGTTATTCTGCTGTGCAAGGTATGAGTAGAAAGTAAAAGCTATTGTAGCAGTTTAAGAAGGTTAATGGGTAGAAGTTTGTGAAGAGAGAAGTTAAATGCTTCTTATTATTAGGTAGAAGCACATTCATTCTTAGAGGGAAGTGGCTAGAGTTGTGGCCCACATTTTAATCCACAGTCATTTGTTATAGTAATCCTAATCATGTAAAACTCATGCTATGCTTATTAGGTTAATATACCACTAATTCTCTTACTTGCTATAAATGAAATTAAATAGCTTGATTTGGGTTTTTTTGCCAATTTCTTCTGCGAGTGATCCCGCTAGTGATCCCAGCACCGCAATCTCATTTTAGGTTGTGCTGCATGTTTCTGCAGGTGTGTGACTGCACCTGTACATGCTGAAATTCTGCTGTAAGAAGGAGTCCTACTCTGGAAACTGTTAAATAGAGAATATATATAAAAAAAATGAAGCATAAGATTTATTCCCTGTCAATACTATTTTATGCTGCCAAGAAAAAGGAAAAGAGGAGCCACTGGAATAATGTATCCACATTTTTTCACAGTTTCTGACAACACTGAAAATGTCTTTGGTTCCATAGAAGAATGCCTTGAACTGTTCTTGCCTTCAAGGCAAATCTGTGAAGTATGAAGAAGGAATGATACTTTGAAGACATATTGATGAGTAACAAGGAGATCGCTGTATGATTACTGGCACTTTTGTTCTTGAAACAAAGTAGTACTATTATAATGAAAGCAGCATCACCTGACAGTAGATGAGTTAGGGAAGAAATTGTGGTTTTATTGTGCTGTATTCCGCTCCGAAGGAAGGAATATGTTATTATATTACCGTGATATCTTTACTGAAGGTATTTTCTAGTTGGCAGTTGTCAAGTTCAAATTCTTAAAAGCGAATTCTTATTTTAAACATGCCTGCCTTCATAGCACCATCTGCTGGTACTTCATGGCTCCAGTAGGTTGCTGCTGTAGAGCTGTGTTCTTTTGCATTTTCCAGTTATGTATAAAGATCTGGTAGTATTCATTACATCTTGGCTCTGTGTCATGGTTTAACCCAACTGGCAACTAAGCCCCATGCAGCCGCTTGCTCACCTCCCCCTCCCTATTTCCTCCAGTGGGAAGTGGAGGAGATGGAAAAAATAAACTCACAGATCGAGATAAAGACAGTTTAATAGGACAGCAAAAGGGAGAGATGCTGCTGCTCACACAAACAACAACAGTGAAGCAAAACAAGCGATGCACAATAGAATTACCACTCAATGACCGATGCCCCACCCTTCCCTGAGCAGAGATCACCCCTCCTCCATCCCCTGGCTAAGTCCTCTATTTATATACTGAGTATGATGTTATATAGTATGGAATATCCCTTTGACCAGCTGGAGTCAGCTGTCCATACTATACTCCCTCCCAGCTTCTTGTGAACCTCCCCACTGGCAGAGCATGGGAAACTGTAAAGTCCTTGACTTAGGATAAACACTGCTTAGCAACAAGTAAAAACATCAGTGTGTTATCAACTTTATTCTCATACTAAGTAAAAATTATAGCACTATTTCAGCTACTGGGAAGAAAATTAACTCTATCTCAGCTGAAACCAGAACACTGTTTTATGAAGCTGTAATAGCATTTCTTTAGCTAAACTTCCATTTAGCATCCTTTCACAGAATCATAGAATCAAAGAATCATAGAATGATTTGGATTGGAAGGGACTATGAAGGTCACCTAGTCAAAACCCCTTGCAGTGAGCAGGGACATCTTCAACTAGATCAGGTTGCTCCATCCAACTTGAACTTGAATGTTTAAAACCATCACCTCTTGTCCTATTGCTACAGACTCTGCTTTTCCCAGTTTTCACCCATATTTTTTTAAGTATTAAAAGGTCGCAATAAGGTCTCTTCAGAGTCTTCTCCAAGCTGAACAACCCCAGCTCTCTCAGCTTTTCTTCATAGGAGAGATGTTTCAGGCCTTTGATCATTTTGATGGCCCTCCTCTGGACCCAATCCCGCTGGTCCATGTCTTTCCTGTGCTGAGGGCTCCAGATCTGGACACAGTATGCCAGAGCAGAGTAGAGGAGCATAATCACCTCCCTCAACATGCTGGTAACTCTTCTTTTGATACAGCCCAGGGTACGACTCGCCTTTGTGGCTACAAGCACAGACTGCCAGTTCACATCCAGATTCTCACCTACCAGGACCCCGGGTCCTTTTCTGCAGGATTGCTATGAATCTCTTAATCTCATCATTCTCTTACTATATTAAAGATTGCCCTGACCCAGATGTAGGACCTTGCACTTTGCCTTGTTGAATTTCGTGAGGTTTTCACAAGCCCACTTTTTCAACTTGTCAAGGTCCCTCTGGATGGCATCCTATTCCTCAGGGATGTCAACCTCACCCCTCAGCTTGGTGTCATCTGCAAACCTGCTGAGGGTGCACTCGATCCCATCATCTGTTATTGATGAAGATAACACCTGATGAGACCCCTGAGGGACACTGTTCATCACTGATCTCCATCTGGACATTGAACCATTGACCACTACCCTCTGAGTGTGACCATGCTACCAATTTCTTATCCACCAAATAGCGCATCTATCAAATCCATATTTCTCCCGTTTAGGAAGAAGGATGTTGTGGGGGACAGCCTGACATAGGACATCCTTTCATCCTGACAGAGTCTGTTATCTGAAAGTAATCCTTATTCATATTGTGAAAGCCATTAAAAGGAACAGAAATGTTTGCATTATGGGGACTGGTGCGGGCTTGGCTCTTTAAGTTTCTCGTAAGCTCATCCATAGCTTTGTGGCTCTACAGAGAAAGAAGCTGTGCTTTACCAAATCTGAAGACAATGCGTTGAACAGGTTTTGTGTTGAACTTCTCGGATTTTCAATTATAGCTTTTGTTTAATGTTTTATTGCAAATCTTCCCTGCTTAAATATGATACATTTATTTCTCAAACGTGAATGACAGCCACATTTAAGGGAGATGAAAATTTAAAATGTATATGTAGGAGATAATTTTAAGTATGAACAGGTTGAGGGTGCCAAAGAATATTTTTATGATTGTATTAGTGGATTCTAGCCTTGGACCTGTAGATGGGTTATGTAGGTCCAGCAACATTTTCTCAGTAAAGATTAGCTTTTAAACTATGGCACATTTTCAATATCCTATGTCTCAAAAACCCCCCGTAACTCTCCTTGTCCTATCCATGAACATTTCTAAATGTTTTGCAGAATTTAATAATTATATTTTAATCTTGTTGGCAACTTAGTTGTTTCTAGAAAAATAGGTCTAACTGAGCAATATCTAAGATACAAAGACACCAAAATGTCTCCTAAAAATATACAAAGCAGTTAATGTTCTTTCCAGCCTTTAAATGTGCCTGAAGGCACATTTGCACTGCATTAAGGAAATGAAGTACAATTACAGTGTAGGTTTATGTGGAGCTGGGAAATAAAGTGGTTTCTGAATAACCATTATTGTAAGCAAAATGTTAATTCTCTGCCAAAAAAAGGTGATGGAGAAAATTTTGGTTACTGGTGTCTGAACCAGCAGGGTCTCCTAGACAGCAATACAACGGAACCCAGTGCCCTGGTATGCTTGCTCCTCTGTTTTCCTGCCCAAACAGCCCCAAGTGGGGCTAGTAAACCTGAGGGATCCCACTTCCCATGACACTCCTTCATTAACTCAGCCTCGTTTGTGACTGTGTTGTATTGCACTGAGCCGCAAGAATGGACTTAACTCAGCATATTCATACAGAAGTTTGAGCTGGGTTGGTCTGGGCTTCTAGGGATATCCTGTGCAACTGGATTGTTCTCACAGTCCAGAGGTTGTAAGAGACTTCACTAAGTCTGCATAGCAAGATGTGAAATCTTGCACCTCAAGAGAACTTTATCAATGGCAGGTATCTAAAGCAAGAAAGAAGAAAAGGGAGTTTGCAGGCTGAAACAGAGAACCTATTGAGAGGATGACTATGAGAGGTCATCATATAAAATACTTGATTTGACTCTGTTGCCACAGTTTTGACAACTGCATGTTATATTGTTTATTTTACGACATTGCTGTGAGGTGTTATTATTTTAAAGATGGGATCTCTCTCTTTCAAGGATAGAGATTGGCTTGCTAAGATGTTGACGATAATCCTTTTCTATAACCTTCTCTTAGTACAGAAAGTTTGGCGTGACACTTCAGCTGAGTGAAGTACAGCAGAGCTTCTTGAATACTTCAGTTTACTGCATTTTTGCAAAAAAAGTTATCTTCAGTTTAGGCACCAGAATAAGTGGTTTTTTGGAAATCTGTTCCCAAATGTCAGTCCTAACAGTGAATTTGGAGGTCTTGAGGTTAAACACAAGTACATTACTTGGCTTTCATTTGCTGTCAAATTTTTTGTGTGTAGGTGGCAAGCTCAAACAGCACCTGCCAGCTACTTATTGGTTGTTGGCTTAGGATAGAGCTGTTAGTCTTGTCCTTCATTTATGTTTAGTTCTGAAGCACCCACTTTTTGTATTATTTTGTATCTGCTTTCAGAATTTTATAAAAAATAATTAAATTTCAAGTTCAACAAAGTACACAGACTCAAAGCAAGAGTTCTAATTTAAAACTACTTTGTAATCAACAAAGAAAAATTGCATCTGAAATCAGTTACAAATGCACGGTTCAGTGGCAAAACTATATTGGAAAGACGATGTGTATCAACCACTGAATGTACAGGAGAAATTAAATATTTATATTAATAATTTTCAAATTAACTTTTAAAACAAGAGTGTCTGGATTGTACCTACAAGATATTTATTGAGGTCTGTTGGTTGTGTCCGAACTCTTGTCAGAATTTACAGTCCCATATGATTTAAGGCACACAAGCGTACTATTATAATATGTTTAATGTCATCTTGTTTGAGAGTGTGTCTTAGCTGATAACTGTAAAAAGGACTCTGTTATCTGGTAAACACAGTTCCCTTGTTCTTGCAACTTTTGATATCACATGCAAAGTCGGTTTATAATTCTTATATAGCTTTATTTACATGGGTTCTGACTAATGGATCCCTTTCCTCAGTCCCTTTTAGTAGTCTTTTTTTTTTCAGTCATGTACTGCAAAGTCACTGTTGTCCCCAGCTTTGTTTTGAACATTGTGTCTCATCTATATCAAGTGCTGACAATGAACGGTTTTCTTTTCTTCTTATTGGTATGTTTGTATTAAAAAATATTTGAGCAATGATACATCTTGGGAGACTGGTTTCAATATATGTTTCACAAGCAATCCAACTCTTCCTTACCTGCCTTTCCTGACAGAAAAGGTGTTTGCTTTGTGTGAATGGGTTTGTGTATGGTCAAGGTGGTGGCAAGCTTTGCTGAATCTTCCATGTGTGAATTTGCATTTTGCAAACATCTTTACTCAATAATGAGCAAAAATGTCACAGAGTTCTTATGCACATTTTAAGGTGTTTTCCTCTTTAAATCAAGGATCAGATTTGAGAGCTATTGGGAAGATCCTTTTAAAGTAAGAATGGAGGACTGAAGGAAATTGTCTATGCCTCATTAAGGAATCTTTTGTGGAAAGGGAACTGCATAAATTGTCATGAGGCTTAGGATGACTTGAACTAGCTGAGTGGAAAACAAAAATCACCTTGGAGCCAAATCGGGGTGAGAGGTAGCTGTGAGGCTGGCCCACTTTCATTTATTTGGCCCATTTTCATTTAATTTAATTTAATTTCTCTGTATTCATCTCCAAGTTTAATTCATTCCTTATACACAGACACAAAGTTTTGTCTCCTATTTAAGACAAAAGATGATTTTTCAACTGCCCCCTTCCCAAATGACTGTTAAAATCACTAGGGTGGTGTGTTGGAATAGTCGGTGCCAAGTGGCCAGCTTGAGATGGAGAAGTTACCAAGACCCTGTGGTGTGTTCCTGCCCTCATCTGCAGGCTGGGAGCAATGGAGGAGAAGAGTTCCCCATTAGCATGTTGTAGCCTCTCAAAGTTTGAGACGGAAGTTCTGCTAGGAAGCAGGCAGATGTTGGATGCCCTGCTTAATTTCTGGGCTTGGTTTGCTAAAGTGCATGCTGAGGTTCTGCCAGAGTGGCTCTGGATTAGGGACAGAAAGCTGAGAGCTCTATCTCCTTGCTGATGCTTTTCTTGCTTTCTGATAACCTATCTTCTAGAAGCAAACTTATACACTGCCAGGTATCTTCCTCTGACAGAAGTCCTTTAATTTTTAAATGTGAATGGGAAACAGCCTTGTCCGTGGTAGTTTTGAAGGAGCATTGTCGTGTAATAAGGTGCAGTTCTGATTTTTGAACCAAAGCCTGTGGTTGTAAAGTATGACTGTTTCTAGGACTGTTGCCCAGTTCTGCAGATACAGCATTCTAAGATTATCCATTTGCTGTCTTTTCATCAAATGTATTAATTGCAGGAATAGAAAGATTTCTTTTTACTATCTGCCAACCATGGAAACTCTGAAAGTCGGACTGTATTCTTTCTGGCTTATGAATCATCGCCCCTAACCTTGACTCATTGATCACAGGGGAACACTTAGGCCATGGTTAACATATATTCTTCTGATCAAAAAGATTCTGTAGTAAGCTTTACTCATTATTTCTTTAGTAATGCCTATATAGAATCGCACTCACGATCTGTCAGCGACATTAGTTCAGTGAAGCTAAGGGAATAAAACAGTAGAAAATTATTTTTAGTCCTTTGAGACAGATAGATCAGATAGATCTGATATTAAGTATGGTGTGGATGCAAAAGAGACATCACTTTGCTGACTACAGTTAGCTGAAAATCAAAATAACGTAATGCTTCAAGGTGGTAGCTTTTATTTACTCTGGCTAGTGTGTGCTGGATGCAAGAAGAATTCTCCAAGAGATGGTATTCTTTATTATTAGTATATCTTTTGGATATACTGTGATTATTTATAGCTATAAGAAGGAAAGTATATTTTGCATCAAAGGCAATTATGCCAGTTAACAGAATGTTCAGGCTAAGATAATTGACTGAACAGTCTTTTAATACTTTGCCCCTTTCAGACCTGTTGCTTGGATACCACTTTCTCTGAATTATTATATACTTTGCTGAAAATTAAATAGAAAAGAAAAGATTTTAGCAGCTCTTTCCTTTGTCTTTTCCATAAAGTCTATATTAAAAAATAATTCCGGAAGTGGAGTCAAAGAACTGTGGCTTTCTGGCAGCAAAATGCTGACAGGAACAGCTGGCAAATGCAACTTATGCACAATCTGAATTCAAATCTTTGTTTTCTAGATACTTGTTTTTCTTGCATGCAAGCTTTTCCTTCCTCTTCCAAGGGGTGATGAGCAGATTCTCAATGAACAGATTCTCAAATTGTATACATCCTGAAATAACTGGATAATGCATCCAGGTGTCTTTTACTGGTGAAAATGGTTTGTTCCCACTTAGTTTTACCCACTCACTAAAATATGCCATCTGAAAGTGTGAGGTAGTGTTTGTGATTTGAAGATTTTGTATTACTAAGTACTTTTTCGGTCTCTCTCTAAATGACAGGTATTCTATTGAATTAAATCATGCCATGAATTGCTATTATTTCTTTAAGCTATGAGCTGCTACTTCGTCTATACACAGAAGCCTTTCAGAGATGCCAGAGGTGTCTGGATGCAAGGGTTTAGATTTGCCTAAAGGACTCATTTCACATTTCACCATTGCAGCAGGTGTGGGAAACTGCCATGTTTACCTGCCTTCCTTCGCTTCCCTTTGGTCTGAATGAGAGGAAGGGGTGGGAATGAATGGACTGGTTGGCTTAGCAGGCAATGTCTTCTGAATCAACTTTTTCTGGTGTCATCTTACCAATAAAACTCAGGGCTTAAACTATGTGACATTGCTACCTGAAAACTGAAGGCTTTCCAGTGAGGGTGCAGCCTCTGGTCAGGGAAGTCACCTGTTTACAGTGAGACTCCAATCCAGGCAAAATGTTTTGGACTAGATTAGGCAAAGAGATATTTATTAGAGATTAGTCCCAATGAAGATGACTTCTGCTGCCTGGTGGAAGGCAAGGAGTATCTCCTGCTTGTTCCCTGTGACCCCTGTGCCTGGGGAAGGTTGCTCTGCTGCAAGTCATAGACACCATGCTCCTCCCTGTTGCCAAGGGCTTTGCAGCAGCTTATTTTAAGAGAACAGAGCCAGTGAGAGAAAGAAAGCCTCTTTCAAGTAGGCACACGTGCTGTCCTTACAAGGGCAGAGTCGAAGCTTTCATGCCAGTGTCAGTGACTGCGGAGGGCATCGGCAGCAGTTCTAGCAGGGTTACACCTGTGGGGTTTGGAGGGGGTGACCACTGCCTTAGGCATCACTCTGCCCAGTCATGTGCCAGTGGTGCAAATTTAATCTCTCCCCTTCTACCCTTAACTGCATGTAGGGCCTGTGTGAAGTAGAGGAACAACTTTTATTTGATGAAAATTAAGACAGCAGATTTCCCAGCATACTGACACAGGCAGACTCTTTGTAAACCACAGGCTGTATCTTGGGAAGCAGCACTTAACTGCAGTAAGTGAAAAGTCGGGACAAAGCTCTTTGCTTCAGGTAGCTGTGGTCCTGTTGTCTTGGCTTTCAGCTCCTCTCTCCTTCATATTGTCATGAAAATGAGTAGAAGCAAAGGAGAAGTTCCTATCTGGATACAGAGTTGGATCACAGACATCTTCTAATCATGATTTGGGGATATGCCCATTATCTCTAATGCAAAGGGAATGTTTTGCCATTTTATGTTCGTAGCCGAGCCAGTCAGCAGCACTGTCAAAGTGACTCACAGCAGTTCTGAGATCGTGACTCACTGCTGTGTCCTTTCTGGAAAGACACTAATCCTCCTTTCCTGCTGCTTGGGCTGTTTTGGGAACCACAATGTTCAATGCTGAAAGGCACATTTATTAATTGACACATGCCAGGACTGGGTTTTGTTTGTAGCAGTGGGGAAGTACTTTATGGCCTCTCTGCTGTTGACTAGACGCTGACACATCTGGCACCCAGGCACCAGAGGATGGAGAGATTTAGGCACATGTTTTCACTGGGTAGATCTGGGTGTCAAGCCTATTTCAGTCAGTGGGTCTTTGGGCTAAATTCAAGAGCTTTTCTTAACTACCAGCATCTCTCAGATGGCAACTCCCTGAATACACCCTTCCTGGTCATGCTATTTTAAGGCACTTACACTTTAAATAATAACAAACCCTTCAAGATTTTTCTCTGAGTAATTTGTCCTCAAGAGACTTGGAAGTCCTCAGGTTTCTTCCGGACCAGTGGCAGGATGTGGTGTATCCACCAGGAGTCATCCAACCCATGGCCACACAGGCAGTCTGGTCAAAAGCCTTCCGGATTACTTAAGGAGCCAGAGGACCTGTGCCCTGTGAATGTACTAACCAGTTTGTTAACACTACCTCAGTTGATTATTGGCTGCCCTAAAGCCCGACATTTCTGTTTTAAACACCGTTTGGTTTGTTGTGGTCTCTTGGAGCATTGAGGTAGGATGGGAATCATCTTCCATGTTCTTCACGTCATCAGACATTTGCAGAGGATATCTTTATCTGAGCTCATCTCCCTGGGTGACAGTTACAGTCAGTGGAGAGAAACAGACTTCGTAGGGTGTGATTTGTCTGACATGCTTTAGCCTTCTGCCTTAGGAGGAGAGGAGTTGTATGCTTAAGTTGCCTGTTTCGATACATTGTAAAGTAGTTCATGGGTGATAGCATGAATGGGATGGTGTGTACTGAGGTAGGTGAACGCCACCTACAGCATTTATATAATGAATATTCACTCAAGATAAATTTATCCTTGCAAATGCCAGTTAACTCAATTTCTACAAGTCTCTCCTGGGGCTTGGCCTTTGCATGTAGTTAGACGTATGGTATTTTTCTTTTTTTAGCCAGCAGAGTTATATATGTGTGGCTTCCTCTTTCTTGAGGGAGGCAGGCACATTTGTACAACTGCTGGCACTGACGTGGCTGCACAGATTCACTCGGACTGTGCCAGTGTTCTGAACTCTAACTGTTACAAAGTCATGAAAAGTTTTCAAACAACAAAACTGTGAAGACTTTAACTAATTTTTCCTATATTAATAACATAAGATGAAGCCTTCAGGTTGCAAGCCTGTTGTGAAAAGACATGCACTCACACATGTTCACAATAAGGAGCCCTTCTCCCTGGCTCTGTAGGCAGTGTAGTGCTTATTCATTATCCACTGTATGAGGTTTCCACAACAAGGTTTTGGTAGCATGGGGACTATAAGAGTGGCTTCTGTGAGAAGCTGCTAGAATCTTTGCCCGTGTCTGATAGAGCCAAAGCCAGATGGCTCCAAGATGGACCCGCTGCTGGCAAAGGCTGTGCCAACCAACGACAGTGACATCTCTGTGACAGCACGTTTAAGAAGAGGAAAAAGTTGCTGCACAACAGCAACAGCAGTCAGAGAGAGGAGTGAGAGTATGTGAGAGGAACAACTCTGCAGACACAAAGGTCAGAGAAGAAGGGGAGGGGGGGCAGGGTACTCCAGGCATCAGAGCAGAGATTCTCCTGCACCCACGGTGAAGACCACGGTGAATTATGTTGTCCCCTTGCAACCCATGGAGGTTAACTGTGGAGCAGATAACCACCTGAAGCCTGTGGAGAACACCGCACTGGAGCAAGTGGATACCTGAAAGAGGCTGTGACCTCATGGGAAGCCCATGCTGGAGCAAGCTGCTTGCATGACCTGTGGACAGATGAGCTCACACTGGAGCAGGTGTGCTGGCAGGACTCTTGACCCTATGAGGACTCACATGGGAGCAGTCTGTTCCGAAGGACTCTACTCTGTGCAAGGGACCCATGCTGGACAAGTCTGTGAAGAACTGTGGGAAGGACTCACCTTGGAGAAATTTGTGGAGGACAGTCTGTGGGGGAACCTCACACTGGAGCCGGGGAAGTGTGGCTAGTCCTGCCCTTGAGGAGGAAGGAGCGGCAGAAGCAATATGTGATGAACTGACTGCAACTCCCATTCCCTGTCTGTCTATGCCACTGTGGGGGAAAAGTTAGAGAATTTTGGAGTGGAGTCCAAGAAGAAGCGAGGAGTCAGGGGAAAGTGTTTTAAGATTTGCTTTGTATTTTCTTGTTATCCTACTCTGATTTGATTGGTAATAAATGAGATTATTTTTTCCCAAGTTAAATCTGTTTTGCCCATGATGGGAATTGCTGAGTGATCCCTTCCTGTCCTTATCTCAACCCATGAGGCTTATGTTATATTTCGTCTCCATTGTCAAGCTGAGGAGGGGAGTGACAGAGTGGCTTTGGTGGGTGTCTGTTGTCCAGTCAGGGTCAACCCACCACATCCTCAGAGATGCTTTGACTCAGTGCTTTTAACAGTATTGTACATTTCTTCCTTTTCCATTCTTTCCATGCCTTTCTCTTCCACCTTTAATTCTGCTTCCTGTCCCTTCTGCCAGCAATGAAAGTGCCAGCAGTGCTTCTCAAAGCCTGTCTCTAACCAGACCCGTGCTTGGAAGTATGGTTGTATAATTCACATCCTTTTCCTGTAGGTGTGCATACACTCTAATCAATACAGCCACCTTAGCTGGAGGAATGACCTCTGTCTTAAGCCTCATTAGGGCATCAGAGTGTGCAAGTTTCAATGATTTCTGTTCCTAAAATAGGAAGTGATATGAGGCAGAGTCCTTTCTAATGAGGACAATGGTTTTATTATTCTTTCTTTGCATGTTAGAAAGTGTATCCAGAATAGTTCCAAGTGGAATCACTTGCTTCTTGTAACTGTTATGCTTATACTGGACATTTCAGACCTGTGTTGTATTTCTTATTAAGATTTAGTTTGTCAGAGATATGTAGAAGTCTTGGAAGAAAATTTTTTCAGACTGAGGAAAATAATCTGTTTCTGCTTAATGTTGGGGTTTTTCACTGTTTTTATCACAATGAACACTGATGCAATTCAAAACAGATAATTTCTTTCATAACAAACATATCTTTTATAAAACCAAGGTCCCCAAGTGGTGGTAAAGAAAAAAAGTCTCAGCAATAATCTTGTTAACTAAGCTTTCTACTGCTAAATGAAAAAGTGTAAAATAGAAATCAATATTAACTTTTTAAAAATATAGTCTCCCTAAAATATTAAATAATGTGTTCTAAAAGCAGGAAAAGCACAAGGTTCCATGGTGGTGTCAAGTTGGTATTTTACTGATGTACCATGCATCCCTACTTCACTTGATAGGTGAAATCAGAGGCTGGGCATGGTGCCAGACAGAGATGGTCAAGGTGTCCTGTCAGCCTGAGTAGAGCTGACAAGGCTGTACTTCCTACCAGGATTTCATATGGATTGTGTTTTCAGATGAATGTGGGTAAAGATGGTGTAACAGATTTTGGACTTCTAGTCATCAATAGTTTTTACCTTTGATGGCACGAGGCTGTTCCATCCCACAGAAACACATGAGTTCACTTGAATTCCCACGCTGCCCATATGCCTACATTTCAAAGTTTGTTATTATACTTTGATAACTGGTGGAATCTACTCAATATAATAGTAGAAATGAGAAGGCAGTCAAAGCCCAAAGTTTTAAATATGCAAAACTCAGTTGCTCCTAACTCAGGAACTTCCATAAGATATGAAAGTTCAAAGGATTCATACATTAAGTTTTGCAAACGCTCGTGTTTTGCATTGGGCAAATTGGAATTTCACTGGAAATCGTAAGGCAAAATGTTCCACTGCCTACCATTTTTTTTTTTTTTCTGCTCATTTTGACCAGCCATTATGAATTCATGGCTACTGGCTGCTTTTTCTCACGTTGATAGCTCAATACTCAGAGCACTCCTGTAGGTGCTAGAAATTTTAGGTTCAGTTCCTTTCTCTGTTTGAGAATTATTAGTATTGCCTATCTAGTCTGCAAGTGTATTTTGTGAGAAAGGTGCCCATGTTGAGTCTTAACTTCAAAAGGAAGGATTCAGGTCTGTGACTGGCTAAGGTGGAAGATGTTTTGCTGCAGATGAAAATAATGCGTCATCCAAAGCACAGGTATTAATGATTTGATTAATTTGCTCTGCCTCAAATATGTGTAGGACTACCGATTTAAAATGCAAGACCTTTTTAGGACTGCAGGGGAGCCTTTCCTTCTCTTTAAAAGGCAAAGGGTTGGAAGATGTCTCTGCTGCAGGAGTTGCCACTTTTGTGAGCAGTGTGAACCGTGAGCTTTTAAATATGCTGAGAATAAAAAACATAAGCTATGCTGTTACTGTAATACACTACATCTTCCTCCCTTAAAAAATCTTATTACCAACAAATGAACAACAAAATTATGGCAACAAAATTCATAACTGTTGAGTTTCTTCTTTGATTTGATTTTCATGTGGGACATTTCTGCTTATAACTGATCCTTCTGAGCAGAAAGGCAGTATGATCTGGTGGCTCGCGTTTTGGCTTGGAACGAAGAAAACTTGGGATCTTTTCCCACAAGTTTCCCAGCTATTGCATCAAAGAAATGGCAGCAACAGAACTAAAAATTAATGATGCTCAATGCAGAAAAAATTAGGATAGAAATTAATTTGTTCATCTTTGATACAAAGCTTTCTTTCAAGGCCTACCATAATGCCTTTGTTCCAAGGAGAGGTGTATGCCTCATGCTTGTAGAAAGGCTCTGTCGAGGCTGAGCTTTGGTCTTTAAAAGCAGTTTAAATCTGTTTTGGAAGTTTATTTCTTACTATACAAAATCAAATAATGCTGTTCTCTGGATGAGTGGTTTAGCTAATTCTCCTGCATCTTTTCACATGGAAATGCTCCTTGTGCTTACATTGCCTAGCAGTGGAGCAGGTAGCATGCTGGAAAATGTAGCAGGAGGAGCAACATCCTCTTACCTGCCATCCATGCCCTCTAAACTACATTCCTCTTCGTGTTTAAAATTTGTTTTTCAGCAGTTTGCAGATGCTTCTCTTGCTTCCCACATAAATTCCAACAGTATGACCAGATGTCTAGTTCATTTCTCTTGCTACACTTTACAGCCCTAGCCTGAAATGTTAACATCAGCCGCAAAAGAATCATATGCTTGTTGCATAAATTACTACAATCGGAGAGCCAAACCATTATCTCATACTGGCCTAGATGTTATAATGTAATATGCAGTGCTCCCTAAGGAGCCAGGGCAGAGGTCTCTGGGCTTTCTGACTGTACTCTGAGGGTCACAGACAGTGACTGACTGTGAAGAAGAGCAAAAGATTTATGCCCTGAGAATCAGAATCTAAAACTCACTTTGATAAAATCTTGAAGCTTAGGTACTGGGCTGTGGCTAGGAACCCTGTATCACATACCTGTCACTGGTCTACTAGTGATGCTTATTTTCTGTATATGCTTCTGTGTTTGTAAAAAGGGACCTCCTTTATTAAACTTTCTAAGATTCACAAATGAAGAGTACTGTGTAAAAATTAAGTTGTTCTTTTCACTACTTGATTTTTTTTCCCCAAAGGCCTGAGTGAGAATAGAAGTTTGAGTTTGCATGTAGAAGTTGTATTTTTGTTTTGTTTTGTTTTCCTAACCACTTCCACATGCAATCAAGTTTTATTGCCAGCTGCTCTCCATGGTTGGTCTCCTGGGAACCTAGGCTCCCAATTGTTGTTAAACTCATACAGTTGGTTAGTTTAATTTTTTGCAAATGTTAATTTATCAGGTTTGGATTTCCACCAGTTCTCTTTACCCAGCCAAAAGTGGGCAATTGAGTAAGCACTGATGTGTAAGAAGAGCTCATCAGAACCTCAGATTCCTGTTGTGGGAGAAATGGCCAAGTTTATGGCCACTCTCACATTCTTTCTGCATTTAAATGAAATGTCCTGACATTTTTCACTTCCCACAGAGCAGGTATATAAAATTTCATTTAATTAACAGAAGAAAGATTTTGTTCCTAAATTTTGAATAGGAAAGGACAGGGCTCCTCATGATGATCACAGCAGGGATTCCATGAGCCCAGACATGCTGCTCACCAGGGAGGCTTTCAGGGAGGCCAGCAAGCTAGCAGGAAACCGGGCAGGTTTCCCTAGGAAGTGTGTTTGGTCGCTCTTAGATCTGATTCAATCAATCTGTTCCTGCAGAATATATATGCATGTTTTTCAGGAATTGGCATTTTCCTATGGAAAAACATTTTACTGAGTTAAAGTTGAGGATCAGTGAGTGCACTTCCCAGTCAATCTTAACTGCATTGGTGAGAAAGCCATATGTACTTTGTAAATATATGTAAATATATGACAATCTAGCATACAGTAGGCAGCCACACCAGCCCTCTAAAATGTGGTCAATGGATGGTCTATAAGTTACCTTAAAGACTTTTGCATGGTTATCTGTCAACCTAAAGCTGGCACTGGAATGAGCAGACCATCAGTATACTGCCCTACCTTGCAGGGGAAGGCTGTGTGGAAACGGGTCATCAGATAAAGCAGAAACCAGCTATGGTGAGGATGTCCGTACTCTCTTCATCTTTTCATCCTTTCAGTGAATTAATGTGATATCTTGGAGTCCTGTGTGTTTCTTGGTGTAATTTATTCTTTTAAAACAACTTTCTGATTGTGTGCTTGATAGCATCGTATATATAGCTGGAACACTCAAGGAAGTGGGTATCTGCTCTGATTTTAAGGGTTGTTACCAGGTTACAGAGTACTGAGCACTGACTGCACTTTCTGCAGCCTATATGGGCTGTGCTTTTTTGGGCACCGCCCAGAGAGCTGTCAATGTTTTGGAGGCTAGTGAACAAGCTGCCGTGGAGTCAGGATGTGGAGCGTGTGCTGGTGATGGACTGATCTGCACCACAGCAGGGACGGGGCAGTGGCCAAAAGAAGGAGGATGTGGGGTTGAGAGGGGCAGCTTGACCTGTGGAATCGAACTCCAACAAAAAAATACATTTTTCACACATACAGTTAAGCAGAGATGAACTCTTGCAGAGGTCTGTAGTTGGAGACCTTTCTACCCTGTACTTCATCCTGGATACTCTCTGTAAGAACAAAAATGTGTGGTAAGGCAGGGAAGGAATTCAGCTGTTGAGTGAGCTGTGGAGACTCTGCAGCATTTCCTACTGTTAACCTGACGTGAGATCGTGCTCCGTTACTGTGGCTGTAGGCTCTTCTAGAGGAGAGCTGGACTTAGATGGTGGGGCCTTCCCGTGCGCTTGAATACTGTCACTTGGGACCATACATCCAGTACTTCCAGCTCTGTTTTACAGTGACGGAAGAGGAGCCGGGATGGAGTTTATGGCCTATACAGGGCTCTACTTGGTGAGGCAAATGCAAGTGGAAAGAGTAACTAGAGGTCTGATTCTCAATGTGCAGATGGAGTAAGGAGACTGATCTCCTGGGAAGACAGAACAGTGGCACTGCTTGATGTGAAGGTCTTATTTTTCATAATTGGATGAAATCATCTTGTTTCTGTGTTGAGCAGGAAATAAAACACATTTCAGCTTTCTGAATTTTCTATACACAGAAAGTTATTGTGCTTATTGTCCTGGTTGACAAGAACTGTGTTTAGCCCTCAACTGGGTCTTGTTTGTATTTTAGCAGAAACACATCTCCTTTGGAAATATCATGCACCGAGCCCCACCAGTGACTTGGTGTTGACTCAGAAGAAAGAGTGCCGTTTACTGTATCAGCCACACAGCTGTGGTACAATCCACTGTATTTCTTGGCTGTCTCCATCAAAATAGTGACCAGACACGTAGATCTACTCAGCTTGCTAGGTAAGATGAGATCACAGCTAAAAATGCTCAAGTCACATCAGGGCATATTTGTGATGAGAAAAAGCCCTGTTTCGTACACTTGCTTGTTTGTACAGGGTATAGAGGGAGATATGATGCAGGACATTAGGATATGGAGCTCTCTGGATACTTTTTTTAGAATTTTCCAAAGGAAAAATCATCATTCGTGCTTCGGAAATGAGTATACTTAGATACACTTTTGGGTCTTTTAATTGAACTATTATGCTAATACTCTGTCTGATTCTAGTCAGTGTTTCACCTTTGTGAATCTCATTCATAATAGTAGCTTTTCATTTTGTGGACTTGCTTATTTTTTTAAAGTTGCATTTTATCAGACATAGTACTTGTCATAGGGAGTAGTGGAAGATGCTAAGAGTTACTTGATTATTTAAGAGTTAGTATGTTACCTTTTTAATATAAAAATAATATACTGAATCATTGGGAAGGCACAATATGGAAATACCACATTAAAAGGAAGGAGTGATACTGAGAAAGGTGATTTTAAGTTGAATTTCACAAAGCAACTTTGTCAGATCTGTTATTCTGCAAAGTGTTTCCCTGGAAATGTGACCAAGAGAAGATGTTTAACTCAGCATTTTGCTGCACCTCCATAGAGTGTTCTACAGTAGTGGTAGGAGTAATCAAGTCTCTCTCACTGCTGGGATTGGTGATCATATCAACACAGTGGAGTATTTGCACACTATCTATTTAGTGCAGTGCTAAGTCTACACAGGGACACTGCTGACCTTGTCATCCATCTGTTTTTGGTACTGGGCTGCCACATAGTGGCCTCCTTCATAAACCTGTAGAACAGGAGGAGGGAGACAGAATATCAAGTTGATAGCAAGAATGGGTGAATGCAAACCCCATGACTCAGTTTATGGTATCTGTCAAATATCCAGGATGGGAGGTGGGAATGGGGTTTATTTCATGCGTTAGGATCCTGTCTGAATCAGTACTTTGTAACTATGATAAAATACGTAGGTTTTTTCCTGCCATATATGTTGATTTTTTTGTGTGGAAATTTGTCCACAATAGTATGTTTTCAAGAAATTTCACAAAGAATTTTAAAAGCATTTTTCCATTTCAGAAAATGTTTCAAAACAATAAAAAGGTGCAAAAAGAAATCGCATATTTTGCTTGAAATTTTATTTCATCACTTATATATGTTCCGTTAGTAAAAATATGGTAAAACTTTCAGCACAGAATAGGAAGTTTTAAGTAGAGAGGAGAGAAAAAGCTTCAATGTGTATTGAATCACTAACGTCATTAATGATTTTCCAAACTGAATATAAAATTAAATGTTTTATGAATTAATGTGAGTTATCATCAGTTCCTGGCATTTAAAGAAAGAACAGCACAGTACATATGAATCAAGCTATGTAGAATTTCTAAACATCCCTTGAAAATGTCTAGTTATTCTCTCTTAAAGAAACAAATTTCAAAGTTTTTATTCCATGGGAAAATTCGGAAACACTGTGTTCCTTTCCCTTTTACAAGAAAGCTCCATTGAAACCCATGGAATTTCCCATGAAATAAGTGCTACATTTTGAGAAACTTCAGCTCATAGTTTGAAGGAGAGGCACCAAAGAGTTTAGTTGCCTTCCAGAAGACAAGAGTTTAGTTCTGAAATCTCCGGGTGCTAGTAAGAAAACTCTCATGTGGTTGAAAAAGAAAGCAGAATATTGTCACCGTTGAGAACTGGATCGTCCCTGGAGGTATCTCTTGATGTGCCTTCTAAAAACTGAACTCATCCCATTGTTTAGGTTTGGAGCCCAGAATTTTTGGTTGGGTATTTGTGGCAAATGGAGGCCGTGACACCTATGTCGAAGTCCTACTGGCTTAAGAGAGAGGGTGCTTGCATAGCAACACTGCTGTCCCAACTGATTTAGGTCCCTCTCAGCCTCCCTGGGCATAGCAGCTCCTTCATAGGAATCTTAAAAGAAGGTTTGGCAAATGTCTGCCAGATATGATCTGAGTGCTTGGGGTCCTTCCTTGGAGGAGGAAGGGGACACTAGATGATCTGTGGATGTCCCTTCTAGCCCTGTCTTTCTGTGCATTTATTACACTTAGGTGATGGCACAGGCAGCAGACAGTCTCAATGGCACATTGTTCTGCAGTGCCTGTTACTGTGGTTGAGCTTGACTGGATGACACTTGGGGCCCCTGCCGGTCCTGTATTTCTGTGTTTTGCTGGAAACTTGTTCCTTCAGGCTGTCTCTTCATAAGTATTCTGGAACATAGTGTTCAGTCCTGCTCATGTCTTCTCCCCTGGGAGCTGTTCTCCAGGTACGCCCTCCCCAAACGAAGAGCTTTCTCACTTACGCCTGGTCTCTGGCAGCATCCGATGTCAAGTGGTTTCCGTTCTTTCAACAAACTGTCTCCTGGAGCTGGGTTATGAGACTGACTAGAAGACAAACCACAAAACAAATAACCTGTGGGTTAAGCTAGACACAAAGCTAAAGCAGCGGTGGCTGTTAAGTGTGCTGTTAAATTCATATGGCGGGTTAGAACAACAGTGAGAGGAATGCCATTTAAAATAGCATTGACCTACCTGGCTCAGAGGAAGGTAGGTTGCTGCTTGTGTGCTCCTAGAGGAAGAGTAGAGTTACACAGAAGCTCAGATGGTTTTCCTGGTATCTCATGCAATTCTAACTAAATGCTGACTAAAATTATTTTACAATCGGACGAACATTTGTATTCCTGGCTGAAGGGACTGAGACAGTCAGCTCCATGACATGTGCTGGTTGCAGTGTGGGTACCGTCCTCATCTTCAGTAGATGGAGAGAACTAATTTCATTTCCACCATGGCAATGCAGGAACCGTCATGCAGACAATTGCTGCTTCTCACCCAAAGCATGGCAATTTCAAACTGAGGCAGAGTGGCGTTTGAAACCTCTGTAAAAGTGTCCCAAGAGACAGTCTGTCTGTCTGTGCCCTGACTATTGCAGTTCAGCTGTTAGTGAATAATGCAGTAAATGAATACTACAAATTCTGATTCTGCAGTGCTTTCCTTCCTCACAATTTGCCCTTCAGGTACTCCGATGCAGCAATTTGTGCAAGTTTGAGGAGGTTTCTTGCTTTTATAAGCAATGTATCTTTCTTACCGTTCTTATCATTCCTATAATGGCTTTTTATGGCACCTAACTTCTTTGTTCAACTGGAATTTGGACTATTCCAGGTGTAATTTTGAGAAATACAACTTTAGAAACTTTAACTGACACCACAATGTAGCATGCATTCAGTGCTGGCAGTATATGATGTGTCACAAAATATTCCTTTGCTGAATTTTATCCAGTCTAACTAATGTCTGTGTTGCTGTCCCAACCCCTTTGCCATGAGTCACCGTGACTGAATGAATTTAGAAAGCAGGGGAGTGCTGGAGGAGTAATATGTCAAACCAACCGAAAGGGAAAGTGGTGCTCCAAACTAAATACAACATCTATGTCACTCTCATTCAGATCCGCTACATCATAGCTAATGGCTTTTCACGATTCTTGTGAATTTTGAGATATTTGCAGGTGTGTTTTAGCTTGTTCAATTTTAAGAAAATATCACCTAATTAATTTAGCTTAAGACATTTCTGAAAGGAAGAATATAAGTATTAACTAAAGATTTTGGATTATTTTGTTTATATGAGGAGCATCTTGTTACGTACTGCATAGGTACTTGCCTTTGCAATACTACTTTTTATTATAATATCAGTATTTTTCAGAGCGTGTTGCTGTACACATCCCTCTGTTTCACAAAGAAGCCCATATGTGATTCAGCGTAGAGAATGGCTACAGAGGAATTCATTTCAGGGGATCTCAGCAGTGGGCCTTTTGCAGTGGTACAAAATGGAGCTAACTACAATGTTTTATCTAGAGGTAAATGAATGAGTGTGAGACCCATTTTAATTTGCTGTGTGCCATTATTGATGTGGACATGTAAAAGGTCCCAATGGAATCACGTCACTGCATCCTTTGATTTAGAGCCTTAATGATGGTTGTTTCTACATCATTCCCCGCTCACCATCCCCTTTAAGGCTTGCAGAGTAAAGGTGACCTTGCCAGCAGAGATGGCAATTCATAGCTTGTTCTAGGACAAGTCTTCTAACCATAGGGAGTTGTATGTGATTAGGAAAGTGCTCCCTAATGTGCATAACTAAAAAGAAGGTTGTGTTTTGTCTTTTTTTGCTAGACCATGCATTTGTTTAAAATTACTCAATTCTCTTCTAGTTTGCTGCAAATTATTATTGCTACTGGTTATGTCCTTCGGAGTGTAATCCAGCAATCTTAGTAGTTTAGGGAATAGAGGTGATTTATATTCAATAATGAGAATGAAACTCTTTTCAAAAGCCAGCATAGGGGGTCTTCAAGTGGAACTTCTGCTGAACTCCCTACAAAATAGTCATGCCCCAGGGAGAAAATGTGGATGAATATGAGTATGCAAGTGAGTGATTTCCACCTTTGGTTATCAGCTGACCATAAAATGCCAAAAAATTTATAAAAGGGAACAATGAGAGTGCTTTTAGGATTGAAATTTTAGATTTAGTAAGAGCCACGTTGGATGGCAGGATGGAAAGGCATGATGAAACTTTATTTTGTTCATCCTTAACCAAGGAACAGTAGTTGTTCAATAGCTCACAAACTGAAGGGTGTTGCCTCGCATGACATAAACCCAAATATATGTATCTATATGGGTTAGCAGTATTTCTATTCAATTTGTGATGAAGAAGTTTTTTAAAAGCAGGTATTTTGGAACTCATTTGTTGTCATTTGGAAGGTGTTACATTGAGCTCTTGAACAAGAAGGCTGTACTTCTTTGAATGAAGCCTTTATTTATGGGGGCAACCAGAGGGTTTGAATACAGGGTAGGATTTATAGACATGGAAAAGTAAAATATGCATGCTAGTGCATATAGAAGAGAAGGAAAAGGTGAAGAGCTATGTGGTAGTGAAAAGGTGAGGTGTCTCTGTAAAAGACTATATTTTAGTTCCGTATAAATATGGCACGGTGTTAACAGCTCTCCTAACTTCATGTGATATACATGGTGTTAGAGCCTCGGTGTCATATGATTGTGTATTTTATCTTGCTTTTTTGCAAGTAAAAGATAAATGCTCAGGTTTTCTTGAAAGAATGAAACACAAGGACTCCAAAGTAAATAGCAATTTAAAATATCCCACTTTCACCTCCAAACTCTGTTGCTTTGTAGTATGAGCTCCAGGCTAGGAGAAGCTGATTTCCATCATGGATTCTGGGGAGGCAGTGGGAGGTGCCAAGGGAGGGGTGCCCTTCTGTTTATTTTGTGCAGAGGCAATTCCTCTTGTTTTAATACCATTCTTCCTCTGACCAGTGAGATCAGAACTGGAACCACAGCATCCAGTTGTAGAACAGCAATATGATGAGGAAGTTGCAGCCTGACTGTAATTAATCAGTATAGTAATTCTGTACCTTACACTTTTATCTCGTCTGCAGTGGTGACTGATTCAGGAATGTGGGGCTTAAAAAATCACCCTTTGTGTAAGAAAATTAAGTTTCACAATTCAAACTGCTTCTGAAGAGCTTCCTGGTGTTCTGCTGGCAATAGAATGATAATTTGCTAATCTGCTACTTGTAAATGTAAAACTAAAACCGCTATAATTGATGAGCTGTTACATTAATTACTTAATTATTTAATTATTTCTAATAGCCTTTTCTACTGGCGCAAGGTATAGAGGTTTAGATCCAGCTATGTGTATTTATTTATAAATCTGTAAGAGGGGAAGATTTCCACATGGATGCACATTTTTAATTGAATGAATTTTCTAAGAACGTGATTTACCAAGAAAAGATGATAAAAGCAGGCTTCTTTAAGCTTTTACTTTTGGGAACCCAGACCTACTAATTACTTTTCAGTCCTGCCTGTTGATATCTTTATTTCTATTGGCCTTTTTTTTTTGGAAGAGAGCATAAAATAACTCAAGTACATTATGCTTTAGTGTTTCTAACTGATTACACTTCTGCACTTATTTCATGAGAAATTGGGGTAAATAGCTCTTACTGATAAGCATTCATTTAAACAAATTCCTGGAAATCATGGAGCCCAGATGAGGGAGAGAGAAAATTGGAAGTCTCTGAAACATGGTTTACTGGGGCAGCTGCTTTCCCAGAAGCATGTATTCAGTTCTATAACCTCATATATACTTCTTACAGGTTATTTATTTAGGAAGTAGAAAGTAGATCAATTTTAAAAGGATAAACCTGTACTGAGGAAGTCTGCTCTTACATCCCTATTGTGTGTGACAACCTCACCTTTTGGTCTTCAAAATGTGGCTGAACTTGCAACGTGTTTTGCAAGTGGGTAGCTTGAATTAGTGGGAGCAGGGGAATTCCTAATCACTATGGGTTGTGTGATTCCTGCATGAGGGGATATGGAGCAGCGGTATTTGGAAGAAGCAAAGTATGTATCTAAGAAGTTTTACAGGTTGCAGGTAGAGGGATAATGCTATGTTTTTAAAAATACTCAGGGTAGCTCTGTTCATTATCTGGTGCTAAGCACTTATATAAGCATATGATGGGTTTTATGTGTTATAAGAAAGAATTTCAACATCAAAGCATGTTATTACCTTCCTTTAGTGTTTTACATTTCACCATTGGGTTTTTAAATAAGGTTCTATTGAAGTGAGCTATATCTTTGAACAGCTCAGCTAACTAAGTAATCCCTGAAGTGTATTCTGGCTCCATATATTTGCTACATTCAATAAGTTCACAGCATATTGTTGAAATAAATGAAGTAAGGTTTCTAGATTTTACCTGCTAAAAAATGCATTATGCATTGCCAGCTATCTCTACCAGTTGGATTTATGCTGTGCTCTTATTGTTTTACAAAGTAAATTGCAGATGTCTGAAGTTTAAAAACCTCCCAAATGCATCTTGATATGCAAGAAAATTTAGGAGAGAAGCCAAGACAAGCAGATATTTTAGGAGCTCACTGCTTTTATATCATTGAATAAATCCAATTTGATGTCTTTAGTGGAACAAGACAGTCTGAGGCAGAGAATAGCTTCTGTGTTTACACTGCAGGAGCATTGGAGAAGCGGTCTCTTCCAAAATCTAGGGTACAAATTGTTTTGCAGCTAAGGGTCAAGAAGAAAATACCCTCTTTTTTTCCCTTCTCCATATCCTGCAGGACTCTATAGAACAATGAAGTTCACTGGGAAAGGGGGCATTAATCCTCTCACGGAAACATCTGGAACTGGTAAGTATCTGAGGCAGGAGACCCTCTCAGAACAGAGTGTGAGGGATTTCCACAGTGGAACAAACCATCTTTTATTATTTCCTTTCTCCTGTTCTCAGCTCTTTGTTAACTGAAAGATTTTAAGACCTGAAACACAGAAACTGTGTGTCTGTGCTTAGAGGGGACAATTGAAGTAAAATGTCAGCCAAAATGTATATTTTAGACCAGACAAAGGATTTGATTATTTAGGGTGGGATGAAAAAAGAAAATATGTATCAAAGGGCATGAGACCATTTGGTCTTGCAGATACTTAGGAGTAATATTAGGAATGGCAAAATAGAGTGGAAATTCCTTCTAGAAAGTAGAAAAGCAGGAGAAGGAGGGAAGGGGTTGGTATGTCTCAGAGGGAAGTTTCCACAAACAAAAGTTAAAAGTGATGAATAAATGATAGATACTTGTTGCTTACTTGGAACCAACACTTCTTTTTGTCTTTATTTCTTAGTAATGGGTTTCAGAATGTGTCTAAAAGATATGTATTCAAATTGCTGATTTTTATATATCCTTATTTTTCCTGGCTGAGAAGTTATTTTAGAAAAGAAAACCTGAAAATTCCCAAACCTCAGGCAAATCAGACCTCTATATGAGAAGCTTCTCCAGTATGAGAATTTTACATGGATTATTTGTCTTGTGCTTATCATTTCTGCATGCTTTTCTGATTACTCCAAACAGAAGAGGTTGATTCTGTGGTAACACTACCTTCCAGTAGAGAGTAATCAGTCTTCATAGAGATACACCAATATGATAATTTTCCTGCAGGAAAATATTTTTTCTTGGTGTTTTTTCATCAAAGCTGAGTGGGAGGAAGCAAACTGAATTTGTCTCAGCTGACGTTCTGAACTGAAACCTGCATACCAGACTTAAGGAATTTATTAAATGCAACTTGTGTGGTATATACTATACTTTAAGCTTCCTGTATATTCCCTGCCAGAAGCAATTTCAGCTGGAGTACTTTATTTCAAAGACTTCCTCCATCCTTCTCTTTAATGTGTCTGTATTTGACAATGGTATTATTTTGTAAATATATATATGTGTTTAGCACAAATTAACTAGTACTGGCTGTACTGGAGAAGCTAAAGTTCTCTTTATGCATCTATTAAAAGCCCTTTTTTCCCCTAAGAAATGATGGTTTTCTTTTCTGCTGAAACTCACCGTATGTGGCTTCAGTGGTAAATTGACTTGATTTACTTTAGATTTGTTAAATAACATTTTCTTTCTATTGAAATTGTAGTGTTGGATGTAACCTGATACTTTTGGTGGATATCCTGTTCTGAAACTTCCAGCAGCATGTTTATTATAAATGACTATTATCAAATTAAGCTGTTATGATTTAAAAATGTCAAAAAAGTTTTTTCTTTCATATGTAAAGTCAATATTGTGACAGCTGTCTTATCCTGGCTGTCTTCATAATTCTTCTTGTGGGATTTCATGTTAGTGAGATTTTTCTGCCTATAGGTTTGATTCAATGGAGGTAGAGCTGCCTGGGTGTCCGACTGCTGCTGACTCCTAGGGCTTGTTCTATGACCTTGGGCACAGCAGCAGCTGTGATATGCCACCTCTGTGTGGGAGCTGACTAGGGCCAGGGCAAGAAATTTGGTGCCTGTCTCCAAAACCACATGAGGACATAAACAGCATCTTCTCACAAACACTAGCACTAGACCATCTGCTCTGAGACTCTGTATTACACATGCCATACAGCTTCAGCTGTACCCTTTGCCCTGGGTCCAGGGATTTCTATTTGATTAGTGATACAGCTTTTGTGAGCCCCTTCAGTCAAATTTCTAGCTAGGATGTTTGTCTGCTTGAGGTATAGATGTAAGGCTTGAGTAATATCAAGTCACCTAAAACTACAGTGCGTCTCTTTCCCTGAGAAGCTTGGCTTAAAGCAAGGGTGTCAAGCTCACAGCCCATGGGCCGAATCCAGCCCTCCACCTTGTTTTATCTGTCCCAGCACCTTGTTTCTAACTGGAGGCAGCGCCGAGCTCCTTGCCCCTACGCTCCTGCCAGCGCTGGTCATGTGTGCAGCGTGTGTGGTGGGCGTTACACTGCAGGAGCAGGAGAACAGCAGGGGCTGTGAGTTTGACACCACTGGCTTAAAAAATTTCAGGAAAGAAAAGTAATTCTCTAAGGGTTTATCTGATCCTCCAGAGCCCAATTGGTGTGATTTCAAGAAAAGACGGTTAGCTGTGATTACTTCTTACCAGTTCAGGGGAGGATGGAGTCAAATCTCTGTTTATTAATAATTTTCAATATTGCAGTGAAGTGTGTTCTTCTTTTGATGCTTGTGAGAAGCAGTATGGAAATTGAAGAGTATTTTATATTTTCTGAGATATTGCAAGTCTGCACACACATGTATAGAAACAATTTGTCTGTTTCCGAGTGTGAATCCCGTTAGATGTGATGGAGACTTACGTACCCACTTGTAAGAAAAACTGATCATTTCAAAACCACTGAAGAAACAGGGAAGAAGTTCAGAACAAAACAAATGAAACAAAAGAATATAGCGGCTATTTCAAAACTGCGGCTTAAAAGTATATCCCTATTCTGAGAGGAGTATCTAGTTGGTCTCATTCTCTAGGGCAAGGAAGGATGCTGGGTACTAAAGCAGATAAAAATCAGAAGTAACTAATAAAGCACAGTTATTTGCTGTGGTTTGTTACCATGTTTGAACAAAAAAAAAAAGCCCGACTTGAAAAACTAAAATTCCTTTAAAAGCCACCTATAGTCTTTTTATATTAGCACTAATACTTTGCAGCACTTAGATAATAATTAGAAAATCCTCTGGTTTTCACTGTCACTGTGTGAATCATTTGGTTTAAATGTGGATACCTTAAGCAGGTCTGAAAAATTCTACTGGAACCAGCAAATTAACCAGACCATTTAATCTTCTCAGCCGTGTTTACACGGCTATAGGAACTGTGGTACAGACACTTTGAACATTAATTGGAGACTTGTAAAGAAGTATATTCCTCTTACTTTGGTAAAGGTCAGCAGAATGAATGGTACAACTAACATCACTTGTTTTACAAAGTGTCTGAAGGGGAAAATAGTATTGAAATGAATAAACACGTGAAGGATTCTGGATATAGAATTTGCTTTGAGCCTAAGTATGAGCAACTAGTGGGACCTGCACAAGGAAATCTGTTGAATATGGGGAGATATATTAGGAAGTTAGACTGGGAAAGCTAATTCTAAATAGCCAATTACTCTGTGATCTTTCTCTTTCCCCCCTTTATTTCATATGCAGTCATTGGTCAACCAATATTTTTCATGATTAACAGCATATATTACACACTTAGAAGAATCAGTTATAAGGCACAAATAGAGAAAATCCTATGACTGTACTCTAAAAATAAAATATGTTATGCTCATAACTACAAAGTGTTGCAAATCCCACCACTTTCCCATTCGTAATAAAATAGGTGGGTGTGGCAGCTGCATCAAATAACTAAAAGTAGTATGTATTGAATTATTTAATTGTCTACTTTGAAGTAGCTATTATTCTTTCACTTAATAGGAGAAACGTACTTTCTACTTATCTTCTGAGAAATTCCTCTGAATGTTGCATTTCCCACCATTTTCCTGGTTTATTTATTTATTCATTTTTATTTCTTGATTGAAATGTTAACTTTTTTTTTCTTTAGCTTTTCTTCCATGGAACTGCCTCAGTGCCACTTTCCTCCCTTTCCCTCAGATTTGGCAGCATCTGAGCTGTGCTTTGTAAGAAACGACTGTAGGCAACAGAGCTGGCTGCTTTGTGTGGAGGGAAATGCTGCAACTGGTTTATGGAAGCAGTTTACATTTCTCACCCGAGGGGCTATCAGTGCTTCGATTGGTTCTGTTGAGTTGCCTGTGGATTCGGGGTCCTGCATTTAGTCGAAGTGCTCTTAAGCACAACCAGCATTTTATTTTTTTGCTTCTTTGAGGTCTGAGACTTTGAGGCCGTATGTTCTAAATGAATCTTCAGATATCATTATTGCCGTATTGGCAAGGGACATCAGTCAAGACTGGAGTACCCTTGCTTTAGTTTCTGTGAAAACACAGACGAGGAAATATTCCTTGCCCCAAAGAATGAAATGATTAAGACAAAGCAAACAGAAACACCTGGAAGGGAAGGAACTTGGTTGCAGTCACAGAGCAAATCAATCCCTGGCAGACCTCGAGGTCTCTTGAGTTTTGTGCAGTCGGGTTTTTTTTAAAAATAACTGCAACAGTGATTTGAAATGGTCCACAATGTCAGAAATCCTCTTTTTATTTCTGGTTATTGGGCCATGGCTGGAAATATTCTTTCTGATCTAGGGATCTGACTGACTTGCTGCAGTCTATAATCCCTATCACCTGCTGTTCTTCCTGAACCTACTCTGTGATCTAGACTAGGTGTGAAAGAATAGAACATTTATTACCTTGCATCAATAGCCATTTATCACAGACTACTTAAACCCAAAGTGGGGAAAAAGTGAGATACCTTACAGAGGCCCAATTTATAGAGACTGTAACTCTTTCACAGACCAGGAATTTGGTCAATTTTTTAAATAATGAACAGATCCAAATAGAATTCAGTTTACCTAGTGTCACAGGTAGGTAAGAGGAACAGAAAGAGTGGAGAGCACACAGATGTGATGTGTTTTACACTGCTTTTTCATCTGGTTTCCAGTTACCTTTTTGCATATTTGTTTCCTCACCCATCTTCCTGTCTCCCATGGTGGTATTTTGAAACACTACTTAACACCTTTATGCAGGAGGTCTCTGCTGAGGCAGGTGAGTGGAGCTGTAGAAGCAGTGCAACCCCGTCTGTCTTTTGGCAGAACCCTCAGATCACACTGCCTTCAGCCCAGCTGCATTCCCTTATCTTTCAAGCTTGGCACCATCTCTCCTACAAGTATGTGGAAAAATAATGATCAGCACTGTCAGGAACATATTTTTTTTAAGATTTGAGCCAAGATTTGCACATGTAAACTTAAGGTTTGAAAGCCATTTGCTTTATTAGATCCCTGTTTCAAAAGGCAATTTGGGGTCTCAATCGTGCAGAAAGCCTCGGGAAAGACATCACAGCCTGAAACAACAGCAGCCACTGGCAAAGCTCAAGGCAGTTATGGAGGTTGGGGGACTGAATACTTGTCTGTACACCATGCAACCGGACCTGCAGCACAGACAGCAAACTGCACTCTGGATGCATTATCAGTCCGGCACTGCCCCAGGGCTCTGAGCAGGACCAATGAGACCAGGGCCAGTGTCACGGTTGTGTCGCGCACAGGCTGCTAGGTTGAGCCCCCATGCAAGCTTGCACACTGCATGGCAGGGACATCCTGTCAGCCACCTCATTCCATATACCACTAGCTTTGTACAGGGTCTGAAAAAGGCTTCCAGGCATCTCCAGAGGTTCCCTTGACCCAGCAGGAACGTTGCTTTGCTGTTCCTTCTTGCAGCTCAGCCATACCTGCTAAAACCAACAGGTTCCGTTCTGCAGTCATAACAGAATGTGTGGAACACTTTATATAAGATATTCTTGTACCATCTACAATATGTAGGTTATAATATTGCCACAAACAACAATTCTGGAAACAGCTGAGTACTAATAAAAAGCTAACCCTTAATCAAACATGTTTTGCATTGTCTGGGCTCATTAGCCTCAGAGTGGTTGAAGCATCTGCTTCTGGTTTCTTTCCTAAATCTGTAATAACCATTTTTATGTATGTAATCATGGTAGACTTTATATTGTGATGTTCTGTCACACCAGCTGACTGGTTCTGTCTGTTTTACAAATAATCTTTCTCTGGTAAAATGAGGCTCCATCTGCAGTAGTGCATCCTGCATTCAGGAATTGTAAAATGTGTAAGTGACCATCTTTGAATTTAGTAGCATTTAGAAGTCTAAGTTAGGGTCAAAGGTGCATTGTACTAGGCACTACAGAAATTCACAGTAAGGGAAAGCTTGACTGAAAATTTCTGTTATCTAAGTATTCAATAATAGCCAAATTTAGGAGGCGAAATAGTAGTGCAGAGAAGAAAAGCATTTGTCAAAGTCATGTCTCAAGACAGTAGAAAAGATAAGAAATTAAACCATAGTCCTCATTCAGTAATTTCCATAATTCAGCTATTAAACAATAAAAATAAATATTTGAATGAAGACAAGGAATAAAGTAGAATTGCACACCACAAATCACCTTTCTAGTCTCTGTAGTGCTCTAGGCTTCTCTTTGCCACTCTTTGCCTGGTATCTGGGCACAGAGCTGAGCTGAGGAATGTGGAATTTCCCTTTGCCACAGTTATGGGCTTTTAATTCTTCCTACTCTTTCCAGCATAGAGGCTTTTGACTGCGTCTCCTCTTCCTTCTGGTGGAGGAGTTGACTGCTGTTTCATCCGAGGACTCGCGTTCTGGAGGGCTTTCATGTTTCTGATGTGTGTTGCATCTTTGTATGCTTCCAACCGGGAGCAGCTGGGATACTTTCCCTGGCCTTAGTGCTTTCCACAGAATGCCTGACTACATGCTCAAGCTTTGTGTTTTCCACTTCCCAGTTACCTGAACTTCTGATCCTGTTGCTGTGGCTGCTTGCTGTAACCAATGTCTTGCTGTAGTCTCACCTGGCGCCTTTTCCATCATGTGCTTGCTGATCTGGTAGCTGGACCCAGATTTCCCAGTTTTGTGCTGTGTCCTGGGGCTGGGGTGCCTTTGCTGTAGGGAGGTGCTTATGTTTGGGGCTCAGCTGGTTCTGGATCCTGGCCGCTGCTTACTCCTGGGACTGCTGTTGCTTAGGGGCAAAATTCTGGCATTGCAGTTCCAGGGTTGGGTTGCCTCAGACACCCAAAAGGAGTGTTCACAGCCCAGGAATGCTGAGTTAAGAAATCTTACCAATAATTTATTGGTGGTTCAGGATGACTGTCCCATGGCTTTATGCTTACCTCTGCCCTTTTTGACCAGAGTAGGTAGTTTAGGCTCCTTCTCCCTGTTGCTCATAGGCAGGGAAATTATAACATTGTTTTTTGTATCACTCTGTGTAGTTCATAGTGTCATTGAATAGTTTGGGCCGGAAGGGACCTTAAAGATCATCCAGTTCCAACCCCCCTGCCATGGACAGGGACAGCTTCCACTAGATCAGGTTACTCAAAGCCTCATCCAGCCTGGCCTTGAACACCTCCAGGGATGGGGAATCCATGACTTCTCTGGGCAACCTGTGCCAGTGTCTCATGAGCCTTGCAGTAAAAAATTTCTTCTTAATATCTAATCTAAATCTCCCCTCTTTCAGCTTCGTTCAGGACTGTGACACCTCCATCCTCATTCAGCTGCTAGTCCTTTACCTTGTTTCATGCACATGTCTGTGCGTATCATGGTTTTTTTCCTGTAACAGTTCAGCTCCTCTTGCTGTCTGTGTGCCTTCCCTTGGATTGGATCTGCCTGCAACACAGAACCTCTCCTGTTGGCTGGAATAAGTGAGCCACAAATGTGCCTTTTCTTACTTAAGTAACAGTTAAAGTTATGTGTTGCTGTGTGAGTTCTTACGTTAACAGCATGAGTATGCAGTTCATAATTTGCTGCTTAACTTCTAGTTCAAGGCCTCTTCATAGCCCTGTTCTGTCACAGAAGCTGTGACAGTTCACAGTTGGCTTTGTGTTATCTCCTGACAAGATTATATTTTATGTCCTGTCTTTCCAACAAGACAGCAAAAGATCCATGTTTCTTTTCTCTGCTCTGCTCCCTATCAATAGGTTTGTTTATGGACTTTATAATCTTACTCTTGCCTCAATGCTTGTGCAGATTTCTAGATGTGGTAAGTGCTGTTTTGTTTGCCCATTTAATCATAAATTCTGTCCTGGAGTGTGTTCTGCCAGGCTGACCACTGTCACTGTGTTTCTCATACATTTATGAGGGAATAATGAAAGAACCATAGCCTCTGAAACTACATTCACTTCTTGATAGGGAAATCATTTACAGAGGTGCTGCAGGTATGCACACACACACACACACACACACTGGTTTCCTGTTCACTTTCATCAAGCTTTTCCCTTTAGAGTTTTAAAGATTTTCAATAAAGGAGGAAAAATTAAAGGGTCTGGATGAGTGAGGTCCTTACCGACAGTTTACTGTAGCTCCGCCCTCTCCAAAGCAGAAGAAAGGCTGAAACTACACAGGAATGAACAGGTGGGAGTCATGGTAAAAACAGGAGCAGGAATATAGAGCAGAGTGTGCCCTGTAATGCTGACTGCGGTGTGAAGGTTTGCAGGGTAACAGCATTGCCGTTGCCTGAACTAGGAACTGAAGGATTTAGGAAGGTTCCTCAGTAGCGGAACATGATTCCTCTATGTATTCAGTTTCTTGTCTTGGACTGATGGATTCTTAACACTAGTAAGTAATGCCTAATTACGCCCTTCTTCATCTCCAGTTAGACGTACTATATTTTGCTTACTGGCCAGTTAACTGTAACAAAACAAAAAACTTTGTGGTTACTCCTCTCTTCGAATGAAAATTGTTTTGCGGTCAGATACAGATATCTCTGTGAGCACTTTCCTAACACATTGCAAATCCTGAGGGCTTCCTTACGAGAAAGCATCTCTGGAGATTGCGTTTTTTTCCAATTAAGGAGATTTAACTATGCTGATCTTTCCACTGATGGCATTTTAGGTTGTGTTCTTTTCTTTATGTGTTATCTTCTGATACTTGCCTGGCATCTGCTAGCACAGAAAAACAGGTGTGGTGTGATGAAGATAAGTACTAGGTTATTTGACAAGTTTATATAATCTTAAAATTTGTCATCAGAACATAATGTATTGGAGTTAAAAGACAGACTATTTGTCTGTCTGATTAGATATTTATGTTTTATTTAGAATAAATGTTTGGAGATTTTCACCAAATGACTGGTGAAAAGCTCTCCCACCTGATTGCTTCATGTAATTCTCTAAAGTTTTTCCAATGCATAAAATGATAGGCTTTCCTGTTGCAACTACATTGTGCTACACTGCTTCTCAGACTGTAAAATCTTTAGGAAATGATACTCCCAGCAAAATCTTCACTGTGCAGATGCAAATGTTGCAAAGAAAGTTCTCTATCTTGTGGTTTGGGTTTTTTTCTTAAGGCCAACTGATGCCTAGTAATTGTGCTTCTTTATGGCATCTGTTTCTGTCTGATCATCTACCTGGTGCTTGTTGACCATGATTTGAACAGTTCGTTTCTGGCAACAAGTGGTGACAGGTCAAGGTCCTACAAGACACTGCATCACAATCTCCAGTGTGGTTAACGCTGAGGAAAATGGTCCGGATATGTGCCCTGGACATGTGCCGTCAGAGCGTGCTCTGATGTCTCACTGCACTGGGACGTTCCCAGAGGGGCTGGTTTGAGCTCTGACATGGCCCTCCAGCAAGTGCTGCCAGATCCAGGCAGGGTGCAAGGAGATACCAGATGCCTGCAGCTTTTCTGCCTGGCATAGGTTGAACCCATGGCTTCATTACTGCCCCTTTGGTAAGAGCTCTCAAAACGCTGCTGATACCCTACTAAGCGTGGATGCCACAGGTAGGCTATTTGGCAAGACATAGCTCATCAGAATCAAAGGAAATATTATATGAGAAATGGCCTAGGAATAGGTTTGCCTTGTGTTCTCACCAGCCCTGAACTGAAGAGGGTGTTCACAGAGATGAACGTGCATTTCTCACCATGCTTACACACTTACAGAGAATGGGAACATTCACCTGAGGGTTCTCTGAAACACAGCTATAGTTTGAAGAAATATAGGCCTGAAGAGATAGAAGAAAGGCAGTTGCTTACATTACCAAGCAAAAGCAGAGCGTAATTGCTGTGTCTCTGGCTTTGCCAACAGTGAAGACGAGTGTCTTCTGTGACCAGATGTGTATTCTTACATGGCTTCAAAAATAAGTGCAGAAGATGGTGTGGTTTCACAAACTGAAGAAAAAACGGAGCTCTCTAAATAGCAGATAAGACAAACATCAGGGTTAAATCCAGGCTTTGAGGGGGCAATTCAGGTGAGAGGGCAGCCGAGGCTGAGCTTCTCAGTTTGCAGCATCAGCAGCACAGTTTGCATGCTAACAAAATGTTTTGATCTGTATATTGTGCTGGTTCTGTCAGGCTCTGCATCCCATACTGATTCCTCAGAGCAGTGGAGGCACCTCCCTGGCATTGCCTTGACACCATCCAGGCTCCTAGCAGCAACAGGGTCTATGAACCGGGTTGCCTTGGCAAGGGTCCAGAAGGATGCCGTTATCCTAGTTCAGGGTATGTATGATCTTAGAAGTGTTAAATAGAAACGACTGCATTGCTTACTATCCTTTTCCCTTTTATTTTTTTCTGATATGCAATTTACATCTCCTTTGGAGTCTGTCCCAAATGATGGGTGTTTTGGCATTTCACATCGTGCCCACCTGCTATTTTCAGATATTTCAGAAAATGACTGGTTTCACAAAAGGATTGCAACATATGTCAGAGAGGGACAGGGACATTAGGATAAAACTGGAGAGGGAGGAAACCATAAATGTATCCAGAGCTGTTATTTCATGTTAATATGCAGATGTTTTTTACTACATAAAGACACAAGAACTGTGCAGGACTTTCTCCCCTCGCTAATTTTGTCCTCTTCTTATTCCCCAATTTTGCTTTTTGTCGCCTGTTTTTGTAACCAAGACTGTATTTTCTTTGAGGCACCATCTGTTTACTTTGTATCTGTATGACATACCACCACGGGATCTGGCACTCACGGCCTCTGAATGGTCTGCTGACACGTACTAATAGCCTGATGCGATAGGGTAGGTCTGCAGTTCCGTAATACTCCTGGATGCAGAAGGTGACTAAAACAAGCTCCAATACGGGATGCTCTTAATCACTCTTCAGACAACAGTGCTGGTTTGGAAAAACAGGTGAAGATTGTAATAAGGCATTTGGAGTGCAACAGAAGGTTTCTGTTTGGAGTGTACTTTGAAATACTGTATTTTCTTATGTAACATAATTTGAAAATGCATTTTTTATTGCTCGTTTCAGCTGAGTTAGAATCTGATCCATCTGGTTTTGAGGAGCAACTGTATTAGCTCCTAAATCAGTTATACCCTACCTTTGAAATGTGGTAGGAATTCCACATTCCTTGATGTTTTTAGCCCATCATCAATAATTCAATATAATCTTCTATAAAGATATGACATACTTAAATATTCCCCATTACAATTTAGGAATGACCTCCTTAAGCAAGAACATTTTTCTCAGACCATATTTCTTGGTTAGTTTTGCATAGCCCCAGGCTCAAAGCCACAAAAGAATAATCAGCAATATTTCAGTTTTTGGATCCCACATTTTGTGTGGTTGTATATGCCAGCATCCTTCTTTTCCATGATGCAGTGGAGCAGAGATTAACTATTTAAAAAATCAGCCTTATCAAATATCTCTTTAGTATTTAAAGAGAAATACTTTTTTTAAAGCAAGAAAACTCCATATTTTCTGAATGAAAGCTATTTGCTCCAGGCTTTCCATTTTCTTTCAAAAAAACCCCCGAACTTAGGCTGTAAAAATGAGGAAGTAGCATGGTGAATGCCTGTAGAAAGAAGAAAACAGGATACCACCTGAGGGCAGCAAATACTCAGCTTCTCTCTGACAATCTAACAAAGTATCATAAAGAAAGAGGAGACTGTACTTTCATTTTACATTTATTTATCTTTTAATTTTTTGAACTGGTCTTGCATAGAGTATTGTTTCCAAATAATTGCACTGATAGAAAGAAAAATCATTTTTGTATAGCTGCAAAAAAAGAAAAAAGAGGTTTTTGTTCTGGGTTTTAATTTTTGCTTTGGAATTCAGCAAAACTACAAAGATGCACAGATTTTTTTTTTAAGGTGAGGGGTTCCAGCAGCAGAAGCTCATTTTTACCAACTAGTTCCTCAGAATGTTATATGAAAACATTTGTGAAAAGTCTTCACACTAGAAAAAGCAGAAAAAACGTATGAACTGGAAAAAATGTATTTTCAGTCAATATAAATGATGGTGTGAGTTCATGTAACTTTCAGATACATAATGAATCAAGACACTGTCAAAATACAGATTTGAGGATGTCATATTAAATCTGCACAAGAACCTTTAATCCTAGCAGAGTCTGAATTCTTATTGCACTTGATTTCACAACTATATGTTTTTCTAAAAAATGTTCAGTTTTGAAATGCAGCAAAATGATGAAACAAAATCCATCATCTGGAACTAAATTTGTGCCTTCATGTTCCATTAACAGCTTTAACATTTAAACATAAAGCAGAGATCTTTACCAATTAGAGTAATGGAGTGATGAGGTTATTTGGGAATTTGCTGGAGAAACCCATGTTTTGTTGTTGTGCTTCACAGTCTGATGATGATGACAGAAATACCAGGTTTCAGACTAGTTTTTTCTTTCTTCCTCACCCCATCTTTCCTAAGGTGATCCCTTTTGCACCTCTTCTTGTGCCACTTGCTGCCCTCCTTATAGCCTTTTTATCCCCTTTGAGATTTTCCATTTCCCCATTCTACTGTTTGGGCAGCTCCGTCTCAGCTCAACGCTCCCCTCTTGTTGCTAAGCCTCTTCTTAGCTCCTTCGTGCCAGCTGTGCTTCTCCTCTGTCTTACTGAGGCACCAGCATGGGGGTAGCCAGAGTGCATTGAGAGGGGCTTTTAGCCTCAGCTCCTCTGCCTGGTGCTGCAGCATCCTCAGCTTTTAGGAAGATGTCATGAGCAGGGAAGTCCTGCTCAGCCCCATCAGCTGTGAGTGTGTGTGAGTATCTTGGGAGCTTGGAGTCTTGTGCAGAAGAATGTGGGCAGCTTTTCACATGAATTGTAAATACCAGCACTGGGTTTGCCTATATTTTTGCTGAACTTTTAATGTCTGATCTAAAGCACAGTTACTAAAGAGTTTTAGTTTTATGGCAGTATTTATTTTAATGTTAAGGTTGGAGAAAAAGTGAAGTCAATTTACCATTTTCAGAAACGCGTGAAATGTATAAGCTAACTGAAAATAAATCTGCATACAGAAATAAAATTCAAATTCAGCTTAACGCAATTCAGCACCATAATAGGCAATTTCAGTGCATGTGAACACAGTTGGTGATATTTAATTGAAGGCAGGGTTATGTAATGGAAAATGTATAAGGTGCCTTACTTGTAGGTATTGTTATTGGTGTGACCTCTGCTCTGTTTCTCTTGTCTGAGTTTGTGTCGTTCTGTGAACATACAGGAATATTGGAAGGGGCTATGTGGAAGAATGTCTCTGACATAGGTAGGAAAACTACCACTCAGAAGAACTGTTGGCCAGAGTTTTCAAGCTTTAGCACCAGTTTAAATGTTTGAATTTAAACTGCTTTAAAATCCAATATGAGAGAAAGAAATTGTCTTCTCAGAGTGACTCCCAGTGAGAGTAAATCAGGGCTTCCAGTCTGCTTTTCTAAAAATCAAGCCTTAGGTGTTTTAGATTAAGTCAGCAAAAGCTGGCCATTACTAAAGATGCTGATTTTTGCCCTGTCTTGTGCAGGAAAACTGTTTCACAGCCAAAAATAGAGATTGAATCTCAGGACTTCTACACCTTTGGTTCAGCAACAAGACCATCTGTCACTTCTAATTCCTGCTATAAAAAGACAATCTAGTTATCTTTGATGGAATAATTCTGAAATTGTAAGCTACATTCTTCTTCCCCCAATTAGATATTCCTCTCTTCATACATATTAGAATTTCTATTTGAATGTTCAGCCCTGGATAAGGCTAAACCCAAAGAGAACAATCCATTTTTAACCACTGTTTCCCCATTGGATGTGATATAAACTTGCAAAATGTGCTAACTCCTCTTTCCACAGCACTCTCGACACTGTTTCAAAAGATAAAGACATCTGAAAACAGGTGAATTCCTTGTCACTTTAGATTTCATTAAGGATGTGGAACTTCTGCTCCATTTTAAGCTTGATATATATTTTGTAAGGTAGAATATTTCTAAGGAGGGGCTGGGTATTTTTCAGACATGTCTACATCTTAACTAGCATTTGCATATCTTTCCAAGGTTTTCTACATATCTTTTCTTGCTTTTTAATCTACCGTATTCTCACTCAACCTTCTTTAACTCTCCAAGGCAAAGTGCTCTTTCTCATAGCATCATTAAAAGCATGACTAGATTCTCTGTCACAATGCTAAAACAAATCAAGTTTTGTCTTTGGAAAGAACCATCGTCATCTGAGTAAAGAAATGTTTCCTGAGGTCTTTCACATGTAAGTTTTCATAGTATGAATACAGATAAAAAGAACACGATATAATTTCATCATTCGAGTGGCCTTGTTTTTCATGGATGTAGGTGAGTGATTGTCTCAGTCAGCTCCTTTATTCTAGGTATTGTTTTTCTCACCCATGTATACATAAATACATTCCTGAGGCACAAACTCAATTATGTTTGAATAGTTTGAATAGGCATGTTTCCGCTGTTAAATTTTAATGAAAATTTGATTGAAATTTTGGGGATTAATGACCACTTGGCAAACATTCAACTGATATCTACTTGATCTGCACCAGTTCTTCCAACCTTCTTTCTACAATGAATAACTAAAAACGACTGGGGAACTGAAAGCTGTTTCTAGGATACGATGTGCAGTACTTTCTACTCTTGGCTCGCTTTAACTTCAACTACTCAACTCTGTCATTATTTTCTGTCTATGAATTTAAAATAGGTTTTTCCACCAGATAGTGAGGTGAAAGCAGTAGCATTTGTCCCAGCTATGGATGGGATCACCTTGCTATCATGATAAAATAGAAGGGGTTGCTTTTCAAGAGGATTTTGTGATAGGGTAATTTCCACACCTTGCTTATCCTGCTGTTCGGAACAAAACCTTTCTTGCAGTACATTCAGAGGCCTCGTATATGCATGTCAGCACACAGATATTCCTATTCAAAGCATGGCTTCTCTACGTTGGCATTCCAGCTGGCAGTTCCTGGAAAGCTGTCTGGAAAGTCACCGTGTGGGTACTGCAAAAGGGAAATCACAAATGACATGGCTTCCCTCTTGCCATTTGTACCTGTACACTCCCTTTTGTGCTCCAGAACGAGCAAGACATCCTTGCTTTTTAGTAATAGTTCTCTGAGGGGAGCATAAATTCCTTGCAGGACTGGTGTCTTTGGGCAGTCCAACTGAGGGGAAAAATCTTAAAACTGTGTCACTGCAGGTTGATCTGAGTATAAACACTTTGAGTACATTGATCTATTGTAAACTCCTGGAACAGGAACAGGATGCAGGTATAGCGGGCAATTATTATAAAACAATTGCTACTCTATAAACATCCAGTTTACAGCTTTGTGTTTTCCCGGAGATATAGGTGTTGGTTCATGCTCTTGGCAGCCCTCCACTCCATAAGTCAAGTTCCCTCTTTTTGACCAGGAGCTGGCAGGAGACTCGCAGGTCAGTGGTAAAGGGCTGCTAGGGAAAAGCTACCCTCAAACTGGAAAATTGAAGAGAATTTTTTGTCATTTAGGTTTGGGAGACAAACCCCCTCACTGGCGTTTTTCATTTGCAGTATATGATTACTTTGAAATTTAGAAAGTAAACAAACAGTAATCATTAAAATCAGTCTATTAAATGAAATAAATTTCTCCTTGTGCCATTGACAAAAGAGCAGGCAATTTAGCTGTTCCTAATTAGAGAGTTATGCCTAGATTTTTTAAAACTGAAATGACAGTTTATGTACATATAATTTTTTGAAATATGCATATACTTTTCAATGGTTTTACACAAATGAGCTCTTCTACCTCTCTTCTGTCCATAAGTGTCACCATGTGCAAGTGGTTGAAAATGGTGGTGTAAATCTTGAAGCTGCTTTTAGACGATTACAGAGCCTTAAATACACGGCACATACCCACAGGCAGTGATTTGCCCTGGTCTTTAACAGAGGGGTGTTTTTTTCTCAGCCAATTCAGGCAGTGCAGATACACGCATACTATCCAGGCCCATGTTTGGGATGGTGAAATAAAATAGTTCCCATAGTTGTTCCTGGAAGTTAATTAGCTGTGACAGTGGGAAAGTGACAACCTCATGATTCTTGGATATTTATAACGAGGCTGTCACTTGCTAGGTTAGTCAGGTCATAGAGGAGACAAGTGTGTGAAGTCAGGCTTCTGGCAGGACATCTAGCTGAACCTGCAATGTCGTGCTTCCTTGCCATCGCTTAGATTTTAGCAGAAAGGATCTCTTGGTGCAATGTTTGTAACTCTATACCAGTGCATGATCCGTATCTCTGGGAACAGTGGCTTCAGCATGCTGCAGAGCTCTGTAGATACTCATGCACCTACATCACATGCCTTTAAAGTTTGATGTGGGATTATTGAAATTCAGGTATCATTTTTGCTCCCACTTTCACAAGTGCAAGGTCAGGCTTCTAGGGGCTAAGTAGAGCATAAGGAAGTCACGAAGGGCATGAAGAAATGCCATCCCTCGATGTGCACAGCCTGCTTAAGTGTGTACTACAGCATTAACCACGCCTGCACCATAGTGCCCTTCTGCATTGTGCACTGGTTTCTCCATGGGTGACACTGGTTTGGGGTCTTTTTGTGTATTTACCAAGCGGCACTGGTACCATTGTGCCTCAGGACTCAGCGTAATTATGGAGTTTCCCAATGCAGGAAGACGTATTAGGGTTTGACTATTTTTACCGTGTAGTCAAGGCTCAATGTGCTAAATGTGTTCGCTGTACACTGGTAACAACACAGCTGAACATGAATTTTTGTTAATACCTAGAGAGTTGCTGAGGTCTAGAAAGGCTTCTGGGAATATTTCTGAGAGCACTTTTTTGTATTTTTGGGAGTTAAAAGAGCAAAGGAGTTACAACATTTGAAAAAAATCTCTCAAGTTACATATTTTGTGCAAATCACAGGTATTTTATTGGTAATGATAGGCTAACCTGGAATAACTTATTTCAAAAATCTCTCACAGATATCATTTATTAATGTTGTTACTGCTCTGAAAAAGAGATATCTTACGCGGAGCAATATAAGAGTTACCATCATGATAAAGAGACAAGGGAGAGGTTGATTCATTTTTGTCTGTCTGTCATTCTAGTACTTCAGTTTTACTAGGAAAAACTATTATAGAACTTTAGCATGATCTCACAAATGTCATTTCTCTGTGAAAAATTTCCTGCCCATAAATAGTGTGCCAAATCTTGTATTGGGTTTGTCATCTGCCCAATATTGTTCAGAGAAAGCAGCTGACTTTTGGCTTCCCTAATTATTTCTTCTTCTAAAATTATTTCCTCAGAACTAGCTTGCAGGGGAGCAAACCCCAACTATGTAAAAATAATGAACTAAAACCAGACGTTTCTGTAAAAAAAATGTAAAGCTTTAGAACAAACAAAAATATTTTCATGCAAATTTTTCTCTTAAGACTGGCAAGATTTCAACAAGCGTTTTCTGAGAAATATTTTATTTCACTGAAAGGTGGGACACTTCTTTTTCACATTGCTACAACCCCCCACTGGAGAGCAAAGCTGGGAAACTGCCAAACATCTCATACCTGCTGTGACAATGGGTAGCCATATCAACACACGCAAGCCCATATTTAGCTAAACCGTTCAATTGAATTCTAATCTCCAGCTAATCATTAAGCTTTTTTAAAAAAAAATCTCCCTATTCATGTTTTATTTCTAAAAAATACCTTTGTGATGTAATGCAAGTGAATGAATGGATGAGAGACGCAAGCACAATATGCTATCTACAAAGCTAAATGAGCTACAGGGCTCACATTCAATTAAATATTTGACCCATGAAAACTCCCAGTTAGTTACAGAGCACCTTTAAATGGAGATTGTGAAGTCACTGAAGGGCACTTTTAGGGCTTCTCAGGACAGAAGGTGATACAGAGATGCATTTTGGTTTACGCTATGACATTCCAGGAAGAAAGCACTTTCAAGCCTCCACAAGCTGAGCAACTCAATAAGGAGATTACTAGAGAAGTACCAGCGGTCGTGTGTTTGTGTGTAGTAGGTATACTTTGTGTTCAAAACAGAAGTGCCGCCTCCTGAATGAAGCACTTGTGTATGTTATAACAAGGGAACAGCGAGACCTTTCATCGTTTCTAACTCAAGATAGTACGCAGAAGAAAGCATGCTGTTTCTGAGACTATGCATCAGACTTGGCATCTTCTGTGTTACTGGCAGTACCCAAATTAATTTCTTCTCAGTATTTCTTAATGGAGGATATTGCAAGAGTGACGAAGGAGATGCTTCTCCCTTGACTTCTTCAGAGGAGTGAAGATAATAGTGGGTGTTAAAACACACAATCCCTAAGTCGGGACTTACACAGCCCCTCATCATTCCCTATAAGCCTGAATGGGTTTTACCAAGGAAACACTGATGTTCCTAATAAAAGCTGTGTCTATAGAGAAGACGCCTACCTGTTAGAGATCCAAAGCATAATTTCATGTAAGGATGTTGTGGAGCAAGTGTACAGCTGGTTCTCGAGCGCAGCCCCTCACGTCTCTCATAAACCAGAAAATGTAGGAAAAACGGGAGTCTTCTCTGGACCTCCTTGCTGAGTTTCAGGTGCTTACCCTCTGTCTATCTGGTTCTCAGCGCTGATCATTTTTTTCAGACTTGTACATAAGGGCAGTCTGATCTGTGCTAGTGTTTGTTTGAGGCATCCATCAAAACTCTCTGGAAGTATGATTTTAAGAAATTCCTTGCAAGTGGTTCATTCTTATTCTGTTCTTCCACCCTGCTCAGCAAGGCTAGGCTTATCCTTAATTTAACCTGGCAGTGAGAAGTACTGGCATGTACTTCTAACTGACATGACTCTCCCTACCTAAGGTTTTATGTTTGCATGGAAACCCTGTCAGTGAAAATAATTTTCCAGTGTATTTCCATTTTTTCTGTTATTATACTGTGTCTTGAAATCTCCACCTTTTTCAGTGTCAATAGGCCAATGTGACCTTCTTACTAAATGATTATTGAAGACTACAGCTAACAAAGTGTTCTAGGGGGCTATCAAATGTCTCCAAGGTAAGACATGCATAAAACATGAGCACATAGTCATAAATAACCAGGCTCCTCTTCATTTATTTTGAAATAATAACAGTTGTTTAACTGGCTTGAAAGGGTTATTCTTTCACCCTTAGCTTGTTCTCAGCACCGTGGGAAAATGACATGAGCACTGTTTGGTTTAAGGGATGTAGTCATGCAAAACCTTTGCTGTACTTGTGGAGGAAGCTGGAGTGTTTCAAGAAATAATGAAGGTGTGAATCATCACAATTCTGAATTGTCTGATAAGAAAATCTTTTAATCTCTTGTAGTAATGTAAGGACTCCAATTGCTGCAATTCTCTTTATAAATTGTGCAATAAAATATGGAATAAATCATTGCAAAAGAATCCAGGATTATCAGCAGCCTCTTCCTTTGATATCAGTATTTCTGAACGGTGTTCTTTAAAGGCTTTTGCTGGTTAGTTTAGTTTTAGGAGACAAGTAAACTAATTAGTTCATTTTTTTTCTCTTTATGGTCTGTTCTTGGCACGTTTAGAAAACATTTGAGCTCAAATGATTCATTTTCAGTTGTGCCCATTAGCAGGAAGGATTTCAATTTTTATAAAACATCTTAAGGAAAAAAACCAGCATGAGCTGCTGCTTTCATTAGAAGTATATGCATAGGATGAGGAGTTTGGTTACTTACGTCATTTTTTAAAATATATTTTAAGTGGCATTCAAAATGTGCAAACCCCCTTCAGTTTTATATGTGTGTGTTCAGTCAAAATAACCTTAAGAGTTCCCTTTTGAAAAATATTCTAATTTCTTGTTGTTTCTGGAATGTGGCTCCAGGTGCTCTATGTGACTTTACATCTATAGGCTTTTATCAACATTTTATGTTCTTCTTTATACAAAAATCACACAATGCAGTAAGATGTCAATAAAGTGAAAAGCTTGGTAAGATTCAGACTTTTGAGATTCCTTTTATGATCAAGAAAGATAAAGTCATGTAAATCACTCCAATTTAAAATATCAGAACTTAGCTTTGATACATAACTCTTCTCATAATACACAGCAAGACTTTGATTACAGCTTTATCATTTCATTTATCACTTCCTAGGCAGCAACTGTCCATTGGGTAGGGAGGAAATCAAGTGTTTATTCACTGCTACCTTTGCCTGTGGATGGTAAAAAGATATCTGTAATATATGACAAAGTCCTGCCATAAAAGATTAGAATAGTGTAGCTAGACAGGAAGAATGAACTACAGCCATAAAGAATAAAGTTTAAAATGTTTGTATTGGCCTCTGTTGTGGTTTGTCTGCCAGCTTATTGCTCAGGCTGCAGTGTGTCCTGAGACTCCATCCCAGGTAAGAGCTACAGAGCAAGGAACAGCTTCTTGCTGGATGCCTGTGAGCATCTTCTATGCACACAGTTTTCAAAAGGCCATGAGAAAGCAGCAAAGCAGCTGTTGGAAACAGCATGTGCAGTTGCATTTTGGGTAGGTTTTTGTTTTATAAATATCTGGTGAATGTCTGTAATAATGCGAAAAGTCACATGCATGGTAAGTTTTACTTATGGTGCTTACGGTATATTTGGTCTCTTTATTTTCCACAGAAAGTTATTAGGTAAAACACCTTTGTGTGCAAATTACAGATATGTGACACGCTCTGGATAATTGCCTAGATGTGTAGCTTAGGCAGGGGGCAGAAGCTTTCTGGTGCTTTCTCTGTCACCTTTCTCACTTCACACAGCTGTTTATAGTGAGTAAATGGCTTGGGAAATGCACGTAATACAGCCACTCTTCATACGTCAATCCTGAGTGCTTCCTTTCCACAAGTAATTCCCAAACTGGTTTCTGAAGGTACCAAAACAAAGCTACTTGAGTGCTTGTTTAGCCCCAAATGCTTCAGCTGCTGGGCTTTGGATGCTGGAGGGAGGAAACAAAGTGAATGCGAGCTGCCGGGAGGGTGAGTAGAGAGCAAGTGAGTTAGTAGTGTCATGGGGGGTGAAAATTTTGTCTGAGGTTCTGAATATATTTATGTCTCCTGGGGCTCAGAAACAGGACCCGTGGCAGTCTGATGGCATGGTGTCCCTGACAGAATGAGAGAGCCGAGACCCCTTTGTAGCTGAAAGAGGGGATCTTGGCAGGTGGTGATGATGGTGCACTTTCAGGAAGAGGAAAGAGGACCAAGGGGAAGGGTGGGTGAAAGCATCCAGCTGTTTTGTGTGCAGTTCATAGGCTGAACTGGAGGGCCTCACAAGTCTGAAATCTTCTCACAATCTCCTGAAGTGTTCAAATGGGGAGCACAGTCGTGGAGCTGGGAGGGAAAGGAGGCTACCCAGGGTTAGCTTCCATGAAGACCTGCCTTGTGGTGAGGCCAGGTGGCCCTGTCTGAGCTCTGTGATGCAGTAGTGAGGTTGACTTGCTGTCCTCCTGCTGTGGATGCATTCACGAGTTTGTGGTCCCCATCATGCGGAGCAGTGAAGAAGCTGTGTTGCTGCAAAAATGATGTGGATACCTGTGCATGTGTGTGATCATATTGTAGGTATAATGGCTTTAAATACCATCTGATTCAGATATAATCTAATACAGCATTTTGGACTGTGTGTGAACTACTTGATTTCCCCTTAGTTTTCTTTAAATACGAGGTGATTGATTATTAGACATAATCTAGTGTAGAAAAATAACGGATATAATTCTTACCTCCCCTCTTTTTCTTTGAAGCCACCAGTTATTTCCCTGTAGAGCTATGGAGTAGTAGGAAACAAGGATCCCCCAGCCATGCAAAATCTGTTGTGCAGAACTACAGGAGATCACATCCTCTAGAAAGGTTAATGAGGAACTGAAACTTTTGTGTGTCGGGATAAAGAGAATTGCTTGCTTTCTAGAAGCATTTGTGAAATCTTTTAGGAAATGGCATTAATGTATTTTTAGTGTAAAATGAAGCTTACAAAAAGTTGCAGAAAGCTGTACCGTCAGTCCTGGATTTGATACAAACTCTCAGCATTGACATGTTTTCAGTAAATACGTATGCAAAGGACTTTAGAAAACATCGTTCGTTTTCCTATTTCCTCATCAGGCTCTCACTAGAAAATGCACATCAGACAATGTGGGTGAACCAAGCTGGTGCTGGGCACTGGTCCTGCTGGACACCAGGCAGAGAGCACAGCACAACCCTGTCTTATCCACCTTTAAGAGGAACTTTATGACTCAGTGCCCATTTTCATTCTCCTGCCTTCCTCTCTTAGCAGCCATTTCTAGGGCTCCTACTATGCACACTCGGAGATTAATTTTTTTTCAAGCTCTGCGTAATAATTACATGTACTTCATTTCAAAAAGCATTTGATGCTTAGAGTTAACTGAATGTTTCCACAGGTTATGCTGCTTTCTTTTCCTTCGGATTCCTGTATTAACAGAAAGCTACTTGTTCCAAGAAGGAAATTGTCTTGAATCCTTTATAGCTTCAATCTGTTCCCACTGCAGCCACTGTAAACCTGTTTATTTTCTAGGGATACAAAACTAGGCCAAATGGCATCAAGCAGAGATCAACACATATATGGAACTGTGAGCACGGCCTGGGGAGCCTAGTTAAGTAATTCATTAGAGCTACTTTGGAATTCCTCACTAATTGGGTTTGTGTTTGATTTTAGCAGGACTAAGGCACTGAAACAGAAACATTTTGTGGCAATGTATCAATTTCTGTTATCCAGAAGGTTATTTTTGGGTCCCAGGTTAAAATTTATGGGGAGCAAAGACAGAAAAGAAGGACTTCTTATCTGTGATACTATGCTGAGCAAGTATAGCTAACACAGCTTCTGGGCTAGAGTTGCTTGCAATGATCTGAACACATCTGGATTTAGCCCTTCGTATCAGCTGTCTAAATTGAAAGGCACCTGAAAGAGGATTGGACCAGATGATCTTTAAAGGTCCCATCCAACACAAACCACTCTATGACTCTGTGAAATATCTATGTTTGCAATGCCTAATTATTAAATGTTCCTATTTCTATCTAGTTATGAAAACTAATGTTGGAGAGGGCCATCAACCTGGGCAAAACAGAAGCATCATGTAAGCCCGCTCTTCTTTAAAAAAAATGTTGGAGTTGGAGTTGGAGTCATGATAAAGCATGACACTCCCTGTTACAGGGCACAATGTTAATTTAGTGCTCAGAAAGCAGTTAGAGGCATCACAGAAGAAGATCTTGTCAAGAACTATAAGCAAAACCTGCTTTTAGTTCAAGAAATTGCCGGAAACTGGGAGAGTATGTCAGAGTAATATCATGATATCTTTACCTTATTCTTATACCTTTCTCTAGGCATGTGGTCACTATCTGGGATACGGGGCTGACTCCATATTTAGTTCAGTCTGAGTTTCTTATGCTATTTTAAAGAAAGTTAACACGAAGGCACCAGAGGAAATCATTCCTGCCTCCCCTTCAGCTGTTCCTGCTCTCTGCAGTTGGTACTAGGTGTCTGTGGCTGCATCAGCTTTTGCAGCTGAGATCTTCCCCAAGGCTCTGAAGGCAGCAGTAAAGGAAAAATGATAAATAGAGACATGAGAAGTGCTGAGACTGGAGGGAGACCAAATACCCATCAACATTCCACTGTTTTTGATCCACTGGCAGTTTTTGATCCGTGCTTGATGGTAAACTGAACTCAGGGGTCCGTATTATTAAAGGCACTCAAATACCTGAAGCTCACCAAAATCTTTGGGAGTAAACTGTCCAAATATTTTTATTATCTGGGTCATAATACAGCCAATGAAGACTGTTTGTGTTAAATCGGGGGGGGGTGGAAAGGGTGGGGTGGGGAGACACACACAGATCTGGCAGAAATGTCGGCCTGATGGACATACAGGAAAGTAATGGTTACTCTCAAAATATTTTAAAGTTCACATGGTTATCTTGTGTTATACATTAGTAACAGCTTACCTCACTGTTGTCACAGGCAGTAAACGTGCATAAAAATGAAATAACTAATGATGAATTCTTCTATGATTCTTGTATTCCAACAGAACACATAACTTTGATTGCAATTTTCATTATAAGTGGGACATATTCTAGATATTGTTAATATTAGATAGTCCATCTGTCCAACAGTATAAATACACAGATCTAGTTTTTTTGCTTAAATTATAGGTCCATATCAGTTGTATCCATAGTGATAGTAAGACTCTTGTTCTGACTCCTTTTCTTGTCACTGTTGTGATTCTTAGTGATTTTGAAACTGCTTTTCAGTAATTCTAAAAATTAATGGTTAGGCAAATAGTCTCAGCTTTGGCTCAGTTTCCAGTGTGCATGCACCCATTATTAAGTAACAATTTACAGCAGCAAACCCTTTCATTGTGGTTTGGATTCTTGTGTTGGGTCTATAGGGATGGGATATTCTATTTGAACAAAATCTAGTTATATTGCACCGAAGCTTGCTACGTGCTTTAGTGGAAAATATAAAGGTCAAGCTCTTTCTTTGTAGAGACTGATGGCTTGGTATATCTCTAGTAGTAGGAGTGAGCAACAGGAATGAGGGAGTAGGGTGATAAATCAGAGGAGTACTTGCTTCAATAGATATCTCTGTTACAGTAATTTGTTCTTGGTAAGTTATTTAAGATTTGTTTATCATTCTATCTTGTCTGTGGGTGTGCAGCCTGGAAAATCTTGGGAAAAAAATGTTAAGCAAAAAGAAGGTAGAAGGTAGAAGGCAGATTATATAGGCAGGGTAGGCAGGGATCCCCATGTATATGCTGCAGAGGGAAGGAATGAGGAATGCAGGTATTGCAGAAAGTACAGCAGGGTGTGCAGCAGCAATACCATGGAAAGCAAGTGAGAAAGATTCTCAGTTTTGACAGCTGTGGAGTGAAGCTGACCACCCCGTGCAAGGGAAGACATGGAACATTACCCTAATGGGACCAGCAGGGGCTTGGCTTAGCCCAGAGTGTTGGATGTGCCAGTGGGAAAATTGGTGCGTGACAGCTACAGCTCTTCCTTCTGGTGCCTAGAACTTTTTCCCAAAGCTTGGACTGAATGAAATTAATACACATCTGATAGGAAACTTGAAAATCTTCCTGGTATTCATCAGGAACTGTAAGTTTCCAGAAATCCTGTATAGCTAAGCTCAGTCTAAACAAAATGAGGAAGTGCTCCAGAGATTTGCTGTACTGTGCCCTTGAACAAAAGTGACGCTTAAAAAAGTTTTAACAAACATTTGCACTTTTCAAGCGCTTCTCTGCAGCTCTTGCCTCCCCCTTGACTGTATAGACTGAAGGTGAGGAGAAAGTAGCCTGCACTGTGATTATTCCCCCTGATGAGGACACCTAGATAAAATTGTTCTTGACTGGAAGACCCAGAGAAGGATCTGCACTGATGCTACATCTGTGGTTTGTCACTAATATACATTAAAATTGACTTACAGTTAACCTGAGGTCTTCTTTTGCTGTGATTATATGGGGCTTTTAAGGTCTCTGGTATAACACTGAATATTTCCTAAGTTTCCTCTTCAAGTGAACATGCAAAGCATTCAGCTCTGCCCATTCCTCACACTTGGGAGTGAGCTCTCCCCTGAGTCAGCGATGACAGAATGTGGTCCATTTTTTAAACTAGGGATTTGAAAACTAAAAAACATTCACAAATCAAGTTCAGCCAGGAGATTCCTTGCATTCCTGCAATGAATGGTCTCCAGACTCTATGAAAAATACAACTGGTCTGCACTCCATATGACTATGTTTTTTTCAAATTCCATCATGGGAATGCCAAACGATAATCGCTGTCAGCCAGTTTCACAAAAGGCTAGAAATTATTCTCAAAGAAGAGAAGACAATCAGTGCTATCAAGCTAGAAGGCATCCAATACATCTTATACCACTTCTGATTTACAATGAGGTGCAAAAATATCTCTTTTTTACAAACAATTTGACTGGAAGAGATCCTTTTAAAATTTGACACTTCAGTTAGTGATGTTGCAAGACCTTCTGGAGGATGCGTTCAGAGTTAAAAAATTAACTTGGTCAGACATAGAGATGAATAGATGAATAAATGAAAGGATGTTCAATGTACCAACTGTGACATTTAGGAAGGGGAATACAAATGCCAAGCGGGTTATGTCTGCTAAGCAGCAGTATGGCAGAGGAAGATTTAGGCATGAGAGTGGAACAACAGTATGTATTAGTGGTATTGCAAAAAATGGAAATGTCATCCCAGACTGAAATTGAGTTTTGAATGATTTGGTAGTCTTAGGAGTCCTTTAGCGGTAATTCTGCAATAAATGCCTCATTCAGGTCTGATGATCACTTATTCTTTGCATAACTGTTCCATTTATTTTTACAAAGCTAAATCGTTCTTTGTAGCTAACTCAGTAAACATTCAACTAGCTAAGTTGGCTTATGACAGTCAGCTTAAAGACGTTTCCACATTGGTTTTGAATTAGTTAATATAGGCCCAGTGTAACAGCTCGCAAAGCACATGTGCAGCATGGAATTCCTTGTCTCCTTGAACTTGCTCTGTGAGAGTGAATTGTTCAGTGGAGAGAGACACTGTTCGGTAGCTGACACCCCAGGGAGTCTTTCTGGGACCCTTGTAGTGTATGAAGGAGCCCAAGGAAACTTACTCAGGCTGAGGTAATTTTTTGTGGCTGCATCTATTCAAATAAATTGACTGACATAGTCTGATGATGAACACATGATTTGTATGTTGAATTCATCTGGATTCTGCAGTCCATTAACAGCAGCGCGGACCAGCTAAGAACAATCCTGCACTTAGACTCTATATTTTTCTTACAGCAAAAGTAATACAGGTATGTTCCTTAGTTTCCCAGGGATTTCCTTATTTGTATATAGAATCATAGAATGATTTGAGATCAAAGAGACCTTAAAGATCATCCAGTTCCAAACCTCCTACTACAGGCAGGGACACCTTCTACTAGATCACGTTGCTCAAAGCTTCATCCAACATTGCCTTGAACATCTCCAGGAATGGGGCAACCACAGCTGCTATGGGCAACCTGTTTCAGTGTCTCACCAACCTCACAGTAAAACATTTCTTCCTAATATGTGATCTAAATCTACCACCTTTCAGTTTTAAACCGTTACCCCTTGTCCTATCACTGGACTCCCTGATAAAGAGTCCCTGCCCAGCTTTCCTGTAGCCCCCTTTAAGTACTGGAAGGCTGCTATAAGGTCTCCCCAGAGTCTTCTCTTCTCTAGGCTAAACAAGCCCAACTTTCTCAGCCTGTCCTCACATGGGAGGTGCTCCAGCCCTCTGATCATCTTTGTAGCCCTCCTCTGGACTCACTCTAACAGATCCATGTCCTTTCTGCACTGAGGACTCCAGAACTGAATGCAGGACTCCAGGTGTGGCCTCACGAGAGCAGAGTAGAGAGGGAGAATCACCTCCCTCAACCTGCTGGTCACACTTCTTCTGATGCAGCCTAGGATATGGTTGGCTTTCTGGGCTGCAAGTGGACGTTGCTGCCTCATTAGCTTGCTGTACTCTTTTCATTGCTGTACTCTTTAGCTTGTACACATTTTAAATGTGTACAAGAAAAAGCTTCTTCCCTGTGTATGACACAAATTTGCCAATAGTTTAGCTTTCCAGTTCAGCTTCTCAAAGCTTGCTTTAAGCACCTCCATATTGGCACCACAATCTACTAAAACCAATGAACCCTATGACAGTTATGGACGCGCAGATGACTTGGCAGACACTCCACATTTAATGTGTGATGGTGTATCATTTGCCTGAATTGGTACTAGTGCTGGAGCTGTATACCTAGTCGGAGTTACACTGCTTTAAGAAAATCAAAGTGGAGAGGAGAACAAGAAGACTAGTGGCCATGTCAGCGAACATGACCCATGAAGAAGTCTGAAGGAACTAGAATTGTTTAGCCTAGAGAAGAGGAAAACAACAGAGGAGCAGGAGAATTTTTAAAATATGAAGACCTTTACAAAAAGGAGATGGTGAGCCTGTGTGATGGAAGAGTGGAATGACTTCAACTGGGCGATCTCGGATCCCCTCTTAATGCTAAACTCTTCTTTAGGAGTTTGGCAAACTTCTTTAACGTACAACATATGAATATTTAGTCTTGACTCATCAAAAGAATGGCTAGGCTAGATTACATCCTTTAATTTCTATTATATGATTCTACTACAATTCTGCTGCTTGCAGTATTGCTCTATCCCTTCAAACTCCTTGCCTATTTGTGTACACTGAAAAATGTTTCCTTTGCTAATCAGAATGCATCATTAAAATTAAGCAAACACGTCGAAGCAAAGCATTGCCTGAATCATTCAAAATCTCATAGCTACTACATCTTGTCTATCTGTGGACACCCTTTGTGTAGCAGCCTCTGCTCATTGCTTTGCTTGCAAAGATAAGTCTGTCTTGTCTGGAAATATCTCCATACTTGAAGTTTATAAGCAGAGCAGAGGTACACAGCACCTCATACCATAGTCTGCTCTCAGAAACCAGAACCTATCATCAACAATCTACTTTTTGAAGTTGATGTATGGGTTAACTGTAGAATGATGTCTTCTTTTGAAGATAAGAGAGACTGGACCTTCTCTGTAGTAGTAGCTAAATGTGCCTGGCAAGGTTTTTTTCCTTTTTTCCCCCCTTTCCCTTATAGAAACACACATTGAAACAACACATGAGAAAACAAGTGGAAATAATCTGGATAAAACAGTCTAATATAAAATCATTATCAGCAGCCTCGACCTCTGGAAAGCTTTAAAAGCATTTCTGACTGACTTAGCTGACAAATCCACATTACCAACTCTTGTTCCTTGTATTTTTACCTTAGTAACCAGGAAGATGTGTCCCAGAGAGATTATTGTGCTTGCTTTTCCTACCAGTAGTGCACAAATTGTACAGACCTACAGCACTTCAGTTCTAAACTGTTGTCTGAAGTCAAAAACAAGACTTAATGTGCAGCCCCCAGGGAAAGTCAAAGGTAGTGGTAGGTAGCTCTTGAGGTGTGTTTGGTTCACAGGCAGTTCCAGTACAGATGTTATGCCTGGGCTGCAGCACATGACTGTTAGCAAGGGTTTGCTGTGAGGGGGGCTACGGGGTGAAACTCATGCCCAGCTGCAAGGCTAGGTGAGACAAGTGGAGTAGCAGCGCCCAACATCCCTGATCTGTCCTTGAGCCCCATCTCGCAATAGAACAGCAAACTCCAGCAGGAGCTGCTGTCATTTCCTGCTTTCACGCCGTTCCCAGGGTTTCCCAGGCTCACCAAGGTATAAGAAATGTGTCTTGTGGCTTTTCTTTCTTACAAGAATAATCTGAGATTTCTCTGACCTTTGGAGAAAATTATAGCTTTCCACAGAGTGTAGCTGGTTGGGCTGTTCTTAGGGCCCGTCTTTTGGATTGATCTTCCCAAGATCAATCAAATCTCTCCTCTGGAATTAAATCTTTCCAGTCTGCAAGATTCCTGGCCAATTAATTCTTGAGCACTTTTTATTATTACTTGAGTGAGCTCAATAGCTATGGAAAATGATCTTGAAAATTTGGATAAACTGCAAATACTTTCCCCTTACATTCTGGAATAAGAATGCATTATCCCTAACCTGAGATTTCTTGTCTTTTTCCCAAATGCAAATTTAATACTTATTGAAATCTTCTGTTGATTAAATGCTCTGAACAGTGTATCCAGAAGACTAATCAGTATTTTTTATCCACTCAGACATATTAGCTGCTTACTGGTTACACAGAAAAATAATGAACTTGGTATATGAGAAGGTAAAATTAATGAATAATTCATAGCCATTAATTTATTCAGTTTTGCCTTTTGAATTGATTTGGCAATTATTCTTGTACTACACATCATCTACAAATGCTTAGATATAAATATTTACAGTTGCAAATTTGTGGTCAAATAATTTCTATTCTCTGATTGAATGGCTTCTGTAGCACACCAAGCAATGCAAATTGTGAATTTTACTGTTAAATATACAGTAGATTGTGGGTGCTTGAATTATCAAATAAAGTGGATACATACTGCCTGTAAATATGGTCAAACTGATGTATTTCAAATATGAATAAATATTTGCAGACCGGTTTTTCTTCATCACTAATGGCAGTAAGAACAAGGAGAAGATCTGGTGTGTCGTGCTGCCACAGAAAACAAAGACCAATGTCCTTTGGCACTGATAGTTTTATTGTTTATTCAGCTTTTCTCTTTTTTTCCTTTGTTTGCAAGTTGTTTTGGGTTTTTTTTCTCTGCTGATTTTGTTCTGCATTTTTCAAGGATAGTTGCAACATTCAGGAAAATGAGAATTTGCTTTGGATGTGGGTGACTGGCAAAAAGCCCTCTATTTCTCTTAAAATCATGATGAAGCTGTGTAGATAGAGGATCCACAAGCAAAATATTATGGATCTGTGGGGGAGTTGGTAGTCTGAGTGAAAGGTCTAGTTCTCAACGGCTTCCTTCGGCCAAAGGAGACTTGCCTTCTAAATTCCCCTTGAAGTTATTGGAGAAAGAGAGGCTTCTCTAGAGGGTGATTCAGAACAGGAGCCTCATTTTAAGTGCTCTGAATCACACTGCTAGTCTGCTTATTTTGAACAGTTATTTTCCTCCATTTCCTACTTGCTGCCCTGATTGATGAATCGGGATTTATGCAGAATGAATTAATTTCACCTTTTATGAATAAGCATAGCAGTGTAATCATTTGAAGCACTTAATCTGAGACTAAAGATCTAGTGAAAATGTTAAGGTGTATTATGATATATATTTCTCTCCCTGGACACTTAGAAGAACCTTGAAAAATTCCAGCTTTAAGCATTTAAGTCATTTAATACATTACAATAATTCAAAGTCACTTAACGTGATTTTCAGATTTCTTGAAGCACTCCAGAAAACTATTTTTCCAAAGTTCTTTCACTTTGAAATTCTTTCACAGAAGCACTTGAGGCTGAAAGTAAAGTTAATCCATTTATAGATAGCATATTCAGAAGAGAACAAAACCTATCAAACTCCAAGCAGCCTGTTCTAAAGGAGTAAAGACGAATGCGTAAGTATCCAAAGCACTCCTGAATTAAGTTGTAAGCACATTTGAGAAATGAGAGTTGATGCTTAAGTGGTTCTTAAGGCCAGGTCAGTGGTAGCCTTAGAACCCCTCTGTAGGAATGTAAGAGGTGCTCAAAGGAAATTTGTTCATTTTATGGAGCTCATTAACTGGCATGAAACCACATTCAAAGTTTCTGTGGTTGTTCTTCTGGGATGCAATGCTGTTTGCCAGAGCAGAGCTTCATGACCACAGCAGAACTACTGAAGCTGCCACTCACAACACTTTGCTGTTGCTCTCGAAAGCAGTATCCTGGGGCTCTGTGAGCACTTCACACAGGGTAAATGCCAGTCATCTTTCTCAGCTGCAACTGACACCCAGGAAGGAAACTCCTGACCAATGGCCTCCATATAGACACAGGGCCTGCTGTAAGTGCTTTCAACAGCCTTGCTCCCTTCGGTGGACCCTCTGTGTCTTATTCTGGGGGACGCACAGTGCTGCAGATTATATTAGACAAGACTAGACGAGACTAGCTCAGCTGTAAGGGATCTGCTGTGACCATCTAGTTCAACTGCCTGACTACTTCCGGGCTGATCACAAGTTAAAACATGTTGTTAAGGGCATTGTCTAAATGCCTTTTAAACACTGATAGGCTTGGGACATTGACCACCTCACTAGGAAGCCTCTTCTAGTGTTTGACCACTCCCTTGGTGACAAAATACTGCCTAATTTCTAGTCTAAACCTCCCCTGTTGCAGCTTTGAACCATTCCCATGCATCCTGTCACTGAATACCAGGGAGAAGATATCACCCCTTCCCCACCTCAGGAAGCTGTAGGGAGAAATAAGGTCACCTGTCAGCCTCCTTTTCTCCTCGAAGTCCTTAGCTGCTTCTCATAGGACATTGTTTCCAGACCTTTCACCACCTTTGTTTCCCTTCTCTGGATACATTCAAGGACCTTTATGTGCTTCTTAAATTGTGGGGCCCAGAACTGCACACAGTACTCCAGGTGAGATCAAATAAATGCCAGATACAGTAGGATAATCACCTCATTTGACCAGCTTGTTATACTGTGTTTGATGCACCTCAGGATGCAGTTGCCCTGTTGACTGCCAGGGCACACAGCTGATTCATGTTAAGCCTGCTGCCAGTCAGCACCCAGATCCCTTTCTGCAGGGCTGCTCTCCAGCCACTCGCCTCCCAGTTTATACTTGTGCCTGACATTACTCTGTCCTAGGTGCAGGATCTGTCATTTAGACTTGATAAATTTCATCCCATTAATCATTGCCCAATGCTCCTTTCTAGTTAAATCCATCTTCAATGCCACTTGTCCCTCAGGAGTACCAACAGCACCTCCCAGTTTGGTATCATCAACAAACTTGCTAATGGTGCATTCAACTCCTGCAACCAGATTATTGATAAACATATTTAATAGAATTGGCCCTAGAATTGAACTCCGAGGAACACTAGTGGTGACGGGTTGCTGGCAGGATGTACTCTCATTCGCTGCAACGCTTTGAGCTCTACCCTTCAGGCATGTCTTCACACAGCGCACGGTGAACCTGCTCATCCCACAGCTGAAAACTTGTCCAAAAGGATACTGCGAGGAACAGTATCAAAAGCCTTACTAAAATCAAGAGAAATTACATCCATTGCCTTCTCTTCATCCACTAGGTGGATGACCTTATCAAAGAAGGATATCAAATTAGTTAAACAGGACTTTCCCTTTGTTGATTCCGTGTTGCCTGTGCCTAATGGTTGCATTATTCTTTAAATGCCTTTCAATGGTACTCAGTATAATCTTCTTTATAATTTTTCCAGGAACTGAGGTGAGGCTAACAGGTCTGTAGTTCCCTGGGTCTTTCTTCACACTCTTTTTGTAGACTGGAATAACATTGTCTTGCTTCCAGTCAGCGGGGGCCTCACCAGACTCCCTACACCTTTGGTAGAAGATCAAGAGGAGTCTTGCCATAACATCTGCTCGTTCCTTCAGTGCCCTGGGGTGAATTGCATCAAGCCCCATGAACATTCAGCTGGTATAGCTACTCCCTTACAATTTCAGTGCCCAGGACACATTCCTCTAGCACATCACTATCTTGTGAAAAGCACTGCTAATGCCTTCACATTGAAATTAGGTGACTAATGCTTCTGCAAGTGTTGCATAGTGTGTCTATGCATGGTGGACCCTATACAGGACACTCAGAGTGGATTTCAAACTCAGGACATTCAGGTGCCACAGGCTGCTCTGCAGGGACCTCCTGCCCCAGGCACCGGCGGGTGATCCCACTTCCTACACTAGTTGCCTGCTGCCATCTGCTGGCTTTTTTCCAGTGCCTTTGCCACCCCTGTACTCTCCCGGGCCTTGATAGGACCTCCAAGCACCCTTCTGAATGACTCATCATGAAATGACTAATTTAAACACAATTTTCCTCAAGCGCAAGGTCCATATGGGGTTTGCTCCAGTTTAGAAATGCCATAAGGAGAAGCGATGGGCGAGTTCTCTACAGTTACGATGAGTGCCAATAATGCGTGTGTGCTCCCCTTTCCTCACCGACTTAAACTGAGAAGAGGGGAGGCCAGAGTGTTGCACTGATGTGAGAAATTCTGTGGTGGTTGGTACCATGACAGTATGAAGGGTGCTTAAACTTGGCTTCCTGCTCATGATGTGGTACCTTGTGGGGTAGTGTGCCTGTGATTAACTCTTCCTCCCCTGAGTAAAGAGACAGAAACGATACTTGCTTCTTGGTGTAGTGCTAAAATACTTTTGTAGTCTCTTCACATTTTTATTTGAAAAGTAGGAACAAAATTCTGCTGTCAGTGAAATGAATTGTCAGAACAACTTCATGTACTGAGTTTAATTTCATTTAATATTTAACGACTAGCTAGGTTTTCCTGGGATAATGATTTCACAAGAAGAGAAAGATCAGAGCAGACATCCTGCTACTGTAGCACAGCTACAGCAGGAGCTGCAGAAATGCAAGGTCAAGCCAGCAGAATGAGATTCTGCCATCTCTACTCATTGTGGGTAGCACTTCACTACTCCAGAGCCTGCACTTTGTTCAGCAGGACTGCTGTAGAGGAAAGGACACATTCACTACATAGAGGCACAGAGGCACAGAGTTTCACCCTAACTGTAAAATGCTCCCTTCCTTAGTAAGAATAAACTGAACATGATTTACATTCCTCCTGCTTTTTATGAGAGTGGGGTGAGATATGTTCTCCCAGGTCTCGCGTGTCACAAGGCTGTGCTGTCTGGCCCTTTTCACAGTCACATAAATTTCTCACTCAGCTATTTCATGGTGAGGTTATTTTATATAGAGGATTTTTCTACAATCATTTCCAAACACGTTTTGAGTAGCAATGTGCCTATGTTTCTGTATGACAAACTCACCGCTAGATACACTCGACCATCAAATAGTATCTGTATGGTCTTGATACCAATATCAAAAGTAACGTTTCTATACTCAGCAGGTTAGCAGATTTGGGGGTGTTGGTGGCTCACACAGCAGAATAGGCACTGATTTGTTTTCTCAGAGTTGTATTGGCTCTGCAATGCTTAACAGTCTTGTTAGTTCTTGTCTTTGGCATCCTCAGATGCATTCCTCTGAATTTTGAGAGGTAGAAGAACCATTAGACACAAGGAAGGAACAAGAAGGCCCACAGCATATGTTCAGTCTGCAGGCAAATAGTACTGCCTGTACTAACCCTAATCCATGCGTATAAAGATGGTCTGGGAAGCTAATTATGACAGGCGAAAAAAAAAAAAAAAAGAAAGGACTGTAGGAGCTTGCTCCAAATGACAGCAAATGCAGCTGGTAGAATGACTGAAACTCAGTCCCTGAAGAATCCCTCCAGGATACATAGCTTTCCTGACACAAAGTGAGTGGGCTTATTAGGTGGATTCAATGACTTAAGAGTAATTTTCTACCCATAGCCTGATTAACACCTGTAATTCTTCCTCTTTCTATTTTTTTTCCTGGCATTGGATAGGGACCAGCTCCATAAATCAATTTGTTTATCTGTGGGAATTTTTTTGATGATGGATAAATTGATTGATAGTGTCATCACCACCTTGCAAACCCAAGGATAAATTGACAGGCTCTTAGCAAAGGCACTACCTGATGCCTGTCATCTCTACTAAGCAGGCATTGCAGCATCCTCCCCGAAGTCTCAGGATGGCTTGAGGTTCCTTCTCCTTTATTGTTTTGTTTTCCACTGAACTGCACTCTGTGGTTAGTTTGCCTTCTTACTTTGCAGCTTCCCCTCACCAGCCTGCACCATTATGCGGATAAATTGCACTTTCAGATCTCACAGTTTGCTGAGCACTAGGTGCAGTGAGAAACAGTGGCATAGATTGTAGACAACCTGGCTACTTTCTCTCCTGGCAGGCATTAAGAAGCAAATAACTAAAGATTTTTACCTGTTGATTATAAATAAATATGAAAAGATTTCTGAATATATAGGAAAGATGGTTTTAAGGTATAGCCCTTGCTTGCCTACCAGATGCCAACAGGGGGAGTTTCAGCTCTGTCTCAGGTGTATGCATCTGACAGTACCCCCTGCCTTTAGTGATATTGATCATGAGGGATAAAAGTTATTTACTTTCCCATATTTCAATAACATTTCTTAATGCCTCTTTCCTTTAAAGAAACACTTCTGTAGCTCTTCTCTAGATTGAAAATGAAGGCACAATTCATATCTCTTGTGGAAATCCTTTAAAAAAGATACTAGTGATGGAATGGTTCTACACCTTGCTTTGCTAGAGAGAAAGAAAACTATTTTGCCTCTGAGATGAATCAAAACCAGATTTTAGAAAACTATCTTTGTTTCTCCGTTCCCCCAAAACCCCATGATGGCTGAGACATAGTTCATTTCTTTTGCTTATTTTGTATAAACTAAAATTTCAATGCTAAGATCCTAGAACATCAAAAATCTGCCTCGGGCCTATCAGTTTAAATCAATTAATTCATAGCCAGATAGAAATCAAATATAGAAAAAATATCTCCCTTTGGTTTGTTGTTTATTTGTTCAAGGAGGAAGCAAATGGGAAAGAACTTTGTTTGTGAGAGCCATATCTTAGGAAAATGAAACTTTGTCCTCAAAGGGGGAGGTAAGTCATACTTGTGTAGAAGTGAATGGAGGAAGGCTTCTTCAGAGAGACATTTTGCCTCTTTATAAATACGGTAGAATATGTCTGTGCAATTCTGCAGACAATTCTGATGGGTTACAGCAAATTGCAGTTTCTTTTCTTTTCATAAAATTTCGCATTTATTCCTGATGTGAAAAATTGTATTTGAAATTGTGCATCTTTTCTAACATAAGCATGACATTTTCAGTTACTGCTGAAGAAGATACCTTCCATACATGGAACCTGTAGGGTTCACTCAAGTTGCATTTCCAGCATTTTTAGCTGCCATCCAGACCAGACTTCAGTTACTGAATATGCTTCATTTTTGGGTGTGCAAACGTGAACAGATTAAATCCAAAACTCTTCAGGAGAAACCTGAAATGTCCCAAGTCATCCAATGAGAGCTGACACTAGCTCCTCTTTTCAAAGTCTTATTACCTCTCTGCTTCAAAAGTATAGCTACTTTCAACGATGATATCTCAGCTCACAGGGTCCAGAGCTGTGATCTTGTCAGCAGAGGCCAGAGTGGAAGAAACCTCCCTTAGGCAGTCTGTTCTCTTTGGGGGCATCCTGCAAAATCGACTTCTTCCTAGTTTGCCAAAGGAACACTTTTAAGGGATTGAAAATACTTCAGCTTCCATTTAGCATCTGAATTTTGAACTTTTTGTATCATTCTGAAGGTGTTTAAAAGACAGGTAGATGAGTTTCTTAGGGACATGGTTCAGTAGGGAGACAGACACAGTTGGACTCGATGATCTCAGAGGTCTCTTCGAGGGCCATGCTCTGTGTAATATACAAAAACATGTAACCAAAGATATGCATGTGTATATACAAAAACTGTAATTGCCTGCTTCAGAAATTCAGCTTATAATTCCTGTCTATAGCGGTGATGCTCATCATTTCACTTAGTCTAGTTTTGCAGTCAATTAAAAACCTTTTTAAATTTGGTGAGTAGGTTGCTGGAGTTGTTAATGCTGTATCTGGGAGGGGGGAGGGAGTCGGCTTACTGTGTTAGGAAGTAGGACATTTTTCTTGATTTGATGAAATTATGTTGGAGAGAAATCCACTGTGCCTTTGTATTGACATAATTGTGTTGCATATACTGGCATGGCCCTCTGTAATGGGCTGATCCTGCACATGTACCAAAGGGCAAGGATGGCCCAATGTGGCTTACCGAGATGCTCTCTCTGTTCCCATGCCAGCAGCCCAGCCAGAAGGGTTGAATGGTTCCAAGGGTATTAGGAGGGGTGCCAAGATCAGTCAGAACTGGCAGATTTTACTGGGACAATTGCAGTATTGCAGTAATACATCTGTCTGGGCCCGGCTCTTGAGTAAGAAATAGAGAGTAAAAGTAATTCCCCAGGGCACTGAAGTAGGTCATCTCCATCACTGGCTGTGGCTCAAATATCTTCCCTGAGAATGAAGCCTCATTTCACACCCTAGCTAAACAGTGCGGAGACAGGCCTGAAAACCTTTGCATTTCTCCTGTGCGTGAACCTCTGGTTAAAGCCCAGATTGGTTGTTCAGACCGCTTGCAGAGTGAAAGAGAGGAAAGGCGTGTGGATGTAAGAAGGTTGTTTAGATCAAGAACTACAAGAGGCTGTGTTACAGGATTAAGGCAGCTACATGAGCTTGCACGGCTATTTCCGCTTGTGCAGTCCTCACAACTTCTCTCGGGGATTTTTGTCTCAAACATGAGGAACGTATGTACATTGCAGGATACGTTGCAGTGCACCACACAGTCTTGGCTTCTGGCTATATGTTCACTTGTGAGGACATGCCACTTCGGACCATGCCAGCACATGCCCTGCTTTCCTTGAGAAGGAAGTCCAAGTGCACATGGGCAGAGAAGGAGCAGAGGTGCAGCAGGTATGCTCTTCGGTATGGCTATGGGACCAGACGTGTAAGGTGCCTTGGGGAGTTCACCATGCCGTAGGTGCTGCTGGGAGATCAGGGCTGAGAGTGCATTGGTAAGCAGTGAACATGGCTTTGAGGTGGCACTTTCATGGCTATACAAACCGGGCTTCCAAGGCTATGGCATGTAATTGTGGCATTTCGGCTGGGTTTCAGGAAGTATACAAAATGTTAAGACTGCAGAAGGACATAGGATATGTTTTCTATACCTTTGATCAAGAAAACAGAACTAGTGGTGTTACACTACTCAACACCATATAAAGCACTGAGGATCATGATGGTGTTTTAAACAAGATAACCAAATCAATAGGTAGGCTGCTGGGTGCACCATATGCATGACTAGCTTTATATATAACAAAATCAAAAACCTTGTGAAAGAGTAAGAAGGAAAACTTAACTTATAGGATCGAGGTGGACATTTGAGGTAAGTACATTAGTAACTTTTATTAGTAAATGAAATATCAATGGAAAATGGCTTATGTTGCTATCTATGACTTCCTGACAGGCTTACATAGACATTAAATAAAATTGTACTTTTCTGGAGTAAGACCAAGACACTCTCAAGGATCATATATCTTTTAGCCAAAAGCTCTGAAGACAAAAGGCATGTCTGCAGAAGGAAGTGGAAATACCGGTAGAAGAATTGGTGGTTCCAAGAGCTATATATTTAAAAACAAAATCCCACGAAACATTGCCAGGAATTAGAGAGGAATGAGGGGCAATGCTTTAGAACAAAACAAAACAACAAGAAAAAAGAAGCAAGTAAGAGTTGTGTCTACAATGTGCTTAAGGACAATAGCACTGAGTCAAAACTTGCTGGTCTCAGTTGGGAATGCTGTGGTTTAGCTAGCCCAACTGAGCTGAACTGGAATGCTCTTTTTGTCTCTCACCAAGCCTGTAAAAGTTGGCAGAGATTTGATCAGCTGTTCAAGTCCTGCTGAACAACCCTCGGAGTTCAGCTCTTAAATCTGGTTAGAGGCCCAGCAGAAAAATTAAAGGTCAAACAGGTCACAGGCTTAGTGGGTGGCTGTGTTTGAGAGGTGCATGGAATAAGATGTTTTACCCTGCATGGAAGAAATATGTTTGTTGCCTCAAAAAGATGTGTCCTCATGCAGTCTTCTTTTCTGAAGCAAAGGCTTGCTTTGTAAATAGAAAAGTGAGCAGTAGCTTGTTTTGTGCTTGTGATGCTGCAGAGACTAGCTTAGCTCTTTGTCTAGGGGCACATGCCAAAGGTGTTTTAAGTCTATCTAAGAGCCAGCATAGTCTGGTCCTACACCTTGCACCCTCTCTCCTTGTCAGCACTGGTGTTTGATCTTGTCATGAGCCAGTTCAGGGAGCTGAACTGATTGAGGACTAATTCTTTTTCCTGCAGAGTTACTTTTTACCTGGTTTAACGCCCTGAACTAGCTGCGTCATAGCAAGGCCCAGTACCAGCACAAAAGAGCTAGGCTGGAATTTGTGACGGGGTGAGAAGGAAATGGTGGGACTTGGATAGCTGAGCCCTGGGGGAAGCTCAAACTACAGCAGTTTACTCTTCCTCCTGCTCTTCTGCATCCATTTATAGACCTTTGTCCCCCTTACATATTTTATATCCAAGTATATCTGAGTATGGACTCTTCAACTGGAACTGTTTTGTACTGCATCTGCATACTGCTCAACCTGCTTTCTCTGTCAGAGTCAGACTGCTCAGAAAGGCTGGACTTTGCACTCAGCAACATAGTATGTCCACCTGGGTTTGTGAAATGCTTTAGGACCCAGCTTGGAAGGCTTAAATCCCACCACCCCAATGGCTCCCACTCAGGTCAAGGCAATGAAGGTATATAAAGAGGCACAAAGGCATCCTACAGTCCAGCTAGAGTGATGGTAAATTAACTTGGGCATATCTGGGAAAGGCAAATGGGTTGGTGTCAGTGCCTCGGCTTCATCTTACGTGGACTGATGCCAAGGAGAAAAGGTCTTACCATCCCAGACTCCATGGAATGGAGTCTGTGTCCTCTCCTCGGCTGTTAAGTAGTCTGACATATGCTATGCATTCACTGTTGGTGGAGGCAAGGCTGACAGAGGCATGGAGAGTTTGGCCACATGTGCGAGAAGTGCATATAGAGAATCTTAATAACATCACTCAGCCTATGGGCAGAGGTAGGCTATGCAGTAATTTCCATCTTATGTTAGGAAGATGACTATGTGAAAAAAGTAACAGAGCTCAGAGTGGTAATGATTTGGTCTGTCCTCTCCTTTAACAGGTCCAGAAGTATCAATAAAAATGTGTGGTTTGGGCTTACTAGTAGGAAGCAGTGCCTCAGGGTATGGTCTCAAATGGTGTCCTCTGGGAACTTGCCTTATCAAACAGCGACAACTCCTTCAGTTCAAAGGAAGTAGAAGTATTTTCAAAATTTGGCATGTAAGTAATAGTTGCAATTTTTGCTGAGTTGTTGAGCAATTGTAACCAAGTGTGGGAAGTGGCCTGTGAAATCATGAAAGGTGGGGAGAAGTCCCGAGAACCAATTTCTCTCCTAAATGTGCATTTCATGTTTTGTGAAGGCCGGAGAGCCTGCCTGTAACTTCACCTTTTTCCGACAGTTTGATTTCTTTTTCCACTTACTGGCCATTGTCATTATTTTAAACCTTCATCTTTCATGTTTGCCTTGGGAATTTCTGTTAACTCTAACCCAGTCTGCTAATGGTTACAGAAGGAGGGGCTTGACCTTCCTTCCCTAATGTTTTCTCAGTGTTCCTTTGTTGCCGCCTATAGGATGCAGGAAATACTTTTCCTAAGAAGGAGGCTGTAGTTACCTGAGGGTTGAAAAAAGTAACATTGTAATTCAAGGCAATAGCACGTAGCAGTGGAGAATGTAAATAGTGCTTCTCACTTAGCCTGGTTCCTTGCAATCCTTTTTTCACCAGGAGCAGACAAATGACTATTCCAATAATTAAAATGAATACACCTGGAGAATTAGCTGTATAATGAATACCCCAGAAGATGCAACCCAGCTCTCTGATTGTGCATTCAGTCCCTACAGACCTAAAACACAGAACCTAAACTCCAGTTTAGAGCAGCTGCTTTCAAAAGGCAGCATGAGCTTTGGTACCAGCACCATTTAAAGAACATACTCAAATTAATTATCTCTTCTCAGTGCATACTTTAAAGTGACATTTAATGACAGCAAGAATAGGGCAGAAATAAACACATTTTAGGTGGATTATCCATAGTTAGAAGAGGAAGTAATGATCTGATAAGGGTTTCAAGTTCTAATATACTTAAAAAAGGGAAAGAATAACTCCCACAATAAAGTTATCTTCGGCGATTCTAGGTTAGACACGGAATACGTAACTTCTGTGCCTGTGGGTGATAGGACAAAAGCTACAGAAGCTGTAGTCCCTTATATATAAGTAAACTGGCTGTATTTCTCTTTTATTCAGAAGATATTTGTCTTGCTTTTTGATCTTAGAAGGTAGCCAGCACAGAATCTCATGGAAAAGAGCTCAACACCAGTAAGTATCTCTTTCACATTACACAGCTTTGGAAAACCTTTTATGAATAAAATTACATGACAAAGTATGAAGCAAGAAAGGAATTGTAAGCAGTGGGCAGTGTATGGAAAGGCAAAACTATCTACAGCTGAATAACATTCTTATCAGAAATGAAGGACAAACATGAGTATAATTGATTATTGCCTCTCTATGCGGCTTCAGAGATCACATAATCCAAAGGAAAAATGGCACGCATGTGTTCCCTAAGACATTCTTCAGAATGGAGGGGCTATATATCAAAACCTTATTTCCTGGTAATGAATTTTAAATAAGTGCCCAGGGCATCAGGTCACTGATGTTTCCACTTTGCAAACTGGGTGGGCTATGAAAGCCCCTAGAGCCTTTCAAAGGCGCCTTAAAAATGATCCCTAGCTTTAACTGACCAAACTTTTCAAGAAAAATACCTGAAACAATTAGGAGAATGAAAACCAGGAGGTCAAATTACTTGGCCCATGGCTGAGGATTTACATAAATAGGCCTAACCTTTGACTTGAAAATAAAAGGTAAGTACAGAGCCCTGACAGAACAGCAGGTCATTGGTATTTACTCTGTAAAGTACTGCCTCTGATGCTATGACAAAAATGCCAGGAATTCCACTGATCACTGTGTGCTGATAGGGCTCAAAGGTATGCAGCCAGCTAACAGAAACCCAGCCTACCTGACTGATCGAAACTGCATTACTCCCACGCATTTATAACCTGTAATCTGCGAGCGTGGGAAAGCGTGCAAGGCCTTAGACTAATTCCTGAGGAAAAAAAATGGACAAAGTTACTATCTTTTACAGGTTTTTGATTTTTTTGGTGTGTTTTGGTCAACATATAAATTTAAGAAAAGTTTCCCAATGAGCATCTTAAGATGTTTTCTTCCACTCAAGAGACTCCAGAGCTGGTGTTACATGTGCAGGCTGAGGTTGGTACCACAGCCAGTGTCATGGGACTTTGTAGAAGATAAGCAGTCTTCAGGTGGTAACGAGCTGTAGAAAGCCGGCTCAATTTTTAACTCTAGGTTGTAAACCTACAGGAGAAACTGTACACTGTGTTTGTGTTACGTTTTGTCCAGCAATTGGCTCTGTGCTTACAGATCAGAGAGTGAAAGGTGAACCAAAAATATTTTTTTGCATTTTTGTGTCTGGCATGATAACAAAGATGGTTTAGATATTTTTTTCCTTTCTACATGGATAGCAGAGAAAAGAATACCCCTGTGAACTTGGAAACAGTAAGTGCAAATTTTTTATGTTCATATTTGAGAGAGAGAGATATTCGGTTTCCTGTTTCAGTTTGAGACACAAGCACACACAAAGTATCCTGCAGGCTGTTTCAAACTTGTTTCTCTAATTAATCAAAAGTGATCCATTAGAGAAAACCTGCAGGAATGTCAGAGATGGATGCTTCTGCTGTACTGTTTTTGACTTGCTTGTTACAACAGAGGGGGAAGCTGTTCATGCCTGTCTGGTAAATTATTGAAGGATGGTGTAAGAGGCCCTGCCGCCTTCCTCTTGAAGGGCAAGGAAGCCTGGGGCTAGCCAGCTCCATGCTGCTCTCCCTGTCTGCTAGACCACTGCGGGATTTTGGAGGGAGGTGAAGGAACACCCCAAAGCTGGGGACTGACTGGAGGAGAAGACGGGCTAACCACATGCCCTGAGTGCTGCTTGGCTGAGTCCCATGATTGGGAAGCTGGGCAAGTGGTGGTGAAGCAGGAGGAGCTAGTGGCTACTGGAGGATGGTCAAGAAGTGTGTCCTGATGAGGATCCAGTTGTTGGTCCCCTTATGCCCAGTGAGTCTGGCCTCTGTGTAAGGAGAAGCCCAGCCCAGCATCCCTCTCTGACCAGCATGGCCTTCACAGGGTAGTGCTGGACACGTCTCCCTTCCCCTTCTGGCCAACAGGCATGAACCCAAGCTAAAATTTCAAGGGAAATTAAAAGTATTTGAAGATTACCCAGTTTCTGGAGGGTGTTCATGGTGACCTAGAGCCCCTTTGGCACTAGTTCTTGTCCACCCCTTTGCCAGCCTCATCTGCATCCTTCTATGTACCCTACCTGCCCTAGGTCTTTCTGGGCAGTGGTCAAGTGATCGTGTCGCCTTCTCTGAGTCAACTCCATGAATCCCCACGCGAACTGTAGGCCAGTCTGATTTTGCCTCCATGTGTAGTGGTGCTGTGTTGTGCTTACACTGTTTCACTGATACACTGGACTGGGAGATAACATGGCAGAGTTGCTACCTATGAAGATGTGTACTGCACTACAAACTGCTTGATATCTTGCATGCCGGGCTGTGGCTATCTACATTGCTCTGTCAGACTGACTGCATCTGGCAGAAATGGATTTGCTATATATAAATATGAGGTTAGCAGTTAGCAAGGTTGTCTCAGGGAATTGAGGGCAAGAGTTCATAAACAAGCCATTTCCAAGAGGTGTGCAGTCCCGGACAGGGACCTGCCACTGGTGATAACACTTCCTTGCAAAATGATGTGAGTGAATCTCTGATTTGGGGTCAACAAAGAGTACTTTTGTCTTGCCTGGGGGAGAGGAAAGAAGAACTGGAGGCCTAGACAATTTCCCATGGCCTCTCCTGCTCATCTCGATCAGCATTTTGGTATCTGATGTGAATACTAAAAGTGCTTTCAATGCTCATCTTCACTTGAGCCTTTTCTAAAACAACCCTGTTTCTTGATTTTTCAACCCTAACCATTGTGACTGCTGTAAATATTGTCACTGCTATTTAACTGATTTTTCCCCTAATCACCATCCCATGTCTTCGAACAGAGCTCTGTCTAGTGCTGAGTGCTTTCCCTTACCTGGGTAGCAGCACCAGGAACATGTGGCCACAGCCTCTGTGCAAGTAGCCTGGAAGGCTTTATATGTGGTCTTGTCCTCGGCTGGCTCTGTGATAAATGTCTATGTTTCTTTCCAAAGCTTAACAATCTTTTTCTTTCTTCTCTTTTAAATTGATATGTATATAGTTAGGGTTGCAAAGTTTGCTTCACTTCTAACAAAACAGTTTCTCAAGTTCTTTTTTCACAGACTTCCTCCACAGCAAAAGAATGATGCACATCCCATCAGCACAGTAATGCAGATCCAGGTCCATTCATATTCAAAAGATGAACAGTGCCTGCAGTCCCTTTGCATCCAGAGAAATCATATCTAGGCAGATATTTTTTCTTCTGTGATGTCAATATGATGAGAACCTGAAGATCAGGAGTGAGATGAGAATATGGTCATCCAAAAAAAAAAGTCAGGAAAAAAAAAGTCCATATTGTCATCTCATTCCTGGTCTTTAGGTTCTCATCGACTACTACTGTTCCCCAGCCAGTCTGTTAAGAGTTGCATCCTTTGTGGGCTGACTACCCCTGTGTAGTTGGCTCAGAGACTGCTCTTGAGTATTCTAAGACTAAAATTTTGGGCAGTGAGATAGATTTTGTGATGAACTTTGTACCCCTGCCTTGACCAGTAGGGCAGCAGCCTTTGGTTATACTCTTCTTCTGTTTCTCTTTTCGTTAAAATTTCCTATCTGTAAGTCCTCTTACCCATTATACCATCAAAAACTTGTTCTGGTTTCCTGTGAAATGCTTATGGGCAGTACTGAATTTATCCTTAAATGATCTCTGATTGCAGGGGGCTTTTCAATAACGGTGCTTGTGCCACTCCGTTCTTGCAAAAACACAGGAATTGAGAGGAATTTTAAGACAGTACACTGCCATTTGCTTCCTTCACTTAATTATTTGCTTCTTTTTGGAGCACTTATAAATGTGGCGTTCACGCTACCATCCTGTAGTGGTAGGAAAGTTCATCCATCCAGTAGCTTTTCCTGCTTGTGTACCTAACAAAACAATGCGTGTCTTGAGCCCCTCTTTTACTTTCTGCCTTGGTGTGAGAGCTAAACTTCTCCTCCTGCAAGAGCTGAATTGAATTTCTTTGAGGAGCCTGATGGGGCTATTCTCTGCCTGCTGGGACTTCTTTCTCTCCCGGAAAGTCATCTTCAGTCTCCTCCAACACTGTTTTGTGCCAATGTATTCTGTGCCTCTCTCCCCAGAAAAAAAAACCTAAGAGTTTGATACCATTTTAACCCCAAGGAGATGATTTTCTTCCCAACTCTCTATTGTTTCAACATGTTATTTATTCCTCCATTCATCCGCTTCCTATAGTGCTGTCCTTCTAAATCCCAGATCAGTCCAGCTTGCCTTCTTTTGCCTGTAGATTTTCCCTCAGACCTAGCAAGTCTGCAACCAAGACCACAGGTTTAGGTACCTACATCTAACTGGAAGTCAAGGTGCCTCTTTTGCTTGGGTTAGTGGCCTGTTCCAGTGCAGCCACAGTGCTATCCCCAGCTCCAGCAGAGGACTCCCTTGAGCGCTACCTTCTACCTGGGTTGCTATTGCAGATGCTCTCCCAACATTTGTGAACTCTCCTTCAGCAGTCTTGTAGAGCTCAGGCTTGTTAGGTGGCTTCCTACTGCACAGAACAACCAGTTCATATATTCACTGATAGCTGGAAACATAGACATTCAGAAGCAAAGCATTACTCAAAGTCTTATGGAAGGAAGGCTGCATTTGTAAAATCTTGTGTGGAGAAGCCCATTTTCTCTTGTGAAGAGCTCTATGGCACCGTATCAAGCTTGTGTTTTGCTAGAGGGGCTGAAACAACGGCAACCAAAAGGCTCTGATTCACTTAATTTGATTTTAACTCTCCCATTGAAATGCCTGAGGAAAAAAATTGCTTCCTTGGAGAGTCCTTTAGCTCTGCGAAAGATGCCTGATGCAATCTAGAAATAGCCTTGTTCTGGGAACAGCTGCCCAAGCACTGCCACGGAGGCTGTAGTTTGTTCTTTATTTATTTATTAATTTTCACCCTGAATGCAGTCACCTCTTTCAAAGGCTGCTGTAATGGGTTGGGTTTTTCGGGTTTTTTTTTTGGTGAAGAGCTGGGCAGGCTGTAGTTCTGCTCACAGGAGTGGAGCACAGTGAGAGCCAGGAGAGCCTGAGTGACTGCAGCCTAGGCTGCGTCAGTCGGCCAGTCACAAGGATGCCTGTCATATGTTGCTGATCAGACAAAGATCCCTTTCTTTCCATGCCTGGTGGGTTGTCCACCAATGAGAGAACCTTCTCCTAAAAACGGCAATCAAACCTCCGTAACTGTGGTGTGACAGATAAAACATGGCTTCTTTACCAATTTTAACTCTTACCTTGGTTACAACAGACTTTGAAGATTTTTCGTCTCTAGCTTTTTTTATGGTTTTGATGGAAATACTGTAGGAAAGTTTATTTTGGGAGTATATTTGATCCATTTCAAGCAAGAAGCAAAGACTGTGACCTTACAGTCAAAACTGTCTGGAGTGACTGCTAGCTCTAAATAAAAATTATTTCAGGTTATGGTTTACTTTTCACTTAAATTTAGAATTCTTTTTGCATGAATAATTGGTGTTACATGTTTCAATAAAGATGAGACCAAAATTTCGGCTCCGCACAGCTTCCATTCCTAAAAAAAGTTAAAAATTTAAGTAAGAAGGCTATAAAAAAAAAAAAAAGTAGTGCTGAATAGCACGGCTAAGCAGCTGTGTTATTTTTTTCTTCCCCCAATTGAATTATTGCTATTACTGTTCTTTCTAAGTTAAGATCTCACTGGGGGAAGGAAGAAAGTTTCTAGGTTTCACAGCAGGAAAGTCTTTAACAAGAAGTTAATGTAGGATAACGAAGGGCTCAGGAAAACGGTAAGCACGAAGGGGTTGTCCAGGAGCCTGTGTGGAGATAAAAGTGCAAATAAGAGAAAAAGCACACAGCAACCATTTGAATTTTAACCTAGCTGTTCAGTGACAAATGCGTAGCTTGTCAACCACAGTGTATTACCCTGGGCACAGCAGTTAGCAGCAGTTATGGTCACCATCTCAAGTTATCACAGAAAATGAAAATTTCTTGTTTGTATACGTGTTCTTCTTTAAAGGGAAATACCTTACATGTGGCAGGATTTAAAGACTACAAGATGCATGAGAAGACAATACTGTTTAAAAACAAAGCCGAAGTGAAAATCAAGAGAAACATTTATTTGTGGGATTCTGGATTGCACTTGAAGTTTCTAATATTTAACTCCTGCAAAAGGGAAGTAAGTCAGAGAAATTAACTGGACTAGCAGAGCAGTTAGCTTTGCTGTGGCTTTTCAGTCAATAGGTCACTTTCCTGCGCTAGGGGTTGTGCTCTACCAAGCAGCAAGGGTTTTTTGGCTGATCCTATATTGATGACAAAATAATTTTCCGTTTCTATAGCGCTGTAGGTCATCAATAAAATAAGAATTGATTTTGTTCTTCAATACTGAAAAATTACTGCCTTTACTTTTCTTAGAATATTGGATTATTTTTAAAATAGAGCAGATCTTTTTCAAGTATGTTGAAAACCCACCTCAGCAACGTGGTTTTGCAAAGGATTTCATAGGAGTTATGTTCTGAATTACATATGAGATGCTGCATATTGACTGTGCTGGTAGTTAATTCAGATTTAGTAACTAGAGTGTGATTTTGCCAGTTAGTTCCCTTTAGAGTCAGACTGGGATACTCTCAGGTGTTATTGCCGTGGAGACAATTTCATCATAGAGAGGTAGGTACCTCTCTGATCTATGCAGTTGCGTTTGCATTGATATCCCTAACAGTGAAATATTATACCTTGTCAGCTCTAAACACTGCATGTGATGAACAAAAGTCAGAATTAATAGCACTGAGTTCCATGAATAAATCTGTGTTGCTGCCATGAATTAAATGAAGGATTAGCAACAGAAAAATGCTATTTCCTCTGCCAGTTTCTGGAGATTTTATTATTCCCTCGTAGAATAAGTAGATACTCTATTCCTTATTATCAGAGAGAAAAAGATGTTTTTATGTGTGAAATGTCCTCACTTCTCAAGAAGTTGCTATCACAGGCTAAAATACCTGAATGGTAATGAAAATTACAGCTATCCCCTTTCCTCTTGCCCTCAGCACAAATGAAGTTTTGGCTAACTCCTGGTATTTTTTAGGAATTATGCCTGCTCAGTTATTTATTTTTATATTGCTGCAACTTTTTATCCTGATTCCTGCAGAAATGAGGTTTACGCAATCCTGCTGCGTACGCTTGTATCTCCGTCACTTCCACGCCCCCCAAATCTATTGAACCTATTGACTAATTTCAACCAATTGATCTGTCAAAGACAATCAAGTTCTTACAAGGTCTGTGAAAATAATGTGCCAGCTAGTGCTCTCACAGAGGAGTAGGCTGCAGTGTGAACAGGCTTCATTTCAGGCAGAGGAGAACCCATTTTAAGAAAATGTTTATTTATAAATGCCTGTCCATGGGGAACATTTCAGGGAAAGCTTGTTCCTTCTTTGATCTGAAGTCAATCAAATCTGAGACTCAGGTCTTTCAGGAGCCAGGCTTCATAGTACTGATCTCCACTGCTTTGCAGTAATGATTTACCACCTTAACTGCATTTAAAGCAATTTTTTTAAAAACCACTTAATTTTCCATTTTTTTTCCTGTTATTTTGTTTCTTCTTTGTAAAGGACCAGCAATTGCCCAATAACCTGTCTCTTAAGACCAAGACTTTATGTTGTCTATCACCCTAGAAGTCAACTCTTGACTTCTATCACTGTCACTTTTCTCCATGGATTCTCTGAGTTTAAAGTTACAGAACTGCTGAAACAGATAACAGAGTGCAGAAGGCTGAAAAGTGGCTAGGACGAACCTCCAGGGACAAAGTTTATCTGTTGGAGCATTTCCTGTGTGTACTTTGAAACCTCTCAAGTTAACTTGATCAAAGCCTGAGCCGACACGTTTCAGCTCCCTACTGAACAAACAAATTTACTGCTTATCTTTGTTGCTACCTCAGTCTTTAATTTACTTTACTTAGTAAGCCAGTACATGTTAAATGAACAACCTGGTTATTACAAATGTTAGATTCTAGTATCAAAAGCAGGCTAGAGTTTGTCTGACATTAAAGCGCACATCACATCGCAGACCCTTTCCTTCCCAACAATCCTGATGTGATAGGAAGGTTGAGCTATATATCGCCAGTGTGGACAACAGTGGTTTGTTTGGGACCACGATATCCATCAGTATCTGCTGGGATTTTTTTTTAATATCATGGGCTTCTTCCTTTCTCTTTCATTAACTCCTGTAGGACATATGTGGGCTGAGAAAATAAAATGTAGTGTTTTCAAAATGCATTAATTAACTCACATTAACATGTTTCAAAGCACAGTTTAGTACATATGGATTAACAGATCATTTTAAACATCACTTTTTTGTCAACAGAAGTAACTAATGCTTTTTCTAATGTTGTAGGAGCTGGGAATCTTTTTTTTTTGCTCAAAGCCTTTACTTAAGTTAATATTAACAATAGTCAAGACTATTATGAGGTCTTGCATGAAGGGAGCATAGCCAGACAGCCTGGCTTGTGGAAGATAATGAGGTAAAGTGACTGCCTTTCTGTTCTTAAACCAAAATAATTTGGCAAGTGTTTTCAAATCGTGTCAAAAATATTTTAATTAATTTCTACATATTTATACTACTGGCCCATATTTTCCACATAATGGCCTTCCTAATTGTCAGGGAAATTGAGTCTAAATGTTTTGATTTCCTTGGTAAATGTTGTTCATCAGTAGTGTGCCCCCCTGGAATAGGAGCTGGTGTGGTACTTGAAGTGAGGCTGCTTTTCTTTCAGGAGATACCTGCAAGGGCAAGGTTGAGTGCCACACATTTGGTGACTTTTATTCTCAGTTCTTAGAAGGTTTTCCTGTGTGACTGCAGAACCCCTGCACTAGGAAATTTCTCCTGGCCCTCCAAGGTGTATGGTTCTGGGTCCATAATGCAAACATTGAAATATCCTGGGTTAGAAAAATAATCTGTCAATAAACCAACATCCCAAACCTGCCTTCCCAACAGAACAACACTAAAGGGGATCTTTACTTGTTATAGGTAGATACAGATATTAACTATTCTTTAGCACTCCGAACTGTGGATGTCTTTGTTGACTGGCAGTTTCTTTCCTTCTTTCAAGCAAAAATAAGTTTTCCAAACATTCTGCAAGCTCAGATATTGACCATAATCAGTTTTTATTTTATTTCTATGTCATCACTTGTTGGAAATTAAAAATGCTCAGATAAGTGTAAGTTACGATGGAAATTTTCAGAAGTGCAACGACACGTTTCCTCTTAGAGTTAATGGGACATGCATGATGTTCTCCTGCACAGCTTGGTAAATGTCACTCAGAGACTTCAGAACATCTATGAAAAAATTGACAGGAAAACCAGCCACATATGGCACTGTCTGCTAACACGAATCAACCGCCACACGCAATTCAACTAATAAATGTATCATGTCTTTTCCCATAATAAACACAGACTTGGGATAGTTGAGTTTAGAGTTTTGTGAAGTTTGCAGAAGCTTTGGGGTTTACTGGCTCGTGAAACTATTTCAAGTCCACAGAATTGCTTCACAATTTGAACTTGCATTGATTATTTTCTTACTCTGATATTATTAACTTAAATGAGTTAGATGATGTATTTTTCCACCTAAATAGAGCCTGTGCCAGATATAGGAAACTCCTTACCCGAAAGATGAGTTAACACAAATGGATGTCCTGCATTATTGGATTAGCTGTAGTGAATTAGCTGTAGTTATTGAGAAAATCCAAAATATACCATTGCTACCCTGCTTTTCAATTTGTCAAAGGAAATCTTAGTGTAATTGGTTCTGCCGTTTTCAAGAACAAATTCAGACAACAGAGCCAGGTGGGAAATGTTCCCATGCTGTCCTGGGATGAAGCAGATCTCCAAATGCGGTCTTCAAATAGGACAAAAAGCAAATTTGTTCTGGATTGGGTGGTAGCCTGATGCTTGTGTTTCACACTGGGGCTATCGGAGAAACAGGTTTAAATCCTTCTTTGGCTTGAGCCGGATTCTCATATTCCAAGAGGGATTCCCTTGACAACAGTCCATCATCTGCTCTGTGACTGGTCTCCTTAAATATCTCTGGCCATATAAATTGCTTGTTCTAAGAGATGTTATCTATGTGGGTGTGGGTTTGGACACTCCTCTGGGATGAAAGAGGCTCAGATGCGTGCTCCCAGCTTCAAGTGCTTTTTATTTATAAAAAGCGGAAACTAATCCAGTGAGTGGATTTGAAGAAGATGCCTCCTCCATTCCTTGATGCTGGTCAGGAGCTCGTCTGGTCCTGAAACTGAAACCCCTAGTCTAACTCTGTCAGAGTAGATCTGTTGGCTCCTGGAGCAACAGAAGCTGTTGTTTTTACTGAAGGTTTCACTCTAACAGCTGTATTTCCATAAGTAGCTCTGTTATAAAGAAGTCAGTATTTTATAATAAAAATAATTTTGTAGAAATTTCCATAGCATCACCATAGAGGAGGAGGTAGAAGGACTGGTTCCTTGTGCTGGTCTGTGCACTTGGATCTTCTCACTAAGTCTGCAGTAAAGCTTCATCTCTGTGTCTCCTCTTCTTAACCCAGCTGCTCTTGGCACAAGCAATTACAGAAAGCCACGGCTGAAGTTTTCTGGAGCATGCTGCAAATTGCTGCAAATGCGCTTGCAGGTATTCCTGGCTGCACTGAAGCAGTCATATGATTCAGGACCCTTAATTGAGTAGGGCTGCATGGAGGGCAGCGGTCCAGAGGTGGTGTCCTACGTGGTGAGCCCATACGTTATTTGTGGGGATTTTTTAAAGCAGCATGGAAACAAATTGTTTTAAATCTGCCATAAAGGAATGGCCACTGGCTGCTCAGCTGTGCCGTCCCAATGGCAGTCTGGTTGAAAGACTGTGAAGCAGAGAAACCCTGCGTACCCTTGGCTGATAAAAGAGTGGGAACAAGGATTTGGAAGATTTCCATGCTCCTTAGTCTTTCTCTGCTTGATGGATATTACTTGTATGTTTCTAGACAGCTCTATGGCTGAGTAAAGACACAAGAAAAAATAGATAAGAGAAAAAAAAACCCCAGCTATTTCTGAGATTTCTTGGGATGGTGGCATCATCATGTGTACTGCTCTTATTTTCCTCCACACACAGCCAACGTTTCAGATGTCTGCAGTTTTCCAAAGATGAGTTATATTAAATTCAGGTACCAATTTTAGTTTTCAAAAATTAATCTTTGCAAGGCATCTATGTCAGGAAAGCCGCTCTCCATTAGTAGGAAATTAAACAGAAAAAGGAAGACAATTTGCTTATTCGTGTAAGAAACTGCTGTACAATTATGTACAGATATAGGTCAGTAAAATAAGTTCTTTGATCTATTGCTACAAGGAATCAGTGTAAGTACATTTCCTGATAAGGGTTGCTACTGCGTAATAGCATTTTACAAAGTGCGTAGTGTGCTATTACTCAGGAAATGTGTTTACTGATATGCGTGTCTCCACTCAGCCTCGTGGCTGAAAGGTTTGCTTTTTCTGGTATTTATAGTTCTTGCACATTTTTAAATAAGGCGATTAACCTCAAGAAGGGATGGAAGAGAGTACAAATAGGGAAAATTGATTCTAGAGCACACGAAACCACTATTGAAAGAAAGACCAGTTGATTATTTTTAAACCAATATAGGTTAGTGGCATTTGAGATTAAACTCCAAGACAAATATTAAGAAGAATTAATTTATCCTGTCAACTCTGACTGTTCTGGGCTTCATCTTTGTGTCAGGATAGATGAGAATGTGACATCATCACAGTTGTAAAAAGGCTTGCTCTTCATGGATTTCTGTCCTATTTTAAGGGGAATGATACTTACCACTGTCATAATAATGAACGGTATCCAGAATATTCTTTTCAAGTTTGGGTTTTAATCACTGTGAACTTACCTAAGCAAAGCCTGTTGGATAGAAGTTGTTCAGTTAAGCAGGACTGAGCTCATTAAACATTGTCTCAGCATGAAAATATGTATATTAGTGTACAGGTTTAAGCAAAGCCATCTCATCATGTTTTAATCTGGGGGATATGAAAAGACCATTGTCTAGTAAAAAACCAGAGAGGCCGAAAATTGGTTGAATTTGTATTTCTTTGTTTTGAAGAGCACATTTTTGAACATTCAGAAGCAGAAAAATGCTGCAGGATGGGAAGCGAGCCCTCACGGAGCAGGAGTGCATGTTTGCATTCCAGTGACAGAGACTGAGATTCGACTAGTTGTGGGTAGCTGCAAAATCCCACTTCGCCGAGTCATAGTATTCATAACAGGGTAAGCAATCCCTGTCAGTCTAGAGTGGGATGCTCACCATTCTTGAGGTCTGTAGAACGCAACAGAAGAAAAAACAGTGGGTCATTCCTGAGAGAAAGGATATGGTTCTGGGTTTGTGGCCAGAGTGGAAGGCAATTCCTGCATCCGGCCTTATCTTTAGATTCTGGAGTCAAGCATATTGCTCAGCATGTCATGTTTTTGTTAACAGAAAAGTGATTTGTACAGCTCTCTTCTCTGCAACAATTTCAGGACCAGGTCTTCTTGGAGCAGCCTAGGGAAAACCTTTGCTTTTTTTTTTTTTAATGGGAGGTGCAATATTTGGTCATGTGAAAGGCAACCAAAATTAAATTGAAACCTGATTTATCTCTGCCTAGACACTTTGGAGAAGCAGTGGAAGTCATGGTCATGTCCTCTATGCTCAATGCAGAGCGGTCAGACCCCTGCTTCAAGCACCCATTGGAGGCCCCAGTGCTGTCTTAGGGAGCAGACATGTTTTAAAGGTCCAGTGGGCCTGGGCTGAATCAGAGCTATGGTGCTTAGTATCCTTTTTAGTTACTTTTGGTGCAAAAGTAGGCTGTGATTTACGTCTCAGTCAACTACAGAGCAGAAAAAAATTATTAGGAATGAGAAGGGCCTCCATGTTATTTTTCTTGCTTTTACTGGAATGGGATGGGGTGCTTTAATAGGGTGGTAGGTTGTCCTCTGGTGATGGAAAACTCAGTAGGAGGCAACATACTCCAGGGAACGGTCATACTCTGAGTTGGGATTTAAGTTTTTGTGCTTTTCCATGACTTTATTGCTCCTGATCTCTTTCCTTTCACTTCCCTGGAAACCAGTACCCTTAAGTGAGTGTGAAAAGGACTTACCTTTCTTCCTAACTCACTTTGGGGTCTACTGGTGGAAAGCATTTGATGAGACAGTCTAAATTCCTGATGGCAGTTCAGGTTATGACCAGGTTATGCAAAACTAGACATGGTTATTGCTGATCTTGTCTTTGGTATAGTTACAGCTGCTGAAGCACACAGAAAAATACCTTTCCACCTGCCAACATTAAGAGATTGTAGCGTTGGCACTGCAATAGTTGTTAGGAGAATGGTTTTCTTTTTTACCCTCCACGTCTTTATTACTTTTAAAATATTTTAGAATATTGAATAGAAGAGGGGGAAAGAAACCTATAAAAGACTGCACAAAGAATGTATTTTAAGCAGCTGCAGGAAACAACAGCGTTCAGGTTGCACGCAGTCTGAATTTGTGTCTTTTGTGACAGTACAGTCTCTAATTGCATGAACAACTTATCATTTTTGAAGTCATATAATATAAAAATATAGACTGTTTAAAAACTTAAACCAACATGAAAGTACCATCATGTTATACTTACGCTGCTTTATTCTCAGAAGGGTCCGCTTTATTTTTATTACCTTGTGAGTATGTTACTCATTTTCTACAAATGTTCATTGATAGTACAGAGGATCTGCAAGTGAACGCAAATGCTCCTGACTGTGGTGCATTTCTGAATGGAGATAGATGTAAAAAGATGTTGAAATACTTTCCTGACTCAGGTCCAAGAAGACTGCTGGCAGAGACCATAGCTGGAGAGTAGAGACCCTTGGCTTGGAGGGAGATGTCCCCTTACCTGCTAGAAAAGCAGAGCTTATCTTTTTTCAGATTTCTGGAAAGAAATTCGAAGGAATTTTTGAAGATAAATCTGAAAAAGGGGAATAGTCTGTTCCAGACAGAAAATTGTTTTCCTGATCTGTGCGAGGCTTCTAACCTGAGCCATCCTACCTAGGGGAAATAAACAGGAAGAAAGGCTCTGGATACTACAAGATAAAACAACACTATTGATATGGTACCTGAAAAGTACAAAAAATAATTAGGTATTTACTACAAACAGCTGCATCAAACTTCCTCTCACTCTCCTCCTCAGCAGTATTACATGGAGGATTTCTTCCTTCTGTATAAGCAGTTTCTTTAGTGTTTAGAGACATTAATGAAGCTGAGACCTTCAAGTGCTGTTTCTTGCCGGCTCCTAAAGGACTGTAGGAACTTAATCACATAGTTTTAGTTCCCTAAATTTCCATTTATTTATCTGTAAAACATCCTTCTATGTAGTATACTTCACACAGCTTTGTAAGGACAGAGTTTATGTAAAGCCAACAAGGATCTGCTGGGAAAAACCGTGGTGTAATCACGACATATTATAGTTATTACCAGATACCATTACAAGAATTGTACTGTTATATGTGAGAAAGGGAAGAAGGAAAGATGCTCATTAGCAGCTTCCTTCCTCAGGCTATGAGCTTCCACAGGCTCCTCTCTGATAAGCTTGTATACAGCTGCAATCCCACAGCAGCCTCAGCTGATGTAACGGCTCTGCTGCAGTGTTGTGCCACCATCTGTCCCATTCCATCCCCTGTGTTGGCTCAGATGGTCTCTGCTCCTTCACAGAGCCATTTGAGGTGTTAACCTGGAAGAAAACTACCTGTTACCTCTTTTTTTTTGCGGGGATAGTTTCTGCTGGGAGTGCTCTGAAGCATGGCAAGACACTTTCAGAGGGGCCCTGGGGGTGCTGCAGGAGAGGGACAGGGCTGTGGGGCATGGGGCAGGGTAGCAGAGTTGGCTGAGGTAGCCAGCAACTACGCTGAATAAGGCCATCATCAGGGAGCCACAGCCTTCCCCTCCAAGCTAGAGCTTTCTGGTGTGGTGATAGTTGCTGCTGAGACTGTCCAGCTTACCATATTGCTCCACAAACACTGGTGGTAGCCCAGCTGATGAGGAAGTGCAAGGCTGAAGAGGGGTTAGAGGGAAAGGAGAGGAGTGAGGATGCTGTAAAATGGGGCTACAATCTAGAATAAGTTCAAGAGAAAGGACTAGAAGTCATTATGGAGAAAATGTTGGCTCATGGCTCAGTGGTTCTCAAAAAGTTGACACAATTGCAAGTGTTTGGAGGAGTCTGAAAATACTGCTTTCCTGTAGAAAGAGCCAGACTTGCTCACCTCTTAGACTGCAGGGAGTTTTGGTCCCTCCTTCCTGCCTCAGAAGGGATGAAGTAGAGTTAAAAAGGATTCAGAGAAGGGCAGCAAGGATGAGCAAAGGTACGGAGCACCTCCCCTATGGGGAGAAGCTAAATAGCATAATCCCCTTTGAGTATGGAAAAGAGAGACCTGTCAAGGGCAGAGAGGGACTGTTGGTTGTGATGCTTCATGGGATCGTGATTGATGTGGTGAGTGGATAAGAAAAAAGTGAAAAGAAAACAATATGTCACTATTTCGTGCTAAAAAAAAGGTAGTGGACATCCTGAGAAGTTATAAAGACAGATGAATTCCTGATGAAAGGGACCCCTGGAGATAATCTAGACCAACTCTTTCTCTAAGATCTGGTTTAGATCAGGGCTTTGTCTTGCCTGGTTTTGAATACCTTCAGGGATGCAGATACTACAGGCTCTCTGGATAAACTATTCCAGTGTCATCAGACAGAAGATTTGAAGCAAATTGAGCTTGTTTTGTGCACTGTTATGACCACTGGATGTGTTTAGCTGATTATTTAGGATTCTATGGGGTGGAAAGTCTGCATTGCTTCATAAAATGTCCAAAAGCCAAGAAGAAAAGCATTTCCAGAGCTATTAAAACTCCTGGCTTGAGAACTCTGTTAGCAGCAGATCGAGGGAAGGTGGGAGCATACTGTGGGGGCAGTCACCACACTTTACTTATTCTCTTCTCCCCTGAGGCATCTACTATTGACCACTGTCGAAGGTGAAGTAGTGGCTTTGACTGGCCTTTGTTTCACCCACCATGATGGTCTTCAGTCTGATCTGTGGATACCTAAGCCTCGCAACACATCTAGTAGGGGTAAAATGCATCCAAGCTCTTAATGCTGCCTTCAGTTTCATAGGAGGACAGCTGCCCAGGCAGGTTTGGACCTATTTCCATCAAGCACTAAAAGCTGGTTTCATAACACGTATTTTTCTGTCAAACTTTGTGAATAAAACAGTGCAGGAAGATGTCGTGACTAACGCGAAGCTTTTTATTCAAGCAGCAGATGAAGTGGGTTAGTTTTAGAAAGGAGTAGGAGTCAGAAGAACATTCAGCTTAAGCAGACAGACCAGCTCTGGTTAAACTGAAGGGAAAAGCAGTGACACTGGCTCTTGTATATCTGATGTGAAAGACTAGGAATACAATACTGGATTTATTGTTCGGTTATACATTATCCCAGAATATTGCGGTTTTATAGTGGTGACATCTGACCGCTTGCTATCAAGAGATAACTTGAAAGTACCGCACGATAGGAAAGCTGTTCCTTTCTTGTTGCAGTTATATTTATTAACGAGCTTTCAGACACCATGAAAGAGTCCACTGGCAGACAGCAACAAAATACCATACACAACCAGTCAGAGTAAGATTGAAGGTATGAACAATAAAGCAAATGAATACCCTGTTGCCTCTGTGCACACATAGCCTCCTATTCAGCCTTCAAAAATACATAAATGAAATGCACAGATGTTTGGATTCAGAGATAAGATGATCCCATAGCACAGGAACCTCTCCCATTTTTTGAGTTCAGTGTGCCACATCCTGTGGGAGGGGTCGACATGGCGAAATGCTTCTTTCTGCAGTATGTCCTCTGCAGCATAACCTCCTCACACTCACATCAGGCCTCTCCTTTCCCACTCACAAGCTGAAAATGTCCTTGTTGCAGGAATATAGAATCATAGAAAGGTTTGGCTTGGAAGGGACCTTAAAGCCCATTCAGTTCCAGCCTCTCCCCTTCCACGGGCAGGGACACCTCCCACCAGACCAGGCTGCTCAAGGCCCCATCCAACCTGGCCTTGATTGATTGGAGGGGGGGAAAATACACTGAGAAACAAGGCTTTATTTATAGATTAGTTGTTCATTTTCTTCCTGTGAAGTGCTTTTACTGCTGGTGGTTGATTATTAAGGAGAGCAATGGTATAATCACAGATTCTGGGCAAAGTCTTTCTGGTGTCTTTGTCTTCTTGCTTTAGTTTTTGCTGTTGCCTGTGCAGAGCTTAGCTGCAAAGGGAAACTCCATCAACTGGAGGCCCAGGCTCAGCATGGCACAGAGCAGGGCTTTGAAGGGCAAAAGAGCTCAGAAGGCAGGTCCTGGGCAGAGAATGAGCCCAGGGACCTGTGACGAGCGCAGTGCCTGGATCTGCAGTTCTGACTCAAGAGGCTTAGCATATAAAGGTGTGCCGTGACCAGGTGGATGGCCAGGTGGACTGCGCTCAGCCAGGTGCCATCACAGCCACCAACTACACCAGATCACGCCTATTTATGAGAAAAAAATACCTTCCTTTCCCCTGCCCACGCACCTGGGGAAAGGGAGAAATCACACTGAGCCCCAGTGGGGCTCCTTCATAGATTAGTGATTCTGGAGTCAGAGCCTAGCCTGGTGCTGGCAAATGAAGAGCAAGCCCACTGTCCAAACTAGCACTAGAGAGTGAACATGCACAATTTTTTTGGTTTTGCAGCAAATATCTTACCCCAAATTTTTTTTGACTGATCCCAGTAAGAACAAGAGAAAAGACAAAGCTTTTAGTAAGATCAGTTTCTCTAATGACTCACCAAATGCTACAAAGTCAAAACAGGTTGCTTGTGCTTGAAAGGTATAAAACAACCATGTCATTTTTCTGGTTACTGTAAAAAAACCTGCATATATGCATGCAAAGGAACATTTTTAAACCTCATAAAGTATAGCTTTTTTTGCAGCTAGAGGTTCCTTTCTCCTGGTTTTTATTCATGTGTCATGCTTTGTATTAAGCATTATTGCTTTAGCAATTAAGCTAATTTTCTCACTGCACTCTGCCAGTCAGAGTGTTGCTCTTTTGTGTTCCTCAAAGACAAGAGGAATTAAGTTGAGATACTGTTGGCCCAAAGCAGCTCCTTCTGCAGTCCACCAAAGTTATCCCATTGACGTTAACAGGGACAGCTAGTTCTGTGAGCATTGAGAAATGAGTAATAACTACATCTCATGTCCAAAACAGACCTACAAGTCCATCAGCTTTGTGTTACATAAAATTATTTTCAACAACAATACACCTACATTTCTGTAATGTCTTTCATTCTGAGTGAAATTTCACCACCATAGTGTTTCAGGAAAATGTGCTTTTTTCACAGTTAAAAAAGATTTGACAAGAAAAATATCCCTTTCAGTGAAGTTTGACAGAAAAATGAAATTCCAAGGAAGTAAATTATCTTGTAATGCAATTAGAAATTTTTACAAAAAACTTTCGATAAATACTCTCATTTTTTGAGATATAGGATTTTCCAGTAGTTTCTCAATCTCTCCCCCTTTTATTTTTAAAGGAACAGGAAGCATTCAGAAATATTCAATCCCCTGGAGGATATAAAAGGATATAAAAGAACATAAATAGTAGCATGTGATATTTCCTTGGGTGGAGGATAATTCTTATACATCACATTCTTTTTGCAAGTTGGGGTATGCCTCTGCTATAGTGCCCAGGTAGGTTCCAGGGTGGTTAATCCAGGCCAAGCTCTCACTTCCACAGCAGCACCTCTACCCAGGTCCCCATAGCTGGTGTGGAGATCCCCCGGGAATGCTACTGAGAGCTGCAGACAGAGGATGCTCTAGAAATTCCCGGATTGTTTCTGGAGTTGCCCAAAATAGACTCTGAAGGAAGCTTATTCTATGAATTAAAACAGCAGTTTCTCCAAGAAATACCTTACATGCTTGGTTTACCATTGTACGTTACAAAATTCCTTTTAGGACTCACTAAGGGGTAGCATGCATTTTGTAGCTGAAACGGTCTTCTTCCTCCCTTTCCTCCACACTGGGGAGCTGTGCCAGCAGTTTACCTGGGGGACTTGTTCTTACCATTCTGGTTACAGTATGATGATTGCTGTCTTGAGGATGGGATGAAGTCCAAGTTTTAACCAGTCTTCTCTTGCACTGCTGACTTTGCAAGGGCACCTCCCCTCCCTATGCTGTGACATAGGGAGCTGATATAAGGACAGATGGAACTGCATCACTCCCATATGGATCTGCGAAGAAAGCCAGCATCTCTGGGGGTTTTTTTTCTACACTGTCACTCTGTGACCCCCGTGATGGGCCAGGAAAATGGAGGGAAAGAGTTAAATGCGATAGCTTATGGGAGTGCCTTCCCAGCTCGATGCAGTTATTTCCTGCCTGACAGCTCAAAAATGGTAATTCATAGAACAGGATGTATATTTCTTTCTGCTCATTAAAAAGTCAGTGATGACAGACACAATCTCCAGGTCAGCCGCTTTGTGACTTGCCGTAGGTCTATCCTGCCTCCAAGTGAGAGGGATTGGTGCTGGTGAGTAACAAGGCACACCTCTGGGCCTCAGCCACACGCAATGCAGGGGAGAGAGGAAGAAGTCTGGATAGCTTTGTGACCCACCAGTCCCTACTTCTGTTCACTTCCTCACATGGTCACAGAAGTCCTCAACTGAAGCAGTCTTTGAGTTATGGGAGAAATGTGCTGATGTGCATCTCTTGCAGTGCCACAGGATGGAGGATGTCCCGGGCAGGGAAGACTTGTACAGGCAGGATGATGGACAGGCGAGCTTGCTGCCCATGGATGACTGACCTGCACTCTGAGCAGTTCCAGGACTGTCCAGTCACTGCTCTTAGACTCTTACAAAGATGACTTGCACGCCCTCCTCCAGGACTTCTCCACTGCTCTTCTTCGTTGAGCTTTTTAAATTTGGGTTTCCCCACAGCCAGATCTTTCTCAAGCTGCTTAGCTTTTTTTCCTAATACACCCACATAATTACTCCAGCACAAAGAGTGGGCTTGTGAAGCAGCAGCATTTTAAAAAACCACAAACTCTGATCTCAAGGCAATCTTTCCCTCCCACTTCCTCCCCCTTCAAGCAGGGGTGTCAGCCGTGCTGTTTCTTTCAAACTTTCTCTGACTCATCTCATCAGGCAGCTTGTAAATACTTGAATGCATCCATCAATGTCAAGTCAAAGTAAGTAAGTAGCAGCATATGCTGTGCATGGAGTTTCCCTTGCTCACATTTATCTCTCTTTTGGAGGTGCAGAGAATTTAGGGGTGGCCCTATCTCCCTCTGTCATCAATGTACATACATAGATGTCATCAAAGATGTCTCATCATGAGAACAAGACACAAGATGCGAGTTTCTTACAGTCAAGACAACTTACACCCTTCTGAAACTCCCTTGACTGTATGATCCAGAGTGAAATGCCCTCATGTAAGATGCCCCATTCTTTTCAAGCCTAAGAACTTGAAATTAGAGACTCTGAGGAGCTGCAGTACTAGCAGCCCTTTGTGAGTGTACTGTTGCTAACCATTTTGGACCAGCTGGTGACAGCCTTATGAACTGTTGCTAGAAAAATATTATCCTTTTGTATTAGAAGGGTGTAATTTGCTGTGTCACCATTACATACCAAAATCTAAAAAGCAGAATGTGATTCAGAGGGCGTATGGAACACAAACCGCCTCCTCAGAAGGCAAAAATCTCTGCTGAAGAGCAGTAATGCTTCCAAGCATGACTGATAAACATGTGAGTTTCATCTTGAAATAAATGGCAAAATATGGACCCTGCACCAGAGCTTTGCTCTGCAAGGAACAAAATTCACCGGTTTGTCTGCTTAGCAGGCTGGTTTATGGTAATGAAATCATTACAGTGGGAAGAAAGAAAAAATCTTTCAAACTTTCTGAGTTATTCACGTTGGATAGCTAGGAAGGAAGGTCTGGTGCCACTGTGATATTTACCCAATAAATACGAAATGGTCAGCTCAGGTGGATGAGTGTACTCTCGAATACCCACATGTGTGCATATGTGCTCTCCCCCCACCACAACCTTCCACCTCAAATAGGTAGGTTACGCGGGAAAATTAAATTTGTTAGCCAGGAACTCAAGCTTAGTGCTACCTTGTGGAGTGGTCTGGGGGAAACCAGTTGAGAAAAATGCTCTTCTGCAAATTGGGAGAGAATATACCCTTAAAACTCTTCCTCCCCTCTGTTGCAGCCCACAGGGAGAGCTTGGGAGAAGTGGTGCTGTAAAGGGATGTCTCATTCGTATCTGTTATACTTTTAAAACATAAGGCATTTGGATCTCTGGATTCAGAGGCCTGCCAGAGTAAGTTACTGGTCAAGGTGAGTACAGATGGTAGTACGAATCTGTAAGGAATTGTTTTCTACCACGACCAAAGGAGATTTCAAGCATTGCTCTTTCCTCTTGTTTCTCACGGAGTGCAAGTTAAGAATTGGGATAATTGCACTGCAAAAATGCTTTCCATCTCACTCCTTTATTTACTTTTTTTTCATGATTTCCTTCCACTCCCAGGTGAAGGAATGCAGGCTGTTTGAAGAGTTGATCCGCTGGGGTGGGGCACTAACTTAATTTGAAGCATTGCTGAATATTTAGTCATGTTCTGTAGGAGTATTAGAATCATAAAAATCTTTAATTCCTAACAAATTGTGCACGTGTACACAATCTCCAGAAGGAGAAAAAGTGTTTAAAAACAAGGCTCTACATACAATTCTAAAGTCATTTAAATATAAGTTTTATATATAGATATATAATTCAAGTTAAAAACATCTTGCAGTACTACATTACTGACAGCTTAAAGTCAGACACCAACTGTGAAGGCATAGATCTGTAAGCTGCTTCAGGGAAAAATTGCGAACTGGTATAAATCTGATTTTAAAATAAAGATAGCACAGAGGGAAGTTTGAGTCAATTTAAATAGGAACATGTCTTTTATAAACAGAAGTCTCTTCCCAGTGATCAAATTGGTCAACCAACAGTGGTTTAGGAAGTTAGCTCTCTTATTTTTAAATCCTTCAGCTTGTGCACATAAGTCCTTGCTCTTGTGATTAGTATCTTCAAATCAGGGTGCATCTGTAAGCGTGCTGATGGCTACAGCTGGATCAGAACCAAGTTTCTTTTCTCTTGAAGATTTTGTGATGTCAAAAACATTTTCCCATTTTGGGCAAGGATGAACGTGAGAGCTTAACTGACTGTTTCATCCAATGCTTACAGAGGTGTTTTCAGCATAGAATCAATTAATCTCCTGTTTCCAGTTACCATTACAATACGATGTCTCCCCATGCCTGTCTTTGCAGTGCTGATGAGACATGGATGGGCAAGCACTTGGAGGCCTGTGAATGCCACTGTTAGCTTTCTGTGCCATCTTGTCCACACACTCCCAGATGGATATTGCCAAGGGAAAATACACTTAATTTTTCTCAGAGTAATCGACGTACTTTGTTTTTTAGAAAAGCGGGACTACCTGATTATGTGATGGCTTTACAAATGGGGCCATTCTGATCCTGCAGACTCAAACTAGAAATCAAAGTCAAGTGATGTGTATTGGAATGATGTGCAATCAGAACTGGACCCATCATTTTCAAAGCAGGTCCACTAATGTTTCATAGATACTAGCTTCTGACTCTTATGGTACCAGACTTCAGAGAAAGGCGGAGAGTGTTTATAAGGCACAAATATTTGTACAGTGAATATACCTTCACTGTGTGAAAAATGAGCTCAAAGCTGATCTTGGATAACAAATCTGGAATTGACTGATTTATCCAACTTCCATGTATAGTTTTCCGGAGGCAGCTCCAGAGCCATAGTCAATGATATTTAGTCATCTAACTACTTCCTTGATAGGCATAATGAAGTAATTAGCTGTCTAAGCACTATCAAATATACTTGCCTCTACGTACCCACAAAACTGCTCCTTTGAAAGTCTAAATACAAACCTGGAGGTGACTTCAGGCCTTAACACTGTGTTCACAATTAAAATAAGGCAAAGAGAGCTGCTGTGTCAAAACTTCCCCTGACTTTGATTGTTAAAGGCAAATTGGCTTGCAGGTCTTAATGATCATTACCCAATTCCTAGTCGTTCACTGGTTGAGATGCAGCTCTCCCACAACGCAATGCAAACATCATTCACTCTTACATAGCATGTTGGCTTCAACACCGAGGTACATCTCATGCCCTGACTTATCTTTGTACATGTTGTCTATGAATAATTCAGGACGTCTCCAGACAAGTTTACTGTTTCATTCCAAGTGAATAAGCACTGGTAACAAATCTGATGTGAAAGTGTAGCAACAGAATGCATAGCTAGTATAAAGCAAGAAAGGTTTCCATGGACACCCTTTTGCTCTGGTAGGCAGTTTTAAAAGAGAAATACAGTATTAGTGTAGCAGGTTAAGAACATAAGAGAAGACATACTGTTCTAGAAAGTAGCATATGTCTATCATGTTCAATTGGTCAGTTGGGTAGGCATGTTTAATAAGTGTCAGAGGCAGTGGGTGGTATAAAAGATGCAGAGTATGCCAATCCTTAACATCCTGGTCCTAGCTTTGCCAGCCTGCTGTGCCAATTAATCACTATTGATGTGATGACTCATAAAACTCCTCCTGTGACACGCACTGCACTGTTGGCATTGTGGGTGTGCCAGTTGCTTACAGCTCAGGTGCCAAGTCACGCTGTGCAGGACATGGATGCACACAGACCCATAAACACATATAACGTTTAGGAGTGGAAATGCTTCATTATAATTTGATATTGATGTTGGGTACTGATAGTATGCTGATTTCAATTTTTTTCTTTTTTTAAGCCAGAAACTGTACCAACCAGTTCAGAGGCTTTTGTTAGAAACAAGCAGAAGTTTTGTGACAATGTGTTTGGCAAGAATAACACTCAGCAGATTTCAAGGACATTTTGACAAGAAACTTTAAGATATGCTGTCAGTGCTATAAGGAGAAAGAATATCCGCCTTTTACATGTATCTAGATTTTTCTCCTTGATTGTTTGGTTAATGAACCCAGACCTGTTAGCTGCTATCAGGGAAGATCCAGCAGCCAGAGATCTGAGATGAAGACAATGAAGAATCATGGATTTCTAAATTAGAAAAGTTCAAAGGTAGAAACAGGTAATAAGGAAATTAAAAGAAAAATCTTTGTGATCATTATCCAGACTCTAGGGGAAAATAAAGAAATCTGCTGTGGATAGGAGGTACTCTCCATTCAGCCTGTCGGGTCAAAGGGTTTTCTAAAGTTTCCTTCCTTCAAGAGAGAAAATAAAATGAGCATAGGTTTAGGAATACAGCAAAAGCCCTACATATGGACTGGAGATGGGAAGACCTGGAAAGGTTGTGGTACTTGGGTCCCTGTTTCCTTTATCAGTGGGAAGAGAAATGTAGTCCTCTGGGCAATATGACTATACTCTGTCAAAACTTGTCCTACCTAAATTAGTTGACTGTTCCTGTTAATCTTGTCCCTTGAACTACCTGAGTAGCCTAAAGCTGGGCCAGCCTGACTAGTGGATTTGTGAATTTTTGGGGGCTCCATGTTTGAACTTTTAAAATCTTTTATTCTTGTGGGTTTTTTTTTTCAGCACAGCTTGTTTCTTCTTTTCATTGTTTAATGTAAGTGCTGTGAGCAGGGATTGCTTTCTCCTGCATTAATGTATCCTTCTTGTTATGATGGGTCCTTTTCTGGGGCAAGGGTGCCTCTCTAGCACAGATCATATCTAACTTTTTATTTTTGCAACCCACTTCTAACGGTCTTAGCTGTCTTTTATCTGTTAGTTAGGTAAAGAATATAAAGCAAAGAAGCCTGTAAGTCTTTCCAGTTACCTGCCAGACTAATTGAAAAAAGACTCATTAATGTCTTTTGAGCAATTATTGTGTAGTGAATAACACAGTGAGTCACTACAAGGTCTTGTATGAGGTTGTTTTGCTTTATAGATTGTTTCTTAGCATGCCTGCAGCAGAGCAGTTTATGTTGGTTTCACTTTGTAATTTTGTGCATGAAGAACTACAATAAACATTATTAAAACCAAATTTCCTTATCTCTCCTATTTTTCTTCTCATGAATCTTCTCTTAATCTTCTTCATTCTCGTTTCCTTTCTCTCAATTTTCTTTTCTTACTTTAATTTCCTTGCTTTGACTTCTGCTTCTTCTCCTTTGCCAATTCTTTTCTATCTTTTTTTTGTATTCCATGTGTTTTCAGAGACCTCAAAGGCCCAAAAGGGCCGGTGTAAGCTCGCGTTTCCAGAGATGACAAGCCTGCAGGTAGAAGCCAATAAGATTTGAAGCTGAAACACAATCATAAAAAAGATCTACAAACTCTTGCAAAAGTAGCTTGTATAGACTCATAACTGTGAATGACACATGAGCAGACTGCCTGCCTTGCTTGCATTTTCCATTTAAGGTGATCAAGTATCGTATTTCCACCATTCATCCACCTGTCTTATTTCATCTCGATTAGTTCTTGTCTTTTTAAGGAATCAGTTGTTATGATATGGAAAGCAGAGCTGGAATTCGTTCCCTGAAATGTTATTTCTGCACCTTGGCTTGTGACCGGAGCCCTCTGTTAAGAATTTGGACTTTAGGGCTCTCCAGGCTTTCCTGCTGGGTGACCACAGGTTGATCAGTTCATCTTTGGTCTTCTGCTTTCCCAGCTGCAAGATGGAGAAACTGACTTCTTTGTAAACTACTTGGAGATGTACAAACGACAAAAGTCTTTAATGCAAAAATACTTTCTTCTTTTATTTGCATTGAGAAAGCATCAAACAGTTCTTGATGGGTGTTCAGTCCTTGCATGCAAAACAGATCAAAGCTGACCACTGTGGTGAGAGCAGTAAAGAGTTTTCTGTAAGATTTAGCAGTTCGTCTGAACAATGTGCAAAAGCTGATGAGCATTACCCAGTGGGGGGGGTTGAATTACATCTTTCTCTGTGTCTCAGGAAACCCCATCATCTGTCATTATGCAGTTTCTGCTCACTAAGTGGGAATAATTGGCTGTTGGAGTGACACTGTCTTAGATAGGCAAAGTCCACGATATTCTGACAGAAAACACCTCCCTTTGTTAGAAAGACCTGACACTCTGCACTTGACACTAGTATCAGTTTGCATTTTGCTATCTTTCTAAAACATTCCCATTGCACTAACTCAGGAATTTTGTTTGGTCACTGGTAAAGACTGTAAGATTCGGCTTTTAATTAAGATGGTAACAATTTCACCTCGTCATCTTTCGTCTGAATCATATCACATCATATTTGCAGTTTCGGGAGAATACTGCTCAGCACAGGTTTTACCCTCATGAATCCTATTCTGGCAGACATAATGAAACACGGATTAATGCTCTTATGCTAAAACTCTCTCTCGTGCACCAATGGATCATATTTTGTTCTTACAACTGTACAGCTTCCCTGAAGCTTTTAATATTGTTTACCAAAGAAAGAAAGGAAGGCTACTGTCCCCTCACTGCACCCCCATGCTTGCTACTATTACAAAATATTCCAAAGAAATAAAAATCTAACATCCCAAAATTCCCAACAGCCATCTAGGCACTTGGTGGCTACAGAGGGGACAGTGTTAGCCTGTTGTAAACCAAGAAGAGAAAGCAGCTGTTTTTAGGCTGCCTGCAGCAGGCAACTGGGAGCAGTACGAGCAGTGATACGCAAAACCTCTCATTCCTGATACACAGAAGTTCCTGACACTGAATATCAACTTTTCTTTCTTTGGAGAGCCAAGCAGACCAAAAGATATTGTAGCTGTGATAGAGGGTGGTATTTTATGATTCATTAATAGAGTAAGTCACAGAGGAAGCTTGTTCTTTTGTTCATGTATTCAGGCAGTGCTGGAGAGGGCTTTGTAAATGTACACATATGTGAATGTTCCCTTTTGGAGAAAGAAGCATGTTTTTCCAACAGGCTCTGTGTGATGGTGTGTGGATGAGGACAGTCAGAGAAAGCAACATGGAACCCGGTGGGACATCTCTCTTCTTTATGGTGGCCTCTAGTGGAAGACAATTTTGGAATGGAACTTTTTAAGTCCAGTAGTCCACTTAAATAACATTTTCCTGCTTATAGTACCAAATGATTTGTTTGGTCAAGAAGACAGTCAGCCCCATTTCTGCTCATAGATACATTCAGTTTCATGTACCAAATGATCATGAGATACATCTTAGCCTGATTGCCTATCAGAGGGGTATGATGAAGATGAATTAACAATTGGGTCTTTCAGATACAGCTATGAAGAGGATTTGGAAAGTACCTAGACAGCTGGGAGAATTAAATCCTGGGTTTGCCAACAGCTGAAATAGGCCCACTTACAGGAATTGCCACCAAAAGATACCTTGCTTTTTCAAGTCTAGACTATCTACACTTGTAAAATACATAATACAGGAGACTCAGCGTAAATACAGATGCCACTATTTTTTTTAATGCTATAGGCATTTAAAGACTTCTGTAGTGCCAATATAGCAGTCATCTTCACCTGACAAATTTTTCTGCTCTCTTAAGTTGGGAGGATCCTGACTCACAAGGAGGGAAGAGATAGGGCTCAATCCAGGCTTTGTGGAAATTGGCAGACAGACTTCCCTTAAATTTGCTGGCTCAGGCCCCTGGAGACCACGTACACACTGAGTTTTAACACAGACATTTCTTGTACGTCTCCAATCCAAACCAGGGGTCTCAGCAGCAAGGCAGTCTACAGGGGTGACCCAGGTTTGATCTCACACTGCACCAGGGCAAGGCAACTCTCTGTTTCCATTTTAATTGTGTCACTGTTGAGCTAGGGCTCACGTCTGCTTCCTCTCTCACCCCACAAAGGGAAAATGTGTGCCAAAATGCTTCCTGTTTTTCACTGCCAGCTGAATTGTGCACTCAAGGTGAAGCTCATTAAGGCAGTGTGTGGCATTAAAAAACGGCAGCCTCCAATAGTGGAAACAATCATGTTTCAGCATCCTATTCCTGAGTGGGCTCAAGTGGAAATCAGGCTACAGAGCACAATAAATCCAGAAACAAAGACTGAAAGAGGGAAGCCAGTCACATTTAGTGATCTGAACAAACCAGGGAAAGCGGACATGTATTCCACATAGACAGTGTAAATGTTCTTTTCTTCAGACAAAGTAGGAAGAAGAGCCTGATAGGAGCACCTAATGGTACAAAATTGCTTGTAGTCAGAGGGATTTGTCTTCTTTCCTATAGTATGAAGGGACTGTCCATTTTGGCAACCTTCTGCTGGCATTATCCTGTTAATTAACCTTCTAAGAAAGAAACCATTTCTTGACAAAAGCGCGCATCTATGTCCTTAACACACTTTTCTGTGCTTTATTTTCCTCAGTTGTAACATTCCTCCCTCTTTCTCAGCTACCTTTTCCTAAACCCTTTTAGTCTAAATTGTTTGACTATTTGCTGGTCATTTTGTCCTATAAGGGCTTATTTTACTCCCAGAGCCGGTTACATGGCTGTTATTTCTAACTCCAGTCTCACATGTGGAATACAAGACAAAGAAAAGCTGTCTAGTGTTTCAATCTTTCACCTTCCTTGGTGGCTAAAACAAGATTTTATAATAATGTTTATGTTTAGAATTTCTGCAGTAATAAGCAGATCAGTATCTGTGTATGTAGTAAGTTTAAAGAGCTGTTAATAGACAGTTGGATGGCTCAGGAATTTAAACCTTCATTACTATGTCATCAAAGTCAACTCAGTTTACCAGGTATCCCTGATAGGATTAGCGTATCCTTCCCAGATGAAGCAGATACGCTTGTCCAGACTTGGAATTGCAACTCCACAGAAAATTCAGAAATTGGAAATTTTTAATTCCAAACTTTCTTACAAAACTGGGTTGGTTTTTTTTTAATGGTCTTTGTTCTACAAGCACAGCTGTGTTTTAAAGGGAACATCTAAAAACGCCTGCCTATGGGAAAGTTTGAAAAATAACAAAAGCGGTAACATTTTTGGATAATGCATTTTGAATGTCCTTCTGTTTTCTTTGTATACAAATTCCTTAGGATGAGGGGAAGGAGAAGAACTGGTTGCCTGAAGTGTCCTAATCACTCGGTACTGATCTTGTGGTCATTTTCCACAGCCACCAATTGTGTTCTTGGAAAAAGGATTATAAGAAACAAGCAAGGAAGGAAGGGAGAGAAAGAAGGAGGAAAAAAAAGAGAAAAAGAAAGAAGGAAAGAAGAAAGATAAAGAAAGCACAGTGTTTGAATACTCCATGATGAGACAGGAGGTCTTTAAAAATACATTGTTGTAGATTTTAGATATTTTTCTGACGAGTGTCACTAAACAAGGCCAGAGGGCTGAAATGTAGCTTTTTGTTTCTCTTCCAGTTTCCACTATCAGGAGAAGCCAGAAGTTATCTGCAAGTGATTGGTTTCTGCCTTCCAAAGCCAACTGAGAAGTCCTGATTCTTTTCTTGTCTGTAAAAAGTCACTTTACTTTTATCTGTATTGCTCTCCTGAGGGAGGATTTTCTTAATGAGTCAGATTCTGGTGTTAGAATGGATAAGGTAAAACTGAGGTAAGTCCAGTTTTTTACTGGTGAAGTGCTTGATACAGTGGTTGTATTTACTCGTTTATTAAATAAGGAGAAAAATTAATCATTCCTGACACCATCAGTGTCAACTGGAATGTAGGGGCTAATTTAACATAAATAATAATAAAGGAGGCAACTTTCTTAAACCACAAGTCTAGAATATGGAAAATTTCCACTTTCATTCCTGAAAAATCTCTCTGGTTTTATTACTTCTTCATTGAAGATTTCCTATGCTATGGCCCTTTCCTCTTATGTTGTGGTTTTAATATCTTTGTGTATGAATGCTTTATGGTGCAGAACATATTTCTAGGGTTCAGGAAAAGGTGAATAAGTAAGTAAAGTTCATATATGCAATGGAGTGACCTATATACAAGAATAGTTGTGGAAAACTGAAAAGTTTTGGACATCCATAAAGCAAAAAATTGCAGTTGGAGTCATTGGATATTTCACTTGGACACACATATCTGGTAATGATATGTTCAGTCTAAGAGACTTTCTTATACACTACTTTAGAAATAAGTTGAGATGATGTGGGATTGTTTCATGATACTTTTTAAAACATGCAAAGAAACTGATGAACTGGTATTCCAACAGAGTATCTAGGAAAGTCAGACAAGTTCAGGATTTAACACATGCAACATGTATGACATGAGAAGTTTTTACTTAAATGCTTTTTGAATAAGCATGGACAGGAAGACTTTTTTTCATTAGATAAACTCAGGATTAAAGAAAATACCCAGTAAATCAAATCACTTGCTAACATTCTTTCAGAAGAACAACGTAGTGATGGAATTGCTCCATTCCAACTGTAGCTGCCTATTTTCCCTTTTATATTTTTCAGAGATACAATAGTGGCGTATTGCTCCTGCTGTGGTATCTGACATTAGACTTAGCCATATGTTCTGAATGCTGGGGAAATAGGATGTGTTTTGGTTATCTTCTGACATTCTTCTGTGTCCTGTGATGGGAAGTAGGCCTCATCTCTTCCCTGGTGACACATGTTATACAAACAAGCACCAGCTGACCTGTGTGCTTCTGTATGTAAACTGCCCCTGTTTTCACAGTATCACAAGGCTGGAAGAGACCTTTGAGATCATCTGGTCCAGCCTATGACCCAACACCAACACCTACTCATCATCTAAACCACGGCACTAAGTGCCTCATCCAATCTCCTTTTAAACACCTCCAGGGACGGTGACCCCACCACCTCCCTGGGCAGCGCATTCCAACGGCCAATCACCCTTTCAGTGAAGAATTTTTTCCTAATATCAAGTCTAAACCTCCCCTGATGAAGCTTGAGACCGTGTCCTCTTGTTCTGTCGCCGGTCACCTGAGAGAAGAGACCAACCCCTGCCTGACTACAACCTCCCTTTAGGTAGTTGTAGACAGCTATAAGGTCTCCCCTGAGCCTCCTCTTCTCCAGACTAAACAACCCCAGCTCCCTCAGTCGCTCTTCATAGGGCTTGTGCTCCAGCCCCTTCACCATCCTCATTGATCTCCTCTGGACGCACTCCAGCATCTCAACATCTTTCTTAAACTGAGGGGCCCAGAACTGGATGCAGTACTCAAGGTGTGGCCTGACCTATTTTCCATCAATCCAGTTGCTCCCCCACAAATCCCTTCTAGACCAGGGGATTTGAACAGCCTTCATGGAGTGTCTGTCTTAGTGGGTGCAGTGGTGACTCATGTCCTAAAGTCATGTGGCAAGGCCAGGACTCAGAGAGTCTTATGGGGGAAGTTATTTTGTTCCTTCCTTTCTCAGTCTGATTTTTAGCCAAGAAATTCAGCAGCCTCTGTATCTTTTTATATATAAAAATACATAAATAGTGTAGTTTGTTTAGGTGGTTGTAGTACCATATGCTTGAGAAATTCAGCTATAAGCATCAGGAGCTTCCTGCACAGCAGACTGGTGCACAGAAAGCTTTAATGAGCATTTGATATGAACAAACTGTCTCTTAAATTCCTGTTATGAATACAGGGATCATGAGGCAAGAATACACCCAATGTGAAAATTATTTGTCCTCATAAAGTGAAAGCTTGGCTTTGGTGGCCAAAGGATTTGTTTGTTCAAAGGCAACCCAGTGAAAGACAGAACGAAATTCTGAGTTCCCTGTGGCCGAACCTCTTTGGTCTCAAGGACATCCTTAAGTGCTAATTACAGAAAAGAGCTTGCACTGATTGTTCAATATCTGTGCAACAGAAAGTACATATTGCAACGCGTTTTGTGAAATGCTCCCTAGGTAATATCTGGAAGTTAACTTTGTAATACAAAGATAAAAGTTCCCCTCCTGTATAGAGGATTTCATGAAAAAAAAATGGATCTCCCACTGACAATTTCAAAGACCAATTTAAACAATATCACACTTTTGTTTGTTTATAGTAAGGCTCTTGTCTAAACTTGAAGATTCAGGGTTGTTTTGCCCTGGAGTAGTTTTCTTGGCACTGTTCATGATCTTTTAAATTCCAAGCTAGATTTTGGAGAAGAGTCAATATATTACTTCATATGAAAGCTATTATTCCATATGAATAATTAGCACTCCATCCTGCAGGATGATGAATGAGAGGCTTGGTGCTGAGCTGCTGCTAGGAATACTGTCTGTGCTTTTCATGATTTGCAGTCCAAAGTGAAATAAACTACGGGCTTGTGTTGCCTGAAACATTGTACCCAGGTATATGGGCTGCTAGCTCATTGAGTGCTCTTTAGAATAAGGCCAGTGGAAGCCTTTTCGTGCATATGGATGTCTGCCCTCTCCAGCACCAGGTGCATCTTTAGAAAGAGCAACTTGCAAAAGTGAGAATGGCTGCAGTGTAATTCCTTGCCATGTGGAAGATTACAGCCTGCAATGTCACTAGACTGCGGCACTCACCCAACGTCCTCATGTTGGTATCAGTGTCGCTGCAATTTTTATCCGTTCCTGAAGAGGTCAGATCCTAAACTGGCAAAAGGCTGATGGAGAAGAACAGGACAAGGCAGATTTTGTTTACATGCCATGCTTTTCAGGTTGTCAAACCACAGATCTTTGTACTGTGAGATAATTTCTGGTTAGATTTACAGGAGCTTCTAGTTATCCTGACTAAAACTTCATATCACCGGTTTTCTGAATTAATCTGTTGTAATGATGTCAGAATATCAATTGGCTGCCGTAATCTGTATAATACAGCCCAGATACCGTTATAAATGTTTAATTCTAGCATAAACCATTTACCTGGAGAGCAGCCCTGCAAAGAGAGATATGGGGATTTTGGTTGGCGCCAAGTTCAAAATGAGCCAATATTGTGCCCTGGCAGCCAAGAGGGCCAACCGTGTCCTGGGATGCATCAAGCATGGCATTGCCAGCCGGTAGAGGGAGGGGATAGTCCAGCTCTACTCTGCACTGGTGCAGCCCCACCTCCAATATTGTGTGCAGTTTGGTGTGCCAGAGTAGAAAAAGGACATCAAGCTACTGGAGAGTGTCCGGAGGAGGCCACAAAGCTGGTGAAGGATTTGGAGGGAAGGTCTATGAGGAGTGGCTGAAGTCACTTGGTCTGTTCAGCCTGGAGGAGAAGAGACTCAGAGGGGATTCCATAGCTGTTTACTGTGTTCTCACAAGGGAGGGAAGTGAAACAGGTGCTGATCTCTTCTCTATTGTGACATGTGATAGGACTAGAGGTAATGACAGGAAGATGTGCCAAGGGAGGTTTAGATTGGGTATTAGGAAGAGGTTCTTCACCCAGCGGGTGGTGGAGCACTGGAACAGCTCCCCAGGGAAGCAGTCATGGCACCGAGTCTGCCAACATTTAAGAAGCATTTGGACAATGACCCGGTCACATGGTGTGAATGTTGGGAGTGTCCTGTGTAGGGATAGGAGTTGGACTCAATGATCCTTTTGGGTCCTGTCCAACTTGGGTCATTCTATGATTCTATGATTCTGTACCTCAACACTCATACAACTCATATGTCAGATACTGATAGTGTTGGACTCCTCATGTTTTGAGAGAAATAGAGAGAGAGAGAGAGAGAGAGATAAACTTCATTGAAGAATTTCCAAATTAATTCCTTGTCCCTATATGCCTCTGGAACTGAATGCTCAGCATATAGCTTCAGTGCTGGAGAGGAGTATTTTTGATCATCTCATCTGAAAAGAGCCATAGATTTTTATCAATTTGTTTTTTCGTTGAGCCTCTAACTTCTGTTAGCTGGGTACACAGCTTCATTTTCAAGGCTTCACCTGAGAAAGAATCCAGCATACCCTTGAGCAAGTAATTTGGTTGGAGATCCTGACTGTCAGGAATACATGCCTCTGCTCCTGAATGTAGTTAGCGCAGTTGCCAGATGTTGGATCTTGCTTTATTCTTTTCCATTAGTTTAAAAAGCCCTCTGCTATCAGAGGTATTTACAGACCATGTTCAGATCACTTTTTACCTTTGTGGGGATAAACTAAACAGACTGAAGTCCAGGAGTCATAAAATGCCCCCTCACAAAAAGATTTAACTTGAGATTGTTGCTCCCTCTGAAAGGTGACTGTAAAAACAGTACTGCAGGGGTTCATGTTTATGGTTTTAATGGTTTCTATATAAAGAGCTTCAGTTTTCCTGTTAAAATGTAGAATGACTGGCTGCCAGACTTTTCAGTTTTATCATAGTCTCCAAGGGAAGTGGAGATTTTTGCTTCCTGTCCATCATCACAAGCAGTAAATGCAGATTAAACCAGAGCAGAACTTGGAGACTGGTGTTGAGGTCCATGGCCTACCTCCCTCTCCCCATAGAGAAAAGGGATCATATGCCTGGTGAGATCACCCTGACTTGTGTCATATGATGTGAATTGAAGGCTGCTCGGTCCCTCCTTCCCCTGGGTTCCTCCTCATTCTCTGCCAGCAGGAACTGTGCCCAGTCCACCATCTTCTCTGGGTTGTGCTACACCCTCAGCTACCCCATGTGATGGCGGCAACATCAACACCCTTCATTGGGTCAGCAGTGAACGCCACCTCGTGAAGCCAGGCGGGTGGCCATGTTAATGAGTCACAAGACAGAGCAGGGGTCTGAGCTCACTCCTTTAGCCACAATAAATAACTCTTCCCTGCAAATACCAAGTGAAGCGGTATCCTGCTCTCAAAAAAAAAGAGAAAAAAACATCAAATGTCCCTCCACACAAAAAGTGGTGGTTTCATTCAGGGAGAGGAGTTCACTTTTACACAGTCATTTTTTCACAGTAGTGATGCCCTTTGAGGTAAAAGCAACCCTTTTTTTGTTGTTGTTGTTGCTCTGGTTGCAATTGGTGGACGTAAGCAGAAAGAAAGTTCCATACTTTAAAAATAGGAGTGACTATAGGAGGAAAACCTAAATACAGAAGGAGGGAAAGAAAAATGGAAGAAGAAATTAAGGAAAACAACAAATACTTGAGGAAAGAATACAGTGTTTCTTTTTCTCACTATTATTCTTCCTTCCAATTTAAATCTTTCCTTTGATTGTAGGCATCAGTCCAGCAACTATATGAAGCAAGTAATTAATGCTAAGTATGGAATAGTGTTATTAACTTAAGTGACCACATTCAAGATCAGATTTCTGTTCCTTTTTTCTGTAATGTACAGGTAGAATTATATTTCCCATGATGGAATATTTCTTTAACAATTTATTAATTGCCTTTTTTATTATGAGAAGAATTTGTACTCAAAGAGCTACAAAAGGGCATAGGGCTTCAGCGGCACTTAGAAACACAGTCAGATCTGCAACAGGAAATAAAGAGATGAATTAAATGATCCCCAAATGCTTTCCAAGCCTGGAACACAAGCTGTGGATTAACAAGGTAACTTCTCCCTAAACACATCCATGCTGTCAAATACATAAACCTCAGACTGCGCCCAGAGCTGAAGAAATCCAGGCTCTAGCGTGTTGGAGATTCACATGTCAGAGTCACAGGAGCAGCAACGAACACCTCCAGTTATCTTCTAACAGGTGGGGAGCTGGATGCTGGGTCATGGGAAACTGCATAATTCCTGGATTTGCCTCAGTTGCAGGGTAACAACAACACCATTTGTGCTGATGTTTAAAAAACTGCCTAAGGACAATAATGCTATCAGTCTTCCTCCTAAAATGCTGGAGATTCAGGCTGCAGTGTTCAAGGCTGGGTATCATTGTCACCTTTCTTCTATATGATGTTTTAACATACAGAGAAGAAATTTCCAAACACACATCCTTTCCATTACCATTAATGATATTTAACTCCTGAAGATATATGTCTGCTTAAATATTTATTATAAATAAGCCTGCATTATATAGCTATAGTCCATTTTAAAATGCAGATCATCTCTAGAAAAGAGGTTTAATATGGATCTTATGCAATATTTATCAATTAAAACTAGTTTCAGAGAGTTATAGTTGCATAATGATTTATAAATAAAAAATAATACTAGAGGATATGTTTGATTTAAACTATGTTTTTTTAAATTCAGTTATATCCAATATTTTGGTAGTTAAATTGAAATCCTGCAACATAATTTACAACTGAGAACATAAACTAACATCTAATTTAATTTCAGCTTCTTTAGGATAGATATAAACTATGTTCCACAGATTCATAGGAACAACACTGTATTTGTGGAATTTGTTAATAATAAACAGGGTAGAAGAAACACAAGTATGGTAGTCATTAGCAATGCTCCACTATGGCTAAAGTCTTTGTGGAACAAGACCAAGAATCGTATGTATTCCTTTAGTAAGACCAAAGAGACAAGCCTTTGGTATTACATCTTGTAGGATCTCTCCCTGCTCTAGCCAGTGCAATGCCACCACTGACATTTGTGTCCACTGTTTTCTGAAGGTCATTGATATTTGTTGCAAGTGTTCTCCAGAACTGGTCCTACTTAGACTGTGAGATCTGACACAGTTCTGGTGTCGAGCTGCATTGTTTCAAAAGAAAACAGCAGTTCCTTTTCTTCTGCTGCTGTCTGAAATGCTTGGTTGATATAGCCAGCCTAAACAGAGAAAGTCTTCATAAGGCTTATTGAATTTAACTTCTTGTATGTATTAATTGGAAAGTTGCTGTTCAATAGGATTGTGTTGTCTCAGTTCACTCTATTTTTTTCCCAGAAAGAAAACATTAGTAAGTTGATGTTGATGTATTGTGTTCATAGAATATATGAAACTTGCTGAAGCTTCAGAGGATCATGGTTTCTTAAAGGCATTTACAGATTCAGAATTATGCCTTGGTATTGTAGTTCAGTTTGTCCTATTTTCTTGTTGCTTCTTATCTCAGTTTTACAGCGAAAACCCCTTAAGGCACAGGCCAACTTTTGCTTCTGACGTCATGCCCATGACAGAGTAGTTTTGTCCCAGGAAGCCTCAGCAATACAAATAATCATAGAAAAAGGCCATTGTGATCATCTGTTTAGATTTCTTGTAGTAAGCTGGGTCTCAAGACTTATTTGAAGTCTGAGATTCTTGTTTGAGTTACAGTAAATCTTTTGGAAAAAAAACCCTATCCGATTGTGATTTAACTATTTCCACTGATGGACAATCCATCACAGTCTTCTGCAACTGATAAATTTTAATTATTAGAACTTCAATCAATCATAATCAGTTACTTTAAAACAACCACAACAAAAGCTACCGGTGTGATTACTCAGAATTGTGGGTGAAGAAAATCTGTTTCGTTTACTAATACGCAAGGATGAAGATATCTTCATGAGTCCTTGGGGAGACTGCTTTACTTCTCTAAACAGCTAGCAAAAAATAGGACTGAACAAACAACTCACGGTGAAATGTGTAACATGGTGGATTACACTTTTTCCTGCTACAAAACATCCACAAGCAGCTCATGTTATTTAACATGGCTTTTCAGAATTACTCCATGGAACTCTACACTTGTGCAGGTGTGCAAGAAAGAGAGAGATTACTATTCCTGCCTGACAAATTGCTTGGAAGGTTCCCTGTAAACATTTGGGTCTTGAGAAATAATATGTACCATGGATCATATTATTTCTGGACTTGACAAGTACTATCAGAAGGTAAAATAGATTTGGCTTTTGGCTCTGTCATGCAAATGAATGGTTAGAAAATTCAAAAAACTGAAACAAAACAAAACAAATTTCCTTCCTGGGCATTCAGGCAGTAACTGAGACATCATTATTAAAAATCTCATGTTAACTGGTGAAATCTGTGGACAAACCATGAAATGGATGTGTCTTACTGGAGTCAAGCCGGCCCTGGGTAGATGCAGCATGACTCCGTGTGTCTCACCAGAAGTCTGAGAGCACCCTGCCAACAACTGCCCTGGTGAGAAGAAAGTGACAGATTCTTGGTTCACCTCTTCTCTTATCCTCCAGTTATACATGTGTGCCCTGAGGCTTCACAACTTTCAGCACCTGGTAAAACCTCGAGTAGGCGGTACGGGCCAGCAATCCCAGCAGATATCCTGGTCCACCCACTGCCCCCAGCTAGTCGGGAAAGAACTGCTGCTCAGTAACAAGAACGGGGACTGGGCGCCTGCCAGGCACAGCAGCATCTGAGATTTATGAGCATTAAACAAAGATTGCTCTTTACTAACAATCCTCTGTGAAATTAGAGCCTACCTTTTCTGACTGATTGTTTGTTTGTTTTTAGGTACCTGAGACTGAAATGCAGCTAACAGCCATTCTTGGTATGGCTTGTATTATGAAACAAGAAATTATTTTAATTGCTCTAGCAATTCCCTTCCCATTGCTGTAAACAAAATGATTTCCTTCAGCCGCAGTCTGACTCATGTTGTACTCAACAAAAAAGCTGCTCTCCAACCAGGACTGGTGTGAAGGCTGTGTGGAGGCTGCAGTCTCTCCCCTCGCATGGACTGCAGAGCACAGGCTGGGGCTGGTGCTGCTGGGAGATGGTGCTGAGCAGGGACTGACCTCTCAGCCCTTTGCTTCACCACGTCCTCACCTAGCTTCTCTCCCTCACAAGAGCATTTGTTTCTAAGTCATTTCAACGTTTCATGTTTGGCAACAATTTTAGCATAGGGAAAGGCAAGAGCACTGTGCTGGAAAACCTCCAAGGGTCCTGCTCTGTCTGAATTATTTGTAGATTAAAGTACCTTTGTGAGGTTTGGAGTTTTTTCACTTGAGCAAATTCATCCCTTATAAAGGAATTAAAGTCAAGAAAGAAAGGCAGATTGAGTCCAAAGTTGGAAAGGGATATCGTTTCATGGGAAAATCCTGTGGATTTTCTGTTAGAAGAGCTGATGTATAGATTGATGCACTCAAGGCAAGACATAACTATTAAGGGAATGTGGCTTTGGCACTGCGCAGCCTGCAGCACCTCCTCTGCCGGTGTTGCTTTGAGCTCACAACTTCAAAATTATTGATTTAAACATTTAACTATTGATTGCACAATTAAAGCTTGAGTGGGGAAAGGAACATACAGCCAGTTATGGTATTCAGCTTCACTTTTTATGACTCAGAGTCATATTATTTATTTGTGTGTTGTTGTTGAATGAGGTTGAAGTGTGTCTTTAGACATGATTTTGGCTTTTGGCAAGTAAAATGCCTTGGATGACTATCCAGTCTTAAACTCGTAGCACTGTTGTATTAAGACTGCACTTACGCTTTTATCTTCTGAGTGCTTATTCATAATGCTGTAGTTAACTAAATGCCTGTAACCCTCTCTGTAAGCCTAAGAAGTCTGTATTATTAATAAACAAGTCCTTTGTTGAGTCTTTGAGAATGCCTTTATACACTCAGTGCTCAGATAAAACAAGGGAGGCATAAAGAGAGGTTTTTCTAGACATTTCAGAGTGCAGAAAAGACATTAAAACTTTTTTTCACAAATTCATAATGATTTTTTGTAGCCTTCATTCTGTCCAATATAGAGTTTAAATTGTGTTTAAAAAGCCAAGATATTATTTAAGAAACACATTTAGATTTCTACATACCTGGAAAAGTATCTGTTTTTCCTTCATGTATCTCTCCTGGTGTTAGTGTAACTGGAGAAGCATAGAGATGCCCCAGTTAGAATTTGCTCATAGCCTGAGAAATCCTTTGATAATGTTATACATCTATACATCTATCATTGTATCGTTATACATCTACATTTTAATTAAGTAAAGAAGAAATGCCTTGGAACTCATTTGCGTCACAGATGATATAGCAAAAGTAAGGAAATTACCTCTCAAAAGCGTGTAGTGAGTGTCTTTGAACCTGATGGCAGCAAAAGTAAAAACTTCCTGATGCAATGGAAAGCAATATAGAGACCATTTGGGAGAAAGTGGAATGAAGATTCAATGACAATTATTTTCTATTAGAACAAGATATGAGAGTGAATTCTAATTTTTTTGTTTTGTCAGATTTTATTGTCAATGCCAAATAAGCTGTAACTGCATTAACTAAGAATTCTTTAAAAGGTACCTCAAGTAACTCACAAATTTTACCTGGGCCCAATCTTACCAACATTTTCAGTTGGGACATAATACTGGTTTTCAATAGTGACTGCATTTACTCAGCCTGAGGCAAAGCAGAAGAGTTGTTGTTTATAATAACTTATTCCATTAAATTCATAGCTTGTACTCTGTACCAGAGATGAGCATCCAGCAGTCTGCATAGTTCAGATTACCAACCATTCAGACATCAGTCTGGGCTTTGCCCCATAATCAATAATCATCCACCCTTCATTTTTATTGTTACCTAAGCATAGCTACTAAATAGATACGGTGAAAGATGCATACCGCTACCACCACTAAAACATCTTTGTTCAACATCCTGCCTATGACACAGCAAAACTCTCTTTTTTCTTATCCTTTGAAAATGCTTTTGAAAAGATTTTTTTTATCAATAAAGTTAATTTGCCCTTAAAAGGCTGCAAACTGTTTTTGGAAACCTCATGCAGATAGTTTCCTGAACATTTTTCACTTACGTGTTTTCTAATTGCATATAAATCACAGCTGAAAACTCGATCTGTAGGTCTGAACACATGCAGCCTCTGGAAGACGTGATCTGAACTCAAGATTGGATCAGACTGCGAATTTTGCAAATGTTTTTTGTTTTCACATCATAAAAGTCTAAAATCAAATACGCTCACCTTGAGAACACTCCAAATTATGTGGGACAAATTCATCACTAACCAAAACCCAGAATTTACAATGCATTACAAATAAAGCAGAAGAATCTCTTGGAACTGGTATTGTTGCTATCAGGCTTGGTTATTCAATAATTAACTGCTTTTGGTTCAGATTATTAGCTTTTGCTTTCTGGTCTTCATTTGTTTGCATACTTGTGCCGGCTCAGGTTATATACTTGATCGCACAGATTGCATAGGATTAAGTTTCTTCATTTCAATTGCTTGATGCTTATAAGCAGGGAAATTATGAGCAAAACATTTTGGCTTTGACTTTTCTGATACACAATGCTTTGGACTAAACTTTGTGATACTTTAGGCGTTCTGTGAATACTTAAAAAACACTTCACACTTCTGAATATTGAGTTAGTAAGTAACACAATCCTGCTATTAGCTTTAGTGCAAATGAAACAAACAGGAATATTTTCTCCAAATCTTTCATGGAAAACCAAATGATATTTTGATAGTGTTGCTAATTTCTAGGTTGCGACCAATAACTGGAAACCATAATTGTTCAAGGTGGTTTTTTTCTACATTCAGGATGTTTATAATGAGTTCACCGCTTAAGAGCTGTGCAGGAATATTTACTTTAGTTTGAATAGTTTTTCACCCCTCAAATTATGTTCAGATTTCTGAAGATTATTTGTTCCTCCAAGGTGAATCTATGCAGAAGCATGGACTCAATTGCATGAGAATAAGGTTGAGGGCAAAACTTGACCTCAAATTTTAGTTTTGTTCAAAACCAAAAGCCAGATGAGAACACTAGATCTTCTAGCTCTCTGTTGAAAATGAGTAGTATTGAGAAATCTAAGTTACTCAGGTGCATTTGAGAAGTTCACTGTGCAGTCAAGGAAGATAACGTAGTTTTCAGGTCTGTAGGTTTAAACCCAGGCAATTTAAAGGAATGCTGATAAAACTGATCATCTTCTAATGAAATATACTTCTCCAAAATGAAGTTTCAGCTGGTTTTATCAGATTTTCCAGGAGATATCTGTCCACAGAGCAAGAAGTAGACTTCTTTTCTCAGCCTACAGTTTAGGCAAACAGGACATATCAGCAATAAGGAAGGTTTGAAAGGTTTGTCTTTCGTTGTGATGGAAATTATCATCTTTGGGCTGCTCAGGCCTAGGTTATTGCAGTTCCCATGATATTAAAAAATATAATCCCAGCTGGTTGCATTCAGACGTCCAAAACATCAAGGAGATTATGTCAATAAACCTTATGCCATAACTACCTCTTGGTAGAATTTAACATTTTAAAAACTGAAACTTTAATGGATAAGCTGAAATAATTCAAACATGCTGGTGAAATTTGGATTCAAAATAACTCAGTTCACTAGTATTAACTCTGCCTGGCACTGCACAGATTAGGCAATATGGATTGCTATTTCGTATTTATTTTCTGAAAACAGTCTGAATATGATCTGAATTTCCACAGTAAACTCCTGAGTTAGGAGCAATATTCTTTGGGTTTGATTGAATTAAAATCATATGCATATGCCTCATATTTTGACTGGGTGTATTAAGGATTCAGTTTTCAGATAATCACCCACATCAGAGCACTTGGAGATCATGTCAGATATGATGGGAAAAACATCAGTTCTTGGGTAACCAAAACCTGTCCCAGTCAGGTATCTCTTCCTTCCAGGCTCGCTGTATCATGTTTCTATGTAAAGAACAACATCCTTCCTGGAATGCTCCCCCTTAGGGGGAACAGCAAGGAAAAAAACAGGGAACTTGCTTGTGAGACAGTGGTATGTGTTTGATTCATTGATCCTAAGGACAATGCTGAGACATCCTTGAGATTTCAGTGGGTTTGGAATCTAAGTTCCAGCTTGCCAATGGTTTTGCTATACCCAAAGCATGGAAAGCTTAAGAGCTTTTTTTCTTTCTTTCTTTTTTTTCTGTGTTTTTTTCTTTTTTTTTTTTATTTTTTTTTCCAGGCAGTGAAAATGCTGGTTTAATGTTTTTCATTTGGATGGGAAGAACAAGAATTAGTCCTCCTCTCAATAGTCTTATGTTCACCTATACTATGTCAGCATGAAGACAGTAAATGATGACGGTATTGAAAAAATGAATCCTTATCCTTTCCTGTATTTGGATCATCAGTGGATTATATCCCTGCAGCTGCACCTAGCCCCCAAAAGTCCATAAAAATGCACTTAGTGTTTCACATGCAGTCTGATTGCAGGGTCACATCAAACATAAACATATTAAAAAGAAGGTATCAAGAGCATGGCCTGTCACTCTTCCTTGTAAGTTTAAATGATATCCATATTCTTCTGTTATTCTAGCAGTACTGATATAACAAGATTTCTTTTGATTTGAGAATAAGATCTATCTTAAAAATTTCATTTTTTTATGAGTAATGTTATAAAACAAGCAATATTTTAGTGTGGAATATCCTTAAGCACGTTGAAACTATAAAATTCTATTCAAGCTGTCTCTTCTTTGCTTCAGTCCATTCAAAAAACAGTGTCTAAAACTTCCAAATACTTGATAGAAGTGCTTGTTAACTTCATAGAAAACATCCAAACAGTTCATGGAATTTTTGCCTTGGGGAAGCATTTGTTTTTCTTGTTTGGTCAATTAAAGACTGCTTTTCCTAAAAGAGGGTGCATTGTAACATCAGGCATGATAATAATCAGAAACATCAATGGGTTGTTGCAAAAAGTTTGAGTTGATCTCGGTGTTCCAGTTATGCATTTGGAGAGCTCAGACACTCAAGGGAGGGGAAACACAAACTGAGAAGTCCTCTGCATAATTTTGCTTGAGATTATTCATACTGAAGAGTTACAAGAAGATAAAAAGCAGCTTTCTTATGATGACTATGGTGCTCTAATAGCAAAGAGTAAAAAAATTCAGCTACGTGATTATATTTTCAATATAAGTAAAGAGTATTTTAAATGGAAATGCTATAAAGAAGTTATCATGGTTCCATTAAAAGCATTTGAAAGCTTTTCTGCTGAAAAGGAATAGATGTAAAGGGCACACAAAGTAATGAACTGGATGAACATCTATAATTAGAAAATGCTGATTCAACACAAATTTATAAATTTGACAGAACACAATGATTTCAACAAAAACGTCATGAAAAAATTGTTTCATTTCAACGTAGTTAAGGTACTTAATGTTCACTTTATGTTTTATTTTATGCTTATATATATCTCTTTTTTAATATTAGAATATGAAGCTGCAGTGAAGCCTTTTTGTAAGTCTGAAATGAACCATTGATTTTAAACTATTTCAATCTCACACAAAATCTGTAGTCCTTGATTTTAAAACAGATTTTGAAAACCTGGATTTTCCCATGAGGTGGGTCTCACCTGCAGCACAGATCCCTGGGGTCCCTGCATGCCTGCTGGGCAAGGAGAGGATCGTTCACCTGTTTGAAACCTCCGTGATGGAATGCCTGTGATGTTCCTGCCTATTTTCTAAATTTCACACATAAAAATTCTACCTTATGGGTAGTACATAATCTGTTTAGAAAAATAGGTCTTACAAAATTTCAGATGGCATGTTTCCTTTCATTGGTACCATTGACAGTCAGTCACAAACACATGAAGTCAATCCAGCACTTGCTCTTTTAAAGAGGTCTGGTTTTAGAAGTGCATTTAAGGAGATCCGTCCTATTCCTCAGTCTTCATCTGAATGGCTTTTTAGTGCGTCACAAACTATTTAAAATAAAATATAAGGAGTATTCTTCAAAGTTTTGGTATAACTGCAGGTGAGCGTCCTCTCCTGATTTCATACCTATCTTCTTGTCCTGAATCCATTATGTTAAGGATGATAATGGAGTTGGAGGTGCCTGGAAAATAGCTTCATCTGTCCTCCCTCTCCTTTGGGTTGGTGAACACACACATAAAGCCTGGACAGCAATCCCTAGCAGGCTTGGGGCATACCATAAATAAGTAGGACACGTTAACTGTGACTCTCTCACAAAGTCTTTATTAGGCTAAAGAAGCAGATATTACTCTCCTCCTTTCTCTGGGTTGCTGTGGGAGTGTAACTGATGCACCTCGCTGGAGTTTGAGATTGTGTGAGTAATCCTATTGTTTCTATCACTCTGTGCAAAGTGTGTATAATCACCCTGCTTCCTCCCGATGCTATGAGTAACCTCATTTTATGACAGGCTTTTTCCACATTCCCATACATTTTGCTCTTTAACTTGTGAGTCTACTTCTGTAACTTTGGATTGATTCAGGTGAGGGAGAAGGCTGGTAGGTGGAAAGAAAGAGGGACGCAAAGGGAGAAAAGAGCCCTTTTCGTTCCCTCACCTGTAACCCTTATGTTTCATTTTGTCTGTGGGCTGGAGATCAGACGATAAGCTGGAAGAAATCACACAGACAAAATTCACATGGCTCAGACTGTGTTACCACAGAGAGCAACGCCTCTGCGCTGCTGCAGTGACAGAGTTCAGGTTTGTCTTCTGCTGGGACCCTGGGCTGCACATGCTCTAGAGGGGCCGCCCAGGCAAGAAAGTTTCCACCTTTTTTCATGGGCAAGTCTGATATGGCTCTCACTTAAGAGACTGAGAGAGTGTATGGACTTTGTGCAAAGGCTTTGCATACCATGTCCTCTGGCAGAGTGCCTGTGGGAGTGCAAGGAGAGGGAAGAGAGGAGTGACCTAGTAGTTACTCCTTCTGCAGGGAAGTGAGAAATACCCTTTTGTTCCCTGCGGTGCTTCAGCTGCTGCTCCCTATGCTGGGGGTGGCTTGAGAGGTGACCTGAACCATGGGCATGCAGCTCAAGCCTCTCTTTCCTGCTTCATGCGACAGCAAAGGAGAAGGCAGAGTGGCAGGGGCATTTCTCAGAGCTCTTTTTGAATGCACCTGTAGCACCCTGCGCAGCACCACCCAGCTCGCAGGATGCGACCGCTGCAGCAGGTGGTCCATGCAGCTGTGGCAATGTAGGTGCTTTGTTCTGTTCCCAGTGGGTGGAAGCAGTAGCTCCGTGAAGGTGTCACCATCCTATGGGCCTTATCCATGCTCAGTGCAGCAGTGCTGCTCCAACTGGTGTAGCCAAATTGCTGAGACAGGAAAGATAGAAGCAAGAAATGAAGTGTAGGCAAGGTCTAGAGTTTGTTTACAATGAGTTTGCTACCTAGATGAATCACAGTGTATAGAGTTACCCTCCTAAAAGGGTATACAAACCCAGCTACCAGCTGAGCATTAGTGCCGTGTCCTGGCTCGTACCCATTGAAGTGATGATTGTCTGTCTGAGTCTTTTCCTTGTTCTCAGCTACTGGGCAAAGCTGCTCTGTTCAATCCAGCATCTTCCATCATTCACCATACAGATGTTGTTTTTCTTTTGAGGTCTCCGTGAGGAAGAACCTGAGAAACAAAAACTTGGACTGTTTTGAGCACAAGCATAGCGTTACTCTTTAATCATGTCTAGCACTCACTCAAAAGCACTAAAAATATAACTTAACTTCATTGTTTCAGATGATACATTCGTTTTCCTCTTGCTGCATACACCCTGTTCTTGCTGATACTCAGTATTCAGCAATGCCAGCACATTCAGCACATTATAGTGCTTTTCTCAGCGTGTTCCCGTGTTCTTCTCTTCCAGTCAGAGAAACAGTCATATTGGGTTCTACAGTCACATGTATTTTGCAATATCCCTCTGCCAGCCATTTCCACCAGTACTGTGTCTGTTTCTGCTGCAACATTTTGCCACAGGAGATGGGTGATGCTGTTCAGAGCGTTTCCCAAATGCTCAATAAGACTTTTTGTTTCTGCATTTTAAGGTTTGTCTTATTTTCTGGGGATGAAACAGCTCACAGTTTCCCAGAAGTGCAGGAGAAGGAGACATAAACTTGTCAAAGGGAGAAAGGTTAAACATCACCCACTGGATTGATGGATTGGTTTGTTTTACTTACTTAATAATATATAGACATAAAAGAAAGTCATACACCTCACACCTTACCATTTTTTTTGGCCAACGTAAAGCACAGACCAGCACAAAACCCAAGAGGATCGCATACCAGGAGTCAGTGGCACAAAATCAACCTTTTTTTACCTGACTGCCACAAAACTCTAACCACCATATCATTAAAATATCTGCCTCTTTTCTCTCCTCCACACAAGGTCAGCCCACTTGATAGACAGTCAATTTCTTTTTAGTGCCTACTGCCTTTGTGGTAACATTTTTATTTGCAGATTGAGAGCAGAGGAAGTCCACTGTCAACTTCCCTGTTGCTACTAATTTTATGCAAAGTTTCCTCAGATGTTATAGCGATGGGCGTATTTTCTTTTGTGGTATCCAGCATGGAAGGGTCTTGATCCTTGTTAGCCATACAGTACATGCTCATCATTAGCAACGTATCAGTGCCTAGTTGATCCTAAATTATTACTGTTGCCCCTGGCTGGATAACAGAATAAATGGCAGGGAAAGCATAGCCTGAGCAAGTATTGATTACTGCTTCAAGATATTGCCAGAAATGAGACCCACAGTAACTACACTGAAACAGAACAGCACGAATGTTCTGAACTAGTTTCAATTTTTTTGAGAACATTATTGATCATCCACATGCAAGGGGAGTTAGTTTCCTAAGTGTTCTCGTTACAGTTTCTGGCTCGCCTACGAGCACGTTAAGCCAACTATACTTTGTCTGGGGAACTAAGTGGTCTCTGGTTTGTCTTGCCCTTGAATTGAAACCGCCTTCTGAGAGACTTCCTCAATCCTAACATTGTCAGCAAAGAAAAGAGTTATGTTGGAACTTGAGGGGAATATTAGATCATGGAAATTAACTAAATGAAAGGACTTAATCTAATTCCTTCATGCCTAGGTTGTTTTTGTTTTGAAGTCATACCAAATTAGGAGGATTACCTAGTGGGGGGGGAGGGGCGGGGGTGGAAATTACCCAAAATTAAACCCTAAGAAAAAACACTAGTTACAGGCTTGTGATGTGTTTGCCTTATGTTCTGCTGTGTCCTTACTGATGTGCTTTTGATATACACCATGTATTTTTCAGAATATGCTCTACACTGTCTTGCACAGAGCCCTGGGTTATTGGTGCCAGTGGCATGGAGTAGAAAACAGTTTTTAAATTCCTGGTAAAAAGGATTGTGTTGGTTATGGTCTTAGGCTGATGAGATGATCCAGAAGCAGTGCTTATGATCTCTGATTTCACTGTTTTGGGGACCTATATCCTAGAAGCAGGGCTGATTGAAACAGCTGTAAAAAATAGAGCTTTTATTTTAATTGCTAATGAGAAATGATATAAGGCATTCATTGCAAACTGAGGCTTGTGAACATGTTGGTCATGTAACAGTTCTCTTACACTGGCACTGGCTGCAGCATTAGAGCATCCCTGAGTCTGAGGACTGATTGGGGCAGTTTCCCAGCTGCCCTCAGACAGATGGAGGAATGGATGGATGCCAGACCTCTCTGCGTTTTCTCTACAGGTTTTACATGACCCAACAGAGCAGTACTGAAACAGCAGGTCCTGTACCACTCATATAGTAAAGGCTAATGGGTTTGTTGCTGAAATTTTTAGGTTTCCTGTGTGCAGTTGTAAGCATCCCATTTATCTAACAGCTGTGCTATTGTTCTTTATGACCGCTGACTTGAATGAGTTACCAGGAGCTGTTTTCCAAAGGGGCTTTTTGCTGCCTGTAGCTGTTTTTATCTATGCTCTTGTGTCCCTCAAAAAGAGCTGGGCTTTAAAAAGGTGTGACTCAGCACAGTTTTGTCGTGTCATTTATTATTACTTCTTGCTGTGAGCCTTGGGCATTACCTCAAGACAATTATGAAACGGGGCCCTATTGTGGCTAGCCCTGTACACAAATAAGCTGAAAGGCAGTCCTGTTACAAATTGAACAGTACAATGAAAAATACCAGCTACAGACAACAAAATGAGTGTACAAAAAAAGATAATATTGTAACTGTCAGTGGCTGGGTTGGTCTGCGACTGCCACAGCTGAACACACAAGATTTCTAGTTTGCAAAAAAGCTCCTTAAAAAAACAAAAACCCTTCAACTTCACACCATATTTATGAGTCACACAGAAACAAATTTTTGAAGTTGTGAACCAACTGAAAAAAATGGTTGCAGAATTATTGAAATGGGATCCTAGCAAACGTGGATTGCATCTCGTGATCTTTGCTGCTGAAGAACATGTCCGTTTCTGTGGCTAGTAGTTGTACTCCAAGCCCCGTTCTCCCCTGAAGCACACTTCTGCACACTACTTCATGGTGGAACTGATTGTGCGAAGCTTCAGACCAGCTGGCTCAGCCAACATGTCCACTGCTCTGAGGAGGATTCCCAGAATCTAGCCCTGCTCCTATGCAAAAGCACATGGCTACCCAAAGAGAATCCATTCAAATAAAGCTTTCAGAAATTTCCAAGCACTCTGCTGCAGAGACTGAGCTCAGTTAGATCAAGAGCTCCAGGACCTTCAGTTTGGCTCCATGGATAACTGTTTCCAGGCAGCCTATCTTGAAAGCACTAGAACTATACCTTGAATCCTGTGAGCACAGGAGCCCCTGGAGGTGTGCCGAGCGTCCAGGCAGAGTCTGTTTGAAACGTGTTTTCAGTTCACTTTTTTTCCAGTGTTCACTGAGCATATGCGATGTGGGATTTTGGTTCATCTCTTGCTGTTCATGAAGTTTTTCTCTAGGAGAACTCTGATGATCTCTAATCATAACATGTAAGTGTCTAACCCCTGCCAGGTGTCTGATAAAACTGAAAAACACATTTGATTCTGGGGAATCTTTGAAAGAGCAGCAGTGGTTGTTTTGCATATTTTCATGAGAGTTCCATTAAGACCTAAGGGCCATCGTTGATGAGAGAAGCATGGTGGCTGATGGTAAATTTTACCTTGTTGGTTCGAGAAGATGAGTTGATGTGAACATCAGCAGCTGGGTGCCACAAAGATCATGAGAATGCTTTTCAAGATGCTGCCATTCACCTAATGATCTATGACCTGTATTGTGGAATTTATACTTTTTGCCTTAGCTTGGAAAGAAGTAATGGAGGGTCTGAGCATTAACACCAGCTGACAGGTTTCCATCAGCTACTGTGATCTTTGAGACCACTCATATTTGTATTGTTTGGTTATTGCTCTGCAAGAAGGTGATAGATATCCAGGAGTGATTGCATTGTCCCTCTTCTCACTGGCTTCCTTTGCAAACTCCAGCAAGATATAAGGTTTTAATGCCTAAATCAGCACTGAAAAAAACAAAAAAAACATTAAAAAGATATCCATTTCTGCCTTGCTACAGAAAGCTATGCATGATGTAAGGATACTGACTGTAATTTTATTTTTTGTAATTATTAGTATTTACATTGTGAGATCACTGGAAACAGAGAAGATATAGGATTTGGAAAGCAAAGCATAATTATTTTTGTATCTTCAGATTGAGATATCTAGGAAACATAATTTGCAAATAAATACAACACAGTACAGAAAACATGTAGGTAGAAAATAATATTTTACTGGGACTGAGAAATTTTGTACTCTTTCTTAGAGCCAAGAAAAAGAAAAGAAATGGATACAGTAGAAAAAGCAAAGCAAAATAACAACTCCCCTCCTCTCCTGACTCTCCCTTCTCCCCAAATCCTTATTGAAAAGGTTGGGTGTGAATAGGAAGGTTTGATTAGGCAAAATAGGCACTGAAATAGTGTTTAGATGAAACAGTTCAAAATAAGGCATTAACAAATCAAGTCAAAATGTAAAAAGAAAAGGTAGTGAAATACTAGATCGATTTTTTACTAGTCCTTTTCAAGTTTATATTAGTCTTATAGGGTGTAGGCAAGGGAGAGTTTGCCAGTTGAGGGATGAGTGGTCCGGGCATGGCAGCAGAGGGGCAGATCAAAGCCCACATTCATCCCAGGCATCATTCTGGGCAGTAGCGGCCACTGTGACCAGCAGCCACTTCTACACCTACTTGCTTCTGCTGGTTCACTTTCCTGACAGGTTGCTGATCTGAGCTGCTTTCTCAGGAGCCATACAAGGCTCAAAAGTCAACACCAGAAAAGCTGCAGCTATCGTAGTTGTGGAAGGGGAAGTAGGAGTGCCTTTTTCAAGCTGTAAGGCTCATTATATCATTAAACGGCTGCTGGACAACAGCTTGGGCTTTGAAGGCATTTAATCCAAACCACACACCCAGAGAGAGAAGGGAGTATGAAATGGACATCACAAAAATAACTGGGGTGGAGGGAATAGAAGAAACAAAAGAGTACAGGAAAATGACCTGATTGGTTGCACAATATGTTTTGAACACCTGAGAACACCCATGAACTCATGAAAACCTCTGCACGAAGTCTGCTTTCTGTAAAAGTGAATTGAACATTTTTCTGACTGATAGTATCTGGGTCGGGGTTTTCTGTGAGAGGCAGTTGTAGAGGCTGCTGCTATCAGTGGCAGCTGAACTGGGTAAAGCATGGCGTACCACCACCAGGCAGAAATAATTAGGGTATCAGCATTTGGATTAGTTGGCAAAAGGAGGTGCTCTAGTATGTCATTTTCACATCTCTGTATAGTATAACACCCTTTCACATTGATCTGAGAACACATAGATCTTCCCAGTAAACAGTTTTACCCTATGATTATGACTTTCACCTTTACAGTCCTTCTTCCACCTCCCTTCAGGTGTTCAATCAACCAGACTCTGCTGCTCCATAAAAGCTGCTCAGCTGAGGTCTGTGAGGCCATGCCAAGTGACCACAACTGAGTACCTGTCCTATGGACTGTTTTTTCTCTGATTAACAAGCCAGCCAAATTCTTCTCCCCCCAGTCCCTTACATAGTTCCTGGGAAGCTAAGAGACCTGTCTGTGTGTGTAAGCCAGGCACACAGGATCTTGGCCAGGACTGCCCTGCCCCAGTGACTGGCAGATGGCTACCACAGTGACAGGCTTCACTGGAAAAAAATCATGCTGCTTTGCAATAGTGATACTTTGAAATGGAGCACTAGGAAGTTGACAAACCAACCTCGTGAGTCCTTTAGAAAAGCATGAAAGTCTTTTTTGCATCTTTCCCACTCCCGTATAAAATGCCGAACACATTTCTTTTTTCTCTGGTGTTGGGATCTACACAGCCTGGAAGCAAGGCTAAATGTCAACAGGGAAGATTTGCTTTCATGTGCCTGCAGCTCTGCAGGTCAGTCAGGGACACGCACAGCTGCCCAAGAACTTCTGGTCCAATGGTCCTGCGGTCCCACTCCTCACCTTCAGCCCTCCACGTTGATTTGCGCCACTTCTGCCACTCTTTTTTTGCTGTTTATGGCATGGCCTGATTAGCCAAGGCATCACACTTTTCCCAGTCTTGAGTGAATGCTGCAGAAGACTTGAGGGTTTTTTCACAATCACACATATTGTCTGCTTACTTTCTGGAGCTGTGTTTTGGTTTGTTCCCTTTGCATTCCAGCTGCAAAAAACTGTAGAAACAGAATATTGCTCTTCATCAGGACGAATTCACATGTTTGTTCAGTAACTGATGCAGTCATACGTAGGAGTTAACCCTCCAAATCCCGTATCAGGTCTATGTACCAGCACACCTGTTCCTCATGAGCAATTTGAAGCAACACAGAACTGCTCTGTGGTACATTCAGCTGCAAAATGAAGATGACATTTAGCAGCTATTCCTGAAGTGCCACAGTTCTTTTTTGAAAATAGAAACAAATTTTTTGCTACAAACAAAGTATGAGCTGCTGCCTGCCCTGCTGAGGACAGCTTCTGAGCCATAGTAGATCAGTAGATAGTAGTTCAGGCCAAGTGAAGGTTGCATCAGAGAGGCAGCCGTCACTGGCCCATGTAGGAGCTCCACGTAGAACATTATGGCTTATTTTCCAAGTGGTGAGCTGAACCAAGCGTGCAACACAATTTGAGTGATGCAGCTGCAGAGTAAGTAAACGGGGGGAAAAAAGAAGGGAACAAGGTAATGTATGTGTTGGGAGGAGAGGTTATCACTTTTATGCCAAGAAATATAGTGTTTGGAAGTAACAGATTCACATGGCTTTCTAGAGTTAGAGGAATAATTTTGGGGTTCTATTCTGAAAATAATAATTGACATAATTAGCACAGGGATTCTCTAACTGCTTAGCCATGAGACTTAAGCATACTTTTTCCTACCTAGCCATACACAGCTTTTCGTGCTGAATGGCTCCTTTTAAGAGCATAATAATGCCAAGGGTCTAGGCTAGCTATCCTTTTCCCTCCAGTTTATACATCTAGAGCAGTGCAGACAAAGGCTATACTGTGAAAACAATAACATTCTAAAATTATACTCAGTCACTAAGGGTATATAATCCATGTTATGACAAAAAAAATTTCAGATAGTTTAGGCAGTGGTATCTGTGTCATTGCGAGCTGCAACTGGATGTTGTCTATCTCCCACTTGGGGACTCAATCGATACTGTCATTGAAAGGAGCTGAGACTCAGTTCCAGATATCTTAACTTTCTGTTTTCTCCTTATTTTAATGCTGACTGATTCTCCTGGATTCCCTACTCTCATGATTAATTACATATTGAAAAGTCAACAAAATATTACCATGTATTACCACAGCTATGGAGTCCAGCATATTGGATTTTTTGCCTAGAGTGTCAAGCAAGATTAATTATTCAGATAATATCAGTATCATTTTTAACATAGAGTAAAAAGACACTGTTAACATTTGGACTGAGTTACTCTTGGTCTTGAGAGGCACAAATGGCAGACTTGGCATTTAGAGGGTATTTGTGCCTTTAAAAAGCCCTGTTCCTTTGTTACATTCTGCTGCTCCTTGGGCCAGATTCTTGCTAGAGGGCTGGCTGTTACCATGGGGGAGGCAAGCAGCCTTGCAGAGGGTAGTGTAGGTATGAATGTTTGGCAGAAGCCTTGAATTTTAGGTAGACGGTATAATTACTCCATCATTCAACACACACATCCATGAAAAAGTGATTTTGTTTTTATCCAATTGCCTTAGTTCCTGCTTTCCTATAGCAACACTGTCAAAAATTGTTGCACAGTTTTTGAAAGCTAATTTGAGGTCAGACAGTGAGTCAAAATTGATGCTTGATTTTTGTCAACTGTGAACTGCAGTGGAAGGGTCTGATTTGGGAAGAGAGTGAGCAGCCACACTGACGTGCTGCTCTCGCTGGCAGTTGCAGCTTTCAGAATCTTCTGGACTGGCCTCCAAGTTTCTGCAGTTCCTCTGAAGGTATAAAACTCAGGGGCAGGATCCTTTTAGTTTAAACCCCTTGTGTTCCAATTTGGTATGGGGAAAGGAAAAGAAAGACAGATCTCTAAGAGTGTGCCCTCATTAAAAAGAAGCTGGTAACCAGCCGGCTGCACAGCCAGAGCCCGTCTCAGCTCATGCATTTCTAACAGAAACACCTCAGCTTTCCGGAAGTCCCTAAATGGATTGCTTTCAGTCGGAAGAGTACACAGACATTATAAAAACTGCAATTACTTTTACTGTAGGGCCATAAAATATAGATCTGTTAAAGTCTGGGTGCAGAAGACATGGGCGTCCTACAGTTCCGACCAGCACAGATGAGAGTCTATTATGGATGATGAAAACAAGGTACTAGAAATCCACTTGCAATGATAGTCCCTGTAACCACATTAAATCAAAGTGTCTCTTGGACTTCATTACAAATTTCTTACATCAATACCATATGCTGATATAAATAATAGTGTAACAAAATCATGGAGAAGAAATTACATTGCACTGTATGATTTAGGGATTTGTGATCAATTATTTAGCATTTATATCAGAGAAGCACTTAAAGTTTTCCATTGGGGTGGGATCTTGTAGTGCTAGGGATTGTACGTACTGAGTGAATGAAAATCACTGTCCCAGAGTGCTTTGACCATCTAAATTGGGTTGAGGACATATGAGTGTAAAATGAGAGAGTAAAAATGATTAAACTCCTCTCTAGATACTGCCACTCTGGGATCAAAACTGTAATCATATCCCATAAGAGAATGGAAAGAAGTGTCTGCTTTCGAACTCTAGGAAACAGCAAAAAGACCGATAGAAACGTGTGGTCGCTGTGCATAACATAGTTCTTTCTCGTGCTCTTCAAAGGCCTCTCCTTTTCTTACATGCCATCTATCATCAGAAACAAGACTGGCTGGGGTCTCTTCTGGAAATAATGAGGCTGTCCAAGAGTTCATGAAAAGAAGCAAGAACAGCATGATTTTATGTTGATAGATGGAACAAGATTGTCATCATGCTTTAGATAAGAGTCTAGAGGGAAAATCCGCCTTGTTCTCCCTGATGCATCAGGAGGTTTGTACTTGAGTTTGGAGGCTGCATGAGCTCAAAACACAAAAAGGGGATAAGAATCGAACATGTTGGTAAAGTTCAGTGGAAGTAATATGAACTGAAAACAATGATTTTTCCCTCGCCCCAGCTCTGTTCGTAGTATGTAATTATCGTGAGCTGGTTGGCAGTCCTGTAATAATTAGGCATAGCAGCATTAGTCAGGAATGCATCATCAATCTTAGCTTACAATTTCTTTGCTTTTGTTGGTTTATGCTAATCTCATCATACTTAAATAGTGGTACGCATCTTTGTGAAAAATTTCCAAAATTTAAAAAACCACCTCAAAATAAACTACAGGGATCCCTCTATTTCTAGCATAAATAGATAATTTGCATTTTAGAAACCTAAGATTCATTCAGCCCTTGTTGATGAAGATGAGCAGATATAGATGTGTTCCAAGTAATTGGTTTCAGAACAATTTTAAACAATAAATCTCAAATCCAAACTTGTAAAATGCTATGTCTGCAGAGACTGCCTGTGTGGGTGCAGTTCAGATAATGAGGGCAGAGACTTTAAGTATCTTAAGGGGTGTGAAAATCCAGCTTTTACTTAAGGTGGCTTTGCAAATCTCTGCCTGTTTATTCAATGTGTTCATCTCCACGCATTTACTCCTGTGAAACAGATGTGTCAGGGAAACATGTTCCTGTCTTGAAGGGCGATACTGCTGTAATGAAGACAGATTTTCAAGTTTTCTTTTGGGATGTATGTTGGGGAGCATGGAGTGACACTCTGCACTTCTGCGGACCTTGAATGGCAGAGCACTGGTTTTCTCCCCCCAGAGCAAAAGCCCTGGAAACCCTCCACAGGCACTGGCCAGCTGGAGTTGATGCCATCCTAGCACGCCTGCCTGGGCAGGAGCAAAGTCTTAGTACAAAGAGCAGTGATTTTACCTGACCCACATCCACAGTCTTCCTGTCAGCCACGTGGGCTGTCTGACCCCAAGACAACTTGCAGCAACTGATCGTCTGCCCTTCTTTGAGGCTGAAAATTTGGATTTATTGTATCATTTTCATTCTTTAAAAGGTGGAGCAGAGGTAAGTATCCTAATCTTCCAACAATGAGAGCCTTTGGGAGAGCTGCTGTTCCTATACTGATCTTAAATCAGTTCAAACATGGACAGGGGCTTAATACAGTCTGTCTACATTGCCAGCACATATATGGAAAGCAAGGGAACCTAGAAGTGGATGTTATAGCATTGTGTCAGTATTGCCCCTTTTTCTCTTCCACTTCACCATGGAGGGTACCATAAAGATGGATTTAGTAATTATTTACCAAAAGGCTACAGATTAAATAAGCACATAGCCTCCTTGCTCCCACCAGCCTGAGACTATAGGTGTCCCTGAAATGCATACCGTACAACAAATGGAAAAGGCAGGAAAGCTTCCTGTCCTCAAACTGTTAGCATGATAGGACCAATGTCCATGTCTCTAGTACCCCTGAGAAAAAACCTTTGAGGTTAAGCTGAAACTCACAAGACCATCCTCAAACATGGCTTCTGAATGCATCACAGTTACAGTTTTTATGTGTATGTGTGTGTCTGTGTACATATGCATGTATATATAATATAAAGAACATTAAAAGTCCCCTTCAATTCCTGGAAAATGGAACATTTCCATTGGTTTTAATTGGAGAGCAGAATCAAGTCCCAGTTTAGGAAAGTGCCTCAAACTGAGCTTTGGGGAGGTGACTTGTCCCAGAGTCTTCAATTAGACATGTCAGCAAAAGCTTTGCTGACTAAGGACTTCCATAGCTCAGCTGGTGTGGAGGGCAGCATCCAAGCTGGATGCTATAGGATGTTGACCTCTCTCGAGAACCCTGTGCAGCAGCCAACCATCTGCAAAACATGCCGAGTAATCATAATAGTCCCCTTGGCAGCCTCTTTCAGAGAGGAAAGGGAAAAGAAAGAGTAGGAAAAAAGAAGGAAATTCATTTTAGTTAGCACTGAAATACTCCTGTGATTCTTGCCTTCACATTTTTGAGTTTGGAGCTATGTATTAGAACATTTCTACTCTCAACGCTAAATGTTGTAACAAGGTCCTCAGGGCTAATGAGTGGTAATAGGGATAAAAAACCCCCCGTTATACTAGTTTTTTATTTTTCCTCATCAGCTAGGATAAATCTTGATCCTTAACAGGAAACATGGTTTAGGGGTAGTTAACATTATTGCCACAAATAGCTTTCATATCTTATTGTAGGGATGGCCAGCCTCCCTGACTCCATGAAAAACTTCATACGCCTGAACATGTTGTCCCAGAACTTATATGAATCCCTTAACTGAGGAAAGTACAAATATTAGGGTTGTGTCTGTCTTCTTTCAGTTAACTCTACTAAAGCTTTTTTTGCTTGGTTTCTACAGGGAAAGAGGAAAAGAAAGAAGGTGGGTTTTTTCTTTTCTTTTATTTCTGAAGTACTAGCATATGGAATACACTGATATTTCTATACCTGATGCACTGAACTTGTTTGCTCCTCTGAAAGCTCTGGTAATGGCAGTCATTGTTTCGCTGAACAGCTGCCTCTAGTTAGTGGCTACTGGGTAATGAGCACAATAATCAGGCCAAAATTGTTTTACATGTGAGACCTGTTTACACAGGAGAGGTCAGAAGCAGGTGGTGTCCCCATATGGAGATGAGCTGGTCAGAGTCGGTAAAGCTGACTTTAAAGTAAAGGCATGCTTTAGTAGGTTCAGATCTGAAGTGCATTGCATGTGCAAATGGAGGAATAAAAAGTAAAATAAGGATATTTTTTACGTACTGCATGTAATAACCCTTTAAATACCTTGCAAGCCCTCTAGTGGTGCTCTCTGTGCCCTGGAAACCTCCAGAAGCCAGCTGGAACCAGGTAGCCCTTTTTTTCCATCATGCTAACATTGCTCTTCAGGGTTCAGCATATGTGTCTCCTCACTTCAGATTACTACTAGAAACACAGAGATGAGAACCTTATTTCTACGTATCCATGAGGAAACATCTTTCAGAAGGTAAAGAGGAACTCACCAAAACCTCTTTTCCTCTTTAGTCCTCCCAGTACAAGTCTAGTTTGTCCGCAAGAGATGCCTTCTCCTCCATGGGTGTCCTGGCGTTTCCCAGCTCCCACCTTGCAGCCATCACCATGCTCCAATGGCATTGTTCAAACCTGTAGGTGCACACGCTGTAGTTCTGCAGAGAGGACATTATAATGAGTCTTTGTGGGGTAGAAGCCATGCCTGCCTGCCTGCCTGCCTTGTTTGTGGTGCTGCTGCTGACCAGCTCATAAGGCCTCTGCTCTCACAAAGGTGTGTGGCTTTTACATCCCAGGCAGCTGTGGTGAACAATTAAGGCAACATCATTACTATCAGGGCAGCTACAGGTCTGGTTTTCAGGATGCCATGCTATCTGGGGTTTGCTGAAGCAGCACAGTGAGGATACAGTGCTGCAAGCAAGAATTTACTGGAGAAGAATAATTTTGCTGGAAAATCCTAAACTTATTTTTGAGAGCTTAACAATGAGATTTCTATGCAGTGAAAAACATCGCTCTGCTTTTATTCTAAACATTGTTCAGAGTGCTCCTTTATTTTTTAGAATTGACTCATAAAGACTACAGGAGGGCACCAATTAGTGAAATAAACCTAATCCTCAGTGCCTGCTATAGGACTGCTGTTTAACAGCCTTCTTGCTAATCAATTCTCTTCAGTCATCTAAATGCCATAGATGTTATGTAAGTAAATGCAAGTTTAAGAGTATTCTTCAGTGAATGGTTAAAGCTATGTTCCTTCTACTCTACCATAAAATCAGCATGCATGTTAACAGATATCTACTCCGCCTTGTACAAATGACTTTTCTTGTTGATTTGATTGCTGCCGCTTGGGAAAAACAGAAGCAGGGAATAGCAATAAACTACCTGTTCTTCTTGGGCAACACTTTAAAATCTGATACCTCAATGGAAACCCCGGCACAGAACAAAGAGGCATATTTTAGAGTCATAATAATGTCCACAATTCAGGTTGTTATTTTACTTCCCTTGTAAATTTTAAGGCAGATTGCCATTCTTCAGTTTTCTGGATAAAAGGGCTGATCCTCATAGCTTTCCTCATGTGTAAAAGTCATCCAGAGAATATTTTTTTTTCCTTACAAGTAGATATTTTAGTTAAATAAATAGTTTGAAGTGAGGTGGTATACAAAATCCTACCAGAGACAAATGAAATCAAACTTCAGCAAGGATGATGGCAAACCCCACATTGTCTTTAAAGAAACTAGAATTTCACTCCCAGTGTTTGGGGTGTCAGGTGCGTAAAACCTTTTAACTAACAAAATTTTTTCCTAAGCAGGGCCACAGAAAGCTGGGCAACAGCGTGTATTTGCCATTTCTCTTCTGTTCTGTCCTGAGACAAAAGCAGTGGTGCTCAAGAAGGGATAATCAAACACTTAAATAGTTTCCATACTGCATCTCAGTACCCTTTAACACAGAGATCAGGAAGACACAAGGAGATGAAATGACTTGCCTTGAATTGTCCAGCAGAACTTGAAATAAAGCACAGGTCTTGTGTGTTCATGGCATTGAGTCAACATTGAAAATGAAGTCAGAAAGATTATACTGTGTTCTGCAAGTTTCAATGAGTTGCCCACACAACACTCTGGGTCTGTCTTCTTACTAATGTTGGATAATAAACCTTGAATGAATAAAACATTTTGTTTGAGTGTCTAGTATTTGAGAATTTTCAAAAGCTCCATAGTTCTATTATCTTGCCTGCGCAGAGATATGTATTCTTTCCTCTTTCTTTTGACTGATTCTTTTTCTTCAGTGTGGGTTTTGTTTATCATTTTTTATGATGCTGTGTGACACATATCGTGGGCACCTTCCAATACTCATTCTTTTTACAGATAAATGATCTTAATTATATAAATTCCTTCTGTATAATGGGAAGTTATTAATCTAGCATGTCTTATACATTAACAGTAACTAATTTTCACATATATTATTTATCAATATTTGAGCATGTAGCACAGGTGATGAGCTTTCCCCTAATTAAAATGGTGAGTCAACTGAGGTAGAAAATACCAACAGACTGTGTGCATCTGAGGTAGGACTGTTGAAACCTAGAAATTTCATAAAGCACAAACAAACATATCACACTTTTTGTTTTTCAAATATTAGCAATTTAGGAGCCACTGTTCATTTCCTGCTATGCACGCATACACACATTTTCAGCACTTTATTACGTATAGAAAATTGAACCTATTGACATACTGCACATGCAAAACAATCCTGAAATCTTTAGTTTAATTGTTTAATTAATAGCCAGTAAAATTATTTCAAAATATGTTTATAACAGGCAAGATCATTTAAAGAGGAATCTTTCTGAATTCAGTAACAGAAAAGATGGTAACTGACCATGCAAATACAGCCCAGTGCAAGACAGAGTACAAAAGGCTGGTAACATGAAAAACTATAACTGAACAGAACTCAGTGAGTCCTAGTGAAATTCTGTGATAGCAAAACATAACAATTTCTCTGGACAATACTTAAGAAACCGTTTTTTCTAAAAAAAGGTTTTTTTTAGATTTCAAGTTTTACTATGAAAGGCCCAGAGATTTGATTTTTTAATTTCCCAACAAGACTGTATCCATCTAGAAACACATTGGGGGCTTTCTCTCTGCCTTGCATTGGACTGAAAATACATATGTTTTGTACTAAACAGCTTTAAAATATGTAGCATGTTTTCCTGCCAAAGATCTGTGTCTGCAGTTACTAGGGCTAGTGGTTTGTCATAATAAATCATACAAACTGTCATGGGGAAATTGCAAGGCAAGCATCATGAGAGCGCAGTAAAAAATATGGATTATTTTATTTAAATACAGATATTATTTATTTTTCAATACACACATTAAAAAAATTGAATAATTTTGTTAACTATTTATCTTTAATTTGGTGGCAGCAATAGCACAGAATCATTGTAGCTCCCTCTTCATTTCTGCTACCCTGCCTGTGTGGAGGGAATTGACCATGTAGTTTTGTGGGGCTGGGGGGTTCTGCCTGTGGTCCACAGACTCCTGAGCTCACAGATGACTTTGTGGGGGCTGCCAGCAGGGCACCCAGCCAAGCAAGACCCTGGTCAGTGGGATAAAGCTCATCCTACCGGCATTCAGCCCTCCGCTGGAAAACTGTAGGAGTTTGTGATAAGACAAGCTGAAAAATCATTGCTGTTTGAGAGTTTCACAAAGGCTGCCTTATCCCTAGAGGAAGTCAAGTCTTTGGGCTCCCTCTGTGATCTCAGATGAGATAAGGGCATCCTCAGTCACTCGCCCACTGAAGTCCATCTGCCTCCACTGATTAGGGGATCAACCCTGGTAGATGAACCTCCAGGAGCTAAAATTTGCCTCTATGAAATTTACGCCGTTAAGCCCCCCTCCATCCCAACCACAGCTGTCACAGAAACAAAGAGGGCACCTTCACATTAAAAGCAGCTCTGCCAAGCCAGCACCTACCTTCTACTGAAAAAGAAGGTCCTGCTCCCTTTCCTCTGCCCTCTTTCCTCAGCTGCAGGTAGCCTGCACCCTCCTTCCATCTCATATTGGCTTTGGCAATTGTGTGGCCTTAGGGCAGGTCGGCTCAGTTGACAGGTTGACATATCTAGCAGTAAACTGTTGTTTTATTTGCATATTTATTTGCGTGCAGTGTTAGGTTTCCACTTGGTCAATTTTCTGAATTGATTTGCCCCAAGGCTATCTGATTGCTGGAGCCATCCCGAGGGAATAGGGTGAGAACATGAGGCTGGGGGAGGAGAGAGGATGAGGAGCAGGACCTCCTCCCTCTTCCTTGGCAGCACTCAGTAAGATGTGAAGTCATAACCAGAAGATGACACTCACTGGCAGGTTAAGCCAACCTGAGCTGGCACTGCTGCTGTTCTGCCTGTTCCCTCACTCCCATCACTCCTGTCGTGTCTTGGACAAGCTCTGGGGCTCAGCCGTGTGGGCAGTGAGCCATCTGCAGGAGCTGACTTTGCAGAAAGCCTTCCTTGCAGTCCTTGTTTTCAGCTACATTGGCAGAAGTGCATTTCCCCACTTGCTGCATATGCAGGCAAGAGTCCACCCACCCTGGTGGAAGGAAGCAGACAGGGCAGGAGCATGGGGCCACAACAGATAGGATGCAAATGGGCTTGACTGGAAGTGCCTCTGAGATATTCAGAGGATATCATGAGCTGTAGCTGTGAGATTGCATCCTTAAGAGTTCTCCCTCAAAGAGTTTACAGGGTCTTTCTTCCCAAAACCTTCTCTACATCATTCCCCTTTTAAGAAAAAAAAGATCCACGGATTGATTTTAAAACATTTGAGGGGCTGGCAAAACAGATTAATAAGTTTAATTAAAAAACCAAAAAGCAACTATGAGAGCAACTCTGACTAAGTGTACCTAAAAAAACCAGAGGGTAACTATACCTTCTTGAAATACGAAGCATTAACTTCTACACGCCTGATTTATCACTGTATTAATACTAATTTTATGCTGGTGTAAAACCAGGTTGATAGAGCAGTGCTGAATGTCACTAAATATGCATCCCTTCAGTTCTGTCATACACTCTCAAAGGCATAAAAATATCTAATAAATGAGCAAATCAAAGAAAAACCTATTAAAAATGAAATGGGAGAAATGTCAGGTGCAGTGAAAGACAATCATTATACTCCTTGATCAATGCAGTTTTACTGCAATGATCCGGCCTGAGGGGCAACAACAAAAATGTATTGAAAATCTAATTTTCGCTAAGATAAAGACCTCTTGCAAAGCAGCATTAAAATGTCTTTAATAAGTAATTAAACCGGGCTGAAATTTTCTTAAATATCATAGAGTTAATCATACACCTTACTTACTTGTCTGTCTTGATCTTACCATGTTATTTATTGCTTGCAGCTCTTCAAACTCTGTTCTGTTATTATTGAGCTTGTTGTACAATACTTTATTGGTTTAGGAGACTCTTTGTTTCACAGTGACTTACTCACAGAATAATGTTCTATTCAAGAGAAAAAAAGTATGTGATCCTCTCTGTAACAGCACCACATTTTGAGTGGATATTATGCCACATGTTGCCAAATTTATATTCTTCACAGACATACGTTTCTTATTGTGAGAATTCATATTTATTCCTTAAAATTACAAAGGAGACTTTCTCAAGTGCAAAAGGCATTAGGAAGTACACTTGAAAACACTCTGAAGTTCTGGAAATCCCAAGGGACCTCGTTTCTAAGCGTGTTTATTTGAACAGATACGTCAAGACACAGAGTGATTGCTAAGTTGGAACAATGCAGGTAAAGAACTTGCAAAAAGAGGGCCAGCATGGCTGGGATTAGCACACTGTGAGAAAAGTACACCTTGAATGGCAGCAGGACATTCAAATAATGCAGTACCAAATGGCTTAATTTAATTACATCTATGATCGGTTACTTTTAGCTATTGAAAATGTATTCCTTATGCGATTGTTTCAAAGAAATATTTGGCATGCATTCAGTCAGTGGCAGTGTTACTTTTACAGTAAATGTACATGAAGTTTATAAGTCGCTGCACAGTGGGGCATAAAGATATATATTTGGCATTTCCAAGTTTTATGAGTTTTCGCTAGAAGAAACTTCTGAGAAGCCTATTTACCCTTGTAGATATCTATATACATTCATTTACTGTAAGTGAAAGCAGATTTGTGTCATCTGTTATGTTTATTTTGATTGACTGTAGATTGTTTGCCCTTTGATTGCTGCTAATATTTTGTGGAGTTGTTTGTCTTCCTGCATAGTTAATGGTATTAAAGGAGAAGGTATTGCCTCCTTTTCAGGATGAATTAATTTTAAAAGTGTTTTTGTTTAAAAGGGGAAAAAAACCTAGACAAACAAATTGCCCATTCTCTCACCTGTCCATTTTAGGAGAGAGCACAGATATCTAGAACATGGAGCTTATTACAGATAAATGAACAATATTTTTGTAAGCAGCCCCCTGTTAAATTATTGACAACAAATCACTTGTCCATCAGGACACACAATGCTTGCATTTCCAATAGCAAAAACTATAGGAAACCGGGTTTAAATTTATCTACTATTTATCCTGAAAAGTTTTAATAAAGGCTTAATTGTGAAGGGGTTTCCAAGTAATGACTGTGGCTAGTGAATGGATCCCAGTCTGGAGAAAATAATTGTTCTGCATGTTTGAGAATCTTTGGGATTAGAAACTTGGTTGGTGGAATTTATGAAAAGAAGTGTAAATAAGCACATCAAGATGTGATCATCTGGATGTTGCTTCTCATAATTGCTCTTTCTTCTCCCATTGCCATCACACAGCACCGACTGTATTCCTTTTATGAAAGCGAGGCAGGCTAGGAGCCAGTGCAGAGACCCTGGGGCTGGCTGCTTGCTCACCCACGGTTGGGACAGACTGGTCCAACTGGTCCATGCTCAAAGGGCTCCAGTCTTCCTGGAGAATTCTCCAAACCCAGCTTCTCAGAAGAAAGCAAAAAAATGAAGACTCAAGGTTTTGTTGTCAGCATCAACCAGAGAGAGACACCATACCTGCCGCAGATGGGGGCTTTGTCACCCTACAGGGCTGCTCTCACGGCGACCTTCGTTCTTTTGCTTTCTGTGGAGGACTTTGTTGACAATAGACATCTGAAAAATGAAAGCACCTTTGCTTTTCTCTTTCCCACTGGAGTTTTTCAATAGCAGATGTGCTGCAACAGCACGGGAGAGCTTGAAGAGTCCGCTGCTCTCACACCACAGAGACAGAGAAAGGCACGTGGGCTTGAAGAGCCTTTCAAGAGACCCTTGAATCTGAACTTGGTTGCTTCTGTGCCTGTTTTAAATGAAGGCAAAGAGCCAATTGGTCCTAATGGAACTGGTATTGCAGCAAAGGGAATTATCCTAAGCATGTTTTGCTTCAAGATTATGCAGACTTTCCATTTAGTTACTGGTCTGATTTTCTATTCTAGAGCTGTTGTAGGAATGTAAATTAGAACTAACAAGGAATAAAATGGCTTGGTTCCTAAGTAGATGTTTAAGTTATGGCCATCAGATGAAAGTTTTAATTAACATTGAGGGAATTGAGTACTAACATTTTTTCTTCTGTTTCAGACTGTAATTATCTCATTTTACACCTTTATGGCCATTGCTTGTTTTCATGGGCAGATTTTGTGCAGTCCCTCATACTGTGTTAAAAAAGAATCTGAAATTACTAGCGCCGTAAGTAGGACTGACACTAGGAACAGTTCTTCCTAATAATTGCAGATATGATGTGTAATTATAATTTATGTTGGCTTTTTATGTCGCCATGAGTTTTACAAAAAGCAAACAAACAAAACCAGTCTGAGAACCCTGTACTTCCTTTTGCCAAATCTGTCCCCTTCCCTCCTGGTTTCTGTGAACTGAGGCCATGCTATGGGAACGCTGTGGGCTGAGCATATCTGTTTATCAGGTGTTGCTACATTTCTCTAGAGCGTAACCTGGGCATGAACTACACTGGAGCTCGTTCTCCTTAACCCCTCCTCCCTCTGGGCCACATCCTCAAACAATGTCCTGACAAAATTAAAAAACTACATGTATAAGTAAATGAAATGGTGCCTCTCATTCAAGGGAGGCTGAGTCCTTTGTTGTTATTTCTCTTTTCCTCATATAACAAAAAAACCCTACAAAGTGAATGAATGCAGCTTTTAAAAAAAAATGTTTTAAAGCAAGGCTGAATGGTGCAAAAAAGCTGGACTGACTTTCACAGAAGAGAAAAGGAAGAGAGATCTGGCCAAGGAGAAGAGGACCCCTGTGTTTCTGCTCAGCAGCTTACAAGAGTGTAAGAACTGAGCTGGCCAAGTCAGAGGACACAGTATATGAAAACCCACACAGTACATGTGTTGCAGAGCCCCAAGACCCCAACACAGAGCTGTTTGCCCCAAATCCTCCTCCCAAGCACATCTTCTGGGCAAGGGTCAGTTGCAACCTCTCCTATTTCAAGATGCTGCAAAAGTACTTTAAGCAATTAAAAAATTATGATAATTATTTTTCAAAAATGCTTATAGTTTGAGGGGTTGTAAAATTGGTTTGTTTAGAGATAATTGTATAAAACCCTAGATATTTCACATTTCAATCACTTATCACGAACCTTGAGAGCTGGTGCTGCACTCATGCAGATCTTAAGGCTTAGAGGTTTGGAACTGTTTGGTAGATCATCCATATGTTGTCCCTCTGTCCTTTCAGCAATGACTCAGACATTAGAATATCCTCACTTTTGTGATTTGTCTTTCAATTTGGTTTACCTTAATATTAACATACAAACAAAACCCAGAAAGTTATTAGATATATGAACATATCATTGATACCAATGTTGTATGACTAAGTAAGATACGAGTGATTTTTCTACTCCCATGCACTTCCATAGAATAAGAAACTGGTAATACGCCTGAAAATTCTCTTTTTAAAATGTTACTTCACAATGACTGACTAGAAAGATCAGAACATTTCCTAATATGTTATGATTTTCATACGGTCAGAGAGAATATCAGATGGAAAATTGCACTGTATACCAGTTGAGATGAGACTTCTGACCACTAAATTTGCTCTTTTGTAATTTTGAATATTTCCTGTCAAAAGAACATAATAAAGATACCTCTACATATCTTATTATGCATGTATTTGTTTATATACACACACTCATATGTATAGTAAACGCAAATATTTTGGTAGTTTCACACACAACTGCAAAAGTGAAGTTACTTCAGAAAACTATCCAGTAATAAAATGTTGTATTTTTTTTTTAAAGTCAAGGAAAGCTGAAAGAAGATTAGATTTAGACAAACAAAAATTCACCTGAAAACCATACCGCTACAGTAAGCACTAGTTATTGTTCTTTATCGCAGCACGGTCGGATAGTCACCTACAGCTATGGCATTCGGCAGGTGTCCTTGAACAGTACTGGGGTCTGCATACTAATGGATTTATACATTTCTCAGAATTGTTAGCTCACATATAAAGGGAGATAAATTAAATAAAATAAAGGGAATAATCAGAGTACCAGTCCTAACAGCGCGTTGGAAGCCATAGAGCTACAATGTGTTGTCTGGCTTATAGTGTATCTGAAGTTCATCTGCAAGTTGGAAGGGGCCACAGGAAGTCATCTAATACACCTAACAGATAACAATGTAAATCGATGTTTGTGGCAATTAAGGTATGTGTGGTGAAAACAGAGGCAGATACATATTTAGATTAGTGAGTTATGCTAGGTATGATAGGTGCTGAAAATTCAAGAATTGATTGCCAAATTTGTTATTCTCTTTCTGGGCAAATATTTGGGCATATGAGAAGAGTCATTAACACCACTTCTCTCAACACATACCAGTGTAATGATTTGTAAAACATCTGAAAACATTCTATTCGGTCCTCTGTAGAACTGGCTGTTGATGTGACCCAACAATTTTGTCTTACGTTTTGTCATATTTTTTTCTTTTGCCTACTGGGCTCCTAGAATGATATTTTCCCGCCTTTTTTGTCCCAACCCTTGATGTTGGAGACTAAAATGAAATATATAATGAGCCTTCAGCTCTCTGGATCAGTAGGAATACTCACTTGCTGAGAGTTAATCACAGCTCAAAGAGGTGTTTTGAATGATTATTTTAAACCTGCAACACTCTGACATGTACCAAAGAAAACTGTATTGGCAAGGATCAATGTTACTCACAATGTTATCTTTCCTGCTTTGTTTATGGCAAGAACCTATGCTTACAATTTATCATAGTTTACTTCTGAAGTCTGATGTTGTCAAGCAAAGACAAACAGAGCAGATCTTGTTATGATGATGATTGTTAATATTATTATTCATGTTGTTTATAGATTAAAGCCTACATAGGAGAGCAGTTACATGCATGCTTTAGTTCCAAGGAACAGAAAGGACCCCTGAGCTATCCAGACCTGTTTAAATGTTCTAAATAGGGATGAACCTGAACATACATTTAAGTGCTTCACTGAACTGGAGCCTACTAGAGATAAGGGAAGTCTCATTTTCTTCATGGGATGAATCTTTGTTCATTCCAGCTAGACCATGCAAACATAAATCATGCTGAACAGCCAAAGTACCTCCCTGCGTAAATTCCTGGATTGCTTAAACTTAACACCTAATTACAGAGCTGCTGAACCTAGATACACTGAAGGCGGTTTGAAAGGCTGCCTGAAACATCATGGGTTGAGATGCCTTTGTTGGGAGCATTGTGCTGTGATGTGTAACGTGGGTAGATTCCTGTGGGATGTTGACAGTTTGTGGGAAATGCATGTAGGAGGAACTGGGTTAGGAAGACCAGGGGTTTAAAATATATTTTTTTCTCTGTCTCATTGTACTGTTTGTGGACTTGGAGATCTTGGGGGGTTTGGTTTGTTTTGTTCTCTTTCTAAGGTAAGGGCAAGAGCTTCTGGTTTTGGAAAAATTTGACCAATACATGCAGCATGTCATGTGTCACTTGTTCCTGGAGGTTCAGTACTATACCAGTCCTACACTCCCAAAAGGATGACGGTCGATGCTCCTGAAAGCTCTCGTGTTTCTTCTTTTGCTCACGGCATTTATATGGAGTGATAATCACTTGATAAACTATGGATTTATGTAATAAATTAATTAGCTTTGCAGTGTTTCCTCCTCTGTCTGTCTACCAGCCTGTCTCTACTGGGACTTGTTTAGTTTTTTCCAAACAGTTACAAATAGCTCTCAGTATTATTTTCTTTTAAATCATTTGTTAGGGAAATGTTTCCTCCTCTCCACACCAAAAGGGGCTTTTCTCCTCAATGTTACTCTGGCCCGAGGCAGATCTGCATCGGCAGTGTGAACTCCGCATGCAAACATGCAGAGTTTAAAGTCCAGTGGGTTATGGCAATGCAAGGACTGGGACAGAAAACTCGCCATTGGAAAAGGGTGAATCTTACCTTCATGAACGCTTGTGACTCTTGCATCTAGTGTCTACATCTAGTGCATGAGACATCATCTCTGACGTAGTAATGTCATTAGTTATAGAAAAACTATTTTCATGGCTCTTTCGCTCATACTTCCTTTTTCCTTTCCCGAATGTAATTTGGAATTAGCATATTGTCTCAGACCAGGATCTGTTTAATCTAAAGATGATATATATATAACCTCTTGAAAAATATTTCTTGAACTTAATGAATTTGCATATTCTAATTTTCTTTGTAAGTTTTCAGTCCATTTTAATCCTGCTAGAACAAAGAGTTCCAGACAATAATTTTGTATGTGCTGTGTGAAAAAAAAATGCAGTCTTTTATCACTTCTTATGGATTTTTATCATATGTTTCTACTTTTTGAATGAAATGTTGAATAGGAGCACAGGATATTTCATCTGTATTAGAGTCATCAAATTGCAACCTCTAATATATTCCTTCTTATGTTGTCCTTAAATTAAATGGGAACAATCCATTTTATCTTTTCATATAGAAAATTCTTCATTCCTCTACTTATTTTAATTATCTTTTATCTGAATTCCCTCTGTTACTGTATTATCTTCTATAAAAGCACTGGCCAAAACTGAACTCAGCATCTTAGTTGGCAGTGTATTATTTATTTACCTATCAAATTATGCTGTTTATAATCTACTTTCCACCCTGTTTCTTACTCCTCATAATACATGATTTGCCTTTTTTTTTTTGCCACAGATGACATACCTCACAGAAGATTTCCTGCAGAGCTGTCGTCCAACCATTTGGAATGATCCAACCATTCTCGAGAGCATCACAGTTTATACATCAATAAAGTGTCTATGACTTTCCAAGCACTTCTGTTAGTGGTCTTGCTTTGTATTTATCAGTATGTACTGGGCTACTATTCACATGGCCTAGTTAGAGTTTTCATCCTGTTTTCCCTCAGTTTTGGCCAATTGTGTGCATGTATGTGTTCTGCAGATGCTCGCATGTAATCACACAGCCCTTTCTTGGGTTCATTCTCATCAACAGCCCTGCCAGAAGACACGAGACGCCCTGCCTGAGTTTCTGCCGAGCCATCTAGGTTAGTGCACTTACTTTTCATTTCACGCCTCTATACTGTTCTCCAGTTGTTAGTGCAGAGCTGTTGCCAGAGCTCATGCAGGCACATCTGAGCTGCCTTTGAACTTGTTAGCTCAGGTAGAGCTGGCAGCAGTAGGTATTGTAGGAGGTTGCCAGCCCTCCTGGTTTGCTCAGCCTCCGTTAGGCAGCTATGATGATCTCTGTGCTGATACACCTACCTGCCTGTGGTACAGGAACTACGCTAGCAAAAAATGACTTGCGTAAAGCACCTCAGCTGCACATCTGAGTGCAACTTGTTCATGGCCTTCATATCTCACCCATAAAGAGGGTTTCTCTGGCAACCCAGTCTGCAACATGTGTTACATAGCCTTTCTGGAAAACTAACTTTATCAAAGGCTTTTGAATAGTTTTAGTGCATTATTTCCACTGAGATAACACCAATGATTCCAGGTTTTTATAGGCCTCCATCAAACAAAACTCATAATCACTTGCTTAGTATTAAGCTATTGCCAGTTGGATTTTTCCTATGCTCAAATGCAAATGCATGCTCCTACGCTGTACCCAGAGATGGCTCTCTGTTGAAGTACCTGGCTGTAGAAGTAGGCTGTTTTATGGGATGTAAATCTTTACATTTTAATTTCTGAAAAGCTCCTTTCTGTAGCACGCAGAGCAGGTAGTACTGTGCTATGAAGCCTACCTACTGATGGCTGGAAATGTTGGCTGCAATATCTTTATAAATTCAGGCCAAAAGAGCATTCAGATTAAGCAATAATTTGAGTAAGATTCAGAAGAAGGGAGAGAACACGTGGGCAGTTAGTCACCAGAGGTACACACGTATGCATGAAGTAAATCCCCAACCTGTTATAGTAATTCACTTAGTTACTGGAAATGCAATACGAGCTTACTTTCATGAGCAAGGATGAAAGAACTTGCTTGACCTTTGTACAGCATTTTCCACCCACACAGAAAAGTGACATCGAATGCTTCATATAGGTAAAAAGCAAGTCAACATTTGGGAGACTCCTGAACAAGAGAAAGAGCTACCTCCTCTCTACTAAGGTTTTTCTGCTTAACTTGCTACGTGCTTACAGTGCGTCACTCGAAACTTCTCCTTAATTATTTCTGGATCTTAATGACTCCAACACAGGAAAAGAACCCTTCAGCCCCATGAGTAAAGCATTGGACATGAAGTACTTGCTAGAAGGTATTTTGTTTGTGTGTGCCGTATGAAGTAAGGCTTTTGCATTTAAATTGGGCCATATTTTACTGTCTGATAAGCTACTGATTGAATTGTTGGCACTGAACAGGATTTTTTCACAAAGCCAGTCAGCTGGCCTTTAATTAAGAGCATAAAGCCTTGGAATAGGAGTTTAAATGAGCATCACTGAGACAGCTGAATATGTTGCAGGCTGGAAATCTCTACCTCTGTGCAACACCTGGGTGAATTTCAGTCCACGCAAGATTTTCAAAGTTCAAGGTTTCTAATATTTGCAAAGCACCTCCATGCTAATACTTTGTGTTACTTTCAAAACAGATTGGTACTTAGTTCCTCCCTGTCCCAGCATACATCTAGAAAGGACTTGGTTTTAATTGACATTTTTGACCTATATAAACACGTTTAGGAAATAAACTTTGAAATCCTGGGAGAAGTAGCATGTGTTTGTGAAGGGAGTCAGTGGGGGTGGCAGAGGTGGTAGAAGGTGTTCAGTTTGTCAACATGACAGCCAGGAAGCAAGTTATAAATAACACTTGTGGTGGAGAGGGGACCAGCCCATGTGATTTTAAAAAAGAGTTTACCTAATCACATGGTACAACTAATTCTGTTACTTGTAAACATGTTTCACATGCAGTCTTAGTGAACAGGAGAGTGAAAAAATGATCACAGTACAGGGCTTGGCTAGTGTGGCTCAGTGCATCTACACCTGGGTGTTGCCCCCACACCTCTGCCCAGCTCTCTATGGACCTCAGTGATGCTCCTGAAAAGGACTTTGCTGTCCCTAGAGAAAGTATGAGTGGAGGAACACAGGAACTGACGCTTTCTCAGAATTCAAAAATCCTTTATTTAAAACACAGCTCTGACAATGCACTGTCTAAATTTTGAACGAGTTCTTAAACCACAGAATATCTGATTTTCAGCTGGGTTTCATGACTCTATCAAAGAGGAAGTTAACTGTGAGAGGCATATGATCATGAGACTGTACTTGGCTGGACTGACATCAAAAGAAGCTGATTTTGGACACGCAAAGATTTTTAAATTCATTACTTCAGTAAAGTCACATTTAGATTTTTTTCTTTCACTGTAGAGCATAGAGTGAGCTATTCTTGTGGATCGAACGACACTCTAAGTCCCATGATGTATTCATGACACGGACTTGACACTGCTTCTACATTCCTTCAGTTCAACAGCCGTGTGAAGGCTGTATCATCCTGAGCTCAAAAACGTCAAGAAAATAGCTGTATATTAAGAGAGACAGCCTAAAACTTAATGCTTGGCCGTGCAAACCCAAATCACACGTGATTGTATTTTTATGTATACATACACACATATATATGTATACACACGAATAGATATATATACATAAAAATATTGCATTATTCAATACAGGTACGTTTTAATTTCATTTTCTTGTAGTAAAAAAAAAAAAATAACACTAATTAATCCTTCTCCTTTTTTTTCTTAAAGAGCAGAAAAAGACCTAAGCATATGACATAGCAAATTAAATCCTGGGAAATATGCAAATATATGTACCTTATTTTTGTACTTGGAAAAGTAGATAGAAGATACATTTTTAATAAAAGAATATAGATAAAAATCCATACTGAGGTCTAGTGTATTAAAGAAAAGGTAAGAAGAGAGAGGTTCTAAGAGATATTGTTGTAGGAACCTCCCTGACTTACATCTACTTACTGGTTAGAAAACTAAAATTACTTAAGGGCATGCCTGGCCCTTCTTGCTCTGAGAGTCCTCCTGCCAGGATCCCGCAGAGCTCTAGCAGTGTGGCAGTTGGAAATGCAGCTGGGAACATGCTGTGCTTCCCAGTGCAGAATCTTCACAGGTAGTGTGGAATAAAATTTCTGGGTGGAATTCTGGCCACATTGAGATTTGCAGGTGTATTGTGACTGGCTGCAATGGAAACAGAATTGATTTTTTTTTTCTCCAGAAGAGAAGCTAGGAATCAGAATTAATACCCAGGTATAGAATTGCAGGACTTTTACATTTTTTAGTATCAGGGACCTGCTCTTGGTACAGAAAATAACAGGATGAACCAGGAAAGGAAAGGATGGAACAAAAATCAGTCACTATTTCACAGATTTCCTGATGTTCCAGGTAGGAAATTAGAATCAGTGGTAATTTATATGTAGCTTACTAGAGCCTTCTGAGAATGTATTTGACAACTCATCAAAACCAAACAAAGCAAACCAGAACAAAAGACATTTAAAAGTAAACTTGGAAAGCTACATTTTGAAAGTAGAAACTTTTAAAAGAAACAAACATTCGGCAAACATCTTTTAGAAGACAAATACTTTGGTACCCTAAAATGCAGGGCACCCTTTGGTCTTCCAACACTGCATGCAATGATGGAAATTGATGTACCCTCAGCATCATGGTAAAGGGTCTTATTTGATAGTTATCAGAACATCACACTGGTATGCCACTAAAAGAAACACTTACTTAAAAGTTACTATTTGTATCGAGTCTGTCAAATATTACAAATAGGGAAAGTTTAAAAGGAATTACTGTTACATTAATATGTATATGAAAATAGATATTCTAGCAACAACCAATGTTTCACTTCTCAAGACAATTAAACAGAACAGAAACCTATTTAGACATGCAGAAAGAGTGAAGTAGTATTTCCATTTAGTAATAATAGTGGACTGTAAAAACTTCCATTTCAGTCTTTATTTTATTTAGTATAATAAAAAGACTATCTTTCCTGGATAGAGACAATGTATCAGCAAAAGCTGTCCTGGCCCTAGAAAATATAAAGTATGGCTCTAGTAAATTGTGTAGGTATCGTTCCTTTCAGGACAGTTTATTCAGTGGAGCATAGTGTATCTCTTCCCAGTGGATCACAAATAATGTTTTCTCTGGGAAATACAGGAGGCTTCTTGACCTTAATATTCTTCCTCATTTATACCAGGCCAATCCCTTTGCTACGTCCTTGTGTTACCTAAAATAACCGCTAACTCTTCTGGATCTCCCAGCTGTGATTCTTGGCTGTTATTTTTTGCAGGAATAAATTCAGGCAGTCAAATCCCAGCACTCCCCTCCACTTCATTGTAATAATACAATTACATAATCTCAATGTTGGATGGTAATTTCTTGGGGTTTTACCTATGTGTTGAACCATGATCAACAAATGATAAATTGATATCATCTGCAGATACTAGCAATCTAACATATTATATATGTATGGATAATTATTTAAATTGATTGTAAACACTTTTGTAGGGCTTATTTCTGTAAATTTATTTTTAAATGATGCCTAATTATCTTAAACTGGGGAAAATGTTTTAACTAGCATGCAAACAATTTGAGATGAATGTCTCAAAACTACGATGCCTTTTCTAGGGGAGGAAATGCTATAGTAAGGCTGGCAGTGGGTGCAAATGTGTAAGAGTTGTAGTAGTTATTCGTGTCGAAAGCCTGTAATACCTTCCATTTCAAGCTAGTATGTCCTTTCTAGACCACATATGGATCCAAACCAGCAATCTGTGCCATCTGAGTTTCAAAAATACTTGTTTTAAAAATTCTGCTTTTCTATGCATTTTATGGACTTTGAATAGAACTGGATCAAAAAATTCCAGTGGGAGCTGTTTCAGCACCAGTGATCCATACGTGAAGTTGCATGCTAGCATTGATAGGCTGTGTTGCAAGTATGGTGAAACTGGAACATTTGTTTTGAAAAAGCACAGATCCTGAAGCTGGGAAGTCTCAGCCACTTTTTTTTGGTCAACAAATTATCTCTAACATTAAAGAACTAACATTTGTTTTTCTTTACAAAATATGGGCTTGACTTACTAATGTAAAATTATAACTAGCCTCAAATTCATATTTTCTCATTTATATATTCGTAGGGCAGAGGTGGCATTTAATCAGGAAAGGAAGCAACAAGAGTTTTTCATTCTCAGCCTACTAAGTCGTGTTGCTGCCCGGCTGCCCTGCAGAAATCTCTTATGACTCCCACGCACCAGGCAGCAGCAAATGAGCCCATTAGGTAGTTCTTCCTGCTCAGATGACCAGCTGGGTAACAGTTAATCCTGACATTTTAAACAGAACTGACAATTCAACAATAATTTCTACAGCTGAGAGAGTTCATTATGTTAAGGGACTGCATCTACAAGGCACAATGGAAGTGATTCTGGGGAGGATTTGAATAAAGAGGAGCTAGACTGTGTGAAGGGAAAACATGGAAGATCAATTGGAGTTGGGAGTATGAAGGCTGCCTTTGTATAAATATGAATGTATGAAAAAAAGATTGTGGATGGATCTGAATTTCACCAGGGAAGGGGACTCCCCATGCACAGGCACTGTGGGCTAAGCCTTGCTATCAGGCAGGGCTGTAGTAAAGAGAAGCAACTCAGGAGGCCAAATAAACTAAGGGAATATTAGACACCTAAAAAAAGCACACATTATATATTTTTTATTTTATTTAATGGATCCTAAAAGACAAACTCTCTATTCAAGATAATCTCTCAAAGTAGATTTCAATCATGCTCTGCTGGCATCCTTAGTCCTTGCCTAGATGCTGATTGATTGTTAATATTAAAAAAGGTGGACACTCGGGAATGGGCTGCAGGACACCAGCTAAAAACCACAATTCAAAACTACAGATTAATGTGTATTAGGCTATTGGGCAAGATGTAAAGTACCCTGCTGTTGCTTGACCTTGCCTAAAGAGAAATGTATGCAAACAAAACTTGTAGGTAGAGTCTTTAGAAGGCAAAGGGCACATTAAACCACATCAAGGCCTCCGTGAACTACTAAAATGTTAACAAGCAGCTTGCTTAAAAAGCAGTGACTATAATAAGAGAGAGAGAGAGTGAAAATGTAATTGGCTAAAAATAATTTTACTGACAGAATGCTCTTTTGAACTGCTTACTATAGCTTCACAGTAAGTTATTTGCAATTTCAGGCTGTATTTAGCAAAGTTTCATTTGAAACAAAGAGGAAAAAAAAAAGAAGAGAAGTAAGTCTAGTAAGTAAATAGTACTAGCTGACAAGAGGAAAATATGGCTGGGCCAGCAGTGTTACCAGCTTCTGAACTTTTTTAAAAACATAGAATGGATGAAATGAGAGGGATGGCATGAAAGGTGTCTGAGGGTGTCTTACTGAATGAAGGTAGGAGGGTTTTGGTAGTTCTTAAATTGTACTGAAAAAAAGTTGCAAGCATGACTCACATGGCAGCAATCTCCTTCCTGAGCTAAAAGGAAGTAGAAGCACCAGTCCTACCTGTAACTCATCAGCTACCATAGTGGCTAGCAGGGTCAGTGGGACACAAGATTGCTGGCTCAGGTGAGATGATGAAGAGGAGACTCCTGGAGGCGTCACAGCGACCTGGCTTCAAAACAAAAGGTAAGCTGCAGTATCTCACTGTGCCAGAGCTGTGCTTGCAACAGGCATCTCCTAAAGAGCACGGCTTTCCCCCAGCTGAAATGGACCCCCAAGCGATGGCAGGGATATGTTGTTGGTACATGGCCCTTCAGTGCACCACTGAAACCCTTCTGGGCCAGGGTTTGCTCTATCAAAGCAGGAAGATCAGATGGTCATGGTGTTCTGTGGCTCCTGAGTCATAATCTCCCCATTTTGGATTTTTTAATTAGACACAGTAGTATTGTTTGCAAAAACACTGCAACACATTAGCCATGGCTGATGTTAAGAGAAACTAGAGAATTAGGAGACAGGCTCTCACACAAGGTTTTTTTTTTCATTGCTCCCTATGCAACTCAGTGCCTTCAGAGGGTAGCTGTGCTTCTTGTTTATTATTGTTATTAGCTTTTATTAGATTCAATGCAACATACCTCAGATTGCCTCCTGTTTTTCAATTTCTGGTTTGACTCCATTATTTGTACTGAGGAAAAGTTCAATATATTGTAGAAATTATTATGAAGTAACTTATTATGGGATAAATTATTAAAACTTCTTATATAATATTTTAATAAATAATAACCAATTGTTGAAAATTATTAAATGTGAATGCTTTTGCAACTGGCTGGGAGCATAGCAAGCAATTTTAGCAGCTATGAAATGTTTATGTTTGTTGCACCTACAGGAAAAATGAGGATTTTTTAAATACAAACTAAGCAATACCTTGATTCAGACACAGCTTTGAGGTGAAGATCTGCAGCAATTCTAGCAATTGATTGACACTGTGTCTACCTACCACAGTAGATGAAACACTTTATGAAAAAGCTACAGAGATGAATGATATTTGTTTGCTGTGCAATTAAATAGCTCATCTCGATATTTCAATTACCATCATTAGACTTCAGCCTGAACATCCTACTGAGATGAATGGGATCAGCTTACAATCATGCAGAGAGCCCTCGCTTCAGGCTGTCTGAAGAGTCGGGCATAATTCCCCATGGTAGGCTTCTGTTCAGCTAATGTCTGGAAGGTTGCTTCCATCACCGCAAAAGGCAGAGTCTGAAATAGGATAGGAACGGTGGTTTAGTTCCCAGTACACTCCCACTTCTTTCCACTGCAAAACAATTAAGAAAATTTCAGGTGCTGAGAGCTGTGATGACCAGTTGCATTCACTGCATTTCTTGAGACGAGACGCATGTCTCCCTGTCATCAATGTCCTCCCCATTCTCCTGAGAAACTTTCTCCTCCATGCCTCTCCCATATCCTCTATTCCCAAATCTTGTTTGCTTGCATGTCTTGTTGCACATCTGCAACACCAGGGCCCTGTCCTGCTGCAGAGCCCTTGTGAGGGTCAGCTGCTGGCTCGGATATAGGACCTGCTGCATCAGCCATGTGGAGCAAGGCTGCAACAGACATGCAGTGAGGAATGGGTGCTTACCTGGGTAGTACTGGACAGCTTGTGGCTCACGATGTGGTGCAAAGCCACTGCTTCTCCTCTGCTCTGTGCCACGGTGTAATGCATGTTCACAACCATGTCCTCTAGCCAAGCAAAGGCATGGGTACTGAAGGTGGGGGAACTGCCACCTGAGAAAGGGAAAGGTGGCACATCCAAAGTGGAGTTGACAGCTTTTTAAAGAGGCATAGCTGGCACCAGTAATGTCAATGTCCAGATACCAAATACATCTCTAAGGTTTCATCAGGAAAAGGGAAGAAACACTGGTTTCAAGAATGGAGAATTTAGAGCAGTTTTGCCCTGTATGATGAGATTACTTAGTCAGGAAAACAGATGCAAAATTGCAGATTTTTATAAGCCGACTCACATTTATGCATCATATCTGAAACTACCTCTTGGTTCACACACAGTTCAAGTGCTCTTCCAAGCTATGAAGGTACCATCCGTATAAAAGCCAGATGACGGACTAACACACTGAAATTTGCCCAAGCCTGAAGGCAAACCTGGGCAAGAGAGCTCCATGTGGCTACAAATCACCCTCATTCAAGATGCTTGCCACTTTTCCTCTTTTTCTTCTCCATGGCCTTTTTCCCTAGTTTTGCCCCACCCCCTGAGGAGGTGGGATGAACACAGGCTGACTACATTTTATGTACATTTTAACAGTGAAGGACTGGGCCATTTGGGAGATTTTACCGTATTACCATTGCAGCCAGCTATCTGTTACATGAGGTGAGTAAACCAGATTGCCTGTTTCTGGGTGAAGAAATGGCCAGCAGGTCCGCACAAACCACTTGGTTTTTAGCTAGCCTCAAAGCCAACTGCAGATGAACAGTGTGGATGTCTGCACTGTGCCTCCAACACCTGCATCACCACAGTGTACAAATTTGTTGCAACCCCTGATTCCAGAGATTTGGGGAATTTTTTTGTAGCGCAGAATTACACTGCAAGAACTGCATTGGCAGGACTGCCAGAGCGGCGCATGATATTCAGGGTGACAGTAACCTCTGTTTTCCCCTCTCTCTTTACCTTCCAAATATTTCTCTCATTTTATAGTCCAGCAAAACTGATGCAGATATAGTGTAGGTGACTTACATAAAGTCAGTCAACAGGAGTCTATCCTTCAAAATGTAGACTAAGTTTTCTGCATGCCTTTACAAAGAGCTTTTTTCTCATGTTTTGGCCTGACTTCTTAGCATCATCTCACATCCCAAGGACCTTCAAGTGTATACTGTCTTGAACGATGCATGACAGTAGCTGTGTGACATTTGCCAGACCCCTGAAAACTTAATGCAGAAATCTAGTAGTGATTCTGATGTGCTTTTATGTACACATCAAATCAAACCTCACTTTATTATACAGTCACATTACAGTAAGTCAGATTTATCCCCGTCATAACTCTCTTGGCTGTAATGAAGTGGAACCAAAAACTAGGTTTGTCTATGAAATGTTAAAGTACTTTTCAGAAACACATTTTTCAGCCCACATGCAACTATTTTCCATGGTGGAAAGAGTACATTGTTTGGCCATTGAATGAAATATAAACACCAACAATTTAAGCATAGTGTTAAAGAAAGTAAGGTTTGTCTTTTATCAGTTTTCTTTGTGTCTTGAAGGAGAGTAAACTGACTGTGTTTAAAAATGTGGCCAAGCATATCCAAAAAGTAATCAAGTAATGTATAACATACCTCGAGGAAAAAAAATGACGATGTTTTCAACATTACTAGAGATATTAAAAATAATTATTAAATATTTCAAACTCTGATTTTAACTTGCCTATTTTTTTCCTTAATTTCTCACCTGTAGAGAATAGTAGAAAGATGAAAACATGTTTATAGACCAGAATTAATTCTAAATCCAGGTGGATTATTTTTTTTAAATCTGACTCAGGCTTATCAGAACATGGCAGAAAACAATCCTGTTTGAAGCATTTTTCTTTGTGAGGGAGGTCAGGATGGCAGAAATTTCACAAGAACAACTGGCATCATCAGATTTCCACCTTTCAATTGGTTTGAGGCCAAAAGAGTCATTGATTTTTTCACTTTCTGCTGGAGCCTGTAAATAATCATAGTGTCTTTTTTTTTCCTGTGCTAATAAAACTAGTACAATACTATTTAGATAAAATAAAACTACTTCTGATCAATTTGTGATTTTTTCATCTTTTCATCGAGTATAGTTATGCCTATGTTTTGCATATTCAGTCAAATTTGAACTCAGATAGGACATCTTTAATGCAATATTAAGTAAATGACAAAGATGTATGGAGGGGTTTTTTGTGTACTACTATGAGAGGTAAAAACAAAGCAAATTGGTAAATGAGTATTCAATTCCTCTATTTAAATACCTACAGAAAATAAGGTAAACAAAAATATACTTGACAGTGAATATGTCCAGTGGGTACACTTCCCTGTGTTTTACTTTATAGTGGCTAAACATTAAGTCAAGTCTTCAACTTGAATTTAATGTATTAACGCAATAATGATCAAGGCACAAGGCATTTCCTGGGAATTAATGACTGACTGGGAGAGTTGATGGGCCAATGTGAAGCTGAGGACCATTAACCTTGACTAGTCATTAATTTCCCTGAAAATTCCCTGTGCTGAAGTTGTTAGTACTTTTTGTAATCTTCTTGAATATTAAGTATATATATATGTATATATCTCAAAACATTCTTCCATCCTGTCCAAGTAATTTTTAAAAAGGTACCATAGGAAGGAGACATTTAGGCATTAATGTTATTTCCCTTGGCTTTCCTGATAAATCAATAAAAGAATGGCGAAATTAAAGAAACAAACTCAAACCATTTTAGAAGCAAAATATTAATTCCCTAAATGCACACAGTAAGGATTGTTTGAGAACTCTACTACAATCATGCAGAAGGAGTGAAGCAGACTGTCAGCTTCTGCAGTCAGCAGCACCCAGATGGCTATGATGGAACTGTCAGTTACATGTCTCCTCATTTCTTCCAGAGGTTCCACAAAGTCAGGACTCTGATGTCACCTGATCCAACACTGGTCACTCCTGCTCATTGCTGATATCTCACTTTTGCACATTTCCCCAGTAGCAGAACATACCAAGACCCCTCCAAACTAATTTTAACACTTGGAATAGAAAATATTGATGTAAAATGACTATTTGTCAATCACAAACATGTGGAGGGAGGATCCTTCCCCTCTACTCAGCCCTGATGAGGCCACACCTAGAGTGCTATGTCCAGTTCTGGGCTCTCCAATATGAGAGAATGGATATATTGGAGAGAGTCCGTCAAAGGGCCACGAGGATGTTTAGGGGACTGGAGCATCTCTCCTATGAGCAAAGATTGCGAGAGTTAGGACTGCTTGGCCTGCAGGTGAGAAGTCTTAGGGAGGGTCTCATAAATGTGTGTAAACAACTGAAGGGAAGATGACAGAGCTAGGCACTTTCGGTGGTGCCCAGTGACAGGACCAAACTGAAACACGGGGGGCTCCATCAGAACACCAGGAAGTACCTTTTCTCACTGCGAGGATGACTGAACACCGGCATAGGTTACCTAGAGAGGCTGTAGAGTCTTTACCTTTGGAAAATCCTTGGAAATATTTTATATATCCTTGGAAATATTCAAAAGCTGCCTGGAGATGGTCCTGGGCAGCAAGTGGCCCTGCTTGAGCAGAGTGGTTGACAAGGTAACCTCCAGAGGTCCCTTCCAACCTAAACCATTCTGTGACTCTGGGAAAATCAAGAGGTTTGATCACAGAAAATTTTATTTCTTCGGGCTCCTCTGGAAATCCTTATGAGCAAATGCCTAATTTCCAACATAATCTAGTCAGACAATGAACCTGTGTGGTGATAGACTATCCCATTGAGTTGAAAATCAAAAAGGAACAGTTGTGATCGTCTGTTCTGACATGATATTATGTTCCTATATATATAGCTTAACCGGTTATCTTTGTGCATTATTTGTTGTTATTAATAAAGTTCATTGCAGTAGTATCTCAGGGCCATTGGGGAATGGCATCCTATTGTGTCAAGGGAACAGAACAGACCACTAGACATTCCTATGCCATTCACAATCTTGCTTTTCCTACATTGGTTGAAACAATAAATATATGATCCATAGCAACTCTAAGGAACAGAAATAGTGATGGCGTTCTTTGTCCAGCTTTCATTTTTTGCCCTTGATGGTATTGATTTAACCTTTATGAAAATTAATCTCAGGAGAGAAACAGAGCCTGAAGACTTTACTTTCAAGGCTTGCAATTTCTAAGAGCAATTGCAAGTTGTTGCTCTTCCTGGCTTTTGTTCGGATTTTTTTGTTGATTGATTTTTTTCTTATTTGATAAAGTGGTTACCAGCCAGTGCCTTGTAACTTCACCAAACTGTTTAGGAGTCATTCATTCATCTTATAATTGGCAATAAAATGTTCCATCTCCTAGTGCAGCTTGTTTAAAAATCTGTCATTGCTAATAACAAATGAAAACTCAGCATGTGGAAATGTTGGAAAAGGATGTTGAACCACGTGTAGGGAATTTTATTAATCTTGATATTTTTCTGCACCTGTGAAGCAATTTGAGCATATGAGTCCATGATTAAATGTAGGTGGTAAAATAATTTCAACTCTGTATTAGACCTAGTGTTGAAATTACCCACTTCACAGGAGGAATACCCTCTATACTAACACACATAAGATATAACCCTTCATTATGAAGAAGTAAAGAAAAAAATTTCATGATTAAGAAAGGGCCACTCTTAAACCTGAAGCCTAGGTTCTGTTCAATTAGTGCATATTTTTCCATTGCTATGCTGATTTTCATCATGGATGCAGCCCTCACAAGTAAGCAAGGAAATGAAATACATCAATGACTTAGCCTGATCAGAAGCAAAATAGGAGATACCATCTCTCTCTTTGCCCCATTCTGATGGCAAATAAGAAAGAGGAAGTCTAAAGAGGATCATAAACCAAAAGCACGAACACAGACATTCAGCAGACTCTGGGGAAGTTGTGACCCAAGTCACAGTCTGAACTTTGTGGCTGATGCTTCCCCCTTGAATGGGCTAAATTAAAATCTAAAAATCAGCAAATGAGGTTGAATTGACAGAGAGGAAAAAACCAATTCAGATACATAGAGTGTTGCCTCAAACAGTGGCAAATTATCCAGTATGAAACCATAAAAAGCTGCACCAGTGCCCTTTTTTTGACAAAACACCATATATTTGACAAAACTGTTTCCACTGTTTTCACTCCTCACAATTGCCAGTGAGGAGGCTGTATTTTATCATTTGAGATGCCACCCCAAGTGTTAGAGTTCTTTTAGATTGTCTTGGCTAAGTGTTTGACATTCATTGTTATCATTTAGGGGCCTCAGATACTCTTATCTTGGAAAATGTCTATTGAATAGCGATAAGTGTTAGGCACTCATACAATGTGATATTACTGCACTGGAGGAACTCACAGCCTGCAAATTCAGAGCATTAACACAGAAAGAGCTGGAGCTTTATGTATATCAAAATGACCCATAATTGTTTGGCACTTGTTTACGTAAAAGTTGGGATTTTTCTAGTGCTTTGCTATTATAAAATACTCACTTTATAAATATATAGAGGCACAGACATTAGAAATAAATTTTAAGAAAATATTCTAAAGGGTTATAAAAATATGTAAGCTGTTGTAAGATAATCAATCCATGAATTGCAGTGTTATGGGCTGTAATCACTGCACAGAGTGGAAAGAGGGGCCTGAAACTTCTCTTCTGTCTGGCTATGGAGATGCTAAAGAAGTCTAACCAGGTAGAAAGAGAAGTTTACAGAGAATTGCAGTGACTCGTTAGCATGGCAGCCATCTGGTTAAACAATTAAGAAATTATATTGATTTGCACAGCAGTTTTTAGAAATACATGCTGGTTTTATTGCCACTGCTTTTAATAAACTATGATTTCTCTAACCAGGTCTGGTCCAGGGCAATAGTTGCATTAGGAAACAGGTTAATAAATGTGGTGATAAACATGACTTCAACTGTTGATATGGAAAAAACCTGATAAATTTCAAAGGGACCTGTATGGCTATGGCCACCTAATTTGTAAATCCATAGTTAGCTACTATTAGTTGGAAAATAGATTAAAAAAAATCCAATGATTTCTCAGTTTGCCAGAACTGAGCTCTTCTATTTTAAATGAAAAATACAGTTACTTGAAAACCTGTGTTGGAATCTACATGTAAATTGCATTTCTTTTTAACTGCTTCTTACAGATGCTTCCAGCAAAACCTGTATATTTTTCTATGCAAAAAAAGTTACTTTAGATCTAGTGAAATCCACCGGGAGAAGAGCATGGTAGGGGCTTGAGCAAACCTATGGTGAAGACCATTCAAAGAAATAATATTGATTCTGCTAAATGCATTTAATTCACAGGCTGCACTGATGATGAGCCTGTTACACAGACTGCAAAGGAAACCTTTTTAAAGGACAGCAGGTGAAACAGAAGTGTTTTACTAAATGATTGTGTTTCCATGGAATTGACACTCTAGCCCTACTTTCCTTGAGATGGATGGTTGCTAGCATGATCATATTCATTGTGAAGAGATCAAAAATAGTCAGCAATGAAGAAACTGATATGAAGGAAAATCTCTCTCTTTTTTCCTGAACTGATAATTGGAGAGATTGTATCTCTGAAGCAATAAGTTTGGAAAGATTGTACAACATCAAATTGAAGCAGCCAGTTTCACTAAAACCTAGTCTCTTAAAATGTTTTCCAGGGTTTTTTAACATTGTGACTGAACTTATCTCTCAGATACTCTTTTCCAAAGAAGAAAAAAGAGGCTTCTGAGGGTCCTATTAATAGAAGGATTATAATTTAAATTGGGAGGAAAGATGTAATGTGAGGATATTGGTTGTTGTTATAGGCAAGTATTATTCATTCCCAGCGACTTCAGATAAAGCTGATTCTTTGAGGGAGAATTTGTAGTTGGTGTGTGCTGATCAGTTGCTGCCTTCTGGGTTTTCCAGCCCTGGCTGAAGACACAGCCTTCATGTCATTTGGTTAGAGGTAGTACGCAGGATTTTAACATCTTTTTAGCCTTGCAGAGGTCTGGTCACACTTCTCCCACTACCACCATGAACAATTCCTTCCCACTGCTAGCTCATTTCCTTTGCTCTTCTGAATCCCATGTCAGGGAACTTAATCTCTTCTCCAACTCTGAATCTCTCTGGGGTGAAATTCAGTGCCTACTGACAAATGCATGTCTCTAAGCAGATGTTAATACTAAATTAGCAGTTCTAGTTAGAACAGCATTTTTACTCTTGACTGTCATAGCTCTGCCCATTTCTCTTGTCTCTCATGTCCATTTGGGAGCATTGCAGACTTTTCACAGAGGTTCATGTTATTAAAGTACCCTCATTGCACTGTGTTGATTTTCACTGTATATAGCAAATTGAAGTAAGAGGAGTGCCTGAAATTAGGATAATTTCCAGCTGCTTGCAATACATTTTGTAATGCATAGTTCATAAGGGCTATTTGACACCAATTTCTCATTAGCATAATATTCTTGCATGTTAGATGTTTTATATGACTTTTTTTTGCAGCTGCTATGGGCAATAAATAAAATGGTTTTCCCATAAGAAAGTATTTTCTTGGTAAAGGTACTTACGAAAGCGTTTTAACTCCATACTACTACTCAGAACCATCATATGCTATTCTAACTTTGTCTTTCATTGTGCATGCTCATCTGTGAACATCAGAGCTCACACTGCTATTCTTCCTCAACCAGCTGTTGGCTTTATTATGCCAAATTCTGGTTTCCATAGCATAGACTGAAGTAATTCTTCTGATTATAAATGGATCAAAATTTGCTTCATTGCCTTACTGACTCTTCCAAGGGATTTTACATGTAGAGAAGAAAACTCATACTTTTCCCAGAAGCAGTTTCTAAAAACTATCTTGACACAAAGTGAAAGAGCTCTGCAACAGCCATTCAGATTTTGGCCAATAAACAGAAGCATGGTCCAGCCTGGACAGTGGAGAAAGCAGCATTTACGGTGATGACCCGCACGGCCCATGTACTCAGAGTTGTAAGCACACTTAGGTAGTAACTGGAATAAGGAGCTGGTCTAGAAAAAATGGTAGAGTAGAAAAACTTTTACCTGATCTGGTCTCAGGTGGATGAGGTAAAATGTGGTGTGGTAGATTAGACTCACAGACACAAGATGGTGTTTAGTATGTTCTGGTGGAAGTAAAGTGAAAGACGATTTACCACCACACAAAGTAAATGGGTGGAGCATTGAAGTATATCAGTAGGAGGACTGAGTCGCAGCTCATCATCTGGAAAACTGGAAATATTCAGTACTATAGCAACCCAGCAGTTGCTGTATATATTCTGGGAGCAAGGGGAAAGTGACAAGCAATGCTTTTTGGAGTATATTATAAAAGAAGTGAGTTTTATCTTCTGGGTGTTTCCATCCTATAAGTTTTGCTGTCAGATTTGGGAGAATAATATTTCACTTGGCTTTCAGTTTGTCTCTGAATCATTGTAACAATGGAATTTATTCTTCCAAATCTGAATTGCTGAAGAAAAGAAAGCAGATCTGTTTGGGAGGTGGGTGGGAAGAGGAGAGGGGTTAAAGAAAGAGAGTCTGTGCGTGACTGATCTAATTTTCTGCCTCTTACAAACTCAAGGGAAATATGATAGCTTTTGATAAATATTCTTTGTGAAATGACCAAATGCCTGTTTTCTTGGATTGAAAATCAGAATAAAGAGAGCATTTCTCCTCTGATGAGCAGATTTAAGAGCAGCTTCGTGTAGGACCTGAAAGGACTGATGACATTTTCTGTAAGAGGAACAGCCTGTGCAGTAGACATGGTTCAGTGAAAAACACAAAAACTTTCTTTTAGAATTTAATACACTTGTAACAGTTATAGGAAAGACACCTGCACACAAAAAAATACATCTGTGGAAGATTTAGTGGAAAGTTACTGAATTCTTCTAGACTGGAGGCATGTCAGTGTCATCTTTATTGCCGAGGTATTGTTTGAAGAGACATAGTTAGACAAATCAGTCCTCTTGCCAGAAGTTACTGGCAGACCTCATCGTGGGTAACTATGGAATTCCATAGTGATCTTTACAGGTCAGTAACTCTTGATATCTGCTGGTTACGTTTAATCAAAATTTAGCAGAGGAGGCAAAAATGGACAACCCATTGAATTCTTTTAATATGTTTCAGGTATTATAATCTCACAGAAAAAAGAATAAACATTTAATCTAGAGATAAAATATTCTTAATTACTTATTGTGTGTAAAATCTTGTGCTATATGCTTAACAACTGCCTTTGTAAGCAGAGTTAGAGCACCCAAATTTTCAATGTTCATGTTGTCTTCTGAATTATTGCACCAGTGTGCCACTACGTTCTTAGGTTTTAGAGTGAAAGACCAAAACTGTTTTCTTGGTTGGGTTAGAGCCAAAATGCTTTTTCTAAATGCCTGTATCAATTTTTATCCTTGTCTGCACAGGTTTATTTATACTTTGTTTGATTTTGATCTTTCTATGTCATTAATAGATTGCAGATGTGCTTCTATATAATTAATGTTTATTAATTTCGTGAAACTAAATTGTTAATCTCTTTCAAGAGATTTTAATAGCCACCTGTCTATGTGGCTATTAAAAAAATGTATGTTATACCTGCTTCTTGTATTATGTACTGATTTCTGGTTTACTACTCACTAAATATTCAGATAGTCTTGTGTCTTGCTTATGAAACATACAGGAACTGAAAATAGCCTTAATTCTGCAGAAGTCTAGACAAAGGCAAGTGATTTTATTCTTGTAGTTTAATATCACTAGACTACAGTATAATACCATAGTTTGTAATACGACTGCATGGATTTCTGGCTTGCCTTGAAAAGGTTGGGTTCCAAAATAAAGAATTAGAAGAAAACATTTGGGGAAGGTAAAGATTTTCTTATCCAAAGTGGAATCTGTTGCTGTGAAAAGAATGACTGTAACAGATTTTTATTACACATAACAGTATCAGTCAGTACGACTGATCTGCATCAATGCACTCAGCTCCTTCCAACCCTCTTTTAACTTGGTTGGACGACTGGATCATGCTAGCATATTCTTTCAATGTCAATATCACAGTGAAACCTATTTGAACAAAAAAGATACAAACCCAGTAATTTAAATACATTGTTTGTTTCTGAAATGCAAATACATCAGCCAGAAGCCAGAGAATGAGAGAACTATTAGTAAGGGATGGCTTATTCTTCCATTAGCGCTGGAGGTAGGACAGCATGGGCAAGCTGAAGTTTTGCTATGGTTTTAGTTTCGACAAAGATATGTTCCTAACAGTTACTTTTAAGTATTTACCTGCTGCTTTTGCAAAATTTGTAGGCATTGCAAAACACATTTTTAAGGCTGTAAGCAACCTGACCTACTAGAAAGTGTCCCTGCCCATGGCAGGGTGTTGGAACTAGATGATCATAGCATCATAGAATTGTAGAATGGGTTGTGTTGGAAGGGACCTTAAAGCCCATACAGTTCCAAACTCCCCTGCCGTGGGCAGGGACACCTCCCACCAGACCAGGCTGCTCAAGACCCCATCCAGCCTGGCCTTGAACACTTCCAGGGAGGGGGCATCCACAGCTTCCCTGGGCAACCTGTGCCAGTGCCTCACCACCCTCAGCATGAAGTTTTTCCTAATGTCTAATCTACATCTTCCCCCTTCCAATTTAAAGCCATTCCCCCTCATCCTATCACTACTTGTCCTTGTAAAGAGTCCCTCCCCACCTTTCCTGTAGCCCCTTCAGGTACTGGAAGGTTGCTATGAGGTCCCCCCTGGAGTCTTCTCTTCTCCAGGCTGAAAACCCCCAACTCTCTCAGCCTGTCCTCACAGCATCCCTTGTCCCACATGCAGGAACAATAGCGAAACATTCCTATGGAAATCCTATCAACCTGTAGCTGGAGAGGAAGGGCCAGCACAGGATGTGTGTGCATGAGTGGTACAGAAGCATCAAAAGACAAAAAAAAGCTAGAAGCTCTGTGATCACCTTCGTAGCTCTCCTCTGGGTCTGTTCCAACAGTTGCTTCCAACCCAAACCATTCTGTGATGATGATTATTCCATGGCAAAGAACCGACCACTCCAGCTACGGCACCTTTCACCATCAGCTGCCAGAGAGAGCCACCAAGAACCGGGATTCCAGCATATTCCCTGAACGTGTGAATCATCCGTAGCGGGGCCAAGACTATGCGTTTATTTTGGTGTGAGAGGAAGGAGGTTCTCGGAGCTCCCCGAGTGCCTCCCTGCCAGGAGGTAGGTGGACACCTTTGGCACGCGGGGGCCAGAAACGCACGTGGGAGACAGCCCACGCCGCCCACCACGGGGGCGCCGGGCGCCTCCCTTCCCCCCGCGCTGTCGGCGGGAGGCGCAGAGCCCCCGCGCTGCCGGGGCCCGCGGGGGCCGCTGCGGTGAGGGCGGACGGGGCGGGGGGGGGGGCGGCGCGCGGGCTGCGCGTGCGGCGGCGCGCGGGCAGGTGGGCAGGCGGGCGGGCGCTGCGAGGGAGCGCGTGCGAGCGCCGCTGCGGGGGCGGGCGGGGGTGGGCAGCGGCGCGGCTGCTGAGCGGCGCTGCTCCCCGCGCGGCGGCGGCGGGAGACCCGGCCCCGCGATAAAAAAGGGAATGGGCAGGGATGCGGGAGGTGCGCGCTGCGACGGCACTGGCAGAAACGTGACTGGGAGGGAGGGAGGCTGTGCCGTGCAAGGCGGGAGCGGGAGGCAGTGCCGAACGACGAGCTGCCTCCCGCAGGAATCCCGTGCGGGCGGTGCGGCGGCACTCCGGGACCCGCGGCTCCCTCTGGCTGTGCGGCAGCGGGAGGGAGAGAGCCGCGCTTGTGAGGAGGAGCCGACGCCGCCTCATCCTGCGGCACCGGCCGGCGCCGCGCGGAGCCCGGCGAGCGCAGGTGGGTGGGCAGTGCCTGCTCCCCGCAGCGGCGCCGGTCCCTGGGGCTTAGCGGTGCCCCATTGCCTGCGGCACCGGCCCGGCGGGACGCACCGCGGCTCCGCGGGTGTGGTTGAGGCGGGGATGACACTTCGTGGGGCTCAGGGAGGGCTTGCGAGGGACTGCGGTGGGTGTGGGGGTCGTCGCGGTGGGGTCGGGGATGCGGGAGCGCTGGTGCCCCTGGGCGCTGTGAGCCGCCGCAGCCGGGATGGGGTGGGAGGGATTCCGGGAGGTCCCCACGGCTGAGGGCGCCTTGCCATGGGGGAGTGGGCGGTGTGGCAGGGCGAGGGGGTTACCTGAACGCGTGCCTCGGGGTGCAGGCGGCTGCACCCGCGATAGGGGATTTTTGTCTATTTACTATTAATGATTTATTTATTATTATTTATTATTATTACTTATTATTATTATTTTAAAGAGCTACTTTGTTCTTGAAAATCGCATTTAATTTCGGTTTCTATTCCAGTTTAAGGTTTCTGGCTGTTGGCGTGGGGTAGCGCGGGGGTGCGGGTACCCGGCGACAGAGCCGCGCTGGAATGAGTTGGTTTCTGTCCCCTAATGACTCTGAGAGCCTTTTCCCAGATAGAAGCGTCGTGGGGAGCATTCGGGCGGCTGTTTGCAGGGGGTGGTACGAGCAATTTTTCACTGGAAAAAGGGGGAGTGCATGTGCACGCAAAACCCAGCCTTTTCGCAAAGGTTGTTCTCCGAAACTTCGTTGTTCGATGAAACCCATGTTCTGAGCACCAGAAAGCTCGGTTGTTTTTTTTTTCCAGGAAGGCTTGAATTTTATATTTCATCATGTTTTCAGGAAAGGATTAACGTGAGGGCTCTAGGTGCTGTGCGTTTGGATCTTACTTTGATGTAAATGGATATGTCGGCAGATTCTGTGGCATATTGCTCAAAGTGGTGGAAGCTTGGAATAAATCGAGTGCTTTTCATGGCATAAAAAAGTTCAAGATCACTTTCAGGTCTGTGAGATGTTCTTCCAAATACTAGATTTTTTTTTTTTTTTTTTTTTTCTTTTGGTATTTCTTTACAACCTGTATAAGGTAACTAATTTCTATAAAACTGGTTTCTGTAAAACTATGTTCATTTTTCAGATGGAAGAACAAACCAAATTATTTTTTTGTATGTATCAGGTAATTAAGTGCAGATTTTTTTGGTATTTCCACTTCATATGTAACCTTGCTCTGTCAAGGTTATGATGTGCCCGCCAAGTAAGAATAACAGAAATCTGTAAAGCTCACATCTGTCTTTCGGAGTTTTAAATGTTCTCTCAATTTAAATTGAGTTGGGATTGTTGCTTTTCTTTCTTCCTTCCAGAAACTTATTAGAGAGAAAACTACAGGTAACTTGGTTTGAGTATCTTAACACACCTTTTACAAAGGGAAATGCTATAGGATGGTCATATAGAAAACCAAGTGAGCAGAAACATTGTGGTAATAGGATTTGCAGCATAAAATATGGCTAATTTCTCTTGTATGACTACAGGTGGCGGTGTAGAAGCCAAGAATAAAAATTGGCAGAAATTATGTTCTGTGTGCAAGAAAATGAAGAGTGTACTCATGACTAAGCAGAGGAACCTGGAAAACCACAGGTATGTGAAGTGATTCATCCAACTGCCTGTCATGCTTCCATTATTTACTGAATTATGATGTTCCTGTCTCAATAGGTATTTTTGGACCAATTATCACTTCATGTATTTACAGTAAGAGCCTAATCGAAATGTCATGGAAAAATCTATATTTGATTACTAAAAGGAGCAAAAATACTTTGAAGGTAGTATGCAAGGAGAGGTGGGACCACATTTTTCATGGTTCATTTTAACTGTAAAGAATCAGAGCGCTATCATGAATATTTCTTTTGTTCCTTCAAATACATATATTTCATATTGATAAACCTAGTAGCAGTTATAGGCCTGAATATGCTCAAAGTGGGGAAACTTTAGATACAATGGAAAGACTTGCATATCTGGATGTCTTATCCTTATATTTATGAGCAGTTAGGAATTGAAAGCATGAGGAGAATTACAGAAATGTAATTAAGATGATGTAATTTCAAATAACTCTTAAGCGGTGATGCACATATGTTGTTAAGGGTTAAATCTTGTAAGTTTTTTTTTAAAGAAAGTTTTACAATAAGAAGTAAAAACAAGCAGTACATAAGACCTCATGATTAGCTCTCATATTTCAAAGCAAAGGGAAATACTAGATTACCCTAGTAATTAATTTTTCTTATTAATTAGCAACATTAGAGGGAAGCGAAGTTTTTCTTGTATATTTACATCAGTGTGCGCGGCATGTAGAAATTAGTCCATGGGTCTGCATTCCAGATTCCTGGGAAGCCATGGAGGATGGAACAAACTTGGAAGTGGACCTTGAGGATTTTTTAGAACTGATGAGTGGAAAGTTATCCTGGTAAGAAGTGTCAAAGTAACCATCACTGTGTGTGTTTGTGTATTTATACTTTTGCATTTGGCTGTTCTAGTCTAAGAAGGCATTTTGTCTAAGCCTTTAAATTGCTTCTAAGATAATGTAGTTATACCACAAATGTCCACAGATGACCAAGTAGCTTGTGTTGGCTACCCTGCAATAACTGGCATTGGACACAGTTTTAATTAACCCCAGTTGCAAAGTAACTGTCTGCAGACAGAATGATTTATTTCACTGGTAGAATGGGCAAAGAGCGTACATCCCATTATATGAAACAAACCAGCTCTCATCAATAAACTTAAATCATAGTAGCTTGTTGTATTGAGATTCTGGAATACAAATCAAAATGATTTATTTCTACCCACTGTTTAAAAAAACAGAAAACTTCCAGGAAACTATACTTCAGGTGTAGCTTTGGGCACCCAAGCCCTGAAGCTATAAGCTGTCTGTGGAGAGTCTGTATCTGAGTGGGATTGTGGGTATTACCCTAATACTTTCAAAATACAGTGTGCCTTGGATAGACTATGCTGAAAAGCTATCGAACTTCTTAACTTCCTTTAAAAAAAGAAAGTAGATAAATCTAGATTTTCAGGGGTGTTCTGCAAGGGAGAGCACTTATAACCATTTTTGCCTGGCCATCGTGTTATTGCTTGTCACCTGTGTCTTCTGAGTGGGCACCCACTCAGGTGTAGCTGGGAAGAAAAAAGTATCAGCTCTAATTTCTATTATAGTCTTGTAGTTTTTATTATTATCTCTTATTGAGCAAACCAGTTAAGTATACTTTAAAAAAACTTAAATTAACATCCCTGATAAAGTCCATTGAACTCTTTGCATAGTAGAGGTCAGCATATGCTTATGGATTTGTTGAACACTGAGTTGATTAGTTTGTGCTAACACATTTAGAACAGAAAATGAAGATGTCATTTGTCACTGGTACAAAATCTTAATGGGGTCTTCCATTACATCAAGTGTTCAAAATATTAAATAAAAGAAAACTGGAAACTAAGCAGTGTGCTCGAGAGCTCAATTTACAGACACTTCTCTCTGCTAATTATGAAGTATTGACATAAATGAATGAAACTACTTGTTAAAGTGCCTTTTGCAGTGTATAGTAGTTATGTGTTCACAAGATGATTCATAACGTTCAGCAATTTGTGATGAGCTTCCCTGCCATTATTGGAGATTACTAACTATCAAATGTATTTGCACTATGATGGAATACTTTAAATTAGATTTAGTGGTGAAAAGGGAAGGAAAACCATTTTCTATCAACTGAAAAATCAAGCCTGTTTTATGAATCAGTCAGTATTGAATTTCTCTTTACTGTATAGTACCATTTATTCTTTACTATAAAATAAAATGTTTAGTCATCTTCCCTATAAATACAGGAGTGACAGTGTGTGCATGAGAAATCTTCAAGACTTCTTTTGTGTTGAAAGTTGTGTACATTATAACTACTAAGATGTAGCAGACTTGCTGTAAATGAAAGTAGAATTCATAGTAAGAAATCTAAATTTGGAACCTAAATGTGCAAGATCCCATTTTGAATCAGCAAGTCTTATTTATATAGAACACCATTTGATTAGATGCTGGATATATTTGTAAGTGCAGCTCCCATTTTAAGTGCAACAGATGCTGCATCTTAGGAAATTTGCCTTGTGCTTCTGCTTTGAACTGAAAGTTGTGGCTGGTTACATGTTCTGTTATCTTAAGAAAACTATGTCTAAGGGCTTGCTCAATCAGTCATTTCACACAATTGTGAAGATGACTGTAATATGTTAGATTATGAAGCATGATTGCCTGGCAGGTATTAGAAGTGTCTGTTAATGATATCAGGGTTTTACACAAGAAAAATTAAACTTTCCCACTCCTCAGTACTCTTATAGAATTGCCTTGAAAACGGTTTGTGGGAACCTGGGGAATGTACTAGGCCCATAGATTAATGATGCTGAATGCAAGACAAAGAAATAGTTTTATTATATCTTTTTATTTTGTGAAATAATGGGTACCAACGAGTTCAGTATCAAAGGCAGATTTTTAGAAAACTAATAGATTGTCTGTCAGGAGGATGAGGGTGGTCTGAATCAAAGTTTCTGGTGAAGGAAGCACAAAGTAAAAATTTCAGATGGAATACCCTGAGAGTAAGCCTAAAACGCAAGGAGTGTGTCCGAGGCTGTTTAGCTTAGACACTTCGGCTTCTTGGGCTAGATGTTGATGCCAGATCTCCAGTTAAGCAACTAGCATTTTCTTAATCTCAACAGCATTAATACAGCTGTTAAACAAAGGGATAGCTCCGACACAGCAAAATGCTCGTTGTACATTACTATAACTGAAGTGAACTCTTGTGAAAGGCACAACATGTTAAGCTTATTTGTAGCTGGTGACGTAGGCTACCAAAATTGTCCTAGAAGCAACATCTGGGTTGCTAGATAGAAGGCTAAGAGTGAAGACCTCTGCAGCATCAGTCTGCACTGTAATTCCAATAGCATACATGAGGACAAGCAGAAGGGACACATGGGTCAAGATGACGTGGCTTCTGGAGTTGAAGTCCTTAACAGTGCTGTACATAGGACAGAAGCTAATGAAAGTCGTGTAGAAAATGATGAAGACCTATCTGAGTAAATTAGGTCCGATTTAAACATGCGCACCAAAGAATAGGCAGTCAGACTGAACTAGAAGTGTTTGTATGGAAATGCTAGAAGATAAGATGAAGGGACTAAATGCCTAGTCCTAAAGTAAGTTATTGACTGTATAGGTCTACCATTGAGAAGGCAGCTAGGAGAACATTCATTAGGGTTTCTATGGAAAGCCTAATAAGAAGAACACGCAAAAGAGCAAAATGCTTGCAGCCAATGTGGAGAGATTCAGAACAAATGCATATCCCCTAACAACTGCTTCTCTGACCCTTTAAAAAGATTTTAAAAAACCAAATTAGCATAGCTGAGCAGGCTATAAGGAACAGAAAGACGTCCTTCCAAAACTTCTGTCTAAAAAAAAAGATGAAAATCAGGCAAATTAAATATAAAATATACAGTAAAACAAGTTAAAGCTCAATATGTGATTTGCAAAAGCCAGAGAAGCTTGTCATAAGTACTCTTTCAAAAACATCAGAAACAGGAAGGCCGTTGGGCCTATAGGTAACTATGACCCAAAAAAGCTTAAAGAAGATTGCACTGTAGCTGAAAGAGTATGACATATTAATGTTCACTATGCAGGAGCTCAGATGCCCAAACAAAATCTCTTCTCTGTGAGGAGGGAAGTACAAGGTCCTATTGAGGCACCTATTTCAAATTGAAGTGCTGCTGGGACAATTTATTTCAGAACAAAATGAGTTACAGCAAATTGCTGATTCTAGAGGCACCCAAGACCTCTAGAAAGAAGATATCTTGGTGTAAAATTGCTGAACTCGTAATGGCAGTATTTGCTACCACAGCGGTATTGTGCTGTTGGTGAAGTCGAGGGTGCCAAAGGTGATGCCTGTTTTTAAAAAGGCTTCCAGAAAGCCTATAGGAAAGAACAGAGCAAGTATGACTGGCATTCATACTAGCCAATTTTGCTGGTAAACATAGTGAAGAAAACTAATGGATTCATGGGCAAATCTGATATACCAGGAAAGAGTCAGAACAGTCTTACAGGTCTGGTAGAGTTCTTTGAAGGCAGTGTTGAGGTTGTGAGTAAATGTGATCTAGCTGATGCAGTATGCTTGGGTTTCAGAAAGTCTTAAGAACTACTCACCAAAGGTGATGAGCAAAATGAAACTGCTCTGACATAAGAGGAAAGTTCTCTCCTAGACTGCTAGTTAGTTGAAAGATAGGGTAGGAATAGATGACCTGTTTTTGCAGAGGGGACGTAGGTCACTGGTTGAGTTGTGCATAGATCTGTGTGAGGTTTAACGCTAGTCAGTGTATGCATTGGTGATCTGGAAAGTGTGAATGCAGAGTGATTCTGAGTTAATGAGAGCAGCAAAAATGAGAACTAATTATGAAGAGCCAAAGAGGGATCTTGTAATGCTAAGTAACTGGGGATGAAGCTTGCTGCTGAGACTATGAAGTAATGGATGTAGGGAACGATCCTGCTGTTATTGAGACTGTAAACTATTAACCGCAAAGAGGGCACTGTTGTAGAGAGCATACCATGGTAAATCCAAGCATTGGTAAATGTTCAGGACTGGTTTAAAAAAAAAAATCAAAAAAAACAAGGGAAGGGAAGAATGGCCAACAGAACAGAAGTCTACTCTGCCAGTCTATAAACTGCCTGTGCTTTTATCTTGACCTGTGAGTGCAGTTCTGATCCCTATATGTAAAGTAAGGGTGAGGGGGGAAAAAGAAGAGATAATAGAACTAGAAATGGGTGGTAGTGATGATAAAGAGTAATTAAATAGATTAAGAATCTTCAGCCTACCAAAGAAATAGCTAAAGATGAAAATGGTAAAAATCTATGAGTATAATGGAAAAAATGAACAGGGAATGCTCATTAACTGTCTCTTGTAGTACAAGACCCAGAGGGGATCAAATACAATTATCAAGAGACAATTTCAGAACAAGCAAGAGGTGGTATTTTTTCATAGTGCATAGTTTAACTGTGAGCCATTGTACATACTAAAAGTTTATCTGGCTTTGCCTTTTAGTGCAAAAACATCACCTCTTAATTAGAACACAAAGCTGAGTCCCAGAAGGCTGGGGAGGGATCCTGAGGAGCATCCCTCCAAACTTTCCCTGTCCTAGTGTTCTTCCCCAGATCTCTGATCTCAGCCTTTGCTAAAGACACAATACAGGGGATATATGTATCTTTGGTCTGACTGAATATAGCTATTAGTATGTAAAATGAAGACAAATTGCAGTCCCCTAAAGAAAATACTGACCATATGCCACTCCAGATGCATAACAGAATTGTTGGTGAAGAAAATATTTTAAGAAGGACAAATTTTTTTCTTGGGCCCAATAAATTCCCGAAGGAAAATAAAATTAGTTTTCTTTGAAGACTGTAGTGGTCCTCATTATACGACTTTGATATGTGAAGTTTAGTGCTGGTACAAGGAAGCTGAGATTCTTTTTCTGAGGTGCCAGCGTTCAGGTTTAGTTCTGTACTTACTCAAAGTTGGACATTTGTTATTCCTTGCATTTTATCTTTTGATGGACTGAATTAAAAACCTAAATGCAAAAATAAAATGGAAAAGTTTGGGAGAGGCTTACCCATATAATGAAATGCTTACCTGTATAATAAAATAAAAATATTTTTTGAGTCATAAACATGGAAGATGAAATCTCTTTTACTATAAATATGGTGAGATTACACCTCGGTTCTTTCCTTATACAAATATGCAAGGACTAAAGCTGTATTGTATTTGGACTGAATATAAGGAGTTGGAGAAAATAAGTTATTAAGAATCAAGGATGACTTTACTGTTAGACATGAAAACAGCACTTAACTAGTAAATAGAGATCATGATGATGGAACAGAAGTTATGCAATCATACAAACCAGGCGAAGAGTATCCCAGTGGTAAGGCTTATGGGTGTGTGTGAATAGAACCAACAGTGAGATAACGGTCTGCACAAACACAGCTCTATACCTTGGAAGGAGTTACATGAGTGGTTGTTGAGGTACATACAAAGTTTAAATCTAGCACAGGAAAATTAGTATTTTGAAGTTTCTGTGGTTGGTAAAAATATATCAGCTTCTCCAGTGGGTGATATGGAGCACCCCAAGCTGGTTTCTGCTCTGAATTACTCTTTAGAAGAGGCTTTCTCTATCTAGACTGGGTACAGACTGACAAGGGAGACAAAGGCAACTGGACTTCCTGAGTGAGAAATGACCTTTGAATATACCTGTTCTATATGTTAGTGTCAGACCTGATTTTTCTGGATGTTTTAGGTAGGTCACTTTTTTTTCCCCAGTGGTACTAGGATAAAAATACATAGCAAGACAATACTAGCTAAACCCATATTTAAAGGTTTCATGAAGAAGTGCCTATTTCGTACTTCTTAAAAGTTCAGATTGTCCCACAAAATTTACTGTTCTTGCCTGACAAAGCTAAGAACTTCATAAAAATGAGCAGAAAATATATTTAAGAAAAAAAAAAGTAAAATTAAAGATTTTTTTCTAAAACAAAAAGATAAATCATACAAAAAGACATTATATGGAGTTTCCCTTAAATTTTACGATGTAAAAATAGATCCTGTTTTGTAAGAAAGGCTTAATTATATACTCCACTAAACACTCCCAACGCATTGATTTTCCCATTCTTGAGTAAGAAGAATCTTCTTCTTACCTCAGTTATTCTGATCCTCTCCTTGAATGCTCTTTAGAGTTTTTCTATTTGTTCAACAAAACCGAAATATGACTCTAAAAGTAATATTTTTTCATTTAATTTCCTATAATAGCATATGATACCACCAAAAAAAAGCTTTAAGAAATAGTCTTGTTTTCCTCTTTACCTAACTACATCAAGTACAAAATAGTGAACTAAAGTGCTGGCAGCATAACATTAAAGGAGATTTTGGTCAGCACAGATGACACTGAGTTTTTAAATTTTTTTTCTAAAAGTAATTGGGTACCAGACACCATAGAACAGAACTTCCTTCTGTACTCAGGTTAGACTTTCTCATCTGTTTAAAACCACACTTTGATACATAATGCATCGTCTTAAATAGGTAAGAGAATGCACAAGCCAAGCATGCTTCTCTAGCAGTTACCTGTGGAAGTGAACACTACTGTGTATTTTTTTTAATTGGATGGAATCAATTTTTTGGAAACTATTTTAGTTTTACTTTTCTAATGCAAAATCCTCTGAGAAAATGTGTTGTGTATTTCAGTATTATGAAACTTCTATGTATAATTTTTTTTTTCCTGTTTAATATCAACTAGAATTGATGTATTTCTCGTTTTGGGAAGGGTGGCTGGCTCTCTAGTTATTCTCTAATGCCTTGCAAATAGTTGGTTGTACTTGTTAGTTTTTATCTCTAAGGTTCTTAGTGTTCCTGATAATTGAGGTAGTTGTGTACTCTATAATAATAATAATAATTCTGAAGTCAAAATGAAAGTCACATGCTGTCCTTGACTCAGATTTCATTTGCATGTAGTCTGTGTTGCTCACAAGTAAAGTTGTAAATTCTTATGAAACCTTTGATAAAATGGAAGCCAGAACCCAAAACAAAAAAAAACACTTTTCAGGTCTGTGCAGAGCCCAGTGGCCAGGAACAGACGTACTTCTGACATGACCTCCTACAGCCTTGCGTCCTGCTAATTCCTGAAAATGCAAAATTACAAGTCCTCTAATTTAATAGACTGAAACTGTTGCAGATTGTTTTTTTCTCCTTTTAGATATGCTCTCTTTTCTGTTTTTTTTTTTTTTTTTTTTTCTGCTTTTTCCTTGCTTCTCTGCGGTTTTACCTTAATCATCACCCAATTGCACAAATGTTATAGTTTGTTTTTTTTTTTATTTTGACTTATTTCAGTGTTTCCTGAAAACTGTAAACATGATCTCCCCCCTTTCCTTTACTCCATGCACAAATGATTTCTAATTGGAATGAATATTTATCAACATATTAGATACAGACATAACCGTGATATCTCCATTGACCCTAATATGGTCACTTTATGAGGTTTAAAGAAGTTATTTTGCTTGTTCACAACTAAGTTCATACTACCCTAAATGTTAGTATGCTACATCAGTTTTCTGATGAAAAATGCCCTTCTGAAGGTCGTTCAGTTTAACACATTTTACCTCTCTAGATAAAAATATGTATGGTCAATTACAGAGACCAAGCCATTACTGCCACCTTCTTAAACAGTGTTATTTTAAGTGCTTGCCAATGCAGGCGTTTGCAAGTTGAGTTAGGAACCTGAAAAGGTGTAAGCCTCTGTTGAGTATGGTGAAAATGCTTTTGAATAGGGATATTCCGTTGAATGGTTTCTGATCTCTAGGACTATAGCATAAGTAGCTCAAACTGTTGTATACTTGGTTTAATCTAATATGTTCCTGAAAACATGGTTGTTGGAAGAAGCCAAAGATGAAAGAACCTGAGGATCTTCTTCTTTCTCTACATGAGTTCTAGTCATGGTTCCATTTGCTCTCACTTTCTATGATCCGGTGCTTTGGGGCAGTTTCTGCAGTTATTGAAAGGCAAGGCTGATCATGCCAGAGAGCTGCTAGCATGAGGGTTGGGTTAGTGCCTTCTGAGATGTGGGACTGGACTGTGGTTGTGCTATAGTCATAAGGCTGTCCTCCCAAGGAAGTACCTGAGCTACTTACCATCTTTCCCTTCAGAACATTTGGCAAGAGTCCTGCTCATCTGCTGAAAGAATGAGCACATGTACCTGACCTTGAGAGATGGTTCCGGGTTCTGGACGGCAGGTGGAAGTAAGATCCTCACCTACAGCATAGGGTCCTAGCTAAAGTAGGATTTAAGATCAATGTCTACACTTGTTTAGGCCTGGGTTATTTCCAGCTTAGGCTGAGCGCTCCTTCAGAGACCTAGCTCCCCCCACTGCCTAAAGAACGGGCCCATCTATTTACTGCAGGGCTCTGGATTCTGATTTGGGGACCACTCTGCTGCCAGCTAGGAGCGCTGATGCACGACATATCAGAGCCTTCTATTTCATCTAGTGTTTGGATCAGCCTCAGCAAGGTGGGATTTCAAGGATCTGCAGCATTCAGAGACAGTAGCTGTTCTGGGGCAATATGCTTCCTCATCCTTTTCATCAGCCTCACATTTCTTATCTTTTAACTCCCAAAGACTGCCAGTAATCCACATCTCTCTGCTGTGTCCAACTGAAAATTGAGATCTGAACATTGTCCAAACAATCTTGTGTAAATCCTTGTCCATTGCTGCCTCCACTGCAGCAGTCATTTTTCTTTTTTATTTTTTTTTTTTTTTTTTAATTTCACTACAGATTACGACTCGTAGATGGCAACTGGAAGTGGAAAGACTTAGAACAAAACTGTTACCCACCTTTTTATTTGAACTTGGTCTATATGTGAATGTTATAAAAGGAAAAAATAGTTAGGTGTTATTCTGTGAATTAAAAAATAATCTATATTTTTTCAATGGGCAGTTGATAGGAGAGTAAATAATAAAATCAGAGATGTGTTTCACAACTCTGCCAAATGTCACTTTTTAGCTCTAAATGTCCAACATGCAGAAGTTGACCCATTCCAGCATAGAGTCATAGAGTGTTCACATGAAGTGGGACATTATGACTAAGGTGGATGGAGATAGGTATGTAAATAAGACTCTTCAAGCCTTGAAGTCTTGGTGATTTCTGTTAAGAGTTCTGTGGCATTTAGTCTGTGTATCATATTTTCTCCCAGTGCTCTTAAAATCATGAAATCAGGACCAGTTTCTTTTGGATGAAATACATAGCTGTATTACTGAGAGATTTTTCTGTTACTTTGAGTTTGATTTCATTTTAGTGAATCAAGATAGAAGAAGTTTTGTCTCATAGAAATTTCCACTTGTTTTACTTCTCATTAATTAAATAATGTCTTGGAACAAAGTGAAGAGATGTTTGATGATGATCATTATGGATGATGCAAAACTGGGAAACTGAAAAATTCTTAGGGAGTTGGAATTAAATCAAACTTAGCTATGAGAGGCTTTTAGGGAGTGGCATGGTGTGAAAAATGAAATTCTAGAAAGAAAAACGTGTATCACAGTATCACAAGGCTGAAAAAGACCTTTGAGATCATTGAGTCCAGCCTATGACCCAACACCTACACCTACTCTTCATCTAAACCATGGCACGAAGTACCTCATCCAATCTCTCTTTAAACACCTCCAGGGACGGTAACTCTACCACCTCCCTGAGCAGTGCATTCCAGTGACCAATCACCCTCTCAGTGAAGAACTTCTTCCTAATATCAAGCCTAAACCTCCCCTGGCGAAGCTTGAGACTGTGTCCTCTTGTTCTGTCACCGGTCACCTGAGAGAAGAGACCAACCCCTGCCTGACTACAACCTCCCTTTAGGTAGTTGTAGAGAGCTATAACGTCTCCCCTGAGCCTCCTCTTCTCCAGGCTAAACAACCCCAGCTCCCTCAGTTGCTCTTCACAGGGCTTGTGCTCCAGCCCCTTCACCATCCTCGTCGTTCTCCTCTGGACGCACTCCAGCATCTCAACATCTTTCTTAAACAGAGGGGCCCAGAACTGGACACAGCACTCAAAGTGTGGCCTGACCAATGACGAGTATAAGGGAATGATAACTTCTCTTGTCCCGCTGGCCCCACTGTTCCTGATGCAGGCCAAGATGCCATTGGTCTTCTTTGCCACTTGGGCACACTGCTGGCTCATGTTGAGTTTCCTGTCCACCAGCACTCTCAAGTCCCTTTCTGCCTGACTACTCTCCAGCCACTCTGTCCCCAGCCTCTGCATGGGGTTGTTGTGTCTGAAGTGTAGAACCCAGCACTCGAACTTGTTAAACCTCATGCTATTGGAATCAGCCCATCTATCCAGCCTGTCAAGATCCCTCTGTAAGGCCCTGCTACCCTCTAGCAGATCGACACTTCCTCCCAGCTTGGTGTCATCTGCGAACTTGCTGATGAAGGACTCGACCCCCTCATCCAGATCATCAATAAAGATATTAAACAGGACCGGGCCCAGCACCAAACCCTGGGGAACACCACTAGTGACCGGCCGCCAGCTGGATGGGACACCATTCACCACCACCCTTTGGGCTCGGCCATCCAACCAATTCCTAATCCAGCACAGAACATTCCCATCCAAGCCACGGGCTGCCAGCTTGTCCAGTAGTCTACTATGGGAGACAGTGTCAAAGGCCTTGCTCAAGTCCAGGTACGCCACACCCACAGCCTTCCTCTCATCCACCAGGCGAGTTACTCCTACCAGGATGTCAGTCTTAACTTGCCCCTCTTACTCTTACTCTTACCCACTCAATCTGGTCATCTCCTATCTCAACTTCTACAGCATCAAGAGTTTTCTTAGTATACAGGGCCACCCCTCCACCCCTTCTCTCACGCCTGTCTCTCCTGAAGAGTTTGTAGCCTTCCATGGCAGCACTCCAGTTGTGAGAGTCATTCCACCATGTTTCTGTGATAGCAACTATATCATAGTTCTCCTGCCGGGCCAGGACTTCCAGCTTCTCTTGTTTGTGTAGACTTTATCAAAAGAACAGATAATTAAATAACTTGGTGAGCAGTGGTATTTAGGCAAGAATTTTGATGCTTGCAATACAGGTTAAGTAGTATAATGGGAAAGAGCAACATGTTCCTAGATTTCATGTCTGTCAGGCTCTTTATATTTCATGAAGTCAGAGGCTGTGACAAAAAATTATCAAAAGGCCTATGGAATGAAAAGGAAAACGTAGACCAGACAAAAGACATAATGACTGAATACCTAAACAGATAACATTAAAGATGTCCGTTTATCAATCATTTTGTAAAATAAGTCTTGCTACATATTAGAGCTTTTCTCCATCTGAATTTTGATTGCTGCCTGCTTATTGGGGTGTTTTTCCCCATTATTCTTCAATGATCATGCTCTGTCAAAATATGTCCATCTAACTGTCCGCATTTGATCTGAGGAATACTTTATTCAGAAAATGCTATGGATCTTCAGTCCTCAGATTTATTTTTTTTTTTTTTATTTTATGTGGAAGGGTGTCAGAACTGATAAAAAGTTTTGTATCTTAGTCCAAAAGTTTCTTTAATATTACAGAACTTTCCGTGAGTGGTGCTTGCATGTTTTCTTGGTTATGTGATGAAAGAAGTGCTGCTGTCTTACTAAAGTTCATAGATGTCTTTGCCTGCTTTAGTTGTCTCAAACATTTTTACCATTTTCATCACCAGCCTGTATTACTCCAAGAGCCTTATGAGAAAGCTTCTCATCTCATAAGAAGCTGGTTACACACTTATCATTTAGAGTCACTTAAGTTTTCCACCACCTTTACTGATAAAAACATTTGACCTGTATGATGTCTTGAAAATCTAGCACTTCTCTTCCAAGGCAGAGTCACTTTACTGTATTTTTTTTGTTTTGACATTGAATGTTAATCTCTCTCATGCTGGTTTTACTGAAGTGTTTATTATTATCATCCTTTGCCCCTGCCCCTCTGATAAATCCATTTCATGCTCCCACTTTGTCAGGTTAGACTTCTTTCCCCTCTTTTAGGCAGCGTTATTTTCTGCTGGAGCATTAGTTGAAGGGCATTAGCTTTGATGACTTTAGTGGGGCATTCACAAAGGCTATCTTTAGTATAGTGGAAATACTGACTCTGTATCTTCCTTGACTAATAGAAAACAATTGGGGTTTCTAGGGCAATTCTGAGTTTCCAAGTTAGGCTTTTTTTTCTGCATTGCCCTCCAGAGAAAGCCACAGCTTTTGCAGATGGTGCCAGCCGAGCTATCCCTTCTTCTGTTTCTGTGGTACGGTAAGTGAAGGGCAGAGGCTCGTTTCTGACTCCTGTAGCTGTAGTGAGACTGAATTTGAGCGCCACTGGTGAAGAACTAGATTCCCCTGCCCATGGTAGCCAGATCTATCAGATGAGGAGAAACAAGATGAATGACTGAGAATTATGCCTTTTCGTTAGGTTACAGGGCCTGGGTGTTTATGTTGGCTTAAACCGTGTATAGTTGATGTAAAATATATGATACAAACTTTTCAGTGTTTTGAGTTGTGTTTCTGTTTTTAGTGACTGTTGGAAATCAGAGAATCCAAAGAGTTTCGCAGGGTTTTTTCTCAGGGTGCCTCACACATAATTGGGCTGCAAATACTTGGTGGCTGGTGTCATTGGCTTCACAATACAGTCAATTTTCATCATAGTTCTACAAAATCTGTCCTGATTTGCTATATAGAAAATTGTATTTCTGTTTTAACTGCCAGTTCTGGGCCCCTCAGTTTATGAAAGGTGTTGAGATGCTGGAGTGCATCCAGAAGAGAGCAACGAAGATGGTGAAGGGGCTGGAGCACAAGCCCTGTGAAGAGCGACTGAGGGAGCTGGGGTTGTTTAGCCTGGAGAAGAGGAGGCTCAGGGGAGACGTTATAGCTCTCTACAACTACCTAAAAGGGAAGTTGTAGTCCGGCAGGGGTTGGTCTCTTCTCTCAGGTGACCGGTGACAGAACAAGAGGACACAGTCTCAAGCTTCGCCAGGGGAGGTTTAGGCTAGACATTAAGAAGAAGTTCTTCACTGAGAGGGTGATTGGTCACTGGAATGCGCTGCCCGGGGAGGTGGTGGAGTCACCATCCCTGGAGGTGTTTAAGGAGAGATTAGATGAGGCTCTTAGTGACATGGTGTAATTGACAAGTAGGCGTAGGTATAGGTGTTGGGTCATAGGTTGGACTTGATCTCAAAGGTCTTTTCCAACCTTGTGATACTGTGATACAGTGAATTGAACAAACTTTTGAAGCTGGTATGTGGCCAAAATATTATGTGCTGCTGTTGCAAACTTATTACTAATGAATTAATTTTAACTCAAGACATTTAGTTATTTTAGTACGTCCTCATCTTTTTTCTTGTTCTGGAAAAAGCTGAGACTTGGAAAAAGCTGAGGCTTCTAGGGAGAGCAAGCTACCTTTGAGACCCTAGAGGCCTTTCTCTTTACCTCTTTATATGTGGTTGCATGAGGTCTACTTCCAGGCTATTATTAAATCATTAATTAGTGTTTTCTACTAAGGATATACATGGTGCTTCACTATGTATTAATTTGGGGACTTTTAGAAGAAAATGGTGTCTCTGCTCTAAAATAGCTTTTTGGGGAATAGGGGAGACTCTATACAAGAGATGAAGTCTTTGCTGTGTGCTCTTTTGCTTTCTCCTAAGTCTTTATTTTCTCTTTCCCAATGTATAAGCTATTAGTCTGTCTAAGCTCATTTAGAAAGTTCATCTCAAATATATATACTTGTGTATTTTAAAGCTAAATTCCAAACTCACATTTGTAATATTTCTGTTACTTGTATCTCGTGTAATTTGCTGTTCATGTAGAAACTTGGATGATAGACTGATTAACTTAATTGCATTTCTCAGTTTTTAAAGTGAGTGGGTTTAATATTTGCACTTCTTGACCTTGCTGTTCTTTTACAGATTTTTCCATCCCTACATTTCTACACGTACTTTTGTTTTCTTTTTTATGTATTTATTTTCTATGTTAACTTTTCTACACATAGTGAGAAAGGATTGACAGTGATGGAAATGTGTGAAGATGTGCAGAGAACTATGGCTTTGTGAGGCACAGAATAAAGTTGTTTGTTTATGTTAATAATTTGCTTAGTACTATACCTGAAATCTAAGTTTGGAAGAAGAATGCGGGGAATTCCTTTAAAAAGTTTCACAAAACCAGGAAAGAATGTTAACAGACAGTGATTAATTACTTTATTGCAAAAGGGGAGCTTTTTGTGTCTCCTCTTGGTTTGAAATGAGTAGCTGTAAGTTGAGAAGGTAGAGGCTGGTAGAAGACTTTCCTGTCATACTAAGTTGTGAGATCAGGAAATAACCAAATTTACCACGGGGAGTTTACCTAAGTAACCACAACCTTTTACTAATATGTTCACTTTGTCCTCGCAGACAAATTTTGACATAAAAATGCCAGTACTTGTGTGTCACTGATGGGAAGTAAAAGGCAATATTTCGGTCATAATTGGTTGGAGGCGAGACTGACATTCACATGAATTTTCCCCAATTACAGAATGAGCACAAAATATTTCATAGAAATTAAACTATTTCTTAAAACTTTTGTGGTGCTAACCTGGCATTTGGAAATGCTTGTGGTTTCCCACTCTTAATGCTTAGCCTTTTAAACTGTTTTTCTTTAAATAGGAAATATATTTTTTTAAAATGTTAAATATTTTCTTATGATTTCAGTCTTCAGCTTTAGCGCAGCCCTCAGAATCTTGTCTTCAAGGCCAGAAGGATCCTCACACTGTCTTTTAAAACCTCCTGCGTACCAAAGGACACAGCAAAGCGCTCAGCAATGATTCTGTGTTCAATATCTTGCAAAAACCTGAGGGGATGGCAGAATCCACGACTTGGCCTGGTACTCTGTTCAAACAAATTATCCTCACTGATAATTTAAATAGACTTAAATCCTTAAGTCTGACTTGAAGATACTTGGTTTTATCCTTTGTATCACTTGGGGCTGCTTCTATTTCTTCTCCACTTTTTTTAGCACCTTCTACCTACAGTTCTGATGTCAATGTATTCTCGTATTGATCTTGCCACACGTAGATACATCAAGATTGGCAAGCTTATTTCTGTTAGGTGTCTAGGGATTGCCGTAATCCTTTCTTGCCATAACATTGCCTGCAAGACACACGTTAAGTGATTTCTTTAGTGATCCAACACCACCATGAAAGTAGCTGCCATCCAGGTCACAGTTCCAGGTTTCAGACGTGCACCAACTTTCTGTGTTTTAGAGGGGTATGCCCTTGCACTTGTATTACATTTTGCCTTCACCGTGTGTTATTTGCGTATGCTGCTGGGAATTTGGGGAAATACCAGGTATGACTGGAGGTAAGTCTGCTTATGTAGGGTATCTGAGTCTGTAGCACTCCTTTAGACTTGATTTTACTATGTGAGCTTTAAGAGTAAAACAGTCCTAATCTTTGGGTTCTCTAACTCCTTGCATTTTTTAATTATTCAAAAAGGAGTTTATCTCCATATAATGTCAAATTTGAGTAAGCATACACTTCACAACTAAGTCAAATTGTACTTGCCTCTTATATAGGGTAAAACTAGAAAAATTTTACTTTAATTTACAAGTCTGATGACTTGCAGTTGCCTGATTGTGGGAAGGTGAGAGTTCAAATGCATGTTTGACATTTCATGCCTTCTGTTCATATCTGATTTGTAAACTATCTTTTGGGATGCTGTCTTATGAAATAACTTCATGCTGCCCGTCACCTTGTACTAAAGAACCCCTTTCTGAAGCCTTTCAAAACCTGCTCAGAGCTGATTACAAGTCTAATGACTCTCTTAAAATTCTGGCTTATTGTAAAGACTTTGGAAATGTAACTCTTAAATTAAATGTAATTCTTAAATTAAAGCAGACATTCATCTTTTCCACAGTTCCTTCACCTCCTGGTTGGTCTTGGCAGACTTTTTGTATATAACTATTTTTTGTTTATAACCAAACACAAGCAGACTAAACCAGGTCTTCCAAAGCTCCTTCTCTTGTATAAGTATGTCCTCCCGACTCTGTATCATGGATGATGGCAATGGCAGATAGATCAGTACTGGAGACTCTTATCTGGGCAAGGTCCTAGAAGTCATAGCAAAGCTCCCTGACTGTTTTGGGAGGAGAAGCAAATAGCATTTCTTCCTTTATGATATGGTATGAAATGTTGGTTTTCGCATGAATAAAGTTGGAACTATTGATCTGTTTAAGACAACTGACAAGTCAGGATCACCACAGCTTCCTCCACTTTTTATCCACTTAACCCCCCGCGGCCTTTTTCAACCTTTTACATGTTGCAATAATGATTAGCTTTGGCAGCCAGTAACTATTCCTGGTGTGTGGTGATTCCATAATAAGTTATGCTCACAGAAAAAGGACTAGATCTTCAACCTGAAGACTTTTTTTCATACAAACCCCATATTTTTTGTTCTTATCCAGTGTAAGCAAGACTAGAGCTGCTCAGTTGCTGAAGTCTGTATGTGGCTTGACGGGACTGCTCGTGTAATCTTCTTTCCCAAGGCTACTTCAATGCAGACTGTGTATTTGGAGATAGCAGCCTGTTACTGCCACTGTTTTCACTGCAGCCTCCTGTTGTCACTCTACCTATTGCTCATCGGAAAACACACTTCCTGCATATGAGTTGCCACCACCAGCATAATTAAGTTTGTGTGGGTTCTTTCCTTATCTATGCATGAGTTGTTGCTGGGGATATCTGAGGCTGCTTCTAAGCCGTGTGAATTAGCTAAGCAGTAGTTGTCCATTCCTGGCAGTTGTCTTCCCATTCCAGAGGACAGATGAGGATACAGTCTGTGTTTGTGTAACTTATGTTTGGGAAGTCTGATGCTTCGAGGGAGCATCCAGGATTTGCAAAGACTATGCTGTGCTCATGTGAATTTGTGCTGCAAAGGTGTACAGAGCCCAAATGTGTGATTGAAGAGTGATGCTGTTGGGATCTCACAAGATGTACACAGGGCTGGGGCAGGAGACATAGTGTCATGGTGTTTGGCAGTTCCATGCTATCACATCTCTTTGAATACACAGCAGACTTTTGAGAAGCTGAAAGTGTTGTGTGTGCTCCTCTGCTAGTCCAGTTTGTTAGGTGGCCATGAACACCAGCTCTTGAGGAAGTAGTGTTGGAAACTGGAGGATCAAGTCATAGTGGGAATACTGGGACTTCTTTATCTGTCCCTTATATTATCAAGTTGCTTACACTAGCAAACCAGTTTTTGGGTGTTTCTGGGAATTCAGAAACATAACTCATGCTGCATTTGTGCTTTTTTTTGCCCTTTTGGAGAAAGGAAGCAGAGTGGCAAAGCAAGAAACTGATGTCATTGGGAGCTGGGAAGGGACAAAGACAAATGCACAGTAGAAGCCTATCATGCACAATGTGTCCAGGGAAGATGACACAGAGTGATGCTAGGCAAGGCACAAGGTCTTACTATCTGATAAGGCTTGAAACTGCAGCAGTACTGTCATGGTGTAGTGGATATTCCTCTTTTGCTGTATAATTTATTGGTGTGTATGCAGAAGGCTGGATCATGTGCAAAGGAAAAGGAGCTGTTATGTTCTCTGCATATGAAGGATGTGAAAATTGATCAACTGTAGATAAATTTGATTTCTGGAGGAAAAGACAATGGGAAAGGATGATGAGTGAGTATACATGAGCAACTCCTGCAGTGTTAAATCAACTTTGAAAGAAGAGATGAGCTTTTTGAGTTTATATTATATTGAGTTTTTGATACTTAAGCGTGCAGCATACTAGACCTTGAAACTAAAAATGGAGTGAGAGTGTGAAATCTCACACGTTGTGATGGAGGTGAGGTCCATCTACAGATTATTCAGGCCTCTGAAAGTAGAAAAACAGCTGAAGAGAGTTGAACAGGTTGTTTTAGGTAAAATTCTGTAGACAGTCCTTATATATTTAAAAATAGTGAACGTGTCAATATTTTTCTGGAAAAATGAAGAGTTTGTTTCAGAGGTAAGTGTTAAAATTCATAGAAGAGAGAGGGAATCACACTATTGTTTACATCATGAATAAGAGGGGAACAATGTAGATCTGGCTGCTATTCCTAATAGTATTTTTCTTTTCTGTGTTCCCTAGTACATGCTAAAAATACTTTCAATATCTTAACATCTGCGTTGTTATGAAAAATGGCATGTCTTTGTTTTGTTTTCAGCTGTGTCTTTCTTGCATTACATTTTGTTCCATGAGCTCTCTTCAGTTGGGATGTGAAGTCATTTTCTTTTGTCAGCTGTAGAGTTAATTGCCTTGACTTGAGAACTGCACTGTGCCCCACTTGGAAGAGGTTATTTCTTTTGTTTTGCCTCAAAATATCCCAGCCCCTATACTGGGGAGTATGGAGTTACTTGATTGTGAAAGTGTCTTCTGGTTGTCAGAAAGGGGCAGAAAATAGGGTAAACATAAAGGAAGCGAAGCCTCTTCAAAGGTAGAAAACATGAGATTGAAGAAAGACTGGATATATAAGTGTATTTTGCATACTACTATGTATTAGCATGTCTAATCTTAAATACACCAACATGTCCCATTGATTTTAACTGGAGGATGGGTTGCATAGGTAAGGTAGACCCTTTCATGGCTGTTCATGGCCATGGCAGGCTCCTAAGCGCCGTGCAGCAGTGAAAGATGAATGTGTGAGGGTTGGCTGCAGTTCTGATTGAATACAATCAGCAAAGTAGGCAAGAAATAGGGACAAACTTGATGTCAATACAAGAAAGGGAAATGTTCAGACAATCTGGTAATGAGAATAAGGTGGAAGTAGGTAAGGGACAGCCATAGGGGTCATCAGCTATTGAATCCTGCTGGTTTCCAGTACACTGCCTGGAACACAAGATTCCTGGGTTCTTCTTTATCCTCTAGTCTGAGGTACAGCAAAAGATGATGCCTGCGTGCTGGTTTTGGCTTCTTGATTGACTTGAGCAACAGCTGAATGTTATACTCTAACACTGTCTCTCAGGTGTGCAGTTGTCAATAGGTTGCCACAAAAAGGAATTTGGTTAATTTTTTTCCTCTAAAATGGAAGAAACTGTACACATACAGAATATACTTTATAATACACAAATAGACAAACAACCAGAACTGGGAAATGCTGAAATCGAGGTTGCATGTGTTAGTTTAATTCTGTTTCCTTGGATATATGTGTTGGTGCAAAATCTTCTAATAAATGGTAAGTATTGGTTTTCTTCTAGAAGAAACACACCTGTGATGAAACATTGGCGTTTATGTGTTGAATCAGGGATATGTAGTGGATGAGATGATCAAAGGTTCCTGAGATGTTTTGTTTGCACAATGCTGTAGCAGACACTTGGCTGCCCTAGGCAACCTCCTGCTCCCAGGGGTTCCTGACTGCTGCCTTGATTTGCAGCTCTGCACTTCCGGACAACAGCACTCCTGACAATAATAACCTCTGGGGCTTATATATGTTTAGTGCCTTCCCTTAAGAATCTTTAAAGTTGAAGGGGATTTCTGTACCTTTGCAGTGAGCTAGCAGTTTGGCAGCTGTCCCTGGCTTCATACAAGCTTCCCATGTGCTTTAAAGGAGGTGCTGAGCTATGCAGAAAGCCTTTGTTTATCAGTTTAAAGTAGCCAGCATCCCACTAATGGTGCATGTGCTATGCTTTGGGAACACCTCATCTCTAAATTTCTTCTTGTGACAGAAGTGGGGAAGATATAGGGCATTGGAGAAGGGCAGAGGGAGGGTCTTAGGGCTAATACATCAGGTGGTATGAAGGTGAGCTGAATTCTGGCACTGCTGCCTGTACCACAGAATTACTGCATGAAGCTGTCGTTTTGTGGCCAGCTTCTCAAATGCTGGTGCATGTCTTGTTTTCTGGATTTCCAAATCAAGTCTGGGAGCCACGTGGTCATTCACAGCCAGTTTTAGATGATTTGCTGTGAGGAATTCAATGAAAGGCACAACCCCTGTTAAGAAGTAATAGGGGTTGAGACTTAACTATTGAATAGATTATGTGAGACTGGGAAGAATCAGGCAGCCTGAGGTCTGGAATGGTCTAGTACTCAAATTTGCAATTTCAAATCAAACACAACTTACTGGGATTTCTCTCAATTTTTATATTCGGCAGAGAGCAATGTGCTTAAGTAGAAGTGAATAAAACCAAAAAGGCAATAGTTTGTGTCAGTTAATCTGTAGCTTTTTTTTCTATACTAAGTTAGTTTTAAATAGCATTAGAGGCTCAGTTTAGCAAAGCACTTAGTAAGACATCAAACTGCATATTTGAATTTGAGACCAGGACTGATAAACTTGGATACAGTGTAATAATAAATTGTAATAGGAACACTGCATCCACAATGGTTAATGTGTATGTCCCAAACAGTACTGTATCTTCTTTCTCCTGAGATTTGAGGTTGCAAGTTTCAAAGCTGGTTTATTTGTGGGATTGGTTCACACGTTTCCAGTAAGAATGGGATACAAACCAAATTTTTTGGAAGTAATGGATTTATAAGCAAATAATATTCTTTAATTTCCCTAAATGCCTGCTATCTGTCACAGAACTCATTCTTGTTTAGATTCCTTTAGGACATCTTTATTCTTTCTAGTGGGCCCTGTCTGGTTACAGCAGATTTTCTGAAAAATTTTTCTGAGACTTCAGAAATCAGGAAGGGAAAAAACGTTCTTTAAGTAAACTATCATTAAAACAATACTTATTCTTAATTTTGGGGGAAACATTTAAATTGCATCTGAAAGGTCACTGTAATTAGGCTTTTACAATTAAAAGTAAAATATTATTTGCTAGTTTTAAAATTGTAGACAGACTTCTGGGCAGTTGCCCTCTTAAAAGAAGGGATGCAAATTAAAGGTCTTTAATACACATGACTGAAGAAAAAGAAAGGGAGGCTTCATGCAAGGAATGAAGACCGTAATTAAGAACCTATCCATAGAAGAGGCACAAGATGTAGCTAAAATATTAACAAAATTGTGAGATCTTGCTAAATTTGCTAAACTGAAAACTTGCTTAACTTGAACTATCATAAAAAAAAAAGTCAATACTTTTCCACTGGAAAGTCAGGTGAAAACAACATATCTTAATTTTGTTCCCATTTAAGTCCTGCAAAAATTTTTGAATTAGTTCCTGTGGCTGGGGGAAAAGCACCTTGGCCAAATGTTTTTGTTTAAAAATATTGTAAATCCTTCATAAGCGTATAGGAAATAATATATTAAAATGTATTTTTCCTTAGATTTGTGGATTGAGTTATAACTTCAAAATTTAAAATTAATCTCAGTGGCTCCATTCCCTTTAAATCTCTGTAAATCAAAAGAAGAGTTAAGAAAATGCCACTCTTTTCTAAATGGGGATGGTAACTTCTAGAAAATAGTGTCTTCTGGACATGAGAATTTCACCAAAATGTCTTCATTGAAAACAAATAGCTGTTATAGCAAGGAAGATTATATTTGATTATTTTAGAATAAAGTATTATTGCATTTGTTTTGTTAATACTCTAATGAAGTGGATACACTCTGAAAATCCTTGATAGGAGAGAATGGCATTTTCCACTGTATCGTCATAAAATTAAACCAAGCAAGTAATATTTGGTTTTCATGCTGCATTTGATCAACATGTTAAAAAAAAAAAAATTGAATTAGAATTAAATAAATCTATTACCTTCCTCATTTATGAAAAAAGAAAATTAAGTTGTCTTCTTTTTCACTTATAATTTATGATCCTCAGCTGAAGGATTCTGTCTGGAAGTCTTCCCACAATTGAGCATAACAGCTGATAAAGTACAAAGTAGTATTGTACTGTACAGTGATAAGGCACTTTCTAGGCTGCTAGTTATAACAGTCTTAATTTTGAGGATCTCTGGGGACAAAATTAGCATATCCTGTTTGTATTTCTGCTAATTTTTTAGTGATCATGGCTAAATCATAGGAAACGCCGATTTCAAATTTTCATCTTTTTTTTAAAAAGAAAACCTAAGTAAATTTTATGAAGATGACTCATAAATATATCTCTGCTAGGCGAAGTAACAAAATAATGAAGTATAACTTCTTTTTTGATAACTATTTTCTTAAAAGTAACGATATTGCTTTATTCCCTTTCCTTTTCCACATCTAAACTCTTGGTATATTTTCTGTACATGTGAAGATGAAACTTCTTTTTTAAAAAAAACAAACACAAAAACCAAAACAAACAACAAACGGACAACAACGATGTAAGGATTATTTTTAATCAGGAATGGGATCCTATATTTGTATATCGGCCCATCTGGCTAGGATATAGTCCTTTAGTGTGTGGGCCCTACTGGCTTATAGTTGTAGAGGTGCATGTGTGCAGGTAGGTGATGCATCCGTAAATTAGAACGTCCTAATACAGCAACAATTAAAACAGTAGGCACAGAAGGGTGATTTGTAGTCTTCCCTCACCTTTCTGGAATAATCAATCTATAAAAATATTTTTTCACCATTGTCTTCTTTTGTAGTGTTTTGGACTAAAAAAAAAAAGCTAAGTAGTTGATATTGATTTAGTGAGTAACCTTTTATTTTTTTTTTTTTATTTTTGCCAGATCTCATAAATGTATTAGGCTATTTGAATATTTGTTTGATATATATCCCATATAAATATGTGTGTGTGTACATGTGTATAAAATACATGGAATGTGTTTGTGTATATATACAAGAAAAATATATGGCATGTGTGTATATATAAATATGTATGGGGGTGTGTATACATACACACATACATATATACCATACCTCTCCATCTTCCTCTGGTTGTTTCTGTTGTTGTGACTGAGACAAAATATTTTTTCTTCAATGGTGATGTCTTTCTCAGTAGGTGAATTGTAGAAGTAGTTATTCTGTGTATCTAATTTCTCTTTTGGAACTAATGGTACGGAGAACACGCTAAGGGAATATCAGTGGATGATTCATATGAACAAATAAAGAGCAGGGACAGAATTATGACATAAGTCAATGGCAAAAGCCCTATTGACTCTAGTGAGAAGAGAATGCATAGTGAGAGAATGCACAGTGACACACAATCATATTGAATACCTGTTGCCCCTGAACGTACTTTGGTCTGCTTCACCATGATTCACTGACTATACCCTGTTTTTCAGCTAATGAAAACTAATTCAGGTAAATCTCAAAACTATACTGGTGCTTTTGTTGTGATAATTATGCAACAAGTTAAAATTCTATTAATAAAGTGTTCAACAAAATCAACTCTATTAGTTTCAGGTGGTTTTTTTAGGATCCTTTTCTGTCATGTGCCTTTACTTTTTTTGAAAAAAAAGAAATTTATCTTCCATTATAGATTGTACAGTAAAGTGACTATCAATGCTCCTCTTGATTTCTACCTCAGACTTAATAGCATTACATGATGAAGAGTAGTGTTATAATATAAAAGAATCTGGGGTCTTCTGCAAGTAATTACACATAAGTCACGCTAGTATGGCTGCTTACGTGTGTAGTGTTAACAAGTTTATGCACATGACTAAGATCAGCCCTTTGTAGCACAGTCATCAAATCCTTCGGTGTGTACTTTGACTTCTGTGAGCTATGTGACTGCTTTGATGTCAAAATTGAAGCATGTGTCCCAGGTCTTGCAGAATTGGTGCTGTTTTTGTGAACCTGAAGTCCAACTGGTCAAGCATAGAAAGTATAGCTGGTGTTCCACATGACTTCAGTTAAAAATGGGGTAGGTTTGAAGCATGAACCTAATGTTTTCTTTGAATTCAGTGAATAATGGTGAGATGTTACAAAGTGGCTTATTGTTTTTTATCTAAGGAGAAAGTGATGCATTGCTCTGTAGAAAGTGATAAAACTAGAAGATAGCACCGAAAATATCAACATCCAGTATTTGTAATACTAGAATATTACACGCAGTAGTGTTATGATTTTAAATACTCAATTTATTCAGAACATATGTATTAATATTGTTTTCAAAATGTAAAACTGTATTCTTGATCATTTACAGATAATGCTAATTTTGCTAAAAGGTGCCAAGAAGAAGCTGACAGTTTGGAGCAGGGATTGCTGTGGTTGCTATGTGCAAGAGCCTAGAACAAGTCAGCAGGAAATAATACCAGGGTGGGAAAGTATTGCTATGGTTACAGAGTATTTTCTTTAAAGGAGAGGTGGATAACAGCAGCAAGAATTCTGGAAACTTAGGTAACATTGTATTATACCAAAAGGAAAAAGATTGAAAGATAATAACTGTCTTGTGCTGTTAATGGCATTTCGTTAGTTTCCAGCAAAGAAGGATTTAATTAAAGTAGAAATAATTTGTGAAAGCTTTGTTAGAAAAATATACTTAGCTTTTATTTTTTAAAAGTGGAATGCCAGCAGAATATCTTGCATATTTTGGCTCCATCTCTTTGTTTTTAAAACAAAAAGATTTTTTTATTTTTTTTTGTCAAGTGGATTGAGTTCTTTTTAAAAGGACAAAAGGGTAATTTTACTCAAATAATTTAGCTCATGTGAATTTTGAAGTCATCTTTTCAGTTCATTAAAAACTGTAGAATAACTGCATTTTGCAAAAATAAGTGCAATACGAAATGATTTCAAAATAAAATAAAAGTTGCAATAAATAATAAGCCTGCTTTAAGTGGTGCAGTAAATCTGAACTGCAAAATTCATCTATGAAGCATCCTAGATGTTTCACTTACAGACATCCAATAGGATTTTGTTATAATCATCTCTGTTGGTTTGCTCCTGAAAATCAGGAAGCAGAAGACCACTGTACACCTCAGTTTCCATATTTGGGAAGATTCTCTCTTCACTACCATGTTTATCAAGAGGTATGGTGTGAAGCATCTAGACAGTGTGGGCTGGACTGTGCCCAGCTCACCAAGCACCACAAACTGTTCAGAAACACTCTGTGGGAGGGGCAGGACGGATCTGTGCTCTAGGACCTGGAAACAGGAAACTGCAAGAAGTGATGCTTTTTCTGTGGCTAGTGCACTAATTTATCTGTCACGCTCTAGTAGCCAGGCCTCTGAAAGCTGCATTGTTCAACTGCTCTTCAAGGCCTATTGCAGCAGTTCACCTGAGTCTGGTTGATAGAACCAGACATACAAGTCAAAACTCTTGCGCTGCATAACTGTACTGAAAGTCTACACCTGGCCCTGGCTAATGTGCCAGCTTCATTCCTTGTCTGTACTGGAGGGCATGGAAAAGAATTGATTGTGCTGTAGGGTGGAAAGAGGCTCACAGGATCATGCTCTCCTTTAGAACATGACTCCTCCACACCACATAAATTGTCTATGTCACATCTCTGCCCTGGGCACATTTTATTGAAGATAAGAAGGGTAAGAATTTAAATCGTCAGGTGAAATATGTTCAGCTATTTGTGACTTTTCTGTGGTGTTATTGCTGTTTTTCCTGCATTGTGAGATAGGCATTTAAAACTTAGGAGTGAGGCACTGCCCTTTTACTTTGCTCTTGACAAGTTTTTTTTTTTTGCTCTAAACAAGAAAATAATCTGCTCTATCTAGTAGTGCAAACCTTGGCTATTTCTGAGATTCAAAAGCTTCCTTAAGATAATCTTATAGCTTTGCCAGAGAAATCCTGTCTTTTATGCAATAGACACATCGTGAAGTACAAACTGGGGAAGAATGGTCCTGATGGAGATGGAGTATACTGGGGCTGGAGTTCATCTGTGTAAGAACACTGAGACAAGGGCCCTGATGAGAGAAGGCTAGGACAATGATCTGACTTGGGGAGAAGTAAGGGAGCAGCGATCAGCTGGGTAGATGGGGGTGGCCACTTGGAGAAAAAAACAGGAAATATAGGCAAGAAGTCTGAAGCGAGATATAGAAACAGGGATTTGGAAACCTGATGGACTTGAGGCTGGGATGAAATGAGGAACTGGAGACAGCGGAAGAGCATGATAATGATGAAGGCCAGTTTAAGGGCGAATGAAGAACCACTCTTGTAAGGTAAAAAACAAAGGGTGTAAAAGCAGAAGGCAAGTCTGAGGAAATGGTTCAAAAGTTGCACACAACTTGAGTACACTGCTCTCTGCTGTGAAGAGCCAAAGACTTCTGAGCGTGGCCTACCATCTCTTCTTATTTATCAGATGTAATTTGTAACTGACCCACTGTCTAAATAATGGCTTACACGGAAGAGAGCAACTTACTGCTGTGGTTACTGCCTCTGTTAGTACAAATGATAGAGGTCTGTAGTGTGGATCCAACCATTCCATGCTGTGGTCGGGTCACTTTCCCATGAATGTTCTACATTTTTTTCCTAGAGCTTTAAAAATGTACTGAATAAAAATACATTGAATAATAAGATTGTAAAATCAGGTACTATAAGTTAAGCAAAGTTGGAATTACTTCTGGCAATGCTACCTTAGCTCACTAATTCTGATTGTATCGTCATGATAGAGGGTCTAAGTACCCATTCATATAATGCTTACCCCAAGGAGCTTCCTCCACTCATTACTTCAGGAGGATTTGCAGGGGGATGCATGCACTAAATTTGAATGAGAAAAGTTTACAAAAAAGGAGTGACTTAAGGGATGGGCAACTGAATGCTACCCTGGGACTTTCTTCCTGCATCTGTCATAGAGATCTGAGAGACATCCTCCATCAAGTCCTTTGCCACTGTTGAAAAGCTGGTTTCCCTACTCATTTATGCTGTTTTCAAAGCATCTGACTGTGTTTCATTTTTGGCAGTGCTGAGTGGTCTTTTCCTTCAGTGGTATCAGTGAGAGATGCATTTTGAAGGTCTCTGAGGCTCTGATTCCTGGCTGGAGATGATTGCCTCTTATCCAAGAGCAATCAGAATGTCTTGCTGTGGGGATGGCTGAGGTGGTTCAAAGCGGCTGCTGAACCATTGCTGTTTAAGGTTCAGCTTGTTAGGTCACTTGGCACCACTTCTCATTTTCTTTGCTATAGTTTAAATCAGATGACCACAGTCAGTGGTACTTTAAGCCTTACTCTCTTTACACCTCAGGTTCTCCTGGTGTGAAATGAAGATAATTCTTGTTTCTTTTTTCGTAGGGAGGTGATACTGATAAATATTATGGAAGCCATTTTCATAGTATACATACAGTGGTGATGAGTCCATGAAGAAATTTGTGCTCTCTCAAGGCTGGAGTTGAGTAAAATACGACAGGAGAGTAAATGGCCACGTGGTGAATGGCAGAGTAAATTGAAAATACCATTATGCTCGTTAAACAAATAGCTAATGATCTTGTGCACTGAATGGGATGGACCTGTACAAGAAAGATAACCCTAGGTTTTGAAAAGCAACTGGACTGTTATCATAGTGCATACACACATGAAGGAAGATGGACTTGAGGTTGCCCAGGTGTCCTTCAGTCTGGCGTTATCTGCATTTTGAGTGCTTAACCTCACACTGTTTGAGATAGCTTTTTGTACATGATACATTTTTAGAAGTACTAGTATTTTGCAGATCTGTATGACATTTTACCTTGTTAACGATTCCATAAAAACATCAAATAACTGGGAATACTAATTCAGTGATAAAGTTTACCTGATATAACTTACTAAACAGAGTTCTTAAAAGCTGATCACCAGGCCAGTCCACATCTACCTCCATCTGGCTAACCTGAAAGACAGATTTAGAAAGTAATTGAGATAATCTTTGTAAAAATCATGGGTTTCAATCCTATTAGGTGCAACAGAAGACTAGCATACACAAACTTTACATTTGGTAGGACTGAAAACTAGCCTTTCTTCTGTCTTCTCCTTTCCTTACATGTTTGCCAATGACCCCCCTTTTTCCTTTTTTTTTTTGTTTGTGTGATTCTTAATTTAAACAGGACTTCATTTAACTAATGACATGCTATTGAAAAAGTTAGTAGGCTATGAAAACTGTGAATGAGCTGTTTGAATTCTAATTAATGCCTCACATCTGTAGCGGAAGTTTTTGAAATAAGCTGTTGAAACTTTTTAGAGGCAAAAAAATAATGACAATTTCTCAAAGACCAGAGAACTTATTCCCTGTTTTTTATAAAAAAGACAACTTTTCTTATATTATGTAATAGTCTTTGCTATTTTTTTGTTTGTTTATATTTTTTGATACAGCACCAGTAAAAGCAAGTGTAGTTCTCTTGCAAATCATCACTACTTATTAATTATAGCATTGAATAGCTATAAGACAGCTTGGTCTAACAAGTCCAAGTGCTTGATTACTGGTCCTCAGTCTGTGCTTATGCTGTAATGTTTTTGGTGTCCTGGATAATGCTGGTGAGATAACACTGAACAAGAACAGTATATAGGGAGCCCCTGAAATCCTCCACCTTCTCTTCTACTGGGAATCACTGCAGGACTTTTCATTTTGACTATAATCATTGCTTGAGTTTTCATAACAAGATACTAGTATGCTAAAAAATACTGAACAGATGTCCCTACAAATACAAGAAAAATATTCTTCCTGGTTTTATGTATGTGGAACAAATATTTACTTGCATAGGAACAGTCCAGGTATGAAAAAGCTGGTTTTGTCCTGCTGTTTGTGTGCTTATGTACAGCAGAATGAGATCATTCACAGGCATGTCACATAGTAGCCATTCAGCTCCAAAAGGAGGCTTTAAGGTTATCCATTCGTGCCACAATCACAAAATTAGTATCGTATGTCAAACAGACGATCACAACACTAAAAGCCTGAAACTACAGCATGCTATGATAACACTGCAGAAGAAATGAGAGTGATACTGTGTCCCTTGACTGGCCTTTCTGAGGAAGCAGAAAATACATCGATATACTTGCATTGCTGCTAGTCCCTGCAGAATCAGTTCAAAGCTCCAATATCCCTGTGACTCTCTGAGCCAAGTGATCAAGTTCGTCTTTTCCTTAATCATGTAGGTCTGAATCTGCTTTTCATTGGGTTTGTGTTGTATTTTTGTGGTTTTCTTTGTGTATTGATGGTGGAGAAAAAATATTAGAAGATACTTTTCCCTCTTACTTTAAATTGAAAAGGTCATGAGTCTGTAAATATTTCAGAGTATAAAACAATAAGTGAAAATATGGAGAGCAGTGGGAAAAAAGGTGAGGAAAATCCAAGCACTGTAATTATTTCCGTGTGACAGTTTCTATGAAATTTCATTGGTGATATGGAGCACAAGTGCAGGACCCTGTTATGTTTTGGCTGATTTGCTTGTGTTGCCAGTATCTGAAAGGTTATTTGTGAACTTTGTACTATAAGAAAAGATGTTGGGTCTCCTAGTTTGTTTCCCTTCATGTGCAGTGGTAAGATGGCCTGCATTTGCCTCTGTTCTTTGTTGAATTGTATGTAGTTTCTAGTTTATTGGTGCACATAATTACACTTCCTTTGAGACAGATAAAGTATACACTTGTGTGAATAAAGAGATTTTGTGGTCTTCTGTGAAGGGAAGGATTACTGCAGTAAGGAGGAAAGGAGAAAGTTGGTGGCAAATTGGAGTACAAACCTTCAGTCAGCTAATTCTTCTTCCTTATCATGCTTGATTTCTGGCTTCTGTGGACTTTTTTGTTGTTGATTAACAACACAGAGGACTGTGTGTCACTTTACATGCATGTCTTGCCCAACGTACTTAACTATGTGCATTAACAAGAGTCATATTGTCATTTGGCTGCTTAGGGTGTTTTAGTTGGTTACATGTCATTGTCCAGTGCTCCTCGAAGTGCTGCAGGTTGTCCCAGGCCTTTGCACAGGTCGTGCAGGTCTGGTGTGGATCTTGAGCCCCTTAGAGTTTGGAGGACTGGCTGCAGGAGGCCAGGGGAAACATGGCACCAGAGCCTTGAACTGAAGAAAATGGTTCACATCTCTAAAATCTGAAGAGAATTTGTTACTGGTTTTGTATCCATCAAGTTTGTTTGTGTTTTTGTGTTTTGGGTTTTTTGCTCATTTGTTTGTTTTGGTTTGGGGGTTTTTTTGTAACCAGCTAGCCTATTTAGCAGTAGATTGTCTGGTAATGAGACTCAAACCTTTTTCTACTCTCCTTAGTTTCTTTTGGCAGTTTGACACTTCAGAGACTGCACTGAGATACTCCTAATTCGCCAGTCAAACCCAAAGGGAGTGCTGTTACTGGTTCTATTATGTTTAAAGGCACCATGAGAACATCCTGCAAACAAATACCTGAACAACTTTAAGAATTTTAATTGTGTAAATGTTTTACATATTTTTTTCCTCTAAGCTACCTATTCTGAGCACACTCTTCCAATATGCTGAAAAAACGTGGAAAGAAGAGACAGAAAATGTGAAGGTATCAAAAATGAACTGTCACTGAAATCTTACCTCTTCTACTTCAGGGAATAACTCTGGTATTTGAGAGAGAGGAGGAGAGTGTAACGAGCCTGAGGGATTCCTTGTCAAGGAAGGAAGGAAAGTAAAACCTCTTTCATAAAGTCCAGTCTGTAGTTGAAAGTAAGAATAATGGTGTTAATGAAAGCAGTGTGCACCTTAGTCAAGGCATGCAACTTTTCATAACTTCTTAAAAGCCCTGTTCTTCTGAAACACTTCTATGGACAAGTATTAAGTCCTGCATCTAGGGAGGAACAACCCCATGTACCAGTACGTGCTGGCGGCTCCCCAGCTGGAAAGCAGCTTGACAGAAAAGGCCCAGGGATCCTGGTGGACACCAAGTTGTATATGAGCCAGCAACGTGCCCTTGCCTTGAAAAGGGCTAACAGTGTCCTAGACTGCATTAAGAGGAGTGTTGCCAGTAGATTGAGGGAGGTGATCTTTCCACTCTACTCTACACTAGGAAGGCCACACCTTGAATGCTGCATCCAGTTCTGGGCTCCCCAGTACAAGAAAGACATGGTGCTAATAGAGAAATTTGAGTGAAGGGCTACTAAGATGATGAAGGGACAGGAGCATTTCTCCTGTGAGCAAAGGCTGAAAGATAGAGCTGTTCAGCCTGGAGAACAGGCTCATGGTTTGATCTCAATGCATTCAAATACCTGAAGGGAGGGTGCAAAGAGGACAGAACCAGCCTCTTCTCAGTGGTGTCCAGTGACAAGGACGAGAGGCAGTGGGCACAAAGTGAAACACAGGAGGTTCTATCTGAACATCAGGAACCACTTTTTCATTGTGAGGGTGACTGAACACTGGCACAGCTTGCCCAAAGAGGTTGTGGAGTCTCCATCCTTGCAGGTATTAAAAAGCTGCCTGGACCCGATTCACACTATGTTGTCCTGCTTGAGTTGGACCAGATGGCCTCCAGAGGTCCTGTCCAGCCTCACCCATTCTGTGATATTTTAGTTTTGGTGAGATGCCTCCTCTACTGTATTTCTTCAACAATAAAGAAGGTGGAAATTACCATTTTCCTCCACTTCACTACTGTTGTATATGCCTATGTTTATTTAACCCTCAAAATGTCTTCTACAAGTTATTTTTATTTTATAACATTGATTTATATTAATGTTTAAAAGTTATTATTTCTTTTAAAAGCTGTAGTTCTGTTTCTCTGTAGTACTGGAAGGTCTGTGAATAGTTTCCATATTTGTGCTGCATTGCACAGTCTACAGGGCTCTGATGCATGCTGGTACAAGTAAGCAACAGCTAGTGTGGCAGAGCAACACTGCTCTGTAGAAGTCTACTCAATATATAGACTCTTAGAACACAGCTACGATTGCAGGCAAACCAAATATCAAACTCTCTAAACAGATCTAAGCTCCTAGATATAAATTTGTATTCATTTTCTGATCAGACTTTTGGATTACTGTGATCAGATGGATTATTCTTGGATAGTTGGACAGTTCTTTTCCCTCTAATTTCTTTAATTTTTTCTTTTGCACTTCCTTGTTACTTTAACATTACTTTGATGTGTATTTATATATACTTCCATTCATTCTTGCTTATGGCCATAATTTAGTTTTGAGACAGTCATGCATACTGAACAATGTACCAATCTGATCATTATTACCATACCAAAGTCTCTTTTGGTACAATGCTACTCCCTTCCTATCCAGCCTTCCTTGCTTGTCATAGTCATTAAGCATTTTTTCTCCCTTTATATTTTTACCTACCTCCAAGGCAGAAGTAATCTTTCTCTTCTGACACTGCTTTCTCAGAAATAATTTATTTGATACTATTTGTTCTCTGAAACACCCTTGTTTAGGTAGTGACTCAGAAGTCTGAATGCCCTGGTGAAGGCTGCTAGTTTGGTGAACATACTCATGCTGGTTTACATAAATTTTCTCTGTATGTTGTTTCAAGACAGCTATTTTGAAGAAGATAAACTTTGAATGTTCGTAACATTTCTTTCTTTTACTGCTTTTTTGGGTGCTTTTTTTTTTTTTTTTTAAATTAACTCTCATGTCATCTTTGGAAGAGTTTGCATAAGTACTTTGTGGGTTTTCCTCCTCTTTCTTCCCACTATGAGTTATCAAACCATTAATGGTCACTTGTGCTGAAACAGTCTTTTAGTTATAGTAAACCTGCTTGCTGTGAGCTGGGCTATATTAATTATATCTAACAGCCAAGTGTGGGTTTTTTAATATTTGTTTTATAGTTCAGTTCTCCTCACAGTTCCTTGGGGATTGAAAACTAAAAATATGTTAACTGTACAGATTGTTCTAGTTGCTAAAGAGCATTTCCTTATTCCTGTAAGGACTTGTTTTGGGAGCAGCTCTGAGTTGGCTGAAGGGCAAATTTTTGGCAGAACAGAAGTCTTACTTCTATACCACCAGATCACAAGAGCATCTTTCTCAGACAGAATAAAAAGAATATATCCTTTAGAGAATTTGAAGTTTGAAAGTCACAATCAGAAAAGTGGCTACCAAGGCTCTGTAAACAAGCTGACTGGTTTAAAAATAAGAAGTCCAGGAGCATGAGTTAAGTCGACCAGTGACAGTGTCTAGTCTTGCAAAATTACATCTAATGTTACAATTCTACCCATAACAGTCTACTGTGGGAACATGTTTTTGTATTTCAGTATTATAAGCATGCTACCACATAATCAGAGAACTTGTTGCAGTGAGTGCCTTGAAATAAGAGTTGCATTTGAGTTCATCCCAATAGTGCAAGACAGAAGGACACCTAGAAGAGACCCATGCATGTAAGGATATTTAGGATGGGTTTTGCTCAAACTTATAGAATGCTTTCCCTGTGGCAAAATTACTTAGAGATACAATTTCTTGAATTACGCTGTTTTAAGAACTAGATGTTGCTTCAAATGAAATTGGAGAACTTTATTGATTCTACTATAGCAACTTTTAATATCTTGTAAAGTTTGAAAATGTATGTTATAAATATATCTCTTTCTGGGCACAGTATATGCTTTTCCTGCAGCAGTGAAACATGAACAGATATATTTTGCTGTTCAAACCTGAATTTCTTTTAAAATGTTATTCAGAACTTTTTTATTTTGAACAAAAAAATATTTGTTTTGTTTGTAAATTATTCTGATGTATAGGTGGGTTAGTGGATCACATTATTTTGCTATCTGTGCAGCACAGTTCATTTTATTAGGTTAAAACTTGCAGGACTATTGACCCTTGTGATGTTTGTTAGTATAAATAAAGAAAGTCAGTCTTTTTGTTGGGCACAGGACTCGGAAGCAGGAGATGAAGCTCTCTTCTTGCTCCAGTCCCCAAGCCTCCTGGAGAAAACCATTTACTCTTCTTGGGGCCTTATGTTCTGCACATATAAACAGGAGAAAAGTTCTGCAAGTACTTATTAATGAGGCCTTCTAATTCTTGAGCATTGTCACAATGCTTTGGGATCCTGAAAAGGAAAGTACCAGATAAATGCAAAGGGCATGTTGCTATGTTCTTCCCTTTTCAGGATTTGAAAGTGCAATTTGGAAAAGCCTTTTGCATTTTGAAGTCCTGCTGCTTTTTAATATATCCATCATCAAACATAAACACTTTGTTTTTTTCCTTTGGCTCACTTTTCAGTTATCATTTCTTCCTCCTAGGGAAAATCTCCTAGAACTGGTCCACATGTTTCTGCTAATTACTACTCTATGCTGTCTTAGAAAAATGAAGAATAATTAAGAAGATAGAGGAAGTGAGCACTAAAAGGGGTAGCTTTTGGACAAATTGTGAAATAGTTATTGCCTTTTAATGGTAGGGTACTCCCTCTGCTCATGAATTATTCATTTTAATGCTTTTGTTATAATGGCGACAGTGTTCTGTCTCTGAGGCAGTTCTGGAGAGCCTTCCTCTGCTGGAATACTGCACAACAGCAGCTACCGTTTATGTTATAAACTAATGCATCTATGTCAATAACATTGAGTAAATGTATTTTCATGATAAAGAAAATGAGAAAAGGGGAAGAATAACAATATTATAACTAAGAGGACCTGTTTTGCTGAAGGATTCAGTTTGTTTACTTTTCTGGGAACTATTTAGGGAAATAATTTAAAATAAATATTTTACCGATTAATGTGTTTAGTATTAGGTGCAAATTATACCTATAACAGACATCAGTGTCTTTGCTGTGTATAGCATCGTGCAGTAAAAGGGAGTAAAAAAACATTAATTGTACATAAAGTTATCAAGCTTTTCTTAAAACTAATATTTAAAGGTCTATTTGAAACAGTTTTAAGATGAAACATAACATTACCACATAACCCACACAGAAAATGTATCTGAGTCATGTGTGTACAGAAATAAAAGTTTCTTTGTGGTATCTAGTATCAGTCTTTCACTAAAGCATGGACTTTTCTAAAGAGAAATTCCAGTGTAGATGGTTAACGGTTCTCCCCTGGCTTCCCCCTGACTCCCTACCCTTTTCTGACGCTGACTTAAAACCCCTTAGTCTTGCAGGATGCATTAGGGATGGTCCCCACACAGAGTGGGGAATTCAGGGTTTGAGACTCCTTGCTACTGGTTTCAGTGAACAGAAGCATGCACTCCAGTGCAGTGTGCACTCTCTGAAGTGATTTAAAAAGAAGTGTTTTCTCCGAAGCCATATATGTACTCCTAAAATGCCTTCAAGCAATACATAAGTACGCATGGGGGACGGAAGCAGTGTGCAGATAGATGAGCGATTAGGTCATTTGGATTAGGACTGAGGGTTTTTCACACTGAACTCTCTTCTCATTCCTTGCTGAACAGATTCTCCACTTATATGGAGGGTTTAAACTGTGTAAGTAGAGAAAAGAAAACTCCATAGATGGATATAGTTGCAGAACTAATAAGGAGCTTTGAAGAAGAGAAAAGTTTGAATTGAAAGTATATGTGGTTTCGGGGAATCTGAATCATGCAGTATTACTTTCACTTTTTCTAGGCTTGTATTTCCTATGAACAAACCATCGGGGAGATAGAAGTTCTGATTTAGATAATGTCTTGCAGTCTTTGGAACAACACATTCTGCTGGAGGGGGAGTCCTTTCAGCAAAGGTCGCGCTCCGTGAGCTGAGAGCTTTCCCCTCTGCCCACATTCACATTGTTCTTGCTGGGAATGTCAACTTTGGGCCTTTTCCTGCAGATTTTTCTTGTATTTAGGTGGCTACCCCATGTAAAATGGAAACACCGATAGGAGCCCCTCCTTTCCTTTTCCCTGTAGTTCTGCTCAGACCATTCTCGGTTAGCATGGTAGTGGTACAAAGTGTGTGGTCTTTCAGCTCTGACTAATGTATTTTGTGCTGTGTGACTGAAAATGCCTCCTAGTCTGCCAGGGCTGACTGAGGGTTGTGGAATGTGGTGCCTTTTCTCTGTTTCTCTCTGTTTTTTTTTTTTCTTCCCCCCGCCTCCCCCCCCCCTTTCAGTAGAAGTGTGTAGGCAGCTTGTTGAGAAACCTCGAGATGCAGGGGAAATGCTTGTACGTTGTGGAATGTGGCTTCCCCTGGGAGACTCCGGCCAGGCAGGCAGTGAATGAGCAAAGTGGAAGAATGAGAAAGGGAGGAGGTTGGAGGCAGGGACAGATAGGAAAGAGTGAGGGAGGAGGAAGGAAGGAGGTGGAAACGAAAGGGGCCCATTTCCCTTTTTCTTTAGCAATGACAGCTGGTTCTGTCCTGCCTCACATGACAAAGTGCTGTGGAGAGGAGTATTTATGCTGGAAGCCCACAAGCAAGGGTGGTCAGCTGATTTTATTTTTTTTTTTTTTTTAATTTTTTTTTTCCAGGCTTTAGTCAGGTCATCGCTGATGACTAGTCAGCCCACCAAGACGGGACTTCAGCACACAGGTAAGAGAGAAGCTGTATACTCTTACATGTAATTGAGGGATCTGGCAGGGGAGTTAAACAGCCCTGACATTGTTTGAATAGTTTTGAAAAAGTATTCCTGACTTGCTTGGGTGTGTAACACTGTGATTGTCTCTTTCAGTGCTGCTACTTCTCCTATTCAGGCTTGTTCTCACTTTTTTTTTCAAAAAAAAAAAAAAATCTGTCTTTAATTAGAAGCTTTACTAAAAAAAAGACCAATTGTATGTTGCTAAATATAATCCTGGATATTGCATGAATGTTGCATTCCATTACTTTTTGAATAAAATAACTTTCCATAATGCAAGTGTGTCAAATTCATATTTAGAGGGGAATTCCCAAATACTTAAACTATGAGTCATAAAAAGTTAAAGGACCAGTACAACAGTTTGCAATAAAAACTCCATTCAGCCCTGGGTAGATGCTTTGTATGAGTTGGTAGTTAAATGTCTTTAAAAATACCCAGAGATGTGCAAAAGCTGAAGCAATTACAATTCTGCTGACCAGAACCCAAAACATACATAGCAGAGGCTAAACAGATGATTGGGGAAGAGGATTGTTTGAGTGCTCTGTTTCATGCATATTTTCTTTCATTGTTTGTATCTAAGAACCTGGTGAAAGAGTCTTCTCACGTGCTGAGGGTGCTTCAAAGACTCTGACTCCTTAATTCCTTTTGTATAATGACTTAGAGATCAAAAACCGAAAACCAGTAATAAGTGCACTTACTATGAGTGAAAAATAAAAAATCAAAATACCAAGTGAACATGACAGGTAAAAGTGTTTTTCAGCTGGTTGTATGCCACAGTCCCTTCTCTTGAAACTTGACTATGTAATGTGTTCTTCCTTACCATTGCTCCTTTTTATAAAAGATCTCAGATACTCTCTGTAATTTTGAATTACTCCTACTGAAAGATGCATTCAAGAATTTTTAAGGTGAAAAAGACAGACAAATGTTCCCAGCTCCCACCTGTAACTCTGAAAATCTCCGTGATCTAGGATGGAAGAAGACTTTATTTTGAAAAATTATCATTAAAATTTCCATATTTTACTGCTGACCTTATTCCTGTCTGCTATTTTGCAGTATTTAAATAAAAACTATTTGAGACATACTTTTTCCTATCAGTATATGCAGTGTTTTGTAAGGTGCTGGTGCGGTACACAAGAAGGATAAATATGCATGACTTTCCAATTACTTTTAATTTTGTGATGTTCCTCTTTTCTCATTGTCAAAAACGACAATTCATGACAGACTGGCATGGGATGTGGTATTGTCTTATAACAACAGCCAATGCTTAGACACTGAGATGAACTGAGGTTTAATCTCGGGGAGGGAGACCCTGGAATGCGGTAGTGGCAGAGGTGAAGGACTGTTTCTGTTCACCTCAGTGGACCTTTATCACGTGGAAGCCTGAAGAAACACCTAGCTTTGAGTGACAGATTGGGAGTATAATTGCAAAGAGCATAGGAAGCATCAAAGAGGTTGGTAGTGAAAGAAAGAGCTGTGAAGCTGGCTTTTTGTAGTAGATCATGGCAGAGAGAGTTCTTTGGTTTCAAATAGACTTTGGCAATAGTTCTCTACTTAAGGGTTTGGAGATGTATTTTTTCCTTTTTGTGGGATAGGAGGAGGAGAGGTTTCATGAGGTGAGGAAAGATTAGTGAAGTGAAACCGTGTCTGGCAATAACTGGTTAGCAGAGATTACTCTGAAGAGACCAATCTGCTTTCCACAAGGGCCAACAACGAGGCACTTGCTCTTCAGTGCACTTTTCTGTCTGAGAACTGGGCATTACATTGCATGGCTTGAAGCTCTGGAGAAATTAGGTATCAAGTCTTAAAATATCCAAAGTTCCTGTAAGTTGTTCCACATTGGCTCTGTCTTAAGCAAAGTGAACTTTTGTGAATAGATGCAAATCTTAAGTTTCATGCAGTTGTCCTTAGGGGAATTCCTAGCAGGTGGGCTTGTCCTGAGCTGTGCACTGTAGAAATGCTGTTGTAGAAATGCTTGCATAAGAAAGACAGTTCATATTCTTACATGTGGACACTACTGTGCTGAGAGACGGGATTGGATGTGTACAACTGGAATGAGTAAATATAAAACTATTTCAGAGAGTACTGAGTTCTTTTCCTTATTTTTTTTCTATCTAGTTAAAACAGGGTAGTTATTGTGGGCTGTTCTGTCTCTTTTCTTCTTCTTTTTTTTTAATCAATGATTTTCTTTCATTTATTGATGGTCTGTGAGCATTAGCATCTTTGAACTTCTATTAAGGTAGCCTATCTAATTCAAATATGTCCCAAAGATAGGAAATATTTTTATTTCAGTTACATTCCTCACTTTTCATTTGTGTTTTAAATATGTTTGCATCTGAAAAGAATTGTTGGTTTGAAACATTTCAGGTGCAGTTCCTAGATTTTCACTTATTGATGTAACAATATCTCTTTCAAATAACTTTTGACTTCTGATAACTTCAGGTCGTTTTTGTTTAACCTTGATAGTGCCTAATGATCATGATTGCCTTGCAGCTAAGTAGGAAAAAATAAATAACTTGTCTGCAAATGAAGAATTGATTCTATATATACAGCGTTACAGAGGTTAACATCTGCAATATTTAAATCTCCTTAGAGTAATAAAGCCAGAATTAGCAGTTCAACAGCTGTACTGAGTAAACTTGCAAGAACTTGAGCTCTTAAGACCTTTAAATATAGAAACTTACCTTCATAAATAAAATACTATTAAGAACCTATAGCTGAATCACATTATTTAAATGTAATATTTATTATAAGGAAATGTTTTACTGTACATTTTCTTATAGTTTTATTGTTTGAAGGGTGAAGACTGCAGATTTGTTTGCTGTTTTTTATAATGAGACAAAGGGCAGACCCTGCTGTTATTCATTTTAGTAAGATCTCTGGAAGTGTGTTTCAGGACTTAATGTGACACCAAACCAGTCGTTACTTAAGGGTTACATCCATTCCTATTTAAATCGGACAGTGTTTTACTTGTTTAAAACGAGAACTCTCCTTTCCCTTCTTTTCTAGTTATGCAAAGACATCAGAAATCTGGAATAGGATTTTCTACTTCTGAGGAACTAAGGAGCTTAGACCTTTTTGTTATTATTCACATGAATCTCTAAGATTTCAGTTGCATGCTAAATCTCAAATAACCTCATGAAATTTTACTATCGGCGGGCAAAATCCTTCTTGTGTCTTTAAGATCCTCTTAGACGTATTATTTGATAGTTTATTGGCGCTGTTTGTTTTAATTTTAATCTAGTCCGAAGGCTTACTGCTTTAAGTCGTTGTTATTACAGCAAACTGAGTAGTGCAATTACTGGCTTTCCTTAATGGTCCGGAGGCTGCCGCAGTGCTTGCCCTAACCCGGGGCTTGCAGTGGAGCCGGGGCGCGGGGGGGGAGGTTGAGGGGGGGGCGGATCGCCACCCGGCGGAGGGCGGGCGGTACTGCACCGCATCGCATGTCTCCCTGCACCGCATCCCCTCTGCACCGCATCCCCTCTGCACCGCCTGGGGCTCAGCCTCCACCTTACGACATTGGTGTCTTTACAACTGCAGGGTCGTGTGCTGGGCTTCATGCCCCCTTTTTGCCCGCGCCGCCCCTCCCGCCCCCCCGGCCCCAACAATGAAAAAAAGAGTCTGTTAGTGGCAGCTCTAGCAAATTCAACCTTCCTCTAGTTTCTCACTTTCCCCCAATATTGTATCTGTGTTTTTGTATTAGTGCACATCACACGATGTACTATACTGCAAGCAGTGACTGTGTGAAAAGACATGCTAAAAAAAGATCCACCTCGGTGAAAAGTGATAGGATGAGAGGGGGGACGGCTTTACGTTAGAAGGGGGAACATTTAGATCAGACATTAGGAAGAAATGCTTCACGCTGAGCATGGTGAGGCACTGGCACAGGGTGCCCAGGGAAGCTGTGGATGCCCGCCCCCTGGAAGAGTTCAAGGCCAGGCTGGATGGGCCCTTGAGCAGCCTGGTCTGGTGGGAGGTGTCTCTACCCATGGCAGGGGGATTGGAACTGGATGGGCTTTAAAGCCTTTTCCAACCCAAACCGTTTTGTGATTCTATGCAAACTGATAGTATTCTGAAACAATGAAAAAAGGCTCCTAAAAAGTCTCTGCTGACTGAAATGTGATGTGACTGTTAGCAAATCAGATTCAGTTTTGATGCGAAAGCATACCAACAGAATAATTTTTAATATGCCTGGATAACTGGGAAATGCTGCTTGTAAAATTCCCAGAATCTGTTGGACTGTAACAAAATGCTTAGAAATACCTAAAGCTTCCTAAATCATATGTTTCATGTTAGTATTTAACATCAATATACATGAGCTATTTCCCAAAAGAGTTTTGCTGTCCTTCTTGGTAACTGAGAAGGAGAAAAAAAAAGAGAATTCTCTTACAACTATGTGCATCAATAGAAGGAACAAGCTTCTAAAATAGTTAGTCATAAGCTCTGACTCTTAATCACTGTTTCTGATGAATGATTATTCAGAAGTGAAAGTCTTGCCACAACATGGTTATATTTCAGTTGAAAGCTGTCATTGCAGCAAATGCTCCAAACCTCGGTTAGGTGGATTGAATATCCAATAAGTTCACAGAGGAAAAGGAATAAGCAAGAAACTATATTTAATATTAAAATGCCTCTGTACTTTTGGAGCATCCTAAGAATCAAGTGCATACTCTATAAAATGCAAGAGCTAGGGAGCTGCTTGCATAGGACTTGTCACTGGCAGCTTGCCGTTTTTTCCCCCCTGCCACCACATGTACCACTTTGACCAGCAACAGCAGATTGTGCTCTGTGGAAGCTGATGAGAAGGATTTTTCTGAGCCTGAACACAGACGGTGCCATAATCAGCATCATAAATGTCCCAAATTATAAAACTATTAAAGATAAGGAAGTATGAAAAAGAGTTAGCAAGAGATGCTAATGATATGCAAAATTCTTCAACAAATTCAGGGTTCAGTACTTGTTCACAAAAAGGACTGGAATTAAGGAAAAAAAAATACTGCTATTTAAATGACGCAAACTGGATCTTGATAAATTGGTGGGTTTTTTCCTGTTCATTCAGATCGTAGCTAGCTTTATGGTGAATCACCTTTTCTGAGGAATTTGTGTATATGCTTTTGTAAAATAATATTATGATTTGTCATAATAAGAAGAATATGGGTAAGCCCCAAAATAGTGACCTGCAACTGAGGCTGGCAATAAGTTACATATTAACGAGAGGAAACTGAAAATCCACATTAGGGGTGCTTTCCCAAGGACTATATTCCAAGCTCTTTGCTATTACTCTATATTCTGAAGCTCATATTTAGTTTGTTATTCAATCAAAATTCATACTAACAGAAGCAACATATTATGACAAGTCAATATAGTTTGTACTGTTTAGTGCCACTGCTCAAGATGTTGTTTTCCTAAGAATTTTTTTCCTTAAAAAGAGGCCTGTTTATATTGCACATCTCTTCTGTCATAGTAATAGAAGCTCAAGACCTGCTTTCCCAAATGTTTTCTCCTCATTTATGTAATTATTAAATATGTGACCATGCATTGCCTGATAGAAAAGTTTTAATCCTCTAACCTCTACACTTCATCTGTGATACAAATTCATTGCTCTTTTCCAAATAAGACTATGCACTGCTTAGGAGCTACTGGGTAGGAATGGCTACACTTCGGAGTGGGGAATACAGTCTTGTTCTCTCTAAATCTAGAAATTTGCTCGTGTGGAGAGACCGGATCTGAGTTGTTGTGATAAATCTTGCAGATAGGCAATTATAAGCCTAGTTGTGTTTTCAAAGAAGCATAGAATGGTTTGGCTTGGAAGAGGCCTTAAAGATAATCCCATTCAAACCCCCCTGTCTTGGGCAGGGACACCTCCCATTGACTCAGGTTGCTAAAAGCCTTATGCAACCCGGCCTTGAATGCCTCCAGGGATGGGGCATCCACAACTTCTCTAGGCAAATTCATGTACACTCAGACTGTACTGTTGGTTCTGAGCAATGGCTACCTAGGATCTCTTATTGACCAATTCACTGGAAAAATACACAGGCCTATAAATATTTCCTAAGAATTTTGAAGAAATTAATTTTAGTGGTTTACTAAATTTAAAAGCTCTCCTATAGGATAAATTCTTTACCGAGTGCTGTTCTGAGCCTGCACACCATCTTGCTGAATTCCTCTTCTTCTGCAGATCAGCGAGCCACAGATGTAGTGCTTTTTCACTGAGCATTTTGCGCTGTGGGTAGCTGCCTTGCATGCTGTTGTCCAATACGGGACGTACATTACGTGCTAAAGCTGAATATTCATAGAATCACAGAATGGTTTGGGTTAGAAGGGACCTCAAAGGTGATCTCCTAAATTGAAGACAAAGCTCTTTTCAGAGCTGCTCATCGGTCTCTGAAAAATGCTTTGTAGATACTTATGTATCCTGAGAATAAGGGGGAAATCCCCTAAAAAACCCTATCCAGCTTGAAAAAGTTTAGCCCAGCAAGTAGACATGGGAATTTACTGTTTGGGGCTGTTGTGTGTTGTCTATTTGGGGGTTTGTTTGGGTTTACTGTGTACTGCGAAAGGCCCTTGCCATGCACCAAAGCCCACGGGAAGGGGACTTTCACGGAGCAACCCTGCCAGTGGGGGCCGAGTGGGCGGTGGCTGCCGGGGAAGGGCGAGGCGGGCCCCTGACAGGATGCCGGGGGCAGCCCCTGTTTTCATCGCTGAAGGCGGCGGGTTGGTAAGGGCGGACTGCAGGATGCTGGGTGTGTGGGGTGCGTGGGCAGCGGCTGTGACACGGCGGTGGGTGGAGATTATGGCATTTCATTTGCTTTTTCCTCTGACACCTTTTAAAGATACAGCCCACGATGCTCTTCAGGGGTTGGTGCCAAGCGCTTGCTCGAGTCATCTCGCAGCCGAGCTCAAGATTTATAGTTCGCCTCGCTGTAAAAACAGGAGTTAATTCTGGGCAAAATCTAAAGGTTCTCCGCACTAACCCGCCTCCTCCCAGCTCCCCAGCAGGAGTGGAGCTTTTGCTTGGTCAGATGCTTTTGATTTCCCATTAGCTTCACACAAATTTAGGCTCAGCCAAGGTAGAGAAAGACTTCTTTTTCTCCTCTTTTGATTTTCTTAGCTCCTCTTCTGTCTTGCTGCAGCTCTGAATCTATTCTGCATTCAGTATTTTTGCAAGCGTTTGGCTCAAAACTGGTGAACAGCTTGTTGCTACTGGTGCCCATTTCCCCCTGAAACACATAGAATGTGTGTTGGGGTTTTTTTTTTGTTGTTCTTGTTTGTTGTGGTGTTTTTTTTAATTTAAAGAAAAAAAGAGAATTTGCCTCTAAATAGTAGAAAACATTTGCGTATTTAAAGTTTTCCTTTCCTTTATGAAAATGCCAAATAATATTAATTGCCTACTCTTTACTCTTTTTGTACTGTAAAAGACTTAGAAGCTGTTATAGATGAAATACTTGTCAATTTATTTGGTATTAGTACTGCTTAGGTTTGAGAAAATACAGGCTTAAAGTGGGTTAAAGTACTTAGGTTATTTTTTTCCCTTGTTATTAGGCTTATTTTTCAAGTAATAATGTCCAGTTAGTCAGCTACTGGGTGGACAGGTTGAATAGATTCCAACTTTATAAATGCTAATGCACATTGTGACCAGCCTTGAGTAATAATACATGACAGTATAACATTCAATCAGAGAGGACACCTGAACCATTCCATTACAACTCTGCTATGTACTTTTGAGGAGGACATACATGTTTCTCAAAAGGGGGCAAGAGTCTGGGAAATGCAAAAAGCTGCTTGGGGGTGAGAGGGGTGCAGCTTTGTTTTTCCAAGGAAAACAACAAGCAAAGTCTTAAGAGATGGCTTCTCCTTCTAATTAAGTACCTTGATATGTGTGATACCATGCCTTCATTTAGAGATTTGTTAGCTTTCTGCTTCTGAAAAATCTTACCCTTAGTCTTCAGCCATTTTTAACCATTACCTTATTCAAAAGTTGAGCCCTGCTGTGAATCTTAAACTAGAAAAAGTGAAGCAGTTATGGATTGATACTTACAAAACTGAATGAGGCAGCAGCAGTCCTCTAATCTTGTAGCTGTTGAGTTAGTACGAATGACACTTGTCATATGTCTTTATAAGTATGAGCTGATACTTGTTTATTCCTTGCTAACTTAAGCACATTGTCTCCTTAAATTGTTTAATTCTTATTGGAAAAAATATAGGCACTTTACCAACCATGATGAGAATGAGAATTAATCTGCTTTTTGTTTTTTAATGTAATTATTTAACACGTACATCTGACATTTGGAAACTTTAACTGAAATTAGTCTTTCTTAAATGTGTTTGTCACTAAGATTTAAATGGGCTCCATTATATTTGTTTCATGTAGTGGAGGAGAAGGGGAAGTAACATTTGAAAGTTATCACTGCTTGCCTGGAAGTATGCAAATGCTACCATATGTCTAGAGGTTTTACATCATTTATTAAAATAAGAAAATAACCTAATCATTCTTAGTTTGAGTAGGACTAAAGGAAAAACCTAAAAATGAAGTAGTGCTTCTCTGAGAGCAGTATCATGCAGTCCAATCACTGTCTGAGAGGTAAGAGTGATCAACATTGGCTCTAGACACCATATTGCAAAATGGCAATATACCAGGTGTTTTCAAGCTACTGTCTGAACAGGAATACTTTAACATACCAGCACCACTTGTCTTTCAGACTTGACTGAGCAGACATATTTTGGAATAAGTTTGTTATCATATATTTTTAATCTAACCTGCTTCTGAGAACATTTATTTGTGGAGATGTGTAAGTGGTTAATTGTCCTGGACTTAAATGCAGGACAGTGGGAGCTTGCAGGAAATCAAAAGATTCCTGAGTGTGGGGTGTATATACTCTTGCCAGACTTCATGCCGCTGTGTCATGGGAGGACTGCTGCGGGGAGAGTGGTGGAAGCAAAACTCTTGGTCTACCAGAATGTGCAACCTTTCTTCATTTGTAGGTTTTGAATCTGTAGCTAGAGTGCCCTTCATGGCCAGCAGAATGGGTGAGGACAAGCACTGCATGTGGAGTGATGACTGGAGGTGCCTTTGGGAGGGATTTAACTGAAGGATTTCTCTCGTGAAAGAGTGTGATTTGGATGCTGGGGGCATTCAACAACAGAATTGATGATGTCCTTAACGTGAAAGAAAGAAGACAGGCTGGTTGCTCTTAGTCTGCTTTTGAAGGATTTTCTAACAGTTTGCATGTGTTTTCCCAGTGGAGGTCTGTGAATGAGATCTTTAGGCAGTTGAGCAAACAGGGAGCTTAAAGAGCTTTGATGAAAAGTTAGCAAGGTGGTGCTTTTGGGAGTAGCAGCAAGACAAACCCTTCAAAGATTGTACATAGTTCTGAGTGGCTTAAGAAATTATTCAGCTTTGTCAATTTAATTGCAATAGCAGTTGTGGTATGGCTCCCTTTAGAAAGTGAGTGGGTGCATAAGGGAAGGGAAAAGTTACGCATATGGAAGCAGGGAAGTCAGCTTTGCAAATCTGTTAGTTACTCCTGGAGCTTTCTTTTTTTGTATTTTGCTGCTTTTGTACCATTCATACACACATATCCCACAGACCCTTCACATGTTTCACATGTGTTTTTTGTTTCACAAAAATGTTTCACAATTGTTCCTGTGCATGAAACAAGTGATGTTATGTACAGAGATGTACCTCTGCTATGAGGGCAGGCTGAGAGAGTTGCGGTTTTTCAGCCTGGAAAAGAGAAGGCTCTGGTGAGACCCTATAGTGGCCTTCCAGTACCCAAAAGGGACCTACAAGAAAGCTGGGGAGGGACTCTTTACAAGGGCAAGTAATGATAGGATGAGGGGGAGTGGCTATAAGTTGGAAAGGGGAAGATATAGATTAGACGTTAGGAAGAAATTCTTCACAATGAGGATGGTGAGGCACTGGCACAGGTTGACCCAGGAAGCTGTGGATGCCCCCTCCCGGAAATGTTCAAGGCCAGGTTGGGTGGGACCTTGAGCAGCCTCGTCTGGTGCGAGGTGTCCCTGCCCATGGCAGGGGGGGTGGAACTAAACAATATTTAAGGTCCCTTCCAACCCAAACGATTCTATGGTCTTCTAGTGCCATATTTGCCAAGGCTCTCCCTGAGAAAACCAGTAAGCAAGGACATAACCAACTCAGCCTCCCATACAATAGTGTATGCAAAGCAGATGGCATGAGGATACTCAGCTCTTTTTCCAAGCCCTTCCTGGCCACATCTCCAGAAGATTTTCCTTAGGACAAGATACCTGGCTAAGAGCAAAAGATTTAGTATTGCTGGAGGCTTTTTGTTTGGAAGTGAAGATTTCTGTTGGGCTATTCTGCATGTGTGTGGAGTAGCTCTTCAAGATGTCACTTGTCATATTTTTTTGCTTGCAAAGAGGTTCTACTAGAGCAGATTTCCAGTCATAGTCTTGTGCCACCACAGTCAAGGTATAAAATGGGGAGATGGACCCAGAGCTGGCTGTTCAGGCAAATGACAGTAGGTCAGTGCTGTTTCTGGTTGAGTGCCTGATTGCTGGGTAAGTCCGGGTCACCTGGTAACCCTGGTTTAGATTCTTGAATAGCAGCATCTGCAGAGGGGTCTGGGCTACTTGTAGAAGCTAAGGACCATAGATTGGAAAACTAAGTGTGTCTCCTCCTATGCTGGAGGAGACTGGCTGTGGCTTGAATTAAGTCTGTATATCTCTCCTAGGTGTTGAGAGTACTCTGAGCCAGGCTCCTCACATTTTGCAGGCATGATTATGCTGGCTCTTTTGAAGACTCATGTGACACATGGAGGTTGCAGGGAGGGATATTGTAGACCAGGGTCTGCTTCACTGCCTTGTAAGTTATGTGTTAGCAGTTTTGGTCAACATTTTTCAGGGACAGGCTGTGATGTGCAGCTGTCCAGACTGCCTCTGATGCACCCTATGGGGAAGAACCAGTTAGATTGTTGATTTTCCATCTGTTTTTCAGTTGAGGCACTCTTAAAATTACTCTGGTTGTGTATGGTTAAGGAATTCAGCCTTGAGAGTCACTGGGAGTACTGGGTAGTGAAAATGCAGCAGTGCTTAGCAGGATGTGGCTGTCATTAGTTAAGTAGTCATAGCAAGCAACACTGCCACCCTGCACTTACCTTCTGATGCAATCTGTTTGCAGTCCAAAATATGCTGTTGGATGAGTGAAATGGTGTATTACTTTGAGGGAGCTATAATCCTGCAAATTCTGCATACAGGAAAGGGGATTTCCTTCTGAATTCCCTGTCAGCTGAGCCCCATACAAGCAGCAAGAGCGCTGGTCCCTGAGACTTGAATACACCCCTGTTCCCCAAGGGGCTCCAGAATGATCTGCTGCAGTAAGTAGAAGCACAGATGAAGAGAAAGACAGCAAACCTGCTCTTATTTTTGTTGTGATGTGAAGCTCTTTCTCAACAGCTTTTGGCAAGTATTTAAATTGTCCTAAATAAAACCAACATGCTTGTCAATAATAACATTTTAATCTAGCATCCAATATTGAGAGAAACTGGAATTTTATCTTCTAGGGAGAAGTCTTACATAAGCATCTTATTACTCTTCCTTTTCCAGTGTGAAAATCTTTTGAATTCTAGTTTTTATGAGAAGTATAAAAGACATTTCTTATCCAAGCACTGTTGTCAAAGTCATATGGAGATTGTTCATCTCAATGAAGTACTAGGAGATAACCAAACATTTCATGTGACTTCAGGTGTGGAGGAATTTCATGTTAGCCAAGCTATACAGCATTTCTCAGCCTTTGGAGCAAGAGAATTTTGTAAGGTGTTTTTTATATTTCCCTCAGTAATAGAACTTGATTTGTTTGAACTTCAGTAGTTGGGATAGAAAAAAGTAACTGACTACCTCCCAGTTAGAGACTTACATGGAATTACTGCTTGCAAATTTTAAGCGGTGTTTAGATTATTAAAGAACAAAGCAATTAAATTATATTATTTGAATCCTCTGAAGTTTTTCTGAAGATCTGAGTATTGTTTAGTTTCAGTACGCTTGCTTTAGTGTGTTGGTTAGGGCTCTTCATAAACAAAATACAAAGATTATCTTTATTACTCACACTGCTGCTGCATTCTTGCGGTTTAGGTTTTGCCAACTATTTGCAATGTATAGCCACACATTCCGTATAGGTGGCATAAACAAAACCAAAGTCTTTCTGTTCCTATCAGGACTTGTTTTTTCAATTAGGCACATTAATGTATCATTAGGCAGAGAGGTAAGAGTGTGCCTGTGTGTGTGACTCTTCTCCAGTCTGAAGTGGAAAAAACCACATCAGAATAGATTTACATGCATCTTATTAGCCATAAGCACCCACAACATGATTAATACTCTACAAGAGAGACAGACAAGACCATCTCAGCCCCAAGAACCTTACAGTCTAACTCTGATAAGGCTTGACCTGTAATTTAAGAGGTGCGAAATTAATTTTGGTTTTATTAGTATTGTGACCCTCCTCTGGATGTAATTCTGGGGTGCAGAAGGCATCGTATGCATATGAATTATGCTGCAGTGGCTTCACTAATCCATGCAAATCAAACGCCTCTTGTTAGCTGTGTATAAGATGCAAGATCAGAATCTCCCCTTTTCCATTTAAAGACCTCTGCTGGAACATGCCTTAAAACAATTTTCAAATAACAGGTTTCAGGAATCATAGACTAATTTAAATATTCACATGTGCCTCCATTCCTAAATCACCAAAAAATCATAGTCCTGGACTGCGTTTTAGAGTTAACAGTACATGAAAAAATGTAGTGGAGAGCAAGCAATAGTGTGTACCCTAAGCTGTACTGTGCCTATGAGTTTTTAAGGGAAAAAGCTCTACATTTTATTACAAATTTAGTGTGTATTATATTCTTGACTACAACTGCAATTTTCTCACAGTCGTGCACACCCATCCTTCCCAACTTTCCTACAGTTTTCCTTCATAGGATTGCAGAAAGAAAGTTTGAAGAAATTCATGAAGAACTGTGGTTTGGGTTTGATCGTGTTACAATCCCATGCTTCAAATTGTATTTGCAAGTGTTGGCATTTTCAAATTGAATTTCCCATCAGTTTTTCTTGAGTCGTTTCAGCAATTTTAGAAATGTACAGGATGTGTGACTTTTTTGAAAGCAAAACATTGAAGCCATTGAAGTAAATAAGTATTAGTAATGTATGTACTAATTTAAAGCCATTGAGTTTACGGGTTTTCTACCAAAATCTGTGCTGTTTAGATAAATCCCTAATGATTTTGCCAAGTGCATAAGTAAATGCTTTTTCTGTACTCGGATAAAAATTACTCTCTACTCTTAATCTGTTTTCGTGGCCGAAGTGGCTAGATAGCAGACTCTCTTTTGAATCTGACACTGAGACAGCTGAGAAGAGCAGGAAGCAAAGATACTTTCTAGCAACTAGTTTAAAGTTTCATAGCTAAAATATACAAAATTATGTTATATATACTAATAATATTATGTAAACATGATTATATCTGGGATCGTGGTGTAAGAGCTTTCTGCTTAGTAGCTAGAATGCTACTATTCTGAGCTATATTGATAGAGGGTTATTTTTTTGCCAAAGAAAAGTGTTCTTTTCTTTTCTGAAGCACTGTCTTAACACCTGAAGAAATGGCAGCTATTTGCTATGGAAAGCTACCATGCAGTATATCATCTAGAGAACAGTTAGCAGTGCTACTAAGCTCTGACATTGTATGCCAAAATACAGAGGAGGAGCATTTGAGAAGTGGGTTTATGAACAGTAGTTGAGAAATAATTTAACCAGAAATGTAAAAAATCTCACAACCTGCGGTAATCTATACTGTTGTGCTATAAATACAGAAGATCACAGATCTGGTAAAGATGCTGGTATATCCTTCAATAAGAGATTTTCAGCATTTTCTTGGGCTAACTTCTGGCAATTTGCGTATTATTTCTACTTGGAGTTTATTCTTCATTGCAAGTAAAAGCTTCAATTAGGGAACATCAATGATTTTTGTCTTGAGGAAAGTGAGAGAGGATTGACCTTTCTTGAAATTGTGAACATAGGGAAAAAGACTCTTATATGCTTACTATACCACCAAATCGGTAAGCAGTCTCAAAATACTGGTGACTATAGAGTGGCACTAATCTCTTTGCAGGAGAATTTCTGTTGCTATATTCTGAGGGATTTTCAAGTTTTGTTGGAGGGTTTCTATTGCTGTATTTTACAGAGTGATTCCAGTGGATGCTGTTGTCTAAAAATTCTTCAGTTCTGGATGGTTCATGGCAAAGGAGTCTTCCAAGTTATTTTGTTCCCTCTTGCATATGTCCTGCATGTGAAGTAAGACTATGAAATGCTTTTAAGGCTGTGATAATCCACGTGAGACGTTTTTAAATATGCCTCTCACCAAGCACTGATAAGTTGGATGGGCTTTCATGCTACCTGGCAACTGACAGAGGCTTGGATGAAACCAGGTACTGAGTGATTCTGAAAAAAGGGAGAGATAGCACAAGGTAGCAAGGAAGTTGCCTGGCCAGCAAACTTATTGTTTGAGATGGCCAAAAGGGAGCCTTCCAGGAGGATGGTTGAGGGAATTCTCTTGTCTATGAAACTTTTTGACCACCCATGGGCAAGGATTTAAAGCAATAGATTGACTTTTCTTGAAGCCCACTAGGAGATATCAACAGCTATGAAGCTGGCTTGTGCATTGGCATGAACGTCAATGAGACTGTGTCAGCTGGCAGCAGGCAGGTACCCCAGCCACTGCTTCTGCCTGGAGCTTGTGACCTTCAGCTGGTGTAAGAGCAGGGTGAGAGAGCTCACTCCAAAGTGGGTGTTGGTTTCCTGTTCATGGGCCAATTTGAATGGGGATTGTAAAACACACGCGTGCACACGTTATATTTGTCTTGAAGCTTGGCTGAGGCAACCCAAGAGATCTTCCATTTTCTTCCTTTCCCCACAAACATCACTGGAAAATCACAGCAGCTGCAGAGCTCTCCATAGAACTTTTCCGTCTGTCTGTCTTTAAGGCTTGTGGTTCAGCTGGCTTCCCAAACATGCTGTATATCGGCCCTTTCTACTCAGATTTTTGCTGGGCACGTGCAACAGAGTTACTGTGGGAAAGATCTGGAGTTGTTTAAGGGGAGGAATTGATTCCAAATGATGTCTTGCTGTAGTTTTATTGTGTTTTTCAGACAATGAATTAAATACTGTTTTCTGTACTAGGAATTTGGACACAAAGACTTTCCACCTTTTTAGTTATCAAAATTGGTGGTTTCTTACCTTGTACAAGAAAAAACTATGTCTTTGGTTGTCTGTTAGCTAATAATTGAGAATGCATGGCTTTGTTTCCAAGTATCTATGTTGGCCTCTTTAGAAAGGGGTTTTATGTTCTGAGCCCCTTATAGTTTTCCCACTATTGTGTATTTAAATTGCTATTCCAAAGTGCAAAAAAATCCAGTGTTGTAACACACACTTTTACAAGGTTTTATCTCACTCTTACAGGAAAAGACAAGTAAAGGCTCTTGATTGTTTTTCTGTTTGCATTTTTCATTAAATAAGTTGTCTTTATAAGAATGCCTAATAAAATGTCTGCGCTAAAGTGTTAAAACGTGTACTCCATGGATTTTCATCCTCAGGTTAGCCCCAACTGATGAAATAGCATGTGGTCTAATATCTACTTTTCATTACTAGCAGCAGTTCTTTTGCCACTGGAGCAAAAGAGCATCTAACAGATTAAGCAAGATTTTGTTTAACTATTATAATCTTTTCCTGTTACAATAGGAAAAAAAATTAAAAGGAAGAGAAAAGTAGTTGAAAGATTTTAATTCCTGAGAATTTTTAATGGATTATATTGATTAACAAAATTGCTCCATCTTATGGCAGAAACTTTTTAGAAGGCAGTAATTGTAATTAATTTTTAGTCTATGCCACATATTTGATGATAGCTCTGATTCATGCTATTATAGTCTCTCTTCCTTCACCCACAGCAAAACAAATTTAATTTGATTCATACCCTTAAGAAAAAAAAAATGCAAAATTACTCACATGGTTATGATTCAGCTCTTGGCATGAAACCCTGTCCTCCTCCATCCTCCCCTTCTCCCACCCAAACCACCCCCACCCTCACCCACTGTATATTTATGTCACTGTAGTCTGAAAAAGTTGAGTAGCTCTTTAAAAACAGAGCAGATGAAATCCTTCTCCAAGCTGCTGTATTACTTATGTTGATATGAGTCTAATAAGATTTCCTTTTCACAAGTGGTATGGAGTCAGCAGCAGTACTCTGTTTTTCGTGTTACTTTAACAGACAACAGTACTGCATCAGTCTTGAAACATGCTTGCTTTTAGCAGTTTAGCACAGCTACAGCAAGCGATGCTAGAATTGCTTAAGTTCTTGTATTTGTGAGTTTGTCTTTCCAAACAAAAATTTTCTTTGAAAAGGAGAATCAGAAAAGCTTACCTTAATATTATTTTTGTCTTTTTCTTAATTAGTCTTAATGATCTTATTTTTAGACCCAACAGGCTTTTCCCCCAAGAAGAGATAAAGCTGTGCCGCTTTCATTACACAAATGTATACCTGTCCTGTTTCAGCTTGTATCAGATACCTCTTTGCATGGATGATGGCAATCTTCTGTCTTCACCTACCACTGGAAGTACAAATGTTACAGTTCTGCTTGCCATTGTATCTGACAAGCTGTGGTTCCTAAGAGCTGAAGGCTAAACACAGCTCAAGTTCTGTGATCAGACACTAGAAGCATTCAAAGGAGATGTTTTATACATGAAAAAGAAATGTTTACGGAGATCTGGTATGTAGACATGATGCAGTCCAACAATCCCAGTGGAAATTAGAAGCAGCTCAGTGCCTCTGAAAGCTGACATGCATGTTTATGTGTATAATACTGAGCACAGAGGACTTTATGCACACTGATGCTATGAATCAGTCACAACAGGTACCATAACTTGCATAAGTTGGTGGGAAAGTGTATTTTTAGCCAAGCACACTAACACAACCTTTCCACTCTTAGTAAAATAGAGAAATAGGTAATGCCTCAAGGGTAGACATAAAAGGGGAATTAAAAAAAAAAAAAAGGCAAGGGGTTATCGTATCTTAGAGTCTAGATCACTTGTTTACCCAGAAAATATTAACTTACTAGCTTTCTAGTTAAATGATGCATGCTCAATTAGCTCTGCACTTACAAGCTATACTTTCTCAATAAAAGCATGAGATATTCCAAGGAAAGGAAAGAGGATCTATAGGGGAGAAGAAAGAAAATTAATTTCTTCTTCCTCTCCTTAATATCCTTTGCTTCTCTATAGGTAACTGTGGATATATACACTCATGTCTATGGTCTGTGACTATGTACCGAGTTCACATGTCCCAGTGATACTGGGAGCTTTCCTGTGGACCAGGATCTTCACAGTATCACAAAATTGTTTAGGTTGGAAAAGACCTCTAAGATCATCAAGTCCAACTGTAAACCTAACACTGCCAAGTCCACCACTAAACCATGTCCCTAAGTGCCACATCTCCTCATGTTTTAAATGCCTCCAGGGATGGTGACTCAACCACTTCCCTGTGCAGCCTCATCCAGTGCTTGCAATTTCATTACAATGAAGTAATATTTCCTAATACCTAGCCTAAACCTTCCCTAGTGCAACTTGAGGCCATTTCCTCTCATCCTGTTGCTTCTTATATGGGAGAAGAGACCAAGACCCGCCTCACTACAACCTCCAGGTGGTTGTAGAGAGTGTGGAAGTCTCCTGTCAACTTCTCTTTCTCAAGACTAAAAAGCCTCCCTCAGCTTCTCCTCATAAGAATTATTCTCTAGACCTTTCACCAGCTTTGTTGCCCTTCACACGCTCCAGCAGCTCAATGTCTTTCTTGTAGTGAAGGGCCTAAAACTGAACAGTGTAATCGAGGTGTGGCCTCACCAGTGCTGAGTACAAGGGGATGATCACTATCTACTCCTGCTGGTCACACTGTTTCTGATATAAGTCAGAATGCTATCGGCTTTCTTGGACGCCTGGGCACACTGCCAGCTCAAATTCAGCCAGCTGTTGACCAACACCCCTAGGTCTTTTTCTGCCAGGCAGCTTTCCAGCCTTTTGTCCCCAGGCCTGTAGGATTGCACGGGGTTGCTATGGCCCAACTGCAGGACCCAGCACTTAGTCTTGTTGAACCCCATACAGTTGGACTCAGCCTATTGATCCAGCCTGTCCAAATCCCTCTGTAGTGCCTTCCTTCCCTCAAGCAGACCAACACTGCTGCCCAACTGCAAACTTACTGAGGGTGTACTGGGTCTCCTTGTCTTTCCCGCCAGCAGAGGAGAGCCTTCGGTGCAATGAGCAATAAAAGCCGTGTCAGTTTACTGGGGAGCTCATTCCCTTCCTGGTGCTCTGAAACTGGCTGGATCAGGCTCTCTTGCCTTTGTCATCAACTGGATGGCCCCTGCATCCAATACCAATGATGAACATCTTCAAAAATGAATCAAGTAACTCAGCTTTTGCATTTGGACCAAGATACAAAGGTGAGAAAGTCAACAGGGAAAAACAGGGAAACTTCCCTATTGAAAGAGGAGAATTGCTGAGTATGTCAGGAAACTGGCTCTGCTGGAACAACAAAGAAAAACATGTCTACTGAGGAAACAGTCAACAGAGAAAAATATTGGCAATTAAGCGGGTGCTTTTGTCTATGAGGGTACATGGAGTAGGATGAAGAAGTGCATTACCTCTCACATTCCTCATTCTCCCCCTTCCTGGTCTGATTGCGTTTCTGTGTTAAAATGAAGTTCCCTTCTCCCCAAAAGAACAACAGACAGAATCCAGCTGAACATCAGTCATGCTTGTGTAGCCAAGTTGCTGAAATTAGACCATCACTGCCAGCAATTCAGTGATGCACCTTTTGGTGTTCCTTTTCTGCAGCAGGACAAAAGTCGTAGCATCTGATGCTAATCCCTCTAATGAATGCTAAATTGTTGTCACCATAAAGTATACTGACTACCCAAAAAATCTTTCACAACAGTGAGGTCAACAATGCAAGCATATTTCTTCCCAGTAGACACCAGCTGCTGTTACGTTTTAGCCGTGTGGAAGGTGATTCCAGATCATCCATCTCAGTACTAGGTTGGAATGAGATGCACAGTGTGCTCCAGGAGGTGTGGTGTGAGACAGGGAGCCAAGAGTTCCTTATATGCAACTCAGTTCCTGATGGAAACTTATGTGATGTTGGTCAAGTCATTTTAAGTGTGCCTGGCCTCTGTTTTCTCATTTTCTAAAGGGGACTAAAGTCTACCATTTCACAGGGATATTATGAGGAATTACCTTAAAATGTACTTCTGAGGTATTTATAATGGTTAATCAGCTTTTCCATTATGGAGTATTTATGTTATTTGGCTGGCTTCAGCCACATGAATTCACACAAATGCTATACATAGAGTACTTTAGTGGAATATTTTGTGTTTGGCTCATCTGAGTCATGGTTTCCATTCAAAAAGAACAGTGAAATAATTTGATTGTTTTAATCTAAATTATTTTCATGAAGAACCTCATAATAAATGCTTTGGGAAGAACTCAGAGATGAAGCGTGATAAAATCATGAGGCTTAAATAGCTCATCAGAGTCAAAGGCAGATGTGACTGCTGTCTTCTGACAAGCTGCAGAATGGAAGAATGGGGGCATTTTGTGGCATAGCACAGAAAAAGGAAAAGCACTGTTTTAGCAAAGAGAGGACAATGCTGACCATTTGATGTTGTGCCAACAGCTGGCCCTGAATAAGTTTAAGATGGAAATCTTGAAAAAAGGTCCAAACCGTGAGAAGCAACTTCTGGAACAACCTTCCAATCACAGGAGCTGTGGAGAAGCTACAGCCTTTTTTCAAGATGGGGATATAGTCATGTTCAAAAAATCATCAGAGAAGTGTTGGCTGGTTTGCTTTCCTGTCCCTAGTTTCTTCAGCTACACCTATTGTCATAGGTCTCTTCTTCAATTCTGCTGTCTATCATTAAACTTCAAGTACAAGATGGCAGTTAATCTTCCTTTTTTTTTTGTTAGTAGAAAACCCATGACCATTTTGAGAGAGATTTATTCACCGTCCCTCAAGAAGATGGAACATATAACTCTCTGTAAGCTAATCTATTTGTTACTTAAAATTATTTATTGGCTTAACACTCATGACAGGATATAGACTAAAATTTTGAAGTATTCTGATACCTTTATTCTAATCGTAGCTTTAATCAAAAAGAAAAAAATACCATCTAGAGGTTAAAACATATGATCATTTTCTTAGAAAAAAATCGCAACAGATGAAAAACTGATACAGAGTTTTATATGCACACAGTGTGAGTGCAAAATTTTTATTAGGTCACCTGCCTTTAATTAAACATAACATTTTTTCTTATCCTCATGCTATTCTAGGATAGGATGTTTTTGTCATTTCATGGTTTCATTTGGCCACAGAATATTCCAAACAGTTTGAAAATGTGGTTAGATTAGTTTTCCCTTGGGTTTGACCTCAGTAAATTTATCTTGTGGTAAAACTAGATTTCTTTGTCTTTATTGTGTTTATTACCTCAAGACAGTTGTGTTGTGTGTTTAATTAATAGACTACAAAAAGGAGGGAGGTGGAGATTGAGTGTTTTCTGGTCTGTTTTTTTTTTTTCCCTCAGCCCCCGAGAGCAGCCTTGAGTCATTGCTCCAAGAGGTCCTACTCCCCGTTGCTAAAGAGGGCTGTTGTTTTGTGGAACAGGAGGGTGGGGGAGAAGCGACTTGAGTCATCTCAACTGGTTTGTCCTGGCATATGTTTCCTGCCCATAAATTGGGGTTGGCAAGGCTTGTCAGTGGCAGGCAGCCTTGCAGTTGTTCCGGTTGTGCCTTGGATGGTGTTTGCTGAGCCTGTGTGATGTTGGTGGCCACACGTGTTTCTTTAGGGTAGGAGAATGAAGATGAAGCGTGGCATGTCTCAGGCAGGCGCTGAAGGTCTTGGCTTGTGTTCCTTGAGGGTTTGTGTGCAGGTGAGGCTTTCAGTATTGCTTTTAAGTGAGGGTCTGCTTTTTATAGACTATTCATCTCACAGTGATTCCTCAAAATAAAAATGTAAAGCCTTAGCTAGCATGGGCACATTTTTCTTGCGAGAGCCTTTTCTGGCACGGAGAGCTGGTAATTGCTAATTGTTCAACACCTTGCAGTAATTCCCTTTCCTTATCGACTCATGTGGTCCCAGTGCACGCAAAAATTTTTCCAGCATTGTGCCAGCACACTGGTCCCCACCAACCTTTGCTTTGCAAACCATTTCCAGCCTATGCTTGAAAAAAATTTTTATTATTACATATAATATTTCTTTATATTATAATAATTTATTCACACTATATTAATTTATAATATGTATCTATACTATAATATTGTTATAATATTTATCATAATACCTATAACATATTATTATATTTTATATATTTGTTATATATTTTGTGTATTTATTATGTATATTTTATGTTATATATCTCTCTATATTTATTATATATACATACTTATATATAAAATATATATCTTATTTGCTATATGTATTTATATATTATATATTTTAATGGATTTTTACATTTTTATATATTTTTATATTGCATATGTTTTTATGTATGTTTATTTTTTATATATTTTATGATATGTTTTCATATATGTATTTTTATATATTTTTAAAAATATATGTTTTTATATCTATATTTAACAAACAGGGCTTCTTTCCGCGGTGAGGTGCTGGGTTTTGCTTTCCTCCCGCCGTCCAGCGCCTTGGCAAGGCGACGGCCGTGTAAACCCAACCTCGGGGGCGAGGATTAGGCGTAATGTGCGCCAGACATTCCTCCCGCGGAGCCGCTGGCCGGTGCTGAATGCGGCCGTGTCTGTGTGAGGCGAGGGAGTTTCCTGCTTTAAATCACCAGCAGGCTCCGGCTGGGCGTTCCCGCTCCCTGCTCCCTGCCCTTTTTTTTTTTTCCCCTCTCTCTTCCCCCCTCAATGAGTTGTCCTTTGTGTAACCCCGCTAATTCAGAAAAATTCTCCGCCGTAATTGGCACTGCCCCGTCACGTGGCCGCCGCCCGCTGATTGGCCGCCCTTAATTGGCGGGTCTCTATAAGAGCGGCGGCGGGCGCGCAGCTCCCTGCTCCGCTCCTGGCTCGGGCAGTGATCGCCGCCGCGGGGGGGCAGGGGGGCGAGCTCCGCTGGCGGCCCCGCGGGGCTCTGCCCGCCAGCAGCGGGGGGGTGGTGGTGGTGGCGGTGGTGGCGGCGGCGGCGGCGGCGGCGGCAGGCGCCCCCTCGGCGCGGCTCGGGGTGCGCGGGAGCTGCCTGTCATCAGGGAGCGCCGCGCCGCTCGGCACGGGTGAGAGAGGAGAGGCTTCGGGTGGCGGCGTGATCGGGCTCCGCGCGGTGGCTGCGCCCACCCGCTGTAACCGCGCCGGCTGGGGAGTGAGCGCACCTGGAGGGGTGGGGTGGGAGGGTGCGTGGTGGGTGGTGGTCGTGGGGAGGAAGTGGGTGGGTGCGTGCATGGTGGTGGATGTTTGTGGGAGTGAGTGGGTTTGTGTGTGAGGGGGTCGTGGCGGTGTTTGGTGGGTGGGAGCAGTTCGAGTGCCGGGGGTCTCTCAGCTCTTCCCCCCGCCTTTTTCGTGGAGGGGGAAGTTTCTCGGAATGCTTTCTGGATAAAAAGTACCTCCCGCACGTGCGGCTGCCGCTTCCTCGTCGCGGTGAACTTTCTCCTTCCCCGAGAAGGTGTAGAGGCGCGGGTAGCGGCGTTCCAGGTGCGAGCGGCGGGGAGCGCCGAGGGCGGGAGGGAAGACTGGAGCGGCGGGCGCTGTGCGGGGTCTGCTCAGCTATTGTTTTTTACATGTGGGAGCCGAAGTGGCTTTAGGTCACCAGCTAGGCTCGTTCGTGGCAAAATCGCTTGGTTTCTGCATGTTAAAACTCGACAGAACTTCCCACGTGCCTGTTACTTAATTCCCTCTTAAGTAATTAGAAAAAAAGTCATATAGTTCAGAGACATTACTCTCTTCAGGGTAGGAATAGTGATAATTCAGTGTTGTTTTTTACTGGATTCCTGAATGATTCTAGAAACTGTAAAGAAACCAAGCTAGTGTATGAGTGGATATAGAAATGTTTCTTCAAATTATGTTTGAATATAGTACATTTAATTGTTGAAAACTGCTTGCAACTCAGATGGGAAACAGTATTCCCTGTAATATATTGTGTATCGCTATCATTAAAGAGTGAATGTATCGTGTGGAAATTGTAACTTCTGTTTCAGGTCTGCTGTTAACTTGGTGAGCTAGATTTTTACTTTCTTTTTTGAGTTGTAACTTGAAGATGCATTTAGAAAGCACTTTGGTTACAGGTTAAAAGGTATCATCCAGAGTAGACTCATCTTAATTGGTTCTGATACATAAGATATTGGCTTTCTTGTTTTTATTTCTCTTATTTTAGTGTGTTTCAATTCCCCAGACAGAGATTTTTCCAAAAAGAAAAAAAAGCAATTAGCTAGAGTTGAGATTACATTTCTGTTATAAAGCTTGTCTTAATTGTTCAAAGGCCTTTCTCTCTTTCCTAATACAATTTTCGGAAGCTCTTTGAACAATGCTGTATTTAAAAATAGAACTCAAGGTTGTTGTGTAGCTAAATTTATCTCAAAAAACGAGTAGGAAATGTCTAATAAGAGAAGCAATAAAAAGAATAGATTTTGAGATAAGCATGTCTTCTAGTGCACTGTGCCTTTGCAAATCAAGAAGAGAATAACTCAGTTTCAGCTGTCAGAGTTTCCTCCTTAGCTCAGGTGTGCCTGGACACCACCTGAGGGAAGTGCTCTGTTTTCAGGCTTGAGAAAAACGGCTCCAAGGTTCTGCCATTGTGGCAGTGCTGGGGAGCAGCTCCCTGCAGCTGGGTAGGTTTTTACTTATAGATTTACCAATTAAAATTCCAGAGGAAGAATTCATAGGGTTAGCATTCTTGCCAGAGGTCCCCTTGTTCCCTTCCCCCCACTCTCCCAAAAATAAAAATCACGTATTGCTCTGCTTAAATAGTCAAAGCTTGAAAAAAATATGACTGAACTCAGTTTGTTGTCTGTTAATAAAATGATCGGGCACCTCCTACTGGGTTTCACTCACCTGTGTTGAAATACTTGTATGAGGTGAAGTCTGACTGATTTAAGCATAAGCTGAAATTTTTGGGAATTAAATAAACATGTTCCAGTCTAATTCTGTTTAGATCATGTCTGTTCCTTGTATTTTGGTTTGTGTCATACTGATGACTGTTCCAGTTTATTCATAAAAAAAAATATGTTTTGTAGTATATGATCTCACGCAAAACCACATTTTACACTCATTCTGTTAGTATGTTTTTGCTGGCTGTTTTTTGTAAGCATATGCAGCAAAAATATTTGTTCTAAAAAGAAAACACTTGGAATTACAAAATGCTGGGAGTGGGGAGAAATCTGGAATTAAACTGCCACAAGTAAATCTTGCTATGTATCATAATGACTGGTTTTATTAATTATTGGAAGTGTTGCTACTTAAATGATGTAAGAAAGGCAGACATGAGAAATGCATAAAACTAGCTTTTTTTGTTATGGTGACAGTGGTATTCTGCATCAGTTGGCATCTTAGTTGCTGAAAAGGTTATATGGATGGTTCATTTCTGTCCCTGGTTTATCAAGTTGATTAGTAGCACTTCAGCAGTGGATGGATTCTGTAAAATATTTTAGTTGTATGGATAGCAAGACAGCACTTACGCGTGGCTATACTTGCCTGTGTGATACAACAGCACTGAACAGTTACCCAGAGTTGTCACAAAGCAGCAAATTCTGGACTCCTTATTAATTTTGATATTCTTAGACAATGTGCTGGTGCATGACACATTTCTCTCATTTTTCACACATATACACACCCACCGCCTGGATATGGATAGCTTTTTCCAACCAAATCGGTTTTCAAGTGAGGGAGATCAGAAATCATTCTAATAGCTGCCATGACCTATGGAAACTTCCAGTGTATGGTGTGTGCCCCCCTCCACCCTGTAGCATCTTGAACTGGTTAGATTATGTGGGTCATTTAAATGTCTAAATAGATATTTTTTTTTTTTTTCCCTACTAAAATGTGGTAGTGGGGGACTGCTTTTGGTAGTACTGTAGTTCACTGTCTCTTAAAATGTCATTCCACCCATCCCCCTGGAATTGTATTTTGGGTTAGCTGTTACACCTCTGGATAACCTTAACTTAGGGAATGCTTTTATTAGGCAAGGATAATTGTTTCTAATCTCTGAAGATATGCTATGTTTATTGTATAGTAAAGGGAAGGAGTTGCCCCTTAGTTTACTTGTCTTGACTGTGATTTTTTTTTTTCAAGCACTAAGATTTCCCCTCCCCCCTTTTATTCTCCTCTGCTGAGGTTTGAAAACTGGATTTTTTTTTTTACGTGGAAGCCATTCTGTATAAATGCGGAAACATTCTGTTCACCCATCTGTAACTTTAGTACTGCAGATAGTTCTCCTGCACCTATACCTGTTAGAAATGCAGCGTAATATGACTAAAGTAGTTTTCCTGGGCGTGATCATGCTATTGGCTCTGATTTGATTTGTTCTTACGAATTACTTGACGCAGCAAGAGCTGAAAAGTTGAACTGATGTTACTTGTTTCCTTGGGATTTGTGAGAAAAAGGAAACATCCTTCAAAATAAATGTGTAAGATTTGGCATGTGTATAGGCTTGTGATAGGCTGTTAATATTGCTTTAAAGATATTACTGAAAATCTTCAGCACCAAAAAAGTTTAAATCTAATTTACCAGATGGACAGACTGAGATGGAGTTTATATCTAAATACTAATGTCTCCTACACAATGATAAATGTAGTTATAGTGGCTTCAGTTCATAATGCCAAAAAGTCATCATCAACTCATTTCTGTGAATATCTTGTATTGCTCATAAGGGCTGATGAGCAGTAAAGACTTAAATCAAGTAATTTACTGGTACAAATACCAGTGTCTTGGAAGTTCAACAGTCACAGGACAGAAAATCTGCTTATATGGCTCAGATATATGAAGCAAGGTTTAAGAATGAATTGACTCAAGAAATCTTAGAGTTGCGACATAGATTTGAAGCTGATGATGGGAGTGATGCCCTAGAAATAGGAGGTGTGAAAATGAAAAAGAACCTGTCACATAAGGTTCTCTTGATCATCATCCTGCCCCCAAAGGGTTAGGCTAACTGTTTTTAAGCAAATCCTGGTGGCTGTATTTCTGACCTGTTTTGAAAGGTATCTGATACAGGTATATTGTGCAATTCCATGCAGGAGAGCTTGCCTTCTGAACAATAAAGGTACTGCCTAACCTGACTGCTCCTAGTGATAAGTTTCATCTGCACCTATTTGCCCAAGAAGAACAACTTATACCTCCTATTCAAGCTGATAGGCTTGTGCACTGTTATATCCCCCCACTGTCTCAAAGTATCAGGTCATCTTGTTGCCTAAATAGAGCTTGGGAAAGGTGGGACTGGGTGTGGCACATGGTAGAGCACCATTGGTAGTATCCTAGAAATTATTCTTTTTCTAGAGAATTCTTTTTAAAGGCGAAAATTTTAATCTTTTAACTATAGTATATAACAGCTGGATAACCTGCATTGAAGCATAGGGAAGAAGCTGTATCTGTTCTCTTTTTTAAAAGTATACTATATTAGCACAGCTCATGCTATGTATTATGAGATGGGGCATTGAAACAGGGAAACATTGATCTCACAGAATTACTGTCTGGAAACACTGAGCTAGCTGTATTTTTCTGAAGTGGAAATAGTCACCTACTTTTTTCATACCCCTGTTCAGATTCTTACCTACTCCTAAAATGTGCTTTATTATTTCTCTGTTAGGGCACTTCATGGCTGATCTGTTCTAATGTTCACTCAAGAAATAAGTTTTCTAGGCCAGAGTAGTTCTGTTGCAGGTTTTTGCTGTTATTTTACTGATCACAGTAAGAAGCCTTGCTTTTACCCTAGTGTCATATGTATATAACTTAAAATATTTTTGTATGACATCTAGCTTTGCCAAACTTATTAGTGCATGCATTCATATTGATAATTTCTTGGTCAATCTAAAGATCTTTGTAGATGAGAGAGGGGAAAAAACACGCTGTAGTTCCAAATATATGAAGGCTTATCTGTTACAATCTTGCTTTTAGTAGTAGACAGTCAGGCAATTCTATCAATCTGTGGACTGGAGTTATTCTCCACATAATGTGAATTTAAAGAAATTGTTTGTGTTCTAATGGTCATTCTAAACTACGTCCACTTTTTGCAATAACTATGCCAATGCATGTGTGAGTATCTTTCTGCAGACTTCTGGATTCTCTTGCCTGTTGGCATGTGCTATTGAAGAGTTATCCTCTGTAGTTATTATGTCATGAGACTTACCTGTTTCATAATTGTTTTGAACCAGATCTTTCACTTTTCTTCATAGGTGGATATACCTACTATAAATAAGTGCGTAGTGCAGTACAGTTTTGCAGCTGTCTTGGTTGTGGTGAAACTGCATGTTTCAGTTGGTGCTCATTTTAAGAGCAACATCTGGTCTAAATTTTGGAACCAGCTGTTCACACCTTCATGAAAATTTTACAGGTCTGGATGACTTACGAATAATTAAGTATTTGTATTTTACTAATCTTTTGCTGCCCTCGCTGAACAAGTATGTGGTTGGGCAATAAATGTGAAATGGTTTCTATTAGCAAATGTTGCCTATATCTTTGCTGAAAATACTTTGAGTAGTTGTGGTTTTGAGGGGCCTGTTTTGCTTTGTTGTCTTAGTTTGTATTGGGGGGGACAACACACAAGTTAAACAAAACCCTGAATAATGCTGTTGAAAATCTTTTAAAATAAGACATACTTTCATAATGTTTAGAGACAATCTTTAAATTTGAAACTTCGTTAAAAGCTGCGATATTGTGGTAGGGATTTCACCATTGTGGCATGTTTTACAGAATGGGATTGAAATTATTTGAAAGGGAGATTAACATGTGAATATGAACATATAACATCATTACTGGCCTTATTTAAAAGGGAGATATTTGCCAGTATCCTTTTCCAAACACAAAGAGAAGAAGCTGGTATGCTAGGAAATTGGTTGAAAAAAAGGCATGGAAAAAATCAAGAGTAAAATGAGATTAAATACTTGGCCATCCTGGTCATTTCAGGGAGGTGTCTAAAGAAATTAAAAGGATAGAAGCCTTGGTATTTTTTGAGCTGTTTCCTTAAATTAGTTAACACATGACAAAATTAAACTTTCAGGCAAATCTTGTGAGTTGAAATTCTCACCAAATTAACTCTTTAGTAAGATGACAGCCTCTGCATGGGGGAGATCCTCATGCAGCATCAACAAATATTTCACTCTTCAAAGCTATGGATTTATTTAAGCTTTTGAGTGAATTTGTGAGGGATGTAACATGCAAATACACATCATTAATGGTTACATTTGTAGTACCACTAATCACTCATCAGTGCATAATTCCTTGTAAATCAGTGCAATATGCCTCTTCAGAAAGCTGAGGGTATTGTTTTTAGGTGCTTGGTAAAGCATTGACTTCTCAAACTGAATAAAAGTAATAGAGTTCTACCAGGTACTGTTTGTGCTTTGCATATGTGTAGTAATATTAATTGGTTTGCACTGTGGTTATTACTGAACCACAAAAATTAAGTCTGCACTTGATGTAGTCCCTAGTAAATAAAAAAAGTTGAGATTATTGTCAATAATTGGCACTTCCAACTTACCTCTAACAATTAGCAAAACCAGCCTTCAGGATACCAGCTCCTCAAATGGGCAAGGTATTTTTGTTGTATGAAACAACACTCAGGCAAAGCGCCTGGTGGGTGGCAGCTGAAGTGTAGGCATGCTGCAGCATGGGCTGCTGCAACTGAGTGAGAACCCTGGCTGGGAGAGCTCAACCCCTCCACTGAAATTCCTCAGGGGAGGAAGGAGTGGACGGGAGGACTCCCTCACCACAAACAGCTGTGGAATGAGAATGAAATCCGATGTTTATTCTTTCTTCCGGAAACTATAGGAAACATAGTGTTCATGTAAATTGCATAATAATATTTGCAGTTGTGATAGGGAGAGCCTGAATCGAGTGCATGGGGAGAGAGGTGTTAGAAACTCTGCTTTTGGAGGGGGAAAAACTACAGTATAGGCTATGGAAGTGTTAAACTGCTTTATTGGGGAACTATCCTTGCTTATGAGAATTTTTCTTCTGGTTTCTGCGCATCCTTTCAAGGTTTTTGACCTTTGATTTAGTAGGTGCCAGCTAAACCTTGTTGCAGTGCAGCATCATTAACATGCAGGAGTAACTGTTAGTGCAAGTAGACAAGAGGATGTGTGCTGTGGCTGGGATGAGGAACTGGGAGTCAAGTGACTGGTTTGTTTCCACTCTGCAGCTGAGCTGCTGCCTAGTGTAGGCAATCTTTTAGTGGAAGTTGTCAATGACTTTCTTTTCTGTCTTCAAGGGAGTTGCTCACTTGAGTGCTACTACTTATCGTGTCTCCTGCACTGTTGTCACCTCCAGGTATCTAGCTCTGCTTTGTAATGTTTGGATGTCTGAGAGGCTGGAATGATTTATGATACCCAAGCTCTCGATCTTCACATATAGAACATAGAAATGGTACCTTTGGTCAAACAGGTGCAATGTGAATGAGGCTTTTTATAGTAGCACAGCTTTAACTGGGCTATCACTTGCCTCTCTGGAACTGCTTAGAAAATGTTGAGGCACATCAAACAGGTCTCATTAAGACCTTCTGTAATACAGCAGCTGGAGAAGGCAAGAATCTCACTTCACATTCAGAAAACCAAAGTGCTTTCTGACAACTGGTTTACGGCTGTGGGAAGAATGAACCTCTGGGACTCTCTGAAATATGTACATAATCTCAGGGAAAGTACACTGATGTCAGGATGATTCTCAAAGTTGCAACTGCCTTCCTGATTTTGTTCAGCAATCTTCAGTAGGTAGAGTGATGAGGAGGAATGATTCCCTTCGGAATGTGAAAGGCAATGTTTTGTCTTCTGGTAGTTACATGATAATAGCATCAAGGCTACTGTAGGAGATACTTTTATGTAATAAAAACTGAAATGTACCACTTGTTTCTTTTGTAGCTTAAGAAACCTCTTATCAGTGTTACTATATCTAGATATCTCTTTCTTGGAAATTATGTATTTTAGCAGCACTGTTATATAGAAAAAAATCCTCTGAAAGATTATGTGGATTATGTAGTAGAAAATGAGTACAGAAGGTGGTGTTCTATTTGAGTAAGAAAACTTTAATTGCTTCTTAACTGTGAAGTGCCATGGCGTGTCTTGCTCTCCTGTTAGGCACAAAATGTGTCTACTAGATTATCTGATCTGGTAGACAGGAAAAAACCAAACTGTATTGCAAGTTGAGTGCTGTATTTTCCCCAGGAGTTCCTGCCTGAGGAGGTTGTAGCCAGAATGCCACTTGATAGTGTGTGACTTCAGAGATTGACTGGTTTAGTTTGGGTACTTTTAGTGTACTTTTTGATACCTGATAAATTGACCTGCTGGAACTTTCTACTTCTTGGCTGAGGTTAAGAGCATGTAATTCTGTGGTGGAGAAGTAGTATGCAATTCAATACCACCTAAATACACATCAATTAAAAAGTGCCTAGATATGGGCAGGGAAGCTTAGTCAAATATTCCTTTGGGGGGGACGGGGGGAACCCAACACACTTCTACATTGTAGATAAAGCTGCTTCTTTGTGACAGCTGAGAGAACCAAAACCCTTGGAAAAATTCCTGGAATGCAGGTCAATGTATTTTTTTTAATGGATTGCATTCAGAAGCCCAGTTAGATATGAGCAGTGAAATCCTTTAGTCAGACCAAAGGTGTAGTCTTCCTGGAATCAAGCATTTACCTTCCCTAATTTGTTTGGTGCAGAATTGTTCTTTGGCATTGTGTGCTTATAAGTGCAATTTTTATGGAATTTGGGAAAAACATCTTACACTTTCGGGATGTGCAGATAATCAAAAATTGTTAAAAACTTGCTTAGCAGACACCTTGATTCAAACACAACACACCCACTTCATTGTGATGCTATTCAGGGAAATGATTCAGTGCAGTTTCGGTGGGTTTAAACAATGGCTTAGTGGCACACCTATTTTGTAGAAAGCTGACTTTTAAATGGGTTGCCTGTTTTCTACAAGTCTATACATAGCAAACAGCCGCAAGGTGATACTTGGTAGTATACATGTCCCGTACAGAGCCTGCTTCATTGCATACTGTTTTCCCATGCACTGAAGATTGCCAAGTGAATTGGAAATATTGAAACTTGAAAGTGGAATGATTTGTTGGATCCTTCAGAACTGTTTTATCTTGCAGTAAAACATAGCTGAGAATGAGGTTTTCACACACACTGTCTAGTCAAGTCCATTTGAAATGGTGAACTTGGTGGTTTTTTTTGCACTCTACACACAGGTTGTAATAGCATGATAACTCATTTGTCTTTATATCTTTGTTCATGGCCAGTTTGAATTGCAAATAGTGAAATACATTGCAGAGAGCTCATGGTTTTGAGCTGCGCTTACAGTCTTCGTTTATGTACATAAATTCGTCTTCAGAAACAGAAATTGTAGAGCTGGCACTGACAGTGAGTGGCAGCCTGTAGTGAAAAGATGTGTTCTGAGCACACCTTCATGCAGAGCGCTAGCATGTTGATACAAAATCCCTAACTGAAGTCTCTCAAATGCAATGTGAGTTTTGACTGCTTTATCCCTGCCTGCATGCATCTCGGGCACACATCTGAGAGTGACTATGCAGTGGATGGGTACTGTACAAATGAGTCAGTTCCTGTTCCTTTGGCTGAAGCTTCGTTAGGAGTTCTAAAAAAAGTATTTCAGAATGTGGATGTGGTCAACATAGTCATTTTCCAGGCATCTTAAAGGAAACCCACATCAACTGTGAAAGTGAACTTTGAACTGCTTTGTCCTGTCACTAACAGAACTCAAGTGGTACTGGATAGGAATACTTGTTTGCACCAGTCTAAGTCTTCCCTCAAAGTTTGGACTTTTTGCTGTTGAGATTAAGCAGTCATTTTTCAGGAGAATTTCCAGTGATGCATATGTGTCTGACTGATACACTTCTCCACGGGTGGTATGTCAGCTAGACATAGTTAGAAACAGCTTCTAATAAATTTTTGGCCACTTTTAATTGTTCAGCATGCGTAAGTAATACTGAAAGCATTTAAACCCACTAAAACCCGTAGTGTCATTTCACAGTTGTTGTGGCGATATGAGGCACAAAACACTTGTACTGCACCTCCTAGGATTTAATAAATGGCTTTGGCTGAGTAAGTCCTTGAAGGCATCAATTATTAAAAGGGGGTCTCTTTTTGAGATATCAGGAGGATTACTGTCTTTCACTCTGAAGCTTTACCTATTTGCAATGGCTTATTTTTAAACCACTTTACCGTAGTGTTCCTGACTTACACAGTGGATTTTTTGTACTTAGAGTACCTGTGATTATGTATGTGTTATGCAAGCTATGAATATACCAGAATCTAGGCTCTGAATATTGTTGTCTCCAACATGACTATTTTAATACACGTCATCTAGTTATTGATATATGCACTTCTATCATCTAATTGTTATCTTATGCTGATGTTTGTATTCATATAATGCACTGAATTTCCCCATCCGTTACCTGGTGGTTCTGCATGAGGCATTCTGCCAACAAAAGGGAGATGTTTCCCCTGAGAGCCTTTAGAAGGCTACTACAGTGGCATGGTAAAATAAGTCTCCAAGTGGCAACATACGCTTCATTTAGAAGAAAATGCTGCTACACAGCTGATGGGGAAAATATTTTGAACCTGTGTTGGAAAACATAACTCCCAGGTCTCACCTCTGGAGACCTGTGCATTATATACAGTGGTAACTGTGCTGCATAGGTAGAAAACAGAGTGGGAAAGCTGTGTTATTCATAACTCTAAAAGCTGTAAATCGGTGACTCTGCTTTATTAGTAATGTGTTCAGGCTTCCTTATAGTTTTTGACAAGAAAAAGGACTTTTTTGCCTTACCTCACATGGTCACAGCAGTAGTTAGTGATAAGTCTCTTGCCAGGGAAGAGAGAAAAAAGGAGATCTAGTCTGAAGCTGGTCATGCCATTAGCAGTCATAGAATGGAAAGTCAAGAGTACATGTCATCCTTGTTGCGTATCAGAAGTGTTCATGTAGAAGTTTGTTTTGGACTTCCCCCCCTCAGCTTTAGAAGAGAGTAAGGATTAATGAAACTGGCTGTTTGATAGTGGTTCATGTTACAGTTGTGCATTACAAAAAATATCAGGCACATCTAGGCTTTACCAAATAGTTTACTGGGAAAAATCTACCTGCTGTTGTTAAAATATGCTTTAATAATAGTTAAAACTTTAAACTGCTATTATACTAGAAAGAGATCTTTCCTTTTTCTTAGCTTTATCTGATAATAAGAATGGATGTATACAGTGCAATATCTGAATTTAATATGACCATGTTTAAGTTTTCTTAATGTCATCTTGACCTGTAATAGCAGTCTAGTTCTAAAGGTTTTGCTTCAAAGATTAAATTTAATTGCAGTAATAGATCTGACACATTCCTGACTGTTGTGCAGTTTTGCAGTAAATATAATTTTCCTCCTTCAGGCAACCTTGCATTTAGATAAACTACTGTGAATTAATATAGAACTCCCTACCACTTGTTTTCTGTGCTTATTACAGAGCTTGCTATTGATTTTTTAAAAAACAAACAAACAACAAACAACGCTTACTGATGTGTCAGTATGTCTCGCAGCTGTAGGGAGGTGGATGCAGCCACTTGCTGAATGGCCTTTTTTCTGAAGTGCAATCTTCATTCATAGTACTGACGCAGATGCACATGTGAAATGGTTGGTCTGTATCCTGTGTTTTCTAATTCATACTTTTAAGTTGGTTTTGAGTTGTGTGCTTTTGAAATGTTTATAGTGTTTAGATGTACAATAGGGTTTTGGTTTGGTTAGTCATCCTCAATGTCTGCTTGGTTGCTTGGTCTTTAAAGCTCTACTTTTAGAGTAAAATCTTACAGCATGAAGAAATGATGGATCTTTGATAACCAAAAGCTCTTTTGGATAGAATATTGAGTTGGTGTAGGTCTGATTCAAGAAGGCTTTCTTGTTTAAGGTACTGTGTATAATGCAACTACTTAAATACCTTAATCCATAGAATAAGAAAGCAAACAATCCCACAGAACTCTTAAAACATTTCAGAGAAATACCTAGCACTTGCTCGTGCTGTGCGATGATATTCTTGGAAATAGGATTAGACAATACTTGTGTTTAGGATAAGATATTAAGCAGCTGAATTTAATGACTAATGAGTGGACATTGCAGTAAATCAAAGTAGATGAAATAGATGAATTATAGCCTGTGTTTCTGTAATGTAGCCTGTAGTAATGGTCTGTTTTGAGTTGGTTCTAAGTTTGTATTAGGAGCTAGGAATAATGGCTTTTGAGCAAAGTTTTTGCAGTTGGAGATGGAAATTCCTGTGCACTGTGCATATCCTTGGAGTAGTGCTTATTTGGACCAGGACAGGAGTCTACCCAAGAAGCTCCAATTAAGATCTGCTGTTGCAATGCAGTGTTCACAGCTTTCCAAGAAGAGCTTCTCAAACTGCAGAACGATTTTAATCACAGTCCCTCACTATGCACTGTAATAATAGAGTAGTGTTAATCTCAAAGTTTTGGTAACAGTTATTGCTTCATATATGACTCAAAACTGAGACCACCTTGTGATTGTTGTAGTCTGCTGTTCTCTCATAACCTGAACCTATTAGCAATCTGTACAAGATTAAATATTACTGATATTTCATACTATTCAGAATTTCCCTTAGAGTCCTTTTTCAAACCCACTGGTATGCTAATTATTATTTTCTCGATGTTGTGAATTCCTGTCACCATAGCCTCTACCTACCCTGAATAAATTTATCTTCTTCATTCTAAGATCACCTTAGTGAAGGACAATATTACTTCTATTTGTCTGTGTATATATTTTTGAATCCTGAATGTTCTTGAGGTATCTCATCCCAATGAACTGGATACTGAAGCAAGCTACTTTTTGATTCTTTCCAGTTACGTTTTACACAACAGTAGTCCCTGGCTAATTTTTGTCTTTCTTGGAGATGGTCTAAAACCAATTTGTGTTATGGAAGAATGAGAAGGTAATCTTGATGAGACTTAAAGTGGATAAAAGACCCTGGGGATAGTATCTACTGTGGGAGAACATGCTTCTCCACTTGGGGCCTCCTCTGTTCTGTTTCATCGCTTGTACAAAATATGTTCTGTGTTTCCCTCCCTCAGAAAGGGATAAAGTAAAAGCTAAGTCCTGATACTACAATGTGGTCACATACTTTTTGACTTATTAAGTTTGTGGCGTTATGGTTTTTCTTCAGTATCCCATTTGTCTCCCTCATCTAGTATTGGATTGCTAAACTATGCCAAAATCATCTTTGTATGTTACAAGCAGCCTTTAATTTAGCAGCAGCAATAGCAGTAGTATTGTCAGCATCTCTTGCATCCTTGAGGTTTACCCCAAATTTTTGTGCCTTTTTACCTTATTGTGACATTTTCAGAAAACTTACCGATTAGTGGTCTGTATGGACGGAGTACTTTTGCACTGATGGATGCAGCCACTTGTTTTAACTACCTCTTAATTATCTAGATGATGTCAAGCATGAGGGGGTGGCCTGGCTTTGACTTGCATGTGTCACTGAAATGTTAATAGCCTTATTAAACAACTGCTGACGGCCCACATAGTACAGTCCCAGATCCAAATGGGCCTTTCTGCTTAAATGCTTGAAGAAGATAAAGTAGTACTGACAGCTATCTCTCTCGCTGGGAATGTACTTTTTTTTTCCATGTTTACCTAATCTCATCTGTTCAGTGCAAGTCTATGGGGAGGAAGCAAGGGATCTTCGTTTAAATAGTTGTTTTGACAAGACTGTCTTCATGTTTTCCTATGGACCCTTTGTCCTCTGTATTTTAAACTTCTCCTGGTTAACTTGTTAAGCTAGATCTGTGTGACTTCCACGATATGCCTAGGAGCTCCAATTTGGAGCAAGAAATCTATTAACTTTAAAAACATTTATCAACTTCATTACCACTGTGTTCTTTACACATCACTGTTTCTGCTTTCTCAAGTTGAATATTGCCTATCTAGACCTATATGAATTGGTGTTTGTAATGTGTGTGACTTGCTGGTGTGTATTACTTCATGCAGATGTAATATCAGTAAATCTGTAGAACAGATGTCTATTTTAGGAAGCTTCTTAGTACATTTTACCTGTGCTCTTCTGCTGGATGTATTTCTAGTCACCATTTATGGTCTAAAGGAAATGAAGTCATGTGAGCTGTGGGAAAAACATTTAGGTCTGGTGTAGTAGTACGCTGTTGTCATGTGATAATCTTCAAGCCAGATAAAATGTGTCCCTGGATTTCAGATTTCTCTTGTAAAGACTTCTTAACACTTAAAGAACTGTGATCTTTGTTGTTGTTGTTGTCATGAATTACTTAATCTTCTAATGTGTTCTCCAAATTATTATCTAGAATACAAATTCTGGTTTAATTTCAGATTTTCTGAAGACATTAACTACATATGTACTGTTATCTGGGAGTTGAGTTCAGATTTCCAGGCTTCTGAAAGGCTTTAATATTCCCTACTCATTTCTTTCAGATGTCCACCTTAACAGTACTTAAGATGCAAGTTTTTGCTGAAGTTGTAGACTCTGCATTTTCTTAATTTACATGTGGTTAATTTAACTCTTCCGTAACACGTTGTGTAACTTGGTCCTTATGTTTCCAGAGTTTCCAGATAACAGGTGTGACATTTGGGTGGACTTGCTTTCCTTTTTGTTAGAATGATTCTAGCCTTTAGCAGAAGGTCATTGTCATCTTACTGTATGTCTCAGGGAGAAAATGAGTCCCTCTGAGTCATAAGGCAAAACCACTCCCAAACCATGCCTGGAGTCCAGGTTCCTCATCTTACAGGCTTACATCTAATTAGTCTAAAACTCAAGTCTAGGTAGTCACTGTATCTTTCCCCAGCTTATGCAAGTCCACTTGCGGGGGATAGAATTCCCTATATAAAGGTGGTCAGAAACAGTTCAAGTTCACAATGTAAATGTAGTAAATGTCACATTGTACTTGATTGAAAGTGAGGTGTGGGAGGGGGGTAATGTCCCACAGCTGAGTTCATTTCACAGGAGGCCAATTAGGAGGTGAAGGTGGGATACAGGACAGTAAATGAATTTTATATTCACCACCCTTCTATTGCGTATTAGGGTGTAATACAGGGCGAGGTGACTTTGTAGCATCATCTCTCTAATTGAATAATCAAGTGCCTTGTACTGCAAAAGTACCACATGAACACTTCTCTGAAGTAAGTACTAACTGCACTTGTAAGAGTAATAATCTTTAAAGTAGGTCCTTGACAGCTGTACAGAAGGATTGCTGTCAGTGCTGGGAATTAGTCTTAGGAATTGTTGCCACTCATCTTATCTGACTTCTGGATCAAACTCTTCTTGTCCCTAGCATACTTTCACTTATTTGCTAGATAGCCATTTCACATTATTTTCTTTTCTTGATGTTCTCTGTGCACAGGCATCCATTGTGAGTAAATGACGGTGTTTCTAAAGATGGGGGCCCCTATTTTCCACACAGACTGGGTACTGTGCAAGCTTGGACTGCATGGTAGCTTGAATTCAATTGCATAGTAGGGACATAGTGGGGCTTTTAGAGCCTAACTATCCAAGATTATGTGGAGGTGTTGAGGTGGTAGAGGTGTTGAGAAGCTTGAGTAACTTGGGCTGGCATCAGAATTTAGTAGCATTTAGTCTTGGAATCTCAGCTGATTCACATCTGCACTAAAAATAGGTGGGTTTTGTTTAACCCATTTATTTTCTACTTATGTTTTGGTTGAATTGCTAGTCAAATTGTTAGTATTTGGAATACTGGGGGTATGCTTTTGCAAGGTGCATGCATGCTGTTTAGAGAAAGAAAACTAAGCTAGCCAAAGAACTGATAAAATAATTCTGACACTTGTTGAATCTTGCTTGGCATCTCCACTACAACAATGCTGATATGCTGTGAGCACCAACTATTTGCCCCTTAAAGGGCTAGGTGGGCCTCTTCCATATATGCATTGCACCCTGATGTATGCCTGGAATAGCTGTGTGCCGTAAGTCTGGCAAACCTATGGCACGGGGTCTGCTGACAGTCTGACTCCCACTCTGTGCAGGTCTGGGTTAGAGAGGAGCCCAGGGGCACACAGTTTGAGGGAGGGAGTGTGTTTTTTCACTTTCCCTTCCCACCTCCTTTCTGCTTTGGCAATCTCCTGCACTGTAACCCTGCCTAACACCAGGTTTGTGTCTGTGCAAGCAGATCTAGCTGTAGGTGTTTGTCATACCATTAATGTGCAAAAAGCTGCCTCATGTATATCTTATAATGAACTGATCTGGAATCCTCTGGCAAGGTGTTTGTTTAATACTGGACCTGAACAAAAACTTCACTGGCACTGTTTGACATCTTTACATAAAATTACCTTACTGCTCATAAAATTGTGATTTGGTGTATAAGTTAGTTGTTTCTTATGTTACCATTCAATGGACAGTTAATGATGCACTTATTAACAGTAGCTGCCAACTGAGTGCTACTCAGGCCAGGCTAAGTACCTCTAGCTTAGGAATCTTAACTCATATTTAGACTCTTCTATGGAGCTTTTGTGCCACACTTCAAAGTTGTAGGCTATCCATTATTCCATCAATTTCAGTGAACAGTTTGCTCAAATACATATCAAGCCTATTTTATTTATGCCTATTGTTGCAGTTTAACACCAGCCCCACAGCCGCTTGCCTGCTTCTCCCCAGTGGGATGAGGGAGAGAATTAGAAAAGTAAAAGTGAGAAAACTCACAGGTTGAGATAACCATTTAATAATTGAAATACAATAATAATAAGTTATAGTCAAAAGGAAAATAACAGAGAAATAAAACCCAAGACAGACAAGTGATGCAAATGAAAAACAATTGCTCAACACCAACTGACTGATAGCCATCCTGTCCCTGATCAGTGGTCTCTGGCCAGCTTTCCCCCCAGTTTATATGCTGAGCATGACATTGTATGGCATGGAATATCCCTTTGGTCAGCTGGGATCAACTGTCCCAGCTGTGTCCCCTCCCAACTTCTTGTGTACCCCCAGCCTGTTCACTGGTGGGACAATGTGAGAAGCAACAAAGACCTTGACTGTAAGTGCCACTCAGCGGTAACTAAAACATCCCTGTATTAATAACACCGTTTTTCAGCACAAATCCCAAACCTATTCCAATATTAGGTACTGTGAAGAAAACTAACTGTATCCTAGCCAAAACCAGCACCCATATGTAATTTATTTTGAGTTGATCTGTGGGGGGGGTTCTGCATGCTATAATAAATAATTATTTACAGCATCCTTTATGGGTTTTGACAACTAAGCCAGTTGCTTATCTATTTGTATCAAATCCTTTAAAGACTATGTGAAGTCAACTCAAAAATAGGTCCTGGTTAGAGATAACTGTGTTTCCATTTATCGGCAATTAAGTTTTAAAAACAAACTCTGAGAATGCAAGTGGTTTTGCCTTTAGGAAGTTATTTTAGGAGGCAGTGCCAACTCTATACCTATCTAGGCTTGCTCATACTAGTTTTCTCTGGCAAAACAATTTTAAAAATGTTTTGGGCAGGATTTTCATAAATCTATTCAGCTCAGTCAGAAGCTTTGCTTAGTGGAGCAATGTATAAATAGTGCAGAGTCAAGTGACCATCAGCTGGTCTGAATGGGTTTGACCACTACAGTCACAGGGTCTGAGGTATGCAGGAGATCACTGAAAACATGCTTTGCTGCAGAGATATCCTGGCTCTGGCGTAACTATGTAACTGCAGAGGAATTCATGTGCGTAAGAATGTGTTTTAATTAGACCCTGTATTTAATATTGGTTTCACCTTCTATATCATTACTGTGGGCTTTTTGGGGAAAAAAAAAAAAAAAAAAACCCAAACAACAAAAGCCAAATGGTTACTACCTTAACTTTTTCATTAAGTAGTATGTATTGCAGTGCATAGCTGAACTCCACAATTTACGCATTTCCTTTATAAAATGTATGCCTACTTGGTTGAAACAATGCACTGATCTGTTTTACTGAATTCAGAACTTAAGACTTAATGGCTCTTTGCCTAAGTTCATATTAGGTAATTAGAAGTTCTTGGCATGCTTGATAAATACTGAAATTCCATTGTGTTGTGCATTAAGCGTGGAGAAATATTTCTTCAATTGCAGTGCCAGTGCATTGAATCATAAATGTTTTGGCTGTCCATGGTGATGGCTTTATTAAATCTCAGTGAAACTGTCAGCTCTGAACTTGCAGAGATGCTGGCTTGCTTTCTATTTGGGAAGTTACTGTAGCCAACATCCAGGTAATGACTTCTATATTGAAAACATCCCCCTGCCCCACTTATAAATATCACAATATGAATTCTAAGCAAACTGGTAAAATGATACTTATTTCTTTGTGTTCAGTTCACTTGACACCTGTGGCAGTGCTTTTCAGAACAAAAAATTTACTGAACTCCATGACATCATTGGAAGAATTATTGCTCAAAACAAAGTAATTGGCATTTCCCTTCTCCCTTCCCCACTTTCCTTGGTCTTTATACTGAATAGATCTTTGACCTTTTTGTTACAAATTTCAATACTTATTAGTGCTGTCCCTATCCTTATAATTTATTAGTCCATGATGTGATGCTTTCCCACAGCAAAACTGGCTGTTAAGGCCCTTGTTTGTTCTTTCCTATCAATTCAATAGCCAGGCCTTTGGTTAAAAATTTGAGTTATTGGCTTTATTCAAACTGGAAAAAGTACAGTGGTACATACACGTATCTGTTACCTTTCTTGCCTTGATTAGTCTACTTAAAGATCATTCAGTCTTATTAAATGTACCTTGGTTCAGCAAGTAAAGGTAAGAGTCTTTTAGGAAGTGATTCACAAGTGTTCTAGTCACCTGCCTTTGATGCACAACAGGTATCCAGTCGGGTGTTTTTCTAACTTTTACTTGATCTGGTGACGGTCTCAGTTGCCTTTTGCATTTTTGGCAATAAGCCTTCATGTTAATACAGTTCACCAGTGTTGAAAGGTTCGACTGTAGGTTTTGTAGATGATAGATGATCAGTTTCTTAGTAACTTGAGATTTCTTGCTTTCATGAAGCAAGATCTGAGGATCCATAGCCAAGGCTTATGGTACCACAGTATCATAAGGTTGGAAAAGACCTCTGAGATCAAGTTCAACCTATGACCCAACACCTGCACCTACTCCTACTTGTTGACTACACCATGTCACTAAGAGCCTCATCCAATCTCTCCTTAAACACCTCCAGGGATGGTGACTCCACCACCTCCCCGGGCAGCGCATTCCAATGGCCAATCACCCTCTCAGTAAAGAACTTCTTCCTAATGTCAAGCCTCAAGGTACAGCTTGAGACTTCATATGATGTACGTGCAAAGAGCTCTTGCATCTCTGAAGTGTTCACAAACCACCTTTCTTTCCTTTCCTGCAAGAGCCTTGAACTTGAAATGATGAATCCTTTGTCTTTAGTGGGGGGTGGGGAGGGGAATGGCCTTTTCCTGTAGTGGGTGCACATCCACACCTGCGGCTTCAGTTGTCTGGGAGTAGTTAAGAAATGCCACTTGCTGGCTGCCCCTCAACATGGCCTGCCTGAAAAGAAGGTTGATGTATGTGTTCAAGGTTCTGCTCCTCCCCTTGGTCATCTTCAGTTGTAAGTGGCCTGGCTAAACTTGCAAATGACCAAATAGCTGATAAAAACACTTCTAATTCATTACATTATTTGAATAAGTTTTCTAATTTTAAAATAACACTTGTAACACCAAACACTTTGTAAATCTGCAGTATAAGCCTCTTAGCCTCTCCTTGAAGTACAGTGACTGCTTTCTCCAGCTTATTCCAGAACTTGCTTGATTGAGTATCAGAGGGGAGATATACCCTCCAGCTTCCCTGGGTGGCCACAGGCCTGAAGTGCCTGCAGTGGAAGAGCTCTGTGGCTGTATGGCATGGGCTAGGATGGAGTCTAGGGAAGCTCTCCACAGGTAGCCCCTAATATTCTCTATGGCGAAAACTTGTCTGTGCTGAATCCCTGACCTTCCCCATGGACAGTTGTCCCACGGAGAGTCCCTTTCTTGGTAGGATGATCCTAATCTCCTACATGCTGCTAGGCCTTAACTGGGCGGGGAGTGCTGCTTGCCCTGAAGGTTGGGGATGGGCTACCCTTAGGCTGGGGCATGGCAGCAATACAGTACAGGGTTATGTTGGTTTGTCTTCAGGATTGAAGCTAAGGAAGTGTGAAAGTTTTGCCTACAAAAGGAGAGAGAAGTAGACAGGCTGCAGTAAATGAATTGTGCAAATTGACTGAGGCAAGTTCTGCAGCAGAGAAATACCAATATTTGTTTCACAGCTTTGGTGCTGCTGCTCTTGTGCTTTGGCATTATGTACTTATTCCTGGCAAACATCTGTCAGTTGTGCAAGCTTCAGAGGTTAGCATAGGTACTGTATAGGAATTAAATAACGTTGATTCATGCTTCATAAATACTGTTTGTGAAACTGTATTGTGGAAGAGTTCAGCATGCATGCACCTCTTGTTTCAGTTACAATGGGGGTGTAACAGCAACCATTCTTTTCCAGAAGTATTTGACAGCAAGCTATTCCAGTTATTTCCTTTCCAATAGGCCAGTCTTTAATCACTGATACTATTGCTATAACCTAGCTAAACACTAGTAGTAAAATGACTCAAAAAAAAAAAAATTATAAAATACGTAATAATGTTCTTAGTCAATTATGGTTCTGTGTTTAAAAAAACACTTGTTAGGCCAATGACAGTGTTAGAGTACTTTTGTCACTAAAGTTGAAAGTCTTGCCAGTTGGCAAATAAAGGCTTTGTTTAAACAAATACTTGAAATACTTCCAGAGCAATTCTAACTTGATGGCTGTATTTTGTCTTTACTGATACTGACTTATTTCTTGCAATGTAAAATCTTAATACTTAACTTGGGACTTCAAGGAGTTACCTAGAGTATAGTTCGGTCACCTTTAGAAGGCCAAGCTAAGCATGTATGCACTGAGATTTTTCAGATGTGCTACACTACACCATAGCACTTCTGAGGTGGCAGTGAGGTGCTGGGATTCCTTCACTTCACACCAGAGATGAAGGGATTTAAAATTGCCATGGATGGGAGTTTTTATGTGAAGATTTAAAACACTGCACTGATTTCTAATAGGAGTTAAATCTAAACAGCTCCCCTCCTCTGTGCTAAATTATGTAGGAATTGTACTTGGTTTTTTTACTTCATTGTGCGTTTCCCCATTTTGGGATTACCTCTGTGTATTTAAGTTTACTTTTATTTACTTGAATGCCCTTTCTGATGGCATAAGAACAGCCTGGTTTTGAATAATTCATGACTTCTTGTACAATGTTGTTTGAGGATTAAGGAGAAACTTAAGGTGACTTTGTTTCTGCTATTATTCTGCTTCATATATATGAGCATTTTTTATTATTTGCATTTTGGAACAAGTCTTTACTAATACATGGGCATGAGACATTATTTCAGATAGATACAGGAACACTGAATGCTTGTTAACTATAAAAGCTAATGACTGCATACCTGAGGCAACTCAGTTCTGGCAACACACTTTTTACTGTTTAGAAGAAATCTGTGTAATACTAACTGTAGAAAAATGTTTCCTAAAGAAGGTTTATAAGCAGAACTGCTTCACATGCTGATTTCTTTTTTTCTAATTGTTTCTGCAGGTCGTATTGGATTAATGCTGTGGATCTGTCAACATGGAACCTGTAGTTGCCCATCAATCGCTCAGTAGTCAGTGTAGATTCTGTCTTTACAATCAGCAGCTACATCTGGCTACTGGGTCTCTGATGACATCTCATACCTTCTATCTAGACTTTTGGTTGTATTTTTATCTTTTCTCCTGGGTGCAGAGCAAGTTCACAGGGCTAACAAGTTAACATCTGAGGCGTGGCCAAAAAAACAATTGGATATCTGTCGGATCTACCTCACAGTGGGAATCAAATACCTGCATATTGTGTATTGGAAAGAAATGGAAAAACCTACTCCTTTCTATAGCCTAGTCTTGAGGCTTGTAGTAGTCTAAACTGATGAGACTATTTGCAAACTTGAGCTAAGAAGATAAGTTGGACTTCACTCTTCTCAATGAAGGACCTTTAACCTCGCCTGCAAAGGATAGGTATTGAAACTGGCACCCTGGCTGGTCACTTGGCTACTGTGTATTAGGGGAGGAAACGTACTGTGAACTGTGATGGGTTTCATAAATTGTATGGGAAGACTGTCCAGGTTTGGGGCATGAACCTGGCATACAATGTAGATTTCTGTGTTTGTTAAGCAACAGCTACATTGTCTGCTGGGTTTCCAGCTGCCTGGAAATACAAAGTGGAGGGTTATCTACATTTTTTTTTTTTTTTTTTTTGTCAAGTTACCTCCCTTGTGTATCTGAGGAAGGCAATGCAATTGATATCTAATTGCTGCCTCCCCCTCAGTTCTCACACGGGGGATCCTGCTGGTGTCAGCCAGAGCTTGAAGCCAGGGTAGATTTGAAACTAGTTCAAGGGATTGAAGTGTTCAGACACCTGAGCATGGGTAGCTCTTGGGCAGAAGCTAATGCTTGCTGCCTGTGTAACCATTAGTTTGCTTCACTTGTTTTTTTCTTGTTTTTTTAACTTCAGATGGAGAGCTGTATATGTGTGCTGTGCGGTTAGGGAATTCTTTGGAGAAAGGAGTAGCAGGGAGCTATTTATAGGTCTGACTTTTTTTTATAAAAACACATGTGCTGCACATAGCATGGTTTATACACTGAAAGTGCCTAGAAATAATTGGTGAGCAATAAGGTAATTTCTTGAGTGCTAATACCAGCTGGATCTCTTGTTTCTTGAGTGGCACCAGAACTAGTGTGCTTCATTTGTGCACCATATCCAGCCATGCAGTGGCACAACAGGCAGTTTCAATTTGAGATGATGAGGCCTGGAATAGCAGGAGACCTTTCAGACCTGGACTACAGTCATAGTAGTAAATGGGGAAGCTTGTACAACATATGTCTGTACTTTTAACCCTTCCCTGGCAAGCACCATGCCTTTTGCACTTTCATTGTGGAAATCAGGAGGGTTGTGATGGTTGCTCAGAGTGAAGGAATAATTTGTCTAAGCTTGTTTGTCTGTTGGTGTATACATGAGTCATTTTAGACCAGCAGGTGTTCAGAACCCTTCCTCTTGAAGGGCAATACTTAAGGAGGCAGAAGGGTTCCTTAGTGAGTGCTGTTTAAATACTGTGCTTTTGTTAAAATAAATAAAAGTTTTCTCATGCAAAGAAGTGTCTTGTCCTGTTTACTGTATCAAGCTAGGTTTGTACTAAGTCTTATAGGACTTGGGGAGTACCAACCTGTTCATTACAATGTCTAGTGTAGACACCTTCATGATACTTGGATCAGCCTGACTGTGCTCAAGAAATATGCATTCACTTTACATATTTCTACATTAAATAAAAATGTACAGACAATTTCTTACAGCCAATAAATAGTTGGTGCAAGTAATCAGCCCCCATTGGCATAACTATGGATTATCTATATAGCTTTGAAAGCTGCTTGTTAAGTTTGAACTAGTGTTTGTCCTTTGCTTTGTGTTTTCCTCAATGCCAGTCTATTAACATCTAGGTCTTTGATACTGCAAAATTGGTAAAGGCTTGCGTATAGCTGAGTCTTTTTCTTGAATTAACTGGCAGTTTCTCAGTGCTGTTACTGATGTTTCATTCCATATAACCTTCTGATTCTTGACCAGTATATGCACAATAGTCCTAAAAATGGCAATATTTTACTTTCTGCAATGTTTCTATGGCTAATTTACCTTCAACAGTATCAAGATATCAGTAGTTTTTACCACATTGCTTTGTTCCTGCGTTTATAGTTGTTCAACACAGCTTTTAAGGATTCATGTCAAAAAGGTATGTCTATTCCAAATGTTTATACGGAAAGCACCATAAAGCAATTCATAAGCAGATCAACCTGGTGTTTAGCATCAAGCCCCTCTCCTATTCAGTTTCACTTCCCCACTGTGTTTCAGTTAAACTTAGGATGTTGAAATCCCCTTTGTGGGCAGGTACTTCTAGTTCCTCTTCTTTTTCTGCCATGCTACTTGCTTTTGTATACAGACACCTTTAAAAAAAAAAAGCGCACACCCTTCTCTGTTACCTTATTCTGAAGTTCTTGCTTTATTTCAGTGTCTAGTGTAATTAATGGAAGTATGTGAAAGTGGTTACTTTTCCTGCTGTGATATTTATAAATTCTTTGTTCCTTCTATAAGGATTTAACTGAAACTGGTATAAGCAGAAGCCCTATCCTTTCCTCTCCCCTGCTGAGGGTGCCATTACTATTCCTGATTAAACTGCTGCTTGCAGCAGCCTGAAGTCCTCCAACTTCAATGGGAGAAACTAGATCCTGTGGCATACTCTTTTCTTATGTGCTCAACCTTAGTGAGGTTTTCAGAGATGTCATTTTCTTTTAACTTTCACTTCCAATAGTAACTTTGGCCATATTTTTATGTTGCTTCTACACTGTGGGTGCTCGGAAGTGCAAGGACTGATTAGGGTGCTTGATGTTTCTTGGAAGGTAAAGTGAAACCAAGATTCTTGCCTGCCAAAGGTGTCCCTCATCATAGCATCTGTAAAGCCAGGTCAAGGTGGTAAATGGTAAGAACACAATTGTTAAATTACTGAGCTATATTCCTTCTCCAAAAGGTGGAGCTTTGAGTTTTGCATTCAGACCTGATTTTTCTTTTTTTTTTTTTTTTTTTTTCCCTGCGCAATTCACTAAGCAAATAGTGGCAGCGGTGGCAGTTGGATCTGTTTGGACTGAGATCAAGAAGATCGTAGTGCTTTCATAATTTTGTATTTTCTCTTGTCTCATCTAATATCTTCCCACACTGATGTTCCTTACAGTCCTCTGAGACTCTTCTAGAATTGACTTGAATATCTATTAAGATTAATACCAACTTAATCTTGGCTCCAGGTAACTGCTAGGAAAGCCTTGCTGCCTACTATTTCTCAATTCTATGAAGAATACCTTCGTGGACTCGAAGCTGTATTTACTTGGCTATGTTTATTCTTTCTATGCAAATCAAGATTCAAAGAACAGAAAGGATGCATGCAGTCTGACCTTGATGTACTAACAGCACATGCTGCCATATCAGTACACAGTAGTGACAAATCAATTCTGTAAATTTCTTCAAAAAAAAAAAAAAAACAACCCCAAATGAAATAACCTAGGAGTCATTAAGTTTCTAAAACTGCAATAACAAATGTACAACCTGAGGTAGGAAGAGAAGCAAAAAAAAAAACCCCAAAAAACCCACTGCTTTAAATAGAACAGAGTAGTGAATGGGGGGGTTTAATTGCCTGAAAGTGTGAATAGGCATTCCTAATGGGAGAGCTCCATCCATTGGGTGGATGGCTTGTAATTAAACTATGGAAACCTTCTCTAATTTGGACCTCCCTTGTTGTCCTGAATAACTAAGCGGCTTCTGTCTTGTGCATGGCTGCTTGGTCAGTGGGGGCTGGTGGAGCTGTGGCTGTCTTCCCAGCTCTGCTTGGTACAAAGTAATTTCCTGAGGAGCTGCTACCTATGAAATGTCGGAGCAGAAGGAAGGTGCTGAGGTATTTGGAGTAGTCTTTTTGGAAACCTTCCAGCAGGCACTTTTTCTTTCCTTTATCATGAGAAAGTGGTTTTCCAAAGGCATAGACACACCTGGGACTCCTCACCAGAAGTACCCTCTTAACAACATACTTTAGTGTCTGACTTGAATGATGTTGCTGTGCTTGTGCTTTTTTACTCCATAAATACTTTTCTGAGTTAACAGAACTGTCTTCTGAAATGGTGTTTCAGGCAAGATGGACTGCTCTGGGACCTCTATTTTATCTCTCTGGGCCTTTCACATAAGGTCATAGCACAAGTCTTGTAGCATAGAAGTGCTCATACACAGTGCTACAGTGTTTGTAGAGCCTGTCTGCCATGGGGTTGTTTGTACTGTGAAATGTGTTTTACAATGAACTGGAAAAATGGACCTTGCTTGTGTGTGTACACAAAACAAAGCTCCTCTAAAGATGTGTTGAGCTTAAGTGGTTCTTGGCATGGGAGAGCCCTGCCACTTCTGAATCTATCCTCTCTGTGGCTAGCTGCCTACTCATAAAAGCCCTTAACCAAAATTATAAAAAGCCTTGAGATCCAGTTTAATATTGACACTTCTCTCCTGCTGTGTAGCTTACAACTTCTAGTGGTAGCTCAAAGAAGATGGCAAATTGTTTTAGGAGATGAGGACTGCTCTTAAAATTAAGGAAGAGGCATGCCATTGCTTGGCTAATGTGATAGTTGCTGTCGATGTATACAGTAGTAGATTTTAGTTTGAAGGCTTTGAAGAAAAGTTGCTTCTTGTGCACATTAACAAACTCTGTTCTTTTTAAGTTGGTAATTTTTCTAGCTACTCTTATAAAGTTTTGTTCTGTAGGTTGCTAAGTAACATGAGCACATAATCTTCCATGTGCTCTGAATGCCAGTCTTCCATGCAAAACACCTTTCCAAAATTAGTGTCTGTCAAGCTTGTGAAAGGTAGTGGTGCTGTGATTCGAGTCAATCATGTTGCCTGCTGTAGGTGTTAATTCTCTCATCTAAAGACGCTTGCAGAATCATTAATATGGTGAATCTCTGATTCTTTTTAGCTACAAGAAAACAGTGTCTTCTGAAACACTTGCATGCTATTTCCAGAAAGAGAAGTAAATTGTAGGGGGTGTATTACAGTATCAATTTGTTCATCGTGGTGCTAATGCACCTTTTCAAAGCTTAGTTTTGTTTAAAATGCAGAGTTCTGAAGGGAGCTGGTCTGAATAGGTAGCTAGTTCTCCTGTGCCCAGAGTCTGGCCAACCAATATCTCAATTGGCAGGTGCTGAGGATTTTAGGGAAGGGCAAACATTGGAAAGACATGAGGGGAAGGGTTGATGAAGACTATAGGAAACTTTACATTTATTTTAGTCTGTTTTATTTCATAGAAGAAAGGCTATATATCTTCTTCCACCTCTAGAAATTCAGTATACTGTTCCATTAGATGGATGTGCTGGGTATTTTTCTTCCTTTGTTCACCTGTACTTGTTCCTCCCATTGTTTGTGTAGTCTGGGCAGATGAGCTGTTCTGGCTTTTCAAACACTATCAGCAGCTGAACAGGGCACCATGTGTGCTAAGACCAGAGGCTGCTGCTGTTACTCTTCTGGAGTGTACCACTTTATTTCATGAAGTTCTCTTGGGCAGTACACACACAAATGTCTGTTTTGTAGACTTACATGGAGTGCTGAGAACTCAGTAATCGCAGTCTTACCTAAACAGACACATAGAAGACATTAAAACCCAAGAAGCACAGCCAAGAATACCTCAACTTTTGTTGCAACCTTTCCAATAAGCAAAAAATGAACAACCATAAAATAAACAAAGCTGCCACTGCCTTTTGTCTAGTTCTATAAGCCTAGGCAACTGCTGCAAAGCGTGATGGTGGTGGTCATGGTTACTACACAACTGATTCATGAGCTGTAAGATTAGTAATTGCAACACTTTCTAATATTTCCTTCTATGTAGTCATGGATAGATATATCAGCTAGATAAAGATGTAAAAGTAAGTTGTAGCTGGTTTTGAATGACTTACCTGCTGATGCTGATTAGCTGCTCTTAGCTATCCATACAGCTTCTGCCAGCGTGCTGCATCACACATTTTGGGTGCTCTTTTGTGCAGTGTTTGCATGCTTGCTGAATGGAGCTATCAACTTTTAGTCTAAAGCACATTAAGTTGTTAAACTAAACTAGCATAGGGATTTAATCATGCTTGGTTAACTGCCTGTGGCTTACCTGACATATAAGAGAAATGTAACTGAAGTCCTGAGGTGGTTGCTGTATGTGACAGCAACGTGGAACTCACTGGAGCTTACTGAGCAATAAAGGATGTTTGCTGCACACTGTATATCCCACTGCTCTTGTTATCAGTCCCCTGAAACTTTTATGTCACTCTCAAAGGCTAGTGTACCCCATTTTTTCTTCCACCTACAGTGGATAATGATGAAAAAAATATTTGCGGTGGTAGTTAGAAGATATTTCAGAAGTTGAATTTTCACAGAGGATTTTCACCTTAAATGAACTTCCTAGTAATTTAGAAAGACATGGATTTACTTGGTGGAATAGGCTGCCAAACTTCTGGGTTTCTTTGTGTTTAATAGTGTTATGAAAAACAAAACACTTCCAGTGGCCAAACTGCCTTCAGCTCTCCCCTAACAAGGGACAGTGTGATTTAGTGTGCTGTCTTGGATCCAAGCTTCCACTATGTTGCAGGACCACAAAAGAAAGTTGCAGTCCAGAATAGATGTTCTAAGTGTGTGGAGGCTTCATCTGCCCCATAATATCCTTGCTTTGTGGATGAGGAGCTGAGGAATAGTGAAATTAAGGGCCAGTCTTTTCCCCCTTCCTCAGGTTTGAATGAAAGTCTCTGATATGCTGCATCTCTTGAGTGGCTTCTCAGCTCTGAGGGTGGGAAATCACTTCTGCAAAAGCTGTGGAGAACTGGAAGTGAATTTGTTTTCTATATTTAAGAGAATTAGAAGGTGGAGGAGAGGATCTGAGTTTTGAAAAACTTTGGATACTAATCAGAAGAGACAGTTCTTACTTTTAATGCTACAGCCTGTATAAATTAGACTACAGCCCAAAGAAATGAGACCTAAAATCATTACCTGCAGGTGCTCTGACCCTTAGGTTTTAGACTGCTTGGTAGCAACAGGATACATTCCTTTATTAAAGTAGCATTGCTCTGCTACAAAGAAATGGAAGTTCATCCATCCAAAGTGTGGAAACACAGCTATGATTTGGTGGGCAAAGCAAACATGACTGAAAGAGAGGGTGGCTTGAGGTAGAAAACCTGCTCCCTGAGACTACCAGGCATGTTGGATTAGAGAGTTATTGGATGCAGCAGCCCTAGGAGCAGAATTGTTGCAGTGGTGTTTTGCTTGTCAAGGATGTTGTTTAACATCTTCATTGGAGACATGGACAGTGGGTACCCTCAGCAAGTTTGCCAATGACACCAAGCTGAGTGGTACAGTTGACAGGCGTGAGGGAAGGGATGCCATCCAGAGGGACCTTGACAGGCTTGAGATGTGGGCCTATGTGAACCCTGTGAATTTCAAGAAGGCCAAATGTGAGGTCATGCACCTGGTTGGGGCAATCCCAATCTCAAATACAGACTGGGTGGAGAATTGAGAGCAGCCTTGAAGAAGGTTTAGGGGTCTTGGTGGATAAGAAGTTGAACATGAGCTGGTGATGTGTTCTTGCAGCCCAGAAAACTGTGTCCTGGGCTGCATCAAAAGAAGTGTGACCAGCAGGTCAAGGGACGTGATTCTCCCCCTCTACTCTGCTTGTGAGATATCTCTTGGAACACTGCGTTCAGTTCTGGAGTCCCTTGCACAGGAAGGAGAGAGAAAATTAGAAGGGCTAAAGCTCAACTAGAACTCCAACTAACCAGTCTGGTGAAAGACAGTAAGAAATGTTTCCTCAAATATATTAACAACAACAGGAGGACTAAGGAGAATGTCCCTCCTGTGCTGGATGCAGCAGGGACAGCAGTAACGAGGCATGAGGACAAGGCAGAGGTACTTAATGCCTTCTTTCCCTCAGTCTTTAATAGTAAGGTGAGATGTTCTCAGGATACTCAGCCCCCTGAGCCAGAAGACCATGAGAATGAAGCTCCAAGGATTCAGGAGGATTTGGTTAAAGACCTGCTTGGCCAATGAGACAGGCACAAGTCTATGGGGCCAGAGGGGATCCAGCTGAGGGTATTGAGGGAGCTGGCAGAAGTCCTTGCCAAACCCCTTCCCTTCATCTACCAACAGACTGACTGAGTAAGTGCTGCTTGACTGGAGACTGGTGAATGTTACGCCTGTTTCCAAGAAGGGTGGGAGGGAAGATCTGGGGAACTACAGGCCTGTCAGTCTGACCTCAGTACCGGGGAAGGTCAAGGAGCAGAACATCTTGAGTGCTGTCAGACAGCACACACAGGACAATCAAGTGATCAGGCCCAGCCAATATGGGTTTATAAAGGGCAGATCCTGCCAGACCAACCTGATCTCCTTCTGTGACAAGGTTACCCATTTAACGGATGAGGGAAAGACCATGGATGTGGTGTACCTGGACTTCAGTAAAGCCTTTGACATATTTCTCACAGCCTTCTGATGAGGAACTGGCTGCCATTGGCCTGGACAGGCACAGCCTCTGCTGGGTTAAAAACTGATTGGATGGCCCAGCCCAAAGGGTGGTGGTAAAAGGAGTTAAATCCAGTTGGAGGCCGGTCATGAGTGGTGTTCCCCAGGGTTCAGTGCTGGGTCCAGTCCTGTTTAACACCTTTAGCAATGACCTCAATGAAGGGATTGAGTGCACCCTCAGCAAGTTTGCAGATGACACCAAGCTGGGAGGAAGTGTGGATCTGCTTGAAGGAAGGGAGGCTCTGCAGAGGGATCTGGACAGGCTGGATCGATGGGCTGAGGCCAATGGGATGAGGTTCAACAAGGCCAAGTGTTGAGTCCTGCAGCTGGGACACAACAACCCCATGCAGCGTTACAGGCTTGGGGAAAAGTGGCTGGAGAGCTGCCTGGCAGAGAAGGACCTGGGGGTGTTGGTTGACAGCCGGCTGAACGTGAGCCAGCAGAGTGCCCAGGTGGCCAAGAGGGCCAATGGCATCTTGGCCTGTGTCAGACAGACACAGCATGGCCAGCAGGAGCAGGGAGGTGATTATGCCCCTCTGCTCACCACTGGTGAGGCCACACTTCGAGTGCTGGGTTCAGTTTTGGGCCCCTCACTACAGGAAGTACATTGAGGGGCTGGAGAACAAGTCCTACAAGGAGCAGCTGAGCGAACTGGGGTTGTTTAGCCTGGAAAAAAGGAGGCTGAGAGGAGACCTCATCACTGTCCATAACTACTTGAAAGGAGGTTGTGACGGGGTAGGTGCTGGTCTGTTCTCACAAGTGACAAGCGATAGGATGAGAGGAAACATCCACAAATTGTGCCAAGAGAGGTTTAGACTGGACATCAGGAAGAATTTCTTCACTGACAGGGTGGTCATGGATTGGAACAGGCTGCCCAGGGAGGTGGTGGAGTCGCCATCCCTGGAGATGTTTAAAGATGGGTAAATGAGTTTCTTAGGGACGTGGTTTAGTAAGGGGACAGGTACAGTTGGACTCAAACTGAAAGGTCTTTTCCAACTGGATGATTCTATGATTCTAAGGACACGGATCTGTTAGAGCAAGATGAGGAAGACTGCGAAGATGATCAAAGGGCTGGAGCACCTCCCATACAAGGACAGACTTGAGGCAGATGGGATTGTTTAGCCTAGAGAAGAGAAGGCACTAGGGAGACGTTATAGGAACCTTTCAGTACTTAAAGGGGGCCTACAGGAAAGTTGGGAAGGGGTTCTTTGTCAAAGAGGACAGAGATAAGATGAGGGATAGTGGTTTAAAGCTGAAAGAGGGGAGATTCAGATTAGATGTTAGGAAGAAATTTTTTACTGTTAGAGTAGTGAGGCACTGGAACAGGTTGCACAGAGAAGCCTTGGATGCTCCATCAATGGAAGTGTTCAAGGCCAGGTTGGATGAGGATTTGAGCAGCCTGATCTAGTGGAAGATGTCCCTGCCCATGGCAGGGGGGTTGGAACTGGATGATCTTTAAGATTCCTTCCAACTCAAACCATTCCATGATTCTGTGACCTTCTTCTAATAGTACATTTTGTTTCCACCTCTACTGAAGGACCAGGTGAGCTTAGTCGCAGTGTCTGTAATGAGAGAGGGCATGGGACTGGAACTTTTCTTTCCTTTTACTTCTTCATAGTCCTCTGAACATAGTTGCTCCTTGCCCCAAACTAACCAAAATGGGAGTATGACCACTCCCCCGAATTTGGAAGGTACAAGGAATTGAACCTGAAATTCATCAGGTTTTTAGTCAGTTAAAATACCTAGGTGAACAAGAATATTAATTTTGTCAGTTTTTTATGCACCATGGATTCTTGAGAAAATGTAATATAAAGTTTTGAATGCAACAGATAATGGTACAGGGTGGTCTTAGACACAGTTGATGCTTTGGCTGCCCATAGCTGGGAACATGGGAGCTCTAGTTGGAGTCTGTTGTACAAAGGCAAGCACCTATACAGGTATTCATGATGTGTAGTACTACCAGAAAAATAATATAAGCTCCCTCAGAAATGGGTTTAACCATGGACAGAGTCTTCATTGAATGCTGTGTTGGCATTCATTGTTTATCTGCTCAGACTAGTCATATTTGGAAACACTGTTCTATTCTGACGTATGACTTTTCCCAGGAGCAGCAAGACTCACAACGAAGATTTCACAATAAAGAAAATTCTGTTCCTCTGTGGGAATGTTATAGTAAAGCCATGACAACTCATTTGGCACAAGATTGTTTTGTGTTCAGCAAGGATTCCCCTCCTTTCCCCATCACTACACATTTTTGATGTGTTTCCATGTGTTGGGGTTTTGTGTTGTTGATGGCTTTTTTTTTTTCAGGAGGGTGAGTGCGGATCATTTTATGTTTAGCCTCCCAGCCATCCACTCAGATACCATGCAACAGGTATGAAAAAACGAGTCCAGGCTTGTGTGCTTTGATGTCATCACCAACAATGGAATTGCTCCTACTTTATGATCACGTGAACGAGTTCAACATCAGGCCCATGGGATCTGCTCAGCTGATACTGTGTTGAAGTTATACATCCCGCTCCAGGCGAAGAGGGGTCGTGGTGCAAAATATGAGAGGTGACTCAAAACCATAGGCGATAACCCAAGTACAAGGTAGCAATTCCAAACCTGCATGACTGGAAAGGTTGAGGTATCTGCAGTCACTAGTGAGGCCAGTGAAGTTTAGAGACCAGTATCATTCCCTGGCTCAGTGCTGATGGCGTGTTAATGCAGGGTGTATTTGGAAGTCAATGGCACTTCTGGAGGCTACAGTTCATATGTCTAATCTTTTTGGATTCTTTTTTGGAATTTTTTTTTTTTAACTACAGTGCATACTTTTGAAGTGGAAATAATTTTTACCCTATTACACCAGACCTTTTTCCAAAATACCAAGCTAATTAACCAGATGACAGTAAGTTACGCTAGGGATGGCAGTCTAACAGCTGAATAGTCATTAGGCTTTTTTTGCAACCTTCCTTGGAGTTAAAGTGGATGTTTTGAGCAGAATAACACATATGGTGAAATCTGGTCTTCACTGTAGTTCTAGGAAATTCTGTCCATAATCACGGTTTGCATCCATTTAAAAATCCTAAGTTATAAAGAGAGTGGCATTTTCTTGCTTCTGTGTTTACTGCTCCATCCAAATTCTCTCACTGTGCATTTTGGAGCTGGAGAAGCACAGGGTTCCACTTTCAAACAAAAAAGGAGAAAGGTGCAGGAGGTTTTCAAATATATGACTTTGTGAGGATAGAAAATAAAACCATGGTGGCATTGTCAGTGCCTCCAAAGCATTTCTGAAAAAGCTGGTAGGCCAGCCTTAGTCTGGATGTGTTTGCCGCATGTTGCTGAAACTATACCTCAGGTTATGTGGCTGTTACTTTTATAAACCCTAGGAAGTGGGTGTTTATAAGTGCAGTCAACATTCCCTCTGAGCAAAAAAATGGCCTTAAAAAGGAGTTGTTCCAAGAGCAAGAAGGATTATTTAAAGAAAAAGAAAATGCTGAATTATCGCTCTTCAGAGAAAGAAAAAGGAAGCAAAACTGGGGATGAACATAGAAGTGTTGCCCCCACACAAGTGCTTTCTTTCCTTTTCTTTTGTGGCTTTTGTCCAAAAGATATTATTCAGTACAGCCAGTGATAGTTCACGATGGAAAATGAGTGATTTGCCTTCTTTCGCATATTTAATTAACTGATTTGATTTAATTAGGAAACATTATGGCAGCACAGCAGCAGGAATGCATTGTCACTGGTAGCATTATAGTATTCTACTGCTCATAAACATTAAATTCAAGAGCAGGCTGTTAATATTTCATTTGCATTTCTATTTTGTTCAGTAGCACCCTGACTCCTTGCTACTGCACCAGAGAGTGATGGTAGTGAGTACACTCAGAGGATATCCACCCAACCTGCCTCTTTGTGAGAGAGGGGTGCTGTATCATGGGTGGGTGAAGGCAGGAAGGAGGTGGGCATGGGCAGACCTGAAACTGTAGGAGCCCACCTAGACAGGTGCCTTCAAAAATAGGTAACCACCAAGCAAGGTTTACTAAGTAACTTTTTAACATTGGCATAGGCTACAACGTAATCTATAACATGAGAGGAACTTGTAGTCCATCTAAACCCTCCTTTAGTTAACATCATTAATAAATCACATGCTTTCCAGACATCTCTAGTTTTCATGACATCGTTTTCTCTGCTTTCAGGTCTAATGATTTCTGCCCCTTCTGATCTTTCTCTTATGCCTTCCCCATACAGGGCTACACTTAAGGAACTTACTTATTGTCATCAGATGGAAAGTGAAGCTGCTACTGGGAGTTATCATTCAGGACTGGAATTTCTCTTCCCCTCCTCAGCTGCTGTTTATAGCAAGATGCTAGCACTTTCTGCCTGCTTCTCCTAGGTTCCTTGACAAATTCTGTGTTTTCAGAAAAATAAAGTGTGGTGCTCTAGTTGCTTGAGTGTGGGTGTGCACATCTTTATCTATCTAGCTATCAGTAACGCACGTGTGCTGAGACAAGATGAATCTAAGGAACACCTGCCCAGACAGCTAGCGCCCAAGTCCTGTATAGTACGTGCCTTAAAATCCTAGCACCTCCAGTCATCTTAACATAAGATCCTCTCTATAGTGAAGCTTCTAAAAAACACGCTTTGAGCCCTTGGGATTATAAAGCACGAACAAGCAATTTTTACTTCTGAGTCAAGAAACAGAAAACCACCATTCAAAATGTAAAAACATATTTTAAAATGTATTGAGAAGCCTGGGGAGGCAAAGAAATGAGGCAAGATTTTTGCAAAGATTGCTGCAATGTTGAAGGGCTGCAGTCAGACCATTTGTACTGCACAGCATGAAATGCATACTGGGATCCTCGTGGTTGTGGTTGGAAATCAGTTCCTCATATTCTAGCTCCTGTCATGTCAAATTGTATTTGCATTCACACTGCTTAGGTTGTGTTTGCCAGCAAAATGTTTTTTTCCCAGAAAAAGAGGAGAGAAAAGGCAGTGTATATTCACCAAGACAGATAAAGCGTTCTGCAAGACTAGCCCTAGCACCACACCAAACCTATGGCAGACTCTCATATCTCAGCCTTATTGTGGCCTCCTTGTGCTGTGGCTGTAGTTCACTGTGCAGGATACTTCCAGAAGATGGGACAAAACCAAACTGAAATGCACACAGGGTTACACAGCTGACCTAAATAAACTGCTGCAGTTAGAGCTAATTTGTATCACAGTGCTACCTGGCTACAGAGTAATGCTGCCATTGGAGCTTTTGGGTCAACTTGAAGGAGCAAGATTGAGCCTTTGAAGTTTCTGTCAAGGTTGTTTAAGTTTTATAAACTGTTTTTTTGGTTTGTGCTAGTCTGCCCATCACCACAGATCATCATGTTGATTTTTCCCCAAAAATTGTGAGGGTAAGTACCAGGAAGCCAAAGGATATCATTGAACAGGGAAAATTTCACAGGCGAGAACCATAGAGCTCTGAGAATATTTTCTCCACTGAATATTCAAAGTGAGGACATTAAGGTGGAGAGTTCGGGGGAGGACTGCAAATTTCCTCTAGTATCTCACATGGGGTGAGGCTGGAACTGCTATTTCGCTTTTGCTCTTTTATGATCAATTGTGATGTAAATGCTGATGGCTGCTTAACAGGCAAAACAAAGTAGGGAAATGATGAGTCATATGTACTCATAGCTTGTCTGAACAAGTAATGTGCAAGTCAAGTTTCACTTAAGTGAGGCAGAACTTTCCCCTAAGGATTACATTCACAAGGCAGGGCAGTGGGAGGCTGAGGAGGGCTTTGGCTTGATGTGTGCGGACCCCTCAAGCAGGCAATTTTCATGATATCAAGACTGTCCAGGTTCAGCACTGATTGTAATAGTGATACTGAAATTCACATAAGAGTCGCCTTCACTGGGGTATCTTGTGAAACAAGGGAATACAGTTTTCTATTACTTTTCATGGGCATGATCGTATTTCTCCAGATGTGGGAGCATGTATCCTCCCTGTGGTGAGAAAGCACCTACAGCTCTGTAGCAGCTGGAAAGATCTGGCTGGCTGCCTTTCCCATCTGAGAAATTTAAAGATTCAGTCTCCCCACCCTCACACCGAGATACCTCAGGAGACTTCGACTGCAGTGACTGCAGCTCAGATGGCAAAAGCATCCTTTACATCCTTTCAAAGCATCATCTAAATTATTTGTCTATTCATTATTTTACATGCTATTGCAATTTGTTGTTGTTGTTTATTTCTTTTAGTAGAAGGATTTTCTGCAGCAGCAGAATACTTACATTCTCCACAAAAAGAGGGACATCTGTACTGGCAATTAAAGATACAGCACTTGTTAGGAAGTTTGTAGCACAACTCCCATAGACTTCAGCATACCCAGGAATGAAACCCAAAGCACATGCAAATCACTGCAGGTATCTGTAAATGCAGTGGCATGAACCTAAACTGTAACATCCATGGCAAGCATACCCATCTGTAGCTCAGAAATGCTGTCCTTTACCCCGCAGCTGTTCTGAAGGCTGCTGTGAATCTTGGTCCAAGCTGCCTGCTGTCAGCTGCTGGGATGTTATTGCAATAGGTGTATGGGAAACAAGTCGTGGTTGTTCAAGACAGCCAGAAACTGGAGGACACCAATTTCATAAACCAGGGTTCTTTGTGTGTATATAGCAAAGGCACAATCCTTTGAAACTGCACAGTGAAAAGGATCCAGTCAGGAACATACTGCAAAAGGAACAAGAACATAGTTTTGCAGTTTTTAAAACTACTGTTTGAGTAAGTAATCCAGTTCCCAACTCAGAACTAAAATAGCCTTCCTATTAGTGCAGTGCTGCAGTCTGTCACAGTTGGCAACGAGAGTTTTCCCTTTCGGTTGACTCTAGGTATAAGTAATAATAAGAATATGCCTGAAGTGCAGCTTCTCTTCACAAAAGGCCTTTTTGCACATGATTTATTAAAGGGCTGCCTCATCATTTCAACATTGTACAGTTACATGCTTTTGCAAATGCCACCTAATATGAGGTGCCATTTGAAGTGCAAGTGCATTTTCTACCTAAGTTTTGGTAAATATATTTTGGGCATCTGCTGTCACTGCCAGAAATTAATTTTGTATTTAATCACCTGGCTAATAAAGATTAAAGGTATGATTCAGATTTTTCTTACAACTAGCGACATAAATCAAGAGGAGAGTCACTGAATTCAGACTTTTATTTATTTCAGATTATATTACTAATGAAAAATTTAGTATTATTTAATGAAAGCAGATGCCAGGTAGAGCAGTGAGAATTGTCCTATTACTCAGTTAATAGAGCTTCAGTGAGTGAGTCAAAGGCCACTGCTCCTGGAACAATTTAGAAAAAGTTGATTGAGGAAGTTGGGTAGTTTGGATGGACCCAGTGTCACTGAGCTAGCACATGCGGTCAATTTGCACTGGCCAGCAAAACACTGAGGCACATGAGTGGCAGGGAGGAGTGCTGAACCACATCTGGAGACATCTGCCAACAGGCATTTCACAAGACACAGCATAGTGTTGAATGTGGTACAAGAGACACGTTTTGAAAGCAGCAGGAATAATCAAAAGTGCGGCTGATCCCAAGATGAATCCACAGCAGTGCAGCAAGGAGTCTAAGCCATCAGCATTCACAGGCCTGAAACTGAAAAGTTCTCAGGAAGAATTGCAGAGATCCATGTCCAAGTAATCCTGTGCACGATGTATGAGTTACTTATGAAGGAAACCAATTCTTTTGCTGAATTCAGCCAGATGTGCGAACCAATCGATCAGATTTGGAATGAGCTGTTGCGATTAAACACAAATATAACTAGCTCTTTCTCTTTTGCTTGATGCTTATGATTTAAAATGATGAGGAAGCAGGAGAGCACTCTACTGAAAATCTACTGTATTACACCTGTGAAAAATGCACGGTTGTTCTGTTTATAGACTGCTCCATAGCTGTAATCTTGAGCAACCAATAAGGAACTTTACCATCAGCAAATCTAATAAAGAACAATCTAGTCGTTGAGTCTTAGCAGTCTGCTTATTGCTGTAAAAACACAAAGTACTCTTATTTATTTATAAATGATCTGGAGTGCACTACAGGCTCCTGTGACTAAAGGAGCTATCCTCCTGTGTAATTTAAACTTCCTTGCTCATTCGTAACCACAACCACAAGGTTAAATTGACCTTCTCTGTTCTTCTGAGTTTCATCCCTGAAAAATGCACTGAACTCCCACCCCTGCCAAAACTAAGGATGTTCCCTTCAGATAAGTTTTAAGGCCAATACAGAACCCTGTCCCAGGTATGTGACTAAGTCTTAGTCACATAAACAGAAATTTTTCATCTTGAATAAACTAGTATGTGTCGCTTCCTTCTCTCACCATATGCCAGATTTCTCCTTTGAAAACTGAATCCTAGTGGTATGAAAATTAATGGATCAGCCTCAATCCTTCTCAATGACACTGCAAACAACCAAACCAAAGGAATGAAAAGCTTGAAGGACATACATTGTTCTGAGACCACTACAACAAAGAAGCAAAACATTGCATAAGAAGTCAGAGCAGGCCTCATGAAGGCAACCAAGTGCTCCAAAGAGAAGGTTCTGTCCTCTCAGCTCCTTGAGTGTCCAGGCTCTTAAAGCATACTAGCCCCTGCCAAATTCCAATTCAGGAGTGTCTGACCCAGTGCAGAATTTTTAACTGTGATAGGCAGTAAAGAAAGATGTTTAGAGAAGCTCAGAAAACGAGATTTTAAATTTGGGATTTGGCAAGCACTGTTCTGATTTCTTATTCTTGAAACACTGTGTTTTGGGACTAGAGTCAGAGGTTCACTGATAAATCATTCCAGTGGCATCTGATTCCTGAATAACAGAATCGAGTTGTAACCAAAAGTAAGGTGCTGATGGCGACCAAGCCCTGAATAGAAGCTATATATATGCATATGCTCATGCACATATATCTTTAGAGAAGAAGCTACTGTACTGCCTGTGTTGACACATCTCATCTAATGACTGTCATACAGAAAGGGGAAATACACCCATGACAAACAGGCACATATTATTTATTTTCAGGCCCCATGATCTAATAAATTTTCAGACACTATCATATTAAGTTTCTTTTTCCTCCAGAAGAAAAAGAAACTTAGTAAGTGCTGCAAAGCACAATCAATGCCTGGATTGTGTCCAACTTACTCAAGTAAATGAGAATGCATGGGAGAAACAAGTTGATTATTAAAAAGTCAAGCCTTATAGAAAGTAAAGGAAAAATATCAGCAGCTATTTGAGATGTTGTTTCTTACTTACTTTCAGTCCTTTAACCTAATTGTTTCAAGGCATGTTAAACTGAGTGTGAAATGTATTTATCAGTTCCATTACACTGCCAGTTTTGTGTCAATAGAATATTCATTGTATCAGAGACAAGATCTTCGTGGGTTTTTTAGAATAATCTTCAGCAAAAGCATAATCCGTCATCACTGAGAGTGATGAAGAAATTTTTTAAAAATTGAGACAGAAACTTGAAATGCCAAATAACTATTTAAAGGGTAATGAAATAGTCTTTAAATATCTCCAAGGACCTCTGTGTCCTTACAAAATACTGCATATATGTCACTCAGTGTGTGAGAGTGCAAAAGGTGTTCACAGCACCAACCTTACCTCGTTCTGCTAGATTTGCTTTCTTAACATGAGCAATACATTGTTTTTCATTCCTGGTCTGGCTGGTGCCAGTTTCTCAGTTAAAGCCATTCAGTCTACACCAGCAGGGTCAGCAGGGACCCTTTAAATAACATAGTCTAGCTATGGGTGATGCAATAGGTCCATTTATCAACTTCATTCTTGGTATCAAAGGGGCCAGATAAGGCAGAAGTCAAATCATGGTCCTGCGTCTTCACTACTAAGCTGTGAGCTCACAGCTGAATTTTTGTCTACATTTAGAGCAACTAGCCCTTCTTTGCAATTTCTCACTCTTGCTCTATCCTGCACCTTGCCTGCTAAGGTGTTACTGCACAGTTCGCCAGCACAGCAAGCTTAGCTTGGGCTGGCTCCCGCAAGTGGCCAAAGCACCAAGTTGTGGCCATGCAGGCTTCAGCACAGTCTGCCACCAGAGCACAATATAGAGAGCTTGCATTTTTATTCCGAACAGCATTTTGAAAGCCCATGCTAGTATCTTCACTGCTGCTGTTACCAATGCTAGCTAGCAAAGATGTGCTATCCTTTCATTTTACTATGTAGATAGATTCTTTCCACATCTCCCTTCCTCCCACTGGCCCTTCCATAAAGCAGTAGGATTTTGTCACATTCTGACATATTTTTCTCCCCATCCTCACGTTTTTCTTTGAAAATTCTCATCGCAGGGACTGGTGGTGCTGAAGCCTAGTGTGACACCATCTGTTTAGCAAACCCAGCCTGGTTTTCAATAGCCCACCTGAAATGCATGGTTACTTCCAGCCTTTCCTTCTGCTGGAGCCCTGGCTGAGCAAGCCACTTTGCTTCTTGGTGTTGTCAGTTGCCATAACCTCCCTAAGCACATCGGTAGGGAGAAGGTCTTGTTTCACAGGCAGCAGTTGCAGAATTTCTGTCATCTTCTACAGAGCCAAGATTTTAACCAGGATATCCCTGCTCCTCCCACGAAGTATTACATAAGCACACATGTAATCCCAAGGTGGGAAGTAGGACTGATTAGTGTAGGACTCCTCTGTGGCCACACCAGCTTTCTCCAGGCCCAAGATAGACTGCATGCACTACAGTGATGTGGCTGAATCTTGCGTGGTGGGACCTAAAGCAGAAGCAGCAGAGAAAATTTTGCAGATGAGCAGCTGTGTGTAGCCCTCCTGTTAATAGGACAGGAGAGATGGAAGAAGGGGGCTATGCAGCTGCTACAACAGCGTGCAATACACAGGGCTAACTGAGAGATAGAACTTCAACCCATGCAGTGTAAATTAAACCCTAGGGTTATATAATATCGTCTTTGCTAGGAAAGGAAAGGAAAGGAAAGGAAAGGAAAGGAAAGGATCAAGAATAACTAAACCCATGTATGAGAAATATCTTCTACAGATTCCCCAATAGCCTGGCAAATTGCGCTGCCAAATTGACCCATCAACTGCAGCCAAACAAATCTCCAAGCGCTGGGCACCAATTCAAGTGACTGCTCCTTGTTTAGAACCAAATATTCTTTCCTCTTAATGCTCTGTTGTTGGCTCCATCTTTTGCCATCACACACCATGAAAAGCAAGTAGGGGAAAAAAAGATCTCAAGGAAAAGAAGTTAGTGGTGTGTTATGCTAATTAGCAAGTGTTGCTGAGAGTGTTAGCCCCACATAATAACTACTGACCTGTTTGGGTATATTTTCAAACACCCTTTCCTTTTTTTGGTGATGGCTTGTTCTACAGCTTTGGATTAAGCAGTTGCCTTAAAGCCTTCATTTTAAAGCACACATTGCACTCACCCATCTGGCAACTTTATGCTGTATAATACAAGGGAGTGCACAGTATGTGGCATAAATTACAGACAAGAAGAATGCAAGAGCACAGCATGTAGGGTAAATTAAAGCATGGCCCATAGAAGAGAAGGACAGAACAATTTTGCATCATAAATACAGGAAAACATGTGTTTTAAAATGAGAATTAAAAAAAAAAAATATTACATGCCCTCAGAGGCAGGCAGCCTGTTCCTACTGGCAGCAGAAACCATGCAAAACCACATAAAGGAATGAAGAAAGGGATAATGCTAGATAACAAGAGGTAACAGATTGCAGTAGGAGGACAAAGAAAGAAACCAAATGTTGAGATGGAGCAAGCTCTGGTGGACTTTTAAAAACAAGAGCACAAATTGAAAATGAAAGGAGGAGTAAGCACACGCAAGTCTGAGGATGGAAACCCTTCTGGTCATTTTTAGTGGTATGAATATATGTAATGCACACCTTTTGTTAGTAACATAGCAGTTAACATCAAAGTGTTCATAAACGTTATCTACTGACTATGGCTTGATGAACTCAACATAGCCCCAGGAGCCTTGGGTTTCTGCTCTGAAGGTCCAGAAATGCTGACCATCCCATGTCACTGTCCAGCCTGTGTACCATGATGTGGGCACTTAGGTGTGTGTGTATGTGCATGCACTCCTGCTTGTACAGGGAGAAGGAGTGGGACGAACTGGGTTCTTGAACAAACCCAATTTGCTGGCATGTGCCAGAGCATTTATTATGCCTGACACGTCCATTTCTGACTATCCTACTCATTGTTGTAGTCAAGAGTCTGTTCCTGCCTGCAGAATCCTTGCTAGAGTGCTTTGCTATCACCAGGCAGCTAGGGAGGTGAAGTTTGCAGCACCCTAGAGTGAAGGTCATGGTGCAGAGAATGATGTGGTGGCACAGAGCTGTGACACTGCACACTGCTTTCTCCTGCTCAGCCCTGATCTTGTAGACATGGAACAGGTTCAGCCTCCCCACATATGAACTTCCATGGCAGCTCATGCCAACCTAGGGCATATTGCTCTTCTGCTGTCCTGCCATGGCCTTTCCTTCATGCCAGCATTAGTACTTGTATTGCTGCACTGTGAGTCACTTCAGGAAGCTCATACTGCTAAACTAATCGTACCAAAAAAAGGTAATCTCTTTCAGGTGGATCCTACTCTTCTCCTTGCTGGGTTGCGGTTGCTGAAGCTGTGGACCAGTTTAAGCCACTGAATAGTCAATCGACAATGTGGATTGGAGATGTGGGATTGTGGCAACTTCAGTTTAGATGAGATTAAGCTACTGTGGAATGGTGCTCTGGCTCCATTTTCCTTTCCCACTCTAAGTTGTTTTTGTCAATTCAGAGCAAATTTTTTTCAAGGCAGGGCATGTTTCCCATTATGAGTTTGAGCATTGCCTAGCAAGTTGGAACCCTGATCTGAGGTGGAAACTTGAGGCCTCACTATAGTACAAATAATAAATGCAAGACAGTGGAGAACAGATGCATTCACATATGGTGTATTATAATTCAGACAAATAAAAATTCTTACGTTGTATGTTAAAATCGTTCTATATGTGCCACACTCAGCATAAAAATTGAAACCAAAACCAAAACCATGAGGAGTCAAGACATCTAAGAAAACATACCCTACTTCTGCATCCACAAACACAGACTCCTTTGTGCCCCGTTCTCGTTGCCAAGGACATCATCATGCAGCAGTGTCCTGTGGCTTTAGTGTTGCCCTAGTTGTGCTGTCATTTTTTGGTAGCATTAATTTCAGAACTCCATTCCGGTCTGAGCAGGCACCTCAACTGCACATACACTCACATATGGGGCTGTACGTAAAATGTCCACAACTTCATTTTGCGTAACACCCAAAGAGCACACCTTTTTTGTCTTTTCAAGAATGTGATCCCTAATGGCAGTGTCATCCCAGGGCAGTCTTCATTCCCACTCAACTGAGAGTAAGGGTCATCATGGCTGAAGGTATCTTTTCCTACACGATGCTGGCATTGGCAATAATAGCAGCAACAGTTATTTGCGAAGAGGAAAGTTAATTATTTGTGGCAATTTCTGGAATATAGTATTATTTAACTCTTTCGGAAGAGGAACCTTCAGGTAAAAGAAAGAATGAATTTTTAGAAAGTTATAGCTACATGGTAATTCTAAGCTGAATTATACAAAATAAGTGAGGATCTCATAGGTTGACAAAGACGGAAAAAAATCTTAAAGAATGTCTTTAATATTAAAAAAATCACAGTAATTCATGCTGCAGTATGTTAATTTTCAGAAAATTAATTCCGTACATAAAAAATAAATGTTATGAATATTAGGAGGTGGGTTTATATGCTTCAAAAATAATTAAATGTTTTAATTCCTGTTTTAAGCACCAAATTCACAATAGGCTATAAAGTCATGAGCTTTGCCTCCATGATAATTAACATTCATAAATATAGACTTAGTGAGGCTGCCTTTTAAAAGGATGATGCATTTCAGAAATATAAATTTACATATATTAACTGGATACACCAAACCCAGCATTTCTGACTTCTTGCTACTAAGGTTTACCAATTTACATCTTTGGACTAATCAATGACGCACTAAGGAAAAAAAACCAGTTTGGGCAGTTGCCAAAAGCACATCACGAGGAAGCATAAATCAAGGCACTAGTCCCTTGTGTCAAGTGTTTATTAGTAACTAATATTAAATCGAAGTGAACCTTTTTATAAGCAAGAAAAATAGACAATCCTGGAAATTGTTTTACTAGCAGCTCCTTATCCCACTTTTCCTTTCATTGGCAACTAAAGGAAACACAGTTGAAGCAACACATTTGGTACTAAAGATCTTGCACTTTATTATTTGATTTGAAAAATGTGCACGAAATACATACATAAGATACATAGTGCCAAGCAAAAGTTATCATTCCCCCGCCAGCTGTTGCCCAGAAGCAGAACATTTATTTAATAGATATTTGTGATTGACTTCTTTAGACACAAACCCTAATATTTCTACATCAGTCTCAGTTATCTGCTTGAGAAATCCATTCTAGCTCTTAAATGTCCAACACTGGTTGCACAAAAGATCATAAGTAGTGCTTGGACTTAAGCATTGGTGCTAACAACTTGACCATAAGACACAGCTGAAAAGTATTTAGTATTTCTTCATTCAAACTGACTTGGTCCTTGCCAATATAGTGGAAATCTGTGAGCTTTAGTAGTTGAAGAACAGGGCCAGACTCTCTCCAGCCACTGTATGAACTCAAAAGTTTATTTAAGTTGGTGGAGCAGTGCCAGTTTACAAAAGCTAAGGATCTGATCCCCACAATTTTTACTTTTAAAACAGTTAGAATTAACCAAGGTAAACTCTTCAGTCCTAATCTACTGGTTGCCTGAGGAAATATTTTGAAAGAATTCTTGTCCAAAATGCAAACATCTCAAAAACTAACTTCTGGGTGCTTATTTGATGTATTATTAGAATTGCCAAACATCCTACACAACACAGGCATATCCTGCGCCCTACACGAAAAAACACATAGCCTACAACTTCTGGTACTTTTGCAACAACTGCTTGCTTTTTCCAGTAAGGCAGTTAGCATGCTATTGGAAGTGCTACCGTACTATACTAGATTTATTTTTCCTGGATTCTAATCTGTAAAACCTGGCAACTTTACCTCAGCGAAGGACTGCAGGTTCACCAAAGCCTGAAGTCTAGCTAAGCTAAGCTTTGGGTCTGCTTGATGTGGGGAACATTCTGGTCAGCACCTTGTGCCTTTGCAGTCTCCACCAATGCCGTGTCAGCAGAAATGACTGTGAACAGCTTACTGAAGGTCAACAGAAATCAACATCCTTGCTTTAGAGGCATTGCTTACAGAGAGCAGATTTGACTGGGCCTGTCCAATGTTGCCTTCTCCCTCTGCCTCCCCACTATGAATAGCGGGATGGGTTAGTGAGAAGCCAATATGGAAGAAAAACAAATCAGTATGGTTCTCTGCAAATCCCTGGACCACCCCACCTGCTCTTCCCATGTCATAGAACAGGGTAAGACAATTGATGTATGGCCAAGGGAACACCAAAACAGGGATACCTCTGCGACGCAACTCCTGACTTAGGTCTTTGCTTTTGCCTCCAACAACACATACTTAATAGCATGGTGGGTTCTGGCAACACGCTCTTATGCTCCTTAATTCCTCCAAACCCACACATCAGTTCTTACTGTACTTCTCTGCACAACTCCATCTTCTTTTCTTCAGGTCTCTCTGCTCTGCTGTTTGGACATTCTTACCCTTGCAGTGAAGACTCTTATCATCTCCTTGTTAGTTTCTTCTCCGATTTTCTCACAACCATGTTTCTCCACTGAAAGAGCATGGTGTCTCCTGTGGCTCCACCTCGCATCCAGCTAGGTTTATATTTTTAAATTCAATTTCTTTAATCATCTTTTTTCCCTGCCTTTTATTGTGGAACCTTTTTCGGACTAAGCATTAATCACCATGAAAAATAAAGCAGCAACAGAACTTTCTCCATCCCTTTTCTTCCAATTGCACATGGTCTGCAGAGTTGCTTAGTGCTTAGGATCTGGTTCATTTGGAGAACTCCTAATAAGTCATCAGGAGTACATGCCACCACCCCTTGAAGGTATTTCAGCCACTTACTATCCTGCTCCAGCCCTGTACAACTGGTGAGGTCTCATGGGACTGCAGTGTATGAGTCCATGTTCAGGGAGTCAGTGGCACAGTGAAGAGCTGTGATTTAGTGAGAGCTTTGTTTTGGCAGGAGCTTCTTCTCTGAGACTCCTTGGGTGGCAGCGGCTGGCCAGGCACTTAGCAGCCCCACTGGCCCTGGGCTTGTTCTTCATTTTACATCTGTGTGTGTGTGTAAGGGCAGAGTCAGTCTGCCTGTGAGCAGAAGAGCAAAGAGCCTGAATGCACGTGGAGAGAGCAGGAGGAGAAGGCAGTGTGTACAGGGAGGGGTTGTTTCTAGGCAAAACCTCCAGCTCATAACCATGTCTGTGTGTTCGTACACATGTGGATCGGAAGAAGAGAGAGAGACCAGCTTGTTCACTAGAAGTGATAGCAAAGTTTTGCAATTTTGATTTCAGCAGTTTTTCTGAAGATAGCTCACTGCTTCTTGAGCAGTTCACAGAGTAGCTGAATTATTTCTTTTCCAGGGTAGCATTTTGAGAAAAGCCTTTCTGAGAATTTTTATGATATTTTTCTACTTGCTGTGGTATTCACAGATGTTAAGGGAGGTGAGAGAGAACAGGCCCTCTGAATAATTGCTGTATGCAGTTACATTAATGAATGTCACCATTGATAGGTACTGTGTGTTATATAACCAACCAAACATTACCCAAACACAGAGCATTTTTATATGACCCATCAGAGCTGTAAGGAGACATTTTGGTGCTGAGAGTATGTCTTCCACTCCACATTCCAGCCAGGAGTTTCCCAACTCCAAAGACCCTTCTGGCCACCACTTCTGCTTTCAGGTCCTCATCTTGGGTTGCAATCACAGGGACAAGAGCTGATACTGGTCTGTTGCATTTTCCCAAGTTCAAAATACCCTTTCACCCTGCTGTGCCCCTCTTGTCCATGCAAGCCTTGCACCCTCCTGTAATCTGAGTCTTCCCTTTCCTGGGACTAAGTCCTTCGTCTTGCGTTGCAGCCTATCTGACTTGAACAAGTTCTTTTCTCATGTGCTTATTGTATGATAGAAGACATCTGAAGTATCTTTCAAAGATGAATAATCAGCCTCTTCCCCTGCAGTCCAGGGGAGATTTGCCAACAGTTGTACAAAAATTGGGCTCAAACCCTCATCTGAAAGACACATGAATAAAAAACGCAACAGATATTTCTGCTGAAAATAGATAATATCTAATTCCCACAGCTCTTTCTCTTTGCATTAAGACTATGGTTTTCAAACCAACAAAATTAAAGAACCAAATGTTTGTTGAGTGTTGTTTCAATTATATTTCTATGAGTGTACATGCTTTTGATGTGTGAATTTTCCCATTACATTCAGAATACTTTGATTTGGACACCATCAATGAGGCATACCCTGTACAGTGGCAGTGAAATTAGACCTCTCATTTTTACATCCGAGGGACCAAAGGAAATGAGTCAGCAAATTGGCAAGGTTCTGTCTGATTGCAAAACTGCTGAACACTGTCAGACCTTGGGATTCAATACCTATCATCTTTATGCTTTGCAGCTCCAGATCAGTCTGCTAAACATTCGTGTTTTCAGGGTCATGAATGAGCAGGTAAATTTTGTTATGTGTGCTACTCCACCACATGGCTTTTTGCATGGCCCATACATGCATTTTAGGGACTGACTGTTAATCGTTATTAAGAATATTTATTACTCCCATGATCAAATCAGCTGCTACCCAGAAGCATTAAATTTATGTAATGGATTGAAGTAATTAACAGGTTTTGAGTTAAAACAAACACCTCAGGGTTTATCCTGGCCACAGAGAAGCTTGTTGAGGAAATCAGAAAAAGATAACTTGGAAGATTAAGATTTGGAGTAGTCTTGCAAGAAGAAGCAAATCATCTTACTTCTTTCCAGGGTAGAAGACCCATTTATGAAAAACACTTTATGTATGTACTGCCTGTGCCTAAACTCAATGGCTTGGGAGTTTTCTTCCACTTCTGTGTTCTCTGACTTGCACCTCAGGTGTGCTTTAAGCCTACTTTGTGCAGCAAGAAACCCAAAATGGGCTAAGATGGATTAAGCATTTACATTGCTCCTTTTCTTCATGCTTACCTCTAGTGTTCTTCATCTGCTTTGTGAACCACATTGGAAAAATAAAATGTTAACACAGAAATAACACCATTTCTCAAGGATAACGTAAAAAGCAGGAATACAAACTTAAGACTCAACAGCAATGAGTGTATCCAAATTAGTCTTTAAAAAGTGCATTTCTTCTAGATAAAACTCATGAAAAGTTACAGAATTTAGAACTATTTACTCCTCTCCTCTGTCAAGTACATACACATATTACTTTGCTGACTATGGATCTGGCTCGGTAAGGAAGGTAACTTTGCTTTAAGGAAGCCATGGTAATTGCCTGTATTCTTCCATTCAGCCACTCTCTAGTTTTGGTTGTCCAACTTGTCCCATTATATTAAATTTGTTCCTATCAGATTTTGCTGCTGATTTGGTTTGGAACAGGATTTCATCCCAGGAATGCCCATAGCCTGGCAACTAATAATGTCTAGATAGCCTGTGCATCTGGGGTTTTCACCTACACTGCCTCTGAGGGAGTTAAAAATTTGTATACAAAGAAACAAAAAGAGCTGCTTAAAATCTGATTTCCAGTGCAAGTCATCATTTACCATATGTTAAGGTATTTATCCCAACTACACATTGTTCAGTAAATGGCAGGGGTTTGTGGGGGGTAGGGGGAAGAAAGGGGGTTGTTGTTTTGATTTTAAAGTTCTCTGCAGCAAACTGTTTCTGTAAATTGCTGTCATTGCAATGGCTGTGAACCAGTCTGCTGTGTAAGGCTGATTGGAACAAGCCACCAGAAGCACTGCCCTTTTTCTTTTCCCAACCCACATCCTTGCTGTGTGGACAGCAAATATGATCATTCTTCAAAGCTCCACTAAATGCTGGGACCTTTCATGCACAGCACTGCTTTGCCTGATTTACATGCACACAAGACCTGTCAAACCAGGCACAGGAAAGAAAGACAGGCAGCTAATACTAGTGTTTTCACCTTTGTTACTACTTTCCATGGTGACAAGCAAGTTTGCCTTGTGATAGTTAGGCAACTCAAGTTGCCAGAAAGGCAAATATCCAATATACACCCACTGGCCACCTCTATGGGGCTTTGTGTTGTTGTTTGTCATTTATTTCTGTGGCTGGTACTAATTTTCAGTTTGTCATCCTCTGACTCATAGAAATTCTTCCTCTTCAGAAAGGATGCATCTCCCTGTTGACCACGGAAAAAATGTGGCATGCAATTCAATCCTTTCCTGATAGCACCGGAGACAAGGAGAGGGCAAGTTAGAACACCATGATGAGGAAGTTCTGTCATTTCCAGAAGGAAGCATGATTCACTGTCCAGAGCATTTTTGGGAGCCTGAATCAGAGCTGTCGAGGAAGTCAGTTCTTGGACAGTTTAATGTTTAGTTTAACTATGACTTTACTGATGAAATGTGGGCCTCTCCCCACAGCCAAAAGGTACAACAAGACCAAATTACCTGCTGCTGAGGAGCAGGAAAGAAGAATGGCAAGGACGGGCTTTTAAATGTTTTGGATAAAATGAGAAGTGCCCCAGAAAATCTGTCCTTAGACACCATTGCAAAGCAGAGCCCCTCTAAAGCAGAACTAAGGGAGATATATTTTCTCTCACTTTTCTTGAATATGGTGCAGGCAGTGGGAGGAACCTGCAGGTTGGCCATAAGGAGCCTGCAAAGGGAATGTCATGCAGCAAGCTGCAGCTGGGCTCCTTCCCAAAGGGTCTGGAATTAACACACTAGCGGAGAGGTGGCTTCATTAGTCATGGCACAGACCTGTTAAGTAAAGCTATCCACAGAAAGAATGAGTTATGTGTTAGATGTCAACAAGCTGCAGGATCAATTCAAGTTGTTGTTTTGAGTTGTCTATTGTACCCTAATAAGATCACGATTTGATTAATGTAGTGTCCCACTCCCTCCCACCCCCTCCCCCACACATGCCATACTGCAGGAAACAAGATTAGCCTGGAGTGTCTTCCCCAGCTCTTTTGCCTCCCCACCTTCCTTTCTTCCCCATGGGAAAGATAAAGAGTTATTGGCAAAGAGCTATACATCTGGGAAGGGTCCTCAGTTCAGGAACTTGGCTTATTCTTGGTCTACCACAGGTATGAAGTACTGTTCGTTTTGGAGCAGGCAGCCAACAAAGGCTTTTCTCCTTAGGTGGAGTTTAATAAAGTGGGGGGAAGAAGTAAATCCGTTACTATATGTGATGACAGCAGACTGCTGATTTGTTTGTGTCTCCAAAGGCACATGTATATCACTGAGGCAGAGCAGAGGGAACTGACTGTGAAGGTATTTACTGTACAAAATTATATACAAGCACACGAAAAATAGTGCTGGATTGTGATATTTATGGCTTGCACATTTAAACAAATAGAAATCATCGCTCATACTTGCTCTTTGCCCTCTGCTGCACAGGGATTTACATTTCTGACCACGTGGATAAGGAAAGACTGAGTATCAGGGAGAGGCAGAGTTCCCATACAATGTGAGAGGAGAATGGGATACACGGGGCGTGCCTATGCATCCCTCGAAAACGTCACTCTATCCGAGAGCCAAAAGGTAAGGGAGTGGGTTTGCTGACTCTGACACGTGGTAGGAGGAGATCTGAGACACAAAGGAGTCATGGGTGTGAACCAGGAAACAAGCCTGTGCCCACCCAGCTTTTTTGTTTGCTTGAGGAGGATGTAAAATATGCTTACACCAGTTGTGCTCCAACTCCAGCTCTAATTGTTAACAATAAAAGGTCACCAGAAAACAATTGCTGGGAACCAGAATTACACAAGGGGCCTGAGTAATGTGATCGCTCCTTTGCGGGAGAATGCCATCCTGCCAGGGAGCAGGGTACAGGGCTATCCTCTGGAGTGACTCGCCAGGTCAGATGAGGAAGGAAGGTGCGCACTTGTGTCAGTCAAACCTCCCCCCACCAGCTCCCCAATCCCAGATGGACACGCACACACCAGGCAGTGTCTTTCAAGCTTATTTAGCCTTTATTTTAGGGAGCTTAAATAGAAGGTCTTTTCCCTGTTATCCTGGGAGGAAAATATTTGTTTTGACTTCCCTTCCTACGGCAGAGTTCGGGCTTTGCAGAGCAGAACTGGTAGGTTTGCATAGGAGGAGTGAGGACTGCCATCTGGGAAAGGGTTGGGGTGAGCTGGAAGGCTGCTAGCAGAGCCCAAGGGAAAAAGAGGAAGATACCTCTCAAAGTTCTACTGTCTCCCAAAACATGTCTATACCGCATTAGTGTGAGTACTGCTCAGGAAGACATTTCTAAGCAACATTAGATTTGTCTGCATGAGCACCAGCAAGGCCTGAAAAACCCTGCCAGCATGTTGAGTAAGTACTTGTGAACCCATGTCATGCCAGCTCTATGCCGTTATTGCTCTCTGGTCTGCTTGCATGCGTCTGCTTCTGTGGTCAGCACACCATGGGCTACTTTCTGACCATCTTGCTACTTTAACCTTCACAACTGAGCAAAATTAAAGGATGTTTGAACCGATCTGATATGCTTTTAGGCCATGTCCATGCTAAGGAGCAGCCTGACTGTTGGACAGAGACTGAATCCAGGCCACTCAGCAGTCAGCAGCAGGTACAGCTACAAAAATGCTAACCCAGTGTGGAAGCTCTCTGGAGCACCCTGAGACCCTGTCTTCCATGCCTCCACCCTAGCTTCTTACAAGTGCAACTATTCATAGATGGTCCAAAGATGGTTATTTACCTTCTCCTATACTTTGCCCTCTGAGAAGTTATAGGTGTATCTAGCCCAGCCTCACCTGAAGTCCTGGACCCGCAAATTACTCTGCTGTCCCCACAAACACTCCTCTCAGCCACCACAACTCCCCTTTCAACCCTTCATATCCAACTCCTGTGACCAGACTGTATAGCCAGGGAGAGAGAACACTGATTGTGGGATAGATAAATGAAAAGCAGTCATTAAGGGACAGTGCACAAATGCTTTCCATTTCTCTAGTGACTGTGCGTGCCTGATCTCTACACTACCCCCCTCCCCAAAAAATATATTTTGAAGCTATTCTCTTTAGTAGTGGGACTCAAGTCTGTTAAGAAAAGCCACTGCCAAAAAAGTTTCCCCAAACCTTCAGCAAGTCTAGAGGCAGTGGTAAAGATGCAATGCTTTGCGAATAAAATAACAGATGACCAAGTAGTTGTTCCATAGTTGTTCAGTACAGATAAGTTTCTCAAGAAAGCCAGAGGATTAGCATTCAGTATAGCAAGACAAGGGGTTATACATTTTTAAGCAGCTGAAGGGAAGTGTGAGAGAGGTTAGAGGCTTTATGTGAGGACAACAGTCCTTCCCAAGTGCAGTAGGAGGCCTCAATGAGTGCCAAGACACATCATCTTGTCCTGTGTGGCTGTAAGGAGCGAAAAGGGGAAGCTAAATGGTATGACTGAGGTGTAAGCAAGATTAGTTTGGGGCCAGTTTCTCACTGAAACACCATAATAGTAAAAAGTGGAGGCAAGATGCCTATAGTTCCCTTTGAAGAGATGCTATGTATGTAATAGAAACTGTTTAAGCACGTCTGGAGCCATACAGATGCCACATGCAGGTCATGGAGTTTGGGGGCTGTGGTGTGCCCAGTATCACTGACAGAAAAGTAATCCAAGATCCAGAAGATTCCAGGTGGCACTCGTATTTTGACTCTCCATGAATCTGGCCCCTATGGGTTCAGTTTGGTCACAGCATATAAGAAAGATGCAGATTATCTGGCATTGCAGCAGTCACCACAGCTACAACAAACGTTACCGTTTGGGGTAAACTGTATTTGCTTACTGTAAAGAAAAGAAGATCGAGGGGATAGTGAGAATGCCTTTGAATATCTAAAGCGTTACTGGAAACAGCAGGTGAATTTATCTGTGTTAGGTTGTGGTGAGCTGCAGAGGTAGGGAGAGGCTTAAACTGGAATAGGGAATATTCTTATTAGACACCAAGGGAAAAAACTGCCAACCTTTGTGATAAGAAGATTATGAAGTCCTGTAGTGAAAGCCCTGGAGAAGTTCTGGAGTTTCCAGCAGTGCATGCCTTTAAGAGTAGGAAAACAGCAGCTAGGAAGGACAAAGGCACAGCTGATGCTACCACGATAACCTCCCAAGTTCTTTCCAGATAGGACACAAATACTACAGAGAAGAAGAGGAAAAAACTGTTCTCCAAATTGTCCCTCATTCATTTCCATTTCCATATGTATCACTTTTCATTCCGACTGCATTAGAATGTACAAAACCATTCCTCCATTAACGTATGATTGTATAGTAAAACCCATGAGTTAGAAAAGTGTAAACCTTATGAAAAGGATGTGAAAAATTTATACTTTTATTAGGGTGACCAAATCCTCCTTTTTCGTAGAGCAGCTCTGATTTTGTTCATTTGCTCTTAGCAAGTAGAAAATGGTTGCTGTTTTCTATAAAATAGACCTTCCATTACTGAAAAAAATCATTTTACAGCACTCAATGTTCAGCCTATAAAGTTTAAAAGCTATATGAGGATTTTACATTTTGGAACATTTACTTTTTTGTGAACTATAAAGATGAGTCTTAATGCCCAGATTTCCGAATCAATAAAAACTCTCGTTGTCAGCAGGGTAGTGAAACTGAAGCCAAAATGCCACGAAATAAAAGATAAAATCTTGGATGAAATGCTCTAGCCTGTACCGGCATTTTTGCGAAGTGCTGCCATTGACTATAGACGTATGAGCAAAAAGTGGGTCCTGGCCACCATGTCTTATCAATGGGTACACTGAGTGATATGGGCCCATAATAGGCCAGTTAAAGTGATGCAGTGTTTGCTGCGTGCACGGGGGCTTTTAGCCCATACTTTTGATGAGAAGATCTTTATGACAGTAAGTGTAGATACTTATTGTTACACTTAAGGTTGAATTCCAGCTTTTGTCCTAAATCCTATTTCCTTCTCCTCTCTACTACATTCTTAGCTGCTCAAAACTTTTGGAAGAAATGCTTTTTGTGATTACAATTGTGGTGTTTGCTGTTAGCACTTTCTTGGTAAAAGAATCCATGTTAGACTGAATAACCTTTTTGGTTTTTAATTATTTGGATATCCGTTAGCTGTAATTCGAAATGCATCCCTGGCACAGCTCAGAACTGAAAAAACCTAGACACCTCAGAGAGATCTGAAAGAGATCTGTGAAACAAAATCAGGCCTCAGATGACAATTGGATCTGTAAGGGTCTACTACTCACATCATCTTTCATGGGCTGAAGGTCTACAGTTGGTCTTGTTTCTAAAATGGGAAGAAAAAAATGCACAGTTCAGATTGTTAAAAGCACTGATGTCCTGCAAAGAGTTGAAGTGACTGTGGGTTTGAAATCTCGTACTTTCTTGTCCCAGAGGGCCATGTACGTGTCTGTGCCCTGCTGACCCTTAGGTTTGATCCAAAGAAATCATGCCCCATTCTGATGGTGCTCATAGATCCCGGACTCTCAAAAATCTTCATGTCAGGGGATACAGGGGACAAGATATTTAAAGCATGATGATTAAACATGGCTTGAAATCATGATAGAGGAAGGTACACTTGTCAGATTTCAGGTTTTAGTTGGATTTTTGATTACTGTGAATAGTTAGTATAGTCTATGCTCACCAAAAGCAGTCCTAACCTTCCTGCACTGTGTCTGAAGAAAAGCCCCTTCAGTACCTGTACAGCTGGAACTTCCAACAAAGAGCAGTGTCCGCCACATGGCAGAGGCATCAGCAAGAGCCTCACAGCCAGGTCTATGTAAAACCAGTCCCCGTTGAGGAAAAAAATCATTCCCAGAATATGAAGTTTTCTGATATCATACAGAACCTGAAATAAAGTCCTAACTTTCCAAGGGACAGGATTACAGGAGCCTGAAGGAGTAAATTGCTAGATTGGTAGCAAACATAGTCTACATCGTAAACAGTTATTGTAAGATAAGTGTCTTTTCTAAGAAGATAGGGTTAGGGACTACAAAATTTATCTAACATAACATGTGTGTGGGCAACTATATCTCAGTGCTACCTGTGAGTAGAAAGCAGTGGAACCAAATTCTCTTCCTCAGCGAGCAGCTCGCCAAGTGTACGGCCTGTGCCATCACGTGTGCCAATCTTCATCGTCAAACAAGAACTTTCTCTGGCTGCAAAGCCGTAACTTGTATTGCAAAGCATGCCAGCGTATGTCAGCAGTATTACTCCCTTGGCACCACTCCTCTCTGTTAATTGTAGAGTAGAAAACGTTCTTCTGCAGGCTTTTCCTCTAAATACCCCAGTGTGAGAGCCAGAAACCATGGACATTTGTGTGGAGGGAATTTGGCAGCTGAAGTGCATGGAAGCCTGGCTCTGGCATGAGCGTTTCCAAGAGCAGCATCTGGACCCCTGGTTAACTTCCTGACTGATCTCCTGCCTTAGACAGGAGGTGAACCACGATAAATGCACCAAACATTTGGGCTAGGCAGAGGCTTGGACACGTCTTATAATTTTAAGAATACCAGAGTAAATACAAAGCACTTTGGCAGACTTCATTTAGCTTCAAAACTCAACTGGAAAGTGCCTCCTCCTGATGATTGTCTTGCAGATCATTCCCTGGGTTGATTTTCTGCCGGTCCCAGCAGCAGAGTCACAGCTGCAACCTCACTTACACAAATGGCTGAATTCTGAGCTCAAACACAAGTGCATTTCTGGTGCATAGTGAACAGCTTCTTGGCTGAATTTACAGGGGCATCTGTGTCAAAGCTACTGTGGTGTTTGTGAAGTCTGTCAGTGATTTGGCTGTATGGGGAGAGACAATAGTTCTGTATGGGCTGGTTTTCTTGTTCCTTCATTTAAAGAAACTTTGTACTGGCTTTCCAAAACAAAACAAAAGGAAAAAATATCCTGTTTAGGTTACCTCTTAGCTGTACTAATGTACACACGCATATGTGTGGGTGTATGTGCATATATATGTACATAGGAAAGACTTTCTTTCAGTGGTGAATGGCAGTTTAGTCTGTGCTGGTTCATAGGCTTCAGATGATTGCAAAGTTATTAGGTTCTGCTTTCACCCAAACAAATCCAGCTTCCCAGTTGTTTGACTCATTCATTCGTAGGTGTTTAGACTAAAACATAATTTAATGTTGCTGTCCCTTGACCTTGCTAGAGAGACCTCTGCGAAGAAGAAGACGAAACACTGAAACAAAGGTTCTAAAGTAGGTGGCCGTATGTTATTCCAGTATCTAATTCCTGAATAGGGTTTGTACATCCCAACCAACTTGTGGTCTTCACCACCACAGTGTCTGAGTATTCATGCATGAAAATGTGACCAGGCTTCTGCAACTTCTCTGGGCCCAGAGTCTATCTCTTTTCCTTCACGCCAACAGCTCATACATACACAGATGAAAACGTGCAAGTGCTTGTAAACCATATAAACGTCATCTAGCAGACCCTTTATACAAAAATCACCCACTTCTTTGTTGATTCACCATTTCTCTTTTCATCACAGGGAAGACTGACGTTTTCTGTATAATAAACACGAAGTATTTTGCAAGTGGGGAATAAATAGCATAGGATAAAAACTCTTGGTTGAACAACTGATTTCTCTTGTCCTTCTGCTGCTCTTTCTTTTCATTATCACTTTTACCCTGTTATTATAGTCTAAAGCTGCAGAGAAGAGCAGAAGAACAACAGAACCCAACGTCATTATCCAACATGTACTTTGCATCCTGAGACTCTTCAGCACAAGGACAAACAAAGTTGATTTCCTGCCATGACAAGGTAGCAGGAACGTGTGCCAAAAGAGGAAAATTATTTTTTGACAAAGAGAACCTTGTCAAAGACAACTTTATTACCAATCACAAACACAGGGGTTTAAAAAACTTTTTAAAAAATACTTAGGTGCAGGGTAGAAGGATGAAGTCAGGATTCACAAGCATTCCTCCAAAATGTGGCAAACAGATTCTGAATTCTGATCATGTCTGGAGCATCAGCAGGTGACTAATTCATTTGCAGCATGGAAAGAAGACTTTTTAACACAGTCCATACATAGGACATGTCACTATTTACAGGAATCACTGGCATACTTCAGTCACTTGGCAATTCTCATTAGACCATGAAGCTATGTTAGTCATGCTCTTGTTAACAAAGTTTTTGATATTTCTGCTTTCCAGCAAGCAATGAAACGTTTGCGTCTCTCTTTGCGTCTCCCCCTTATAGATGTTGTGCAAAGAGTGAGATGGTAATATCTTAAATTTTTTTCCAGGTTTCTCTGATAAGTGGGCGGCAATAGTTAGAAGCCAATTTGTTCTTTTCCATCATGCTGTCTAGACGTATTTGCAAGCACTGCCTTGCCTTAAAGGGGAAAGAGTATATCATATATTACACAATAACGGGTTATTTTTACTTTTAATGCATTAAGAGGCTGTTTTCAATCAGAAACAATTTGATATGAGGGTATGTTCTGGACAATAAATGGAAAAAGTGGAACATAACCTTTTTTTCTTTTTTCACATAGCAGACAATACCCATACTTTCCATATAGACAGGAAATGGATTAGGTTTATATATAGAAATACAGTATGTTTTATACACATAGATAATGTATTGATTTACTTAAAAACTATCACTGGATAATTGGTTGAAGCTGCAAAATTGATATGTACCTATATAAATCTTTAATACAGCCTAGAAAAACCAAACCTAAAAATTTTAAGAGAGATTCTTCCCATCAGACTCGGAAGACGTGATATTCATGGTGGAAAGGTCACCATTCAGCAGTCACTCAGAGCCACCAAATGTGCTCTGCTCAGCATCTGTGTGTCATAACTGATGGTCCCACTTGGATCCCACAAGGTCTTCTCAAAGATGTATCTTCTTACCTCATCCTCACATCAATCCTAATGGGGTCCCGGTTCTTCGCTCTTACTGGCTGTGTAACCAGCAGGGCTGGGTCCGGAGCCCAGTTTAGGAGAGTCCCTAGTCCCATTCTCTGTAGCTACCTGGCACCTCTTTTGGCTGAGACTGTCCACTGTCCTCTTCTGTCCTCATATCTGAAGAAGGTGCCTTGCGTTTTTTAGGAGTGGGGCATCTCCATAGCAACATAATCTTCTGCAGGGCCACATACTGTCCATGACCACCCTTTCCGCAGTCAAGTGACATGTAATATCGGCTTCATGGGAGGAGAAAAGTTCCCCTGTGACAGCTTGAGTTTTGTGTTTGTTTTTTTTCCTATCTTTCTCTCTCTGCACCTGCGGTATCCCGAGCACAGAGACATTGGCACGGTGGTGAGCTGCTCCCAGCTTGCTGGAACCAAGGCCACATAAGCAGTTAACGAATCTCTGCTTTATCAGAACTCTTCTGCGGTTCAACAGAGCTAAGTCACTTTTTGGGTTGTTTTAAGATGATTTGCCACTAGGCTAAGACACCTGGTTTTAGGAAGGCTAGGAATGACATGTTTAAACCTATGTTGATTTCAAATTGGATGAATTCCTGCTCATCAGACTATGATCCACAGTCAGGCATTATGGTCAGATTTTTTAATACATAAGCAAAAGCGAATTTGGTAGACACAGTCACCAGCTGGACTGTGATCTGATAAGGCTATCTCAGAGAAGATACAGTAATAGGCCAAGAACAAATATATATGTTTCTTTCCAGCACTGTAAACAGATCTGGGTTTCCTTTATTCCAAAGGGCTTTTTTTTCACGTGTTACCAACATGTAATCTTTCTCTTGACTTAATATGTGTGGATTTTGTTTGTTTATTTGTTGTTACATATGCTAAAACCCTTAATGGAATTCTTCAATCTTGTCATTTATTTCATGCAGATTACAAACTTCTCCAGTGTTTCTTTTTAGGTTTCTCAAAAACCACATGGTCTTCTTGCTCTCTTTAATGCATTTTTCCCAGCTGTTTTTTAATGAAGGAAGGGAAAAGTACAGAGACAGTACTAGACTACTTGCAATTGCAACTGTTAATGGCCACGGAAGGCAAAGTTTCACAAATCCTGTAACAGGCAAGAAAAAAACCCTCTCTCTCTACCATCGGGCTGTGGTGTAAGGACTGGAATACTCTCTAAGCCATAAAAGTTGAACTTGGAGTGAGGAAAACTCCAGCCATCACCTTACAGATTTCATTTGTTACAGGCCATCTGTGTGTATCATCAGGGATCTCAGGAAAATATTACTCAGCTGTCTTTTATCTCTGTCTAGTCTAGCTGGAGCGTGGGTAGCAGAACACAAAGAAACAGGTTCCTAACTTCAGTCTGATGATAAAAGATGCTGGTAACCTAATAGAAGCAAATGTTTTGTATTGATTTATAATACAGGGTTATAACCTGCTGAATCTGCTGTGCTTGGAGCATGGTTTAGAAAACAAATAATGAGGTTTTTTTCCATCCTAATCAGGTCGTTATTATTTGTTGAAGTGGAATGTGAGAGTAGAAAGTAAAGCTCAGGTATCAAAAAGAAGCGGCGATGACGGGTTGAAGGGGGTCACTTGTGAAAACAGTGGAAATCAAATCAGTTAGGTCTGTCAGCTGGAAAAGATCATGGGGAATTAACACTTGTTTGTCTGGATTCCTGCAGCCTGAGAAAAAGTGCACAAAAAATGTATTCAGGTAACAAAGTGCGTGCTGTGTAAAAATTGCAGTTTGACTAAAAGAAAAAGAGAGTGTTACGTAAGACTTACCTCCACAGGAAAATGAAATAAAGAGGACAAAACTTTAAAAGCAGCAATATGCTTTTAACCTGCAGGAGAAAATGCATCTGCACAGCCACAACAGACAGGGGTGAAGGTACCACCTCTGTAAACCTTAGGGTTCATAAAGAGTAGAACCTGGCAGGGTGCTGCTGAAAGTGGTGAGATTTTGCCTGGTTGCTGTGAAACTGAAGTTACAGTTGGTGGCATAAATTGAAAAGGCGTGAAAAAAATCCAGGGAATATTTGGATCATGGGGCTACAAAGGAAGAAAATCTTGGGGGCAGAGGCATTCAGGAGCCTTTGGATCTCACCCTCATTTTTGGTTTACTTGTTTTCTGTCAGTTCAAGGTTGGACTGAACTGGAAGGCCCTTCCTTCCACTGTGAGAGTAATTTTTTTCATATCACACTCCAGGAGAGCAAAGATAGTGCCAGGGCAGCTACAAACACAGCTTCTACTGGATAAGTGCCTAACTGAGGAAAGCAGGAATTCAGGACTACAGTCTCAAGTTCTCTAACTAAACTCATTAAAAATTGGACACAAATATAAAGTGGGGAGATGTATTGGCTCCAATGTCCTCTCCTCCCCTAACTCTGTCATGGGCCAGGGAGTGCCCCCCAGCCCCTGCGGCTGTCAGAAGGATGACCACCCTGGGAACAAAGCAGGGATGCTCTCCTGCATCAAACTGGACTACTTAGAGCACAGAGCAGGTTGTCAAAGCCTGGGGCTTGACATTACCTGCACACAAATTCAAGCTCCTAACTGCCAGATAGGCTAATTTCATGTGTGCTTTTTATCACTTGGTTATTGCTCGGTTAGTTCACCCAGGTTCTGCTGAAAGACCTCAAAAACCTAAGAAATACTGTAGAAACAAGCAATGGGATCAAAACGATTAAACAACTTTCACTTATACTAAAATAGATGGGATGTTGAATTACTTCTTTGCTTTTTAAATTTGTATATACCAATGCTGATTTTTGAGTGCTGTTTTTTGATGCAAAGTGGTTGAGATAGCATTAAAGTCTGACTGGATTCCAGAATAACAAAAGCAATTGTTCTTCCCCTGCTCTTGTGTATTATATACTCACTACAAGTACACATTCTTGGCATACACCACAGCTTTTACAGTGCACAATTTTTAATGCAATTAGAAAAAGGAACAATTTCAAATGACAGGAATAAATTAAAGGAATGGCTTGAAGGGACAATCAAAAATGGCTCAGTACTTTTCATTCAGAAGAAAGTACCTCAGGAAAAGTGGTTCCTCTGACTGTCTAGCAGCTTTTGAATCACTCTGTGCAGAGTTCCAAATGTCTTGGCCATCCCTAGTTGTAGTTTGAATTATTTGATTTGTATAACTGTGTATAAACTTTTTTTTTTTACTATACTTGGGTGAAATAATAGAAGAGAGAAGTGTTGTTTAACATTTTCTTTATTATTCCAAGCATCAAAAAACTCCGCTCACCCTTGCTTTCGTGTATTTTATTTTACAATGAAGTTGTAATATTAAGTCAACCAACTTATACACTTCAATGCAAGCAAAACATAACAAAGCAAGATCTAACTTGTGACCCTTTACCAATCAGTGGTAAGGAAGGTGTGGAAAGCTATTTGGAGCTCCCCTGCTCAACACTGTTAACACATGCATGTTTTCTTAAGGAAGTGGTGATTACACCTTGTTGTTGACTGTGCAAAATACAGTAACTCTTTACATTTTCTCTATGGAAGAAGGGAATTCCTCTTACTTCTGTCGGCAGTCATCCAGTGAAAGGCAGTGGGAAATACATGACATCCTGTTGGGTCTACTTTTCATCTTTCCTGCTCACAGACACATTTTGAGCCTGACATGCAGGTGTAATTAAAAACAGGTTGATGCCATGCACAGCACAGCAGATGCACACAAAATTAGTACCTGCTGTGAATCCACATACACTGGCTTTTATGAAACAGCCAGGCATTTGCAAATCATCTCTTGTAACTGCAATAATATCAACATAAAACAAAATGGATCAAGGGGCTTTCACTAACATAGATTGACTCAAAGGCTCACACTTTTCTCAGTAGTACCTGATGTAATGCTAACTATTCATCTGATGTTTTTCAGATAAGTTAATAATATTGCACTGGTGCATTTCCCACTTCAAAAGGAACCTCTTTCCCTGCATTTCCTGGGCATGCTGCTAACTTAGACAGCAATGCAGCATCTGCGTTCTCCAGCTGGCCACTTCTGTGCACCAGAACTGGGGCTGGAAAGGGCTGGTGTGCTGGTTGTCCTTCGTTACCATGGTCTTTAAAAGGTGTCTCTGAGGCAGATGCAGCTCTCCAGCCTACTCACTGGACGCACATACCTGGCATGCCTAATGCAGTTGCCATACCTTCTCTTCCCTAAAGGAGCCAAACAGGAGAGGGAGATGCAGGCAGGAGATGCTCGCTCTGCAACTTACCTTGCCCTGCCTGGCTGTAAGCAATGAGGGACTATTGCCGGGAAGGGATTCTAGGTGGGAACGCACAGCAGAATTGGCAAAGAGCAGAGGTTAGGACCATAAAATTTGATGGCAGCAGAGCTTTCAACTGCAATACTTCATACACATGCCATGCTGGCTCCTCCCTGGCAACTGGCACCAAGGAAAACACAGTGAAAAAAAGAAATCCATATTTTTTTTTTCTTCCTCACCAAGTTTTGTTGTTTTCAACACTGGGGCAATGTTGGCTACTAAAATTCTCTCCGCTTTACTTTAGTGTTCCCATATCATGAGTAGGAGCAGTCATTCACCTCAGACGAACGCAGCATCATAAATCTGTTCAGCTGCACATTTTAGCTCTGTGGTGTCAGACAGGCATAATTAGAGCTCCAGAGTCCAAGTGCCACCACACTAGTCTTACAGCAGTGCAGTTGCCCACGCTTTATGTGAGTCATCCGGTGGGAGAGGAGAATTAGGCCCAACATGTCTGGGCTGAAGCAATGATTTAATCAAAGTGCTCCTTCCAGCTCTGACAAGCGTCCTTTTATGCTTCATGATGTTTAGTTTGAAGTTGCCAGTTGGAATTTTTCACACCTATGGTTTATTTAAGCCCTTATTCTGCTGTAGCTCTCACTTTTAAGACAATAAATGTGTCCCGCGGAGCTGTGAAGTATTAGGTGAGGATGACATTTATGTGCAGGTGACAAGAATAAATGAATGATACATGCAATGCTACATCTGCTGTTCCTTTCCAAATACAGAAAACTCCTGCCCATGACCTCCCAACTCATAAAACTGCGGTTAAATGCAGTGAGGAAAACCTGGCCAAATCCTGAAAGAGTACAGAGTGTGCACTCTGGCTGTTCGTGTAACTAAAATGTTCATACCATGTATAAATGTTCCTCAGAATGATCAAATGGGCTGATTGTGTTATCAGGAACATTTTATGTCAGAAAAGGAATTATTTCAATTTAATGCCATCATACCTGAGATCAAAAACTACTGAACAGAGAGTAAGGTGGAAAATATTTACAGAACAAAAATTCAAAAAATAAATAGCCCCATTGGAGAAAAAAGAAAGGCAGGCAATGCAAGTAGATCAAAGGGTAGGAAGACCTTGTGATTCTTGAAAATTGCAGTTACAAAGTAAAACAAAATCATTTCGAAAAGTAGAAAAGTTGCAGCAGATTTATAAAAATTTTAATCTACAGGTAAGCAGAAAAGGAATTGTTTCAAGCATGAGAAATTATTTTGCCTTGTTGATCATTCATTTTCAAAAATCCTGCTTAACCCAGAAATTTAAAGTTAGTCAAAGACTGAACAATTTCATCTATTTGAATTACCTTGCTTCAGACACTGTAGACCTTCCATTATCAGAGGCAGCAGGAGCCTAACATTTCCAGCTTCCCTTCTCAGCTGTAACAATTCAAACCAATTACTAAAAAAATTTCAAAAAATTAAAAGAAAAAAAAAAAAGAAAGAAAAAAGAAAGCAACATATTGCATATTATCTTCTTCTAAGGTTTTTCATTCAGAAAAGCTGTGGTTCCTACCACTTTCCATAAGTGCCCTGCTCATCTCACTTGCACTATCAAGATAAATACCTTTTAGGTGCACATAGTCAGATCTCGCATTTAAACAGGCTGTAAATCTCCATGACCAGAGGTACCATGAATAAACGAAATACCAGAGAATAACTAGTTTCACTAACCATGCTTTGCCTTAAATAATCAGAGCATCTGGTAGATCCACACACATTTAATACATTTGCTGTTTGTTTGCTCCATTGCATAATTAACTATTTAATTTCATTGCCCTCTGGATTTGCTCACTAATTAATTATTCCTTGCTAGTTCATCAGTCAGCTGCTGGTGTCTCATCTTGCTTTTCTAGCCATGACGTTTGCCTTCTACTCTGTAGTATCAGCTCTCTTCCCTTTTCTGTGTCTTCCTATTTTTCACTTCTCTTTCTTTCCTTTCTCTGGTGCTCTACACTCACCTGCCGTAGCAGTGGGCCAGCCCGGCTTCCAACAGGGCATAATAAGCCACCCTGAGACACCATGAACATGGCCAGGCACTGCATTTGAGTGTTGAAGGGAGCGGGAACCTCACTGACAGGCCAAAAGCTCCACGAGGTGTAGTGGTCTCTGGAGACAGTACTGTTCCTAGTTACAAACAGTTCTTTTCCAGCTATTAAGGCAAACATAGCTGGACTAGAGAGACGTGATTTAAGACAAACGCAGCTTGCAGTTGTTTGAAATGGGAAGGATTTAATTGTCCCTAAGTCAGAAACTGCTCATTGGCTGAAGTCTTAAACCTACTGGCAATGTTTTGTGGCATCCTACAGGTTGCTGAAAACAGTGCTATATGCACAATATAGCCAAAAATTATCTAGGAAATTAGATCCTATGGGTACATCCAAATATTTAGTCTTAAATAAATAAAAAATGTCAAGAATACAGATTTTTTTCTTTTCACTAAGAATCAGTGTGCTCCTTTTCCAATCCGGTCTCGCTGAATTCTCCCAGAAATCTTTAAAGTTACTTCCACCAAGTATTTTGGATGGGTTTTTTTCTCACAAGCTGCTTTTGTGAACTTGTACTGTCTGCTGCAACCCATTCAGTCGGCAAGGTTTAGGAGTGCAATGGAGACTCTGAATTCAATCTTCTAATGTTAGACTCTCATTATCTAAGTATAGCTGATACGTTTTATTTCTGTGAAAGTTGTTTGGATTTCCGTCTGCTCTGTCTCTTCTGGTTTAGATTTCTCATCTGAATACTGTCCAGAATCCAGTGCTTATGCTTCCATTCACCGTATCGCTTTTTGTTAATTGCTCCCATATTTGGGGGAGTCACGTGTCCAAATCACTAAATTGCGACTGCACTTTCAGGAAGCTACTAGCACCTCCCCAAAGAGGCAATTAAAATTCTAAACAGTGCAGGAGCTGGAAAACTGCCTATGAGAGGCTCTGGGGGTCGTGTGCCATTCCTTCAAAAAACGTGCTTTTTGTGTGTGTGACCTTTCTAAGTGAGACAATATTTTTGTTCTTAATTTTTTTGTCTTTCAGCAGACAGAGAGGCTATTTCAGATGATCATTACTTGAGCTGATCAGGCAATGCCCACTTTGACGGCATGAGAGCAGCAGTTCTTCCCTGACGTTGGTTTGGTGAAGGACTGAAGTAGGCTCTTCATCTTATGCATGTAGGGAACGCCGCTGACTTCAGCAGGACTGAGTACATCCTTGGAGGTAAGTATGTAACTGTATGTCCCGGTCAGTTAAGTGATTTATTTACCTCCTACAGGTTGTTGTTATTCTTGGAAAGGAGTCTTAGGCAACTAGATTTCAGAGACTCTGAAACACAGAGCAAAGCGGGGCCTAGCTACTGCTAAAATCCAGCCCTAATTACAGACCCTGCCTTCACAAGGTTCGTTCATTGACAGAATAGAGCTTTTTGTTCCTATCAGTAAATAAATGGAACAAAATCCCTTTAATTCAGTATTCTAGAAAACGGGTTAATGTAGCAGGATTAAGGCAGATGATATTTCTTGGAACACAGAGAATCTCCTGTGACTGAAGGAGCATCATTAAAAGTAGTAAGAATAGTTTTCAAAATTAGTTCAAATCATAGGGTCACGCAAGAATTCATTTGGTTTATGTATAACAGATGAACCGGTGGGAAGAAAGAGGAAAATAAGCTTTCTGCCCTGTGCTCGTAAGAAGCACAGAATAACTCCACATCCAGTCCTGCATGTACTCGGTGGTCTAGGGAAAGAGTCTTTGAGCCCCAGAGCACCCAGGCTTAGGTGTGTTTCCCTTCATCCCCTAGAAGGAGCCTCTCTATGGAGGCATCAAAAGTTAAGATGTTCATCTGCTGTAAATGTCCACTGAAAGCATCTCCTTACAAAGCCTCATTCTCATTACACCTGGACACATGTTTTCCAGCATGTGTCTTCCGTTTGAAAATCAGAAGGCTGAAAAATGCTTCTGGGTCTTTGGAGGAGGGAAGGGAATGGATGGAGGATGCAGCCTTTCCAACATCAGGATCCTTGAACCAGTCCTGCAGCAGGGTCAAGTAACTCTTTCTTTCTGAAGAGCTCATTTTTATGCTGTGTTATATTTACCCAGGCACCTTCTTATGCACAGGGAGAAGCTCAGGCCTGGCAGCAGCCACATCTAAGACAAATTGTTCGATGCTGGGTAAGTAGCTCTTTGACTTTTTTCAGCCAAAGTATTCCACTTCTCCATTTTGAAAACCAGTAAGAAGGACAGCATGAACACCCAGTGACAGATGGGAAAGATGAGGCGTTTCAGAGGTCATTTCTTCTTACGGCAACAGAAATACCCCTGCTGGCCAAGTGTCAGCCAACAGGTGCAGGCTGTCCTAGGGCATCGCCTCTCAGTGGACCACTGAAATCCCTGAAGTGGAGGCCAGGCCGAAGTGGCTGAAGTGAAGAAGCGTGGGTGTGTGATCGCCCTGGCAAGGCTGCCCTGCCCCAGACTGTCAATGGTGCAATCGTCTGAGTGCAGCCTCAGTGAGGGGGTTAGTTACACCCAAGGTCCATACACCACTCTCAAAGAGCTAAAAATAACATCTTTTGCAGTTTCACCTCGAATTTGCCCAATACCTGAGATACTTCTTTATCTCTGGGACCAGTTCATCACTACTAGGATCAAGAGGAGCAGGGCAGCGTGAGCACCCCTGCTCGGAAACAGGGGTTTCACAGTCCATTTGTCGGGAGCCGCTGCCACTGTGGCTGGTCCCTTTTGCCTCCACCAGCCCTGTGGAGGAAATGCTGAGGAGTGAGGAACAAGTGCGGATTTGTCTGGTTCAGTGGCTTTGAGACAGCACCTGGCAACGTAGCATGGAGACAGACGCAAGCCTTCAAAAAAAGTTGGCTCGGACCCACAGTGAACGCTGAGCCCTGCCGGGCAGAGGGGATCAGGCAGTGGGCAGTTTCCTGAACAGACATTTGTGGTGTATGGGGAACCTGGCTCACAACTATTCCATTTTAAATCACTTAAGAATATATTTGCTGGGGGAAATAATTCCAGAGGGGGCTTTCACCAGCCCCCTCATGGGGAGAGGCCTGTCATGAAAGCAGAGGATGACTGCGTATTGCTCCTCCCTGGTTTCTGAGACATTTCTGCCCTGCACTTTTGCCCTGACTCTTCCCTGTCCTCTGGGTCATTGATCCTATGTCTGGCTTACTTCTCCCCACCTCTACCTGCTGATCTCTTCCTTTTGTGCTATTTTGTGCCAGCAAATTAAGGCAGGTGAATTTCTGAACTTTTCGGGAGAAAATGGCCACTGGCGCGATGCCAGGGACCTCCCTCACCTCTGGCTGCCCTCAATCCCTGTCAAGTCTCTGGTGGTGGTAGGGAGCAGCCAAGTGAAATGCTTCAATCTGTGAGACATTTTCTGTTTACGTTGCAGGCCAGACCTCTTGGATTTGGACCAGAATGGCCACTTTGTGGAGGCAGATATATCTGTGGAGAGAAAGAAAGTTGCGTGTATCCTGGTCAAGCTGTTTTCCCAGGGAAAACAATAATGTGAGGTAATGCTCTTTCTGCTGCAGGCTGTACACTGTCCTGCTTGACTGGAGCAATGGCTGGGAACGCTGGCATTGTCCTGTAAATAGGGAGCAGCTCTTGGATGCAAAAAGTCACCTCTGTACAAATGCCATGCTGTTTCAGATTTTCCTTTGGGAGAGCAGATTACTCAGAAGGAAGTAGCAAGGCAAGCCCAGTGTCATGTGGAATAGCTGAAATTCCTCAAGTTCCTTTTTGCCAGGATTTCAAGCTGTGAAAGACACATGATCTCCACTGCTCAAGCCTACAACTGAGGATTTTCCCCAACAAAGATGAATCGGTAGCTGTACAATTTTATTTTATTTTTTTCTACATCTGCCAAAAGCCATAGTAGGTTCTGAGTTAAATCATTCCTAGGGTTTGTATTTGGAAGTAATAACCTCAGATGAGGTTTATCAAAATGAATATATTACCCCTTACCCTCAGGAACTGTCTACTATCACTTTTAGAGAAAACCCTGGCTCCTTTTCTACCATTCGCTTTGTCACAACACCCCTTGAAACTAGGAGCTGAGGTCCAGTGGCATCAAACCCCTCCTTGCTGCATTTGGTCTCAGCCAGGGGCCAGTAACAAGCTGTATCTATAAATCTCTCTTGTATGTCTGTAGCAGAAGTTGCTGTTCATTTTCATGCTGATAGATAATGAAGTTTAAGTACTGAACAGCCTCGTGCTGAGATTTGCTGATCCATCAGAGGTGAGATGGGGAAAGGAGAAGCTTTACTCCTTGCTACATCAGTGATTTGCTAATTGTCCGGCATAGTCTGCCAGAGGGCACCTTGTTAGCTGAAGAGTCATTGCCATCTGGGGAGAGAAAAGGATTGTCCATAACCTGTGGAAAGGGGTGTTTAAACTGCCTCTTAAATAAAGTTAGACACCAACAGCCTTTGGGGAGGGAGGAAGAAGATTTGGAATTAAAAAAAAAATGAACAAATAAAAAATAAACTGTAAGAGGTACCAAAGGAACATGGTGTGAATAAAGGTTAGCATGTTTTGTAAAAAAATTCAAGTGTAATTTGCTTTCATTTGTCTGTTCTCTGTGGCTTTGTAAACCTTCACAATTCTTGTTATGCAGTTCAGATTTTTTTTAAAAAAACCCACACTTACTGAACTTCAGATAATTTCCAGATAATCAGCATAAAAAGGCATTTCACATAGAAATTCTTCTCACTGTGTGTATGGACTGCCTATACAAAGAGCCAAAACCTATGCAAATGCCTCTGCAGTATCCTAAGCCTCCACTTCGTGTGCCTCCGCTCCCATCTGAGCTTGAGAGCTGACACAGGAACAAGAGGGGAAGGAGTACATATTTCCTGATGATGCTATGCTAAGCCAGAAAGACCGCAGGGCAGCAAGGATTATGCCTAAATCTACAGGAAGATTGCCACAGTTTTCACCTGAGACCAGGATTTTATCTGTGATCTGTCAAACTCGTCTGGCTCAGAAATTGAGTGCTTTTGGAATATATTTGCCCAGCATGAATGACTAAATCAGCAATATGTTGCTGCCAGCTTAGCCATGGCAGCTGCCTGGGAATGCAGACTGAGCTGCTTGCCCATGTGGAAGTAGGACAGGTAAAAGTAAAAGGTGCTATGATGCTAACACATCTTATTTCACTTTTACCCATAGCTTTGGATGAGGGAATTACTGTTAGTGAAAATCAACTTTATCATCTCCATTCAATTATTTTTTCTTCTAATGCAGATATCTACAGCTTTGTGCTGTTGCCTTCGTTTTGGAGATGAGGAAGGAGAACAGAGAAAGAATGTCACTTGTCCCTTATGAAACAGCTATTGTCAGACCCATGAGGGGTGCTCTGAAACACCTTGCTCTTAGTGTTGTTCTCATTCCTCTTGGTTACAAAGATGTGACAGATACAGTACGTGTTTGTTCTTACACTCTGCATAGCAAAATCAGACAATTACGAAGACTCTTTGAACATGAAAACTGAAGACTGAACAATCCAGACCTGTACTTCCTGCTGTTTTCTTTATTTTTTAATGAAAAAAAATGTTTATTTAAACTCTGAGATAAATCCTGCCTACCTGCCACCAGTTTAAATCTGATTTGATTTCCTCGATTATTCTCTGTAAATGGTTTTTTTTCCTGCTTGTATCACATTGGATAACAGTAGAATTACCATCACATAATGTTAGTCTAAAAATACATGTACCATTATTATTATCAAATACAGATAAGTGTGCATTGCCAAGTAAAAAGAAAGCTGTGAAATAAAATGCTGTGCACAAGTATTTTTTCATGATCTTCCACAACATGAAGGATAGACACGGGTTGCCAGATACTCAGTTCTGATGGACATATGCAACTGTGGTTTCCATAGCTATACAAGGTTTTCTATAGCACCTATCACCATGGTATCTAAGCATCTGTTGCTGCTGCTGAACAATTTAGTCTATGGTGTACTGAAGAGAATTAGCTGAAATAAATAAACAAAAGGTCATTGAACCTGGCTATCCATAGTGGGAATCGACATGGGCAGATTCACTTTTCAAAAGAGATTGTTTGCTAGCTTGTCTTTTCACAACTCCCCAATATCTAAGCTTCTTGTTTTGGTGATGCCTTATAATAAAGGCATCTCTCGTGCTGTGGTTCTGTGGCTCAGTCTCTTCCACAGGTGTGGGCACACAGCTATTCAGGGCATGACCACCGGGCATGATGGAGATCACAAACAAGATCCTCAGCTATGCACCAAACAGGCTGCTCCCATCACTCTAGCTGGCTCCTTTGGGACCTGTGGATCCCAAGATCCTGCCCACTTCTTTTGCTATACGCTGGACAGATTTTCTGGCAGCGAGTGGTCACAATAAGACACTTCTGAAAGCATGATCATTCTGTTTAAAGGGAGACAAACCTCACTATCTTTGGACATGTTGGAACAATGCGATGCTGATGAAATACTTGTAAAGTGATAAAGGAAACTATCAAAACTCAGACAGGCCCATCATGCAAAGCCGCCTGAAATATGCACACAAAATTTTGTGCCTGGCATTACTTTTAGAGGTTTTCTTTCCTGATCTTTCTAGCTGAAATACAATTATATACAATTATACAATTGCCGGGCCTTCACTCTGCCTGCGGTACAGGAAGTCTAGCTCTTAGGAACTCTTTTTTCCTTATGCAGTTGAAATCCATTGACAGAGACTTTTCAGATTTTTCTTTTGTCCAGAAGATTTCCTTTATCTTTAATCAGAGAGGTTTAGGTCTTCTTTTTACCAGACCCTTGCTTGTCCTCTCCATTTTAACAACACAAATATTTCTTTGGGATGGTCTGATGCAGTTTTTATTGGCTCAAATATTAAATAATTGGTGTACTATCTCATCCTTGGCTATACTCTGTGATGATGCAGATGCTCTCTGTACTTGGAAAGCAAAATCTGAACTCGGAGCAAAATCTTCCTTTAATGCAATTCGTATGTCATGTAAGAATATGTACGTTGACAATCCTACTTCGTGCTTTTGTATAAAGAGAATCAATCATAAGCACAAGATTATAACCCAACTTTGCCTGAGACCAGATACAAGAGTAACTAATAATTTTGAGACTGTAACAGGCCTGAAGTAACGTGGTCCACAGGTCTTTCTGAGACAGATTTATTATACCATGAAGATGCCTGGATCAGATCTCAGAAAGGTGTACAGACACGTCTGTACATCACTTTCCCCGTGTAACACTGGGACAGAGGTAGGAAGCCCTTTCTCAGGTCACAATTTGACAGATACTTTCAGAGTACACAGACCAGCACTGCCATTAATGAAGCAGTCCCACCATCCTCCAGCACATCTTCCTTCCCCTACACTCTCTTTTTGCTTGAGCTGACACAAACCTTTGCACTGAAGTGGTTCGGTTAAGTGACAAAGTCAAAACTAACTCATATAGACACATCATTTTAACCTACCCGATTCCCTGCTTCAGTTTATGGCACAACACTTGTCCTTAAGGAATAAGATAACATTAGGCAAAAAAATAACAGCTGGGACTGGAAAGCATCACTTTTCCTGGCAGAAGCCCTGGATAATTCCTGGTTAAAGTGAGTCATGAAATGGTGACATTAAGGAAGTGTTAACTAGTTTGTGAGTGCTGAAACAGGTATGCTACTGACTCTAATAATTGCTGAGCCAGCTCAGGTGTTTCCTTATTAAACTCTGCTGTATGAAACACATAACCTATTCTGAGTCCCAGTGCTCCAGTCTTTTCATCCATAGCTTGAAAATTAGCCGCAGGACTTCAGGGGATGGTTCCTACCCAGCCCATTCAGAAGGACATCCATTTTAGGTGTGCAAAATTACAGCAGTCACTCATAGTATCAGTTTTTTTGGCTGACGTCTGGGTTTTTTTCAGCACATTGTCACTGGTTAAATAAGGCCTCGTTAGGAGAGCTGACCCCTCTTTCTGATTACAATTTTCAGTTTTGTGTTCATGGGTTCTTTTATTGTATTCTGTAGCTCCGAAAAAATATGCCTGAATTTGGGACAGGGAATGAAAATCTTAAATGCTCCTTCATAGCCTGCACCAGCAAATATTGGAAAAATCAGATTCTAAAACTTTCTATAAACTCAGATGTTTCGAGAAAAGCCTGGAGCCTCTGCTCACAGCCGAGTGCATGGATGTCTTGCAAGAGCAGCAATTACAGTACAATAAGCCAGTCAGCATGCCTTTTGTAATTAGCATGAGTTTTTATGTAGGAATACCTGCAGTGCTAACAGATCAAGCCAAGACAGCTACCCTTTCTCCACACACACACACATGTGCATGAGCAGACATGAGGGCTAAGAGGATGCACCAAAACAGCACTCCTCAACTCCAGCTGAAAACACACTCCCTTTGCTTTCACCAATGACCTGCTCAAGGCTGGAAATGGCTGGTTTTGTGGGAGAAATAGAAAGGGAACCTGAGAAAGTCATTCTCTTCCCCACCCTCTGTCTGCCTCACCCAGGCCCAGACACCGAATGGCTACACCAGCCAGGGAAAGTGAGCAGAGAGGCTGATGTCCATGTCTGACCTCCCCCTATGCCGCTTCAGCACTTGCACTATGAGCTGCTGATGGCAGTAACATCCTCTCCACATATGTATATCGTACTCACATCCCCTGGTTTGCCAACGGGAGGGGGCAGACTCTCTATTTGCCACCTGAAATCTCACTTGAAACTTGAAAATAAAATGAGAGAGAGAGAGAGAGAGTAATATGAATTGGCATTTAAATTTGTCAATTAAATCTGCAAAGATTCATTACCTTGGATTTTTGCTGTATCACTCCTTACTTGCGTTCTTTCTATGTCTCTGTCCTTCTTCCTTCTGCAGGTTTTGCAACAGCCTGCTGTACACATGCTGCCTTGCAGAGTACCAACAGATAATTTTCTGGTTTTTATTAACTTTCTGAAAACACGTGGAGCCGGGCTCCTTCACTTCAGCCCCCTTAAAGTTTAATAGGGTGTCTATTGTAAAGCTAAGTTTTTCATTCATTTGCTCATACAGGGAATATTTCCTTTGAACAGCAGGCATGTTCTGCCAGACAAATCCCTTTGGGAAAATATGAAGCTTTGAGAAATGTTCTGTCCTCCCTCAAAGAGGTCCCTTCTGAACACAGACAACTTCTACTGCTATTTAACTATCAATAAACCCCCCCTGCTGTAGCAGTATTTGCTAAAGTACTAAGGTCTGCAGCAATCCATAACTTCCAGTGAAATGTAAGCAATTAACCTGATTTTAATGCTACGCAGGTATGTTACCGACAGTCATCTGTAATTCTTTAACATTCTTCTCAGTGTAAATCACCTCAGAGGCAGGGCAGCCCCTTTTCTAAGGAATTTCAACAAACGGTGAGTTAAAAGTCAAGGAACAGACAAATAACACTCAAAAGGAAAATATACCTCAAGATTTATCACTTCCTTAAAAAAAGAAAAAGAGAGAGAGAAAATAAGGCAAAAGCCTTCATTTGCCTTCCATTCGAACTGTAGAAAGGCTGGGTAGTATGGCTGCCCAAGAGAAAGACTCCAAAGAAATCTTTATGCGATGTATTCAAACTAACTAAATTGCATAAGATTACATGTGATTATCTAACTATTCCTGCACATATGAAGTTTGAAACACATTTTTACTTTTGAACTCAGATGTTTCAGTTGTTCAGAGACCACATAGGTCTATAGGGTGCAAGTGGAAGCTGGATCAGAGGAGAGGACAAAAGGTACTCTTTCATTTACTCTCTAAATCCAAAATTCAGGCTTGCACATTCAGAATCAAAACCTAAAAAGCATTCTTCTACATCTTTGAGCTCTCCTGTGGACAACGCCACCAATGCATGTGTTTGTAACAGCAGCGGATTAATTCCCGCTGTATGCAACAATCCTCTCCCATTGAAGCTATTCCCAAGGATCTCTCTTGCAATGGGAATGGAGTAGGCCAAGCTTTATTTTCAGCATCACCCTGGCAACAGCTTTCCCTTCTATTTGGGTGTCACATCAAAGAGGTGTTCCTGCAGCCTTTCAGGTTTAACATGAGCCTTGTGGCTGCAGAGGAGGTCTCAAAGCCCCAGCCCTGGAGATTTGAGAACATCTTTCCCCACACCTCCCTTTCAAAAGTGCTGAATATCTGTCTTCCATACAAAGAAAACCAAGAAAATACAGCCTACTTATACTTCAAAAAATCAGAAATGAATAGGATTAATTTGGGGTTTTGTGATTCTGAGTTTATCTTCAGATATCAGAATGTCTGAGGTTAGCGGTACTGCCCACAATTTAGCCCAGAAATTTGAATTTGTATTTGTGCAACTGACAAGTGCAATAGACTTTCCATATAATTTATTGGAGCGCCTATAAGGAAGCCATATTGTCTAGCCAGCACAAACATCCAGGGTACTGGGATGGGAGTTATATCTTCCTCCTCCTTCCCTCTCTGTAGGAAGATGAGTAGGTTGCCCAGAACAGTGTCTGCTCGCCCCTCCTTGCTCCAGCCCACCCAAACCACTTCATAGAATCATAGAATCATAAGGTTGGAAGAGACCTCTGAGATCACCAAGTCTGACCATGCCTGCCTCCCTACTAAACCATGTCCCTAAGGAACTTATCTACCGGTTTTTTAAACGCCTCCAGGGATGGCGACTTCCCCACCTCCCTGGGCAGCCTGTTCCAATCCCTGACCACCCTTTCAGTAAAGAAATTCTTCCTAATGTCCAGTCTAAACCTCCCCTGGCACAACTTGTGGCCATTTCCTCTTGTCCTATCGCTTGTCACTTGTGAGAAGAGCCCAGCACCCACCCTGCCACAACCTCCTTTCAGGCAGTTGTAGACAGTGATGAGGTCTCCCCTCAGCCTCCTCTTCTCCAAGCTAAACAACCCCAGTTCCCTCAGTCTCTCCTTGTAGGGCTTATTCTCAAGCCCCCTCACCAGCCTTGTAGCACTTCTACTCCTCCAACTTTAGACAGCCCACCCACACCTTGCCCCAGCTCTGAGTATCCTCAGCCCCAACTTCTCATGCACATGTGGCATCAGTGGCAATAACATCTCTGCAGGTGGGTGAGAAGAGGATTATTTCCACTGGAATTTTATTTTATTTTATTTATTTTATGTATTTTATTTTATTCTACTTTCTTTTTGTGTTACTAATTCTTTTGAAGTCTTAATCACAGTATCACAGTATCATAAGGTTGGAAAAGACCTTTGAGATCATCGAGTCCAACCTATGACCCAACACCTGCACCTACTCCTACTTGTCAACTACACCATGTCACAAAGATTCTCATCCAATCCCTCCTTAATCTCAGAGTATCCCTTGTTTATAGAGCCACTCAAACTGAAATTTGCATGAAGTCATTCAAAATAACAGGACTAATCCTGGGTCAATCAAAATCAGAAAAAAAGATCTTTGCTTGTAATTATTTTCCAAGCTGGAGCTGCACAGTGCAGGGACATAGAGGACAATACACAGTCTATTCCTCAGGCAAATAAAACAGCTGTCCATCGTGCATGCCTTAAAGTGCTTTCCACATAAGCTTCTCACAATGTTTTGAACTGGTTAAGTGCTATAATGCCCATTTTAAAAACAGGCAGCCTAGGGTCCATGGGTCACACAAATTGTCCAAGATTCACTCTAGGCTGCAAGAAAATACCATATCACAGTATCACAGTATCATAAGATTGGAAAGGACCTCCGAGATCATCGAGTCCAGCCTATGACCCAACCTACGCCTACTCCTACTTGTCAACTATACCATGGCACTAAGTGCCTCATCCAATCTTTCCTTAAACACCTCCAGGGACGGTGACTCCACCACCTCCCCAGGCAGCGCATTCCAATGGCCAATCACCCTTTAGTATGGTCACAGGGAGAAAAGTTCTTTTTTTTTGATCCACTGTGATCTCTGCCCAGGTTGCCAGAGCCTGGGAAAGGAAAACTGGTATTCAACTTTCACACATCCCCCACCATTACTCCAGATCTCTGAAGCTACTTTTGCCCATACTAAGAGATGTGCAGAAGTGGGTCAAAAGCAATGCAGGTGGAAGAAGGATGTCTCAGATACTTGAATATAACTGGGAGGTGCCCATCCAGTGGTGACTGGTGCTTACGATGAGTGGATGAAGGACCCTGTGCTGTGAAGTCCTACTTCTCTGTTCCTTGTCAGGGGCAGTCTTTTAGGACACCAACATTAGTAAGCCTTACTATAGCTGGATTGAGAGTCCTGATCTACATCCAAGATTTCCATGACCATGGAGGAGTCTCACCTCCCACTCAGTCATGGAGTTCGAATGCAGGTGGACACAACATCAGCTATAAGTGCTCTTCTAGACCAAAACTTCATCTCTGTCTCACTTCTGGGGGGGGGAAAAAAAGACAAAATTTCCTTTTAGAAAATTAATTCACAGACAGATTATTACAAACCACTAGTGAAAGCACTAGAATTTGAGTAGAAGAGGAGTTAAAAAGGCATCAGTCTCTTAAAGCTATTGATGAAGTCCTAAATCCACAAATAAATTGCCTGTTTAAAATGACATTGGCAAAAAATAATCCCGAATCAACCTTCACTGTAAGCTCTTCAGTACAGTTGCTCCAGGTTAATGCTCATATAACTGAAATCTGCATCCCACCCACATAAGAAATCTGTAATTAGCAGGTGAGAGATCACACATGGCTCTGTGGAGAATGTATATATAATTTAAAAAAAAAAAATCAGCAATAGAACAGAGCTGGTTGATTTCCCATTCTGGGTTTGCTTCCAACAGTACTTTTGCGAAGTTGTGGATTTTTTCTTGCAGGTAGATTTTGTTTGTGTAAAGCAGCACAACTTCCTCTGGAGTGCACTGCAAAACGGTAGCAGCTGCCTGCTGAGAGCTGCTGGTCTGCAAGTCACTGCTGCTCCTCAAGCACCGTGGCAAAACCAAACAGCATCCACAGGAAGGTGTGCCACATGGCTTTAGTGCTGGAGGTGGATGACCTGTGGAAGGACGGAGGAAGTCCATTTTCTTTTGAGCAGAAGTAGCTGGAAGGAGACACTGAATGGAAAGGATGTTTTTGAAGTGCTGTGGTCCCATAAAATCCACTGAATATCTCGTAGTTCCAGGATTACATAGAATTTAAAGAAGAGGAAAATAAGAAGAGGAAAAACAGTGCGACTGAAAGACCTATCAGGTCTGACACTCTACAAATACGGGAGGCAAGTGAGAGCAATGTAAACCATACTTCACTCCGTGTCTGTAAGCAGTGAGTGCTAGTGAAAAAGAACACAGATACTGCACCTGGCGGTAACTTGGTCTGATACCTTTGATAAGTTTAACAGTTTCCAGTTTTCTCATGCAGAGGAAGACAGCAGAGATTTAGCAATCCCATACTCCCATCACCATGGAACATGTAAGAAGTTTGTAACACAAAGGTACAAAAGTGAAGAAGAAGGCGTTACTGATCTAATGACTAATCTCGTAACATGGGCTGGAGAGGGGATTACAATTTAAATATGCAGAGGAAACCAACTCTGGGGATGACTGGGGGAGCCAATGTCACCTTCAGGAGAGGGTGTCCAGCAGCAGAACTGTTGGGGACCGCAGATGGGAAAGGACAGGGGGACAGTGCTCTGCTGACAGCTCCGTGCTTGAGGAGCCACGACACAACCATGTATGTGTGGCTCAAAGGCACTCAGAGCTTGGCGTCAGATGGTTCCCAAGAGAGCACAGTCTGTTAGTAGGTGTGGTGAACTAGGCTGGCCGTAAGGGTCTGTGCCTATATTAAAACCCTATACGTGGTTTGTTATGAGTTCAGTTTTACCCAAGGAATAAAAATGAATGATTGGGATTTTCTCTTATGAGGGACCTGATCTCAGGGACAGGGAGCCTGAATGAGGTTGCAGAAGCCAGCCAAACATTCACACAATCCTTGCATCTCTTGTTCTCTCTATGGGCTCGGCCGCCTCTTTCTGCTTGGGTGGGGGTGCACCTTGCAGTTTGGGAAACATTGCTGTAGGATATAAACTGGAAGTAGGCGAAAAGCCGGAGGCTTTGACAGGGAGTGCGTTAGTTTGACAGTGTACCAAAAAAAATGGAGCAATCTGCAATAATTGCAAGGGAAAGTTTTGAGTTGCTTGTTTTATTTTGTTTTGCTTTTTACTCTGTGCAACTCTTTTCTGTTTAATTCAATTCCCAACCTCTCCCTCTCTGGTATTGCTCCATCTCTCCTCAGCCATCCCCTTATGCCTCCCACTCACATGTTCGTTAAGGATTAATTATTTCCTTTACACTCATCCTTGCCAGCCCTGGCCTTCCCGCCATGCTCAGAGCTTTCCCAAGCTCTCTCACCTCTGCACAATCCAGCTTCTGCTCACTTAGAAATCCCCCATTTGGAAGTAAACAAACTTCTAACCAACCAGCTGGGATCATTTCTTCTTCCCCTGCCCCAGGGTAAACCACAATCCCAAGCTTGGAGCCAGAGCCTACCTTGACCTTGACACTGAGCATGTATGACCACGTCACTCAGAAAGCCTCACATCCCTGCCATCCATTGCACCTGGGCTCAGAAACCCATTGATTTCTTGTGCTAGCCCTGGAAAATTGAAGGAAGCAGCAGGGAACCCTATGAGCAGCCTTTATCAAGTCAGTCTGATCTAACCAGAAGCAGATGCGCTCAGTACTTAGGCAGCTCAAGAACTCACAGGGATGCCCTTACCCAGGGGCGTAGGGGGACACAGCCAAGCTGTCTCAAAGCAGTGTGAGTTCCTGGGCTGCCATGTTTGTAGTCCCACAGCATTGAGTACACTTCAGCTTGCAAGAAGCGTGCTCCCTCCACGCCCAAGCCCACCCTCCCTCCCCTGCCAAACCATCCCACCCCAATGCCCAGAGTTATGGTACCTGCGGTTCTGGCTTAATTGCTGTGGCCTAATCCATCACCTGTAATGAACAAATTACAGTGTAAGTACATAAAATATAGCTCGTGAGGGGAGAAGACACAAATCATCCAGGCACAGAAAGGAAGACACAAGGAGGAAAGTAGGTATTTATCATTGTTTTCCCTGTAAGAACACCTACACCTTACCCACAACAGGAGTGTCAAAACACAGATCAGCTAGAACTTGGATTTTGGGGAGGTGGGATTTTTGTCTATTTCTTTCCCTTTTAAAGAAAGTGTTACTCCATCTCACCAGATGAAACTTAAGGAGCCTTATGAGAAAGGGGTAGCCTCTCCATTACCACCCAATACAAATACATTCATTTGAAGAGAAAATAAATGTGGTTGGTTTTGAAACTACTATGATGCTTCTATCTGTTTGCATTTAAAATGGTATGACTGTGTGAAGTATATATATATGTAATGCAAACTAGTGAAGCAGACTCTTTTCTCCTTATTAGGAGGAATTTATTTTTTTTCTATTCAGAGCCACGCATCACCAGGAAAGTGGGTACTGATAGCGTTCTTCCTTTGCGTCCCAAAATGCAGGAGAGTATTTGCCTAAACATGCAGGCACAGCAGTAAGACTTGTGTATTTTGTATAGGAAGCTGCTTTTGTTTGCTGCCAGTAGGATTCACAATGTGGTCTCTACAGGAGATCAAGACGTAGGGCTGTACAAGCAGCGAGCAGCAATACCGTACATAACTGGCCTTGGGGGAGTTACGTGTCATGAGGAGAAATGGTTTTGCCAGAAAAGGTAAAACACAAGAGGTGATGTAGAATTCATGGAGGAAACAAGCAATCATGGAAAAAAAAACCCAGACTAACTACCTGTGCAGCTTATCTCCAGGCAGACAGCTCTGAGAAAAACAGCCATGGAGCTGTGACTGCAGATTCACTGTTGATTCATTGCTTATGGCAGTGTCTGTGTCTGTAACCCTTCCCTCGTGGGGGATTTGGCCTGTCTACTGACACTGGGCAGGTGAGACAGCTTGTCTGACTCTTGCCACATCACTCAGGTTCCTCAGTGGACACGATGCTCTCCCAAGAGTGGTCAAAGGAGAGCTGTGTACAGGTAGCTGTGTTGGATCCTGGACTAACTCTGCAGTGGGAAAAAAGTTCCACCAGCTATGTGGTCTGGGGAAAGGGGGTTACTGTGAGAGCTGGTGGGGAACCCGAGGGTAAGTGTGGTGTCCCAGGTCAAGTGCTGGACCAGGAAGAACCAGGGATAGAATCACAGAATCATAGAACCATAAGGGTAGAAGAGACCTCTGAGATCATCGAGTCCAACTGTGCCTGTCTCCCTACTAAACCACGTCCCTAAGGAACTCATCCACCCATCCTTAAACACCTCCAGGGATGGCGACTTCACCACCTCCCTGGGCAGCCTGTTCCAATCCCTGACCGCCCTTTCAGTGAAGAAATTTTTCCTAATGTCCAGTCTAAACTTCCCCTGGCACAACTTGTGGCCATTTCACTTGTCACTTGTGAGAAGAGACCAGCACCCAACCCGTCACAACCTCCTTTCAGGCAGTTGTGGACAGTGATGAGGTCTCCCCTCAGCCTCCTCTTCTCCAAGCTAAACAACCCTAATTCCCTCAGCTGCTCCTCATAGGACTTGTTCTCCAGCCCCCTCACCAGCCTCGTTGCCCTTCTCTGGATGCGCTCCAGCCCCTCAATGTCCTTCTTGTAGTGAGGGGCCCAAAACTGAACCCAGCACTTGAGGTGTGGCCTCACCAGTGCTGAGCACAGGGGCACAATCACCTCCCTGCTCCTGCTGGCCACGCTGTGTCTGACACAGGCCAAGATGCCATTGGCCCTCTTGGTCACCTGGGACACTGCTGGCTCATGTTCAGCCGCTGTCAACCAACACCCCCAGGTCCTTCTCTGCCAGGCAGCTCTCCAGCCACTCTTCCCCAAGTTGGTAATGCTGTACAGGGTTGTTTTGTCCCAAATGGAGGACTTTGCACTTGGCCTTGTTGAACCTCATCCCGTTGGTCTCAGCCCATCGATCCAGCCTGTCCAGATCCTTCCCTTCCTTCAAGCAGATCCACACTTCCTCCTAGCTTGGTGTCATCTGCAAACTTGCTGAGGGTACACTTGATCCCTTCATCGAGATCATTGATAAAGATGTTAAACAGGACTGGACCCAGCACTGAACCCTGGGAAACACCACTTGTGACTGGTTTCCAACTGGATTGAATTCCATTTACCACAAACCTCTGGACCCGGCCATCCAGCCAGTATTTAACCCAGCAGAAGCTGTGCCTGTCCATGGTAATGGCAGCCAGTTTCTCCAGCAGGATGCTTGGGAATCTGGTAATGTAACCCTACTCCTCCCCAGGAGACTGCCTGGATGAAGGATAAGGACAAAGCACAGCAGGCTGCCCCTGGAGGGCTGGCCGGGACCTCTCTGCTCCTGCAAAAACCACTGCAGACCTACTTGTACAAATTAGCCCCATAGTGGCACAACACAGTCTAAGTTTTGCCTCTGGGTAAGCAGACAGGTTCCCCGTGGTTGGCTTGGCATGGGAAAGGGAAACCCTCTGGAAAGAGAAAGAGGTTGGACAACAGAATGAATTGAAACTCTACTTGCACTCTACTCACTCACTGCTGGTCCTGCTGGTGGTAACCACCAGCAGCCTCTCTAAACCTGATCTAAAGAGAGCACAGTGACAATATAACCAGTCGTCCCAGAGACTCCCCTGAAACTGCAGATGCTCTGGTCCTCCCTGATGCACTAACATCAGCTTCTTCCTTTTTAAGCTGCCTCACTAATACATTTTTCAGTCTGGGAGAGCTAGGGATTTCAAGTGACCTCTTAGAAGCCTTGGACACCATGGGAAGAGCAGGTACATGAAAGCAGCCTCATCCTCACTGTCCATCCAAAAGGAAGAAATTAAGATTTCCTAGGAAACGAAAAGCAGCTCTTCCTTTCCCTGTGTTTCTGTTTATATTGCTTTCAAGGACGATGTCCTGCTATACAGGTACCTTGGCAATGCGGGATGTTGTTAGGAGCTGAAGGTCTTAACCAAGACATCAGTAAACATCCAAGCCAAACAAACTTAACATGCTCTTTGATGACGTACATTATTCCTGCCACTTCAGTGAGGGTCCTTCACCTTCACTGATAGCAAATGTTCACCCACAATCACTGCAAGCAGAGTTTCAACAAAAAGATGGAAAACATAATGTAAGTTGGAAGCAGCAGTGAGCTGCTGTACTGTGTCTGATGTTAAGCAGGGAAATGGATTTGATTTTTACAGATGTCTTTTGCACTTCAGAAAAGTACTGTAATTGCAGATACCAAACTGTGTAAGAAATAGCAGTTCTGCTGCCAGAGCAGAAGAAACACTCCCCGAAGCCTGTTATTAATAGAAAAGCAGTGGCACTGTCGGCAAGATAAAAAGGTCAGGAAAAATTTTTAGCCATTTTCCAATTAAAAAGAAAAAAAAAAGTAAAAGAAAGTAATTCTAGTCATATTCAGAGGTGAAGCAGAAGAACAGATTACACTAATACTGTATTTGTACCAGGCTGAGAATGCAAATGTATGACCACTGAATATCTGCAGAGCAATGAAGTCTAAGCTGTGTGGGGCTGTGGTGAGTTGGGCTCCCTGGCTGCCTGTGCAGCCCTGGCCAAGGCCCTCCTTTCCAGGCCCTGCAGCTGCAAAACGGGGAGTGCCACTGCCTTGAGTAAGAGGTCTGAGACCTGGACTGAACATGCTCTAAAGAGCAGGGGATTTTTAGTATTTTTATTGTTGAAAGCAGTAGAGCTTTGCTGAGGGTTCAAGAACAAGTTAGGAAATACTCCAGATATGATTTCTCTGCCTGTGAAAAATAGTCCATCAGACCCAAAGCCTCAGAAATGGCAGAATTTTTTTTTTTAAATCCGTAATTAAATCCAAAACCTCCCAACCTAAAAATCTGACGGAGTTCTGGGAATAAAAGGATCCCTTTCCTCTCTTTCCTCCCTTTCCTCAAAAGTTGTGTAACAAATTGTATTAAAAAAACTATCAAAACCACAGAAAAAGACCATACAACAAACCCCACAGAGAGCAGATGTCTAAACAGGATTTGTAGCAGAATTTCCATTAGGGGATGGATTTGCATTATTTTTTCTTATGTACAGCCTTGTTAAAAAGATGAAAACATGGGATTGACATATCCTTCATCTTTCTCCAAACCCTGTTTTTTTAATAGCACTAGTTGAACCACAGTTAACAACCTGAAACCCTTATTTCAATCAAGTCTATAGAACCTGAATCAATTTGCAATGACAAAAGAATGAACTGTTAGATCATGAATTTCACACTCTCACATTTATACTTGCAGGTCAGACACAAATATTAATTTTGCTTCAGAAATATTTAAAGCCCGGAGTCTGAAATTACTTGCAGTACTGGTTTAAGTGTCTGCAGAACTGGAGCTTTATTTACTTCCAAAAAATGGTGACTTGGTAACCTGTAAGGAAAAGGTACTTGAGCTTCAACTGCAGAACAACTGTCAAATGTGCTGCTCTTTGTAAAATATAACAGTGTTCTGGCCAACAAGAGAAAATACTGCAAGTGCTGAAGATACTTTTAGAATTTTACCGGAAAATCTTGATACTGCAGTATTTTTTCAGAACTGTGATAAAACTGAAGTTCATTTCTCCCTACCACATGATTTTAAATATTTTAGTGTATAACCTCGAGAAAGTATGATTTCAGACATATTCCTTGATTCCTAGCCAGCTTGTAAAACTATAAACCCCATGCAAATATGACAATAAAATACTGACAAAACTTAAAAATGCGAAGTATTCCTTAATCTACCAATAAAAATATGTAATTATTCTTCCATCTTTTTAGAGCACTGGAAATACATTAATAACTTGTTGATGTGACTGATAGGAAGAAATAAGTGTTTCCTACATTGATAGGAAATCTTTGCTCTTGACATTATTACCTGATAAAATGGAAAGATAATTTATGTAGTGCTATGGTTTACTTGAATCATTTACCACTTCCAAGATATATATAATATTTGAAGAGGCTTTATTCCAGTCTAAACAATTTTTTATACAATTTAACAGATTACATAAGATGTCAACACATCTTTAAAGGTCAGCTTTCCTTTTCATACAAATCAGCATAATTCTATCATGTAGACTATTCATTATGAAGAGTAAAAAATATTTGTGTAGCTCTTTGAAAAAAAGAGTGTTTAATTAGCACATTTTTATCTTTAACTGCAACAGAGAAAGTATAAACACAATTATTTTAAAAAGAAGTGAAATGTCAGATGTTCAGTAAATGCACTATAATTTATCATAATGCACTTTATCATGTGCATTATCACAGCACAGCATTTCGTTATAGAATAAGTTTCCAAAAATGTATTTCATATTCAAATTCAAAACAGCTCAACAATTCAAAGTGAAATTTAGAATCCTTCTTTTTGCAGAAGAGATCAAATTCTGTGTAAAGCCAGTATGGATTTTTTCATACTTTTCCTTTACAAAATTAATACTGTGTTTGTTTATTTTTCTTACTCCTCCCCTCCATGCTCAGTAGCCCCTTCCTCCTTTTTTATTCATAGAATCATAAACTTTAGGTTTAGAAGGGACATTTAAAGGTCCAACCCCCTCTGCAGTGAGCAGGGACATTTTCCACTAGATCGGGTTGTTCAGAGCCCCATCCAACTTGACCTTGAATGTTTCCAGGCATGGAAAAGTTACCACCTCTCTGAGAAACCTGTTCTGGTGTTTTGCAACTCTCATAAAAAATTTCTTCTTTATATCTACTCTGAATCTACCCTCTTTCAGTTTAAAACCATTGTCTTTTTCTTATCACAACAGGTTCTGCTTAAAGCTCTGTCCTCATGTTTCTTATAGGCTCCCTTAAAGTCCTGGAAGACTGCTGTAAGATCTCCATGGAGTCTTCTGTTCTCCAGGTTGAACAGCCCTAACTCTCTCAGTCTTTTCCCATAGCAGAGGTGCTCCAGCTGTGTGATCATTTTTGTGGCCCTCCTCTGGACCCATTCCAACAGGTCCATGTCTTTCCTGTGCTTAGGATTCCAGAGCCGGATGCTGTACTGCAGGTGAGGTCTCTCACCAGAGTAGAGCAGAGGCACAAAATCACCTCACTCGCCCTGTTGGCCACGTTTCTTTTGATGCAGCCCAGTATATGGTTAACCTTCTGGGCTGTGAGCGCACCTTGCCAGGTCACGTCCAGCATTTCATCCACCAGAACCCCCACATCCTTCCCTTCAAGGTCGCTCTCAATCCCTTCACCTCACAGCCTATACCAATACCAGGGGTTTCTCTTGCCACGTACAGGTTTTGTTGAACTTCATGAGGTTCAAATGGGTGCCATGCTCTAGTTTGTCCAGGTCCTTACATTCTAACCCCCGGATAAAAAACAGCAAATATTAAGTCATTAAAATCGGCAACAATCTCGGGTGGTTTTCAATGCTAAAAATACTGAATTATGAACACTTTCAAGAGGCAGAAGCTCCTGGATCAGGAATTGTTCTACACAGACTGTAGAGAAGGGGCATGTAAGGGAAATCTAAGTCTTTTTTTACCCTAGAGGGAATGGACATCCATTTTCAGATCTGCTTCATGTGTTCTTTTCTTTATACTTTAAATAGAAAAAAGTCTGACTATAATCTTAAATTGCTTCAAATAAAACCAGGTCATCTATGCCAAGCTGCTTGTACTTTGACAAGGTCCTCTTCCTGTCTCAGCTATTTAGGAGCAGTTCCCAGCTTCTTGTGCAAGTTGGGGAAATTCTGCATTCCCTGTGTAAAACAATTGCTGCAACTTGATGAGGACTTAAGGATGTTTTAAAAACTACAGCAAATCATATACTTTCAGTACACAAAGCTAAGTAAAAGCATCACCTGTTTATGTGGATGATGTTAGCGGATAGAATTTGCAGACGTGATACTGTGTTAGGCTTGAGCTGCAAGACTGCTAACATACAGAAGAAAAGATTAATAGAAAGAATTTGCTCTACACATGTTGGACACAAAAAACGTCTGCAGCTAGTAATCTTATTTTGAACTACAATTAAAGAAACAGTTACAGAAGGGATGGGGAATTAACAGGTTTCATATCTTCATATCAGTTCTGACATTAAATGTAGGTGTCATGTCTATGCCGTAACAGAGGATGAAGTCTGTAGTTCAAGTAATCAAACGTCTTTATGTGTTTCACGAAAGTATGTTTCTGTTAGATGAGGAGCACAGAGAAGTTCCTCTATAGCATATGTGCTCCCTGAGGCAGTATTAACTCGTATTAGTGACTATGATGGAATGACTATAATAAAAAAAATTATGACTAATAATTAATGAATGATCTTCTTAAGTGTCTTATTTTGCGGGGACGACAGCTTTCTGCCAGGTACTGTACAATACATAGCAATCAGGGAAATATCTACTACCCTACTGTAACCTACTTAACACTGTGTCGATCGTTACCATGCTCAAGGAAGTGGCCAACATGGCTGCTACAGCAGCTAATACCGAGAGCTGTTCTTTTGTTTCAAGTGTAAGGTGCTCATTTTTTAGCCCTGAGTCTATTGATCTCAAATGCCCCTAATCTTGGATAGGAAATATGCACACCAATACTGTCCACACAGATTGTGTTAGAATGTTCAGTTAAAATATGCAAAAATGACCACTCCTGGAAACATGAAAACCTGATTTCCAAATACTCTTTCAAGATTTTAAGTGAACTATTTTAAAATTAGTATTTTCAAGCACACCTAAACCTCATTTTTCTCTCTTCTCTGTTTTTAATTTTAAATTGTGGCCACTTATCAATAATAATAAGGATGGAGAGAGTTAAAAAAAACCTCAAAAAATATTTACTGTTGTATCTATACACAAATAGTATAGTATTATTATTGTGTAAAATTTCCAAGGAGCAAATGCCTTTCTCCAGTAGCACTGCCTGAATAATATGGATTTTATGGTCCACTCCTGACTCCAGTACTCTTCTCCACCTTCACTGCTTGCAAGCTGCCATTCCCCTGGTTCAGAAGGTAATTTTATTCATTTCCTTCACCCGTCCAGGTTCTTGGTTCACTATCTTCAACCACATCCAATTTACTCTCCCTACTTCCACCAGACTTTGCTATCCAGCTCTGGTACTATTACCCAGAGGAGCTCAGCAGCAGGTTCAGTTCCCTCCTCCCCTCCCACTCCCGTGCTTGATCTGAGTATTTTGCCATGATGATTCTTGCATATAACTGAACCAAAGCTTCTGAAGTCTTTAAACCTGTTCCTCTCCCCAATACACCCTGTTGTGGTGGTGACCGCCTGAGAGTACACTGTAACGTTATGTGCCTTCCCCTGTTCATACTCTGCTCAGTTTCATCCACCTGTTTCTGACTCCAAGCACAGTCCCTGGTGGGTTACAGCACATCGTGCCCAAGCACATCAGCAGACACAGTGGCAACAAAATGAATGGTCAAATTAGGAAGCTAATAGCTCAGAAATGGCCATTCAGAACAACAGCAGCAAAAGCTTCCTAAAATACATATAATCCTGGAGACCTCCAGCTTTCTTACTTCAGTTTGTGTCTTTCCTGGCATCCTTCACAACAAAAGGTAAATGAAGAAGGCGCCACAGGCACTTTTACTTTCCGTATTAACCAAAGTGGTTCAGGACACTTTTTCTGCTTACTAATTGTGAGCAGACTCTCACTATTTCTGTGAAGATTTAGAGAGTGAGACAGAAAAGGAAGGTGTCCTACACACGGTGGTGCAGCCTTTCCCCTGCACACAAGATGGCATCAGGAATGGGCTCGCTCTCTTTCTTTGCTGTTGAGAAATGGGTTTGGGTTCACACTTTCCTCTTCCTTCCTTTTTGGCATCTGGTGCTACCGCACAGAAAGCCTCGGCAGCGCAGAAATCAGGCAGTTTCTCACAAATTTGCATTTCTGATGAAGTTTTATTCCAACAAGTTCCTTATATTTATGCAGAGGAAGGATGTTCCTGTAGTTACGGCTGCATGTTAGGCCTTCGGAGATGCGCATGGACTTCTGTTTTGCCCCAGGCTTCTCATGGTTGGGGGAGTGCAGCAGCATCACCATACTTAAGTCTCGTGTGTAAGGGAAATCTAAGAGCCTTCTCATACTTAACCCTGGTTCTTGGAGTACAAAACATCCTGACAGACTGGGAGATGCTCTTCTGTCACACTGAGTGATGTGGAGAAACAGAACCGCAATCTTGTCACAGGGACTTGCTGGAAATCTTTCCATGATAAAAAATTATTGCTGGGTTCAACTAACTTAGTGATTTCCAAGAGTTGCACACGAGCATTTGAGCTTGACAAGCTTTAAATGGCCTGGAGATCATGGGCCTGAAAAAAAAAAAGGTATCTTTTGAATGGTTGTGGAGTGGCTTTACATCCCCACTCTATTTGTCTCCTGCAGGTGCCAGCAGGGATCCTGTGGTCCTGGGTCTCCAGCTCCAAGGTAGAATGATTATAATAAATCTTGCAAACTCTCCATCTATTATTATGAAGCCAGAGCCTGAATCATTTATAGATGTGAAGGAAACTTGAATTCCTATAACATGCACTAACATATATGTCTATACATATATACTTACATATGTACCTATACATAGGCATACACCTTTATCAACTGAGCTAGGAAAATATACTGCATCTTCCTATAAGGCTTGAGAGTCAGCAGCTTCCTCAGTGCAATAATCCTATTTTTTTAAAGTTTCAGAAGGAGAAAACAATTCAAATACATCTTTGACTATAGGAAACATCAGTAATTTTTATTTCAAACTTCAACACAGGAAAAACCTTGATAAAGTAGAAATATTGAAATATGCCAGATGTCAATGATGAGACTCCAAATGCAAGTCAATCCTTTTCAAGTTTACTGAAGGAATGCCTGACCACTTTTATACCTCCTGTCCTCTCTTTTCTACCTCTATTAGAAAACAGACTGTTTTTTCTATTGAGAGTAGAAACTGTAAAGCTGGTCTTTCAACATCACCAGTCTGCATGCTGAATCCTAAGCTTATATTTGCTGACCTGGAAAAAAAAATCCCGTTTACCTTCTGAATCAGCATTCATTTCAAAGCTGTGCAGAACTCGAAACTTAACTCCAGTGCAAATCACATAGGTAGCAATCAGGGAGATGGCAGAATAGAACAAACAGTTTGATGAACCCAAAAGCTTTGTTGGAAGAATATTGATAGTCCGTTTGCTAGTGGGAAACCTGCCCAAAACTTCAGAGCTAATTTTTGGAGGGTGTTTGTGTAGAGGCTTTTGTTTGTTTCGGATTTCACCAGACTAAAATGACACGTTCATTTGCGTATTTACAGTCACTTGTGCAAGAATAAGCAACATAAAGCAGTATACAAGAAGCAGTTAAAAGCTCACAGTAGGAGCGTAAGTGTTTTGAGACAGCAAATACGTGAAGAAAACTGACAAAATCTAAACAATTGATCTTTCACATCAAGGCACTACGCAGTGCCCAGCATGTGGTCTGGAAGCACCTATATTACTCAGTTGAGAGAGAAGAACATTTCTGCACAGAAATTTTGTGCTCTGAAACTAAAAGAAACTAGATGATCTCTGATGTATAAATACGTCTATAGACAGAGGCAATCCATAGCAAGATCCAGACACATGACTCAGGATCCAAGACACCAAAGGGTTGCAAATAAATAATGTGTAAAAAAAATACAGATTTAATAACGTGCAAAACCTGAATTTTGCTAGCCTTGTAGACCCTGACTAGAACATTCAGTCCCTGAAGTTTTGCTGAGGTTGTGTCTGAGTACGAATTTGCTCTAACTTTCTGTTTTGTGGACATCCTCGGGGAAAAAACGGTGAACAGCTGAGGACTGTGGAAGTTAGTGAGGTAACACATTAAAAACACAGCAAGGCAGAAAGATGTAATTTTGTGCTAGGCTGCTATAGCATCTAATCATCCTTGAAATGTCTCATCCTGTCATGAACAAGTCTACTGTATGAGTGAGTAAAAGAAGTAGGAAGGAGCAAATCATTCTAAAAATTCAGTGTGGTTGATGAGGCACCATAAAAAATTCCTTATGTTTGGTATAAGCAAACAGACATGACATTATGCCAACAGAAGGCTGATGAAATGCTCCATCAGTAGAAAGGCACATGTAAAGTCCACCTGAGGGAAACAGATGAAAAACTGGGAAATGGGGAAGAGAGACAGATGGTCCCTTCAGTGAGCTGGTACAGGGCAGACCTGGTTTGATTCTGGCAATCTTGTCAGCCGGATAAAATTTACAGATCCTGATTGAATTTAAACAATAAAGGATTGATTAAAATTTTTCATCCAGTGCAAAATAGAACCCAAATTTGCAGATGAAACATAAGCAAAATTGCATATTGGGTGAAGCAATGGGGAATCAAACCCACCTTTTCTACCTTTACTTTAGCTTCCTCTTAACCTTTTAAAATTAAAGGTTTGACCTAACCTTTGAGTTACCCTTGAAATATTCTGCAACAGGTGAATTTAAACATAAACGCCCAACGCGTGCTCTTGAAAGAACTACTCAGGTGCGCTTCAAAAGTAATTTTTCTCCTCCAAAACAAAAGCATGGGCAGGTGCAACTGAGGCTGGGTAGTGGGAGCACTGGGCACCCTGGGGTACCCCTGGTCCTAGCCTTCCCTCCCCATCATGCAACATCAGCCTTATTTACACTCAGGGCTGCTGTCACAGCATTTCCTTCTGCATCATTGTTGCAGTGGTGTGATCAAACTGGGCTGATGAGTCAGCTTACATGGGCAGGGGAGCTCTGTCACCTGCCAGCCCCACTCCCCCTCCCACCTGCACCCACACAAGCACTTGTTGAATTGGGTCATCCTGGGCCTCCCTGCCTTGCGAGGTGGTTTCTCAGCTTCTGCAGAAGGACTGCCTCCTCTGTAATTTAGTTCTTCAACTGTTAGAAGCATCTGCCTTTGCTAGCTCTCAATGCTGGGAGCTCAGGGATGTGAACTGATTTCTGAAGATGAGTGTATTCCTCCCTTTCCCCTTCCACAACTCCCATTTTCTCTCTTCAACACACCTCCCCAAAACCCACAACTGAAAACACGATGCTCACATCTCCCATCTCTGAAAGAATCACTATAACCCAAATGAGAAAAGGAGAGGGGGAAAAAAAGAGAAAGAAATTGTTACCACAGCAAATTTGCAAGATTTAATTTTTCAACAAAAAAAGGAAGAATTTTAACATTCTTTCTGTGTTTTAGAACATGCTGGATATCAAATGAAATTCTCTGTTGTGTGTTGGCTTCAAGGGTATTGCACTGATTTATGTCCACAGAGACTTTGTCCCATTATATTCTTATTTTGTTCTTGTAATCGTAAAGTTGCTTATCACTGCCCTGTGAAGAAGATTAACGTAATTTATACCAAGAGCTTTGTACAAATGCTACTGAGAAGCCTGCAGAGCTTACTAGGAAATAACACAGTTTCTAGAGGTTTCTCCCTTCTGAAACTCCCTGTTGAAGCACTGATGACAGTGATATTATTTGCTATGTGGTTCTCCCAGGAGGTACTGGACACCCTCATGGGAATTATCCTTTCTTGGCACACTCCAGAGTCCTTTCTATAGTGCCTGCAAATATCTCATTTGTTAGTGCTGTGACCCAAGACATCTTCAGTTTATGAATGTAACAGGACAGACTTCAGTTTCCACTGAAACCTCAACAGTGTCACGCGGCTTTTGGCTTCAAACACAAATGTTTTTCCTTTATATGAATTCAATCAGATTGATCTGGGAGGAGAGAGCCTTTCTGCCTGGCACCAAGATTGCACACTCTCCAGTTTTGCAAGTACAGATATAAACACATTCAAACAAAGCCTGCAAATGATCAAAGATGATTTAAAAAAATGGATCTTTTGTGTCTTTCTTTTCTGCCTGGTAGCTGTTCTCAAATGTTCTTGATAAACAGCTCCTGTCTCACCCCTCAGCTCCACCTTCTTCTGCGATTCATAAAAGTTCAGGGGAGATACCAGGCAGTAAATCTTCCGATATACTTCCAAAAAAGCAGTATCCATACTGCTAATAAAACCACCTCTATACTTTACTGACACATTTCCTAGCACAGCACCTTGTCCCTTGAGAAACCATAAAAAAAGTAGAAACACCAGAAAATAATCTCAGTCTGCGTTTAATTTATGTAAGCTAAACAAGGCTTTTGACTTCTGGGTTTCAGTTGGATTACTCCTATTAACTGGAAAGATTTTTAGGTAAAAGCAAAATCAGTGTTTCTTTATTTGTAGATAACTCAAACAACAAAAAGCTATACACTGAGAAAGGTTAGTACATACAGGTAAAATTGAATTGCATGAGACCTGATGTGTGCTTCAACTGCAAGAACCTCTTTCCTGGTCATGTAAGAACATATGTGCGTCTATAGTCTTTCCCTTGACACCTTCATGATGTTTGGGAATTTTTTGGACTCAGTACACTGAATATGTATGTCTAAAATATCAGCAAAAAGAATCAGGGATTTTTGAGGATCCTGACAAGACTTACCTACCATATGAATTAAGGCTAGAGAATTGGGTTTGTTCAGTCTTGAGAAGAGAAAGAAGGTTTAGGAGAGACCTTATTACCATGTACCAGTACATAAAGGGTGTTTACCAAGAAGTTGGAGAGTCCCTTACTACAAGGAGTCACATGGAAAAGTCAGGGGGTAATGGTTATAAGTTATTCCTGGGGAGATTTTGATTGGATTCCAGAAGAAAATTTTTCACTATGAGTACTGTCAAACAATGGAATAATCTCCCCAGGGAAGTGGTGGATTCCTCTACACTGGACACTAGTAAGGCTCAGCTTGACTGAGTGCTGGATCATCTCATTTAAACTATGTGTCAGCTAAAAAGATTGGATCGTACGATCCTTGAGGTCCGTTGCAACCTGGCATTCTATGATTGTATGACTTGCTCCCACAGAATAACTGCTTACTGCATACGAGAGAGAAAATATATTAGAACATGTAAGTAGAGGGATTTTTTTGCTCTCCATTACAATTTCTACACGATGTTCCAAGGAGAAGTAGACACAATATGTGAAACGGAGACTGAAGCTTTTAAACGACTTTGCCTTTGTAAAAGACCCCCCACAAACACAAAAGGATTTATTTGGACTCTTATTTATCCTAAAATACACTCATGCAAGAACTAAAAGTACCTGAAAACTTCATACCAAATCAATGTCTGGAGTCTAAGGCTATTTATTATTTGAATGATGGCATCTCCTAGAGATTTGGTGAAAGTCTGTGTTCTTTCTACCGTTGTGACTAATTCTGTTTTATTATAATCTTACAAAGACCTAAATATAGGGATCTTCTTAGCACCACCAGAATACAGATAGTAACTGAAATGGCAGTTCCTGTTCTACAGTGCCCATGGTTAAAGTTTTGGTGTAATTTTTTGGTTTGTTTTTTAAGAAGAAACAGTACAATAAATCTAGATAACTAGGTATTATCCTTTTTACAAAGAAAGTTGCGTATACAAATAAGTATAGGGTAGGCACACCCTAATTTTATTGTACATACTTCAAAAATGCTTGTGTAGTTGTGTATACACATACATTTAATTGACCTATTGCATTTTTTTTGAAGGTTGTAATAAAAAGCTTAATCAACAGTACTGAAACATTCAAAAGTGGATGTTAAAATATTAGATGAATGGGAAAAGTTCGTGTTGAGATAACTTTTTTCAAAGAACATTTATGACAGAGGCACCCTTAATTCTGTTGGTTTGGCTCAAAAGCTCCTCAGAGTCTTTAGAATAGCTTGTTCTAAACCTAACAAGTTAAGCCTAATCAAAAGCGATTCTGAGAAGGATCTTGATATAAGAAAGGGAAGTGTTTACAATCCATCTTAATCAGGATATAGTGAAACTGGAATTTATCTGTAAATCATTTGTCATCACACTTCCTTCTCTTAACTTTTTTCCTCACCAGTGGCTGGTGAAAGGAAGGAGAGAAAATAATTTGGCATCAACAAAATATTTTGTTACAACATGTAGTTTTTCCAATACATTCCTTATATAGAGAAGCTTATCTTTGGATATGTTGCTTGTAAGTCACAGATGGTGAAGTGGAAGACGTAAAACTTCATTGGGCATTGCTTCTTTCAGGATCCCTTCTCATGTTGGTCAGCTCATCAAGCAAATATTTTTGCAGATTAATCAAATCTGCATTTGACCTGAGTGCAACGCTAAGCTTAAGTCCTGCTTAGAGACCTTCTGATTGTTTCATTTATTTCAGCACACCCAAATTCCCACAGTGGCTCTAGAAGGCATTTTTAATTGATGATAATTGCATGTCAGCCTCCTAATGAGTCAGATGAGCTCTTGCTTTGCTTCTGCATTCCAATGAATTCATCTGGGTGTGGGAGCTAGGGAAAGCTTGTTAAATATAGAGCCTGGCACTGAGATGCAGTGCTGCAGGACTGCTGCTATTTCTTAAGAGTTTGGGCTGGGCAAAGGGTGTCCTCGTTATCATTTCATATTCTTTCATAATATTTTTCCCAAATTAAATAGCAGAACTAGAGAGCATTAAACATACATTAACATGATATACTCACTTTCTTCATTTTCACCTTCAGAAATACAAACATTTGTGTGTTTCTTTCAGACAGATGCCACTACCTGTCTTATAGGCACTTGCATTAAAGAGGTTAATCTCATTAAAACTTACAGGAAAACAATCTACTCGTCAATTACTGAACTGGCTTTGCTGAAATTTTTGCAACGGAGTGCTTCAGTGCAATTGCGACTCTTTTTCTTGGTGCATTAATGCAACCAATATTAACTTGATAAACAAAAAACAGATCTTGAAATTATTCTCATGGGATATCATCATCTGCCATCTTTGCCAAAAGTGTAACTGCACAATATATACGTATCTTCACTTTATATGTACTGCTTATCTACAAACACTGCGCAGTGCACATATTTCTGGAGGTGATACACATTGATCTAAATCATGATTCTATAGATCTTCTGGCTAGTCTCCACCCCTTTCCTCCACACACAGAATACACTCCGTATATCAGTGTAGTTCAGCTTATTTTGTCATAAAAATGCAAGTAGGGGTGATTTGAAAAGCAGAATATTTTCACCTCTGTATGAAAGGAGCTCTCTAGGCAACCTAGGGCCACCATGCAAGTCTCTGGACTTCCAGTCTGACATTCACCCAGATGGAAAGCTGCCTTTGCAAGTGCCATTTGGTGACAACACAGTCTATTATGTGGCAGAGAATTCAATTTGGAAATTGGTTTTGTTGCAAATAGCAGAAAGCATGGCAGTAATGGAACGGTCATTTAGGAGTGAGGTCCATGTTCTGTACATCAGAAATATCTTTCTGATAGGAAACCAATAAATTCAACGTGAAAAATATGTCAAAGTCATGTCGTGGTCTTCAACAGTAAAACCTGGCCGCAGTATACTTGCAGTCATGATATGATAAAGAACATTTCTAGTTCGTTTCAAACAACATGCTCTAAGTTGTCAGGATATAAATTAGATTTACCTAATGATTAATACATGCTATATCAGCTCAGCACAGCTTTTTGGTTTTTTGCCTTTGGTAACATTTCAGACGTGTCTGTGCTAAGGACTAAATCCTATCGAATTTCTTGCAACTATTAAGAAGGTGCCATAGAGAGAAATTTAATTATGGCAGACTTCAGATTATTAGTGGTTAAACAGGGTAGATTTTCAGGTGGTTTTTTTTTACTTGCTCAGAAAACACTTCAGAAACTACTGCAGGATGTAAATGAAGAAAACAGGCATGTCTTTAAAAGGAAAAAGAGCTTGAGGTGTTCTTTTCCTGGGTTTTTAATTGCAATCTCTTCTTCTTTTCTGTGGAGCAGCTACAGCAGCAGGTGATGTACAATTGCTTGTCGGTGGCTTTACCAATATTTACTGGCAGCAGAGAGTAGAACAGTGTGAGTTTCCCAAGCTTGGGTTCAAGCTGTGGGAGGAGCACCTTCTTTCCACCCCTCTCAGGCTTCACCCTCACTGCACTGACTTGTCCCCACCTCTTCACATCGTTCCTGGCACTTTCTTCTTGCACTCATTGACTTTGCTTATTCAGTCAGTCCTAGCCTACAATTTATGATTTCCAGCCCATTCTTTGTCTCTTCTTTTCCACCCTCTCACACATATTCCAATCAAATATACGCTTCACACTTGTGGTTCAAAGTCTTTCTCTCTGTCTCCTAATCTGATCTATCTCTTTCCTTCCTCCATCATATCTTGGTTATCTGGTCAGACAAGATGTGATCTCCACATCTGCACTGAACTGTTTCCTCTGAAAGAATTTGGAATTTGGGATTTATGTCTCATAAAATAGTTGTATAAAATATTGTACCTATGATCTGCTAGCAAGGGAAAGGGAGGTGATGTTGCCTCTACTACTTGTATCAAAACCACTCACATAACAAAATGCCTTAAAAAAGAAAACTGAGTTATTTTCCAAGGACAAATAACTAAAAATGCTCATGAGTAGGGCCAGCTTTCCTTCTGTGTTTAGTTGTTATCTCCACTTTCTCTGCTTCTTCACTTAACCAGTTGCCATGGTTGCTCCGTGGCTGATCACTTGTTGCTGCCCCAAACAGCTCCTGCAATCTGCATTGCCTGAAGGGTACAGGGCACTTGCCTGAAAGCCCTGTTCATTTAAACAAGACTTGAGAGGATACAGTGCACACATAATGGAGTGTACGGTATTTCTTGGGATCAGGCCCTGCAGTAGTAGAAGTCCTTGAACCTTGCTCTTGATTATCCAGTTTTCTTCCCCCGTCACTAGAAATAATGTGCCTTTCAATTCCACATATCTTTACATTCCCCTGCATGCTTATTATTCGGTAGTATTTTAAGTGCTCTTCCAGTTTTCCCTCTGCATGTGACCACCCACTTCTCCACCTACAGTCTCTATAATGTGATTTTTATCTGCTGTAGCTTATAACGGTTTAAATTATGCTAATTGTATTCAGACATTAAAGTAAAAATCAGTACAACTATTATTCTGCCCATATACTGTACCAGTGCTGGTAGTTATTCACTTCAGGAATGAACATGGCTAATAAGATAGGAAAATTACACTTGCATACAGTTAGTCAGTTTCATATTTAATTAGTGAGAGAAAGAATTATTTCCATGTCTTCTTATTGAAGAGAAATTAACTCTTTTGTCTCTGACTATGTTTGCTGCCGAAACTCCCGTTCATATCATGGAAAGTGCTCTCCATAACAATCTGGGATTTGGCTTCCTAAATCACTTAGGCTGTTTAATTAAACACCTTCTTCTGGAAATGTCATGGGCAAACACATCACCATTGAGGTCATGTCTTAGCAGGGTGCACAGGGGATAGTGCACTCCCCAAAACCTCACTCATTATAAAATCACCGGAGTTTGTTCCACTCACATTTCATAGTCTGATTTTTTTAATGTGTCATGAATAGATTGGTCTCCAAAGCACTCTCAAATTTGAGAATAAACTTCTTAAACATTTACTGTTGCAACCAAGAAGTGCTTTCAGAATTTAAGATGGCCATGATATGCTGTCAGAAGAGGCCAACACACTCCCACACTTGCTATAAATAACAAACCAGAACACAAGTACAGGCTAGATTTAACTGAATTTCTTCAATCGCTGCAAAGTACACTTCGCTACATGTTGAAGAGATAATGTGTCACAACACATTTTGCATAAAGTGAAAAATCTATCTATAAGAAACACTTCTGTTTCGGATTTCCCCCCAGCCAGCATCATGGCAGGGACCTTCTCACTAAAAGTGGTCTAAATCTCAATCTGAAGCAAGTGGACATCATTTCATGGAGGAAAATAGGGTCTCAACCATCCGTGTACAGATGGAGTTCACCCTGTGGAGCTTAAGTCTGGTTGCAGGCAGATGGGCAGAGTGCTCTGGGAGCTCTTGTACTAATCTGGTTTGTCTGACAGAACTTCACAATATCTTTTTAAACCCTGGTTAAAAATCCCTGGGTTTGAACTCCTGGTTAGTTTTTGATAAAGCCACAGGTGAGGACAGAGAATTAAGTCTGCCATGAGAGGATTGATTTTGTTTGCACATCACCTTTCAGAATATTCAGGATTGGGGTTTTCAAAAAGCGCTTTCCAGTAATGATGAAAACCTTGCTGCAAAGCCAGCATTTTGTCCTGCGAAAAATGGTTCAGGTGCAGACTGTTTAATGTCAGGGCACTTCTGGATTTCTGGTGTCCTAGGGCTAGGATGCTTTTGGAATATTGGCTTATAAAAGTCAGGTTTCTTGCCTTGATTCACTAAAATCTGAATGCATTCGGCTGCACATTGCAACTTTACCCAACTCTGACTCCAGATTTCAATCCACCATGAGCGACTCAAACCCAAAATAGGCTGTCAGTGCAAAGCGTCTATTCCATTTAGCATTTTCATTTAACAGCATTATATAGTCAACTCCACATGACCTGTGATCTAGTTGCTATCAAAGATGTAGGGCAGTAGAAAATCAATCATAACTATCATAGACGCTTCACCTTTCCTGTTATTTGACTTGCAGTCTTTATTTTTATTTTTGTGTCATTTTGATCTTGCACGATTTATTCTTTATCTAACACTCAGTATACTGGTATGTTCAGTATATCTTGATGAGCTACAGACGACGTGTTCATAGTGCATATTAAACACCGCATTTTTAAGTAAGCTAAAAATAAGGTGTATTTTTAATATAATTCAGTATATCAATATCAAAATAAGTCTGGAAAAGTCAGACTGCTGTGTACTCCCCCTGCATTTTCCAAACAATATTTTTAAACACACATATGTACACACATGTGTATGTTGTTATCCTCCATGTCAACAGGAAGACTTATGGGCAAAATTTGCATCTTACCGCTACTGTACAAACTACAGTGCACTTGCCTGGAACACCATGAACATCTAATCCATTAGCACACGCATAAGAACTTTTTTCTGTAATAACAAAATCTGACACTCTGCCTGGGATGTTGTATTTCTTTCAAGATAGCGTGGTTGTGGAGATTTAAACACCTGATTTATAGATTTTGTTATTCTCTTTAATGCGTCAAAACTGTTTCTGGGCATGTGACTGATTAAAATAGGAAAAATTTGGAATGGCTTGAATTTAAGAGATACAGATGTTTTGCAGAATTGTACTATTTTTTAATAGCTGCAATTAGTTATCCTGGACCACTGCAATCATTGCAATGAACAGCACTTCTAGGAAAAATATGTAATTATGCTTTTGTAGCACACCTCAAGAAGCATAGCTGGGATAGTGCCTTGACATGGAACCACTCAGGTAAAGGACAATCTGCTTCAACACCTTCATCTGCTTAAAGTGATAATTTATCTTTTGTTTTTCCTTCTGTATCTTCCCATTTCCGTGGTTTCCTGGACTTCCATGATTGCTCTGCACCATCTTGCTGTTCCTACTGTGCCACGTCTGTCTTCCCGCAGGGGTCCTTTCTTCTGCCTTCCACTCCCAAGGCACTCCTTCTGTCCTCCCAGCCCCAATGTTAGTCTCTGCTATTTGCATACAGGAGAGGTAGGCTCACCCTGCCAAGTGTCATGGAGAACATTAACAGGGCAACCCACAATCTCAATGAAGACAAAAAGCCAAAAAACTTCTACTATGCCTGGTGGAGTGGAACTTGAGATCACGGCCAGCAAGAGAGCTTCCCAAAGCAGCACACGGCACACCAACAACAGAGCACATCGTAGCTCGATTATGAGTTACTACACTCAAGCATGTGCAGAAATTCAGCTCATTAGCAGTCTGACGTAAACTCCTGTCCCTTTACAGTCAGCAGCAAAACTCTCCAAACTGCAGTGAGGAATTAAAATTTAATGGAACTATGTTAGTACAAGTTACCAGTTCCCCAGGAATGCTAGTAAAGCAATCAAGGTTAAAAATAGTTATCTCACAACAGTGATATTATTCCTCCTTTCTGACATGATCTGTTTGACATTGCTCTTCAGGAAAGATCTTCTGTGTTCTCCTAGCTCATCTATAAGCAGCTTTTTATAAGTCATCCCCATTAATAATTATGTCTTCCTGATATGGAAACGTTAACATAAAGTGTTTGACGATTGTTCTGTTAACAGGATAACAAGTTTGGTAGCAGTGGCATCAACTATAGACCCAGATGAGCGTCAGCCCAGTTGTTATTGGGTAAAAAGAAGGATGAGAATAGCTAGAAGTTGTAGGATCCAAATCAAGCTTCATCCCACTGCCACTGCAGCAATGCCCATGTTTAACTTGGCTTTACCTAGTAGGAGACAGACAGTTTCTTTAAGTCCTGGACTTCATATTTTATTCTATCTGTTTAAACTTCCTTGGCTCTCTGACACTGGTTCACTCAATAAGACATCTGTGTTGCCATTAAGGACAAGTATTGAGTTTAAACCCGTCCCTCTGGAGGGGAAGTAAAATTTTGTATCAGAATTAGCAGTGCTAGGCTGTGATCCAGATCTGAATAACGCTCAGTTTTACAAGAGATAAGGACTGCAGCTCTGAAAACAACCAAAATTCGTTTGTTGTTCTGCAAAGCTAAACATCTCAGTAGATCCTGAATGCTTCAATAAAATTTGCTCTCCCTGTGCTCCTCTCCATCATAATAATCTTAGCTGGACACGATGAATCTCTGCATTCCTCCCAACTTCGTTCTTAATTTCTTACACAATGCTCCTGCACACCGTCCATGTGCCTCCTGAGAACCATCCATATGCACAGAAAGGAAGAGAAGGATCAGGCTTGACAGGAGGTAGAGCTGAATAGTTTTTTCTGCTGATGAAGCAACAAAATGTCATGGAGCAATTTGTTTTTGCCTGAAGTAATGATTGCAGCGTTGCAGGAAAGCATCTGGTGCCAGAAAGTTAATCATTAGACCCTTTGCACACTTGCTTCCCACACACTGAAAATTCAGTTCAGTATGTTAGTGCAAGTTCCTTATATTGCCATTGCAGCCATGAAACCAAATACACTGAAGTGACTTTGGATTTTACCATCATTTTTCCTGTGATTTGTCTTAACTGAAGCCAAGGTATTGCCAGGTAGTTTATATCCACACTGGTAGATCACTACTAAACTACTCAAATCAAAATACTCTTCAATGCTTTTATTTTGTTATCACATCAAAGTGATAATTACCAGGCTCATCTAGAGATGCTCACATGGAAAGCAGCACAGCCACTTATCACATAGACATAAAGAGATTACTTGTAAGGATTATGTATTTAAATGTTATATAAGTAGAAACACTGACTACCACTTACGAAAGGTCTTTTTGGAACGGATTGGAAAACAAGGAAACACACAAATCTTGTACGTTGAAAGCTCAAATCCTAATTATTCTTATTTAATGATATCTTATAGCATGACTCCATGCAGCTGAGAAAATAAATCCCTTACCTCCTTATGAGTCCAAGAACAGCTTTTTCTGCACACAGCAATTGGTGAGAGCCTTGCCCAGATTAATGTGAGTGCTTTCTAGAGCACTCTGCTTGGAGGATCTCGTCTTTCCAGTATTTGTTATGCTTATCTGAACTTTTGTTTAACTCCTTTGCTCTTCTGGGTTTCTCTCTAAAATATTGATTTTGATCAGATGCCAGAAAGAGGGTAGGGTTTTCCAGATCTCCCACAGCAGCCAGGACTGTAAGGATTAAAGACATCAAGGAAGAGGATGACCGCTTCTCTAAAATCAGCACTTCATTACCACTGCTGGGAGGTTTCATAAATGTTCACAGCCATTAGCTAATTACAGATGCTTGAATCGGTTCCCATTTCACTTCTCTTTTGCACTTGTCACCATTTGGATTTCTTATCAGAAAATATCAACAGTCAGAAAGCTAAGGAAGAAGTTACGATCCCCATGGATCTGTATCACTGTGTCTTGGAGTTAACTACATGATGCTGCTCTATGGGACAATTTGGGGAGCCCAGGGTATGTTTGCTGGGCTGTGTAGCCAGAGCCCAAGATGCTGGGATAAGGTTCAAGCACAGCAACCATCCTCCCAGGGTTTTCAGGATTATTTCAGAACCTATCTGCCCCAAATAACAAGAATTTTGGAAGAGCCTAGAGCTACATTCCTCCCATGCAGCTTTAGATGACACCCAGAGCAAGGCTAATATACAAATTTATAATGGAAATGTGTTGTCTTTTCCCTGAGACCAGAGGCTTGGTTTTCTTTAGCAAAACTTCAGCTGTCTTTTTTGGATACTGAAAAGAGTCAGATTCAGCTGCAAGTTGCTACTTAGCAATCAGAGCGCAGTAGTGGGCAATGGGTTAGTCCTGAGCACAAACTCACACTCTTTCCTCCTGTGGGACTGCTCATACAGCGGGACTAGCTGCTCTCCCTTATGTGCCCTGGATGACACCCATGTTCTTGTCACAACTTTGTCCCAGAGAAAGTCAAATGCTTGGATTATTTGTTGGGAGAGATCTTCTTTCTTCAGACACTCAGCCACACAAGCAAATTCCACTGGGAAGAGGAGCGTAAGGTGTTGAACACAGCTCCATGTCAGACTGGACCCAGAACATAATTTCACTTCAAATAGGTTTGAAAGAAGGAGAGCTCACGCATTCAAGATTGTGACAGGATATTTGAATAGGAACAGTATGTACCTCCCTTGGTAGGTAAAACTAGGTCAACTAGTGTCATCAGAAAAATAAACATTTGGGTGTAGCAATCATCTTCAGGTGTATGGTATCACTTTCAGTGACATGACTGGGCAAAATTTGGAGATTTAGCAGTTCTTCCAGTCTAGGAAACATGAGGCTTCAGTCACGGTTAGTCATATTAATAATGTTTTACAAATTTCTCCCTTGCTTGAGGCAAAGACAGATCTGGAAATCAAGAAATACAGTTCTGTTTCTGATAAAATTTACCTTTGTATTGTGTTTTCTTCATCTGAGATATACAGAAAACTCATTAAAGACAAAATAGCTGATCTTGGCAAGGTCTTTTTGAAATAAATTAATACCACTCATGTTTTTATGCTGGAAGCTGAGGCATGGAGAAGCTATATAGACTGATTAATGTCATAGATTAGTGAAATCAGGAGATGTGTACTTTCTGTTATAGTTATCTAACAGCAAGTTGTTCTTCAATGTTTCATCCATAGGCTAATCTGGTTTCAGTGGGCATCATGTATGGCTCTCACAGAATTGGCTTTAAGCTAAATAACTCTGTCATTTCCCAACTATGTGACACTGAGGTGATGCGTTTTCCAGTGGTTGCTGATTTTGAATTTTCCCAGGTATCTTATTTAAAGTCACATTGTGAGTTACAGACTGCATATCTTGGAGCTTCCATTGGAGATGCAGTAGGTTTTTTTCAGGAATTAATCATAGTTTGCATTCATCCCAGCAGACTAAAAAGCAACTCAAAGCAATGAGAAACTTTCCCACTACAGAAGACTTTCAGCTCAGATGTGAAACCCCACAGCTAGCTGGCTAGCAGTCTTTCACACCATCTAAATTTCACAGCTGTAATTCTCTATTTCCAACAGCAACAATGAAGACACAGATAAGACTGGCATGCTTTTACCACTTCATCATTCTGAGTTATGGTTTTCCTTAAGATTTTGAGACCTGGATCTTGGACACTATAGAAGCCCCAAAATGCCAAGCCTGTGTGAGCTCACCATGCCATTTCTTTCTATCCACAATTTCTGTTTAATTGATTTTCCCCCTACAGACTTCATACTAGCTTATCTGGGACTCCCACAAACGTTTCCTGAGCCCCTTCTTGCCTCCTTCCCCTCCATGAGCATGGTGTCACCAAACCTGGTGAAGCAACAGTGACCAGTGGCAAGCAGTGCAAGTTGTCAGCAAAGGACAAGGCCACCAGCTAGGGTTGACAACAACAGTCTGCACACTCTTTACAGATCCCTGCCATTTCACTCCTGTTGAATTCTTGCAATTTTTGTTTCTCCTAGTCCTTCACTTTTCAGCAGAGAATGTGGAGCAGGGAAGGAGATGGGTTGCATGACCCATGGGATTTATGCACAGGCTGGTGATTACAAAAGCTGCAAAGCATAGAGTTGTATTAGTGCATGCTATTTTGTTGGTGTACAGAAGCACAGGAGGTAAACAGTGTTTGTTTTCAACTCTTGTCCATGCCTACAAGTGGAGTCCCTGGTGGCACCTGAATATGGGCTGGAAAGGCTCTCCCTCAGACTCCCAGGTTTTGCGAGGATGCTGCAGCAAGGGCAGAGGTGCAGTGCTGCAGCAAGTGCAGAGGTGCAGTACTGCAGCTTTGGGTTGACACCGGTCCTTACTGTTGGTATTTTGTTCGTCTTGGTCCCACAAGCATTGCATAGGGTTCATGAGGCAAACAGTGCTCTGTGGAAAAAGTTTAGCTCAGGGCTCAGCCTGTCTGTGCAGGACCATCTACACAGTAAGCTGCTGAGGCCCTAAAGGAAGGTTCCTAGGTGGAAAACAAGCTTGCTCAAAAGGGCAGCCAGTCAGGGCTTTAGGGTTTTGACAGAGCAAAAGAAACGCAGTACTAACCCAAGGCAAATGGATCCGACTGTGGAACAAATCCAAGCTCAAAATGCATCATTCACAAGTAACATGCACCTTGCTAGAGCACCTGGGTCTCAGTGCAGGGCACAGTCAATTCAGTGCGCCTGGCTGTGAGGGGATAATGTATCAGGATAAGTATGTCACTGTCAACATCCATGGGGAATCCCAAGCCTAAAAATCCCACAAAAGTATTTTATATCCCCACCTACAGCAATATCACAGGCTATAAATTTTGCATGTGGTCACTGTACTCCTCCAGAGTGTGTAGGCGGCTGTCAGCTTCCCAATCCTGGATTTACTGGCAGCAATGAGAGGAGAGAGGAGGCTTTTGTCAGCGACTAAGAGGACAAGCATATTCTTGGCACTTCAGAGGACTCTTCTGTTGGTGGTTGGATGCACTGGAGTCCCTGCAGGCTTCCATGAACACCACCTTTCCCAAACCTGAAGATGATCCACCTCTGAAAAAAACCCCCTCATGTTTCCAGTACAAGCCAGACCTCAGTTCTGCTCGCTTTCTCATGCCCACGTACTGAAGGGTAATTTGGCAGCAGCACCCTCATGGCCGCTGATGAGGAGCTCAGGCAGAACAATCAGTCCACATTCTATCTCCTTGCATGAAGGTGATTTCACAAGGCAGCATCCGACCGTGGAAAATTAAGACTGGGAGAAATGGAAGTGGTGAACTATGACTGCTCTGCCTGACACACAGGGGGGCAGCAAATCCCAGCTGCCAGAGGTGGGAACCCGAAATAAGGGCCTCCAGAGACTCAGACTTAATTTCTAGGACTCCTCTGTCCCCATAAACCTTCATTATCTAATACGAAGTAGCAGTGGAGCTTCAAAACCATGAGCTGGAGTTGCCAGCATTTTACTCTGTAGTTCAGTTGAAAGATTTTTCTGGAGCAGGACAGTAGACCCAGGGCAAGTGTGTGGCTCTGTTAACTTCAGGAACATACCTCCACACCTCCAAGCTTTCCTCTTCTGCGACTCAGAAATAGAACTTAGCATTCATCCATAGCACCTTCTTTCTGTTGTGGCAAGAATCTAAAGCACCATGGGAAGCCAGTAGGTAATGATGGTGCTCACAGTTTGGTTCCAGCTCCTGGCACTTCAAATCACAGCTACTGGTACCAGGCTATGTTTTATTATTGAATCAATGAGAGTTTCTTCACTGTGCTCCATGGATCTGAGCATTCCTTTCAGAAACAAGAGGATTGTTTTTCTGTTAACACCTATGAAAATAAAAAGTGACTTTTTTTCTGGAGTGCTTTTCTATGAAAGCCAGGCAAGAAAACATTTTGGAAGAAAAGGAAAAGCAAGGAAAACTAGAACTGTTTCCTTATAATATTCACATGCACTCTGCTACCTAAAGACAGTCAAGCTGAATTCAAGTCTCACATTGTGCAAACATGTGAGCAGCTGGCAGAAGTACATAACTTACACGTTGCTGGTGTAAGTGAGTGGAACTCTTGCATCCAGCAAAGAGCAACAAGTATTATGCCATATAAATAAGTGACAGCTTTGGAATGAATTCATTTTAAAAGAGCCTGTCAACTTGAAACCTAGCCACTTTGCAAGAAAAGCATTTCAAAACATTTTCAGGTTGATATCTTCCCTGAATTTTCCCCATCACTCTTAGCGTCTCAATTTTGTATCACTGAAACTTGCTTCCTTTTGTTCTGTTGTGAAGATTACACACACAAACATCCCCCCCCTCCCAAACTGTAGAGGAAAACCAATTATTTGTGCAGCTTTACATGATAAGACAAAACAAGGAATGTGTCATGATAAAAACTAAAAAGAGAAATCAACCTGATTATAGTTGGACAGATAACTGTTTCAAGAACCAGAGAGGGAAAGCAGGAGAGAGTGTTACACGACTTTATACTTAGAAAACAACTCTCTAACTTACCTGCAATAAAATTGAGCCCTGTCTGTTTGCCAGGACAAGCAGCTCCAATCCTGCAGGCTGTGCACAGAATGCTGAACCATTGCAGAGTTACATTATTTTTTGTTGTTGTTGTTGTTATTACTGACTAACAGCACAGTTTAGAGCCACCTTCAACATGCTATGCCTTTGTGCTGGGAACTGGGTTTCCACAGCACTGTCTACAGCAGCTCTGATTCCAAGCAAAAGGGTCTCAAAAGGCTGTTGGTTTTTTTTTTTTTTTTTTCATTTCCCACTTCAGCTTCATCCAGTGCTAAAAAAAATGAGTCTGTTTCAGCATAACTCACAGTTATCTCTTTCAGCTCGTCTGTAAAATGTTAATGTAATGTATTCCCATTTAAAAATCCCCTTGCACTGCAAGAGACACGTGAAGCAGGCTCTGTAGACAGGAGTGGTGCCCAAATTAAACTAACGTGGAAGAAGGAGGAATAACAAACCTTTGCAAAAGGCACAGTGAAATCTGCCCAGCACGAGAGAGCCCATTCGCCGTGTGGGCAGGCGGCATGAATAGTGATGGGTGACACTGTCCACCCTGGCGCCAGAGAACTTTTTGGTTCGATTCTATGAACCAGGCAAGATGTGACTCACGCAGTTCGCTTGCAAAGAAGGAGGACCATCTGCTAGTCATGAGCAGATGACAAATTCACTGCATTGCGTCTTGTCGCTACTTCCAAATTCGTAAGTAAACACATTTTGTAACCTCTCTCGGAATATTTGAGAGCTTCGATAATGGAAAAGTTTAAATTTATGTAACGCACGGGGGAGAGAGGGGGAAGCGTTTTATTCTGAATGGGGCTCGAAAGCGCCCGCTCCAAGTTGCTGCCAGCTCATGTAAACTCCTGCCTGCGAATCGAGAGGCTCTCTCCGGAGGGGCCACGGCGGGGCGGGCAGCGATGCCTGCGCTCCCCCGGGTGGCCGCGGCCCCGCGCTGCAGCCCCGACCTCCGCCACGAGTACGCAGCCCCCGAGCCCCGCAGCCGCGGGTCCCTGCACGTTTCTGCCAGAAAAGGGAGATGTCTGATGCCTCCCGCCCTAGCTCAGCCCCCTGCAGCTGCCCAGCGGAGTTTGCTTGGGGTCGGCAGCCCCCCCGTTCAAGTCATGCGGGTCTTTCACAGCCAAGTGCGTTCATCGGCAGGTCCTTACGCAGTTTGAGGCGTGATTTTCATACAATCACTTGGTTGGAAAAGACCTTGGAGATCATAAAGTCCAACATACCCGTCCACTACTAAGCCATACCCCTGAGCACCACATCTACCTGTCTTCTAAACACCTCCACAGATGGTGTCTCAACCACCTCCTCGGGCAGCTGTGTCAGTGCCTGACCACCCTTTCAGTGAAGAAATTTTTCCAAATATCTGATCTACGCCTTCCGTGATGCAACTTCAGGCCATTACCTGTCGTCCTATCAACTGTCACTTAGGAGAAGAGATCAGCACCCTCCTCACTACAACCTCCTTTCAGGCAGCTGTAGACAACAGTAAGGTCTCCCCTCAGCCTCCTCTTCTCCAGGCTAAACAGCCCCAGATCTCTCAGCCGCTCCTTGTAAGACTTGTTCTCCAGCCTATTCACCAGCTTCGTTGTCTTTCTCTGGACACGCTCCAGCCCCTCAATGTTCTTCCTGTAGTGAGTTATGGCCTAGTGCAGTGCCAGAGGCAAAGAAGAGAAGCAAGGGTTTCAGCACCGCCACTTGCATCAGCAACCTCTGGGGCTCAAATAGGTCAGGCCAAAATTCGGGTTGGTACCTTTGCAGTGAATTGAAGCTTGCATATCCAAAGGAGTCTAAGGAATTCAAGAAAATGTATCTCACTGTCTCTGAGCCTACAGACTGAAAGGAGCAGCACAAAGAGCAGCTAAGAAATACTTTTATTTGGCTTAGCAAGAGCACTGTCCAGATGAGGCATGACCATGCATTTTGAAGACCAAGAGCCTACGGTAAAAAAAAATTGCATTAATTTCACCGATGGAAGTTGAACACTGAATGTAGACATACGAAAGCCCAAAATCATAGGACCATTCTCATCTTACATGAGTCTCTTATTGCTCTTAGACATGTTGCACTCTCCATTGAATGTATCTTTATTGTTTTTAGAGAGGGATTGTCCTTTTCCAATCAATTTCATGGTGAATAACTGCTTTGCTCTGAGTCGCTACCATCTGGACCAAACAGACAGGATGATGAAGGGCTAACCATGCTGTCTATGAAATCTGAAATTGGGGAGTAGGGTGATGATGAGCCCTGCGGCTGTGCAAATCACGTTAGCTAGATCAAGGAAACCCTCTGTTGCTATTCTGCCTCTTCTGTGCCAACTCTTTGTACTCCACAGTTGCACCTGCCTGAATAATTTCCTGATATTGGCAGCTTTCAGCACACCTTCTAATTTTCAGGAAGTCTCATGTTCCAAACACTGGAAGATGATGCAAGATATCCCAGCCTCTCCTCGGTCTCCTTGGTATTTGATGCTAAAGACAGAAGAAAGTCAGAGACCAGCAAGAGACCTCTGCAGACCAGCCTGTGCAATTGCAAGAAAACGTGCACAGCCCTGGAGAAAGCACCTGAGACTCACACTGACCAGGCACCCATGAAGCATCGTCTGCACTGGTGACCCTCTGGCTTCTCCTGCTTAGTCGAGTCTTCTTTCTGCAGATGCTACTCATCACACATCTCACTTTCCAAGGACTTTTGCAACTACTTGTCTCTCGTGCTCCTCCTCTGTCTCTTCAAGTTCTCTCATCTACAAGCACAAATTCAAATTCCTTTTTACCATCTCTGGTGACTTACAAATCTGCTTCCCTACTCCATCTGTCCCAGTAGCCTGTCCCTCTGGCACCACTCGAGAGACACCTCACGTGCAGCTGAAGCCCAGTATAGTGGGAACAGAGCTGCTCAGCTGACAGCCCTGGAACATACCACCTGATCTCAGGACCATGATGCCTAACCCAGAGGCACCCCTAGGACACACCTTTGGCTTAGACTTCTCACTTCCTCAGAGATACTATTTTTTTCTGGATACAATTTTTATACTGTGGACTTTCATCTCCTTTGAGCTAAAATTCCTATTCAGGCTTCAAGCATTTTGAATCTTAGCTACTCCCACATCCTTTTCTTTCTGGCCCTGACAAACACTGCCTCATCTAACTTGTACCCAGCTTGAACACCGCTATGAGCATCCTTTCTTCATGGTTGGCTTTGGCTCTGCTGCTGCTGCCTCTACCCCACTTCCCCTGCTCTGTCACATCCAGTGGAAGCTCCTTCCCTTCCCTATGATCTCAAGTCCCCCCAGTGTATCATACACTAAACAGATGTACATTTTGCCTTTAGCTAGCCCTTAATATGAGCCTCACTTGCCTGCTTGATAGATTTTTAGGTACTACCACGATTCCTCAGATGTGAGATGGGCACACCACTAACAACCGTGTAGCCACTCCCTTGTCTTCTGTCAAAATCATCATGAAAATCTTCTGGGATGCTCTCAGAATATTTTTACTGTGGATTGTCCCTGTGCTAGGCTCATTTCTGATCTGCCAAATGCTGCTGTTCCATCATTTCCTTCTGCTTTCCTTCTTTTGGCCTACTTCATCATTTCCCTTTGCCTCTGCTTTGGTGCTAAGCTCTTTAGCACAGAGCCCATCTTTCTGTTAACAACTCAATACTCAGTCTGGTGATGTCCTGGTCCTTGATTAAGATTCCTACAAACTATGGTGATATGAATAGTAAATCATTAGGATCGATTCCCTGGTGCTGTACTGTCACTCTAGGCATTTACTACTATTCTTAGTAGTAAATTTTATTTAACCTTGCCTCAGCAGCCGAGTTCTGAAGGTAGGAAATCTGTGATGTTATTTACCTCTAATCATTGCTGGCATTGAAAGTAGTTGTAGATAATCCATAGAAATAAATGCCATAATTCCCTTTCTCAGAACAAAGATGTCAGTATCTCTAGTGTTCCATTTTTTTAACTCGTTTTACTCAAATTTAATGTAGTTATTTAACTTTCATTTTCTTCCAGCAGCTAACCCCTCACCTAATTCAAATGATTCATCCCTACTGCATTCACTGCCCAAGAATGCTGGCTTTCAACAAACTACAGCAAATAGTGTAAAATAAACATGAGTGTGTTTTCATCTCACAACAATCTGGGTTAAGTACATATTTCACACACTGCACCACAGGATATGTTAAATGAAAATCAGAACCACCAGATTTAAAAATCCAATGCCAATTCAAACCATTGCTGAGTTATTTCTGTATTCACGGATATGTAATAGTAGGCAGGAGTAACAGCCATTGCTTTGTTAACTCTGAAATGTGCCATTTGACAGCTTTTTTTCTCTGTTAGTTGAGGAAAACCAAGAGTTTTTATTTTAAACTTCTATTAGTAGAAACTACTTGCATGCTCTCAAGTATCTTGCTCTCCTTGAGCAACTCTAAGAGCCTACAGATAATCTTGTCTCCTTCTTTCTCTTATTTTAGTGTTCAGCATTTTCAAAATTACTTTCAATCATACTCTGAAAAAGCAACCTGGATTGGCTTCCTTGAAATCATAAAGGCGTTTTTTCAATGTCTGCTGCTTCATATTGGCAGAATCAAGACATCTGGGTCTTGCGTGTATCCATTTTCTAATCAAAAGACGTAGGGGAGCTACATTCAAACAAAATACCGTAAAGAGATTGTGGAGACTGGGATCTGACAGGAAAATATTCATGTCCTGGGCAGGACTTAGATTTAATGCACTCTTACTCTAGCTTTCCATAGTGTAAGGTTTTATGAATCTAGCTTCTCATTCCAACAACACTAGGATAGGAATCATGTTTGGTTGTTGACTTATTTTGAAGATCCTCAGATTAGGCACTGTATTTCCTTTGGATTTTAAACACAAGACTAGAGGTTCCCTAACATTTAGAAAGACTCTCTTTTTATGCTATGTTGCTATGTTTAGACTTTAGTGGAGTCTGAAAGCCAGAAATTAAATTCTGGGCTTGGCAAGAGGAAAAGAGGATTATTGTAGTTCATCTCTTTCTTTCTCCATATTATGGCTTGATTAGGCTATTGCTTTCCCTCTGCAGTGCCTGCTTGAACAGACGAACAGGGAAGGTTTGGGGAGCTTTGCTACTGCACTCCTTTGACAGCAAGACTCGGCTTTCTCTGAGTTGCTTGGAAGGATCTGTGCTTATGGGAGTGACTCAAGTGTCCTGGGGACAGAAAAAGAAACAATTTCATTTTAATAGGTTAATGGTTCCTGGATCCCGAACGATCTACCACTTGCCAAAACTTCTGCTTGCTTTTCTTCTTTCAGCTTTCATTCTGCTGTAAAGCTAGACAACATCTTTTCCTGACCAAGGAAAAACATTGACCTTTACTGGTGTTGACAAATACTGCAGAAGACAAATCCAGATACAAATATTTTCATCCATTGCCACAGAAACTCTTTGAGAGCTGTATAGTCCTGTCTGGTCAGCTGAAATGTGAACACAGTCCCTTGGCTGAGAATGGATGGAAAACCTTTCTCTCACTAACAAAGCAGCACTATGTGCTCTTCCACCAAGCACAGGAGGAGAAACATCTCTATTGCCGCAACTCTGTTTTCTTTCTCTTTTAGGTCAGGTTTTGTATAAGGAGGAAAGCGATAAAGCTTACTCTTAGGACTAAAAGTTGGAGGAGGTGCTGATGAGAAGGGCAGAGGAATTGGTTTAAAAAGACATGCAGGTCAGGCATTTTATTCTGGCAGAGACTTTGAAAGAAAACTGCATATTTATTTTCCCAGAATTAGAACAGCTTTCTTACAGGTCTACTGCTCTAATTTAGGTTTAGAGCTCAGTTCAAAACACTGTAGTATCACAATTGGCATTGGTAAAGAAAAGAGAATAAATAGGCTAGCAATTTGTCCTCCTTTGAAATAAAAAAACTCCCATGAATATCAGGATTTTCAAAACTATGGGAAAATCCAGTGCAAAGGACTTTCTCAGTTGGCTTCAATGATCTTTGGATTCAGTCCTTGGAGAAAGTACTACTAGAGTAGAATGTTATAGCAAGCAAAAAGAGCACTGAATCTTGAGGCCACCGTACAGCACAATTAGATCTTACCACACTCTTGTGGAGGTCTGTGTACTTGATTAGAATCATTTTCCAATTTCTTTCTGCAGTTGAAGCCTTTATTCTCTAATCTACAGTGGTGCTTACACTACAGGTTAGGGGAGTGGTAGGGCAGGCTTGTACTAGGCAATAGCGAGCAGAGTCAGGTCCATTATCAGGAGAGGAGAAGGCCAAGAGAGACCCTGGTTTAAGTTTTGGTCCAAATGCTTCTCTTTCTTACCACTGATAACAAATCATCTATAACTTCTTCACAGGCCAGTCCATTACAGAGCTTCATGGGAATCTTCTGTGGTAACTTCTTTCCCATCAAAACAGAAAAAAATGCTGGTTTGTTAAAACCAAAGGATTTTATCTAAGTGGGACAAATTTAAAGAGAACTAATTTCAAAAAACAAATGTTTAGAGAAAGTCTTCCAAGGTGGTCTCATCTGAACCTTCTGGAAGTAAATGCTGCAGTTTTTCAGCTTCAGAAGACAGTTTACCAGGGTCTGACTTTTATTTCATAGCATATGAAAAATAAATCAAGGTGGTGTAAGAATGAGACATTGTATTTTTATCAAAATGAAACATTGAGATCAGTTCAAAAGGGGGGTTTTATGGGTGCTTTTTGAGGGTTTAGTTTGGTTTCAAAGGAAAACTGGGATAAAAAATTTGTGCCTTTGTTCCATTCTGAGAAACAACAATTTTTCAAATCCATTGCTTTCCCAATAGACCAAAAAATTCCAGCTCTCACCCATCCGTGACAGCCAGGAGCCTGTATCTTTTGCAATGGTAGGGCTGGAGTTATGTTGTGGGTGCTTGCTGAGAGCATAACCAAAAAAAAAGCACTGTGCTGTCAGGAGAATAGAAACTTCAGCTTGTGGGTATGAGTGGGTGAGCCTGAGAATTACCCATGCTCATCTGAAAATTGGCAGCCTGGCTGGAAGGTATCCAGGATCTCCAAGTGCCCAGAGTTTACAGGCCAGCCCAGGAAACAGCCTGCTTTAACAGCTCTGGGACACTGGGAGGCCCTTTTTTGGTTAAGTGCAAACCTTAATTCACACACACCCCACCTTAAGCAGCAATCCGGTCATTCTCAAAGAATGTCTTGAAAATAATTAAATGACTTTACATCATGTTCCAGGAGATTAATTTTTTCTGCTTTGCATTTCATAAAGCTACCAGCTTACACAGTAGCGTGTCAGAGTAACAAAAGGCCATACGTGGCACTACTTGCTGCCTCCAGCCAGTAGGAGTGGGCTGGTACTTTATCACCCCTTTCCTTTGCCAAGGAGAGGGAAGAAAAAAAGTGCAACAGCCTTGTCCCCTAGTCTCTTGAATACAAGTGCAGGGTGCTACATTTGGGATTGCTTTACCTCGCCTCAAGTCACGGATGTCTTCCAAAAGTGCTGAACACCAGAAGTATGTCCTCCTCAGGTGGAGGTTGGGCAATCCCTTTATTTCCCCAGTATTTTTAATGCCAGTGTAGTTCATCTGCTGGGCTAGGGAGGGCCTTTTTGGTTTTCTTTTCAGTTTTTCCCTTTCACGGGACTTAAATATCTGTATTTTAAGACTATCTGTGCTGAAGAGAAAGAAATGCGTCATCAGCAATAGGCAGGAACGGTTACTAAAACCAGTTCTTGGAATAACGCACTGCAAATAAATGCCTCAACCTCACAGTGAAAGAGAAAGTAGAAAAAGTGATGGGACAAGCCAGCAGATGCTCACAGAGAGACTACTTCAGGGCAGGCTTGGCTTGCATATGGGCAGTGTGGCTATGCCTGCCCAGCCTGCCCGGCCCTTGGGCTCACTGATGGCTCCAACACCCCTGCAACAGTGATGGCTGGGGCAGTGAGTCCTGGGTCACATCCCAGCTCTGCCAGCAGTGACATGGGAGTTAGATGCAGCACTGCTCCACACTATTTACCTCCCTGCTATGCCACTCTTACAAACTTCTTTTTTATAATGTCTTTCAAACCAGATTAAGTGTGATTCTTAGGGAAATCTCAACTTTCTTATCATATTAGGGTAACAAAAAATGTAGGTACCGTTGTAGGCCAATACTCTGCATCACAGCCCTAGTGTCGCGTTCCAGTCCAGCTGGTCCAAACAGCGGTAGCAGATGCAGCTCAAATAACATCTCCTGGGCAAGCTGCTATCCTCCTTGGGTGAAAAAAGGGCATAAAGAAGAATAACTATCTCAGGATACATGAAAAAGCTTTTCCAGATTTTCCTCTCACTTCTCAAGTGTTTGATGAAAATATTACCAAGGAGGAAATAGGGACTGAAAGATAAAATTACAGTTTATGGGCTTTGTGTCTGACTTGGAGTATGAAAGATGAGAAAGGAAAGAAAGAGACAAAAGAAAAAAAACAAATGATACAGAAGTGAATGAAAGAGAGGAAATGGCCAAGAAATGAAATGAAAGTGAGAGACAAAGTGGCTGAGAAAAAGGGAGAAGATATTTTGAAGGAAACATGTGAGGCTGCAAAATAGTAGCTGTACATGCCGTTAGTGAAAAATTGTTATTATAGGCCACGTACAAGCAAATATGACATTAAAAATTACACAATAGCAGATAAGTAAAGGCTATGGGTAGGTCTGGATAGTTCTCCTCCAAATAAGGCAACTGAAAGTTGACATTCCCTTATTGCAGCTATTGTGAAGTTAAAGTTCACTTGTACTGAAATGTTTCCTTACTTTGTATCATAGCCTGATAAGTTACTTGTTCCACTGGCAGAAAAGCTTTTATCATCATGACCCATGTGTGTTTTGTTGGCACGGTGTCTGAAGTCCAATTATTCAATATACTTTTTCAGCTGGTAGGTATTTGTTTGAATTTTTAACAAAGGCGGGGTAATATAGTGTTTTTTGAAAATTCTGTTTTATACTTTCTCAGCTCTTCTTTCACTACATTTTCTCTCTGTCTACAATGAAATCCACTTCCTACAACAATGAGACACTGCAGCCCTTAAATCAAAAATCCTTTCTATGTCTGTAATACCCTACTCACTCTCAGACATACCGCTTCTTCCAGTGGCCATTCCCAAAGCTGCTGTGCTGATGGGTTCTGGACAGGCCAAGTCAAACAGCCACATCTGTTTTCATTGAGGGACCACTGTGGGGACTAAGCATGTAGTAAAATTAAGTGCCGTAGCTGCAGCAGTACAACTTGTTCTCCCAGTTGGACAACACTCTCACACTTGTTAGATTCTTCCTTTCCTTGATTTCTTATGCTGATGATAACCAAAGCCATAGTCTGTGATCTTTCTACCTTGCAAGCATCTTCTAGCCATACACTTTAAAAACCAGGTATCCTGTTACAGCTAAAGCTACCTGAACATGGCACAGACCTTTTCCAAAAAGTGCATTGTCACGGTTTAGTCTTGACTCAGCTAAATTTTTTGCTGTACTCGTGCAGTTGGACTCCCAAATTCCACTCCTCCACCCCGAGGGGAAAGGAGAGGAAAATGAGAGGAAAGAGGCTTGCAGATTGGAAACTAATGCTAAAGCTTTAGTGAAATGATGATAATAGTAGTAATAAAGATTAAAATAATCACGAAGTGACGAAAATATGTACAAATATCCAAGATCGCCCACCGCACCCCTCGATGACCGAACATCACCAAAACTGCTGTAGAGCAGACATGGGGGAATGGGTCCACAGCTCAGGAACTGGATTCAGGGATGCACGGATCCGGGATCAGGAATGATCAGACAAACGAGGTCCTCACTGAACGTTGGCCATCGCAGAAAAAAAGAGAGCGAAACCCTCGTGATCTCTCAATTTTATACTGAGCATGACATATATGGGATGGAATACTCTTGTTGGTCAGTTTGGGGTCACCTGTCCTGTCTACTCCTCCCTGCAGGTGTGGCCTTTTTGCCAGCTCGAGGATGGCCTTCGTTACCAGAGGAATTATATAAATACTGGCCTCTCTGCATACCAGCGTTCCGTGTTATCACTGCTAGAAACTGTTGGAAAAACATGCAGTTATTCAGAAAATACAGTTACTTTAGACTACAGCTGAGTCAGAGTCAGAAACACCCCAGTTAACTCAAACCATAACATGCATGTAGACAGTAGGCTTTTCTCAAGATGGTTTTTTCTTTTCTTCCCAACTCTATCTACACAGTAAATTATTTGGCTGGAAATTTTTTTCTTCAGTTCTTGAATATTATAGGTTTCACTTAAAAAAATGTTAGAGCTTTGCTCTGTCTGCATATACATGTGTGCCTCTGTCTAAAATGAAGAGCATCTCAACTTTCCAGTGTAAAGTATCTGAAGTTTTATGGCAATAGTACATTTGACCGTTTTGACCAGTGATCTTTGTAACTGAAAGGTACATAGAAGTTAGGCAAAAGTTAGGCAATAGGTAAACATCCTGCACCAAGAGAGCTGGTTAATAACTGCTATAAATCACTGACTTGGTAAAAGCTGGTGGTGGACTTAGTGCCCTGCGTTCAATAAAGAAATTACTTTCTTTGTTTACGTCCCCCAGCATCCCTCCCATTTAACAATGGTTGAAACAATCCAAACCGTACCCAAGCTGCTGACCACATATACCCACAGGGATTCCTTTAGACATAAGTTGCAGACCAAGACACTGGAATGCTGCTTGGCTGCAGCTCTATTAAAAATCAGTCAGAGAGTGAAAGTAAGGAGAAAGGAATCACACATAAAAAAGAGTGTGGCCCTGGATAGAAACCAGGACCCAAAACTTCTTTTGGGCAAAGAACTTACTGAAAAGTCCAGCTATCATTTCCCAATAAGGAAATGAATTTGTTGTTTGTTCTCACTGGTCCAGGAAGAAAAATAAAGCAGGATAAATAAACAAGATTGCTCCAAATAAATATTTGTCTCAGTATCAGCGTCAAAACAACATCCTCCTGGATATAAACTAGCAAGATCCCTGAATGATCTTCTGCTGGGATGAGGGGAGTACTGCATGCAGCTACTGGACAACATGAGGACCTAAGACTATAGAATGGGGGAGCTGGGATGTTGCAGTTAAGATCTGCCTCTCCTTCATTTGTGAAAATCATCAGATCTAAATAAGAAAATAAGAGAGAGAGAGACTAGCACAAAGTCAGCCTTGCTTCTCAAGGTGACATACCTTCCTCTTCCTCTAAGCCAGTACTGTTGCCCCGTTGAGCTGGCTGAAAAACAAAAGGGAATTTTGCCATTTGAAACCATTTACATTTCAAACAAATAAACTTTCAGATTTTCTATAAAGCAGAAATTTTGTAACTCTGAGAGTTGTGGAAAATACTTAGTGCAGTATTATGAGACTTCGTTTGAAATGTTTTTATGTCTTAATGCATGGGTTTCCATCTTTCAATTGCTTAAACACCTGGCAAATGCAGTGACATAACCACAGATTACTAGCAATCCCTCTGAAACAGCTCACTTACAGGCACATACTTCAGTGCAGGGGTGCTACAGTGATCTATGGACAGTGAGAAGCATCAATATCATGTTCTATAGGTAGCCAGCAGGCACAACCAGGTGATGGCCTTGAACTAACGGGTAGGTCCTTCTGAGCTCCTTTCTACTAGAGGGCACTGTGAAATCACAGTGCTGCTCAGAGTACAAGTTGTAACTCAAATTTGAACAGACATGGAGAAGACATAGGCACACAGATTATCCACAAGTCCTGTAAAAGCTTGAATTTTGGTACATCTTTGTATCTACTGGCTGCTCCTTTGTGTAACAATTGTCCTTTTTATCTAATTATTATGTTTTATAGGTACGGAATGGGAAAAGATCTCTTGAATCACCATTCCTGTCCTTGTCCTACCACAGGTGACTACATCCTATAAAGATCTTCAAAAACCTGCTCAAACTTCACTTTTAAAATTATTTTTTTTAAAAAACACGTGGTTTAACACAATTACTGAAATGCGGGGTCCTGACTGCAAGCTTTGAAGTAACCTTTGAAAGTAGTGCAAGAGGGTTATTTTCTACCATCAGATGACATGTTATTCTGCAATGACATTTGTCTTCTCTCTGAGTATGGAACACTGTGATTGAGAAGCGTGTTATTTGTCTTCTGTTCACAATTGCTTGTAAAGATCTCAAATACCTGTGCCACATCACCAGCCATCCCTCCTGTTCTCTGCTGCATTACCATTTAACTTTATGCTCAGTTTAATGTCCCTGAGCCAAATTGGAATGCATGGGAAAGCACAGTCTTTGTTCTGGACACGTTCAGTGAATGCTGAGGTAAGATTTTATAAACATCTCTGAAATCCTTTGCTATGTTGTCATGATCTCTCTGCGCGCAAGTTTTATGAAACAGTCAAGCTTCAAGGCCAGGAACTGCCATCATGATCATCTACCATAACCTCCTGCATAACATTTCCAGCATTTCATCCATTCAATCCCTTAATACCCCTAAAGAAATTACTGTACCCTTTTAAGTGAATGAACTCTCCTGAGCCAAGTAACTTATGCTTGAAGTAAAAATATTCTTTGAGAAAAGAAGTCCAATCCTCCTTACGTCATCTTTTAATATCAAATACCTTCTCTTTACATAAGAATTAATAAACTATGTGCAAGACATCTGCTGACTCCATCAGTAAGCTAAACAAATGGAGCTTCAGCTCGGTCTTTGTGAAGTAGATTTTTCCACATAGCCAAGGCCTTTTGCACACCCTCTTTGAACTCTCTTCAGTTGGTCATATCCATTTAGGTGAGGATGCCAGGGCAGACACAGCACTCAAGAAAAGGTTTTGTAATCTGACCCAGTCCAGATATCCAAAGTATGGGTGTCTAGTGCTAAGTGTACCCCAAGAGCCAAGCCTCTTTCCTGGAAATGTGCAGCACAATCTTCCCTGTGCTGCCCAGGAGGAGCTGATTTAGGGCCTGGAGAATTCAAGCCATTTCTTTGAACTTCCAGGAGGAAGTCAAGGAAAAGGCAAAGGTTACAGACCAAAGCTTTGGGGACAGGAATAAGGGAGAGAGCTTGCTTTTGAGGACATTTCTCTCTCACCAGTCCTGACATAGTTACCTGTGTAGGAGGTAGGGTTTTGTATATACATTGTCACAGCACTAAGGAGTTGCAGGTCAGGGTCAGAGCCCCACTGTGCTGGACAGTACAGATCCGAAACCTGGAGCTGCTCCCTACCCTGTGAACAACATTTTCTATCATGTTTTTTGCTACAGACTCAGAGTGCTAATATAACTTCTGTTTACTGTTCGTATCACTGTGATTCAAAGTAAAAATTATAGTAACGATCAACCTAGTTCCTCTGAATTGTTTTAATCAGTGCCTTATTTACTTTCTTCCAACCCTCCAGGAGTGTTTCCCATGGTTCAAAGGGCTTGTAAGCTAGGACATCAAGAAGCAGGTTAACAAGTCTAGTAGACTGGTATATAGCAAAAAATAGTAGTAGATATTTCTTTTTTGTCTGAATCATTTAATTCCTAATCTGTATTAAAAGGATAAATACAAATATTAACAATATAAGCAAAACAAAGAGGATAAGAAGCTTTCTACAGGTATTAAAAATAGTGATTTAGCACTTCATTAGAGTTTACTTTCCTGTCTAATTCTCAGTCGCAGCTCTGCTCGGTATGCCTGGCTAATAAAGGTGTTCAGTAAAGAAACTGGGGCTAAACTCCGTAGGAAGCAGTTGTGGAATACTTTTACAACAGAGCAGCTTTATGAAAGTAGAGAGTGTACTCATTGTTTTCACTGTGGAAAAACAGTGCTGGGATGTGGATGAGGAAAAAATAATTGATACACACTGTTACTCCTCACTTTCTTCTCTGAATAACAACATAGATGAATTCAAGCTATGCCATTCAACTCTGAATTTATTTAGAAGGAGGTCAAGGAGTGAAGGAGATGGTGTGCCATCTGATGTTTGACTTGCATATCATGAAGAGATGGGGAAGATGTAACTGAACCTAATTCTTATTGAATGTGGTGGATTTTGGTTTTGATCCTCACTAGAAACAAAAAACATCCATTTGCATTTAAAAAAGAAAAGCTGTGCTAAAAATTACCAAGTAATAGGTAGAGGCTATAGTGGGAAGACTCTGGATCCTGATGGTCTCTCTTTTCTAGCTGCTCTCATAACTCTCATTTTTACCCTGTGGGAACACAGTTGGCCCTATATGTAGCTACTTTTTGTGATTTAGCAGATGGCTGGTGGTGTGGCCAAAGCAGCAGCCCAGCATTCAGAAGGAATCTGTTCTATTTCAGGCTTTGACGCAGACTTTCTCTACAATGTTGAGAAAATCACCTGTATAAAGGGAAAACAGAAAGGCAGTGAGGGAAATTCATAGAGTTCAGTGCTTAAACAGAGGCAATAATAGCATTTCAACTTTAGACACTGTATGGTTTTTAAACTGTATAATTTTTAAATGAAACATAACATCAAAATTTCCCCTCTTATCTTGTGATGAGAGTTTTCCCCAAATAACAATTTGGATTATTTTGTTCTTAGTAAAAACAAAATTAAATCCTTCAAGAGCAAAAATAGCTGTTTTAGGGGAAAAAAATTTAAAAAAACAACCCACAACAATAAGTGTATGTCATTATAGCACTTCAGAAATTAAGATCATCTGCAATCTGTTCTCTGAATCTTACTCCACTGAGCTAGTGTGGGCACATAGACCATCAGTGAAGGGAGAAGAAGAGGGGGAAGAGGAGAAATAGATAAAAGGCTCAGTCAATAAAACCCAAGAGCAATGTTCAATAAAATGGGTAGAAAACAGCAAGCGCAAATGCCAAGTATGAGTTACGTAAATCCACCCAGTTCATTTTCCCCCACCAGGAGGGACTGGTTAGTTACCCATTCAAAGTTAAGCATGAGGCCCCAGGAAGTATGGTCTCTCCAGAATTTGCTCCCTACACCAGAATTTTGAAGGCCACCTCTGAGAGCTCAAATCTTAAGACCATTTCATCACGTTGCAGAGATACACAGAAGTATCTGCCATCCTCCCAGGCACCATATGGACTAGAGCTTGTGGCTCTGCTTACAGGATTCAGAAATGATATTGTCATTTTCTGCTTGTTTATTGGAGGGAAAGATGCTATGAAATTTTAAGGACCAAGTAGAAAAGTGATGGAAAAAAGGAAAAGGAAGAAGCTCTGACTGCTGAATTACTGAAGAATGGAAGGAAAAATAACCCACATTCCAAACCCATAATGCTTCCAACAAGAAGAAAAAGCCACTCAAATGCAAAAAGCACAGGGGAAACAGCAATGGCTTTTAAGGATAAGACCTCTTCCTCTCTGCTGTACAATGTATGCATTTTTGACCTGTGTATGAGTGTTTACACACATAGAGAGAAAGTGAAAGATCATCTGTGCTTTGAAAAGTTGAAATACTAGAGATCTTTGAAACAGCAGAAGGCAAGTAATACAGATCTTGTAATCACATAATTGGTAATGGGTGTTACAAGACACGTTCTGTAAAACTTGCTCCTATTTCTGCAACGAATTAAGCAAGTCAGAGGAGATGCAGCAACTCCATCTTTCTTCTATCAGACGAGACTGACATCTTGAAGGATAGGATGTCCATGGGGAACATTCTTTTCATGTCATTAAGGACATTTGATGAGTGTCAGCACCATACTTGGTGCCCTGCAGAATAGAGAAAATACATAGCTCTCTCTAAAGAAAGATTTCACATAAAGGCCCAGCGCAGAGTCCCCGGGAACCAATGGGAGGGCTTTGAAGTTAGTCACAAGAATACAGAACTTTGTTTTCAAAAACTGCCTTCCTAGTGTAGAAACACAAGTCCACAACCAAAAATTACCTGGACTTCCAGGACTGCAAATCCTACTGAAAGTCACCTTTTAAAGTTCATCTATAGTGTTTGCCTTTGAAAATGCTGTGCTCAAGAACAACTGAGGGCAACCCACCCTGTGGAAAGCATACTGAAGGAACTGCAGATTCCTTGAATGTCACTGGATTTAGAAAGCAGGTCTTCTAGCCACACAGTGTTCCCAACTTCCTGCTTACAAACTGCTTCAGCATTGACTCAGTAGGAATAACACCATCCATCTGAATCACCCACCCATCTGCAACACCTGCTTCTTCCTTAGCCATTACGCCTTCCCTGGGATGACTCAGTTTAGCAGCTCTGAGCTTGTAACACGGGAGAAGACCATACCTAAAGACGAATGGGCTGCAGAGTATGCAAGGCCCCCCTACTAATTACCAGTTTTCTGCAATCTGGGATGCAGTAATCCCTTGTCCACTCCCTGTGACTCCACGCAGTTGGGGGCTGTTTTGTAACTTTTCCAACCCTGCCTATCTGGAACACTTTCCTGCCGAGACACTGACTCACTTCCTCTTTAGGCAGCTCACCCAAAATCCTTTTCACTTCAGCTTATAAATGATTATTAACTCCATCTGTAAACCAAAACTTTACTCATTCTTAGAGCTAGCTGGGAATTTTCCAGTGATACACACTTTTTTTAATTGAAAGATATTGATTTGTCAAAACATAAATCTTTTTTAGAAACACAGCAGTTTTGCTTAGGCTTTCATCAGAAAAATTGCTTGCATTCAAAGAAAGAGCACAGCTCAGCTTAGCCAAGATACTAGTGGTTAGGTCACTGACACAGCAAAACTGGGATTTTTGGAAAATCGGGATCTGAATCTGGTTCCCCTATCCTACACGGTGCCATAACAACCATCATTTTTAGGATGGAGCAAGTAATGGGCTCTCACTGATGCTCTTTTACTAAGTGGCGCGAGGACTTGGTCCTGATATTCACATCATTGCTTAATCCCTTGGTGACTGGCAGTTCAGAAAACTCACCACGTTTTTCTTTTTCTCATCTTTCTGAGAAACCCCGACAGGTCTCAGGTTGTTCCCACCGAAGAGCAGGATGTTTCTAAAATCTTGAAAGTTTTCACAGAGCAGATAAATTAAAAAATATTCCTGATCAGTTGTACTTATTATTTTTTACAAATAGTAGTCCCAAGAAGCAGGTCACTCCATTTGCCTTACAAACACACAGGCTGTAGCCAACGTGCAGTCATTTTTTAAGACTGGTGGGAAATTTCTTTGTGATATGCTTCCATCAGAAAAGAGACCACAACAGTCAAAGTGTTTCCTCTGAGGTGCCTCGTAACTACTACTTTTTTCATGAGTGAGGTGAAGAGTTTCACTGGGTGATTGACACTCCAGAAGTTTTAGAACATAGACACAATTGCACATTTGGATTTTGCTACAGAGAAAACCTGGTTCATTACCCATCTGCCTTTGGCTTTCCATGGGCTAAAGAAGCAAGACTCAATAGGCAAGTGTGGATCCTTTTTCATTTTTCCACCCAAGGCTCAGGATGAACGTCTTTCAGAAGTGGCTTGAGATTCTTGCTGAAGAACAACTTCTGATATTTAAATATATATTCAGTAGTTCATCCTACATCAATATTTCTACCTCTCTGAAAATGTGCCTTTGTGCAGTAAGAGGAATGCCATTATCATATGAACTATATCCGTATTTCGTATCCCTATAGCATTGCTCAGTAGGAATCATGGGGTAAACAGGAATATTCCCACTTATTTTTGTTTTGTAATCTTTAGTTGTCATATGTTGAACTTCTGTTCCCTGGCTTATACTGGGCACCTTACAAAGTACACGTTGCTTCCCATCTAAGAGCCAAGTCCTGAAACTGCTAACTACCACAGTCCTGCAAGAGTGAGAGCAGTCGTGCTGCCCAGCATGCGTGCAAACACCTATTTAATCAAAATAACCAAACAGCATGGTTTAGATCTTTCTGGAAAGCAAAGAATTTGGTTGCTATTTAGGCTGGAATAACCTACTGTATAAGGACACACTTTCTTCTATAACTCTTTGCTTAACTGTGAGACTCCATGGTGAGAAAGGGCTTCTTCTGAGAGGATTTCATCATTCAAGAGACCTAATTTCTAGGAAAAATGCTTGTCATCTGTTTCTAGAAAAGACATTATTTCAGGGAGGTTTAGCCTTGGCCATGTCTCTTTTCCACACACATGCTGTGGACCCATATTTACTGCTGGAACAAAAGGAAAGGGAAGTTAAATGTCTGTGCAAATGAAATTTTCAACCCAAGAGTGAAGAATCTCAAAGGGTTTTGACTGCAAAGGAACAGGAAAGAAAAAATCCAAGCCAATCTGCCTTTTCCACCCCCTCTATTTGTCAGTTGCTCCCCCTCCTTTAGCCTGTCAGATTTCACTCCCATTCTACTGTATGGGCATAAAAATCTTGCCAGAAATGTTTCACTCATTTAACACCTACCTGCTGAAGCTTAGATTCAGAGAGAGGGGGGAAAAAAAACAACCTCAAACCCTGGCAATTCTTATAAATCACAGTGTTGCTAATCTCTTTTCAAGAGAGTCAAATGTAAAGTCATGTTCCTTCTTGTGAAAACATTACTAGCCTGTGGGTGTCAACACAGCCTCCTTTTCCAAGAAATCTGTTGCATCCCACAGTGACTCTGGAGAAATTGCACTCTGATGACAGTGAAGAGAGGCTGCTAGAAAAACATCACACGCTAGTTCCATACAACAGCAACCTCAACAAGCACTTGTTTTTGTAAGATCAGCTCTCTCTAGTTTCACAAAACACAGAATTGAACTTCACCAAGATACATTTTAGGGGAGTTGTTTTTACATCATCGTTGCAAGCTATCTCCCCAACCTAAAATGACATTTTCAGTTTCCTTATTCTTTCCATGCCAAGAGAAATGACTCCATTTCTTTAAAGCTCTCATGAAGAAAAAAACAACAATTCAGGCACCTGGCTGCTACCTTCACACATCTTTCTACACCCTGTCTTCTAACAGTGGGACTGTCTTCTCCTCTGGGAGGACACCTCCTCAGCACTAAGTAGGTCAGCCCATGGCAGCTGCCCTGCTTTGATCTCCAGTCCCTCAAACCCTTGCAGAAACCCATCTACTCATGAGACCTCAGGGAGATCCTGTGTTGCTTCAAGCTACTTTACAGATAAGTACCTGAAAGGTGTCCACAGATCACTTGCAGGGAAAAAAACTTTTCTAGGAAGCATTTTTACAACTAAGCAAAAGAAATAAGAAACACTTTATGAAAAGAGGGCAGATTCTCAGGCTTCCAGTATATTACGGAAAGACAGCATCCATGAAGTACTGTAGTTGCACTTGAAGTCACCTGGAATATGAGACTCTTCTACAGTTGAAGTTCCTCATTATCAGAACAGGAAGATCCTTTGAATTCGTGTGCATGATGAGAAGCACCATAAACTGACCTTCCAGTTCCTGCATTGATCAGTCTGAATCATTGGGGTTTGCAATTTGTGAATGATTTGGTTTTATGTATTCATTTATTTGGGTAAAGAGAAAAGCTGATCTATCTATTTCCGTGTTTTAGAGTAGTGTCTAGAGCTCAGACCACAGCTTCGCCTGGGCTGTGTTTCTGTCCAAAATAATGACTCAGCATGTGACAAGTTCATATGATATCATGGTGCTGTCTGAGAATGCTTCACTCTAGACAACACTTACCCTTTCCGATCCTCCTGTTTCCCTTTCAGCAGTTACCCCACTGCCAGAACGAAGTCAAGACACCACCTATTCAGACTACCCTGAATAAGCAATAGCACATAGCACTTTCTTTGTCTGTTAGCCTATGCATGCACACCTCAGGCATGAACAGGGAAAGCATCATGCCTCCCAGCCCTTAACAAGCAAGTTTGCCAGCTGATGGATATACATGTCACCATGTGACACTTCATTGCAGTAGGATTTGCTAGAAATACACAAACTTTGAAATAACAAAAAAGAATATATGTTCAAATGCAACTATTCACATGGAAATAAGTGCCTGCTCAAGAAGACAAGAAGAAGCAATGAGCTAGTTCCATTTAAAACATTGTTCTCCACATTCACCTCCAGCTCAGCAGGAGGAAGAGGCTGCTTCCTTCTTCTAAAGTTCACCCTCTCAATTCATTACACAATTAGATCTGGGAAATGGCTGCTCGAGTGCTGGTATTGATAAAATCTCCATCTTTTCTTTCACCTTCTTTATGATTCCCTTTCTCCCTCCTAGGTAGCAGCTTGCACTCCTAAGACTTGGGAGAAATCAGCACAAGAGTTTGTTGTTCAAAGTAACTTTGGCCATCACCACCATCAGGGACCCCACCATGGACCCCACCAGAGTCTTCACTTTGCAGCATCATCCAGCTCCACTCCCTGGTCTCATCTAACCCTGGCTCCCTCTATGGTGCCCCTGTCTCGCTGTCCTCTCCCAGATCTCTTTCCTTTGATGATCTGGGAACATCTGAAAAACCTTTTCAAAACCCATCAACAATAAGGCAGAAAAAAGGAACAGAAGGAAAAGTCACTGGAAAACAAATGAACAAAAAGACAAAAAAATCACATAACGTTTTAGAATGACTACTTGAGAGATTTAGAAGAAAAATAAATCACTTTTCTTTAAATTGTTTCCTATGAAAAAAAATGTATCAAATTTTGATCCCAACCAGAGCATTGGCAAGCTGGTATCTGTTTTATTCTGGTTGATTAATTCATTCTGAGAGGTGACGTATTGTGATTGCTTGGCAAGGCAAAGAGACAGTTCTTTGGGTAAATCGTAGCTCCACTGGCACATCACGCAGTACTGTGATAATTTAAACTACACAAGGGCCTATTCCACCATTCGAGTTCCCATGTCCATCACACTATAGTTTGTATCCAGGTCAACTTTACTGCTATGGTTAGAATTCTCATCGTTTATTATTTCCACTGTGGCAGAAACTTGAAGTCACCATCAGGATGCTGTTTCTAGAGTGTTAGATGCTGGTATAACACATGTAATGCTATTCCAATGAGCTTTCACTCTTACTCTGCTGCTATCTGACATAATCCTACGCTCAGTCCATCCAAATAGATTTTCACCAAGTGCTGAAATGGCTGGGCTTTGGCCCAGCAGGCACCATGGAATTACTCACAGTGGCAGGCTAGATGAAATGTAAGCATCACCAATTCCATCCAATTATTTTTCAATAGAAGCTGGGGCCAGAAGGGACTTTGTATGTCATTACTCTTGATATTCCAGACATTCTTGTTTGGAGTTTGATTCTGTGGAAAGAAATAATAGTTTGTTTCATTGACAGCAGAGGACAAGTAAAAATTAGCACATTTTATGGAACATAAAAAAGTCCATTAGAAAATGATGTTTAGAGAGAGCCTTTTTTCATTGTGCAACACAATTCTTCACCGTGTTTCAAAATAAAATATTGATGAAAAGCATGTGATTATGCTTACCAAACATTATCTTTTGGGTCCTCTGTAAGTTTAGAGAGATTGTAAGAAAATTGTATTGGAATGTGATGGAGAAAAGTAGGGAGAAAGTAGTGGTAGTTTAAATTATACCTTTTTTTGGCTCTATTTGCTGAAGAAGTTAATAATGGCTTACCATAAGTTGATTTTGGTAGGGATTCACTTCCATGCTTTAGTTCACTTATGTTCCTGTAAAACTGAACCTCATTCCAAATTCAAACCATAAATATGGGAACCTCAGGAGTTCTGGATTGCTTGAGATCTGAATGCAGGTCTCAGTCTCTTTAAAATTACTTATGAAATGACAGCTGAACCACTCAAATGATTTCTTGAATGAATGCAGAATCTGCCTGGAAGACACTCTATAAACAGAACTATCCATGAATCCAAAATATCTTCAAATTTGTTGTAACTTGAGTTAAATTTCTGAGTTATTCAAATGTAAGTGAAATTGAGATAAACTTCCAAGATTCAGTCACTTTTAATAGCATGGGATACAGATTTCTCAAACCAGCTGTGAAAGCCGAAGCTTGGGCCAGCTTTTCATCCACAAACCAAACTTAACATCAGTAAAAAAGATATCATTCTCTTCTCTCATTTCCTATACTGTTTAAGGGAAAAAAAAAAAAAAAAAGGAATATCCAGGACAGCTAGAAAAATTGTTTCTGACAAACATAGCCCTTTCTCATTCTGGCACTACAACTTCAATCAGATGCTTCGTTTTATACATTTACCAGCCTGTACATGTATGCCAAATCCACACAGGAGATACACAGCCTCCTTAGAAGCAGTGCTAACAGAGGTGACCCAGGAACCTGTTCAGCAAAACACTTGCCTGCCACCCATCAGAGGCTGAGCACAGCTGAATTGGCACCTTAACCTGTTCCAAGCCACTGCTGCCAACTCCGCACAGAATTTTTCTAACTCCCTGTTCCAAAAAGAATCCCTCCAGCCAAAATCCCCTCCTGGCCTGTGAATATGTTCAGACATACACCTCTGTGCTGTAAATGAAATATCTGGTGCATTGCAAAACCATACTGAAGGAGCCAACTGAAATGGAGCAGAGCTAGCATTGGGAAGAGTTGGAGCTGTTGAATTTAGTGACTACACATATGTCACATCCAAAGGAGCACTACACATTTTGCTTTAATAGTCACGTTGATGGGTATGAATTTATCTTCTGGTCTTTTGATACCAAATAACAGGTGTTTTGAGGAGGACTTCTTTAATTGTCTTATGTGGAAGACAACTGTCTGTCATCCTGCTTGCAAAGGAAAACAAAGCCCTTGGTGCCATCCACTAACTTCAACAATAAGAGATGTATGGGACTCAAGACGTCTTATTTGGTTCCAATAACAAAGTTATTGTGCCCACACCACATCTTTTCAAGTCCAGGCCAAAGACAGTAGAGCCAGCCTTTAAAAAATGTTAATGAACACTAGTCAAAATATTGAAAATTAGGCATGCCTTTGGATATGCAAAACATTTCTAAAGGGATTGGTCTAAAATTTGATATTATATTTCTCTGCTTTCCAGATTTCAGCACTTTCTAAGGGGCCACATTAGTAAGGGGAGAGAAAAAGAAGAAAATGAAAATGAAGTAGAAGGGATATTTGTGTATTTCTTAATGAACTAGGAGAGAGACTGAACACCTTGCCACATGGGGCACTGAAAAGACTAAAACATAAAATCATAAACTTTCATTCTACTGGTAATGAGAACTGCCCATGGTGGTGCCAACAGTCTGATTTCTGATCTTTGATATACATGCATTCAGTTTTATTCAAGTGTAATGCATGAGTTATTACATAAAAGTAGCCTCAAATAATGATGTGGTACTAAATCTTTTCAGATATCAGTAGTAGAGTACCTAGCAGTCCTGAAACACTGTGTAAGACTTGTAAAGCACTGTGCCATATCTTTAGTGGGCAGAATTTAACATTACCTTCGTTTTCCTCCAGCTTTTACTCTCTTAAGAACTCAGCAAAGAAAAGGAGAACTAGGAGAAGCAGAACCTGATCATGTAAGACGGTAGGGTCCTTCCTAAGGACAATTCATACTCACAGCTGAGCCTTGCAGGCAGAAGATACTCCTCCTACTGTGTCCTGAACAGGCAACGCTTTCCCTTTCACAAGTCTGAGCATGAAGCAAGAAAAAAAATACTTTTAAGAGGGGGAGAAAACGGAACACAACATCAGCTTGAAAAACATAGCCACTGTCTGTATGAGCAAATAACAGGCTTCCCTGGGCCACTTTTAGCAGCAGACTTTTAACTTAATTTCACACTTTCCATGTGTGGGTGCCCAACATATTCATGCAACTTCTACATATCATCCATATGCGTCTTCCCATCTTCCACACATCAATGTCCAGCAGGATCTTTGCTACTCATGTCCACCTTTGCTGTGGTCATTTCTCCCTGGTGCTCAAAGTGTGTAGGAAGCTTGCATGGGCTTAGAAAGAAACGCTTCCATCCCAGAAGGCTTTTGGACCCCACTGTAGACTGCTGGGACCTCACATCTAGCTGTAATGACTTCCCAATAGGCTTGCGATTTGCAGTTGGTCTTTCCCTTCATTCACCACCAAGGGGAGCAAAGGACACTTTTGGCCTTGGAGCTCCTTGCTGCAAGACTTGCAAACAGTTTGTGATCTGTCTGGGTATTTTTCACCATTTGGCATTCAGGTTATTTGATACACTAGGTACTGTGCTGTCATCTGAGTCCGTAAGGCCAAGCCTGCTCTCAGGTATTTTACTTGTTGCTCAACGTGGAGAGCCCTTGGTGGAGCAGCCTAGCCTCCACAGGAGAAAGTACCAGTGCTTTTCTAAAATCCTCAAGCAACTGCTGCCACATCCTGTAGCAGGCTGCAGCCTGAGCAGGTGTTGCCCTGTTAGTGAATTTTTGGGCTCCTGTGTTAGGGGCCAGTGAGGGATAGCAGCTCCCTAGGGAAGTGGAGCTGGGAGCCCAACCTCATAACAAGGCATGCACCAGCTCCAGGGCTCCTGGGACGAACTGGGCAGTTCCCTGGCCAGGCAGAAAAATAACCTGTGAAAAAGAAAGAAAAGTGGCTGCAGAACACAAAGGAAGGGTCAGGACCATGCAGGCAAGAGTGGGGACGGTGTACAGCAAGAGTAGAGGAGGGAGTAGAAGTTTGCAAAGTGGTTTGTTTGGAGGTAGGCAAAATGTAATATTGGTTCACCTGCTGAAGGTGAGCACATATTGAAACACCCGCTGTGATAGGCAGCAGTTGAAATCCTGGCTGCTCTATGGAAATAGGAACTGAACATCCTCCCCTGTTTGCCACTGCATAAAAGCAAAGTTTGCTCCTCTCTGAAGTATCTTTGTGCATGTAGCTAGATAAAAAGCAATCCTACACTTGTTCTTTCCCTTTTTACCTATGGAGGGGAGTAAAGAGCTCTCTACCTTTCAAGCTCTGAATCACTGGGGTTACCATAAATGTATCAAATGCCACTTTAAGAAAATGCAAGACACAGGAAGTGTTCACAACTGTCAAGATGGATAGATTATCACACCAAACAGTCTTGGCAATATTTATAATTTTCCATGCATTTATACGTTTCATGTGTTGCAGCTGACTTACTATACAGCCCAGTAAAGACAAGCTGGCTGAGCCTGGAAAAATCTCATAGGCTTCCAGGTATTCGTCTAGGCACACCAAGCTCATTTTTTGTTTTGCTTTAAAATTCTACAGGGACACAGAACTAACCACACACCAGCTATTTCAGACAAGGCAATGTGGTATTTAAAAGTTTAATATTGTAATCTTAAACCTGTAACTTAGGCCTGCTCACCCTAATATATGTTCCTTGGCCAAAACTGCATATATGTTGTGCATGAATTGTGTCCTTAATCTTGTATTTTCATAAATTTTTAAAAAGCTAAAAATAAGTAATAATTCCACCTGTTTAAGCACAATGTAAACTCCAAATATATTTTCTAAAACTGTAGCAAAATACCCAAGCAGATGAGAAATGCCAGTTTATATGGAAATGAGATAATGTTTTCAGTTTACTATTTTTAGAATACAACTGTATAGGTATGAGAGCATAGGTTTTGTACTTTTTGATACATGACTGACAAAGCATTCTTTTAAAGAGAATGAAATAGAAACTCTTCTGTTTTTCTCCCTGGTACACATTCTTTCTTTTAGCCAAAGCCCATCACAGTAAAGAGTAAATGTCTTTGTCTCATTACATGGTGAAGTTTGTAGAGAGATCTTGATCCTGTCCCTGCCAGGTGAGTTTCTGGACCTACTAGGGTCAAAGCTCCAATAGATGCACAGAGATAGAGACGAGTTACGTTGGAGACAGGCGATGCTCCATGCCGCTCACCAGAACAGCAAGTAATTAACTACAGAGCTGCAGCACACATAAGGGTACTTGTTTCATCCCCAGATTATTTTCTTCGCAGCTTGCCTAAGGAACCCTGCCTAGTTTCTCCTCCTCTCCTCTTTTTTCTTCTCTCCCCACCCCTGTTGAAACACGTTTCTGTGCGAAACATGCTCCCATCGCTTCACCTGTAGTACTGGGCACAACCCAATGAATTTCCCTGATTCAGTTCAGGGAAAGCATCAAATGAGAGACTTGAAGACATCTGCATGTTTATCCTGTCAAAGAGAAGATTGAATAGTGTTTAATTATAAGTACCTTATGTACTTTAATTGAGGAGAAGCCAAACATGAATCAGTATCTAGGCGTTAAATATGGGAAAATTCATATGAGAAATAAGGCACAATGTTTCAAGGTAGTGATTAATTATTTGCGCAAACTGCCATATGAAGATGTGAATACTTTATTACAAGCCCAGGTGACTCCCTGGAAGACATGCTTTAGACAAATACAAGAGGTTGAACCCACGTTAAGGGTAACTGGGTGAAAATTTCTGGAAGTCAGACCACTAGTTTATTAGCCCTTGAAGTGCAAATATCTGCTAATCACCTGGTTTTAAAATGCATCAAACTTGAATAAAAATGATTCAAAGCAGAAAAATACACCAAAAGATTAAAAAAGTCAGTCTTTAGTTTATACCATTCAAAGCTGATAAGCCACAAGTAAAGATGACAGTATTCTCTTCACCATGGAAACAAAAGTACACTGAAGAAATCAAAATGTTGTTTGTTGTGCAATAACAGACAAAATGGGACATGAGAACAGTGAACTGTTAAAAATGGGAAAAAAGAAAGAAAGAGTTGAGCAAATTTATTAAAGACAGGACATATAAACACCCAAAGACTCAGTTTGTAAAATGAATCTCATAATTGCAATGGGAGGAAGGCAGAAAAAGAGACGCACTTAGGAAAAGAACTGATAAATCCAAAAGACTGCACTCAGAAAGCAGACATGCAACAGAAAGTCAAGGACATAGGATGTAAGGTCGCACGGCAAGATGGAAGATGATGAAAAATAAAAACTAAGCTATCCTAAAAGTTGGATAAGCAGTTATTAGACTAAAAAACTGATGCAATTTCACAAATCTGAACTGATTTTAAAAACATTCACTTCTCCTGTGACAGTGGAAGCACAACAGTGTGAGGTTGTTGGTGACCATTTTTCATTTTAGCAATGTTTTCTGTTGCTAAGACACAGATGTGGTTTTCCTGATTGCCTGAACCTGGTTATCAGTGAGTATTCTATTAGAAACAAATGCATAAACTATTTCACTGTGGATACAGAAAACAACGTCACACACATGAGGATCTACATGCAGAGAAGGAAAGCTATAAATTTAGAACTGCTGTTTTGATTTCTGGCAGACCCAGGTCTCGGGTCCTGCTCCAACCCCTGTTCCCAAGCACCCTTAAGCAGTTATTTTGGCTGGGAAAGATCTATGTGAATTCTGCCCTCTACAGTGCAAGCACCTACATATGAAGAACGATTTGGATTCTCTTTACCATTGATGGGGAGACAGGCACTGTGGCGTGTGTCGGCTTATTTACATGCCTGAAAAAGGCAAGATAAGTTGTGCCCAAGAAGTATCTCTGTGGGTCTGCTGACCCTAGAGTCCAGATGAGGCATATAAAGTCATGCAGGATGAATCCAGCACTTAGCCTCTGTGCTTCAACTCCTTAGACAGGCAGCAGCGTTCCTGTATCTCACAGAAATATTGATAGTGTAAGTTCACTGATGACCATGGGCATGCTGCTGCTGACACCATGAGAGGAAGGAAATTAGAACTAAAACTTCTTAGAAAGAGATGGATACTACCCATTCGTTACCCTATATGCCTTAAGTCTTTTGACCTATAAATTATGAAGTTATACATCTTCATTTCCCTCCAGCAATATCCAGTCTTCCAAAGGAAGCTTGTCTTCAATAGTCCTTAATTTCCAGTACAGTTTTGCTCTCCCTCATTGAATATTTTTTCTCTTTACAAAGTTTATTTTTGTGCTTATTGTTTCTTCTGTTGCTGGATTAAACCAGGAATAAATGGGAGTAAGCAAGAGCCAAGGCCCCTTTCACTCACAGCGGATTCTGGGATGTCTTCCTGAAGTCGCTGGACACTACAGCCTGTTACTGAGGGATAACAATGATTAGGTAAGAACCTCATGCTTTGCTTTTTTTTTTGTTCTGAGAGAAATAGCTTTTTTATTCTCTCAAAGCAACCACAGCAGTTAGCCAATATTGTGTACCTTGAGAGTTGTTTCTATTGGGAAAAGAAGCTGGTGCTGGAGCTGGATGCTTTGTGGAAAGCTAATTATTATAAGAGGTTGTCAGGAGTCCTGTTTCTGTGAACTCAGCATGGACAGACAATAGGACGCAGTTTCTACTTCAAGATACTTTTCAGACAACACCATCCATAACACATGGTCTTTTTTCCCTCGGTCTCTCTCTCTCTCTCTCTCCATTTTTATCTTAACAGGAGATGACAAGTAATTTTTGTGGTGTGTCCTCATTTTCCGTCTCTCTCTGTATTTCTTTTGCTGCAGATAGGACACACGCTCAAGTGGTATTATTTCAATCCCTAGATCTTTTTGTTCTCTGTGTTTTCATTCAGGCTACTGTTTAGATGGGTTTCTCTTATCAGGAACAAAGCGGGCATTAATTTGTCCACTGTGTCACTGACTAGAAGGTATGATGCTCACCAGATTCAAAGCAGAGATGTGACTGCATATGAATCAAAGACAAGATATGCCGAGGGTCAATCACTTGTCAAGATAATAGCACCTCAGCTGTAACTTCCTCAGCCTCTCCACTTGACTCGCTGGCATGCGCAGTGACAAACCACTGAGGACAAATTTGTTTCCTAATATACATGGGTTTCAAGCCAAAAACTTCATTTTCTGAAAGCTGTATCACACCAGTTTATGTCCACTTGAGATGCCATTCTGTAAGGGTGCAAAGTCAGAAAAGGGAAATAGTTCTCCCAAACATGGAAAGGTATTTATATGAAAATACTGAAGTATTTAGGCAATTCTCTTTCCATATTAAAAATAATTCTATTTTGCTGTTAAATTGTTTGTTCTTGTGTGGTATGACTTATATTTGATTTCAAGATAAGCACATCATAGCTCGCCATTCTGAAAGGCTATGCATAACGGGCAGGTTGACAGTGAGTAGACCCTCAGTAACATATAAGATAATGTGAGACACAGTATGTAAGACAATATATACAAAAGTGTCAGTTCAGTTCCTATCTAAGCAGAACTAAATTCTTTGCTTATTACTTATCTTGCAGGTTTCCTTGCAAGTAGATTGTTTCCTGTCCAACCGAGCTTCCCCGTTTTAAAGAGCCTCCTAAGTTAGATCTGTGATAGAGTAACATATAAAACTAAACTGTCCAAATGCAATTTTTAAAAATCAGGTCAGAGAAATCCTGTCTATGAAGAGGGTCAAACAGCAGAAAGAAGAAGAGGGAACAGAAAGAAAAAAAAAAAGTATGAATCTGTCCTGTTCTCGTTTAGCCTGAATAAGAAAGTAGGGAGGAGAGGAGGGAGAGAAGAGGAAGACAGAACTAGAACAAAACTATTTCAGGCTCCTTTATTACTGACAATCTTTATTATTTACATATAAAAACCAGACTGGACAAAGCACTAAAAATATACCATATTTCATTGGGAACAATCCTACAGCAGCAGGGAAATGTAACAGTTGACATAAGTGGCCTTTTTCTATCATTAGCCTCTGTGATTCCATACCCATTTCATCCACAGCATGTATGCTTTTTTTATAAGTCTTTCTGTAATAATAGCACCAGAAATACAATCCACCGCAGTGCTCATTCTCTTACACTACTGAGGAACTGATGCTTTTTAATGCTTGTCGTATTGGTATGGACATTGACAACAGACACCCTGAAGCTCCTCTCTATTCCACCAGTTTTAGACCAGCAGAATTTCAGTGAAAAAAAAAATAAATGCACAAGCATAATACCTCATGCAGGTATTGGGGTGATTTCTACAGACAAGAACAGGTGACACATCATGCTACAAAACTCCCGTAGATGATGAACATCATTATCTGCCATTGATATACCCCAAACTTATCAACCGTTGAACAACTGCCTTGACTTTTCCACTTACTCCCATTTCGCCAGGTCTGGAGTTATCTGACTTGTTTATATTGAAGGTATCTTGCCAGTCTTTCAGAAGAAACTATTTTTACATGGCAAATTCCTCTGACCTGATAATAATAGATAATCATCTTTCCCAAAAGTGTAAGTCCTATGAAGAGTTTGAGTTTACACCACACATCCCCTAAAGCACTCTCTAGGAAGGTCAGTGGCCATGCAGGGCACCTACTGCAGTTTTTGAACCCTACTCAGAACTCAAATATCATATGCTGTCTTTCATTTTTGAGGTCACCACTTAGTAGGAGACTCCAGCTTGTTTAAGTATGTGAATACTCTAACTGAAGCCAAAGTACTCAGGAACTTTGTTCGATTATTTTTTTTGTTTCAGGCTTTTCCCACTGAGGTTATCTGAAGATAACCTGTGATGTGGCTTTCTGGTTTCTCCGTATTATTAAAGGACTGACCTGGTATGGCATGCAGGTCTATGCCAGGCAAGCGTTGTGTACAAGTATTATATGGTTGGTATTCTTCTCCACACATGAGCTTCTCATTGCAGACTTCAGGTTTTGTTGTTTGGTGTGGCCAGTCCTCAGGGGAGGATGGGGACGGGGCAGGGGACAGATAGAATTACACCTTTGGGCTTGTTTAGCCCACATTTCTTATTGCAGATGCTAATCCAAAGGCCAATCCAAATGCAAACGATGGTCTTAGAAACATTTCTAATTCCAGGCCACCATCTTTTCAACTCAAATAAGAGATATGTTCTATTCAGACTGTCTAAGAGTTCGTGTAGCCTTTTCCCTTGACTGGAAAAGGGTAACTGTTATGTCAGAGTTCGAGTAGGTTGCCCGTAACACATTAATCATGAACTCACTTTGGTCTTTAGTTGTTTCTGACCCAATTGTATTGGTTTATGAGAGAATAAAGAGTAATCCGTGTGAAAGTATACCCTTCCTACTCAAGCTGTCTTGTCTGTGACATTTAACATTCAACATGACTGATGATTATTGCAAAGCTATGTGCATGGACGGGTGTATCAAATGCCTGCTGCTTCCTCCACTTGCGTTTCAGATTCCGGGCACCCGTCATGCTATGGCTTAACACTGGGAGCAACAGCCAAAGCAACTTACACCAAAGTCCCCAGATGCTTGGTTTTACAAGCTGAAATATGAAATGATAACCTCAGGAAGTTTGTTCATACTTGGGATAGGTGAATGAGGGAAGAAGCAAGTGTATGGGTACGAAACAAATTATATAAGCCAACAGTTTAGAAATACATAGCAGAGATGTCAGGTCTCTGAAGAAGCTGAACTGGACTATGTTCTTCCATCATCCACAACAATAGTATGAGTGTTCTGAATATTTCCAAGTTCTGGATTTTGACACAATGTTTTAGGGCACAACAACATAACATTAATTCAAATTAATCTTCACCAACACTTTGCCAGTTGCATAAGAAAATGAAACTGGGCATGCTGCCTTACCTTTAGCCCTTTCGCTCATTCACATTTGCATATGTTCCCGAAGATCATCACACAATGATTGATGAGAAATTCACACTATTATTGTAGGTTCTTAGATTATTAGGAGTTCTTGGATAACTGAGATATTGTCACATAAAAGTTAAGAGAGCCAGAGGGGGTTTTGACCTGATTTTCTAAATTAACGAGGTTTGTGCATTCCCACTGTATATGTATTTTTAATTATGTGCAAATATGAGTACCTGGCAATTCTTTTCAAACCTGTTAATCAATCTAAAAGAAAAAAATGTAACAGAAAGATGGAAAGAGATGTCAAAGATACAAATTTCAACCAAATTTATTAGACAGAGAAAGGGCTAATCAAAATCTGCATGGAAGAAAAGAAAGGCTAAGAGGGAGTGAAAGAATGAGAGACTATAAATGTCTAGCTATGGGAAAAACTTCGGTTACAGTTTCTATCTATGAGAAAATCAAGTTGAATAAACTCAAAATAAAAAACAGACTAAACAAGGTTTCCTTTATTCCAGTGCTTGGAGAGTTACTTGGGGGTTTGGTTTCTTTATGAAATGACATTTTCCTGCATAGTATTCAGTACACATACTAGTAAGATACATATAAAGGAGCTTTAAGCAATAGGAGGCTGCAATATTTAAAGGACAAATTTAGAAATGAGGGATGGATTTTACTGTAGCAATTGAAATTTGCCTTCTCCCTTTCCTTGGCACCTAGAGAAAGCTTTCTAAAGCAAGAAAGCACGACAAAGTAAACCACGATTTTTTCCCTATTGAGAGCTTCAGATATACAAATGAGTTCTTGCCAGATAGCAAGTGAGATTGTATCATTTCGAAACAACTGACTCAAAAAAAAATTGCAGGCATCTTGAGAGTACTCTGAGATTCAAAATTGCAGAGGTCATTTTGCAGAAGCAAGCTTTGCTCTTGCATTACAAATGTTTATGCTAAATTTCATTTTCAAATACTTCTACCTGTTTGTGAGTATAAGTGAAACTATTAATCCTTGAAAGCAAAATTTCATAATAACGGAATTATTGACATATTCTTGGCTCTAACATAGCAGATGTGATGCTAAGGACAAGAAATATTCCCAGTGTTTGATGAAAGGTGTTCCCAGGGAACACTAGCAGTAATCATTCTTCAAGCAGAATATGTTTTCTGTCATTTGGTCCTTAACAACTATAAATAAAGGACTCAATTGGATTTTTATACACTACTTGTACACTGTAAGAGACTGAATGATAGATCACATGGTTTGCAAATGAAACCCATACACACAATGATGACGTTATAAACAAAGTGTGTATGCACCACAGATGTTTGTGTTTTAAGCAGTGTTGTGAAGCAGAGGTTCACAACTGTACTTGTTGGCCTTGTTTAATGCAGGAACTCCATTTCTTGTGCTGTAGCTGAAGTGTTTCAGAGACAAATGGCAATGCACAGGCAGAGGGTGAAACCAGTTTTTGTTTGCTAGAGTAAAAGAACTGTTATTAAAAGCTACCAAAACGCTACCATTTGTTTTTTTTTTTTTCCTCAGCTATGTCAAACTGATATATTTCAAAACAGAAATACAGTCAATATAGTGTGGTACTCATCCACAAGCCTGGAAGATCTCTAAATGAAGCGCCAGCACTCCTTCAGAGAGCAGGAGTTGAAGAGCACTGGCAGGGTACAGTCCTCCTCTTCAAGCTCACAGCCAAGCTCTCTTCTCCTGTTCCTCTGTAACAGCGAAGAGTTGGGAGACCTCTGGGAAAGGTTCAGAAGAGCTCATCAGTGAAACTTTCATTGTTATGGGAAACAAAGATCTTGGAAATGTCTTTCCTTTGCAGTGCAGTGTGACTCAGTGGGCCCTGAACTAGCACTGGTGCAAGTCAGACAGCCCAGCACGCTCCTCAATGGGGATAACAGCTCAGCCCCACATAAGAAAGGCACGAGACTCAAGCTACTAGATTTCCACCAGCAGGACTGCAGCAGGACTGCAATGACGTCACTATGCTGCTTCCCATCCAGAGGCAGGAGGACTGCCAGCATCTCTGCAGTGAACTCCAAGTAGTAAGTGCCTCCGGTGTGCTCGTGGCCTCTGGGCAGCAAGGGTATTCTGCACACCCCGGGAACATGGGTCAATGACATTATCTGACATACAGAGCCCTTCCCTTCCCTTCCCTTCCCTTCCCTTCCCTTCCCTTCCCTTCCCTTCCCTTCCCTTCCCTTCCCTTCCCTTCCCTTCCCTTCCCTTCCCTTCCCTTCCCTTCCCTTCCCTTCCCTTCCCTTCCCTTCCCTTCCCTTCCCTTCCCTTCCCTTCCCTTCCCTTTTCTTCTTTAGGTCTGGCAATTTCATAACCACTTAGGAGGGAACTGACACACAGAAGCCATATAAAACCCCAAGATACCTGTCCAACATCCTGCATTTGAACATTTCTTTTTCTGTTCTCTTCTTATTCAAGCTTTTTTAATATTCTGTGGCCTGAATCTATACGGGTTTCCTCTTTACCATCTCTGAGTTCCCAGGAAAGTGCTTTTCTCCCTCCTTCCTTCTTGCTGCAGGATAACGACCATTCAGGCACATCAAATCCACTGCCTGCCTGGTGTCGACATGAGACATGGCAGCACAACTAAGTTATAACTGTCAATGCTTGCATTACCAAATCTGTAATGACAATAAATCTTCATAACCAAACCCCAGCGTTGGAAGATTACGCATGTCTTTGAAAAGTGGGCTTGACCCTCTGGCTGTTCCCTCTGACAGTCTGCATTGCAGATTTGCAGCAGTTTTTTACACAAATAAAAGCCTTCACTGCATCATAGCGTTACCCATTTGCAAGCAAATGACCATGCCAGGAAGCATGAGTTCTCAAACCATCTAATGACTATATCAGCATGGATGTGTCATTGCTGTTTTCACAAGACATCATAGAGGTTTGTACAAAGTCATGTGAGAGTGACTGAGTGAGAAATCAGCTGAATCTAATCAAAAGGAATGGGATAATTAATATGAACTCTGTGACAAACTGTTTGCAAAGTCACATGCAGGGCTCTCTGTTCAGTAGCTCATTATTCAAACAAGCCCTAGTAAAGCTTCACCGTCTCCACAGAGCACAATGCAAACAGAAAAAAAACAGCTTCGTTTATCCCATCCTTTCACTGCAGACCATAATTTAAGTTGATGATACTTTTCCATTTTTCACAGAACTTTTCCACAATATGGATAGAGGCATCTAAACTTTTATTAAAATGTATTAATTAAGGAAATGGAGGCAAACAGACCAGGGCTGCCTGGAGATGGCAGCCCCACTGCTCTCTGACTTCCCCTGTGTCTGCTTAAAGCGTGAGAAAGCAAGAAGATAGTAACAGAATTCTCGTGAGACATTGGGAGTATCGGTGAGGCAGGTTCTGCAAATAATTTCAAGCTCATGTGAGAGGTTTTCTTGGAAAGTAGCATTATCTTTGAGACTTAACCAGAGAAACTCAACAAGAGATACGGAATCTCACTGATCCCATGACACTGCATTACAGGTGAAGGGAAATTTTCTGTCAGTTGAGGGGAGTAAGGAAGAAGAAACATCAAGCTGGCTGTTGCTAAAGGAATAGATCCAACACGTCATGACATATTGCTGCTGCCACAAGCCAACTAGTATTGCTTCTGCCTCGCCATCCACCTTAGAGCATGGTAAATAGTCTTCTTTTCCCTACTTTCAAGGACTTGTTTGCTAATGGACTGCTGACAGGTGGGTGAGAATGTTGGTTTTGTTTTTCTCCTTTTCTTTATTTTTGAAAAATAAAATCATTGTGAGGAAACAAATGTCATTGATTCATCCATTCCTCTACAGCCTAAAGAAATATGTGTATGCCTTTGTTGATTTAAATAGCCTTTTTTTCAAAGTGAAAAAAACCAAAAACCCAAACAACCCCTGACCAACCCACTCTGTCCTATTATCTAAAATGCATCGATATGACATAAGGTTTCCTTCCAATTTGTAAAAGAAATGCAGTCACCTAACAGCCTTAGACACACTGAAGTGTGGTTCCATAGCTTCTCCTAACCAACAGCAAACAAGAGGTCAACGCAGTTGTAGGGCAATGACATATAATCAATGGCCCCTAGGCTTTGGTGTAAAATCTAGGTAGGAAACCAAGGCCAAGACATAATTTAATTGGAGAGTTGCACAGTGAATATTTCTCTATCTTTAATTATCCCCTGTGTCTACAATCAAAATTACTTTTCTTCCTAGGACTTCCACAGCTCTGCCAGAGATGTCCTGGGTAGAAATGTTTGTGTCCATGCAAGGTACTGCATATTCAGAGGCCTTTACCTGCCTTCAGTGTGTTGGACTCACTGTGATTGGGCAGAACTTCTGTCTAGGATTCAGATTTCCCAGCTGTGTCTTATTTCTCTGCCCAGAAGATCTGTTCAAACAGGATATGTAAAATACATGTGCATTTAGTGTGATTTTCTAGATGTTCAGTAGTCCAGAAGGAGTGATATTTCCAGTCAGAAAATGAGACACGATCAACAAAACCTGGGCACGACAGCTGTATATCGTCCAACATGAATGGACTGGATGCATGGTCTCTTAGAAGACACTTGCATCTTTAGACCTCAGTTTCAACAACTTCTCTTATAAACTGGGGTCCATTGTATCGATTCACTCTTGTTTCAGTGAATCTCAGCTCAGCTTTGCTTCTAGGGTCCCCTTAGTGAGCCTTGACTAGCAGCTGAAGAAATTAAAGTGTGTTGCAGAACCATAAAGTCTTGGAGAACCAAAAGTGGCCCCAAAAATCCAGACAGTGGTTAGTGTGCAAAGGGATGTCTCAGTGGAAAGAGAGGAATAGAAACCAACCTTAAATTCAGTGCCATCGATGATTTAGGAAATAAAGGAACCAGAGTGCAGATCAAGGAGATGTGGGTTCCTGAGATGTTCTCTGGAAGTGCAAACCACACTGCTGAATTCAAGCACCAAGACTGAGACACTCAGTTTCCAGATAAGCTGCAGTTTAGCTGAGCTGTGTCAAGAGGGGCAGGTATGTACAGGCACTTCCTGAGAGCACATAGTTATCACTCCACGTCAGCAGAACGGCAGTCATACCGATAAGATAACAACAACCCCCTCAAATAAAAGTTCGAAACAATAATAGAATAGCAGCATGTATCCTTTTTTTTCATTTTCTTCATTTTTCTCTCATTAGCCACATTCTACCTGGTAGAAGGATTTTATTTTTTTTAAAATCTTGTTTCATGAATGCAAGTAACATGCAAAACGTGCAAGATAAGGCTACTACAGACAGACAAAGGAGAGCTGCCAAAACGAAGAGGAAAAAATTCATAAAAGCTAATGGTTTCATATATCCTTCCAGTTGTGCTTTGTTTACTTGCTTGTTGCTGTCTGGTATGTAGTAGATTTGGGTAAGAACCTCCAAAATTCATGTTTTTATGATTTGAAGAGGTCTGTGTGTTATTTATGTCATAATCAATAGAACAGTTTGTATTTAAAAAAATGTGTTGCAGCAGTCAATTCAAACAGAGTAATTTGTATGCAAGTGGAACTGATCAATCCAATAAAAATGATTGCCAAGTCTTTTGTGCTTTATAGAAATACTTTCAATAAAGACATTTTTAATAAAAACAGAAATGAAAAATATAGCAGCCTAAGATTCAAATGGAAAGTGAAACTTTCCAAACAACCGAGGAAAATAATTTACACTTTGATTAGTCAGTTTTTATTCAGTTATTGATGCAATATGGATATTTTAGTAAGGATTAATATTTGTTTTTAAATCCTGGATTGTTCACTCAGATCCCTTATTGTCCAAACAGTTATTTCAGTGGGAAGTGCCTGATTCCATCATGATTTCATTTCCCAGACTTATGGAAATAAAGCGTATCCTTAAGGTTGTGTTGAGGTATCCACAATAAGATACAGAGATCTCAGATCAGAGAAGGAAGATGAGGGAAAAGCATTTCCTTTCACTCAGCACTCCTCTAACCCATTGGTGCTCAGGGTCAGACCATACACAGCCATGTGACTGTAAGAATTTTTACTGCTTATGTATCAGAAAGGGTCTAAGAAGACAACAGTTTCTCTAAAAAAAACCCTCAAATTTTCTGGAATAGAGACTGCAGGGTATCCGCGTGCTGTTAAGTCACTGGAAAACAAAGGTCATAGTTAACTGATGTGTAGCTGAGTCAGCATTAATAGCAAAGAAACAGTGCTTCCAAGGAAGGAAGAAGAGGATGCCTCTTTAGATTTGGGTAATATAACTCTTCCTTCCTTCTGACTGTGGCAGGGACAATCTTACAAGAGGACTCTCTCATTCATGTTTTTTTTAATCACAGTTAGTTTCATTTCAGCTTCAGTGGCTGGGTTAAGACATGACTGGGTACGTTGTGATACAGTAAGTGTAATCTGCAACATGTCATTATCTTCACATGAAGCGAATGGGCACTTGCCTGACTGCATCTGTGTCTGTAACTGATCAAAGACAGTAACACAGCCATTTGTTATGCATGTGACATTCCTTATCTTACAGTAACGTGAACTTGTGTTGCGATGACCTACATCATCTCTGGGTAGATGGGGAACACTTGCCAGAGGGTTCTTATGTCACAAGATGAAATAGTCACTTTTATGTTATGACCCAAGCTTTTTCCTTACCCTCTAAATAGATTCAAATAGACATCTGCTGGTTCACAGGTTAGAAGGAAATGTAACTTGTTAATACTTGCTTATATAGTCCTCACTTAGGTTTTTCAGACATAGATACTGGGTTTGTAAATAATTTCCAGGCTATAATCTGGCTGGAGGTACTCAGTATCTCTGGGATTAGTTTTTAAACTAGCAGTTTCAGTTAATAGATTTACCTTTTGCTGTATTACCTTAAATTTATAAGCCTCTGCATGAACCCAGACAAAACATCCTCCTGCTCACTCACCAAAGAGAAGTGCCTACCCAAACAGTGTTGCCTTTTGGTGAGAATGGTAGCGTAGTCGGGTCACAGAGCTGGTCGTTGTAGAAGACATTTCTCCTGTCTACTCCATTACTTCAGCCTGTGGGGAATCATGACTAATAGCTGTGCAATAATTACATCAGCAGGAACAAAATCATAGAACTGAGGCCTCCTCACCACAGCCCAGATGAGGGAGACAAAACAAGAAGTGTTACCCCTAGTCACCATCAGGCAGACTTAGGCTTGCACATTTGTGGGTACATGAAACAAATGACCTTTGGCATGATACATACTTACTCATGAATATATAAAATCCAGTCATCCAGACTACTGCTTCTCCTACATTACCAAACTGTTTTCATATTCCAGAAAATAAGTGTTCCTGTGAAGTCATCCCTTCGAGACTGACCTCTTTTTCTAGAATATATCCCCTTCAACTTCAGTCAGAACTCCAGACAGCAACATGATAAAAGTAATCTTTAGAGACATATTTAATTAACCTCTAACATTTAGACTCACAGGTACAAGAGTATTCATTCCTGACGTCAAAGTTGCCAGTGACATATGGCAGCATAACATAGGTCTGTGTGGAACAGAAATAAATGAAGGTCTGAAATGAGTAACCAAGCTCACAGTGAGAAATAGGTGAGGCAGTCCGGAAAATGAGATCAACCAGTTGTCTTTTGACATTGTAGTACTATTTTTGTGAGCTATTTCTTTATCAAGGAGAGCCAGAATAAATTCAAAAGCCTGACAGTGACCATCACCACAGAGGAATATGCCTGAAGTGTGTATTTCTTCCTCTGATGCTTCGTGATGTTTGCCATCAGATTCAAGTCCACTAGAGGGTCAAAGAGGTTGAATCAGACGTTAGCTTCATAAAATCAGTCTAGAGAAATACCCTTTGGTTTTATCTTCCAAAAGACAGAGTTGTTACCACAAATTTTCACTCACATGTGCAGTAACTCATGTCAAATCATTCATAGAATCATAGAATGGGTTGGGTTGGAAGGGAACTTAAAGATCATCCAGTTCCAACACCCCTGCCATGGGCAAGGACAGCTTCCACTGGATCAGGTTGCTCAAAGCCTCATCCAGCCTGGCCTTGAACACCTCCAGGGATGGGACATCCATGACTTCTCTGGGCAACCTGTTCCTCTGCCTCACCACCCTCACAGTAAAAGTTTTCTTCCTAATGTCTAAACTAAATCTCCCCTCTTTCAGCTTAAAACTGTTACCCCTTATCCTATCACTACATTCCCTAATAAAGATTCTCTCACCATCTTTCCTGTAGATCTCCTGTAAGTCCTGGATGGTTGCTATGAATTCTCACTGGTGTCTTCTCTCAGCTAAACAAGCTCAACTGTCTCAGCCTGACCTCGTATGAGAGATGCTCCACCACCCAGATCATCTTCACGGCCTTCCTCTGGACTTGTTCAGACAGATCCATGTCCCTCCTGTGCTGAGGTTCCAGAACTGAATGCAGTGCTCCAGGTGATGTCTCACAAGAGTAGAGTAGAGAGGGAGAATCACCTCCCTCACCCTGCTGATCACACTTCTTTTGATGCAGCCCAGGATCCAGTCGGCTTTCTTGGCTGCAAGTACACATTGCTGGCTCGTATTGAGCTTCTCAGCCACCAACACTTCCAAGTCCTCTTCGGGGTTACTCTCAAACCATCCTCTGCCCAACCTATATTTGTGCTTGGGGTTGCCCCAACCCAGGTGCAGGACTTCACACTTGGCCTTGTTGAACTGCACAAGGATTGTGCAGTCCCACCTCTCAAGCCTATTAAGGTCCCTCTGGAGGGCATCCCTTCCCTCAGGCCTGTCCACTGCACCACACAGCTTGGTGTCTTCGGCAAACTTGCTGAGAGTGCGCTCAATCCCACTGTCCATGCCTCCAACAAAGATGTTAAACAATACCGGTCTCAATACCAAGCCCTGCAGGATGCCACTTGCCACCTGTCTCCACTTGGACATTGAGCTGTTGACCATAACTCTTTGAGTGCAAGTGTCCAGCAAATTCCTTATTGACCAAGTTGTCCATCCATCAAATCCATGTCTCTCCAATTTAGAGACAAGAATGTTGTGCTGGACACTCTTGAATGCTTTGTGCAAGTCCAGGTAGATGATAACAGTTACTCTCCCCTTGTCCACCAGTGCTGTAGCCTCGTTGCAGAAGGCCATCAAACTCGTCAGGCATGTGTGAAGCCATGTTGGCTGTCACCAATCATCTCCTTGTTTTCCATGTGCCACGTGCAGAGTCTCCAGGAGGATTTGCTCCATGATCTTTCCAGACATAGATGTGAGACTGACTAGTCTGCAGTTCCCTAGGTCTTTCTTTTTTTCCATTTTTAAAAATGGGAGTTATGTTTCCCCTTTACCAGTTAGTGGGAACTTCACCTAGCTGCCATGACTTTTCAAATATGAGGGACAATGGCTTAGCAACTTCATCCACCAATTCTCTCATGACCCACAGATGAATTTCATCAGTTCACATAGTCTTGTGCACCTTCAGGTTCCTCAGATGGTCTTGCAACTGATCTCCTCCAACAGATGGTTCTTCACTTGCTTGGTTTCTTATTCTGAACATCTTCAAATTGCTCAGACTTCCCCTGATAATAAAGTTAGTCACAAAAATTCCATGGAATTTGTCCATGAGAAAATTGTGCCTTTACACACCTCAAACCTCTATTTTGGGACATTTTAAGCAGGGAGAAAAACTCTAGAAGTTTCATTTTGACAAAGTCAGTGTCTTCATTTTGATCTGTAGGTAAGTTGCAGACATATGCTAGCAATAAATTTAAACATCAAAACAAAATGCTGTAACTTTATTGCAACTAACACCTGGTATTTCTGACATAACCTAAAAAGGTATTGTGCCAATGATTTAAAATTGTAGAGTTTTACTGTGCTTTTCACATGAGAAGAATCATTGGCGCAGTACCACACTGTTACCTAAGGCAGTTGTGTACATTAACCACAAACAGAGATAAAAATTTTTCAAGGGCAATATCTACATATTTTCCTGACCACCAATCATGTGCAGGTAAAATATCATGCATTTGTCCTTTTAATAAACAGTTTCAAATTATTGAAAATACTTAAAGAGGAATTTCAGATTCAAAATGCTGTATTTTGGGGAACTGCAGATGGAGACCTGAGACCCAGCAGCTATGTTATGTTTCACAGACAGTGCTGATATCACAATGCAGTCATTTGATGTGACAGGGATCATATGCATTCCCCAAAGCAGCTCCTCGGGCTTGGAGTCCTTGAGCAGTCATAAAAATAAGATGTGTCTTGAGACATTTCAAAGATAAGGCCGAAGAGAGAAGGGCCATGTGGTTTACAACACACTTGGATAAATTCAAAGTAACCCTCTCCTCCCATGACACACCAAGACCATTTGTAAAGTATCTGGTTCTCCTCGTAACAGCAGACAGAAGTGTTGTTCTAGGGGACCAAAATAGGAAGAAAGTATTTGGAGCTTTGCCACTTTTCCAGAAAAAAAAAAAAGATGTTTTCCTGAAAATGCGCTCTCAATAACATCTTTGTAATAAAATATGATTTTGGTGTTGGATTTTTTAGCACAGACTCCAAACACTTCCACCCCTACCCCACCAGCATCTACCCACCAGGAGGACGGCTGCTCACAGGGCTGCCTGGCAACATCCTGTCTCTGTGAGAAGGATCACAGACACTTTATTGAAGATTTACACAGCCTTGTCAGTTTGTGCCTTTAGGGCATCTGGTGTTTAGTCACACAATTGTGTGAAGGAGGACTATTAGGCTTAATATCTGCCAAGTTTGCTGCAATTAGTAGAGATGCTCCCAGTTTTCAACATCTGTGCAAAGCACGTTCTGGTATGGTATTTTCTGTTCTTCTTCCCTCCCTCTCCCACCTCCTTACCAGGATGACCTCCTCCTCCTCTCCGCCCTCCCACAACTCTAAGCCCCATGTCAGATGTTAGCAAGAGTCAGCAATGTCAGACTGCCCCACAGGAGTCAGGGCCAGTGCGGTGGCCATGCTTTCTGGGCAGCCATGGCATAGCCTTCCCAGCGCAGCTCCTTGCAGGAGCAGGGTGCAGCAGGCAGGGCTAAAGCTTTTGATCTGAGATCAGAGGTGGGGAAGGAAAGAGGCTTCGCCTCAGTTCACTTGCCAGCTGGGGTGGTTAATATCTACCTGTACCCGCAGCAATAAAAATCAGCATTTACATAATAACAGTAGTTCACCTTGGAAGCACTCTGCCAGCACGGGCAAAGCCCATCTCAGCCTTAGGTCAAAGGACACTCCCATCCCTGGTAGGGGAGATCCTCACTGCCAGAGTGCAATGAGAAAGACTCCCTGCCCCTTTTGGGACCATGGCTCACCTCCATCCCCCAATCCCAATGAGGGTCTAGGTGGGTTTGTGCCGAGCATAACACAGTGGTGGGGATCAGCACCCATCTGTCCAGGTCTTCACCACAAGATTTATCCACTCAGGACTAAAAAAGTTGATTTAAAGTGGTCCCAAAACAAATCTTTACGATTTCCCCCTTTCCTGTGTTGCACATAAAAGAAAAACCTTGAAGTGTTATTTCATCTGCCTTTTTTTTTTTTTTTAAATCCAAATATTAAGTCATGGCTTCCTTATTTCTGCTGCAGCGTTCCTCAGAGGACTGGGAAATGTGAGGAGCTGCAGCATCACAAGCATCAAGCAGCAGAACCCTGAGCAATGGGAATATATGTCATGTAAAATGCCGCTTGTGTTAACATCTCTTCAGCACAAATGTCTGTAAGAACACTCAAGGGACAAACTATCTTTGTGGAAATTTCAATATCTCTGCCTCTTTCTGTGCATACAGGAAAGGATTATTTTCCAAAATGGGAAGGAAAAGTGTGTGGCATTCTGGATATTTCTAAAGGAGAAGGACAAACAGATAGCATTATAATGGAGTATTCAAAATATTTATATTGTTTGGATGTGATACATATAATAAATGCATAGAGAATTATCCATCTATATGGAGAACTCTGCCTGTATATTATATATCGATGTGTCTATAAAGACAGAGTGAGATATGCAGTGATACAGAAGGAAATGTGTTAGGGGATAGTGTGACATATTGTAGGACACTGGTCTAGAAAACACTAAACCTGGGATTACAGCCTGGGTCTGCACTGAGATTAGGTATCATCCTGAAGAAAGTACTTCATTTCTCTATGTCTCTCATTCTCTTCTTTTTGTCTTTTTAAACTGTCTCTCTAAGGGCTTTCAACTACAGAGATTTTCACTGTGGGAATCTCTGGGTACTTCTACCATAATCCTCAGTGGTTCAATCCAGTTCTCTTTTTGGGGACTGTCTGTAAATCTGGAAATGCAAACGAGAGAAGTAGATCTAACAGCTTCCAGATTGCTAGTCTAGCAGTTTTAGTTCCTTCTAGTTTACAAAAGAATATACCTTGAAATGTCAAATTTCAGATACATTTAAGAAAAAAACTTATGCCTAGGTAAGATTTAAAAATGAGCAGCAAATGTTTGTACCCTTATGGATCATAGGCCTTCCCATTCTGTACTTCCAAATTGAGTAAATAAAAACTTTTCTAGCAAGATTAAAATGAAGATGTTCCCATGTCAAAACAGAACTGTGAAGATGGGTAGGGTTTGCAGCAGAGAAATACGCAGTCTTGGTCAGCAGGCTGATTTATTTGCAGCTGGTTTAAAAAACTGAGCTTTCCATCATAACAGAAATCTACTCACTCGTATATCTTGGGAAAATTATTCAGTAGGATCCAACACCAGCTATAGCTAGTTAGTGTACTTATTTAATTACTGCTATAAGCAGAGGGAGTAGGAGCGTAACTGTGCAGTAAGTTCTTTCTAAAGGAGCCATGAGTGTCCCCCATCCTCCCCATTTGCTCTGGGCAGGTAGGTGAGCTCCAGCCTGGGTTTTTTTGGTGGAAATGTTTATTTCCACCAGCCTTGACTTGGATGTGAATGGAAACAGCACTCTCCTAATTCTTCCATAGCTATCTCTGCAAGAATGAGCATCGAAGAAACAGTTCTCCACCAGCTGAGCCAGGTTTGTTACCTTAGCAAGAGGAATGAAGCAGCACAAGGAGGAGGGAAGACATTGGCATGTATATATGAGAATTTAATCCTCACTGATTATGTGCAAGTTTAAAGAATTTGCAAGCTCGCCTTATAGGTAGGGATACAGCATGTGGTGCCGGATTTTTTTTATTAATTCTTTTGGAACGCAAGGAAAGCGAAGATAATGGGACATTTATGCAACTACATGTTGCCTGGCTATTTTATGTTTCCTAAAGGGTTAGATATTTGAATTTTAGTAGATTGGTTATGGATTTTGTATCTATTATATAAATTTTTTCAGGTATTTAAATTTTATGTTGTCAAAAACATAAAGATAGAATGAAATATGCTTGTTCGTGTGTATATATGTATTTTCGGTGGGGAATCAAATGTTTATTGTGGTTCAGCCATGATGTTTGTTAGAGCACCCCAGAGTTAAAAAATCTACTGCCTACAGGCATGCGGTTCAGATCCAAAACCAGACAATTCATTCTGTGTATTGATTGCTCCTCTGAAAATTTTCTGTGAGGAATACATCTTCTCCGTAAAACAAAGAAAAAAACCTCTAACAATATGTAACTTTGAAATAGTGATATTACGTCCCTGAGTGGAGAACAGCATATATCGTTTTTTCCAGGACACTTGAAGGGAGGCAAATAATTGTTTCTACTGGACAACTCTACTCTGCTCAGAATATCATTTGCATTTGCTTCTTATTTTGATTGAAACATCTTCATTTTTCTTGGAATATCTCTTAGAGGATTTTCATTTGGGGTAAATATAATATCACCTAATGACAAAGGCAAAAAAGGAGACAGCATATATCCATATCTATGCATGCGTATGTATGTTTTGAAATAACGAAACTCCATTCCATAATGGGACAGGAGATTAGAGGCTAGAAAACATACACCAAATGGAAGAATACTACCTAATTTACTAATACAAGATATATTTATTCTCTAAAGCCATATATGGTTCTTTATAAAGAAAGAAAGTGCACACTGTAATTTACCCTACCCTATGGTAGCTCCTACAATAAACAAAATTTTTAAAAAAGCGAGCACCCAGAACTCCATCCAAATCTCAGGCTAATTCAGAACACACTACATCCACTTATTAGGTTAAGTACCTTTAAAACATTGAAAGTAGTTCCTGCCTCGAACAGAGCAGACCTCGAACTGGCTCCCTCACCTGCCAGATTCCTGCCCCCAATGACTGAGCATCTCTTTCAGCTTTCACTGCCCTGAGAGCATCTATCACCTTCCTGAGCTCCCCTACGGCCGCAGAGCAGCACCTGCACTTCTTGGCTGGACGCTGCTGAGAGCAGCTGATTAGATGGCAGCCCTCTTCAGCACGGTGTGTAGTGCATAAAATGGATTTAAACACCCAAGGGAATGTCCATATTCCCGTGGGAGCCAAGAAGCCCTGTGCCAGGGCATGTGGCAGCAGGGATGACAGGTCCAACACACCCTGGACAACTGTGCAGCTTCTCTTCCACCTTAGGAGGGCTCTGAGCCCCAGGCCAGGACCTCCTCTACTCTGCTCCAAATTCAGGGGTAGGTTCTTGGCAGCTGAAGAAAGAAGCAAGAATCCAAATACCAGCATGAGAGAGACAGAGACCAGACTTGTGCTTTGGAAGGTGGTGACAAGCTTTGGAGAAGAATTCAAACTTTTTCTCAGAAACAGACCCCCCCCGTTTGCTGCAGGAGGACTCGTTCCAGGTTCATTCTGTTGCCTATGGGCAAACAAGCACACGCTCATCCTCTCCCGTCCTGGAACTCTTCTCAAAGGCACCTGTGAGGGTGAGACCTTTGCAGTGACTTCGAGCATGCCAGCATATTGCGGCTGATCTGTTATGCACAGAAGGTTGGGCAGTAGGGGTTGGTCACTTGGCCACTAAAGCAAGATGACATTTTCACTGTCATCATCCAAACCAAATATTGGGCTCTGTTTGTTCAGATGATCTCTCTGCTGTTCTTTCTCTTGATTAGTCACACAGCAGAGCTTGAACTAAAAGAAAACAAGACAGCATGAGAGAAAGAAGAAAGTCCTCCTCTTGCTTTTAATCTATCCTTTCAATAACACTTTCTTCTCCACCACCAGCAATGGACACAGATCCCCTGGTCTGCTCCAAGCTGCATAACTGCCTAACTGCACTACAGCCTGAGGCAGGGGGAAGACGCTCCCACGGTCCTCTGACAGGGAAGGGACTGACCAGTGCCAGAAGCCAGCACCAGTCTTGAAACGTGGACGATGTGACCTAAAAAGAAAGTTAAGCAGCATGTGGAGGAAAGAACCTTCCCACTAAAAGTGGTGCATAAAAAAATAACAAGCTTTCTTTCAGATTAACTTTTCTAGCCTGTGACAGTGTTTGTAACAAGCACGACTCAAATGGAAAGACTCCAGGAGACGTGGTAAGCACATCTGTGATAAATGCTCTGTCTGAAGGGCACCAATCTGCCAACGGAAAGAGCTCTGTTAGAGAAAAAAATGTGAGAATTGGTGAAATAGCTATGAATAACTTGTTTTAGGGGGAGAAAGGGCTGATAGAGAAAAGGTTCTCTTCCACTCTTATATTTGAATGCAGAAGTTTGCAAACAGTTTTCAATCTTTTGGGCCCTTCACTCGTAAAGCTGTTACCAGTCAAGTTCAGCTTGTAGGAGCTAGTCAGAAAAAAGCCAGAGATGTCCTAGCTGAGGCAGCTGATTCTCTAAACTGAAGCAGACATAAGAACTGGGCATTCCGTGGACAGACCTCTGATGTTGCATGGAGTACGGAAGACCTTCCACATCAAACCTATAACAGTGGTACGTCCCAGGGAAGTTTCCCTTCCAATATTTCCTATGTCCACAATAAGAAATTTTCTTAAAACCTCCCATGTAACTCTTAATCCCTCTCCCATTCTTTCAGTTTTGGCAAATGGATAGCTAGGCAAGAGATGCAGGGCACAGTGCACAACCTGCAATACCGATACAGGCACTGTCTGAGTACCAGTCTCCTACAGCTTAAAAGCTGGTTTTGAGCCAAATCTTTCAGCATTAGTATCTTTGTACCACAAAGACCAAAAAAATATCATGATGAAGTCTTTGCTCTGTGACCAAAGAGCTGTTGTTTTCACTGTTTCGATTCCTCTCCTGAGTTCCCCCTGCAAATTTTCCACTGACAATCTAACATGACCTTGTGGAAACCACTTCACCACTCTGTCTCCGCTCCCCTTTCTACGGTCTGCGTTTGTACTACGTGCTCCACCAGGTAGCAAGGTGGTGAATGTATGTACCTGTTACCACCGTTATGTGTTGGGGAGACACCAGAGACAACCCATGGGACTAGTTTGGTGGACACGGCTTAGTCTAATTTCGGTTCTCAATAAACACAGTTAAAAACACTGATGTCTTCTAAGCCTAAAAGTGCTGAAGTTGAGTATATACAAATGTCAACAACTATTTATCTGTGCAAGAAGAAGGGCCCAGAGAACTACAGGACAATCAGCCTTATCTCCATCCTTGAGAATGCAATGGAGGAGCTAATTCTACACCCCATTTCCATGAATATGAAGGAAAAGAAAGTCACCAGGCATAGTCAGGGGAAGGCATGGATGATCAGCTTGAGAAACTCTATGACGAAATGATTGGGTTGACAGGCAGGGGGAGAGCAGTGGACATGGTCTACCTAGACTTCAGTAAGGTGTCTGATGCTCTCCCACATAAGATCCTCATAGATAAGCTGATGAAGTATGGACTGAATAAGCAGAGAGTGACATGGATTGAAATCTAGATGAACAGCCTGACCCAGAGGTGGTGACCAGTGACACAAAGTCCAGGTGGAGGCCAGTAACTGGCAGTCATTCCCAGCGGTCCAGTCCTCTTAAACATCTTCAATAATGATCCAGATGATGGGACAGAGTGCAATCTCAGCAAGTTTGCTGATGACACAAAACTGGGAGGCATGGCTGATGAGTCAGAGGGTCACACTGCCATCCAGAGGGACCTTGATAGCCTGGACAAATGGGCTGACAGGAACGTCATGAAGTTCAACAAGGAGAGGTGTAAAGTCCTTCAGGTGGGGGGAAACAACACCATGCATGAGTACATGCTGGGTCTGACCAGCTGGAAAGTAGCTTGTAGAAAAAGCAAAGGGGTCTTGGTGGATACTAAGTTGAACAGGAGCAATCAATGTGTTGTTGCAGCAAAGGCAGTTAATGGTACCCTGGGCTGCATGAGACAAGGTATTGACAGCAAGTGGAGGGGAGGAGATCCTTCCTCTCTCCTCAACACCGGACATTCAGCAAAAGACCACAACAAAGATGTTTAAGGAAGTGGAGCATTTCTGTGGGGAAAGGCTGAAAGAGATGGGACTGTTCATCCTGGAGATGATGAAGCTCATGGGAATCTCATCAATGTGTATGAATACACAAAGGGAAATGGAGACCGATTCTTGTCAGTTTTTCACTGTGGAGGTGACTGAGCATTGGCACAGGTTGTCCAGGGAGGCTGTGGGGTTTCCATCCTTGGAGATATTCAAAAGCCAGCTGGACATGGTCCTAGGACACCGGTTCTAAGTGGCCTTGCTTCAGCAGGAGTGGTTGGACCAGAGTTGACCTTCAGAGACCCCTTCCAACTGCAATCATTCTATGACTCTGTGGTTGGAGTTGCTGGCTAGGGCTTCTCAAGATCATCTCAGGATTTCAAAGGCTTCAGTATTTGGTGTGTTCAAACATTGCACATCATTCCTACCATTGGTTTCCAGCTGGGAGTGTCAATGTGACACGTCATTTGCAGTAGACAGTTCATCTAATAAAAATATTGTTGTGCCATGTTTTGAGCGGCTCAGATCTCCTTTTTGTGGTTTGATATTATACCTAAACTGATCTATTGACTAGCTGTTCTACTTGGAAAGGTGGAAATAGAAGGGTGGTAAGCTCAGGCATATTTAGCCACAACATCCTATGAAAGACCCAGCTCTGACCAATAGGTTGGTTCTTCTTTGAATGCCAAGGTGCACCTCAGGCTTCTTGGGCTCAGTCTCTTCCTGACCCTGAAAGAGGCAGAGCAGGGTAATACATGGCGGTTCTTCCTAAGTGTTACTGACTCATGACACCAAACCAGATGTGCCTGATATTGAAATAGGGATATTTGGCATTATCTTATTCCTCTGTTACAAGAACAATTCAATGAATAACACTGAGTTTTCAGTATCAGTCCCAGGAACATGGTGAATGAATACTTCAAATAGGTGAATGGGTCACTTCACTTGTAATGGAGCTATGGTGACGGGATGTCTGCAGACTCATATACACCTTGCTTACCTTCACTTCCAGTTTTTGAGGTTTTTCTTCCCAGTCACAGCACCTGGAACCATGTGTGTATCATTAAAAGAAAAAAGAATTTTCAGAAATTAAGATAATAGCTCAGGAGAAAGGCACAGCTATTTCCAAAGTTGCTTCCAGTAATTTTTGAGCTGTTAACATTACATATTGGTTCAGTCCAGGAAGTGCCAATACTAATGCTAGTCCTTGGAAAAAAGTAACAAAAAGATGAGAGGTTTGGAGCTCTGATTTTCCTCATCATAAATCACCTGTTTAAATTAATCAGAGCACTGGCTAAGAGCTTTGTTCATTTAAGTCATTCTACGGAAGGTAAGAAGAAATTGATATAGGACTTAAAATACCGAAATTTTAACTTGGCAGTCATTGTTTTGACTGCCATTTTCCATATGCCTACGTTGTTGAGGAAGACTCTTTGTAAGTATCTTGTGTAGAGAAGAAGAGATTAAACTCTATTTTGTAGAAGAGGTTACAAAGATGCATATAAGATGAATATTCTCCATTTAGGACAGGGGTGTCAAACTCACAGCTCCCATTGTTCTGCTCCTGCTCCTGCAGTGTAACACACGTCACACGCTGCACACAGGACGAGCGCTGGCAGGAGCATAGGGGCAAGGGGCTCAGAGCTGCAGCCAGGTAGAAACAATGTGCAGGGCCGGATAAAACAAGGTGGAGGGCTGGATTCAGGCTGCTGGCAGTTAGTTTGACACCCCTGATTTAGGGGTGCTGGAAGAGACCACTGTTCCTCACCCATTCCCAGCTGCTTCTTAACCCACTCATTCCCTTTTGTTGGAAGTGGTGATAACACTTCCAGAACAAGGCTCCAATCCCTTGACCTAATAGCAGAGCTAGTCGTCTGAGCTCTCTCTAACCCATCTCAGTCATAACAACCTGGGAGAGCTTAAACCACTGGGTTTTACAGCTCCAGGTTATTTTGCCTGAAGTGAGAGAAACGGCTCTCCTGGCAGAGAGGACAGTGAAAATCAGCTGGAGAAGACCCATGGTGAGTCACTTCTGAATTCAAGCAGAGCTATTTGCTCACCTGGTATCAGATTTGACTCTGTCACCATGCAGGGAAGGCTCCAGCTTCAAGATATATCTAAACAGGGATGAAAAAGAATGAAAAACTGGTCCACCACAACCCCAGCAACAACTAGTGAGCCTAGGCTCACATATGAGCTTCAGTCCTGGAGTATTATGGACCTTATATCCAGAAAACTAAAAACACAATCCAAATCCAAATAACCATTGATATCTGAAAAATCCTTTCCAACTGTCGTCTTCCAGGCCTATTTCTGCTATCATCAATAAATGGTGATGATAATTTAATTTAATAATAGTAATAAATTAACAAAGCAAAACACATATCAGAATGAAAACAGTCGATTTGTTCGATACAGGAAATTACATTGAGGGAGCACTGCAAATTTCATAAGACAATTTTTCTCTCCTGTCACAGAATCATAGGACTGCTGAGGTAGAAGGAGCCTTTGGAGATTTAGTACAATCCCCTGCTTAAAGCAGGATCAACTACAGTAAGTTGCTCAGGGCTGTTCCAGTCATGATTTGAATATCTCCAAGGATGGAGAATTCACGGCTGGTCTGTATAAGCTCGTGCCAGTGTTCAATGACACTTCCAATAAAAAAGTTTTCCAGTAAGACAGTATTTCTGTTATGTTTAAATGGACACTCCCCCACCCCATATTTCAGTTTTCAAAACTATTAATGATTTCCAACACTGGATTCCTGGGAATCCAACATGAGGCAGGTTGAAGAAACCTGGTTTTCAGAAAACAGATTACTGAGAAGTCTCAATTTTGGCATAGGAAAACTGAGATTAAAAAAATTAATAATTGCATTTAAAAATCTCAAAGTTCTCCTTCTTTTAAAGCTGCAGAATATTTGGTTTCCACTGTATTAAGAATGCTTTATTTCTTTTTCTTGTTTATCTCCTGGGGCTGGCCTGAGAAAGATAAATGAGAAACGTTCTTTGGCTTCACATATTCAGAGTGCTCTAATAGGCTACTATCCACACCTGCATACTAAAACAACTGACTGTGTTTATCACTAAGTAGAACATGAAGGCCACAATAAAACCAACGAACTACACTTTTCCTGGCTATAATTTTTAGTTGCTATGGCAATACATTTGGACAGTGAATATACTTGCTGGTCTCTGTTCCTCGCAGTGTGGCACACAGAGAGAACCACATAGTCCTTGTTCAGAGTATCATTCAGTGAATTTCGTGACTCTTTCGCTTAAGAAAGATGAGAGGGCTGGACTGCATCAGAAAATATCTATAAAATGGCTTGTTTGGACTGTAGTCAAGGAGCTCAGGCTGATTCAGTTCCAGAGCCTCCCCATGCCCAGTTTCTGTGCAACATCAGCTGGATGAGTTGCACCTCTCTACATTTGTTTGCAGAAAGGAGTTAATTCTGCTGCTCTCTCCCACTGGTGTTGCGTGTTTATTGGAGAGTGCACTGTCTCCTATTTTATGTTTGCATGGGAACATTTATTCTGCTTTTTTATACTATTATTAAATTAACATCTTCTCTCCCCAGCATGAAGGATCACGGTGCTCCTATATCTGATCCACTTGCAGTGTAGCAGCAAGCTTTGGCCACGGGCAGGTGCGCCCGCAGCAAGCCAGCAGCAACAGGGCAGGTGATTGAGGTGGCATTGGCTGCTCCTTTTTTTTCTAGCACCAATACCACAAGGTAAAGGGTATTTTAATGTAACAGAATAATAATTAACATAAAGCAATACTGTAAGAGCAATAGGAGATATTTCCCCATAAGAATCTGTAAGATATTTGAAGAAAAGTGAGCAGTGGGCACATGAAAATCTTCATTTTCATTGACCTGTGTGACTGAGAGTAGAAACATACGCTGGTAGCTTCTCGTACGTGCAGTTAGAGGAAGCAGAACCAAAATGACAATACGGCTGGTAGGGCTATGGGCATAAAATAGTCAGGCAGGGATTCAGCTATTTATTTTCCAATGGTTGCTCTGTAGCTTGCATTTCAGCTGAGACTCTCACAGGAGTTTTCAGTCTGTTGCCAGTGGGGCAGATTTCCAATTCTTTGCAGACATCACATTATAAAAAAAAAGAAAATTTAAGGCAGAAAAACAGAATCAGAAATCAATTCTGGGTCCATAAGAGGCATAGATGTCAGCTCATCTGAGAGGTACAGCAAGGACTCTCTGCAGAGGCTTCTTCCACAAAGGCTCACAGATGGTCTTACCCTAAGCCATCCCATTCACCTGTGGACAAGCATCGATCCCAGTCAGCTGTGCTGGCTGAGAAGGTTTTGGTTCATCCAGTCTTTTTGATAGCCACCTTCTCTCCCCAGCGTGAAGGATCACGGTGCTCCCACATTTGATCCACATGCAGTGTAGCAGCAAGCTTTGGCCGCGGCCAAATGTTCCCACAGCAAGCCAGCAGCAATAGGGGAGGCGATTGAGGTGGCAGTGGCTACTCCTCTGTCAGTTGTAACTCTTCTTCAGGGCTCCCATTTGCAAACCACCTTTGGTCCCGTTTGATTTGCATGAATTCTCTTCCAGATGACAGTTACAGGGAGCACGGTGAGTAGTGCCCTGGCAGATCTGAGAGCAAGGAGGGGCATAGGTCAGCAGTTGCAGGGTCCCAGCTGCCTGCAGAACAGGTGACTACAGCTAAAGGTACCTGCGGAAGATGTTTTGCCCAGCAATGCCTTCTGCCAGCACAGCCATTTGTTCAGCGAACATTGCCTACTGTGTTACACTCCCCAGACATCTCAGTCAAAACCCATTGCCCTGTCTGCCACTGAACACTACTCACCTTGAGTCATATCAGGCAGTGATTTAGTGATAGTGGGTGCAGGCTGGAGCAGATCCTTCTATTCTTATTCACCCTGAATTGTGCTGTAGGCACTTATAGTCCCAGGGAAATCAATGGGATAATGAATATTAATTTGTGGCAAGTCACAGTGGAAGAATCTGGGAAAATATCTGTCCTTGCCCCAGGAGTAGGAGTTCCTCAGGTCCCTGCCATTGTCATGCAGTTCAAGGGCCCACACAATCCTGCAGAAAGAAAGATCTTGAATATTTACAAGCAGCATAAAAATTGGCCCCCAAAATCACTTTCTCATCAGTTTCACTAAGCCCTAATTATAATGTAAATTGCAAAATTGGAAGGAATTCAGAGAGGAGCAACAACTATGATTAAGGGGATTGGAGGATTGATTTATGAGAAAAGATTAAAAGACCTAAGAACTATGCAGTTTGACTAAACGATGACTGTGGGCCTGATCTTCCAAACTTTTCCCAGAGATGGTTCTCCACATTAAAGAGGAAGCCTGATCAAAAAATACCTACCACATCCTCCAGTGAGAAATTCTGTAAATCAGTATTCCAAGCTAAGGCAGAGGCTAGCATTAGATTTCATCTTGCAGCTAGTGAAAGTAAAAATTTCTAGTGTCAAATCTCAGAGAGTGTCTGCAGGTTTTGGAAGTGTTATATATGGAAAAAAAGCCCAGAATTTATTCAAACCTGATAGAAATTTGAGGGTACGTAAATGACCAGTGTAGCAGGAGTGATAGAAAAATGATGCTTTTCACTTGGAAAACTTGTAAATTATTTTATTTGTAACTTACTAAAAGTGAAGAAGAAATCTTCAGCCTACACAAAATTTAACAACAAACTGATGGATTGCATCTTTGTGCAGGTACTCCGCAGCTTTTGAGGATTTATTTAAGCTATGGAAATTGTAGGGAAGTACAAATGTCACAGGACAAAGCATACAAAGCAATTCAAATGGCAGAGGAAAGTAACAGGGAAAAGGGAGATGCAGTACAGCAAAAGAAAAAGGAGAGATGCAACACCAAGTCTGAAACTATCATCTTGCTCCATGCTGTGGCTGCCTCCTGGGTAGGGGACTCTACAGCAAACATGCCAGCCTGCTGTTCAGGATGGTTCTGCTCACGGTCCTTTTCCCTTACTGGCGTTGGTAACTGGCAGAAGTCCCATGAAAAGTAAACTTGGGGGACTAAATGGTGTAAAGCTACTCTTCATTCCTAGTGGAAATATTTCTCTGTTTGTTTCTCTCTCCAAACCTCCTCATCGCAGGATTGGCCGAGTGTTGGTGCTGGCACAAGGGGAATGAAGACAGGTCTATAGATTTGACATGGGGAAGGCAGAGGCTGGCAGCACAAGTCTTTCTGGAAGCAGTTAGCTGTTCAATTGCCAACCACATCATAAAACTGCCCAAGATACACAATAAGTTCTCTAATGGTAAAACATGGACTTCTGGGACTGAAAGTATCCTCTTGGCTGTTGTGCTGAAAAGATTTTCTGAACACCTTTGAGACAACCAGTCTGTGAAGAGATGGAAGTATAAATGACTCTGCTCTACCCAGCTCTATAGCATGGGGAAAGAAAAAAAGGTGTAGTATATCAGTTACCAAGTATGCTTTCATTAATGTTTTAATGATCATCACAAAATTAAAGATATAAAATTTGTCATAATTGGCAAATAATTTTTCCTGAAGAACAAAATGAGGTGGCATTTTCCTTAAAGTCAGATTGAAATGCTTTACTTGTGAAAAAGCAATCTTCTTTTTGTTAAACTTTGAAAACATCAGTACTTTCAACTTTTATATTTTTCCCAATTAAAAACTAATCTACTATTTTATAAAGAAAAAAATGTAAAATGTGTCAGATTAATCAGAATCAAACTTGGATTGACCAAAAAGTCGTTGTAATGTCTTACTCAGTAGTCAAAAAAAATTAAGTTTTGTGTTTTGGCTCAGTCTAAGCAAAATACCACTCATTTTTTCCCCTGTCTGCCCATCTCCAAAATCCATTACTCATCAGGCCCTTGCCTTGGGTAGCTTATCACCCTTTGATTGTGCCAAAGCCTGGCTTGGACAAATATTCAATGTACAACACAGAAGCTCTGCAAAATAGGGTGCAAGTAAACAAGGTCTCTGGTCTAGGCATAGTAACTGAAAAACCTCACAGGACTGGCACCAAAGCCAAACTTGGCCCAGAGAGATTTGTCTGTGTGAGTCCCTCTTGCGACTGCGACTGATGATAGGAAAGGATGCTGACATGATATGACATCCTCAGAAGCATCAATCTACTGCCCTAAGTGGCCACACCACAGAAACCATTTAAAAAACCAAAACTACCCACCTTGGGACCCCTCTGTATCAGCTCTGGAGAAGGCACTTCCCAGCATTTCCAGGAATGATCTCAATGATTCAAATGATTCAGATTTATACCAGCAAGCAGAGCAGAAACAAATGCCTTGCCTTTTTCAATGGCCCTAGAGCAAAAAAAAAAATAAACCCACTAGCTTTTTCAGAAACCTCACAGCTGCTTATCTGAGGCAGTTCATGACGACGGAAGAAGAGGATAAATATGTCATGTAATGCTGCAATGTGATTTTTAAAGGCAGGCATGATTTCACTTAGGCAAGCGAGGGAAGGGTGAGTCAGCAGATGATTTCTTAAGAGTGCTTGGCAGCAAGCACTGATGCAGTGGTTACAAGGGTGGCAAGCAAGGCAGACTGGATGGTGTGCTGGGTGGATGCCAGTCATGACCCTAACCTTACTTAAGACACAGCCAAGACTGTCAGTCTCCAAAGTGAACATGGGTAGAAGTGACAGCTGAAGAAAACTGCTGAGGAAAGGAAGGCTCTTATGAAATGGACAAATGTTGTGTGAGAAAGAACCCAAAAAGTCTTTACAAGCCAGGATAGGTCCCCCGTAGTCTCCCTCCTGCCTCCCATGGCTGCTCCTTAGTGCATCTCTCTGACTCCCACAAAACTTCCCTTGAGGAGGAGGTAGGAGGAGGAAGAAGCAGAAACTTATGGGAGGCCTGGGAGCTGCTGTCCCTGCTTTCCTGGCTCCACTTTCACGTAAGCCTGGGTTGAGGAGGGGCCTCCTTTTCTGCACAGAACAGGGGCAACTGCCTGCTGGCACCAGCATTTCCCCACCCACCACAGTGCCTGGGTTGGAGCCATCACTACATGGGAGCTGTGGCATGGCAGCCCTCGGGCGCTGTCGAGGCAGCCACTCTCCGGCCATGCACAAGATTTCCACGCAGGAGCCTTGTGGAGACACAGGGAATGGTGCTATGACGTGCGTAAAATAAAAGGGAAAAAGCAAGGAGTGTATGTGGGGCCAGTGAGGAGCAGGTTAGCTCTACAGCACCCAAACAAGGAGCAGGTTAGAGTCCTTCTTTCTTCTCTGTGCTTGGGGACATCAGAGCTTCCTCCTTCTGCCCCCACACTGCATGAGGAGAAAACAGGAAAAGGGAGGGCAAAGCAGGTACCAGCAAAGCACCCTCCATTGCGCTCAGGGAGGTGATGAGTCACTTGTGGGAGAAGGAACTAAGAGGCACAGCCTTTATAGACCATTGCAATTGGCATAAATATTGAACCTAAAACTCCTACCTCACGTCTGAACCAAACCCAAGCGATACTTAAGCAAACCTCAAGGTACTCACAAGGGAACACAAAAACACCTTCTGTGTCAGAAAAGGAAGTAGCGAATAAGGGGCATTGTGCAAGGGAATAAATGGAAGAAGTTTCAAGAAAACATGGATTTGTTCACAAAATCTGGGGTTTTAACATCAACAGTTTTTTCTTGCAATCAATATTTTTAAGTAAATTCTGCCATGTGAACTCTGATGTCCTAATCTGATATTGCCATTCTACTTGATATTTACTTTGGTTATTCCTGCACAGATTCACACTCACCATTAAATTTCACCCTCCCCCCTCCTTTTTTTTTTTCAAATTCCTTGCAAGAAATTCATAATCATCTTCCTTGAAAACTCTGTAGTTCAAGAGTGCCATCTTGAGGTTTACTATATTCAAGGACTACCATGTTGATTGAACTACTAGTATTTGGAGAATTATTAGTGAGCTCAAGCACCTAGCATTTAAAGCATCTTTTTAAAAAGGCATGAACATAAGTACAGAGGGGCAGTTCATCTCTGCTGTATATTACCTGCAGTTAAGGGTTAGAGCTAACAGAAATGTCTCTCTTAGCCAAGATTTTCAAAAGCAAATAATAATAGCAAGTGTTCTACTATTAAACTTTCCAAGTATTTTAAGCCAGGCATCCAAAATGACTAATTATGATTTGAGGGGTTTGAGGGGTTGTATTTTTTTATTTTTTATGGATAAGATGCAAGTTTGCTTTTATTCTTAAGTTAAAAGTAATGTCAGAGGCAAAATAAAGCTATGGGTTTCAAAAATACTTAGCATCTACACGGGGAGTATATTGCTTTAAAAAGTCCTATGTTTTAAAATAGAGATTTTCATGCTTTGGGATATAAGTTTAGGAAGTATTATGAAATCATTTTCCTTCTATAGCATTGTCAGCCACTAGTAATTTATCACCAGAGTAGAATAAATTAGTAGAGTGTCATGGCAAATAATGCATAGGTAGAGAATTTCCATTGAAAGCAGGATGTTGCTTTTCATTTTTCCTGCTGCAACTGCCAGGTGGCTTTTGGCTTGGGAAAAGGATGTGTGCCAACACCTGCACAATAAAGTGCATTAAAGGTGAGGCATCACAGGAAACCAGAGACCCTCAAAAAGTGCATTGTTAGCACCACAAATAACCAGTTTTCCTATGATATTTTTCATTTTGAAGCCAAGCAAAAAAAGTAAACGTTTCTGAAATCCTTGCCTATGATGTATATTCCCCAGTTATCACAACTACCCAAATTGCATGAGTATGTTTCATTCTTTTTACAATAATGTTAGGTTTTATTAGATGGGAAGTCCTGAAACCATAAATTTCATTGAAAACTAAATGAAAAACAATCTACCTTCAGCTACGTAACAGTCAATCTAGAAGTCCTGTTTGTTTTGCAGTGCAGCAGCAGACTGCAGCAGAAGGTATTTTTATCCTAAGCATATTAGTACAGCAACAATGCATCTCAAAGAAATCCTGTATTGGCTCTGATCATCTTTAAACTATCAGGGACTGAGTCATATCCCAGTCTGGAAGGAGGATCAGTTTCCACTGATCTCCTTTTCACAGCAAAGAAAATCATGAATTGGAATCATGTTTCTCTCTTTGAAGTCCAAATTACCTTGCCAGTAAGCATGGCAGCGTGTCAGATCTTCTGAAAGGGTTGGGAGCAGCCCATGGAGAGTCTGCAGACTGCGCTTCCCACACGGATCGGCCTCCTGTCTGCTGACCACAGCAGTGTCACTGCCACTCAGACTCAAAGAAAGCTGTTTGCAGTGGTCCGGCAGAAGCTGAAGAGGACAGTCTCAGTTTAGGGGCTTGGAGCAAATAAGATCTTATCACCACAAAGAAAGGCTATTTCGAAAGTTCTAAATCATGTTAAACATTCACAGAGAATGATATTTCATTCTGGAAGTAGCTTGTTCTTTCTTGAGGAGTAACCTGAGTATGAACGAGGTGGCAGAGTCTATCTCTGTGTGCGTAAGAGATCACTGAGACTGAGCTCTGAGCTGGTTCTTTTAGAAACTATTGCTTGGACATGAGCCAGGCATCTATTTTCGGTCCCTCCGTAGGCAAGAGCTGCCTGGATTCAAGCCAAGCTCCTTTCTAGGACAGGCCAAAATGTTGCCCTGTCTCCTGGAAGGGCAAAGAGCAGGAATAGCACAACTAAAAAGAACTTCAGTTTCAGTTGCTTCTTAGTTCTAGGAATGTTAAAACAATTTTAAGCTTCCTACTGTAATTTTTATGATCAATTGCCAGTGACAAGAGGGAAGCCAATCAAAAAGTTCAAGAAGATTTTTGCAAAAATCAATTACGCAGCCTGATCGACTACTGAAAGGTTTTGAATGTGGAAGTTTCACATATTATTTAACCAAATATTTACAATTGCAAAAGAGGAATGAACATTTTGTCCTGTCAAATATTTAAGTTGCATTTTAAGGGAAGATTTTTGCCTGTGTTAGTATAAACTCTAATTGTTTTGGAAAATCATAAATTTTGGAACTTTGGAGCCTTGAAATTGCTATTGATAATTCTCCTACCAGGAGAATTCCTTTGTCTTCTTCCATGTTTTTATGTGATACCTCAGGTACCTGACATTCATGTCTGTGCCTTTCTGCAAACTTGATCTATTATTCTAACTCAAAAATAGTTGGTGCTGCCTTATAAAATAAATCATAATTTTTAAATTTCTGTCAAAGTTAATAAACTATATTTTGTGAAGAGATAAATTAATTTAAAAATATTCACATTATAACTGTCTTCAAAATAACAAAAACTGAGGAACAACGTCCTTCATAAAATACAAAATAACTGGCAAGGACGAAAAGCAAATCAAAAAAAGGCACTGGGAGGAATTCAGAAGCAACATTCAACACTTTTGTACTGGAGAGAAATTCAAAACTAGACACAAAGCTACTTATCAGAACTTGAAAAAAATAGAGGTTTAACAGTTGTAGGAGAAAGCAGCTCTGTAAGTTCTAAGAGCAGGTTTCTTCTCTTGCTGACAAGCCCTTGCATCCTGCTTGCCCATGGGCCTTGTGGGGTGTACCCTTCCTCATTGGAGGGTCTTCTCCTTCTTGATGCTCCCCAGCTGGGGCAAGCACTCTCCTCAGCCACAGGACAGGGTCAGGATCTTAGCACCTGGTCCTTTGTGGCATCTGCTGCGTACACAAAGCAACGTGTGCAGGGACCAACCACTGGCAGAAGACTAACATGACAGCGATCAGGGTGGCTTCCCCAGCTCTCATTCAAGAATGAGCCTCAACCACATATTTCAGGAAAAAATCATCTTATTGGAAGGAGGGGAGCAGCTCATCTGTCTTCAGTTAAGCCATCACTGTAGTGACTCGGAATGGCAAATACAGGAACATTCCTTGGATTCAGTTGTGAATAACATTAGCAGTTCCATAAGATATTTCTGCAAGGGAACCACAAATAATTTTTTAATTCGTACATATATATATGAAAATTCCAGGACAATTTAAATAGCATCACTTTCTTGAGAACAAACTATTGAAGCTCATGAAATGAGAACAGAACTTAGAAATTAACAAATAACAGAAAAGGAAACTGCTGTTTAAACCCACTCTATCTGTGCATTGATAAATATACAGTGCACTATCAGTGCTGCTGTCAGTGAATGCTAACTGCAAATTCTGAATTGCTGTAAATAACTCTGTGACGAGCTTATGCACATATTTCTTTGCATTAAAGCAAAGAAATCTTTGAGTAGGACCTATAAGAGGAGTAGGAGCTAAAAGAAGGATTGCCCTTATATGAACTGAGAAAAAAATAAAGCCATATGGAACCTGTATGTAGTCTTCTTACCTTTATGCATTTTTTGATCCAATTGCAAAGCAAGATGCCAAGTTCACCTGCCAACAAGCTGAAAGTCTAAAGCTAGAGAAAGGTAGATTTGAATGTGAGTGGGGAGACCTAACCAACCTCACAAGCAAATGAGTGCAACAATCATTACAAAGAACATAAGGGTATGTGTGCACATGCAAAATTTTGCCATGTGAGTGGTGTGACATATAAATACATATAATCTGCACTGCAGCTGAAGGCCTGATTGCTTTAGAGTCAGTCCTAAAAGTATGTACACAAATAGAAACTTGTGTGTCCAGGATGTGAATTCCTCATGGTGTGAGGAAATGCAGTGAGAGTTATGTTCACCTACACCAGTCATCAGCCAAATGAGTGCTACTCATAATGCAAAGCCAACAATATCAGTTCAACTCAGATTAAACTAAAAAGCCTAACTGTAAAGCTGCCAATATAAATGGAAAAAAGAAAAACCAAACAATTTAATACTAAATGCATGGTTCTCTGTGCAACACCAGCAGCCTTGAGGGGATCCAGCGTTTCTAAGTAAAAACAACAGTGCTAAAGCTATCCAACTACATCATTTGTAGCAAGGTTGATGCCTTCAACAAGCAAGGTGCTTTGCACTAAATAATACTGCAGCTGCTGACATGGTGATGGAGACAACAGCCACAGATTAGGGGGCAGAAGGGATAAACTATATAGAGACCTGTGCATGCCGCTTTCCTTTGCTTATTTTTGATTTTACCACACAGTAAGATACCACGGTTATGTCTTAAAAAGTTGAATATCCAGATGGGAGCAAGCCTGTAACCAAGAAGTCTGTGGCTGCTGGCATTCCTAAAGCAGAGCCATTTAGACTTGTTCGGAAATAGTTTTGACCCTGTTAAAATGATGTGTGGTAAAGGAAGCTTGCTGAACACTTCTTCCATCGTTGCTGCCATCAGTGGGGCTGATGGCAATTATAGGAAATTAGTGCAAAAATGCAGCTGCAAACCTAGGCACAGCCTCAAGCTATCAAAGTGACTTCTGAGCATTAGTTTTCTCTGGAGAGGAATGCCCGGTCTCCCAGGAAACCAACTTTGGCTAAATCTTCCCCTTGCCTTTCATGTAAAGTATCAATACTTATTTATAATTGTATTTTCTTCGTGTAGAGTCAGAATACACATTAACTCCTCACTACAGCTTTTTCTTTTTAAAGTCAGTAGAAACACAAGTTTCAATTTCCCCCCTGTTTCTGATTTATGATTAAGATACATCTCCTCTGTAATGGTTCATATGCTGTCATTTTTGAACAGAAAAGCAGTAGGGAACTTCCAAATTTGAAATTAATTACAGGAATAAAGCCTTCTTTGCATATTTTATAATTATCCCTTTCTTTGTTAGTGCCAAATAATGCTGTTAGCATCTTCCTGAAAAAAGTCTCATTGACCCTGCTCTGTGATTATGGTGCTTTTATCTTCCATCTGTGCTGTGAAATCTACAGGCCTTCCAATGCAAAAGCCTCCAGAATTAAAACGGTTAGTGCAAACAATAAAAATATTTAAAAGCTGTACAGGTACATAGAATCATAGAACCATAACATCATAGAATCATAAGGTTGGAAGAGACCTCTGAGATCCCCGAGTCCAACCCTGCCTGTCTCCTTACTAAACCACGTCCCTAAGGAACTCATCCACCTGTTTTTTAAACACCTCCAGGGATGGTGACTCCACCACCTCCCCGTGCAGCTGTTCCAATCCCTGACCACTCTTTCAGTAAAGAAATTCTTCCTAATGTCCAGCCTAAACCTCCCCCGGCAAAACTTTTGGACATTTCCTCTTGTCCTATCACTTGTCATTTGTGAGAAGAGCCCAGCACCCACCCTGTCACAACCTCCCTTCAGGCAGTTGTGGACAGTGATGAGGTCTCCCCTCAGCCTCCTCTTCTCCAAGCTAAACAACCCCAGTTCTCTCAGTCATTCCTCATAGGACTTGTTCTCCAGCCCCTTCACCAGCCTCATTGCCCTTCTCTGCACGTGCTCCAGCCCCTCAATGTTCTTCTTGTAGTGAGGGGCCCAAAACGGAACCCAGCACTCGGGGTGCGGCCTCACCAGTGCTGAGCACAGGGGCACAATCACCTCCCTGCTCCTGCTGGCCACGCTGGGTCTGACACAGGCCAAGATGCCATTGGCCCTCTTGGCCACCTGGGCCACTGCTGGCTCATGTTCAGCCTCTGTCAACCAACACCCCCAGGTCCTTCTCTGCCAGGCAGCTCTCCAGCCACTCTTCCCCAGGCCTGTAACGCTGCATGGGGTTGTTGTGACTCAAATGGAGGACCTGACACTTGGCCTTGTTGAACCTCATCTTGTTGGTTTCAGCCCATCAATCCAGCATGTCCAGGTGATGCAAGCCATACACAAGGCAGCCTTATCCAGTCATAGATGAAGGAGGAGCGGAAAAAAATGTGATATTCCTGTTATTCTGTGACTTTCTTTATGTTCGCAGTTTATGAACATATTAGACTTTAAATTAACCTAAAAATTTTGCAGGCATTGAGAAAATACGCAAGCACTGAGAATCCATTGGCAAGATGGCCGGACAAAAGTCACATCCCAGTCAATAGTGCACTTTGGAGCAAAGCAATCACACTGCTTCTCCAGTCACATTTGCTTTTTATTAACGCCTCAGTTGCACGGGTCAAGGTGCCACGCATGTCCACTCTGACGTGCCCAAAAAACACTTGCATCAAGAGTAGGAGAGCAAGAAGGGTTTTGGAGTGGAAGGAGCTTGACCAGAGGTGGATGACAAGCTGGGAGCAGAGCCTGGAAGAAAGGCTGGTTACCCAACTGAAGTTACCCAACAGCCTAGGAGTACCCATGGATGGCAGCCCCAGCAGGTAGCAGAGGGCTAACACAGCTCACCTTATCCCTGCAGCAGCCCCACATCCTGCCTGCTTACTTCTCCCTGCCCTTTGTGGGGTAGCAGCAGGGATGCATGTGATTCAATCACCATTAAGCATCATCAGGTGCCTCTGGGAAGAGGTTTCCATGTACAAAAACTTTTGGCCAGAACCCTGAGGAAGGAGATTCCCAGCATGGTGGTACCCTGTGCCCAAGTCAGGCACCTGGTGGCTGCTGTTGCTGCACTTCACAGATGAGACACTGATGGGAGTGGTCTCTGCTCTGGGAATGGTCACTTCACAGGAAAAGCAGAGGCTGTCTTGATGTTTTGATGTTTCCATCTGTCATGCCACACCGTGCTCTATGCCTACCCAACTGCATCATCTTGGGGACAGCACTGGGGCAAGGACAGCAAAGTCAGGCAGCCTGGCAGAGTGAGATGCCCAGGACAGGTTTGCCAATATGCTGCGGAGGGCCTAGTGCAGCAAGGTTGGTCTGCCAAAGTTATGAAACTCACAGAAAAGTGCAGGCATGTAATTTTTGCCTCAAGGACCTCATGTCAGACCTTGCTCTGGTTTTGAGGGGTTTTTTTTCTTTTTATTTTTTTCTTAGTTTTGGCTCCACAACTTGCTGTTCTTGTAGTTTGTTCTCATGATCCCTTGAGTCATGCTATGGTGCTATGAGCTGTTTGCAGAAGAGTTGGCAAATGATAGCTCCTATTTCACTCCCTGTGTAATTTAACCATTGCAAGTCGAAAGGGAAGACGCTTACATGGGTTAGAGACTTGGAAGCCTGGAAGTATCGGTGCAAGCCTGAAGGATGATGAACTGATGTGTAATTAAGAGTAAAAAAAGGTATATTGAATCTATAATTACAAACACCTGGGGAGCAGTAGCTCTCAGCTCCCCCAACTCCACCCCCTTAAAATGTATGAATTGGCTTTCCATAGCGTCCCTGATATTTTTTTCCATCCCAGCAGAGACCAAAGCATTTCCAGGGAAAATATTAGTGAAATGCCATGGAGGGTTATAGGTAACATGGCATTGGGGTTTCCTCTTCAAGCAGGACCCCAACAGCACAAAACCAACTTCAAAACAATTAAATCACAGCAGCAACAGCAGCAAAAGCTGTCTGTTAAAGCAACCAGACTGAGTTCCTTGAATTTTAAGACATTATGTGCAGTAGAAATAGGAAAGGGGAAAAAAAACCCTCACATGTTTTTAAATGTTCCTTATGCAAAAAAAAGCCCTTTTTTGCCAATTTCTTGAAGGTCTTGTGATTTCTTCAAAGAAGATCGACCAGTCAGAAAATTGCTGCATTCCTTATAATACCTAAAATGATAAATTGTGAGACCTCAGTTCAGGACTGATCCACTTCTTTAAAATTAGGTTAGCCTACCCTCTTTATTTATTTACTCCCTCGGTAGCCCAAGGGAATATACTTAGTGTAGGAAGTGAAGCACGTGCCCCTGCAAGAGCAGATTTTATATCATTAAATGGAAAAATGTAACACTGCAAATGAAGAAATGTCTCATTAGAATTGCATTTACTTCCTCAGAAATTCCAGCCAAGATATTTTTTTAAATATATGCATTTAGTTTTGGCTTTCAGAGATATGCTGCTGCCAAAAAAAGGGTCCACAAGTGACCTGTGATATGATCCATCATGTTAGGGTGTGTTTTCAGCCTGTTTAAGAGGTACCTGAGGAGCATGTAAGCAAAGGAGTTGTGAGAGAAGAAAGAGATGGACACTATCTGGGAACAATCCCAATTTACAAGCAACTTAGAGAAAAATGGGGCCAAGGAAGGGGCTCTCATCTCTGTCACACACAACTTCCCACTCTTCCTTACAGAGAGTTCCACCAGAGCAATATCTAAGGATCAAAAGCCAATCTCCAGCCTGAAATAACTTCCTGTTAAAGTTGGTCTTAATAAAAAGAGCTTTGGATGAAATTCCCGTTCTTGAAATTCCAGCAGAAAGTTTTGGTTGAATTCTGTTCATATTTCCTGGTTTCCTCACCCACATTTTGCTGTAAGCAATAGATTATGGTCAACTTCTTTTATCTCTGAAATTTTGCCTTCCCAGATTAGGAATTAATGAAAGTGGGATGTTTGTTGTAAAACACCATTAGGAATTCCCCAGCTAATCCTCCTTTGCTTCTGTCTTAAAACTCTGACACAGAGAGGTGCTTGTGGAACGGGGAGTAGTTTGTATATTGTAGCTCTGAGAAAAGCACAGCTCTTTCTGAACTCTTGGAGGCAAAAACAGTCTAAGGGGGCAGTCGCACGGTTGCATTGCAAGGAGCTGTTAGTCAGTTTGGCCTCCTAGAGACTACTGTGATTATTCAAGCCAAGAAAAAAGTGTATTTTATTTACAGCACGGAGGAAAGTTGCAAAATGTTTTTAAAGATTGGCAGCTGCCCTGTGAATTCTCTCTACAGAGTTCAACAAGCAGTCAGCAGTTCAAAGAGCCTCTGAAAGTTTTAACTTTGTTGCTGGCTGCCTCCCCTCACCAGCTATTCTCCTGACTGAGGTTAAATAAGGACAAGCCTTTAAAACTCTAGTTTTTTAAAACAAGTTACCTTATTTTTTGCTGATTTGGCATCTATTTCCATGGAAACAGAAGCAAGAACTAGAAGCCAGCAGCTGAAGTTGGCTACACTACTGCTCTTGGCTTGTTCTACTTCCATTTCCATGGAAACTGATATAAGATCAGTGCAAACAAGACAAAGTTTGCTTTTTTTTTAAAATTAACCCTTCCTTGATTTTCCACTTTCAGATTAGTCTGGTGCCAGAACTGCAGATACAAAGTTACTGGAAATGCAAGGAAGAGCAGCCCACATGCCTTCATGAATCTGTGCTTGCGTGTCTTTGAGTATGTGCTTGCGTTTGCACATGTACATTTGCTCCATTTTCTAACATGTATCTTCAAAGTAGTCACAAATTTGCTTAAGGATGCTAAAAATCTCAAGAAAATTTTATAACTGATGCACTGAGTGAGAAAGAACAGCTGGTTATGTCCCCCCATTGACAAGACACCTTTCTGCTACGGGTTTGTAGCCTCCTGCATTCTGGTATCTGGGACGGAAGAGTGTGCTGAGTCCCAGCGCTGCCTGGCCATGCCTCTTTGTGAGCTGTACTGCCTGCAGGGGGTTCCACAAGGCTCTGCTCTGCACCTGCTGCTGGTCCCTAGGGCATTCCAGCTGGCATAAAGCCTGCTGTTTCATGGGGGTGTTTCACAGGGAAAATGGCACCTGAGAAAGCAGAGCGGGTAGTAGCGAAAGCAGCAGTGGAAAGAAGTGCATGATATAAGAGAGGCTGACGTGCAGGACTGCCCCTCTGGAGGTTAAAGACAGAAGCAATTAACTGGCCACAGAGTCATAGAATCGTTCAGGTTGGAAAAGACCTTTAAGAGCATCCCGTCCAACCCTTAACCTAGGGCTGCCAAGCCACCACTAAACCATATCCCTAAGCATCACATCTACACATAATTCAATTACTTCCAAGGATGGTGATGGATGAGAAGAAATGGCATCTACTTGCTAATTGCTTTCCAGGAGTTTTTTTAGAATATTTCTCCTCTGAAGCCATATGTGGTCCCCATTTTGGCTATAGAACTATTGAAACTCAGATTTTAACATATTTTTTTCAATTTTTTTAATCCTTCCTAATCTGGCAACATGATGTAGCACATGTCACAAACCTTCAGAAGTGCCTGATAGCATATGCAATTTAATGTGCAGCCAAAGCATTACAGACGGTGTTACAGAGTTTGTACAGGCTGGGATTGACCACTGCTCGTGGGGCATGAGCTGTTCATGTTTTCTCTGAGTTCATAATGGAACTTTATCCAAGATTTCATGTTTAGGGAACTGCTTCACTTACCCTGCTTGATTAACAGGGATTTTGGTGCCAATCCTAGGATATCTGGATCCAGACATGTAAAAGTCAATGTAATAAAGTACTGAATCATGTACCTGAGTCCTCCACAAGCCCAAACAAATATAATTTATGTATATGCTCAACTGCTCCACACTACTGAACCCCAGACACCCATACCACCACGCATAAAAGGCTGCTTAGACTTGAGGGGCTTTGGAGAAGTCTTCTTCATTCAATTGCTCTTTCTTATCAAATGTAAGGAGGACAGTGGTAGGAAAAAGTGGTTTAAGAGAAAGGAGGCAGCCTAGGTCACACATCTGGTCCCCAGAACATTGAAATACCATATTTATAGACAGAAAAGCATAGAAGCCAGGGTTTTAAGAGAGAGATGAAAAAAATAAAAGGAAAATCAATATGTTATGTGTCTTGATTAATTTCTCATTCCAATTAATACACTTCTAGATTAGGTCACATTTTAAAAACCTGTTCATCTTTGCACCTATGCAACAGCACCTGGTCTGTATCAGCTTTGATCCTACCTGAACAGGTATCAATGCCTGAATATAGAAATTTTTAACACATGTGGAAAAATTGTCTTTAGAATTGTCTTTACTATTGTCACAACAACATTCAAAACTATAGAACTGTGGCCTTTGGTATATGGAAAAAAACCACAGGTCACTGCCTAGAATGCACCTGTAGTTTAACACTGTAGTGTTAAAATTCATACTTGAATTCCCTGGACCTAGCACTGGGTGCTGATCAAGACGACTCCCAAGATTAGTCAAAACAGTCTTCACATTTTTGTCACAAACTCTCTTTGGTTCCAGACAGCTGGAAAAACACAGCTGATGAAAAAAAATGGATTGACTTACTCCCTCTCAAAAATAATTAACCAGAGATTCCAATCCGAAGGACAGAAACCAAATTGGACTAAACAATTGCTATCTAATATGAAATATGTGCCTTGTCAAAGTTAGTAGTCTGCCACTGAATCAAACATCCGTCATGTTTTGTTCTTTCAGGTTATATTTTCTTAGGATTTTTCCTTTAGCTAGTAAGTAGTTCAAAAGGAAACTTTTCATACCCGTATTTCAAATGTGTTTGACTTTGGTCTTGGAAACCAGGCTGGTATTTTAACAGCTTTGGTTCATTAGCCAACGCATTCCAAGAATCTCTCCCTGCCATGCCATTTTCATTGTGGATGACCCTGTTTTGTCCTGCTTCTGCCTCACAGATGAATTTGACAGAAAATCTGAGGTTACAACACCAAAAAGTCTGCAGTTAATCCATTTAACTGTTGGTACAGAGAATCAGTAGTACGCATCCAAGAGAAATACTGGGGGGGACGTCTTTCCCTCCTAGAAAGTTGTACGACGTGAATATATTTCTTTTGTAGAAAGACAATCAAATTTATTTATTTATTTGTTTGTTTATTTAGCTTGAGAAAGGTTGCTTTGCTTCTTTGCTGCAGTGCTATTAAAGAAAATCACGACGCACACACCAGTGTTTCAGTTGCAGTCACATGGACTTGGACTCCACGTAAGGAGCTGCTTTGATGAACAGGTGGTCCAGGAGAACACGTCCCATTGTCTCTTGTGTTTGCAAGGCCACCACCAACGGAGGGTAAGTGTTCCTTTACAAGGAACTTTGTTCCCTTCCCAGACAGTTCTTCCTCACTTCTTCCTTGCATGGTTTGTGCACGGAGTGCCCAGCACATCCTGATCTGGTGTGCAACCAATTTGCTTTTCACTGTCATTTTTCCCTGAGGCTCAAAATCCTTGTATCTCGTTTTCTGTCAGCACACTGATGCACCAGAATCTGGGATCCTTTTCCACAATTTTCACTGCTTGGTACAATCTTCTGTTAATGCTACAAACACCACCGTAGCTGATAGCATTTGGTGGCCTTTTGTACTGACATTTCAGCCTCTCTCAAACTAGAACTAGCCTTATCAGTTGGACACAGTGTCTGATGCTTTTCTACTAGCTGGCTTTTTTCCTCCAGCTGCCTACCAGCATGCAAAGGCAGAGATTTCTGAACAGCAGGTTTCCTCTTCTGCAGCAGGAAAATGGAGTCAAAGAGAGTAAAGAAGATACTGCAGATACAGAACAGTACCTATTTTCTAATAATATTAACCAAGTAGATTATTGATGCTTCTGATGAATTACATCCAGGCTTGTCAAACAATAGGAATTATTTCCTGGTGAGGAAAAAAAAAAAAATCAACTTTTTATTTGTGTTTTAGTATTTTCATTGATTCAAACTGTAGAAAAATCCATACACACACACACAAGGTCAAATATTCTCATAGTCAAAAGAAGTGCAAACAGAGTCTACCAGCTCAGCTGTGATGTTTGACACCACCCACACCTTAGTGGCCCCTTTTTCTGTCTGTGTTTGTAGTTTGAGCAGTGGGTTTTGTTTGCTTGCATGTTTCTCCTCCTCTCCCTTTGTTGCTCATCTTTCAGCAGAAGAAAAAGGAAAGAAGTGGGGTGGGGAGAATAAAAGTGTATAACAGAAGTTGTCCATTACAAATCCAACTGGAACAAAATTTTCTGTTGCAGATCACTTCAAAACAGATGTTTCTTTCATAACCACGTAATGAGGAGGAAAACACAGAAAAAGGAAATGATCGCATCCTCCCAAATGTTATGAGTTTTGAAGCATTTAAAAGACACTTTTCAGTTTGAAAGAATTGAAAATGAGTCAAACTGCTCTAACTATTAATCCACACATCCAGCCTGGACTGGGATTGAAGTGATAAGCAGTTCAATATCACATCTATACTGGTTATTTGGTAATAGTGTAGTTATTATCTTAGAAGTGATTAATGAAAAATGCTATTAAGAATAATCATGTTGTACCACACTCTGAACTGACTTCCATCCTGCCCTGCGAAGCAGCTCTGTGTGGCAGCCAAGGTCTTATCCAGTCTCTGCAGACAACAAGACCCAGACAGGACCCACCAAGGACCTCAGGAAGAGCAGTAGCCTCTCCTCTTCCAGCAGAAGTTTGATTTTTCCTGTGTTTTGTTTCTTTTCTGTGCATGGCAGTGAGATGAGTCCTCCCGCAGCCCAGCAGGCAAGACTCTGTTGCTCAGCAACCCTGTACTTGCTGAGAAGGCTTTTTTGCAGCAGTAAACCTAAGCTGAAGAGGCAAATGAGGTGATGTGACACCCAAAGGCTGCCACTCAGCTCTTCCAAGTAGCAAGATCCCTATGAGTAGGTGCAGGTCAGTAGCAGCGAGGACCTTGTTGGCAACATTGGCTGAGGAGCAGCAATACTGCACCTTCTGCTTCTCTGCATCTGGTCTGTTCTGAAACGTTTAGTGGTGATTACTCAGAATTAATTAATAAACTAATTAACTAAAAAGGTCTCCTGCTCTGCAATGCCATCTCCACAGTGTCCCAACTAGATCCAGAGCCTGGAGCTGGCATCGTGTTTGGTTTGGGATGAGCCAATGAGATGGGGAGAGGTCACTGTGAGGCTCCATCAGCTTGAAACTCACTCTGAGGGCAGCCAGAGTTGCTCAGGCAGAGGTTGGCAAGGCAGTGGGGTGGAAAGAGATAGTGGGAAATGACTGGATTGTGTAAGTGGGTTAAGTAAGAAGTGCGTTTCAACCCTTTGGAAAATCAGCCTGCCCTCCTCTCATGTCCTCTAGAGCCAGCAGCAGGGGAGGGCTCTGCTGACTCAAGGAGCAGCTGGAGATCAAAGCCATACCTCCTCAAATCCACGGGCACTGGGATCTGCAGAGACAGGGTGTTTTGGGGACCTGGAACTTCCACTGTCCACAGGATTGTGACCAGGAGTGGGGTTATGGTCCTGAATGGGTTTCCACATCCCTCACGGTATATGGAGAAAGGAGAGATGAGGGCACAGAGGCTAAAAAACCCAACTCTTTACCTCTATTGGTAGAAACCACTCCAAAAGCTTTTCTGCACTTGGTCTGATTTTGATAGGGCAGTACATGCATTTTAGTCCATATCAGAAATTTTTAGAAACTTCAACTCCTGTAAAAACTAACTAGGCCTGTCTATTAGGGCCACTGGCTCCATATTCTCATAAGGTTAATGGCATTACATAGAAGTGCCTTGTTACAAGATTTGTGAAGGTCCCATTGCATCATTAGGGCTAACCCATCGGCAGGTCCAGCAGGCCCCACCACTGCCAGTGCTCTGAAAATCCAACCCACTCCTCTCACCTGGCATGGGCAGAGAATCTACAAGACTGCTGTGGACATGGCCATTTGCCACCTGACCACAATACCTATATGCCATGTTTACCAGAAGAAATGCAGGTTTGACATCACCTGCTGAACCACCTCATTAGAAGAGAGGCAGCTTTCAGAAGAGCAGCCCCCCTCACAACATAGAACAAGCCATGGTTTCCCAGCTGTCATTTTAAGCTAGCTCATACATGCATGTATTCATTTTTAAGCTGTGTTTTCATTGCCACGAACATGACTGAGTATTTCCTACACGCATCATCTGTGCTCGGGAACAGCTCAACCTGAGCTTGAGGGAATGAGGGGGCTCAGACCCTGGGGACAAGTGCAAATGCTGGCAACAAGCTTGAGGTGGGGCCAGCTCCCACTCTTAGAATAAGAAATTGCTTTTGTAACACTTACAGGTGATGCAGGTGTGGTACACTGGTAGAAAATGACACGTGTTGTTCCTAGAGAAAGACAAACATTGCTTTACACGTGTCTCAACTATGTAAAAGCACGAGAAAAACACAGCGGTCCAGTCACCATTAACAGAGCAGAAACCTTGCTATCCATATTTCATGCCAGAGCACAGGGTTTGCTGTGGGAAAGGCTCCGTTACCAGTTCCAGATTCTGAAGTGCTCCCCTTTCCGTGGGTTGCTGTGGGGCAGTGCAGGTTGAGGTACTGAGAGATGGGAGCCTGGGTCTCTGCTCTTAAAATTACAATGGAAAATTGAAGCCTAAAGGCAGGCAATTAAAATATTAAAAGGAAACCAAGGGATATGTATTTTATGTATTATGTAATGAAGATAAAGGCAGATTGCCAGTCTTTACTTTTGGACTATTTGGGGAGTGGCTGGGCAGGGAGCAATGTTAATATGGCCAGTGATGTAGAGCTGCTGGCAGGAAACAGTGGGAAGGGCTGATTTCCGCAGAGGGGAAAGGAACAATGTACTGGCAATAGGAAATGCCAGGAATAAACTTCTGGATGTGGGGACCAGTCACAACTGGTGTTTAGCTCTCATATGACTCTTTCCAACAGTGTATTTCAAAGAACTCTATACGGGAGTATAAGGCCAAACGTGAGCATGGCGCTATGCTGAGCTGTGCACTGAATGCCCTCGCTGGCGCACCAGCACAGCCCCTTTTGTTTGCAGTGCTGGCAGGGTTCATTATATGCCCCTTCCCTCTCAGCAGGGCTCATTATCCTTTTCTGTCTGTGCTGCACCCCGTAGACAAACCCTAAATGTCACTAGCTCCATTTTGCACAGAGAGACACACTGAGAGATGAAGCAACCTCCCACAAGGGTACGGAGTCAAGGAGAGGCCCCATATCTCCCAAGTGCCACAACTAATGAGTGTCTGAGCTTGAAAGAGCTGTGCTCCCTCCCTGCCTTGGGCTGTTAAGATCTCCCTCCTCTGACAGCCCCTCTGGGAAGCGAGGGGTGATCACAGAGCCCAGAGCACACCCCTGCAGCTCGTGCATCCCGTAGTCCCATTAGGCCGCAGTTATACGCTGGAGGGGATAATAAGGGATGGCTACCTTCTGTGGATTCTTTCCTTCAAAAATGTGCTAGGAAAAGGCTTGCCCACATGGTGTGAGTGGTCCAGCTGGGGGGATGAGAAGTCTTCAAACCCTCAGTCTGCTCTGTGCTGATCTGATGGTGACAAATGCCCAGGGAGAGTCTCCCACATCAGTCAAAATCTGACAGCTGGGGATGGGAGGGAAGCAAAGCCTGGTGCCACTGCAGCAGCATGCTACGTGCTGTCCTGTCTGGGGTCAGGGTACTACAAGAGACGACCCTTCAAGGTCTGCTTTCCCAGTCTCAAGCAGCTGTCTGCAGCAGTCTGCCAAGTCCCATGCCTGTGCCCCAGGTCCACGCCCGTGATAGGTATGGTCCGGCACCCAGAATCCGAGCCGGGATAGGCAGCCAGCAGTTTCCACAGCTTCTAAGTCTTTGGCCTAAAGCGAAAAGCTTTGGGGTGTGATCGCAGTCATTTCTAAGCACATACAAAACTTCTGGCAAGCTCCTGTGTTAGCCCCCATCCCTTTCTCTAGCTTCTTTCCAGTGCCAGGACCATCAGGAGAAGATATTCAAAAGCACACAGGTCTTGCTGAAAAACCTCATTTTTCAGGAGCGGCTTACAGGCCGAGCTCTTACATCAGATGGGTGTTTTGGAAAGTTTCAGGCTATCATGCTTTCCATGGAATGAAACACTGCAGTGCAATCACTTTTAAACGACACTATTTTTGAGAAACAAAACAGCGATGATTCCACCTGACAGTCTTTTTAGTGCTCTGTGAGAAGGGGAAACTGAGCCAAGAAAGTATCCCAGAAGTCAAGCAGTGCGCCGTTGCAAATCTCCAGGAATAAAGCAAAGCTAAGTGTCTGGCTTCTGGCAAAATGTACATTTCTGCTACGCTATTATTCCTTCCAAATCAATTTTTACCAATCGTCCCACATACACCCTTTGCTCCAGCGACAGGATATCCTTCATTTGTCTGCACAAAGTGCAGATGAGCACTTCTTCATGTTGTTTTCCAAGTCCGCTGGTGGGAGGGTCAGCAGGGGCCGAAGCAGCTGCATCGAGTAAAGGAAAGGTAACCATGGCGACCCAAGTTATCTGCATCCTCCATGTATTTCCTTCTCCCCACCCTACATCGTATCTTTCCCACCCAAACCTCAAGCTGATAGAGCCAGTGACCAGCTGGCAGGATGGGAACTGCAGCAGGGTCTCCTGTACCCAGTGTGTCTTGCTGCTTTTCAGGGCTCACTGCTGCAGGCTGAGGTCATCAAAAAGAGACTGAAAGCACAGAGAGGGGTAACTTGCAAAAGGCAGAGCTCTTTGCTACTGTAGATGGGGCACTGGATATGTTGCCTTTGCTCCAGAGTTGCAGAATTGTTGATGCTGCTCCTGGTTTTGGCTGTGAGCTGTAACCCTTCCGCAGCAGCAACAGCTTCTCCTACGGCACCCCACATCAAACCCAGCTACAGTTTTGGCCGGACTTTCCTGGGACTGGATAAATGCAACGCCTGCATTGGGACATCCATTTGCAAGAAATTCTTTAAAGAAGAAATAAGGTCAGAAACTCAGCAAAGTAATTTTTAAAGCATTCTGCATAGTAACTTGAAAGTCACCTGTTAGTATTTCCAAGTACTTTAATGAGAGACAGTGCAAGGAGTAACTTAGCACCTGGTTGTCATTACTGCTCTTAGTATTTTAATTAATGTCGATAAACTGCTGCGTTGTCTCTTTGCTTTTAAAGCCACATGAACATGACTAGGCTTCAGCCCTGAATTATTATTTGAAAGCAAGAGTAAATGGCACGTATTTTGGCATAGGGAGTGGCTCTGAAACAATTCAAGACAGTGATGGGGGAAGGGAAGAGGGAAGGAAGAAATTAGTTTGTTTACATGTACTGGAAATATTTTTTTATGAGCAACTGAGTAAAGGCAAGAGGGTTTAGGTTTGTATGCTCCCAACTATGTTATCTACAAGCATATAAACTTGTTATTTAATTTTGTACCAGGTGCAACAACACAAATGTGCAGAATTTCATGTATATTAACTAAGATCAAAAGCAATCTAAACCTGCCTGAGGCATGAGCACTTTTGCACATCGGGTTACCTGTGCACTCAAAAATAGATGGGGCTAAATTATTAGTACAGTTTTGGGAGGTTTCTATGAGAACTCTAAGGCAGAGGCAGAAACTGTGTCTTCCTTGAAGTCGATAAGGTGTGTGCTGTCCTAGCAGTCATCAGATTGATCCAATCAGTTTTACACTCAAAAGCAGAGCATGTCTGACGACAGCAGGGAAAATGTTGCCAGTGTATTTGAGGAGAAAGTTAAAAGCAGTGCTTGGCAAAGGAAGGGTTTATTGGGTCTGATATGATTTATAGAGCCATATGCACTTTCTTTTATAGACATAAAGGCCTAAGGGAGAAGAAATGATTATAGTAAAATGGTATTTTTAATGCTATAATATAAGTAGCATAATAGTGGGCAAATCACCATTTTTGTCTTAAATGATCCTATAAAATGTAGCATAGTAAACCCCTAATGGTGTGTCTAGGATGAACTTGTAACAGCAAACATCCATCCTTCCCTTGCTGCTGTTGGAAAAGGCAGCTTGTGGCTGTGCTACACAAGAGCATCCCTCACCATGGCAAACGGGGCGTCCTGGGCACTTTGTTCTCTTGGCTTTCTGTCTCCCCCAGCGCGTGCCGAGGGCGATGCCAGGCCATGCAGTAAGCAAGGTGCAGAAGCACTAAGAAGGACCAGGCCAGCAGTGAGGGGTTTCTCCCAGCCCAATCCAGGCTTCTGCCAAAAAAGCAGGATGGGTTTGCAGTCAGTGTGTTCAGTTGGCTGATACAGGCTGGTGTGTGCTTGCAGGGACTGGAGGTGCATTTAGGGTATGGGCTGCCTTGTGTTTTATTGTCTGCAGCAGGGTGGCACAGAATCTGACTCCTTTCCTGTGCCCCAGACTGCTGTGGCCCCATCACCACAAGCTTTTACAGGGCTTTCAGGGACTTGCTGCTGGGTACCAAGCAGCTTCCATGCACGCAGCTTGTCACAGGTGCACTGTTTCAGTTACTCTCGCTCAGCTGCTGAGGAGGTTGGGGCCCTGAAGCTTCCTTCAGCCCTGCCAAAAATAGCAGGAGCCTTCTGCAGTGAGCAACTGTCTCTGGCTGGCTGGTGGCCAGCTGCATGCTGCACCGGGGCACAGGGAAGAGATGCTCCATGAGTGAAAGCAGGAGGGCCCCATACTGGCTTTCCTCTGGGAGGCAGCAGGAAAGGAGTGTTGGTATGCGGAGTGTCTGAGCAGGGTCTGGGAGCGAAGAGCAACAAACGTGGGAGCATGATGCTTCTGCCTCAGGGAAGGCAGAGGGGCTTCCTAAGCTGGAGGCTTTTTTTCTCTCCTGGAACCCCACAGTCAGCTTCCAACAAGTAGTGCTGCACACAAATAAGTGATAACGCAATACTGCTCTGAGCAGTTTGGAAAGAGTAACTTTTAAAAATGTTCTCCTGAATAGTCAATCAGCTTCAGGCTTTTATTTGCAGGGGTTAAACTTGTTTTCCCACTTGATTTCTTGAACAGCTGGGATTTTTTGGCAAGACGAAGGATAAGTGGGGGAAATTTCAGTGACACGCTCTTCAACCCAACCCTGTGTATGTCTTCACATGCTGGCAAAGGTGGATGGCACTTGCAGCTTCTCTGTGTTAATCCTCATTAAAACATGCTTCATTAATTCTCCATCATTTCCAAGAGCTGCGACGTGCATTCACACTCAACTAAGAAAGATGTGGGTTTTGTTCCCAGAAGGGCTGGTGACTCATCTTGTGTTCTAATGTGTTTTACTTCCCCTATCTTTGCCCAACTTTATCCATCTGTAAATGAGAATACCAAAAAAACTGCCTACCAACTGTCCTGAGAGCAGAGAGCAGTGCAAGTTTTTATAAAATATTAGATTTTCAAAACACTGAGAAACTGACCAAAACTATTTTCAGACTCGTGTCAACACTGGTGATGATCTTTGGCCAAAAGTGATAGGAAGGAAGTTTGAAGAAGGTGGAATGCTTTGATTTGGTGCTTTGTAAATATGGTATTCCTTAATTTCTGGTTTTAAGACTTAATTTACACGATTTTCATCTTTAAAAAATGTAAAACTCCAAATGGAAGTAAAATTATTTTGGCTGAAAGGAAATACTTCATTTCAGCCAAGAAAAAAGAAAAACAAGCTTGATTTTATTCAACATTTCATTCTGGGTTGAAATAAAATCTGTACTCTGTAACTGAGTTATTCACACTGATTTTACTGAAAGTCTTAATTAAAGCACATTCAGGCCCTTAGCTAAAAGGCTTCATATAAGAGTGAATTATTGTTACAGCATAACTTGATGATGAATCTTGAAAGTATCTAGCAAGTGTGCCAGGCCAGTTCTGCGCTGCTCAGAAACGATGCCAAATACAGAATCGCTGCAGCCCATGCCAAGTTCCCAGGCCTGCGTGGCTCTCCCCTGGGAGCCCCGTGGAGGAAATCACTCTATCCAGCCTCAAATTAACGCTCAGCCCTGTATTTCACACATCCACACGCTGCTTGCATGCAGGAGGCAGTGCTTTCCTGATATCTGCCTGACGTGACCTCCCCTGAACACACACGCTTGAGCCAAATCACAAGGCACATTTGTGCTTAACTTAAATAAACGAATAAAGAAAGAGAAACCCAGCCCATAGCCACTTCTTCGCTGTACGTGCCTGGCACACTGCTTTGCAGCTTAGGCACTGGGAGGGGTTGTGATGCACTACAGATCTCACTGAGGCACAGCAGTTATTCTCTGCTCTTTAGTCCTAGCTCAAAACCAAACCAAATAAAACCCCAAAACAAATAAGGCATTTATTTTCCTCTTAGGTGCCCTAATTGTAGGGAAGCTTCAATTTCATATTGACCAAAATGCCAAAATGACCAAAATTCCTGCACTTCCCAACCTGCTTGTGTGAAGGGCTGTGCTCCTCCATTTCTGATCAGCCTGAATATGCACGGCAAACCTTTTGAAGGAGGCACGTGGCTAGAGCCAAAAGCCAAAGCAGGGCAAGCACCAGCATTTCAGGGAGACAGGCTTCCCTGCCTTAGGCACTCCTGCTTGCCCCAGAGCTGAACTGTGCTGTGTTCACAGAGGGGAAGGGGAGCAAGGCGTTGCCTTCAGGAAGGGTTGTGAGGAGGAGGCTGTTTGGGGTCTGATTGCAGAGGGCAGCTAATGTGGCTGAGTCATTTATTTGCCTGAAATCAGAGGAAATTAATCCCCCCAGAATTTCTCTATGCCCTTTTCCCAACTGGATTTTGAAAGGAAAGATTGGCTTCAGCTTTTGGATTTGTTAATGTCTTTTCATCTAACTCCAGCTAGCTGATCCTGTAGAGAAACTCTTGCTTCTCCTGTTTCGCTTCTGAGCTACCGGCTTTAATTTATGGTGAGATTAAAATAGAACGTGCTTTCTTACGCACTTTGGGAAGGCAGTTAGGGCAGGAGGTTTTAGAGGCTGTGAATGCATGATGTTGGCCAACACAAAAGTCAGAGTTCAGCTGCTTTGCAAGAGTGGGACATACTTACAAAACGGGCACCGCACTCCTCAGCTCCTGCATGTGCGATGTGTGTGTGGGCAGGGCTGAGGGGGCTGCAGAAACAAAAAAAAAAATCGTCACAGCCTAATTACCCAGCCCATATGCTCCCCTCCTGTGCCTGTGTAGGGGGAGCAAATCAGTGCAAATCTCCATGGCTACGGTGGTTCCCCACACCCAGGGCACACATCCCCTTGTCCCTTCCAGCGCACCCTAAACTCTGCTGCTACCTGGGGAGGTCGCTCATCCTGGCTGCTAAATAGAGCCAGTGACGCTGGGGGAGACCCACCAACCCCAGTACTGAGTAAGGCCACCACCTCAAAAGAAAAGGTCTTCTTGATACTCCCAAATATATTTATTGTCAGGAAGTTTTGTTCTGCAGGGTCCCTTGATGTATCTGGTACTCCTTTTTGGGGCCACTTTCTCCAGGATTAAGGATACTTAAAACCTCCAGGGATTCCCTGTGAACCAAGACCCTGCAGCCTTCTCCCTTCCCTGACTCTCTCTATATGGCCCAAAAGACATCGTCTGGGCATTTTTCCCCCCACCCCACGGCACTGTACACAACAAGGGATGGTTTAAGCAGGAGGTGGAGATAGACACTTTTTCCAAAGCGTGTTTCCTCAGCCAACGGCTCACCTTACCCCAGCACCTGGGGCTGCTCATCCTGGGCCACATAGCCTTTGCCAAGCAATGGTAGAAAGGCCCTGGGGCCATCGTGCAGTGTAGCAACCGCGGTGGCACTGCGCAGGTGTCCGTGTGGCTTGTTAACCCGCTCTCCGTGGGGCTCTCGTTTTGGTTTGGCAGGTTTGACACCTGGCTTTCTTCTCGTTTAAAGCTGCCCCCCAGCTACCTGCTCAGCTACTTGGGCAACTACACTGATGATGCCAAGAGCTGGCGCATGGTTGACATCACCCGGCTGACCACCAAGTACCAGCATGACCGAGCCGACAAGCGCATCTGCACCTCCCTGCTGAAGACAAAGACCTGCAGCCTGGAGCATGCTCTACGCCGCACACACCGCTTCCAGAAGTGGCTGCGGGCCAAGCGCCTCACCCCCGACCTGGTCCAGGTGGGTGCCATGAAGCCCCCCTCTGCCTCACATCAACGGGGTGGGGAGGAAAAACTGGGGAGAGGGAGCACCAGGAGGCTGACATGTGCTTTGGCAGGGGGGAATGGTCTGAAGGAGACATGACTGTGATTTGCCACATAGAGGGTGAGTCTGGGCAATGGCTGGCCCCGGACCTCATGCCCCAGCTGATGGAGAGGGGGCAATCCTATCCTCCCCCTGTCCAAACCCACCCACTGTAACAGAGAGGCAGAATGAGGCTCCCATGGGAAAATGAGCATCTCAGACCCAGAACCAACCCTCTTCCAGCCACAGGTAATGCTGCAGCACAGCCTGGCTGGGACCAGGGCTCAGCCCCAGGAAGGGTCTAGGATAAACCTCCCCAGCCAACTCTCTATGGGTCAGATGTCTGTGGGGAGAACTCCATGCACGGACAACTCTAATCCTAACTCTTACCCTTAACCCTGAGTCTAACTATAAGCCTAACTCTAATGGCTCCCCACAGAGAGCTGCCCCTGCGGAGAGTTGTCCCATGGTGAGTTGTCCCTGTGGAGAGTTGTCCCTTCCTACCCCAGGAAGGCAACACCAGCTACCAGCTCCTCATGCAGGCTGAGGCTGAAGGAACATGGAAAGCCATAGCGCCCACTGATTTGGGGCATGGGGGAAACACAGGGCAATGCACACAAACATGGGAACAGCATGAGAAAAGGTATATCTGTTGGGTGATTTTTTCCAGTTTTATATAATTATCTATCATTTCTATTGGTTTCCTTCCTTCCTTCCTTCCTTCCTTCCTTCCTCTCTCTCTTTCTTTCTCTTTCTTTCTCTTTCTTTTTCTTTTTCTTTCTTTCTCTCTTTCTTTCTTTCTCTCTTTCTCTCTTTCTCTCTTTCTCTCTTTCTCTCTTCCTTTCTTCCTTTCTTCCTTTCTTCCTTTCTTTCTTCCTTTCTTCCTTTCTTTCTTTCTTTCTTTCTTTCTTTCTTTCTTTCTTCCTTTCTTCCTTTCTTTCTTTCTTTCTTTCTTTCTTTCTTTCTTTCTTTCTTTCTCTTTCTTTCTCTTTCTTTTTCTTCCTTTCTTTCTTTCTTTCTCTCTTTCTTTCTTCCTTTCTTCCTTTCTTTCTTCCTTTCTTTCTTCCTTTCTTCCTTTCTTTCTTTCTTCCTTTCTTCCTTCCTTTCTTTCTTTCTCTCTTTCTTTCCTTCTTTCCTCCTTTCTTTCCTCCTTTCTTTCCTCCTTTCTTTCCTTCTTTCTTTCCTTCTTTCTTTCTTTCCTTCTTTCTTTCTTTCCTCCTTTCTTTCCTCCCTTTTTTCCTCCTTTCTTTCCTCTTTTCTTTCCTCCTTTCTTTCCTCCTTTCTTTCCTCCTTTCTTTCCTTCTTTCTTTCCTTCTTTCTTTCTTTCTTTCTTTCTTTCTTTCTTTCTTTCTTTCTTTCTTTCTTTCTTTCTTTCTTTCTTTCTTTCTTTCTTTCTTTCTTTCCTTCTTTCTTTCCTTCTTTCTTTCTTTCTTTCTTTCTTTCTTTCTTTCTTTCTTTCTTCTTTTGTCACGAAGTCATACCTGAAAGTGTAACTTGTGCCTTGAAAATGATGATTTTGCCCTGGGCCAGGGACCAGGGCAGCTTGGACCCCTTACTGATCATGGCTGGCGGAACAAGCAGCATGGACTGTTGGAGCTGGAGCCTCAATTCCTCACCTTCCTGCCATCTATAGCAAATGATGTCAGGCATGAAGAAGCATGCTGCCCTTTCTGTTGCAGTCCTGGGGTGTCACAGGCAAAGCCAAGAGAGGCGGGGAGGAGGGGAGGTGTTGCTGCCATTAGGTAGACAGGCAGACATGGCTTGGGGAAATGGACACGCAGGGGCAGAGTACGCACGCTGCAGAGGACAGCTGGGGACTGAGCACTATCCACGCCAAGGGGTGCCAGGGACAGTCAGGGACGGCCACTGGGCACACCTTGCAGCAGTTTGCATCTGAGAGCTAAAGTCCCCTCCCTAAATTCACACACATCCACACAGCAGCAAAGTATTGCAATACCACTGGCAAGGGCCAGGTACTGCGGGTAGAGGCTGGATATGCTCTAAATAAGACCCAGAGAAGCAAAGAAGGATTATTCCAGTACTTCCCTTCCAAGAGAGAAGTGGCTGTGAAAAAGGGACTAGATTTTTTTCTATAAAGGCAACTGCTTCCTCCCGCCTGCACACTGCTGCATCTGCTCAGCCTTGCTCAGTGTTAAACACATACATTTTTTCCACTTCTGTTACCCCATAGAGCTGCATGCCTGAGGAGAGAGAACAGGAGACTCTGCGCTGCAGCAGCAATGGGAGGAGAAGTGACAGGGGTAGCAAGTCAGCTGCTCTGAGAAGGACTCACTCAAGTCACTGACAGCCCCACAAGGCAGGTCACCCGAGGGGTTGAGGTGCAGGATGACACATGCTGGACAAGGCAAAATTCTTTGGAGCAAGGCTTCGGGTAGTAATCTTCGGAGAGGACCTTGGGAGAGAGGGAAAATATGCATCACTTCCACTCAGAGCATCCCTCACGTGAGCAAATAGATTGCAGGCAGGGACTCCTCCACCCAGGGTGGCAGACAGCAGCTTCTCGGGCACCCACCAGCCATATTGCTGTCACCCAAGGCAGCAGCGCAGGAGGCTGTGGGAGAGCAAGGCAGGGTGAAAGGCCCTTGGAATTGCTAGAATGTCCAATGGGTTTGTGCAAAGTCATACAGCCTCGCAGCAGTGCTGTGCCAAACAGAAGTCAAGAGCTTAAAACTTCCATTTGCTGAGCTGACTGAAAAGTAACTGGGAAAACATAGCTCTGTGGTATCTCAGCTCTGCTGCAATGTTAAGGCATCAGCTGAGTCCAAATCCTTCTCCTTAAAAGGCTCCTGATGTGCTCTATAGTTTTCCCTACACTGCCCTCTCTGAAACTGAATCCCTGGCTGTACTGGCTGGGTCATGCACACACACATGCACATATGCATGCGCACACAGATACGCACATGCAGTACCATGCGGAGACTCACCCTGGCCTTGCACCTACCGGGTTCCTCCCAGGTGCTTGAATTTCCCCCTGCAGCAGCGGGAAGCTGAGCTGACCACAGGTCCAGAGTGCCCGTGAACTAAGCTCCATGGACAAACTCCCTGGGACGTTTCAGCAACCCCTGCATTTTTTTTTAGATGAAGAGGGTGCGGAGAGGCTCAGACTTTTGCACACCAGCCTGGGGATTGTGCTGCTCGTGTTTTCATGGTTCTTTGGTTCTGTGAATCAAGCAGGGAAACCTACACTGCAATATAAATCCTTTCTAAACAACATATAGACTTGAATACACAGAGGAACACAGCTTTCCAGAGGCCCTGGGGCCTACCCCTCCAACCTCCAAATTTCAGCAGCAATCGCTATTTTTCAGGCATGTGTTCTGCAAAATGGCTGTTGGCCTCACAATGGTCTGAATATAAAAACAGCCTGTGGCAACAACATTTCAGTCATACAGCGTGTGTGAATTTGTACATGAGATCCTCCTCAACCCACAGCCCTGCTGTGTGGGTCACCATGGTGTGACCCCTCCAAGCCATCCAGCCTCACAGAGCCAGTGATTCCCCTTCTCTCTGCTCACCCCACCTGCCCTTTGCAGAGCCAAAAGCCGCAGGAGCGCCTCTGTCTGCACCCCAGCCCAGTGCTGCTGCCCTTCCGCAGTGTTGGCTGGGCAAACGTGTGTTTGACAGCACAAGCTCTCAGAGGGGGTGATCCTGGGGGTACCATACGTCATTTCATTTCATATACTTACCTGCAGAGCTGCTCTTTTGTCTTTTTTTTTGCCCTCTCTCTCATTTCAGAGGTGCTAACAGCACACCGCTGCCGATGTCTAACACAGTGCCTGCCCTGTTTCACAAAGCTGCAGTCACCCAGCAGCAGCTGCCCTGCAAATACCCTGCACTCCTCTCCTCATAGTTTTTCCTTTACAGCAGCACCAAGGAAAGCTAGCAGGCTCAGGTAATTTTATCCTATAGAGCAGAGAATTACAACAAGCCATAACGTGCTTGAATCAAAATGACAGACCACGAAGTCGTGTTTTTTCACTTTACACTGCCTCCCCTGTCTGACCCAACTATCAGCTGAACTACCTGCCACAGTGGTTATTTCACCCACCACAATGAAAATCTTTATTGGCTGCAGCAAAAATTTTCAGTGTTAAAATCCAGCCCACCTGAAGCAGGATTCAGCTGGGAATCAGCCTGTGCAGTAGCCCCAGCCACCCACTGCTTTGCCCAGGAGCTCATCACCTCAGACCACTCTGTATGCTTTTCCTGTTTGAGGGGAAGAACAAGAGAAAAAGCAGGTTTGTTTCAGCACAGATCACCCACAGGGCAAATTTATAGCCCTGCCTACAAAGCACAGCCTGGAAAATGCTGAAGGCAGATAGATGAAAGGAGTACCAACTTGAAAACCCAGCCATTTCCAACTCCACCCTCTAGGATACTATTTGAAACTATTGACCAGCACCATAACCAGCCCTTGGCAGATGTGCTGACACTGTGGTTGTGTGGTCAGTACGCATCACTTTGCTCACAGCACATAGGCAGCAGCTTGCTGCTCTGGTGGCTGGTCCAGCTTAGAGAAGAATGGGCATTACCAAGCTCCCAGAGCCACTCTGCAGTGCTGCTGCCTCTTTGACCCTGCACCCCACCATCAGAGACGTGCTTTGGTAAACCTACTGGCACCAGCCATATCCGACCTCCCACTGGAGGAGGACAATAGCAGCAGTGCCTGCAGTGGGGACAAGCCCTGTAGCTTCACAAGGCATCATCAGTTTCTCTCTTTTGGGGATGAACACAGCATCCTGGATCCCACCCCAAAAATTGTCATTTGGTGAAACTGTACCCAGGCAGCAGCGCGTGAGGCAGGAGGCAGTAATGCTTCTGAGATGTGCCATCCCTCCTCGTACTGGTTGAAGAGAAAGCAGAGCGAGGAGTTGTCTTTCAGAGGTCATCTTTATGTCAGACTGAAATTTGGGTGCTTCTGCACTTGATACATGTATACGTATGCATGCACACTTCTCATACTGGACAGAAGGAAAGGAAAAAATCACAGTTGAGTGCAGGTAGCCATTGCGGGAACTACTCGTTATCAGATATAAAAATGTGGAAATTTAATCAAAATAAATAAGACAATTTCCCTATCAATCACAAATAAGACATCGGGGTACCTGTCAAGTCACTGCGCAAAGATCTTAAGATATTCTCAGATAAGAGAGTTTCTTATTTCCAGAGTTTCAAGAGCATGTTCTTCAGATTTTTCTTCCATTGACATTTTTTTGTCTGAGAGTTTTACAACTTCAGCTCCTTTTCTGCTGTATGGATGTTTCCTGGAAGAGGAGGCCCCACTATGCTGGAACTCTTGAGCAGGTGCTGAACTTCACATTTTTTAATAGCTCTGACCCCACCGTCCAGCTTTGGTGGATCTGGGCTTCATTACGTTGTAGGAAGCTGCACTGATGGATGATATAAACGTCGCAGCACCCATCCGTGCTCCTCTGCTTCCACACTACTGCTGCTATGCCTGAAACTGTTCACGAAGAGAGCAGCCACGACCACTGTGTGCAGCCCATGTCCACATCTGTGTTAATAGGATGAGCTCTGACTGTGGAAGACATCCTAATTACAACTTCCATGCGTTCTCTGCCACTGTGATTTCTGTTTCTACCATATACTCTTGAGGGGCTCAGCTTTCACATTGCAAAGTCCTGGAGGCAGCAAGGATTTCTGAGTTTGGCTGCGAATATGTGCATGCATGGCGAGCTGTAAGAGCCTTTCTCCACCATTTGTCTCTCCTTTAACTCAGCTCTGTTCTGCTCAGTTTTTCTCACTTCTCCTCCAAAGGGAAATTGACAATCAGCTACTTGGCAGCAAGCGCTGTGAGACAGAAATCCATAACCTTTCCTTCCTCCCTAATTCTATGATTTTAGTTATTTAGTTGAAAAAGTATTTATTTCCTTGATGAGGCTACACCATAAGAGAGGAGTGTATGAAGACTTGTACCTAGAACTGGGGAGAAGTATTTTTTACAAAGGTTTTATTCTCTTGGGTTCTTCAGTTGTTATGAAACAATGGTCCGGTTGAAGTTGACTATTTCAGTTAGTTTTGACCAGCTATTGGCATTCAGGGCTTGTTTAGTGCAACCTATAGCCAAGGAGGGAATTGTTGGGGCCTCACTGAGGTCAGTAGGGAGATGAAGGATGGGACATCAGACTTCTGCTCCCTCCTTTGTACCTCCAACTGGGAGAGCAGCACACTTCTCCTTTCCTCATTTCTTCATTTCATTATCGCGGCGGGTAATTAAATGTTTTATGCCAAATGAACAGCTCGTGCAGGAAGGGCTGAGAGAGACCTACCTCAGAGTTACCAAATGACTTGGGAAGATCTCGAGTCATATCTTTGCACTCAGCATGAAGAATGGCAGGGAACAATATGAGCTCCAGTGTCCTTTCCTGTGAAACATGTTTTCCAGACACCAAATTATAAATAAAACCTGACAAAGTAAATTTGGTTACCGGGATCATTTGCAAGAAAATTATTTACCAAAACCCTCACTCCCTTCCCCAGCAGAGATATGGTAGGGCAGCATTTCAGAACCACAATGGGCAACTCTCCATATATCTATGCTCCTTGGCTATTAAGGAAGACTAACTCTAAAAATAAGGTATTTTTTTTACTGCAAAGGTGTACAGTTCTATGCCATTTATCCCAGCCATAGATTGCTTGTGCAATTTTATAAGCCAAACCTCCAAATCTGACAGGTGAAATGCAGTGATGGTTGACATCAATAGCCAAACAGCGGTTTGTTTTTTTCTGGTATTCACAAAAAATATGCACAGGCCATTTAAATTTGGCTTCATAGCTAATGCAGAAGTTTATCAGAGAGAGAACAAATCGTATGCTTGTACCCACATTCAGTGTTTATTTGCACTCTTAAGGAATGTTTACTGACCTTTGCAAATAGTATTTCCAAGAAAGCTGCTCACAGGTTAAGCAAATAGTGAAGTGATCCGAATACGTTATTTAATAAGGGAAGTGACTCACGGGCTTAACAACAGGGAGGCCCAACACCAGTGAGCTGGGCTGCTAGGACTGGAAACCTGGGTAGATGGAGGACACCCGCTGGCACAGAGCAATGTGGTACCATGCAGTCAGGGGAGATGTTCGCAGCGTCCATGGCTGTGCTGTGAAGATTGGCTGCCATTTTGGAAGCCTGAGTTGTGAATGGGCATTTTTGGATGGCACAGGCTTTTTTAATAGCAGAGGTTTGCTGTAGAGATCCCCCGTGTGCCTGTACCCATCAGCAGCTGTGCTGCGAAGAGCAGCACTGCACTGGGCAGAGCACAGAGGTGCCTGTATCCCCAGCACAGGCCAAAGACATTGTGACATTTTAGGCTTGAAAATGAACATCTTTGTCCTGTTTTCTCCTGCTGTCAGGGTCTCCCTAGCCCAATGCTGCGCTGCCCATCCCAGCGTCTCCTGGACAGGATAGTACGACGCTATGCTGAGGTGCCAGATGCTGGCAGCATCTACATGGACCATCTCACCGACCAGGACAAACTGCGCCTATTGTACACTCTGTCAGTGAATTCACACCCCATCTTATTACAGGTACGTAGCGCCTTGCCCCAGCTTGAAACACCACGTGCAATTCCTTGCAAGTGAACCCTTGCATGAGATATGTGCCAGCCCCCAGGTGCAGAAAATTCCCAGCCCTGTCATTTTGCAGGCTTCCTGGCCTTCATGAAGCGTGGTTTTTTTTCTATGAAGTTGGTTGGCTGACGCCAGGCAGACTCCTGCAGTGCTCCTTGCTTCATCCTGTGAAGTTGTGGACAGATACGAATGCCAGCCCTTTAAATAAATCAGAATCTAGATGGGTTATTGCACTGTGAAAGCCAGGGTTTTACATGTCCCTGATACTTCACAGGGTTATGTTTGCATTGCTAATACATTACTGAAAATCACAGTCTGTTTATAAAAGAGAAAGCATACATTTTAGTGTGGGAGGACCAAGACACAGTGTTGAGGTTGAACATGGACTTGGGGAGCACTGATTTTCCAGGCTCCATGTGCCAGTGCTGATTTTTCTGTTTGCGTGCCACTAGTAACTAGCTCCCTGGCAATGTAAGTGCAGCTTTGCAGAGGTGTTTGGTGGAGTCCCAAATACAGCTGAGTTCTGAGCTCGAAGGCAGAGAGCTGGGAGTTCTTGCACCCCTCCCCTGCTGATGTGCCTGGCACGTAGCTCTGCTCTTTCCTTACAAGTCTCCTAGGGTGTGTGCTCACACTTTCCAACTCCTGCCCCATTTTTAGTCCTCTTCGTTTCCTGCAGCGCTCTGGCATAATACAAAGAACAGAGGCAGTGGCAGCATCTACCTTCTGTCTCCCCAGCCACCACTGCCCTTGGGGCTCTGCCTGGTCCCAGGGAGGGAGAATGTTGCTCTGGGAATCTCCCAGGTGTCATTCAGCCATCCTGGCCACAGCTTTCTCATGCCTGAGGCTGTGGCTCTTATCACTGTAAAGATATAGGAATGCAGCTTTAAGACGTGAGAAAAATATGACGAAAAGAAAAGGCTTGATTTTACGTGGGTGCCCAAAATGCCTCCACATCAGAAGGGAGAAGCAACCTTAAACATGAAACTGGATGAGCTCATAACCTGCCCTGGCAGTCTGGGGTGCTGGGGAGACAGACAAACTGTAATGTAAATGGCAGAAACGTTTGTGTTGGCACAGCTCAGCAGTCATGCAATTTGGTTTCCACCTGGGATAACTGCCCTGCTAACACAAGTTTCAGTGATGCAGGGAGCCCAGCCCAGGTGTCCCCACTGCAGCATGCACCTAGCATTTTTACTGCTAAGACTGCACGGTTTCTTACAAAATGACTCTTCAGTTCCTACAAAACAGAGAAAACTGCTTTAGCCCCTCATCACCTCCAAGCTGTGACTTCAGCTATGTAGTGCTCATGAGGGATCCATCAATGGCTCCATAAAACCACCTAAAATTAGTTCTTCTGTACCTAAAATTTTCATTCATTTGAAATCTATTATTATCTTGGACTTTCTGGTTAGTCTCCCTAATAGAACAGGTCTTTAAATATCAGATTATTCTTCCTTAATTTAAAAAAGGAGGGGAAACAGCACAGCTGCTCCAGGATGGAGCAGAGCCTTCCTCGGCTGCTGGGAAAGTCTGGGATGAGGAAGGGTGGTGAGCTACTTTAGAAAGGAAAATATAACACTGGCGCTGGTTCTTGAAGCTGGCCAGAGCACTTGAATGTCCCCTGGACAGCAGGTGGCCAGAGGCAATCCCATCATTCCTGCTTTCCCTGGCAGATCTTCCCCGATGTGGAGGGATGGCCTTTCCCGCGGTACCTGGGCTCCTGTGGGCGGCTGGTGGTCAGCGCCAGCACCCGGCCCCTGCGTGACTTCTACAGCGCAGCCCCTGAGGTGGCTGCCGACCTTGCCCTCCAGCTCCTCGCTGTCCTCCGCTCCATGGGCACCAACGACCTCAACTATTTCTTCTACTTCACCCACGTGGACGCTGGCACCTTCGGTGTGTTCAGCAATGGGCATCTGTTCATCCGGGATGCCAGCACGCTGGGGATCATCGACAAGGAGGAAGGTACTCAGCAGGTTTTGTGGCTGCGCATCTGTCGCAAGAGGGCTCAGCAAGACAGCAGAAACAAATCTTTCACCTGCTACACTTGGCTCTGCTGCTGGTTTTTTTTTAATGAACCAAACATTGCTTACTGAATTAAATAATGAAAAGTTCATAGAGATACTTTGTGACAGTAAAAGCATCAGCGGCTCCTGCCATCCTGTCTCTGAGTCGGGAAGCTGACAGGTGTTTTGTTTGGGTGGTCAGTGGTTTGGTGACTGGCCATAGGCTCTTACATCCTGTCTGGCCCCCTCCGTGGCAGGCAGTGGCACTCAGCATGCTGAATGCTCTCACTTGAAGTCTCATAAATCACCTCTTCTAAAACTTTTGCCACACAACTGTCAACATTTGCAAGTAGAAATTTCATTACTTCATTTATTTTAAGTATTGGGTCAAATCAGACTGGTTTAGATGCATTTATCACATTAACTAATAATCATTATTATAACAATGAAATCCTCCTTTTGTCATTTTTACATAAAACCAAGAGTTACTCTTCACTTTTCACAGATTACGTCGGTCTGCTCCTGGAAGCAGAGCTGGTCAAAGGCTTTTCCTCCAATAATTTAACAATTTCATTTTGAGTGTTCAAATTTTCAAAAGGCCTTTGCTCAGCTCACACATTCAGCCGAGTGGATCTCAAATATGCAGAAGCAGCTGTCAGAGAATTTTCCACTGGGTTTCTTTTTCTTGTCCCAACAGCTGTTACTATTGACTCGACTCCAGCTAGAAGAGCTGTTGTTGCAATTTAATGATTTTGGGTAACATGGAAAAATTATGGTTTTGGCTATTTGTGGCAGTTTTTGTAGGAACTACACATTTTAGGTTAGTACTCCAGTTCTTCTCGCTTCTTCTGCATCAGTTTGACTCGACAGACTCCTCTCTACTTCCTCTGTCAGGCTGTTCTGCAGAGTTCTGTCATTCAGAAAAATGCATATATTTCAGGAGTGAGAAAATTGGCCCATGAACAGTTACAGCACAGATTACTTTGTGGTGAAAGATAGTCATATGCTTTAGATTATAACGGTAACAAACCCCATGTTAATGCAGTGGCACAGACATATGTGATTATGCAAGATTTTGCTACCATGCTTCTGACAACGGGTTTAATTGTCTCTAATAGGGAGCCAGCTGATTGATGGCCAGCAAGAGTATAAAGATATATTTAGCTGTTTGACTGTGGACTGCCAGTCTGCATTTGTGTCCTGCAGCTCCATCAGAGAGAAGCACAGCCTCATCATGGTGTGTCAAGAGCTTTTGCCTAAGCTACTGAAGGGGAAATTCCTACAACCTGTGCAGGAGAAAATCGACAGCTTCCTGCAGCACTGTGCCAGTGGCCTTGCTGATGACCAGGGCATCAACGAGGCAACTGCAAAGCTGGCAGAGATCCTGAAACCTCTGCGGTCTTGCGATTCGCGTTTTGCCTACCGTTACCCTGACTGCAAATACAGTGACAAGTATTGATGGCTTCGGAGGACGACGTACACCCAGGGAAGGACCGGGGCAGTGTCAGCACCCTGCCAGTGCAGGAAGCAAGAAGGAACCAGTGTAGCTGGAAAGAGCTGCATCAGATCTGGGGCTTCCTTATCAAGGTGGAGGAGAAGGGAGTGGAGTTCTTGTGGGATTTACTGTTCACCTCCCAGAGATACTTTTCTTAAAATGGGATGTTAGAAATAATATAAGGCTTATGAATTATTACTGTTATCATGAGTGACAGGGGCTATAGGATTAATAAATTTTCTTCATTTATTTTGGCCTTGGAAGAGTTTTCCACGCCCTCCGCTAAAAAGAAGCCCTCTGAAGGCAGCACACTCACAACTAGCTAGACAGAGGAGCTTTGTTACCAAGAAAGACTTTCTGATGAAGATGATACGTACATAATGTGGGATGGATGGAAGCATTTAAGACTTTCTTTGTAGGAATTTTTAAATCATAGATAAACTGAACCACCAGATCATTTCCTTACCGTATCCATCACAGATTACTTCTATAAAATATTTTGATTTTATTGCTTTTATGGCACACAGAACAGAAAGATGCAATCAAGATCATTAAAAAGCTGAAAAGCTCCGTATCTCTTGACACTTAACTTCTCTAATTCCCAAATATAATTACTTCTAGTCTTTCCCAAGTTGATGGGCAGTAATTGGAAACTCATAAAGTTTCTTGTTTTAAGATTAGAAAAAAACCCAACTCTGGGATGTGATTGTCCAGTAGATATTTTCAGTTTTTTCTCTAAAGAAAACTGAAGAAACCCTTTCCACAAGACCATTTAAATGGGAAAATTACCTTAAAAGGAGAAACAACACAGGCAGAGTATGAGAAATTACAGTACCCTGAGCCCAGTGAGACTTGCTGAACACTCAGTGCTCCAGTGTAGGTGCTGGGGCGCCCCTCAGGAGCTGGGGAAGTCTAAGTCCTGACCAACAAGAGATACAGACATCCTCATCCCTCTTCGTATCAAAGAAGGAATCAGTAAGCCAGTCCTCAAGGAAATGAATCAGGCACCTAAAACTGTAGGTGGGGAAAGATTGCAAAAGTTGCAGAGTTGCGAAACACAACGGTCTCACCCAGCACCTGTCAGTCCCCATCCCATTAGTCCCCGTGGGTCATCTGAGTCCCACACCAAACCTTCCCTGATGCCTAGGGGACTGGCAGACTTTACCTGGGTTTGATGCTTTCTCCTGTGATCCAGGTGTGCGGGAGTCACTAAGTGAATTTGACTGAGCTGAGTCAGAAACCAGACTCTCTGGATTCCCCGTAAGTATTTTCATCATGGAAACAGACTTCCTTTAGCCATGGTTCAAAAAAGAAAGCAGTAGTTGTATAAAAGCAGAAAAAGATGTGAGTACATTTGCATTGCTAATCGTTGTCTGGAGTTACCCAGAACAAGAATGCAAGTCATGTTTTTGTGGCGGCTGTGGAGTGGCTCTGTGTGTCTGTGTGTGCAGACCATCAACCTGGGCTTAAAGTCAGGTGCTGCAGACAGATTAGACATCCAAACCCACACACAGGTCTGACACTGGGAGAATCTGACCCAGGACATTTATTTTCTCTTTCCTCCTGGTGTAAAGTATCTAGTGCACCTTTCACCCAAGAAGCAGAAGCATTGAAAATAATGTGTAGGTAAATTTAGCTCCAGGTCCAGATGGTCCGACAGCAAAAATGTTTAAATATACAGCCAGAGCTTTGGATGCAGCCCTCTTTCTTGATTTCAGTCTATTTCTACATCATGGCTCTCTTCCAGTAAGAAAAACATGTCCTTTGCTGAGATCCATAAGGCTGACTAACAATCTGTTTTCAACAGTTTTTCTTGAATCTGTCTGCATCTCTGATCTCTTGGTCTGTGATTTTACCTAAATAGCTGGATATTAACCCTGGACCTCTTCCCCTCCAACGAGTCCTCCCTTCAGTGCTGGAGGCTGGCGTCCTTGCAGAGCACCTTTGCTAACAGACCAGCCCAGGGAAACGCATGCACTCAACACCTGAGAGAACAGCAGGAGCAAGCGCAGATTTCTCAGGTCTAATGCAGCACGGGGCAAAAGGTCTGAGAGAGGTCACACAGGCTTTGGCTGCGCCCTGATATCTCATGATCCTAAAACACTGGGTGTAAGAAATGGAAGAGCCAAGGTCTTATTCTGCTGCTGGACTCAGCTAGCAAGACTGCAGCAGAAGTCATGAGGCACACAACATCTATTTTTACACAACTTGATTCAAAGTTGTTGAAGCTGAGAGGAGTCTCCCCATTGCTTTCAATAGACTGTGATTTGGATTTAAATAAAAATATATTAAATATAATAGAATTATGGATTTAAAAATTACTAAAGCACTGGGAGCTGTGTTCATCAGCAGTTTCTCTTCAGACATCCATTACAAAGGCCAGGTTTGCGTAAGATCGTGCTTAATGCATCAGCCATAAAATCAGACCATCGCTCAGAGAGCAATAATTTTCCTAAACTAAATATCATTTCCCTATATTTCCCTGGCCTTTTTTTTTTATTGCCATTTTTTGTCTTTTAATATTTTCATTTTTCTTGGCAGTCAGACCCTGGAATCAGTGCCCACCCTTTCTGCCAGCTCCAGTCAAGCCTTGAAATACTAGTAGGCCAAGCTCCAAAAGGATGTGAAATTAATTTATAAATGGCAATTATTTTAAACTTAATCCTTCCCAAAAGAACTCTCGAGCAATTTTTTCCTCTCTGTGTTCAAGTTATTTCTAATGGTGGTTTTGTGTGAGCCTTCGCAAACTGTTTCTGGTAACAATTTAAAATGTTTTCGCAGCAGGACAAGGGTGGCAGGAGAAGCCTTCTACGAGTTTTGCAGTCGGCCTCAGTGCTTCCTTTGTTTGTGGGTATTTTGCAGCTGCCTTTATGAGCAGTTTTTTATCAGTTGTCTCTCTCACTGATGCACATTCTGCATGTTTTTAAAGTTTTCATGCCAAGAGGGTTGTTAAACTGTATTTTCTGCCACCGTTTTTCCTAGCGGTGTACTTTAACATTGTCATTTCTCAGTGTGTGTATGGGCTTCCCATAATAAGCGACAGTCATGGTGTAGTTAACTGCTCTTCTGTGTAATACAGGTGTCTGTGGTGCTGAAACCACTGCCTCCTGCCCCACACAGCCCCTTAGGAAGGAGCAGCAGTCAAAAATAACATTAAACTTTATTTTTCATGCACCCCTCCCACCAAAGGGGAAGCACCCTGCAAGCGCTGGCTGAAACAGGTCCTCATCAGAAAATCAGTAAAATCTGGTTCCCCTCCATGAACAATGTGCACGGTGCCTACTAGCTCTGTGTCCTCGTCTTCATTCAGCCACCCCTCACTCAGATGTGGCACATGCACAGGGAAAATGGCTCCGAAATAGTGGCCTCGTGCTCCCAGACACCACAGATACATGTATGCTCCTCACCTCTGAGCTGTTTTGACATGTCCTAGCACCTCCTGACCAGCACTCTTGGCCAGAATGCTGGGTATTGCCAGGAAAACCCACACAGGTGTTTGAAGTCCAGGTATCTGGTAACAAGCAGAGCACTCCAAAGCCTTCTAGGTCCTGCACTTCCGTTATGACTGGTTGGAAGACCAGGTTTCCCACTCCACGGGTTTTCTGGGTGATAATTTCTTGCCTCACTGCGCATCTCTTCTCCCATCAGTCTCCCAGCTTCCCACAAGGGACTACCCAGAAAACAGCATAGCATTTTGAAGAACATGGGATCAGCATTCAATAGTTCTTGTCCACAGGAGCAGCCAGATGAGCACATCTTGCAAGTGTTTTTCCAGCAAGCTCAGCCAACAACAGATGTTTGCAGGTGGTTTTTATTTACTTTCCAGTATTCTGATACTTTAGGATGCACTTGGGTCTCATTTTCCAATTATTCTCTATAGCCAGGTGCTCTAGATACTTTATCCCTAGTTCTTCCTAAGTGAAACCTCATCTTCTCCCATTATGACATGAATGGGGAAAGTAGAGCTTTAACAAAAATATTGAACATCATGAGAAGTTATGAAATCACAAGAGCCAGCACCATGGTATTCTGAACTGGTACACCAAGACACATTAATCTGATTAATGGGTGTGTCTAGCTGCCACTGTATCCTATCTTTCCCCAGTTCAGTGCTGAAAGGTCCTTGGTAACCATCCTGAAATTAAAAACAAATTAAACTGAATTACACTGAAAGGAAAATGAAATTAAAACAGATTCTCATGGCAAGTCCACTGGGGGGTTGGGGGAGGCATGCAGACTTTCTTACGAATGGATTAGAAAAAATAGTCCAAGCTTGTCTGCTGGCCTCTGCTTGAGGATGGTTTCAGCCGGGGGGTGTTGGTGGGATTTTAGCACTGCTCCTCAAGGAAGACTCGAACAACTGACAAGAAACCCACAAGGAAGAGTGAAGATGACTCAGAGGTCAAGAAAAATTAAGAGAGAGGAAAAGACAAATGGAAATCTAGGAAGGGACATAGGGTAAAAATTTTCAAACAATTAAAAGGAAAAAAAAAAGAGCAGGGATAAGCTGTTTGCATTTCAGTGGTGGACAGGAATGTGAGCTTAAGTAGTAGTAGGCTAGATGGGCCACAGAAACAATACCACAGAAATGGGTATTGGAGCTGGAGGAGCTCCACCATTGGGACAGCTGAAGCAACAGCAATGTGGCTGCACATGGCTCTATACTGGGCAGAAGGCTGGCCCCAAGACCACCAGAGATCCTTCTGAATACAAAGGGTGGCCATTGAGGGGCAAGACCCCTTCACCTGAGTTGTTTTTATCATGTATGATGAGCTATCAACCCTTAAAGCTGTGATCCATGCATCTTGCATGGAAACGAGACTTCCTAAAAGAGGAGATGTTAGAGGTGGCTCTTTGGTGGCTGAATCCAGAGAAGAAAATAGTGGGGTTACCCAACTGTGCACGTACCAACAGAGGGGAAGGGACAGCAGCAATAAACCTATTTTCTGGTTGAAAAGAGAAACCCTGTGTTTCTGGAGCAGTTTTACTTGCTGGATTTTACACTTCTGCTCTTCTGGAGCAATGAGAGGAAGTATTCCTTTCTCCACAGATCTTCAGTTGGAGCTGAAGCGGGCCCTGCTGCTGCTGGCATTATTCACTTCTGTCCTAAGGACCATAAAAATCCCATTACTGAGCTTCTCACCTCTCCGCACCATCAGGCTAGGATGGGGCTGTCTACACAAGACTCAACCTTCTCCTAACCTTTGAGGGGAACATGCAGGCAAATGTTTTCTCAACAGGAAAAAGACGAGCTCCCGTGAGAGCCAGAGGTCATTCTTCTCCTCTACTGGCTCCTCATGTAGCACTTTCCAAAGTCCAGGCCCCTCACCTCTTTAAGGATCAACTGCCTGGGATTAGAGGAATTTTTAAAACAAAGCTCTATTCCCTGCAACATAGAGTACAAATGGCAATAGTTACTGTAAAGCAAACTTTTCAGGTGTTTGAAAGAAATGAATACACCAACCTATTCCCAGGGGACATAAAGCGCTAAGAGAACACGTTTGCCAGGTTTTACAGTCCCATCAGCAATGACGCATATAGCTACAACCCCTGCCTTACACAGTTCATTTGCTACGTTGCATGTAAAGATAGCTTGTTAGCCTAACGCCTATAGAAGAGTCAGGTGAGGTTAGAGCATATTGCGTGCCTTGAAAGGACCTTGTCAGTCATGCTGATTTTTTTTTCCTTTCAAAATTTAAACATTCAGTTGGATAAAGGCTTGTCAAATTCATTCCTCTAGTGATGTCTTAAAATAGTGGCTTTTCTCTTGCTCTGAAAAAATAATCAAGACACTGGGAACAATCAGAGACTTTTCACAGGGATGAAAAACTCCCTCTGTTCACATTCTCGGTACAGGACGAGCAAGAAAGATCACCTTTGGGTTTTCACTGCACTCTGGCTGAAGCAGCCGTTAACATTGATTCATTTTTTTTTTCCCACTATCTCAAGATGGACATGGAGGAAAGAAAGTGCTTTTATATGTTTGCACTGTTTCTATCAGCAAAACGCAGCAGGGATTTGTGTACAGGTCAGGTACTGCTGAAGGGCAGGAGGAGAAAGGTGCTGGAATAATGATACTGTTGGGGGAAAGTGCTGGGATTCAACATCTCTTTTCCCTGTCAGGGCACCCATCACCATTTCAGACATACCTGAAGGGATTTGCTGCATCACTGCTGGTATTTGAAAATGGAAATCCCCTCAGCAGGTGGGCAAGGGATGGGAAGACTTACCCAGGTTTCAGGAAATTATCTATTCATCCTTCCCCACTTCCACTCATGGTGCTGCTTGCTCTGCCTGTCCCCTTCTGCTGCCCTCACCGAGCGCCTTTGCCACATGAAGACTGCATGGGATTATACAACCCAGGTACCAAAAGACCACACTAACTGCCTGATGAACAAAGCCTGAGGTGATGTCCAGTGCTCCAGGCCTTTCCATCTGATGGTTGCATTGCCTGTGGAAAAACTTTGACAAGGAATTCCCTTTGTATCTACAAGGATGTGAAAGAAAAAAATTGTAGGAAGCAATGCTGCTTAATTCTGCAAGTACAATGAGCAGGAAATCTTAACAAACAGCTATCGACTTGCTCTGTCAACGTGCTTTGAGAAAGGCTCTCTGAAGTTAAGCAGTTCCATTTTTTTTCCCAAGAGTAATGTTGGGGTTACTGGTATTTTGCCTAATGAGAGCGAACGTCTGGCTGCAGGGAGAGCAGGGAAGGACTGGCCAAGCAGTACTGATCTTTCTGGTTCCGCACCTGCAGGCAGGAGCCAAGCTGAGCTTTCTAAATATACAGCTTTTGCATAACATAAAGATTGGTTACGCAGTGATACTGGGAAGGTTACTAGGAAGGTTACTGGTCACTGGGAAGGAAGGCAGAAAAAAGTATCTTCTCAATGGAGGACATGAGAACAAATATGACCTTGAGATTCCACCAAAAATAGGTATATTTGCCTTAAAAAACGTCTAACCCCTCAGCACCGGCAGGTCAAGGAGTAAGTATAAAATGCCAAGTGCCATGGAAACAACCAGGATTTTTTCTATTTGGACAAGAGTCTTCAAAAAACAGTAATTTCCAAGGATGTCTCTGTTCATGGGTTTTTATGAGAAGGATTGTTCATAAATTTAACAGAAACATAGGTTTAACTGATGGGCAGTGGGGGAAAACTTTCAGTACTAAAGGGGTAAAAATTAAGACTTACTGGAAAAAGGTGCAACTACAAAGTTCCTCTTTTCCCCACTGCAGACCTAGACCTGCGAGCACACCCGTTCCTGATTTGAGACACTGGCCAGCTTCTTCTGGAGTAGGTTGGGGCAAAGAGCCCAGGTGCAGCTCCCTAAAGCACCTCCTGCTGCCAGATGTAGGGATGCTACGTGGCAGATTAATCAGCTCATCAGGAGGGAGACTTGCAGAGGCCAGGTCTGCAGGTTGCAAGGACAGCTGTGAGTTGCTTCAGGACTTAACTTTTCAAGCCATACACAGAGCCCAAAAGGAAAGCCTGATCTGCTGTGATGTCTACCCAAGTTTCTCTTGAAGAGCCTGAAACTGTGGGATCTGTTTAAAGGCACCACATGAGAAGCCCAGAGTAAATGTGTACTGAAAACAAATAAAAAGTAAATACCCACATTCCCCAGGTGGCTAAACAGCAGCACAACAGAGTGATTCAAAGCAAAGAGACACCCTTCAACAAGTAGAAATCAAATGCAAAAATTAGGCAAATTAGATGCAAGACTACAATAAGTCAGCCCCAGAAGAGACATCCAAGGAGCTACTTGCTATCAGTGTGGATGCTGACAATAAAACCTTTCTCAAACACATCAGAAGCAGAAAGTCTTCCAGAAGAGCTGCTGTGGCCAGCACAAAATCTTAGCTCACGGAGGCTCAAGGAACAAAGTCATCAGTATTTTGTAATGATATTCATAGGCAGTGTCTCAAAGAAGTAATAGTGGTAGCTTAAGAGTATCTGTTAAGAGCAAAACCAGCTAAACCCCACCCCAATCTCCCCATTTTCTAGAGCAAGGAGCCTATACATGGGAGAGGGTGGGGGGCTATGCACCTTGCCTTGACTAGGACTTTGCTGCTGCTCTGTAGGAAAGTTGACAATTAGGGGGTCTGAGGAACCGTGCTGAGTTATTCACTGCCATTCAAGACAGACTCAACAGGGAGAAAACCAGGAGCAGAGCAGCAGTTTGGATAGGGACTCTGGGGATCTCAGGCTGACAAGAGAGCCTGGAAAGAGTTGGGTTTTCAGCACAGTGCAAAGGAAAATAGGATAACCAGATAGGCACAGGCATGGGGGAGGTCAGCCATGCAAAGCAACGTGGGCCTGAAGAGAAGTGACTACAGATGAAATCCCCACATCGGAGATTGTAGGGCAGTGGAAGGATGTAACTGGAGCTACATCTTCATCCTGTTTTTTACATTGCTTCTCATACACAGTACCAACAATTTGGCCCAATGTTTCAGCTCAAGTGAATTTCAAAAGTAGTGGGAAAGGCCAGGAATGAGGGCTGGGGCTCCTGGGGTGATGGCCTAGCTCATCTCCAGGCAACTACTCCTAATGAGCCAGGTAACATCTTCCTCACTGGAAAAGGAGTCTTTAGCTTTGCAATGTCCATAAAATTAAAGATGTTAATAATTTTACAATGTTTGCAAAAAAAGTTATTGCAACATAGCTACTAATGACTCATTGTCTTCTCAAGAACCACCCAGTTTTCCACAGTTGTGTCCTTTTGGAGAAAAAAAGAACCCCAAACCTTGAAGGAAATGAGCTTATCCTGATCCAGAGAAATCATCTTAAGGTCAGTGTTGTGAGTGGGAGGAAGAGAGCACTACATAATGGCACATGGGAGCTTTGAGATCCCAGATCTATTAAAACATCCATTCTCCAGCCTAGCCACATTGCATGCCTGGAAATATTCATTCAGAACAAACCTTCATCATAATCAAAAGCAAGTCATCAGGCAAAAATGAATCCAGTTAATTTTAGATGGTAGGATCCTTTGAGAAACTTTTTATTTCAACATCAGAAGCAGCTTTCAGTGGTTATACATGGATTAAAACAAGTTTCTCACCTCTGACAGATTCAAAATTACCCAGGACAGTTGATCTGATGTTTGTTTGCTTCTTAGGGTTTGGAAACCTTGGGCTTGGAAAACTTGCTTTCCTCCCAGGTGAAGTCTGGTAGCTCAGGAACCTGCCCCTCCTTCTGTCTCCTTATATCCTCCTTGGAACGTTTGAGATATTAACCACCATGAATGTGCTTTCTTGACATCTTACCCAAAACAGCTTTGTCTGTGGTTCTAAGCCTGCTTTTTTCTTCTGATTATCTTCATTCCCTTGTGTTTGCTGAGGTTGAGTCACTTCTCCAGGACAACCGCAGAGACCCCCCAGCCTCCTTGCTAAGGGCAGTTACTCATTCCAGAAATGGAAAACTTTTTGTTTTCCGAACTGAAATGGAAGAGGACTTTAGTGAGCACTCATGGATGCTCCCCTGGCTCTGCCTGGGGGGCAAGCAGCCAGGGAGGAGGACACCTTTCCCTGCCCAGAGATGAAGTGTAATCTTCAACCCTTTTGCTCTCAGGGGATGTCCCCACTGCCATTGGCTCTGGCTGCCAGGTCGCTTCTCTTCCCCAGGGACTCAGCTGCAGAGGAGCTCTGCCTGGGCATTGCCTGGACCGGGGCTGCTTTGGCAGCTTAGAGGAAGGAGAAACTATTTCCTGTAAGTCACTGCAGTTGGGGAGGCACCAGGGAAAGAACTTCCTCCAAATCCAACTTAATTAGGGAAGCATGTAAGGCAGAGGACCTCACGACTCAAGGTGCCGTGCTTCTGCTGGCACCATCCCTCATTGGATGAGACAAACTCTTCTCAGGGAAACCTGCCGACCAAACAGATACAGCAAATACATTACAGGAGGCAGAAACTGTAAAGGAGGTTTCACTGCAAAAAGAAAAAAAAAAAAGCAAATGCGACTCTTTCTAGACCATTTCCCATTAATTGGATCACAATTTCCTTCTCCTGCTGACCTGATAACCACCACAGACCTCAGGGGAAAAGGCCATAATAAAATAACATCTCCTCCAACAAAGCTCCTGTCCTATGACCTTTCCTAAGGCCCTGGAAGCAGGAGATTCCCCTGCCTGCTGAGCTCAGAGTCAATCATGTCACGTCAACTGCAAATCATTAAATTAAAAGATTTGCCATGCGAAGTCTCTGAAAACCAAGTCAAGATACAGAGGAGCTGGTCAGGCGAACCCGGAGATGATCAGCAAGAGAAGCAAGATGCTTTCTGATGTGGGAAGGATATCCTGGCCAGGGGACTATGGTGCAAGGAGGCACAAAGCCCAGCCAGGCATGGGCAGGCAGCAGCCTCCCGTGGGGAGAGATGTGCAGGCGGTGGCAGAGAGGGGAAAAGGCAACTGCACATACGCGCGCGGAAAGATCATACAGCTCCAGATGGAGAAGTGGGGATGAAGTGCATAGATTTTCAGGTCAATAACTTGGGGGTTAAAAGATGGAGGCAGGGGAGAGAAAATGTGACCCTTGTGGCAGGGAAGCGATGAGTGTAGTCAAAGCAGTTTAGCCTGGCAAAAGGCAAACGTGAGGAAACAAAATAAAGAAGCTAAACTAACATTTAAAAAAGCATCTCAATAATGGAAACTAAGGTGGAGGAGCGTTGGAGGGACATTAAGTCTTCACAGCTTTTAAAACTTGAAGACACTTAATGCCTTCTCAGACAGCCCAAACAAATGAGTCACTTCGTAGCAAGACAAATAAATGCCTATTTTAAAAATAACTATTTTTTTTTTATCCCAGTGGATTTGCCATTATCAGTGACAGGCACAGTTCCACACACAGTATTGAGCTATTTGCTTTAGCATCTCTGGCCTGGAAGTTTCTCCTAATACCAAGCTCCTCTTCAAACCCAAACTCTTGCTCCCCTTCTCCCCTGAGAGAAGGTGATAACCATGGTTGAGACACAAGGAGTGCATCAACACATAGAAAGTCTGCCTTAAGGATGCTTTGCGGTGACAGCATGGAGGTAAACGTTAAGAGAAGATTATGTATTTTGAGGAGACGATGTAAGCACAACCACTAATGAGCACAAAATGAGCGCATAAACCATACAAGACATTTGAAAAGCAAAGAGATTGTCCAGAATAGAGAGAAACAAGGGTTTCTTCCATGGCAGAACGATAGCTTGCCAAAGAAACTGGAGGAGGAAGGAGGTGCAAAAAAAGACACAGAGGAATGAACAGCTCTCCCGCTCTATGCAAGATTTTTTTTTCCCCTGTATTTTCAAGCTTTTGAAAGCAGACACACCACCCAGCTCCTGGAAATGAGAAAAAATGCACTCCCCTTCTCCCCAGCCACAGAAAACTCGACTTTCTTAACACATATATCCACCGCCGCCCTGTAACCACTGCCCCTGCAGTGCGCGAGCTCCCCGGGGGTTTGCTCTGGAGGCAGAAATGCTAAATGGGGGTAATCATTGGCAGGAAGGAACGGAAACAGTGAAGCAAGATGCTCCACCCCTCTATCCTCCCTCCAGGTACTAAAATCAGCCAGCAGAAAGCTTCTTATCCCTTCCCAATTTCTTTTCTCAGCAGAACTCAGTGCTTTCCCCTCATGGTTCTCCATATTCCCCATTTGCCTGGCAGCACCCATCAACCCACCCAGTGGTGAGCAGCAAGGGAAGATGGTGCCAAGCTGCTCCAGCACTCTTCTTCCCCAGCCAGCATCTCCACTGTGGCTGCCCCTGCTACCCTCACCACCTCCGGGGGAGCTGCTGAGAAAGAGATGGTGGTGAGGAGGGGACAGCCCTTTCCTGGAGCTCAAGGGCTGGGAACATTTCCATGCTGAAAGCCAAATTGATTTTTCTAGCGCAGCCTCCCCGTTAACGTACAGCTTAGTATTGTCCAGGATGACACCCAAAACATCTCATAGGTGTCACCCAGAGGGAATGAAGCTGTGGGTTACGTTGGCAGACTCTTGGGCTCTTACATAGCAGGGGCCAGAGGTACTAGCAGCCTGGAGAAGAGAAACACCAGGCAGCATTGAAATCGCCAGCTCCTGGCGCACACCGGGCAATCAAATACCGATTCAAACACAGCAGCACTTCATTCATACGCTATCATACGTTCTCCCATCTTGCAGATGTGTAAATAAGCCATAGACTGTATTACCCACAGTACTCTTCACAACACAATGATTGCTGAGGGCTCCATCCGGCTGTGTAAACAGCATTTTGTGCTGATTTTGAAAATTAGGTTATGTAGTTGCACTTGTGCTAACTGCCACCTTATTTTGTTTGGTGCTAGAAAACTAATCCCACCTTTGCTTTTTACTTTGTAGCTGCTGAGGAAGTGGCTTTTCAAAGGTATCATCAATAACCTACACACATATTGTTTCTCTATGAGCCAGAAGGAGGGAGGATCACTGAGCACTCCTTCAAACAATTTTTTGCCTTCCTACATTTTTGCCCTGTTGGACTTTGCTCCTTTTCTTCTTGGTTTCCTACCTTAAAAAATATTGTATATTTTAACCTCTAAGACAATTCTTGTAAAACCGGTGTTTTATTCCCCGTTTTCATTTTTCTGTTTTGGGGGAAATGTTTGCTGCTGTATCTCTTTCAGAGAGAACCCTATAGAATTCTGACGCGGGCACACAGGTAAAAGGTGGAAGATGCTGAAGTAGGATTTGAATGTCAGGCTGCAACTTTACTTAAAACCACACAGTGCAAACATGGCTCAGTGCACACAGACATGGGAATTTTCTTCATCCATGTTTGGGAATACCGAAATCTCTTGTTGCAATTGAGTACTGTGATGGATAATGATGAAGGAAACCTAATCCATGCGGACCCAAGGTTATTTTTCTCATAAGATGTCCACCAGCCCATGACCTGCTGTAGGCTGGTTCTTGGCCAAAGTGCAATTTTTTTGCTGCAAATCATGTCAGTGTTGTGCTGTGAGAGTGCTTGGGATGGCTCTTCCATGGGCCACCACTGGGCTGATCCCACACCACCATTTCTCAGTAACACTATACTTTGTCAGCCTGCCTTTAAACCCAATTTTTTATTTTTAAATCTGCCAGCCAGGTGTCAGGTATCCGCACCCTTATCTCATGACTGCATATCACCATCCCTAAGATGATCTGCCCAGCCACTTCTGCCTCCTCAAGCGTAACCATGATCACTTTGCCACCTAGTAATTTACCTTCCCACGTGCTGTCACAACACTTTCAGTGTTGCATCAGCCTGGGAAGCATAAGCAGATGAAAGGCTGGGCAGAGTATTAAGCAGCCCTAGACCCCTTCCAGCTTACCCTGTAGCTCCCATTCATAGGTTTCCCCAGGCTGATCTAGCCCCAGGGGATGGTGGCAAGTGTCCAGACCTTCCCTGGGTCCTCTTTGAGCAAGCTCTTACACCCTGGGGTAGCCGAGCAGCCACTGTGGCAGGGCTGGTGTAATTTACTCTCCACTGCCCAGCAGACCCAGCTCTTTCTTTTCCTTACTCCTGACATCCAACACAGGGGCTGGCAGAGCTGCTCTGTTTGCAACGAATAGGTCCCTAAATCCTTAGCATTTAATCCAGGACAGCAGAGATAACACCTGCATCTCGTGAGCATGACAAGGTCTTGCACATAAATACAGAGCTGTAAGTCTGCTCCTAGCTTGGCAGCAGCTCCTGTGCTCCTGGAATGTGTTTCCAGATCTTCAGCTATGAAGACTTTTGACCTTCAAGGTGGCCTTGGACTACTGGAACTGAACTGCAGTAGATACTCTTCTCACATTGCGCCAGACACCCTGCCTAGTGCTACTACCCTCAAACCACCCTTTTGCCCTGCTCTCTGCCCCTCCCTGAAAAAAAAAATCCCCCAAACCTTGTCACAATTGACTGGCTGCTAGTTATTTTTCCTGAGGTTTTTTTCCTCATCCCAAGTGAGGCAGTTCCTGGTGGCTCATTTATCATCCACTAGCCAAAACTCACTCTCATCTGAGGTTCAGTTTGGTTCTTAAAATAGGTAATTTTTACCCCCACCTGAAAGTTGCCTGCAGACAGGAGGTAACCAAACCCTGTTGGCACCCATTATCCACCCCTCAGTTTTCTCTAGGCTCTGGAACAGTGCTTTGAGTTACTGTGGCGAAAGCCAGTCAGCCTTTGGGACAGCCCACTGGCAATGATGTACTGGAAAAAACAACTCCCTCAAAACCCTGACTTTCCATACCTTAAAATTGAATGGATTAGAGTTCCAGCAGCAGCCAGGACATGAACTGCACATTGTGCTTTGCAGATCGCATTGAAAGCCCTATGAGGAGTGACTGAGGGAGCTGGGGTTGTTTAGTCTGGAGAAGAGGAGGCTCAGGGGAGACCTTATTGCTCTCTACAACTACCTAAAGGGAGGTTGTAGTCAGGCAGGGGTTGGTCTCTTCTCTCAGGTGACCGGTGACAGAACGAGAGGACATGGTCTCAAGCTTCACCAGGGGAGGTTTAGGCTTGAAATTAGGAAGAAGTTCTTTACTGAGAGGGTGCTTGGCCATTGGAATGCGCTGCCTAGGGAGGTGGTGGAGTTGCCATTGCTGGGGTTGTTTAAGGAAAGATTGGATGAAGCTCTTAGTGCCATGGTGTAGTTGACAAGTAGGAGTAGGTGGGGTCATAGGTTGGACTCGATCTCAGAGGTCTTTTCCAACCTTATGATACTGTGATACTGTGAAAGCTAAAGATGCCTGACCACTCCCACAAGGAAAGTCCAGTTCCCTCAAAGGACTACTCAGTATCCCACTGGTTTTGAGCTGAAAAGTACAGTGGAGGAGAGAGCCGAAAATATTCTTTACCCCTCTTCTCTGTGCCTGGAAGGCTGATGTAAATGATAGCCCAACCAGATGTCACTGGACAGATTTTACACTACCCCTCAGTCTTCTCTTGCAGTGTCCTTTCTGCCCGTCAGAGATTTTAAGTGTTTGCATGTACTTTAAACCAACACTTTCACCTCACATTTCAGTGTTCCCACAGACTCTTGACGAAGGCTGCATTACGTGCCTTGGCTTTAGGTGGGATTCTTTCATACCTATCCCAGCTCCATGAATTAAAGGAGTTGCCCATTTGTTTAACCTTTACCCCACCAAGTAACCATGGCTTTTCCTTCTTGTAATTTGCCCTCTCCTATGCCCGTTCTGGGTCAGTCTCCCTTTCCACCAGCTTCAGTCCCAAATCACATGTCACTCCCCATATCCTGGGCAATGCTGTGCACTTAAACGAGGCCTGAAAATACCACCTATCAGAAAAAACTGTCAGATGTGTCTGTTGAGGGTGGTGCTCCATCCTACTGGAACCTGGAGCAAGCTGCCTTCTGCAAGAGAGGAGCCATTGCCCCCCAGGAGCTCAGGGCCAAGACAGGAGGGAAAAGGCTGCATGCTCTAATGAGAAATCTGTTTCCATCCCACCTCCGCACATGTGTCCTAACTGCAGCATTTACTCACCACCCTGCCATTCCCCAGGTAGGGGCAGAAGCAACTGTTATTTTAATGCTTTAACAGAGCCCATGGCAACAGCGGGCCAGCAAGGCTGAAGCTGGAAGCTCAGCCCTCCCTGCTGTTGGCACTACCAGGTGCCTCATTCCTATTTCCACCCCTCCAGTATGTTTTTATGCCTTCCGAAAGTAAATGAGGATACATGTACCTCACTCTGCATCTTATCTTTTGAATATTTTAATGGCCAGGCACCTCATAATAATCCTGCCGCCCCCTTATCACCAGAGCTGCTGCAAGGCGTGGGAGCCCAGCCTGCTGGGACCTGGCCAAGCACCACTCCTCTAGCACAAGGCAGCTCACACCCACCTATGTTCTTCCAGCCCAGGGGGCTCCAAGGTAGTCCCTCGAATCCCTGGCCTAGACAGGTGGCTGTGCTGCAGCCACCTGTTCCTCATGGAACCTCCCACAGCATGGGTTCACTCTTTTCCTCAGTGACCATGTATGTCCAGCTCTCCCCTTTTTTTGGAGGAATGCCATTATTTTCCTGCATTGCGGCCTTGCTAGCAGCTTTCCTCCATGGGGCTCTGCAGGTAGCAGCCCTACGCTGAGCCTGCCTGAACTTGAGCTTAGCTTGAATTTTTCTGGGCATCTCCTGCAACCCTCCTTCCTCTGCTGTCAGCATCCACATGGATCCACTGGATGCTGTGGATTGGATTTGACTCACCCCAGGGATAAACAAGTCACCCTCATCAGCCTTTTCCCCGTAGCGAAGCGCTTGCTTATTTCCCAACTGAAGCACTTCCTCTGGTTGGTTCCCACGCTAGCTAAAGCAGACATGGAAGATGAAGCTTCCCTATCACCCTTATCTGTTGACCCAATCTCAGCCACTGAATTGTTGTGCCATGATTCTCTGCTATGGAGCCAGACAAAACCTGAGGAAGCCTTCTTCCTAGTCCTCTATGTCAATTAGAGGTTTTGCTTGAGCCCCTTCCCAGGATCACGGCAGCAACCAAGGATGAGCACCCCCCTTCCCTCTCATCTCAGTCAAACCCCTGCATTTAGACAACAAGAAATATTTCTTCACCGAAAGGGTTCTCAGGCACTGGCACAGCTGCCTAGGTGGCTGAGTCACCATCCCTGGACTTATTTTAAATAAGATGGGTAGATGAGGTGCTCAGGGATGTGGTTTAGTAGTGGACAGGTATAGGGTTGGACTTGATGATGTTAAAGGTCTTTTCCAGCCCAGCAATTCTATTCTATCTTCCATTGCCTCATCAATAAATGTACGTGCGGGCCAGGACGTCACCAACTGTGGAGCTGCCAATCCTTGTGCACCTTTGTTCTGAGAACCTGTGATACTCTGCTGAACTGAGCCAAGCTGCACTCATGTAAGCAACACGACATCATTTTAATACTACTTTTAAAGTCCTTCTTCCCACTAGAAAGGTGCAGATTCAGGACACTTTGTCTTTAGGATCAACTAGTTACCCGCCATACAAATCCAGAAAGTTTGGAGAATTTTCTGTCTCTAGATACCTCTCGCTTTCTAGTGACCTTTCTCTAAGTACTTCTTACCTAGATAGCTACCACCATCACTACTGCTAAAATGTAACCACTGGCAGGAACTCACATTTTCAAAAAAAGCAAAGAGATACTGCTCCCAAGTTCTGTACCTGAAGGAAAGCTTAAAAAGCAAATGCTTCATTGAATATATTTACAGAAGAACTTAAACACTTCTACTCCTTCTCCCCATTTACAGGACCCTGTTTTTTCTCAGGTTCCTCCAGGACAGTTCTCAGATCGCTGGTTCAGTAGCACATGTGCTATTTATATTTAATTCAACTTTTTACTATTTTTTTTTCTTTTAAACATCCATTAGTATCTCTGGGTTTGTCCACTCCTTAATAATACCCTTTTTTCAATTAGTCTGTACTTTTCAAAAATTCTTGCATCAAAAGCCACATTTTTGGCTATTTTCATATTTTTACACTTCAATCTTTAATTTGCCTGCCACTATAAGTTGTAGCCACAAGCATGTCGGAAACATCTGCAGTACGGTTTCACTGCAAGGATCCCAAAACTCGGAGGTTCCTTGGAAATGGAGGTAGTCACCCCCATCCAGCTTAGTACTCCTGCCTCCCCCCACCCAGCCCAATTGCTAATGCTTGGAAATATCCAGAGATTACAAAGATTTCACTTGCATCATGTGCTTCGTAATTTAAGAAGCAGAAGTGCTTCAAAATAACTACAATTGATAAAATATTAACTTGTGCTTTTTTAATAAAATGAAACAAGAGCATTCTAAATCATAGCAGCTTGTGGATCAAACTGTCCAGCGGTTAGGAGCAAAGTGTTACTGGGAAGTATGGAAACCGCAAAATCCTAAAGCCCTACAGCAATTCAAATCCATGACAAAACCTTTGAGCAGAGACAGCAATACCACCTGATGCTCTACTGATCTGGTCTACTTGTTCATTGGTGAAATATGAATTTTCTTCCCTGGTAACGGCATATCCTCTTTTCCAAAGGGGAGGAAAGGTACAAAGCCCTTTTGATTAGCACACAGAAGCTCTTTCCCTAGTTAGAAATATTCTTGTACAGCACTGAGAAACGAGGACTTTTTGTTTACCATTAGTTGAGGTAAGTTATCTTGCTTTTATTTGGGTTGAAGACTACTGTAAAGGAGTAGCTTTTCAGTTGCAGCATGGGTTGTCAAGATTACAATATTTATGACTGCATAAAATACATAAGTAAAAAATTATTATTTGTAGAGTTTGTTATCAAGAGCTGAGACTGTACATCTTTACAGAACTGGCTTCCTAACTGCTAGTTGGTAATTTTGCTGGCAAGAGCATTTGTTATTTTTTTTTCAACCTCTACACCCTTTTGTCCAACTGCTGTAAGAACTAGTAAGAAAGTAATTTATAACTACAGTTAAACTGTTGCAACAGCATTAGACAAGCTGTACTGATTCTTCATTAAAACACCCTTCATTTGAAGCTACAAACGTAAGAGGCGATTCTTTTTGCTCATAAGAAACTATTGGCATGCTCTGTGCCTTTAACACTTCACATTGATTACAGAAGATTTAACAATGCAATCACTAACATACCCCACTAATGAGAAGTTATGAGAAACTGTTTGATGCAGAACCTTCTGCATCAGTCAACTCTGATCGATAAGAAAGCTAACAATTTTGAAATTTAGATTTAATGCATTTTCAAGAAGCTAATGAGAAAGGAGCGACTTAAAATAAATACCATCATTAAAACTGCAAACTGTTACAATGATATATTATAAACTTGTCCTAAATAAACCTAGTGCTTCAAAAATTTACCAGTGAATTCGTATTACAAAATATGTGAAAATACAATAGTATACCACAAAACAACATCTTTTTTTGGGGGTCAACAATGACGCCAAGGTGATTCAGTCTTAACTTTTTAAATGGTTAATAGAACATATTGTAATATATAAGTTGCAATTTGGTTGAAATCTAGAGAATATCCCCACCCAAAGTCAAATCCATCTTTTTTTTCATTCCTCCTCTAAAACTAGTGCCAAACTTCCTGTCAAAGCCAGTATTTTCTAAAAGAGCTTTAAAGTTTAGCCGTTACTTATTTTCTACTACTATTACATTTTGGCAGCAACTATTTATTGGTCTGTTATTGCAAAAAGTGCAATTTAACAATAAACCAGTCTGAAGGTCATTTTATGTCTTGAGGATACATACCATATATTTCTTTAAAAATAATCATACCTTTGTAAGCAATACTTTACAGTAGACACCTCAAATCTACCATAGATGTAAAACTTAAAACGAGAAAAATTTAGTCTCTAAATCTTTATACAGATATTTATATTCAAGTTTCTATATATATTATATATATACACAAGCACAAGAGTATATATAAAATATATATAATCAGATTCAAAAAAGAACAAAAACTGGGCACTGTACATAAAATCTTTTTAAAACTCAAACAATAGAAAAACTTTAAACATTAAACAATTTTAATAAAAGTTTCTGTACAATGCTAAGCAGTTTTATTTACATATAGAAAATGTAATAGGAGTAGTGTTTGAAATTACAGAACTCCTTAAAATTTCAATGGCAGGTAATCTGGAAAAAATAACAGCATTCCATTCACAAATATTTTCAAGCAATAAATATGTATTTATAAATAGTGTAAATTTACATCAAGATTAGAAACAAAAATCACAAATCTGAAATTTATTCCTTAGTCTATGTGCAACCCATTTATCTTTGTGACTTGGCTGTTAATTGTTTTAAATTTTATTTAGGAACCAAAAGTGTAACCGTCATGGTTTCAAAACAAGACAGAAAAACATAAAAGCAGTAAAAAATTTATATCACCTAACTCTTCACATTAAAAAAAAAAAAAAAAAAGTTGCCCAAAGAAAGACTTAAAATTTCTAACTACCTTACAAAGAAATGACCAGCTAAGCTAGTACTTTTTCCAAGGGAAATTCTGAAGGGGAAAAACGGATGAAACCAACTCATCAGCCCAGAAACAGAGAAATACAAAAGAGGTGGTCTTCAAGTCAGTAGTCTGTATAATGTTGCCAGTTTTGTCAGATATATACAAAACATGGAATTATTTTTTTGAAGTACAGCTGGATGAGCTTTATTTGTTTTGAGTTCTGGAGTAGGAGGCAGTGCTCTCTCCTGTCCAGTTGGTTGACACTCCGCACTTGGAAGGTTGCATAGACACAGCTTTCAGCCAGCAGCCTTACGGGATAGCTACAAAAATCAGTGGTGCAGAACTGGGTCACTTCCTGAATATCAGAAAAGTTTTCATTTAATGTCCATGAAAAAATGTCAAGATGAGGAGGATGGCAATGGAGGAGCCTGAAAAAGAAAACATTAAATTACCTTTTCCACAAGGGTGTAAAACTCAGTTTTTTAACCAAGACCCGCATAAACGGTAACCAGGAGAGTTACGCACATTACTGTTTTTACAGTTTAGGACTTTTTCAAGCGGAAACTGGCTTTTTTTCCAACTTACTCCAATACAATGTATATTTTACGACTACTCTGCCTTAGGATTTTGCCTGTACTGCAGACTGGAGTATGCTGTGGGGATGTCTGTGTTAATACGATGTGATCTGCTAAAACAAGACCCATTGTGGCTGCAAAGAGCTCTGTCTGGGCTCACTGTAGATATATCTTCACGTACTCCAGAACAGGGATTCTCAACCTGTTTACCAATGAGGGCAACTGTCCATTTGTGGCTCTCCAAATGCCTTGTGGGCTTCATTTTTTTTCCCCCTCTGCCCGAACAATAACATATAAATTAGGATATTTGTGGAAAGGTTATCATATTCTCTGACATGGGGACAAAGCTGTTGGTTGGGTTTTTTTGTTTTGGTTTTTTTTATGAATCCTAGAAGACAACATCAGAGTGCATCAAGAGTGAAGTAAGCCATGTGTCTTCTTCCTGCCTGCTTTCAGGAGAAAAGGTCTAGAAGATACCCAACTATTTCGTAGTATTGCACTTTGTGGCATTACCATCAAAAACTCAGTCTCTGAACTGAAGAATACCATGGTATCCACCTATGAAACACTACCACTAGCCGATCCTCGTGTCTGCTCCCAATACTTTACCCCAAGCACAGAGCCTCCCCGCCAGGCTTATTGCACCTTTGCCACCTGAGATTACCTTTGTCCCGTGACTTCCAACAAACCTCCAGTCTTCTCCTAGATCTGAGAGATGTCACTTTTAGGCTATGACTCTTCTCAACTGAGATCGTATTCCTTTTAAAGAAATGCATGTGCACACCTACTTCACAAGAGAACAATTACTGATGCCCTTTAGGGCTGCAGGTATAGGCTTTTGTGGGGGAGAGCGCCATATGCAGGTTGAGAACCCTTGTTCTAGGGACAACATAATCACTGTCACCTATATAATGTTACAAACAGACAACAAAATACTCCTCTCCCTTTCTCTTCCATAAAGAGTTCTTGCTCATTTCCGCTCAACTGGACGATGTATCTGAGAACAGGTGTTTATATACTTTTCTGTAACAGACCATCACTTTGAAATTGCAGAATTTCACAAACTATAGAGATAATGGGCTCCTAGAAGTATGAACTGACGTTCAACCAGCTCAAGCCCTGTACGACTAATGAAAAGAATTAAATTCATAGGACATGGTCCTGCACTCAGTAGCCTTCACTGTTGAACCTTGATGTCTTAAGCTCAAAAGGTAACAACTTCTCATGCTAGCATTACATGAAATAATTGTCTAAACACACATTTTCTGCAGCATCTAGAAATGAATCAAAGGCACAGCCGTTTCTGGGCTGTTGTATTTAATCCAACATGAAATTCTTCGAACACTCTCTCCAACGTTTGTATCCTTTGACAGAAAGGCAAAGCTTAAATAAATCCAGCATCGTTTTCATTGTGATTACAAACAAGTCATCTTTGCCTGAAACAATGAAACCTGGGTGAAATGTTAGGACAGTTGTGCTGACACAGTTCAAAGCAGGAGGCTGCCATATATAGCAGAAAGCTATAATGGCAAAGAGGCTTTTTTGCTTTAAATTGAAATGCAAAGGAGGCCCCAAGCCAAAAGACAGAACTGTTTGAGAGCATCCACTTGCTAAAGCAGAAGGACAGTGCTGATTTGGGAAGGGATGGGTGGGGAAGGGGAAGGAAGGAGTCTCAGTGCATAGGATGCTCTGCTGCTATACTGACTTCATACCACAACCAATGTATTAGAGATGCTCTTGAACCTGGTGCTAGTTTCTCCAAGCTTCACTGTCCTGATTCTTCCCATCTCCATCTGATCCAGTTATGGTCTTCAGGTGATCTCTATTGGATTTTTAAAGCCACAACTTTATGAATTGTAACATCATACTTTTCCTGAAAACTCAGTGGTTATGTTCTGCAGTAAGTTACGCTATTTCATATAATTCTGACTCTTCAGCTTTTTGTTCTGTAAATATCACACACAACCCATACCTCCATTTGAATGAGAAAGTCCACGGTACTCATATAATGACGTACCAAGACAGTCTGCAACTGCTTTACAAATTATATATTTATGCACCCATTTATTAAATTGACTTACTAATGTAAATTGATCATAGACTTGCATCAAGTCCTCCATTTTGTACTGTTCTAGCACCACAAAATTTTCCAGGTTCGTGCTTATCTTTCGTGCACAGTCTTGGCAATGTACAACATAGGTCTTTCGAGAATTGCTCTCATTAGTGACAAAAAGCAGATCAAAGACTTCCACCTATTAGATAGGAAACAGAAAGTCAAGTGTTACAATTCCATTTTTTAAAAGTTACACCATGAAAATTACATTTCCTTTAAGATTTACAGCCTTACCCTGTGCATGCAAAGAGAAAAATTGTATTTGTTCAGTGAAAATCTATCCTCCTAAGGTTCAAGCAGAGAAGTGAGATATTGTAAAACCACTAATATTACACTTAGGATTGCAAGAACAGAGCTATGAGAAAGCTTTTCATCAATACTGACAAAGCAGGAGTCATACTCTGAATAGAAGTTATTCAGTAAGGCAGGGGTTTATAACAATTATACCTAATTTTCCTTCTTTAAATTTGTCTGCAAAAGAAGTTTACAATTTATTTTCTTACCACTCAGTCACACGCTCATCCTGACCAAGAGGCTCAGTCAAAAGGTAACTACAAGGGGTAGGAAAATTTTATTTTCTTTGAAGCTTCATGAAAACTATTATATGATACTTTAAATGAACTATTAACAGGAAGTAGAATCAAAAATTTCAGGAACAAGGTATGTCCTGTGAAGAAAATGCACTTAAAATTCTCTCTTTTGTGGCTGTTTTTGACTTCTGAAATGAAGACAGATACACCTTTAAAACAAAGCTCAGCAGATCAAATTATATGCAGGAAGGGATAACAACTTTTTATAATAACTGAGAATTGAAAATCGACCTGGTGAATAACAGCACTGGGGAAGCACTGTGAAAGAGACAGCAGCAAAATACAACCTGTGTCTAGATAAACAGCTCGATAAGGTCTTCGAAGACCCTACTGCATCACATACATGTGCTTACAACGTACAGCAGATGCTGCAACTTGAAAGCAAAAATAAAATAGCAACAACAAAAAGACAGGACAGAATTTAAATAAATATTACAGTAGCGCACAAGCACAAGACATTTTTACTGACCTCACAAATGCTACAGTAATGAGCTGGCTCGTCCTTTGCTCGCCCATGCCAGACAATCTCTTTTCCTGCAGCAATTAGAGCTTCCCTCAGTGTCTGACACTGTTTGAGAGTTCTTAACAGGCAGTACCTGCAACCAAAATCAGTGGTACATTCAGACAGATATTCAACTTTATAGCAAGATCCAAGTAGGCTTAAATTTCATCCAAGACAATGTAGCTGGAGTTTCCTCTTCCTCTGCAGTTTCAGAAACAGCTGGCTAGTAAGAATCACTGGATCCATGACTTGGGTAGGAGGTAGACCACTTGCTTATGGACCTTTGAGTAGAATGGTTCCATTTCAGTACTGTCCCTTACCCTGCAAACTGGCTGTATATTTCATTCTTGATTGGAACACATGAATACTCTTATAAACACAATAAAACAATGTGTTTTCAAAAATAATTACTGTATTTTATTTTGAACTATGAATTTATCAGAAAAAAGTTAGTCTGGACTGCCAAGTTCAGAAGAACTTCTCACATTTTGTGTAAATGACTATAGCCTAGCCAAAGAAATGTTTTAACTAACATCCTAAAAACCCTGTTACAAATAACTTCTGTGTAAGAGGAAAAAGAACACAGGGTGGCATTAGAAAAGGCAGTCCCTTCACAGGAAAAAAACCCAAAAAATTTATGAATGAGGAAAAGAACTAATCAAACACCAAATTGAAACCTACAATTCCCTGACATACTTCTCTAAAGGATAAAAAAAAAATATTTTTCTTCACAATTTTATACAGTTCTCTTCTGTACCAGAAACTCTAACTTGTTTTCTAGCACTGTATGAGCTACAAGCGTTCTCTAAAAAAAAAGTTGGCAAAATAGGTCACCAGATTTCTAAATTACAATGGTATTTACAATAATTTTTAGCTCTCAGCTATCCTATTTATTTGAGCTGCAGACTTTGCATCCTTTAATTTTCTCCTCCACAGGGTGGTTACATTACATGCTCATTAGATGCACAAGGAAGACTGAAAAAATGTAAGGGGAAAAATAAACATTGGATAGAAAACAAAGTGCTCAAGAGTTCTATCAAAATGTTTTCAGCTTGATCCTTCTTCCATTGTAAAGCCTTAAACATGTAATATGTAAGTTCTGTATTTTTTTTTCTGCTTCTTTCATGTACTTCCAAGTAGTTAACAGAATCTTAGGCTTACTTTGAGCTGTGTTCCTCTGGATGTCTTACACTCAGATTGTTCATTTTCACTAAAAACAAGTCAGTGGCTTCTTTAATACCTTCACTCTAAGAATAACGCAAACCCGAAAGCGTGTTTCTATGTTAAACACTGTATGTTCACATACTGAATTGTGATGCTAAGGCCAACTATATGCGATAGATCACATACTAATTCATTTGAGTGCCAGGCTTACGTGCTTCTGGTAAGTTCAGTAACTTTGGTATAGCATTCTTTTTGTAATACAGCCGGATTTCAAATAAACTTAAAAGCTACCCTTCTTCTCTTCTGCTGATATCCAAAAAAGTCTTTGGGTATGCCAAAGAACAACTGGAAACACCCCTACACGCTTGCCACCATTGTTCTCTACTCCTGACTTAAAGAGTTTTCAAAGTATTATTTTCCAGCAGTTTTCTAGTGTTACAGTTGTGAAGAAAGAATTGCCCAAAATGTAACCCACATATAACAACACTAGAACATTTGCTAAATTTGCAACCAAAGCCAAAGACAATAGCTAGAAAGTGATTTCCCCCTCCTTGGATAAAATTCAGATCCTAGCAATGGAACCTGAAAATGTAAACATTAACTATTTCATGCTGTGAAAGAATGGGAGAAAGCATACAAACTACCACTTAAAAAACACAGCACGATATCCTAAAGTATGGGAAACCTAAAGAAAGCCAAAAACACGTCTACCAGAGTCACAATGTAGAAGTTGGAAGTGTCAGCTTTTAATATTGTAGAATCATAGAATGGTTTGGGTTGGAATGGACCTTAAAGCCTATGCAGTTCCAACTCCCCTGCCAGACCAGGCTGCTCAAGACTTCATCCAATGTGGTCTGGAACACTTCCAGGGAAGGGGCATCCACAGCTTCCCTGGTCTGCTTTTATTCTTGCATGGTGAGAACGCAGTTAAAAGAACATTGGGACCATCTCTCTCTCTCAAATTCATGACAGATACAGCATAGAGAGTATGAGTAAATAACGTCCAGTCAAATATTTAAGAAAAGATGGACAGACATTTCCCTGATTTATTCTAGAAGGGCAGCAAGAAACCAGCTTGAATATTCAGATATCCAGTATGTCTTTTCAAAGTGTGGAGACAATCCCAACGGCAACACAAAACTGACCTCTTTGTAACTTTCAGTAATGTATCTTTCCTACTGATACTGAAATGTATTTTATCTGGCTTCATGATTTTGTGCAAAATGATTTCTTCCATGTCACATTCTTCTATGTTTCTCAAACTATTTCTGTAAAAGAACTTAGTGTTTCAGTTTGGAATTAATTTTTTATGCCTTTATTACTATGTTCTCACTACCTCTAAAATTCTTCTCTTCCTCAGCTGCATTTGTAAAAGTTCTTCTACCTTCCATTTAAGAGGTTCACAGTCCATTTTTCTTTTCTTGAGACTTGTACTCCCTCAGTCAAGTTTTAAATCATTTTGTCTGCCTATGTTCCCCTGCTCATGATTCTACTGTTAATGTCAAATCTTTAAAAAGCATCTCATAAGAAAGTTCAAGTTTTTGCTTTGTCTTTTATCTAGCAAGAGAGCAGCAAGTTGCACATTAGCTAAAAATATGAGGATTCAGATTTCTTCCAAAAGCAAAGTTTCCTTCAAGTAAGATGTATTTGTATTTATCTTTCAAACTGGAACCGCAAAGTGCTTTTTATCATTTTCTAAGAGCTCTTCTTTGGTATTATTCTGATACCTAAGGAGCCCCAGAGATAGAAGTCAAGCTACCTAAACACTTCAGCTATCTTTGATGTGCATTTCTAGACAGACCTGCATTTTGGCAAAAGGTGACAGCTGTATGCGTCACTGATACACTTTGTTTTTCCCTGATAAATAAAAATGACAATTGAAAAATCAGCTATTCAAGATGAAATTCAACCATCTCTATCAGATATTATTATTTCTCAAATAGTTCTGAGGTTGGTTTTTTTAAATTGACTTTTTGGCTTCCTCTCTCTCACATCGTGCTTCTTTTCCCCCCATTTCTCATTTGTAACTATTCAGTTTCTAATCCCACCTTTTATGACTGCTGGCATTCTGATTGCAAGCACTAACAGCTTACTTAAAGGGGCAGGATTGTCAAGCCTTCGGCAAAGATGTTCTTTACCCTAGATATCAGTTACTAAATTTAAGAAAGTATTCACACACAAAACCTAGCTTTACAGTGACTACAAACCCCGTTGTCAACTTTCAACATTCTTGATCCTTACACAGTTACCATTTCACCAACTCCATCATTTCCGCAACAGATGATCAAGCCTAAATCAAATTCCTAAAAAGCAGTCTCACTCAGATGTCATCAATAAATCCTACTCAGAGGGCAAGAAATTATTTTTCTTTATTCTTTTTTTTGCAAGTTAACCCACGTTTTTTAAAGGTCCATTTCAAGGCAAGTTATAAAAGGATTCAACTCTTGTGGATCCAGTATCATGACAAGACTAAGAAGTGCTCAAGATAGAAACAACCTTGGTAGGCTTAGGGAAAAAAAGAGGGTGCTGCTACCAGAGTATTCTGATGGTAAGTAATGTGCTTTGGAATTAATTTCCCCACTTTCTTTAGAACAAACCTATGATATATGCCAAATCTCCATTCATTCCTCAAACTAGGTATCATGGTGCTGCAATAGGATTTACATTTGCTTGAAGTTGTACTCTTCCAAAAATAATTACTAAGTATACTCCAAGCCTGGAATATTCCTGCATTTTGGAATATGCATGTGATAAATGTCACTAAACTCAATTATCAAGGAGCAAAGGGAAGGAAGCTTTCAAATTCCTACTTGCCCTTATTTAAAATATTTATACTGGATGTCCAAAGGACAGCGCGTGAGTGCTAACTGGAGGTTCTAGAAGTGTCAAATTAAGTTTAAATTTGCAGTAAAAATGACTAAACGTTCTGATTCTAATAATTGGGTTGATGACCTGATTTTGTTGTTTTTTATGGTATGTCCTCTGAACTGCTTTTGTCATCTAAGTCAACTGTCTTTGTTGTCTTTGTAAACTCCTGTACTAAGTCATATTTAAGAATAAAGTAAATTAGATCCTTCTAAAGCTATGCCACAATAATATCAAACACAATGTAATAAAATTAATGATATCTATAAATGGATTATTTGAAAAACAAAAAATAATTTTGGCTTGATTCTCAGGAATGGAAAAGTCTTACAAAGGATTCCTTGTAAATCAAGTATTGGTTTTTGTTTGGACATGAGTACAGTAAGCATTCAAATATGTAAAACTTACTTTATCATTTCAAAAAGCTTTGGATCCGAGACCTTGATATTTCGAGCCATATTCCATGAAAGATGAACCATGGGTACAATGGACTTCACGCTCTGCAGTTTATTCCACTCGTACCGTTCCACTGCCAACTTATATTGACAGGCTACAAAAACCCGAAATTACAGAAGTAATTAGAAATAAATAGCGAATGGAGCCAAAATAATAATAAAAATTTGTACCTTTTAGAGCCAGATTAAACTTCATTTGCAATGATTCACTCATTTTTCAAGTACATTTAAGGTCTATAAAATTTGTTTTGAAAAGTCTATTTATCATACTAGAAAAGCACACAATACAACAGCAGTAGCAAATGCCTGTGAAAATGTTACTGACCAGTGTTTGAGTAACATCTCTAAAGGGTTACTGAAAAAAATTTCAAATGTTTCTAAAGTTGAGATGTCTGCATCTCACTCTATTCACTCTTTACCATGAATTTACAATGCTATTGTATATAATTTGTCTTGAAAAGGAAGACTACACCTTGAGAGTTTCATTGCAATGAGTCAGACGTTTTCATTAAGCAGCCTACTCAACCCAGCCTTTTTATAAAAAATATCTTACAAAATTTACTGCTAGTGAGCATATGAGCTCTGTATCAATCATACAGTTCTGGAGAAACACTATTTATTGCACCAAAATGAAATAAAGACATGCCTTAAACTATTTAACAAGACAGGAGTTTTTGGAAGTACATTCTCGTCAAATGCTTGACAATCTCATTTTAGCCCTGAAATGTTCTTCCATTCTCACATCCAAAAACCTTCTATGACAATGGTTCAAAACTAAAGACTTCTACAGCACTAGGTCTGAAAAATGTAATATTCCTTCACAAACAAGATTTTACAACTGTTCACATTTCCTAAAGAGCAATTAGGTATTAGATGTTTGAAAAAGTTAGAATGAACAAGTCCTTATATAGAAGCTAAAGCGCAGTCTGCTGGGTAGCAACAATTTTGGGAGAAAAGGTTAAGAAATGGCCTACAAAACAGAGTGTATGAATTCATCCAAGTATTTTATTCTGCTAGTGTTTGTTAGAGAATTGTAATTTCTACAAGTCCATTAAATGAACAACTTCAAAGATTGCATTCTTGCTGCTTTCTCTTCCTATTACCAATGGAATTATTTAAAGCTTCAACACGTTTTAAAATACAGTATATTCATTTTTTAAATCTAGTAAAGCATGGTAAATTAGTAAGAAATTGCAGGTTCTGTGGCAAATGTAGTATAACATGACCTAATTACGTAGTTCAGTTCAGTCATACCTGTAAGAGGGCCAACATTCCAGGCAATGTTGTTGCACCAACCAATAGCCTGAACCCAATGAACAGTGCCAGCATTTATCCACACCAAATCCCCTGGTCTTTGAATAAATCTATAAACTGGGACATTGGCTTCATATAAATCTTCCAAGTTTGGCCACCAAGATCCCATTAGGAAATTCATATTATTCCTGAAACAAGAAGAAAAATAAAGCCTTCAGCATATATCAGCAGGCATACTGGTGGTTGATACTTCAATGAAATTAGGTGTAAAAACTGATCACTATAACAAATGTTTTCTGCATCTAATCAGTGACCCAGGAGGACTAGTCAAAAGGAAAGTTTTGTTTATAAAATTCCTGACCCTAATTCCACATTTCACATCCCGCAATACATTCAAACTCTTAACCATCTGGCTACCCACGTGAAGTCAGTTTATGGTTTCCAGTTGTGTTCTATTTTCCTTTAAGTTTCCCAGTATTTTATTAATGCTGAGGCAGAGAAATCCTTGGCCAGATCTAGCATGACACCGGTGCCAAATGCTGTGTTGTTGTTAACCAGTGACTGTTTTGATATACAGACCATACCAGCTCTTAAGAACGCTTTCTCTTTTGAACAATGGCAACCATGTACTCATACTGTTAGTGTATGCACGTGGAGCCTGTCCACACAATGAGCAACTTGTTGGCACCATCTCAACTGTGACCCACAAGGCAACGCTATATTCAGCCAAGAAATGGTGACCCTCCTGAGAAGCATGAAAATACACCTCCATACAGACTTCCTAAGCATAAAACCTCTTCCACTATGGTTATCTAAAATACTTACTTCTCTCCCATTCTTATCCCAACTTTATACTGTTTTTATGCTGCACCATGACAGGTTATTTGCAATTCAAAGTTTTCAAAGACAATTCAGTGCCTGACAAAAGCACTTCAGATTTTATGGGGTTACCAAGATTTTTCTCTGTCACCCTTAGGAGGACAGTGACATGAGGGTAAAAGGCATGTCAGCAGAGACATTGCAATTGCATCAGTGAAATTACAATTTTCAGATGGCTAATCTTTGTAAAGGTGGATGAAATAAGAACAGCTGTCAGTAGACAGACAGAAAATACAGAATACAGAGACACTGAGAAGAATTTGCAGAGCTCTGGAGAAGTTCTGAAGAAAAGTAAAGAATTTAGTCTAGTTTTAAGTGGGCAAGAGAAGAACAAATCAATTCTCCTATAACATCAGTTTCAGAGGCTACAGCTTGAATATTGGCATGAATAGGGGACACAATTGTTCTTCCTCCTCTTTTTTTTTTTTGTGGGCGGTGACTACATGTGTATGCATGCGTGTATTGTTTTTAAAGCATCCTGTCAACACAAGGCACTGCGTACAAACCTCAATCTTAGAGTTGGCTAAGCACTTCCCCAACGGTCAGTGCACCTCAATTTTTCCAACATATAAGCATATGCAAAGCATGCCATGACACTTCCTGGGGTCTAACATCTCCCTCTAGATGCAGCAAAAAACCCATGCCAAAATACCAATGACTCTGTAATTGCCTGTGCACAGCATTACATTAATCATCATAAAGATTAAGAGTACGCATCATCAGTAAAATACTTTACTCCATCACTCCTAAAAAACCCAAGCCAAAACCCCAACTCCAACTTTGTTCCGTCAGTGCACTGTAATAGCCCAAGAAGCCATTACAAAAGCATCACCATTCAGTAACAGCAGAGGTCAGCTTTAAGGAGCACAACAGAGTGCCAAGATAAACAGCAACAACTGTGATGGATTTTCTTATGTGGAAATGTTACTACTAAAAAATCTGGACTGGTGCCACATAACGCACATTGGTAGCAGACAGCCTATGCTTACACTAAACTTCTGGTCCCCTTTAGTGTAGTATAAGTTTGAATCTTTAACCTAGATGAGTATTTGCTAGTAGCAATCTCTCATTTTTTATTTACTTCATTCCCATGTTCAAAAATAATAACGGACGTTAATGTTAATTTTTGAAAAAAAAGCTAGCGCAGGCAATTCAACATCTTATTTTGTATAAATTCTAGATTTTGCATTTTGACTTTAGGAGACTTTTCTGAATACATGGAAAACATGTAAAATAATGTTGTCTTGCACCACCCTCAGTATTTTCTCCCCTTAGGTCTAAGAAAAACACAGAGAACTTGACAAAAACAGAGAAAAACAGCACGCCCAGCTTACTTTTCACAGAAGTCATTCATGACACCCCAATAGCTTTCAGGGACAACAAACCATTCACAGTCACCTGGACCAATATTTATATTTACTGAACAGAAGTTGTTATTTTCTTGATGACCTGAAAAGTAGAGAAAAATAAACACACTTTTTACTTTTTGTAAGGCTGATCTACCAAAATAATGCTATGATAACTCAAAGTTACAATTACTAAAAAACTCTACATTATAGTTGAAGTATTTGTACATCTTTCTACATGACACACACACTATTTAGGTGTTTCACAGTGTTAAGCAATGCTGTTAAGCTACCCGTGACAAGAGAATTCTGGTTTTGTTAGTTTGCGGACAATGAAAAGCTGGAACTACCAATGTTGTCAATCTGACCAATACTCGGGTAGTTTCCTTTTTGTAGAAATAAATGCTTCAAGATGCTAAAGCTTAGATTTTTTTTTTTATGATAGTCTCGACAGTCCCAGTCAGGAGCAAACTTCATGACTTCAGGCACTGAATAGACAAGAAGCAAGAAAATCTGTCCCAAAGAGCTTTCAGAACCAATGTAGAAATGTCAGTATTTCATCTTCTTTTGACAACTGGAAATCTGAACCATAATCCCTAATGGAATTTTCTGAAGCTGTACTTCATAAAAAACAGGCCCTAAAATTTAGTTGAGATCTCTCAAGTTTCAGTCCAGTGCCCTAACACAACACTGCTCACTATGGAGGGCTGAGCCCTATCCTCAGGCGGTAAAGAACCTAAAAAGTGACAGTATACCAATTCCTGTAATTGCACAAGACCTACTTTGGAAGCCTACAAAAAAAATCCAAGGTATGTAAAATACAGATACTGTCCAAGTATATAAACTCATGGTCTTTTTCCCATCAAAGAATCCAGTACTGCATGCAAGAAGTTAGTATTCTAATTACCTAGCACTGCAGAAATCCAGAAACTTCCATTAGAAGGTAATGTAGTACTCTGTATACGCAGAATTCAGAAACAAGAAATTCAAAAATAACTGAATATGTACAGTTTTATCATGTTTAGGCATGCTCTAAGATATGGAAAATCTGCAGTGCAGCTAAATCAATACCACAGGAGTAGTACCTGATTTTTTTTCACACAAAGATCATACTTACCTGGTGTTCTGCTTCCTGGAACCTTCATGTACAACTGCACTGTGTTCATGCCCAGGATGGTATGACCAACATGGCTTAGAAGATTTCCTGCTGATACCACACGTACAAAAGCAGGAAGTTTTGTCAGTTCATGGAGTTGCAACTTCCACCTGCAGCAAAATAGCAAACCAACAAACTGTGAATCCCTAAAACTCTTAGAAGAGTTTGGGAAATATAAACATTTGCAAGAAAATGTTAGCATGGGAGATAAAAGAGCACACAATCTACTTCTATGGAACTCAGCATCTCTGAAGAGGGAAGGTCAGGTAACACAATACTCTTAACTTGACAGTTACAGAAATTTCAACAACAGTTTCATTTAAGGATGAGATAAAAGCCAGGGTGACCAGACTCACTCTTGCAGTTAGCCAGTGTGCTGCTGCTACACTGCCAGAAAATTCTGATTGTGATTTACACCCCAGTGTACATCTTTTCCAAGAGAAAACAGAGCTGTGCATTCCTCACACTCTAAGTCAGTCAGAAACTGTTAACCATGCTTTCAAGGGCCAAACTATATGATGCTACAATGTATGTCAAGAAGTCTAAATATACCCTAGCCTATGCACACAATTGCTGTGACCAAGAATGAAGTTAACTATATGCGTGTGCTACAGAATTGAACACTTGCATTTTCAAACACAAAAATCCCAGAACTTACATGTGGAGATTTGCAGTGTCACCCAGGTATTGGTATTACTCTTTCAATTTTAAAATATTTCCAAATACAATCAGAAATTTGATAGGGTGGTTGAGGGGAATGATAAAGAGAAAAGCAGAGATTCCAGATCAGAAGATCAGGCATCTACCTGGGATCCTCCAAGAACTATTTGAAGTATCAAAATCCAATTCCCTGTGAGCCTCAGGTTAGTTATATTTAGGTTAAACACAAGGCTCTCTCCCAATGGTTTGCTCCAAGTACTTGCTGAATAGCAACAATTTCGTATCCACAGATGAATTTTCCTCAGAAAAAACCACCATCAATATTCAGAATTTTATAAGACTCTCTAATCACATACGTACACACATTGATCTTTCAGTGATTGCACCACAGAAAACCTCAGCATCTTAAGCAGGCCTTATTCCCCAGTTTCAAACATCATAACCTTTTCTTCTGCTCTAATGATTAAATGGAGATCAGAATTTTTGCACTGCAGCTGGTGGGACTGACAGCCTAGACATGTTGGAACTTTTACGGAAATGTACACTAACAAAAGATTGAACCGCCCAAAAAATTATTACAGGGCAAAAACCAAATATGCTTTCAGAGCTACTTCTAATACTTTCTGATGTTTTGCTGAGCTACCTTCATCTACTCACAGAAAGATATGTAGTCTAAAGAACACCCAATTTATTCCTTTGTTTTTTGGGGTTTTTTTTGGAGGTTCTGGCAAAGGTATCATGGCCTAATCCACAGGTAAGCACTTTTCTGGTCTTTACTACATATTTTGAACCCCGTTCCTGCATAGACAAGCAAGAGCTATGAAAAAGTGGAAGCAGAAAGGATGACAATAGGAACAGAAGGAAACAAAAATGAAGCAACAAAAAAAGACAAACAAAAATCCCCTTTGATCTTACAATTTCTGTGCAAAGATTGAAAACTGGGTAAAGTCAGAAGTAATTGAAGTTGTAAGCAAACAATTTACAGCCTCAGAATGAAATAAATGTGTTAGAAGGAGGACTAGAAAGAACAATTTCTGATGGGTGTTTACGTTCATTTCTGGAAAAATAAAGATCCTGGAAAGAAAAGCTTGAAAAATTATTTTAGGGTGAGAAGGACACTTAACAAGTTAAAAGACCAAAGGTAACAATTTAATAGTGGAAATGGGGTGTGCAACTGGAACTGGGTTTATCAACAGACTGACTGTTGCCTGAGAAGAATGCACTGGTTTTCCAGAAGGAGCATCATACCATGGAATACCACTGTGAACAGAAGAAACTTATCAGCTTACTTTTTGTCATCTGACAGGTCAATGTTGGTCCCAAACTTGATTGTTTTAAAAGGTCCTCTTCTCCTCCTCCCAGAGCTGCAAATATAAATCATAACACATGAATGTTAATAAGAATGATGTAAAAAACCCACATAAAGCCAACTACAGAATACAGTTACACCACACTTACTTATCAGAAGATGTGGATTCATTATCTGAGTGGTCCTTGTGGTGACTCTTCTTCTCATTTTCCTCCTATAAAATGCAATTGTGGAAACATTTATAAAGATAGAAGTAAGAATATATATAAAATATATAGGTATAAAATGAGAACGTTCACAGACATAAGTACATTTGTTTCCAGATACTGGTACAATCTTTAGAAGTATCTGTATCTAAGATTTTATGTGAACATTACTGTTAAGGAAAAAAGTTATCAGTCAAAAGCCATTCCAAAAAATTCTTCATGACTACATTCAGGGAAACTCAGGTCAGGACAACAGAAAATGTCTACCCTGTAAACATTTCTGCTCGCCTATTTTACAGCCACAAGTGAGTATGTTGGCTCGCTTCATTATGAAGGAGAACTGGAATCCAGTCTTAAGGATTTTTAGACTAGATTTTTTAGACAAGAACATTCACCTTCCTTCAAAGTCCAGCAGGTCTCCTGATATGAAACCAGAATTACTAATACTTATAACATTTATTTTATAAAATCCATTATATAAAATCTTCTGAATTTTTCATATTCACATGCTATTTTAGCACTGCAGTAGCTAGGACCATGACTAGCAGAAAAAAATCTAACTGATATTAAATGATGTAATTTGATCTTTTTAGCAGAGCAGGCTCAAAACTCCTATTTTAAAGACTTTTTTGGCGAGTATACAGACATAGAAGGAAAAAGAATAAGACAAAAAGGAGGAAAGAACTGCCTGGAGGCTATCCAAAGATCTCTGCCTTTGAATGGGGTTGTTGTTAAATTTCAGAATGCCCTATGTACCTGAGAAAGTCCTATTCATTCTTTGAATGAAGGACAAAGAGAAACAAAAAGGAACCTAGTGATCATTGATTTATCAAATACTGCAAGACATGTTAGAAAAGCAATGTAATAGTTGTTAAAGGAATACTAAAAAAAGATCACTTAGGGCGAGCCAAGAGGATTGTGCCTGTAGAAAGAAGAAACAAGGCTTTCATTTGAACACTGTGGAAGTCATCTAAGGACAGGTCAAAGCAGTGTTAGGTAAAGGACACATGTACACTTAAAACAGTGCCTTTTTTATTTCCAGGCGTAAAATGAAAAACATAATTCTGAAAATTATTTTATATTATTACATTTTTACCACAAAATTGTTACAGAGGGAAAAAAATAAATCAGAATCCTGCAGTTCACTTCTTGATGCAAAACCAAAGTTGAGGCTTTCCTGCTGACAAGCTGGTATGTGATCAATAACGTACATCATTAAACATGTACCTCACTGGAACATTATAGATATAATGTTCTTCAGCCTCTATGGAACGATGTACAAGAATACAATAGTGGCACAACTGTTCAAGGGGTACCAGAAAACTTCAGTCAGTACCCTACTTAAATTTATTACCACTGCAGAGAAAGAAAAAAACTCTCATTTATGACCCAAGCTCTAGATGACTTCAGTGATCTCCAATTCCCAATGGATTCCTGTTTCTTTTCTTCATGCTGTAACAGTCTCACTCAAAACCTTGTGCCTACCTTCCCTTGTCTTTTCTTCAGCTAAAATTAATTTATTTGTTTCTAATTCTTTCCTCTAACGTACAAAATTTAAATTCACAATCTGTCTTTCCTTTCTTACTGAAACCACTGCTGTTTCCATGCAATGGCAGTGAAAACTGCAATAGCCCGTTTCCCATGTTGGTGTTCTCCCTGTTTTCTATTAACAACTGGTCAATAATATCTTTTTGTCTTAGTTCCACCTTGGCCTAATCTTTTTATAACTGCAGGTAACATAAGTGTCCCAGGAGCGCAAACATCTAATTCCAAGGATGTGCTCACTATTCAGCAAAAATATTAAAAAGTAATACCAATGAAACAACATTTCAAATATCTCACTATGTCTAACAACTTCTAAACTGAATAGGAAGTGCTATGTTTGGAACCCAACAACCACAAATATGGAAAGCATCAGTTACTTTCCTGGGAAAAAAAGGAAATTATTTTAATAGTTTTAGCTGTTGTGCTGAGAGACAAGTATGCGTGTAAACTTCTAATAAGCCACATCTGTATTAATTCAGGATACTATGAAGAACAAAGAAATCAGGTCAAAGAGGATGTGAAATTTGAAGCAATAAAAGTTAAAAAAAAGGCATTTTAAGTTCTAAATATTTTAATATGAACTTTGACATTATAATGTGAAAGCTTAATTTAACAAGCTTTTAAAGTTATGTAATATCCAGTTTTACATTAAGAAAATTGAGTTTTACACTAAGCATTTGGAACACTCTATATACTATCTGACCCTCTATTAAAAACAGATTTTGTGAACTTACCTGTGCTTGCCATGCTAATGGAAACGTCTTCCTTTGCTAAACAGCTTCCATTTGTTTTAAATAGCTGTTACTAATTGGTTCCAGAGTTAGCATACAGTTTGTAAATTATATCTTAAATAATAAAAACAGACTTACCCTTAAAGACTCCTGGAACGAGGAGGCCTGGTACTGTGCATATTTAGCAATTGTTGTATGAGATCTACTGCTTTCACAACGCCAGATTTTCTTTGTTCCAGTGGGGTCCCAGTTTTCATCCGCTGGCTGCAGTAGTTGTGTCCTCACTTCTACTATGTGTTCGTTATTTGCTTCTACCAATGTCTTAGTAGAGAAGAGTCCTAGATCTAGTAAACAGGAAAAAATATACTACATTGTAACTGTCATTTACAAAAAGACATTAATATTTAAAATTTTTTTAAAGGTTTAAACTAAAGCATTCTTTTGTCCTTGGGCTTCATAACACACCCCACCTATAGGTTAAAAATTAACATTCATGATTAACACTCGAAACACTTTACTGCACACAACAGTAGAAGCTTAGAAAAAACTTGGCAGCTACTGTATGGACTGTATTCCAAGAATGTGTAAAAAAATCTGCAAACAACACTTAAATCTATTAAAGTATTTTTCAGACTATAGTTTTATGAAGGCACTGCCATCACAGAACACATCTCCTATCAGTAATGATAGTTTTTTTCTATCTACACAGTTCAAAACATTGTAACACAGGCAGATTATAGATCATGAAACCTAAGCACAAGGACATGTAGTCAGTTTTCACAGGAAAAGAGTCTATCTGTAAGCTTATGCACCCACAACCCAGCTCCTCTCTGCTCAACAAAGCCTTCTGGATTTTGGGGGTTTTTTTTTTAGAGATGATCGAGATTAGAAATGGTAGCAAATTGAGAAATGACACAATAACCTAATTACTTGGAATACACAAGTAATACATTGTTACAGAAATAAAATATTCACTTTCAAGAACTGCAAGACTTCTTTTTAAAAAAATATACCTTTTTTTCCCCGAAGTAAATAAACCAAACCAAAACATAGAAAGCAAACTTACCTAATTTAAGCGCTCCAGCAAGGCCACGTATTACAGTAACAGGGTTGTTTGGATTTGTACAAAATTGATGTAAAGGTGGAAAGAAAGCATCTCGTTTATTTTCCAACTGTAAAATTATAATGGAATATTAGATGTCACATGACGTTAGACTCCTTATTTGTAAAATAAGAAATAATAACAAAAAAAGAAAGAAACAACAGAAAGAAGACAGGAATGTTCTCCCTTTCCATGAACTGTGGGAAACAAATGTCTACATCATTCAACCTCTTCCGTGTTAGAAGCTAGGTTCACTCCTGAAATTCATTTGTTACTGCAATTTATTTCTTGGCATGAATTATTTCCAGGCTGCTTTGGCTTTTGCAACTCAGGTTTCCTGCAGTTTATTTCTTTATCTGCCAGCAGCCTTCTACATTCGCTAAATCTGCAGAATTCTCTGAAGAGCAAGATAATATACAAACTTTCTTTACAGAAGTCAAAAAGCTAATTCTACAGATAATGTATACAAGAAACAGTTTAATTAAAAAGACTACTCCCTCGGTGTATCTCATGTTAACCAGAAAGGTTGATTTGATTTCCTTATGCTTTCATGCACCTCTGACCTCAATTTTATGCTACAGTGTCCCTCATCTGCTTTTTTCTTTGTTTGTTTGTTTTGTTGTGGGTTTTTTTTTAAATGTTGTGCATCTTTCAAAATTATGAAGACACTTCTTACAATAAATAAAACACAACACGTGGTTCCCAATACTGAGACCCATGCTAGCACATCTACAAAGTGTGCTGTAACATGGTGACTTACCAGCACTGCATGGACTCAACAAAGCTCTGATAGACTTTCAGTAAGGTAGAATAACTCAGATGCAACATTTGGAAAACAGTCGGAAGCATTATTGCTTCCATTTAATCTACCTCTTGGGCAGACTCCTTCCGTCGTGTTACACCGAAGTGCCAACTGCTTCTGGTCCCCAAGTCGGGCTGCACAAAGCTAACCTCAGGTTTTCAGACCAGCTCTACGGACATGCTATAATTTATTCTTCTGTTATCAAGGAAGCGGACATCCTATAATATATTCTTCTATTACTAAGGAAGCTAGCTCAAACTCTTCTAAAACTATTATGAAACTTTCTTTTCAGAAGAGAAGTTTTAACGGTTGCGTAAGAAAATACTATGCAACTAAAACCTGTCTCCTTCTAATGACATTTTGTTCTTAACATCACCTCAACTTTTATTTTTTGTTTTACTATATTTTGAAGCAGATTGTTAGGAGAATTGAGTTTAATTACTCGCTCGTTTACATCTAAACTGTCAGTTGCAAAAAATGTACAGATATATTTGAAAACATGTACCTTGTATCTAATGAACTGTTTAGCTTATTCTGCCTGTATTTTGAGTACTAAAATAAACAAAAAAAATCTGAAGCTTTTTTCCTCGTTTACTGCAAGTCTCAATTTACAAGTACTTTAAAGAGTCAAACTAACTCTCAAAATTTTCCTTAAGATTAGCCTTTTTCCTGCTTATACATTAGTTGGAATAGCATCTAATTAACAGTAATTAAAATTCAGCAGTGAATACTGCATCTTTAAAATAATTACATTATCTAATTCAGATATCCAAATGATTACAGAAGACAATCAGCAATGTACTTCTACCATTAGATTTACTTACATAAATACTAGGTGTAGGTGGATTCAGCTTGTCCTTTGGCAAGGGAGGGTACGGTGGAGGCGGTGGTCGTGGAGGTGGGCATTTATCCAATAGAATACTACTGTTAGATAAGCCATTCTTACCCAGATTCCTAAAAGGAAAGAAGAGCTGCCTCTATCAATACTTGCCAAATACAATAAATATACATTAGTGACATCTCTTCTAGAAAATAATGATGTATGGAGAAATCACAATTCAACATGCAAATAAAGCTCATATATTTTAATCCATAATTCTCTGTGTGTAATTTGATAATACTTAAAATAATCCCCACCTTGCCTGCCAAATCTGCAACATTACCACTATTAGTTAAAAATATAGCCATTTTAAATAAAGGCACGTCTGACTCATTTGACAAAATTTAACAGAGAAAGCAGGCTTCAACCAGAAATAGTGACTATTAGGTCAGCACTGGCTGGTAGATGATCAATTCACAGCAGCTGAGATAATGCAGTCCAGTAATGTGGTGCACAGCGTTGTGGCACAGCAGTCATGAAAATGACAATGCCTCAGCCAAAACACTGCTGAGTCACAAAACCCAACTACACTAACACCACTAAACTAAACAGTCACCTACTTCTCCCCGATTTACGCATTTTGAAGCCAGAAGGAGCCACTGCTGCACAATCCATTTGTTGAGTAACACAGGAAAGGACCTACCCTAAAGCAAATTGCTGTGTCAACACCTGCACGTGTACTTGAGTGAGAGTGTTCCTTGTTTTGTTAACCACAAACCACAGGTAAGACGAACTTGGGGCTTGAGGTCAGATCAGACTGACTGCTACAATAAACACTTTAAAGAAAATGAGCAAACTTCTCGCCTATCTCAGGCTGCAGCAAAGATGAACATCCTGAGAAACCGGTGCTCAACACAACAAACAAGTCAGTCATTCAAGTTACGCCGGCTTTCTAACTCATACATGGCTCTCCTCTGACAGAAGATCAGAGCAATACAGAGAGAAACATATTTAGCAACTGTCTCCAAAGCACACCTGTCAAAATACCAAACACAGCTTCTTCCTTGTGCTAGGTAAGTCTAATGCCAGAACAGATTGCAAGAATGATGTGGAAGCTTTGATTAAGTAATCATCCAACTTGGCAAAGACCTCACTGACCAGTGCATCAAGCGTTTGTTTGATGTCATTTTTGCCAGAACCTATTTTGCCCACACAGAAAACTCATAGAAAAAACCATGGCAATACAAAACCCACCATCACCCAAATAAATGTATCGACCACAGCTGCATGATTCTCTGAGATTCAGACCATCTATAAAAAATGAAACTATAAACTGAACAGCAAGTATTAGAAGTTACTATAATCTTTGTGTTATCAAACTGAAAAATAAAACCAACAAAAGCAAATGCATAGTATTAAAAAAATCATAGAGAACTATGACAAAATTAAGTCGGAATTGATGAACAGTTCTCAGGCAACTTCTGAGGCAAAAAAGATGAGAAAGACCGAATATGAAAACAAAACCAAAAGGGTTGCTGCTTGGAATTCGCATGAGTTAAACTTGACTTAAGCTAGTGTAGTCACACTAAGATAACCACCACTGTGAAACCTCAGTGAGGTAAGGGAATATGGGGTCTTCAGGGAAGGGGGACAATAGAGAAAGGAGAAACTCCTATACACTTACAGAAACTAGAGGTGTGAAAAGGCAAAGGAGACAGTACAGAGGAAAAGATCAGATGAAGAGAGGTATCTCAAACACAGTAACTGAAGCTGATACTACCAAATGTATGCCATGGTTTCCTAGTAAGTTACTAATATCTGGACATTTCAAGAGACAAAAGGGGTCAAAAAAAAAAAAAAAGGCAAAGCTGAGAAGCTGAGATAGGAAACCACTTGTAATTTATGTAGCATAGAACAAATAGAATATTTAAAGTTGTTTTTAACAGTCAAGTTTCGATCTTTTTTTCTATGAATCAGTATAACTTACTATTAATAACAATGCAAGAGAACTATTAAAAATAAGACTGTAACTGATAGTGTGCAAAACAGAGCAACAGAAGTTTAAAAAAAGTGCAGAGCAGCACTAAAAAGATTTGCTGCTGGCACCTGAAATAAAGTAGTGGAGTATACACTGCCAGCCTCTCCACCTCTACAAATACAGAGCTATGGCTAGGCGTAGGGAAAGTGAAAGACTCTTTTTGACCGCAGCAACCATGAGGAAAATCTCACATCTCTGTTTCAAGAGTGTATTTTTTGTAAGAAGATTTCACACTGGCTGAAAGAGGCAACAGAAAGAGGCTTGAGAAAAAACAAGCCTGAATTTAGGCCCCAAAATGAAACTGGATGCCTAACACCACGTTGGAGGAATGAAGAGGACAGGCTTCATTCATTTAAAATGACTTTCCAGGGGAATTCGCTTTACATAGACTGAACAGGCAAAACAACACTCTTCTGAGTGGGAAGAGAAGGCAGGAGCAGCTGTCCGTCTCAGAACGGCAAGGACCGAGGTACACACTGACATGCAGTGTTGTCCTGAGTCAAAGCTCCAGTTTATAGTCCACTGTAATTTGCTTGATGGGTGAAAGCAACAACTCATGCAACTGCTTTACCCTGAGGACCAAACTCACACTGCCACATTTATGAGTGTCGTCAACCACTATGGATGAAGTAAGTGCCTAGACTACATGTAATTATGGAATATCTCGAGTAATAAATCACCCGATTCATTAAAACAACCTTTGCTTCCCATTTTTCTGCTTTCTAGGATACATTTCTACAGCTGCTAAAAACAGCTGACAGCCTTCAAACTTCAGTTTCCCCTCTGGCTGTACCAAAACACGCAGTTAACCAGAAACAGAGGTGTGACCCAGTTTACTTTGCAAGACCACCTGTATTCTTCATTATATAACACTCAGTCCCTGGTCCGTGCTTCTGAGCAAATATTAACATAAATAATTCGATGTTATCTAGGGTTTTCTTGACAAATGGAGACTGATGGCTTATCCTGAGATGATGCCTTCATCTGTCTATGGCACTTCTTACCACGGGTTTAGTATTTTCACTGCATGGATAACCCAATAGCTTGTTGGGCAGCTGGGCTGTCCCTGCCCCACAGGAAGACGGTCTCTGGCTGCTCTTGCCTCAGAGACTTCCCTGCCTGAGGCCTACCTCACTGTCAAAAATTAATTAAAACGAGACCAAAATCTGATCTCAAGGGAATACCACTGAAACATTTACAATTCCATAAAATTTATTAGGTAGTTGCTATACACTGTATTGACTTTGTGTCATCCTAGTTGACTAAAAAAAGATACCACATAACTTTAAAGCAAACTGTGTTACACAGCTGTGTTGATGTAACTCTTGTTATACAAACTCTCAACTACATCAAGAATATTAAAGTTAACGTGGTAAAACTTATTTTCAAAGACCAAGAATCACTGTAATGATTTACTAACCTTTATATTTATTACATGAATCACCTCAATAAATTTATTATTTTGCGCAAGCCTAACTTCAGACTGAAAGAATTATATCTATTTCTCAGAAAGCAGTTTTGTAGTGCTGCGTCCTCTGGAACTTCATCTGTTTTCCAAGAACTATAAAAAGAATCTGTATGAGTGATAAACTACAATTCTCTGGCCTGCTGCTTCAGAGCTCATGGATGTTTGCTGTCTGGTCTTCTGGCTTAAAAATGCCTAATTTCAGTATAACCACTGTTTAATCTTCTCGTTGATTATTGTGAAAGCAGAGGCTATGTTATCGTACATCCCTGATGTGAACATTGTATCTGCCTTTTTCCCAAGCAGAGAACAAAAATATTTACTGAACTAATAGCTTTGTGTACTCATGAAACATTAGTGGGTTTGACATTTCTTCTTTTACATCTTCACTATAGTTTTCCTCTTCCAAAATTAATTTCTGAGTTTCCTCTTAGCTTCAGTACTTTTAAAAATATTTGCCATTTCCGTTTTCAGTGATTTTTTAATGATAATGAAAAGTTCCTAAAGGATTTCCAGTTAAATGTACATTCAGATTTTAGGAACACTTTACAGGCCAAAACAAGAGTAAGTTACAATCTTCTGCACTTAAGCAGTTATTTTTGTTGTGCAGTCAGTCTCTTTAAATATATTATTGTTTGAGGATTAGCTGCATGAGAATTAACAAGGTCTTAAGGCTCAAGAGATTAGAGCTACTCTGAAGAACATTAATATCATCTCTCCTCCAAACAAAAATCACATTTAACATGAATATAAGGAACTGTGGATTTATTTAATACTCTATCACAAATCTATCAGAATTAAACTCCAAAGAAGAAGGAACAAAATACTTTAAAAAATTGCCTACAGAAGCAATCAGTTGAAGCACTGGGACGCAGAATATTTACTTGACCCAATTCAGATTCAAAGCAGGAATATCTATCTAGTCCTTCTACAATTAATATACACAATTAATAATTGTGTATACAATTAATCAATCACTTTCCTACTGCAAGTTATCACTAAACCACAGAAAATGGTATGTTATCACCCTGGGAAGTTACTTGGAATGCCTATAACACGGACTCTCTGAGGCTCACCTCCCCAGGCTCCTTCTACAGCCAGAAGAGAGATGAACTCTCAAAGGGGAACATAAAGAAGTCAAGTCACGCTTACATTACGCTTAAATGCAAGTAATGTCAGATAATTATACAACCTGTTTATCACGCAATTTTCTACCCAACCTTTCACAATCAGGTACTGGGCTGGCAATACTCCCAGAGATTTTTCTTTTTAAAGAAAACCCTATTTACAGAAAACCCTACAACAGAATTATGGATTTTCTCATTACACAAATGTCTTTCTAATAATTTTTTAGTTCTGTTCTTGTTTTGATCTCAATAGTATAGGTTGGCAGTGAATTTCATAGGTTAATTATATGTTACACAAGACATAATGTTGCTTTTTTGCTTTTCTTATTGACTTTGACATCTTTCCTTTCCGTTTCACTTGCTAATCACCTTGTTCTTAGGCTGTAAGACAAACAGAATCACATTAATGACTAACGCAAGAAAAGCATTAAAACAAGCGGTGCCAAACTTTTTCATACACCTGCCTTGTTCCTGAAATAGAAATCTTTTCTATTTCTTTTTACTCCCAGATACTTCTGCTTCCCATCTGCAGATTTCTGTATTTGCCTTTTGAAAAAACACTGAATGTCTTACTCTCAGCAGGTTTTAGCTTGTGAGAACAGAATATTTCAGATTTTATTCTTAAAACTTTTGCTATGGTGAAGCTGACTTGCCAGAAGTAACGTGCCTTTGGAGTGACTGAACAATTCTGCCTTCAAGCCAAAAAGTCCTTTGCTTACAGACAAAGGAACGCCCCAATAAAACGAGAATTGCTTTTGTTAGTTTTGGTTTTAAGAACAAAACACAAACTTAATCCAGCTCCTTTCTCAGCAAAGTACTTCCCCTTAAACAGACTTAGGCTCTTTGCCTCTTTAATTGCAGAGTTCCCAAACCAGTGATTCACTAATTGACTTCACAAAGCAGGCTTAATTGCCAGGGAGCAGCACCTCCAGAAAGATCAGCTCAAATTTGCTTCTGCTCTATGCTTCAACACAGAGCTCACAGAAAAAGGAGATGTTTGTCCACTCCAGCTTCTGCACTGCTTTCCCCACTCCTCCTAATGAAACTGATTTACTGAGCTTGTGCACACGTGGGCCATTTATCAGACCCTTTTCCGGACTGTTTGGCCCAAATTATCTTCTGTTTGCTGTCCTACACTTTTATCATTTTACAAGGTCGCTTGAAAGGCAGCTAATCTGCCCTGGTCCCGTAAGTTTCTTTCCTCAATGGACTGCTCTCTACTCTTCTTTGCACATCAAGCAAGAAGAACTACAAAAAGGCACGTCAGGCCCTTTTAATAACGCCTTACTACACAGCCTACACCTCTCATATGCCTTCCCCAGTAATGCCAAGCTGGTAAATCTTTCAAGTTCGGAACTACTTCAGTTTTCAAATTACTCCTTATATCAGCACAAAAACGAAAACACCAAATTTCAGCTGACCCGAAGGTGGGCAGTTATCCAGCTGGGCTCTTTGGAATGGTTTGCAGACCTCTTGCACGGATTTACTCAGAGTCAGTATCAAACAAAAGTCTTGTCTGGAGCTTTGCTGGTTCTTTCAAGGCTATGAAAAAGCTTCACTAAATAATGATTTAAAAAAATGCAACCATAACTAAGCTATTTCTTATTTCCTTTATTAGAAATAAGTCAACTTATTTGATTTATTGACAAAGCAAGTCAACTCAGAAGCTTACCTACACTGCTTAAAGAAGAACTTGACCTCACGCAGGTTTTGGAAAGGGAAGTGATGGACCCTCTTAAGTGAGAGGGATACTGCATTTTTAACATCACTCCTCCAGGATGTTAATTTGATGCACCAGTTGAAACACAGAACTAGAAATCAGCTGGTTTCACTTCAAGTAGAAATAAACAGCTTGAGTGTTAAATCTCAATCTTGTGATAACATTTCATTAATTCTCCTTTCAGAAGGATTGCTCACAGGGAAAAGATACTTACATTTCTAAAAGTACAGAAAAGAGCTTTTGATAACAGTCTTTTTAAGGAGACCTGATACACAACTAGACAAAGCAGCATACTTTTTTTTCCCCACGTATTAACAATCAGCTTTTCTAATAACAAACTCAGAGCAGTTATTCCTAGCATATTTTCTTCTTTTAATCACATGTTTTTCACTTATGCCCAAAATTACTCGGGTTTTGGTTTGGTTTTTTTTAACGACCTCTTCCCAATGAGGCATTTTCTCTAGGAATCTAAGGAAGAATAATTGATTTAATAGAACACTGTCATTTTGCTCAGAGGCTTAAAGAAAAGTAGCTTACTATGTAGATAGTTTACTCTATCAAACATAGTAATTTAGCTGTTTTATAACCACTTTAAAATTTACCATTGCAATCAGTTTTATTGGTAAGGAAGACTACCAAATCACACGCTTCCCAGAATCATCTCAATTCTCTTTCACCCTACTCTCCAACAGCGATTTACAAAGATGAGTACATTTGTTATCCCACTGTTCTCCAGAACATCATCTCAATGAGATCTGCATGTTTTAGTCAATAGCTCAGCTATCGCATTTCTAAATTCCCTGTAGCTTTTCAATGAACACTGTATAACTCTTCAAAGGAAACTCCTTGCAGAACTACCAATTGCTACACCAGCACCTTCTGTTTGACCCTTACTCAATCTCCTAAACAACTTCATTTCACTGCATGAATTGAATAGACCTTTTAAAAATTTCCTCAACATCCTCACCAAGGAAGATAGATATAAAGAAACTTTTCAGCCTCTGCCACGATCTTGCCCTACTTAAGCGCTCATTTTAGTCTTTGGCAAAACAAAATATTTACCAAGTTTGTTCCTACAGACCAGACAGCCCATTCATATACAATAAAAAGGAATCAAATGGAGCTTCCTATTTGGCACATGTTCTGAATTTTACAATACAAAGCACCTCCTTTTACCTAATAGCTTCACTTGAGCAGTTTTTATTAAGACTACACTTGTTTATATAAAGCAAAATTACAATCTCCCAGTATTTATTTTTGATTAATACCATTTTTATTTTATTGTAATGCATGATTTCTGAACTCCTTTCTAATAATTGCTTTTACCTTAAAAACCATCGAACTTCAGTCTCCTGATTTTCCTTTGTTCTTAAGAAAAATCCTAGCAACATTAATAAACAAGCCGGTTTTTGGTGGTTAGCATCACCATGTTGCTGCCTGATAAAATCTCTCTTGTGAGGGAGCCATACTTCTTCCCTAAATCCATTATGCACCTGATCTAACATGATTGAAGCTTACCGACCAAAGACAAGAAACAACAGTAACCTGCCTGCTAATCAACTGGACCAAGGTTCACACCCCTGAAGAACTGAAATGATCTGGACCATAATGCCAGACTTAAAACTAGCTGGAAGACTATTTTTAAAGCACAGTCCATGACTTGAACTTTTGAAGTAAACATATAATAAACAGAGCCAAATGCAGATTAATGAGGAAGAAAATAAAAATGATTAATGTAGAGCTCCAGCTATTGGAAAAGCAAGTTACATCCACCTGTTTCTACCTGCCAAAATGTCTTCTTTTCCTTAAAGAGGACATCAGGACAATAGGGCAACAGACTGTCAAGACTGTCAGACAGCAAGAAGAATATGCCAGAAAATAACTCTGTCAGAATAGGCTGTAAAATAACATAATCCACATTAGAGATAAAGTCAGAATGTCTTTCTGTACTTATCAAATGAAATAACGGTATGTAAGTAACAACTGGCAAAGAATGAGTTTAAGGCCCACTCCAGTGTAGCTCATACAGGACAGGACAACTTCACTCCCTGTGTGCATTAAGTCTATTCTACCACACATGTTTGGGGGATGCTTGGTTCGGTTTTAGGAAAAAAAAAAAAAATCAAATAATTATTTTCAGGTTTTCTATTGTGGAGAGCTTTTCTGTCATTTTAACAGTAATTATAAAAGTTAACATTTTGGGTCACAAATTCATTTTTGTACCACAAGACATTGCTTACAAAGCTAGCACCCAAATGTAATCAGTATTACAGGAAGTACTTTCAATTCGTCATTTTTGCATTACCTTACACTGTGTTAAAATAAAGGTTAACATCCAGTACTGAAGTTCATAGTATCTGATATATTAGTATATAATCAACTTCTATTCCACTATCTATAAAGTTTGACTTATTTTTCAAGTAAGTAGGGCTTTCCACAGAATATCTTTCAATATTTTCCCCTCTAGGCATTTTTCCCCATGTCAATCATGCCCACAGTCTCTATGACAAGGATGTTCTCTCCAGAGCTCTGCTCCTGAGCCTTCACGTACACACATACACATCTCCAAACTACACATTTTAAAACAAAGCAAGGTCTAATTAACTAGTTAGTACTTGGCTGAGATAGCCTTGTCGTGAAATTTACGCATGTAAACTGCAAGACATTTAAGTATGGCAACAAAAAACTCTATTAATGTATTATATGGGGGTTACACTATATAAAGATACTATTTCTATTAGTATGAAAAAAATCCCATGCACACAAGACCTTTTCTCTAACAGTAATAATAAGCACGACAGAATTTTCACATGTGGGAAATGGTCTTTCTGATTGCTTTTACACTTCAGGCTTACCCTAAAAATGCTGGAACTGTTACCTTGTTGCCAGTCCCACAAAGTTTCTCAGAATCCCTTGTTATTAAGAGACATATGCAGGCACTTCCCAGCAAGCGTAGCTTGACTACGAGAGCTCCCATCTCCAAACTTTTTAAAAGTAGTCCCAGCCAGAACTCAAGCATTTCTTGACCTCCAGGTTGCTAAAAAAACCAAGTCTCTCCTCCACTTTTCCCAGCGCTCATTTTTCTTCATTATCCAGATTTTAAGTCCTCTGCCTTCTCTGCTGAATTAAGGTGCAGCCAGGCTAAAGGGAGAGCTCTCTATCTCTATCTCTACTCACTAAGAAAGAAAAAGGCACATCTAATACTTATTGAGCTGCCTGCTAATTACCCAGGGCAAAGTATCAACCTACCTCCCTTGAAAAGTTATTACATAAGCCTAGGAAAAAATATGGACTACAAGAACCCAAATGAAGCCCTGTAGAAAGACAAGAGACATGATCGTCACGGTAGAAAGTGCCTTTCAAGGGTTAATATTTCATAATTAGACTCCCTGAACACTGCTAGAAACTTTATACACAATTCAAAGCAGAGTTTGTTAGCACCTTCACAAGCAAGGTAAAGATAACCTCAGTGGCAGCACCCAGCCAAGTGAAAAGCAAACGTGACATGTAGGTCATGGCAAAAATCTCTAAGTTCTGGCTGCGCTTAAAACTCAGCTCTTCTGCTGTAAATTCCGCAAGGTCAAATTGTAGTCTGTCAATAGTCTCTGGCAGGCACATGTGCTCTGCCTTTCCTGAGACAAGGCACAGCTCGGCATTCTGTAGCCAGTATTTAGCAGTGCTGCGCCATCCATGGCTGTGACTCGCTGAAAAGCCCTGCTGCTGGCACACCAGCCTAGGCAAGAGCTGCCATGGCACCTCTGCATCAGCTCAACAGCTACAGGTACAGGAGTTTACATTTGCTTGAGAAAGCCCCTGCACACCCTTTTGTGTCACTCATAACAGACTTCTCAAATTTGCTTTGCTGTAATGAAGTAACAGTTTTAGGTAGAAAAGAAAACCCCAAACTCCACCATTGTTACCTTCCCTTTACTTTAGAAATTAAGTATCACTGGGAAAAGGCCTCTATCAACAAGCACAAAAGCAAAGATTTGTGTTGAAAGCCAGTTTAGGATTTTTGTTGTAAATGGGCACAGTGCTTTGCTACAGAACACAAACTGCATATATCGCCTATAAAGAGCCTGATAAAAACTGTACTAAAATAATTAAAATGTAACATTTGACTAGAGGAATACCCTTCTCATTACTCTCCCAGAAAAGGTGCATGCAAATTTCCGCTATGCAAATCTTGAAGACACAGATCAGCTAAAAGAACTTTAAGTCTATAAACATTTATTTTACCCATATTTGCAATGCACTCATCCTACCACCAGACATTGAAGAGATTTTTATACTTCTACTTGCAAGAACACATACATGGTCCCAATTAAAAAAAAAAGCTGTTAGTGCCTCATTTTTATGAATGTAATAGGTGTAGAAACTTACATTGTAATGTAAATTTTCAAGTGAAGACTTAATATTTGACAGATGACAAAATAAGCTCCCTACAGGTTTTTCTCTCTTCTAGGAAGTTTTTCGTTGTAACAGATACCCACAGACGGCTATACCATGACTAGTATTAGTCATCAAATCTCAGAACATTAGAAAATGGTAACACTCAATAACAGTAACAGATGCAGCTTTTTGCATTTATCTGATTTATGTGGGTGCACTGAAAGAAGGTTATAAACATGCTTCTTTCACTTTGAAATCAAAAAGGGTAATGGCCAAAAGCATCACATTTGCTCTGTAATCCCAAATAAAGTATTCTGGAGTAAAATATACTGAGATGGCAAAATGGAATAAACTCTCTTGTGTTTAATGTATATTAGGACTGATAACATGGTGCATTAATAGCAGACAGTTACATACAGTAAACAAAGTTTACAGTTAAACAGCTTTCCCATGTAGATAAAAGTTTCAGCATATAACATAAAGCTGTCTATGACTGAAGAGAGATGACCGAATGCCTCAAACTTGTCTATGTAACTAGCATATCATACTTCTGCCTGCTAGCACATTCATACGCCATAGGCATTCCAAAGCTTCATAAAGGAACCTTTACCTTTCTAAGCAGAGAAAGTTGTTAGCATTGCTGCCAGCTTTAATGGAAAATTAAGCCAGTCAACTGAAATACTTTTCTACTGTCATCAGATACATTTCAAGTGTTAGCACTTGTAACCTTGTCCATAAAAACTCCTACAATACTTTAAGATCCCTAAGGATTTCACTCTGATAAAAGTTGTTCAGCGATGACACAGCACAGTGCAATATAAGAGCAACACCATATGCAGAGCTCTGCCATTGTGCAGGATGTCTAAATATAGGGCTTGTAAGTTGGGGGGAGGAGGAAAGTCTCAGAGGGTTGCAGGATAATCATCAAGTCTTATAAAAAAATTTATCACTACTGTGGCAAAATTCATCTTTCCTTGATGCAGGGGAGTCTATGAAATTAGCTGTTTTATTGCTAGAGCCTGTATCTAACGAAAGATTTGGATTTGAAAGAGACTCTGAACACGAGCTTATTGGATATAACCATCAAATCCCAGCACTCTGACTTCTGCTGGAGGTTCCTACCCTCTGACAACTACACCAGCATCACACCAATGACCCAAACTATGCAACCCTCACAGATGCATTTCTATTTCTTTTCCTCTGGAAAGAGGCGGAAGCTTACCTGCCATTTTTGGTGATGTAACAATACTGAGATACGAAATAAACAGCAAAGAACTACATAGGAATGCCAAGGCTTGGAGTCTGGTGTTTTTGCTATGCTGCTTTTTAGTAAGACACACTAAAAGTGTTAAGGGAATGCATCTAAGCTGACTACATGGATATAAAATGAGTCTAATCATTCTATTGCCAACATGTCAGTTAAGAAGATGGGACTTATGCATCAGAGATGAATGCTGGCAGATTTAGATGCAGCAGTTCAAGATACTATTGCCTTCAGCCCACTTCATCCTCCTCTGCCAGAGGCCAGTGACTATTGTGCAAGGTGGCTAATTTTGCTGCAACTCTATACTACGATATCACTGCATCTATACCACTGTAGCTTGTAGTAGACATCTTTGCCAGAAGTCACTGCTAAGCATCATCATCTCAAACTTCTATAATCTGGTCTTCCACACTCTGTGCCATGCTGCAGTACTAGCAATGAACACACCAGGGAAAATGCTGTGCAATTTGCACAATCCCATCGCAACCATTACCAGGCTTCCTGATGGCCGGCCTTACTTCTTCCCTAAATCCATTATGTACCTGATCTAACATGATTGAAGCTTACTGACCAAATACATGAAACAACAGTAACCTGCCTACTAATCAACTGGAACGTAAGATGGACCAAGATTCACACCCCTGAAGAGTCAAAATGATCTGGACCATAATGCCAACTGACTTAAAAACTAGCTGGAAGACTATTTTGAAAGCACAATCCACTACATGACCAACTCCTATACTGGAGCTATAGGTAATGAAATCACTGCTATCAACAGAGCCATCTCTGGTACAGAACTGGAAGGACAAGCTGATACACCAGATGGCTGTGTGGCTGACCACTCAGAGGAACACCAGCAGGCAGGACAAATGGGCCAAGAGGAATTTCATGAGTTTCAGCAAAGTGAAATGCTAAATCCTGTGCAGGGTAAGAATAATCCCATGTACTGGTACACAAGCAAACAAACATTTTTAATTTAGGGGTGACCCAACACTGGAAGAGCGTGTCTAGGCAATCTGTGGTTTCCTTCCTTGAAAGTATTCAAAACCTGGTTGCATGTGGTCCTGAGCAACCTGCTCTAATTGGCCCTGCTGTGAGCTGGGATGTAGGATTAAATTATCTTCAGAGATCCCTTCCTGGATTCACCTCAACCCTTCTGTGATTATCAGTTTTGCAATGAGAACATTGTTTTGTAATGACAGACCAAATCCAGATGACTTGTTTGTATCAAGGAAAAAAAAAATTTATAAGAGCTTAATATCAGCACTGAATATGACTGATTTTTTTTTATAAACAATCACAAGTTCTAGCATCTACACTGCTGCTGTTGTTTCTTATCTAAGGAGAAGTATTAGCATTGTACCTATAAACTATGTCTAGAAAAGACAACAGGTGAATGAGTAAAAGGAAAAAACCTCAAACAAATAACTGATTTTCCTTTTGCAGGAGCTGTATCAAAGCTCCTCATAGAAATCAAGCCTTAGCCTCACGAAAAGGACATGTAATGAAAAAATAAATGTATCTGTCATTTACTGATAGCAGGTTCCTATTTCAGAAGTCTTTCTTCTATAATGAAACAACCATATAAACGCTAGAAATAAATATCTACGTCATCATTAGATGCAGCGTTCAAAAACCATTTTACAGTTTAAAACAGACTTTTCAACTGTATTCTCTATAGTAGCTAGAGTTTCATAAAACAAATCTAAAGGTTTTGAAATGTATGTGACAAGTGTACAAACTGATGCTGTATTTCAATATTCCAAGTATTACAAAAACTCCTACTTTACTTATGCTTTTAGGAGTCTGATTTGTTGTGCTGCTTCTAACTCAAAAACGTTTTCATTTAACAAGAGAGATGCATCCTCTGGCCACCTGTTATAATCTGTATTTTAGATTCAAATTATCTGGATGAATCTAGGATCCTGCAACTTTTTCACTCTATTTTGTGCTCACTGAAACTGTTTCCCACAGAATTCTGTGTTGACAAGCATCTGAAATAGAAGTGGACCTTGAAAAAGTAGGATGGCTAGGAGGAAAGAAACAAGCATGCTGAAAAGGAGGCACAAATAGCCAGAAGACACAAGGCTTGAAATAGTCTAAGGTCATGCAGAAAAGATGACTGTGGATAACAGAACAAAAAAGGGACTGGGAATCTAGCATGGAGAAAAGGAATTATTTTGATCAGCCTGCTGAGAGGATACGAGGACTGGCAGTAAGTGTATCCCACTTTCTTGATAACGTCCACACCATCTTTCCCCTTAATGATCATGGGGAAGGAATCTAGCAAATTCTGTCATCCTGAACTGGAGCAATTTCACTTGCAAACGACTCTGTTTTATGTCAGGCAGCTACTGAAAAACAGGCTAGAGAGAAAGACAGTCCCAGATCTGTGTTTGGTGTCTGAATTTTAGCATGAAATCTTGAACCTTATCAAATACTGAAATTCTATTTAGAAGGAAATTACTGAGTAAGTCTAGCGAAGTTTCTCAAGTTCTTCTGAAAATGCAACATCACTAATAGCCAAGGTGGCGAGGTCGATGGGAACCAAGTCAAGAAAACCATTTATCTCCAGTATTGTGGATATTCCTATAAAAGTACTCATC